>JANFCV010000019.1:925000-3325000 GCA_024500475.1 Phthorimaea operculella | reverse complement strand
TAAATTTTAATGCTAAATAAACATGATGTGCTATAATTAGCAAATCTACTTACCCATTTAAGGGACCGACTTATAATGGTTTTTTATAAAATACTAAGAAAAAACAGTCCAAGTTGATCCCTTAAATAGATAGGTGGATTTGCTGGCGATGTACGTATGTGGTACATTGTAATACATGATATAAATATGCATGTGTCATCTATTATTTTCTATATAGGTAAGTACTAAGTAGAAGTATGCAATATTTTTACGCACTTTAATTAAATATCAAAGAAATAGTGATAAAGGTTGACATTCCTTAGTTCAGACGTCATTCATTTGTTGAATTAGTTATTGTATAAAAATCACAAAGTGACTAAATCCGTGAATCGATTTTACTGTATTCGAAAAGAATCAATTTGACTATTCTTTAGTCAAAGGCTGGAAGTGTCTAGATGCTGACAATGCAAACGTGACACAAACATGTGTCCCTACAACTCCGTGCAGTTAGTTACGGTTATAAAACGTGGTGTTATATACTACCCTGTACTACGTATGCTACCCTGGCCTTAATAAATAATAATTTAATTAAATTTGTTTCGAAATTCATCATTAGTTATAAAGGCCAGCGTAGTATTTATAACGCCACTTTTTATGACCCCGACTGCACGGAGTCGCTGAGATTTTCTTTTTTAATTTTTGAACCAAATTAGATCTATGTTTATTGTTTATTAAGGAAAAGCCATACAACGCATACATACATAAAGTTTTTAAATTGTTAATTTGAGCCTTCAATTAGAGGACTGAATATTAAACAAATGAAATTAACATTGCTGTAGTTCAGCTGCGTAATCTTAATTGTGAATTATGGGCTTAGAGCCACATAAAACATTGATATAATTGAAATTATTACAATTATATAAACAGCTGACTTTACAAATGTAGGCGCAGCAGAATTTTCAATAAGTCTGTTGTATTTGGTGAAACAATAACAATAATAACTTGGGGTCAGCGCAACATGTTTTGTATGAACACAAAATCATGTTGCAAAGAATTTGGGTTAATTTTACGATCGTTCGCCTGCCTGACATCAACCCTCTTTGGGAATGCTATCGTAGGTGGTAGATATTACCGCCACCATAGGGTTGACCATGGTTGGCAGATATTGTAGGCGAGGTCAAATCTCAACGTCGCCTTTTAAGAAAAAACCTGAGTGGAATAGGGGTGGCAGAATTCTTAGCCGCTACTCCACGGTTTAGTTATAGTGTACTGGAATTTTATTCGCAACATTGTAACGTAATACGTTGCATGTCCTGCAATTCCGCCTAACTGAAAGCATGCCACGCGTCGCTTGTATCAGGATTCAACGTGTTGCGTCTAGAACGTATTAACCGAATTATATCTTAGTTAGTACCCACCAGTTGCCACGGTCAATGGTCATGGCTGCGCTCGGTAGGTCATTGAGAATTCGCACGTGGAAACAAAGTAACCTGGTATAACTTTCGCGATTACTTTTACACATAATAGCTGTGATAATAGTTACTTTACCGGGTCTTATCGCGATAGTTAACGAGGTAAATAAATAGTATTTCGGTAACTCCGTTCGGCAACGAACTATACCTACTAACTGTAGGGATGGGCTTAGCTGACATAACGGTTATTCGGATATTGATAATAAAAAAAATATGTACAAAAATTGCATGAATAAGGTGTGTGACTTATACAAGAGAGTTATTTGGAATATATGAATATATATAGGAATATGATATAGGAATATATGTATGGTATATGAATGGAATAAATGGTATGCTCGAAAATTGCAAGAACAAGGTAGGAAGCAAGGTCTTGTTTTTGCTGGTGACCGATAGCGAAAATTGCAGGATAGACTAGTGATAAGAAACAACTTTTCTTAAAGGAAAACAGGTCGAAAATTTAAAAAAAAATTGTACCTCCCATGGGTACAAAATCGTCGATCAGCTGATTGAGTTGCTAATTGCTATGTGTCCAAACATATTTTTTTTGGCTTATTTTCCTTCCTTATCGCTATGAGTCACCAGTAAAATTTCATTCTTTGGTAGTAAAACAGTAGCACTACTAAATTAAGCAACTCATTGCTTACAATTTAAAGTTATAGGTGATTTGTAACTGTTGCATACCTAGTTACAATGTCGTTTTAATGTTAATGCGAATTTAAATTAATATGTAATGAAATTAATCTTTTTTTAAATGAATTCACACTTCTGAAATAACTCAAGCTAGATCTTCTTTTCGCGTGGGACGTCGAGTAAACGAACGAACTGAAGATAGGTAAAAGTGTAAAAAACAAACATACTTAAAGATCGTGTTTTGGTTTTTAATTTAACTTGTCATAAATTGTCATGTGGCGTTAAATAAAATTAGTTAAATTAACGTAATTAGTTCAAAATTAGTAAAGCAATCAAGGTATTTTATGACAACCACAAAGTATTCCGGTGTTGCCAATGCCACATCCAAAGAAATTGAAAATAAACCTTAAATACGTAAAACTATGAAAAATCGATTAAAATCGTTAACGTTTCAAGTCTTTAACGATTTTTATCTCATTCCTTAAAAAAAATTAAACGTAAAAAAAATTGTTTCGATCCCAATATCACTGACTATGTAGCATTTTATGAAAGTGAAAGAGGAAGATATATTTTGAAACAACGATAGATACTCAATACAAGATGCGACATATGCCAAGTACCAACCTAGCTAGGCTAGCGTACAACAAAACACTTTGAAAATTTTATCTGAGTCTGGCAACACTGGTTTTATGTTTCAAGAAGTGTTTTAGTGACTAAATCATTCTAAAATAACGGTTCTTGCCTACCACATCACACTTGGTGTAGATAATTACGGGTTTTTATGGGGCGGCAACCCTCAAGTCGTAAAAACAGATTCATTCAAAACAAATCATTGTAGGTATGTAGTAAAAAGTAATGTGTAAGACGTAGCAGTATTCTGACAACATTCTACATTTTGGGTAGCAAAATTTCTGCGCTTACCTTGTATATTTCGAGACAATGATCTAAATTAACTTTTTCTAACTACGAATCGAAATATTTTCAATTTCAGCTAAACTTGCTTGATATAATGGATTACTAGTGACCGATAGCGAAATCACAGAAGCGGCTGGTGATAAAAGACAACTTTCCCCAAGTAACATAGGTCGAAATACGAAAAAAAAATTGGACCTTGGCTTACTCGATTATTTTTTCAATACCATTCAATTCAATTTGGCCATGTTTTATTCTCAGCTGATCGGCAATTTTGCGTGGGAGGTCCATATAGGACACTGTGTCAACAAACGACGCAATGAACCGCTTTATAATATCTAACGATGTGAATACACTACCTCAATCAATTTAATTATAGACATAATGTCTGACAAATTATTTAATCGTCGCCACTCCTCTGACTGCTATGATTAGAGCTCGTAAATACTTCTAAATAGGTTGATTAGTAGCGCCGCCTCTGTACTGTTATTTAATTTAATAGGGTATCCTTTTAGTTTTACCTAAATCTAACTTACTGTTTGTGTCATAACATAAATACCTAAATGTAAAAATTTGGTACTTACAGAAGTAGCGGTTTACGCTTTAAACCTTTTGGACCTGTATGATTCCTCTTTTGATACAATTCAATACAATTTGGGCATGTTTTATTCTCATTCATTGACAGCAGTATAAAATGTGTCACTCTCGCCTTTCACAATGACGTGTTCACACTCTCTTTTTAGTTCCTTTCCTATACAAAGTCTATTAGCACTATTTCCTTATAGGTTATGCGTCTTCTTACAAGTTGGACTTAAACCTCTTTAAACCATTCATTTCTGTTCTGTTTCTGGATTACCAAAACTGTTAACTCAAATAGGCATCAATGGGTTTGACATACCGTCTAAAGCGATAGTTATACCGATTTTTGTGTGTTCGGGTGAAAAATGCCTGAGAACCCGAGTAATTATTCCTTCAAAGCCGAGTGTGAAACGCGATAATAAGCCGGTGGTTTATTGCCCTCCATTATAGACCCGATTTCATACAACCGAGTCGACAGTTTTGTTTGTTGGTCGTTTGTAAGTCAGCTTTAGCTTATGGCAATACGCAGTTAAATAAAAGAGTTTAGTTAATTATGCTAACCTAAATAACATAAACTAAACTAAAAAGTTTCCAAATTTCGTTTATGTAGATTTTAGCCAAAAGCGAACGTCTTAAAAAGGCATTTTGTGACGATTGTTACGAAAAATGAGTTAACTGCCACTGATTCGTGTACAGATACGTCAATGATCAAAAATGTAATTTTTTACTAAGTTCACTGCATTTGAAAGATAAAATTGTAGAATCTCATCTAGAAATCACTACACTAACAACCAACTTAGTGAAGTCACGTAAGGTGTTAACACCCTTGTCACATCAATAAGTTCTTGATACGCATCTTTTGACCAGTTAACCTATCCAATACAAAATGTAATCATGTAAACAGACAGACGGACACATTCATATTCCCGTTACTTTAGACCTTCGCATTCTCATCTCATAAACAAGTCATGGTTGCCTTATTACTCCAATTAATATTATTTCTTGATGTCGCCTAGGATGACGCAAATGAAAATGTATGGGACACTTTTGAAGGATTACTTGAATATGATTTGATCATATTTGCCGAAAGATATTGCCGGAGTCATAATATGAAAACAAACAGGAATGTATGAGACAGCTTTGAAGAATTGCTTGAATATAGATATGATTTCATCATTATTTGCCGAATGGTATCAGGAAAATAGTGTTAGCATCATTGAATTTTAGTGCCAATTTTTGTATTTGAATAAATGATAAGGCAGAAACAAATCCGGAGTTGTATTTTCAAAACACACAGAAACGTATAAGATAACACAATCAAGTATCTATTTAGTTACAGAACTTGATTGTTAAGTTAAAATAAATTAAACATAAAAGTACCTATGAACATCTATTAATAACATACCATCGTTCATAACATTTACTTTCACTACCTCTGTAGCACTCATAAGTCATAACAAAGTCGTAACCGGATTCATTTTTACTTTACAAAAAACCGGAACCCACAGCCACCCAGGTCGATCCCATGGCACCCATAAAATGAGCCACAACAATGCATTATTTACCATTATATATCGGCAAGCGACAGTAGGACTAATTACAAACTTAAATAACCGCTACGTAGGTGTAAAAGGTAGAAAACCACTGTTTGATGTGGCTCCGAAAACTAGAAAGAAGTATTGCCGTAGAGATGGGAGAAGGTGAACTTCAAATAAAAATATACTATTTACGATATTAACTCCAGAGTGATTTCCAGTTGTCTCGTTAAAGACGACACGTAGAGATTTTAACCTCAGTTGATTATCCTGTCGACTATGGTCAACCGCATGGTAGCTGTGATACCACCTACAATAGCATTCCAATAGAGGGTTGATGTCAGGCATAGAAAATGGCCAGATCCATTTGCTACATGTTTTTGTGTTGTAAGAAAATATAATGCGCCGACCCCGCCTGATTTAGGATAAGGGCAAGAAGATGTAATTTCTGGTTAAATAGAAACGCCTGCTTTTTAACAGTGAGTGTCGTAAAAGAGTAGGTATTAAGAGTACCCTTTCACATTCACTTACAAAATAAACAAAAGCATTTACTGTAAATTCAAAACTACACTACTCAGTTCACCTGTCAAGTAAGTCATAATATTATCGAAATATAACCATTCTCCGTAAAGGATGGTTTATATTCAGCAGTTACTTTGGACTGATGTAGCTATTCAATAATGAGACTCAGAAAATGTATCTACTCAACGAATTATAGCCTTTTCTTGAGTTGTCATAATCAAAACAAATGCAAAACGAATTAAATGACTATGTTTTATGTTTCCTGCAATCTACTACTATAACGCTGATTTGCTTAGTTTTATTGGGTTATTATATTGTCTATAATTATAGCATGTTCTACTAAACAATTTATAGTTGTTATTTCAAGCTACATGCACATGTTGATCAGTATACCATAAAGCTAGTAATTAATCGATTAGCTGAAGTGTCATGTTAGCTCGTGACGTTAACATTACGCATATTGATAACATTGTCATAATAATTTATTAGTACATTGTCTTTCTTGTACATTTTAATGTAGGTAGTTTTAGTCATCATTTTAAAACAATGCTAACGGTGGTCTACATTCTTTTTTGGTGATGTCTTTACTAAACCGTGGTTAGGCACCTGGAAAATATCTTTATTGATTATTATTCAAAGAAGATGCATGGCACGTACTACTATATGAAATTACTTTAATGTAAAAGCTATAATAATCTTTTAATTTATCACATTAGATGTTTTGCAAATGAGCAAATCTAGGCGATTGAGCTAGATGCATGCTTATGATTTGAACTAAACTAAATTAGTGCAATTTAGTGCATGCTTTAAACTAAATTGGAAAAGTTTTAAAGTTTGACTGCATTTACGCATTTGATTTTATTTTATCACCTACTATAGGTATTAATTACCAACCACATATTAAAAACTATGATATTACCTTCTTTACTTTAAATTACATATCAATTGTATCAAAGAATAAACCAGCTATCTAACAAATAAATATCTACCTGGTTTCTTTTGACTTTTTTCGGATATTTCATATCCGGATATCCGTAACGGTCCCATCACTAGTGTTGACCGTTGCGTAAGTCGAGGTTCCCACGGGGTCCTGCCCTCCTGCCAGAGGTTTCGACGTAAAGGGAAATAAAAATTCAGGCTGTTGAATGTAACACTATAAGGTCGAGTTGGAGGGCAAAAGGGTGTAAGTGTAAGAAATGTAAAAATGAAAATACTTATGAAATCATTAGTGGCAAACAGTGGGAAACGTAGATCTGTACAACTTTTATCATCCATCAGTATTTTAAGTAAGAGTTTGAAGTTTTAGTCAGTGTCATTATGTCAAGAATGTATACCTAGTCCTATCGCTATCTTACGGCCAAGTTACGCTTGTCGCGTAGTATCTAAGTATTACGACTAGTGTAACTTGACCTGCTTAGGCTGATCATGACTTGATAGAGGATGGACCTTACTGTTCTAAAACATGAAACGCAAGTTAAAAAACCCCTATCAATATCAATACATTTTGTGAAACATATTTTACAGATAGAACGTTTATATTTCCGATCAGAAAGATTATTTACCTACTTTACTATTGAACGAAAGTCAAGCACACCTTGAAGATTCTTCTTGAAATTGAACAAATCCATAGTTACGCCGTTTTCCTATTTAAATCTACCTACTTCAAGCGCCTATCCAAGCGTAATACGATGTATCAACAAATTGAGGTACCAAATATTAGTTCGTATCATTTAGTCCTCGGCACTAGGACTATAATAGCGGCTTTTACACCACAAAGAGATGCTAATAGAATTGGATACTTGTGTATTTGGTCTACAGCGAACACCTAATCGAGATATACTTGAACAAGTTGAAAAAAAAAATATATTTATCCTACTTCCTCAAAAGGAGGGTTACGTTTTTTGAGAGTATTTATGTAGGTAAAAAAAAAATATATTTATCCTACTTCCTCAAAAGGAGGGTTACGTTTTTTGAGAGTATTTATGTAGGTATGTGGATAATATCCACATATGTATGTACCTATGTGGACAAGAAAATTATTTTTCAAGAGCGAAGGTCGTGGTGGATTTTGACTAAATGAGGTGTTGTTAGATTCGTCTCAGCGGTGTAAGTGACACGTGCCATAATTAAATTCCATAAATTCAAAATGGCGGACTTTAAACTTAAAATTAAACATTGGAATTACCGAAATCGGTTTTTTGTTTTTTGATACATTTGCCCGTTAAATGGGTTTTTCTTATCAAAGTTTACTTTAATCCTTGTTTGTAAGAAAAAAATATACAATTGAATTACTTTTTAAATTTCGGTAGGATTAGATTAAGCTGCTCCTTTTGAAGTGTTGTTAGCAAAGTAGCCCATGGATTGTCTACCGATTCCACGGAGAACTTAAAAGCATAAGCGCATTTTCGGCACTTTTGAGATACGGCCTACCGTTACTTAGTACAGTTTAGTGTAATAGTGTGGTAATAGCCGTAATAGGCTCAACATACTCATAGAATGTAGACCACCAGAATTGGGAAGTCTATAGTTTTAAAAGCAATGATAGATAATTCCTAAATGATGAAATAAAACATGCAAAATAAATAAAAATAGTTTTCAAACTGTACTAAACCGCCCACGTCTGAGCAGCATGACTTCAACTTAGGTCATCTAGTACCCTACACAGGTCTAATCTAAGTGCCCTAGACTGAGATTAAGTACGTCATTCCCATCGCTTTATCTTTGCTTATGTCCTACAAGAGGTTTTGAATCTGTTGTTTTAAATTATTATGTTTGCCTTTGTTAGGAAGTTGAATCATAAAACAAAATTAGCGTTTGATGCAGGTAGATTATCATCGTATGTCTTCTAGCATAGAGTAATGATATTAATGTCATTTTTTTATTTGTTTCAGATACTTCACAGGAGCCATTTGACTTCCTAAGAAGTCCAAAATTAAGAAGGTAATTTTATTAAATAGAATAGAAAAGAAAACGTTTTTGTCATCAGCATCATACAATCAACTTGATAATTAGTCATCCATCATTTATTACTATAAGAAAAAGGGTCACACTCAACATTATTTTGCTATACATATAGGTACAAGGAGTAACAGAAAGGGTATAACAAAGCCGAAAGAAGGTCAAGGTACTCATAAAACTGACCAACTTTTCCCATGGAAAATCCATGTTCCATGAGGAAAGTTGTTCAGTTTCATGAGCACCTTGACCTCCTTTCGGCTTGTTATACTCTTTCCGTTACTCCCGGTATTTAGACGCAGCATGTAACATCCTTTTTTTCTTTCGGTACCTAGTCATACTGTCAAATGGAATCGATATAACTTTAACTTGACATCGTCAATATCGATGACATTAAATTATTTCAGCGTTCGTCTTTTCAATAAAATCGCCATATTGGTGGTTAAGCAGTTTTAACTGTTGACATTAAACTCACTCAAAGTAATTTGAATAGGCCATTGTCTTGATCGTTTAATGTTTGCAGTTCAGTGCAAAGCAATAATGTACTTATTCCATTCTTACAAACATACATCCCCTATGTGAGGGCATGAAACTGAACAAAAATGTTTCAGGAGACGTAAATTTTTGATCTCCGGTACTAAATCACGAGCAAAAAGCGTAAAGTCAGAAGTCCCGAAATATTTTTATGGGAATTCGGAGAGCTGTCCCTTACACCCTGTTTAAGACGCTTAAATCTTTTGCGGGGTAGGCAACGGCCATTTACACTAAGTCTGACAAAAGTTTGAGAGTCATTTAGAGGACTGTGTACCTATCACCATAGCGATAGGTTGTCAGCCTGTCGCCTAAATTTGCAACACGCATCATTTCTCAAATGCCTTAGCCGCTTCTTACGACACCCACGGGAAAGATATATGGTGAGGCACCACACGGCAGAAATCTTTAATGTCTATAAACAATTAATTTAATTCTTTCGACTTTTTTTTAAGAGTTCTTATGAGTTTCGTCTTGAGAAACTATATTAAATATATTTGATTAGAAATGAAATCAAAAAACGTTTTTTTGTGCTTTGATACTTTTTATCACAGCATTTTTTCTCTTTGCAAAAAAAACTGCCTATGCTTTACTCAAATTTGTTATAAGCGCTTTTAAAGAAAAAAAAAACTATCACTCCACATGTCAACACCAAAACTTGCTCCACTTTCCACTGTCAAGATGAAATGTCAATGACTAAGCTTGCACTAATTTGTCACTTGTTCTTGTCATGTCCGCGCTTGTCTACCGATTCTCTGTTGTCGTAATTATGAATGACAGACAGACAGAGAGACACCGTACGATGTTGTCGATTTGATTTTAGGGATACGGAGGTGAGGGTCCAGCTTTTAAATTTTTTTGTAAAACTACATTTATTAGCCAAAGTATTGTTAGTATGGGGCGAGCAATATGTTAATTAGATAATGACATAACAGTAAACACACCTAGAGGCGACACTCCCGCTCCAGACACGCTCAAGGTCATTATATTTGCCTACCGTCTGGCGCTCGCACTGCGAGCAATTCGGCCGGGAGTACGCTTCGCCGCGTAAGCGTTCGTCACGCGGGCGGGTCAAATTTTGTTTTTTCGGAAATGTTTAGCCTTTCCGAATGACTATGGTGCTTATGGCTGTAAAAGTGATGCGAAGATGACTCTCCATCTTATTTTTTTAATTTGCCTAAAGATGAGCAAAGGTTCTAGATACAGTAAATAGGTACCTACCATTCTTAATAGGTACGTATTGGTTTTGTGTTCTCCTATTTTTACTCACGTCGGTACCTACTAAGTACATAGTTTCAGTTCAGTTTTCTAACCCGACATACCTACTTATTTAAGGTACCTGGGGTAGGTAGGTGTCTAAGTTATTGTTAGCTGATTATGGTAACAAACAAATTCGTATTCATCGCAAATCTTTTAATATAATTGCATTTGCACGATTTTTCATCCTATGGCGCGTAGGTGTGTAAACAAACTACGCCGAAAGTCATGCAACTGCTTGGCGAGCCGCTAGTTTGGAATAAAACTATTAGCACGTGACAACCCTGGCTTAATGTGCGGGAGCGCGCGGGGCGTTGCGGGCTGAGGGGGGAAGTAGGCATTTAAAGCGCGGCTTTTCGGGTCCAGACAAAGGAGTTTCACTTCTACACGGTAGTGTTATTATTTATTCTTATAATAATGGTCTAAAAAACTTCTCTTGTCAACACCAAGAAACATGCTCCACTTTCCACTGTCAAGAATGACAATGATATTAATAAGTTTACATTATAATTTGTCACCTGCTCGTGTCATTTTCGCGCTTGTCTACCGATTCTCTGTTGTCGTAAATGTCGTAATTATGAATGACAGCGCGTATGATGTTGTTGTGGGATTCATTTAGATGTCTTGATTTCAGAGTTACGGAGCTAAAAGGTCTTCTTTTACCACAAAAAGTTAGAAGAGCGTTGAACGCGTGTCTAGCGTTTTTTTTAGTATGAAGTTTTATTTTTACCAAGCGTTCAACCCTTGTCCAATTTTTTGTGGTAAGCTATAAAGTTTTATTTTATAAAACATCTTGTATCAGCTAAAATTAAAGTAAATGGTCAGACAGAGACAGAGTCATTTAAGTATTGTCTTCGTATCATTCATTACATTCTTCTTCTTCGTTTCGAGTGGGAACAACGACCCGCTGAACCCTGGTGTCAGAGTTTTATATTACACTCTTAAAAACTATGAATATATTTTTTCAAAAGTAAGATATAAAAGAAAATGATAACTACAAACAAAACACATAATTTAGTGTTTAGAAGACCAACAAACGTTCCAAATAGGCAGAAAATATTTTTTTTAAATTGACTTAAAAGATACGGAACCATAAAAAAGCCTGTTCCAGAATCTCTACCGTTTTGTTTTTTGTTTCTCTTTTAAGCCGTAATTATCTTGTTTGACAGCCGTGACTACCGCCTTTTGTTTTGATTGGAAGTGACAAGTTCATTCATCTCTTTCACTTCATTATTTTTCACCGATTTCGGTGTGTGTGGTGGATGTGGTGGATATCGTGCAGTGCGGTGGAGGTTTTCAGGTTTACCCAAACTTAGGTTAACCTACACTTAGCAACACTATATAGGTAGCGAACCAGTTAAATCCAGTTCGATTGAAGAACAAAGCAAGCCAACCGCCGAGACGCTTATTGATCAAACATCGATATCGATAAAAACCGCCAATGAGAACAAATCATCTTTAGATTCAGGTCCTGCCTGGCGCTAATGAAGACGTTTATATCAACAGAATGACTTATGATGTCTAGACAGACAAACACCTTTTATTAGGTTTGATATTTCAATGTCTGTTACATTGGTTACAGCAACAATAGTCTACTGCTGGACATGGGTCTCCTCCTCTAGGGGTGTTTCCTTTTAGATATCTACTATCTACTTACATACTACGTTTGGCAGATGTTCTTTTTCGCATTTTCGCATCTAAACATTTCTTTTTTAGTTGCTCTGCTCATAAGATCAACAGGTAGGTGTACATAGTGTAAACTATCGGCCCGTCAGCTGTTTCACCCACTGCACCTTATTTTCCCGCGGGAAAAGGCATGTACCCAGCATGTGTTATGCATATAAAACTTCCTCTTGCATCATTCTATCTCTTCGAGCAACGCATCTTCCGTTTCGTTCGGCCCAGCGAGCGTTCCTCCAAGACTCTATCACAAAGTAACTATTGGCTAGCGCAAACTCTATCTATAACAAAAACCACACCAAAATCCGTTGAGTGGTTTAGGAGGAGTTAGCGAATTCCACGACAACCAGAGACAAAAAGCGACATCATTTTATTTTACTGTACCTATCTAACACGAGAAGAAATGAAATCCTACCCGTTGATAGGAATTTCACAGTGGAAGAATATTTTCTCCCCTCCATGGAATGAATAAAATTACCGTTAACTAGGTATACATGCTTCAATAATAATTGAGTGGGTAAATCTCAGATAATCGCATTTAGGTAATAAGTGTAGTTCTGATCAAGTTTTACCAGAACCGAGCTATATGCTTAAATCACGTTACAATGTAGCGTGGTTAGTTAAATTAAGTAGTATATCAGAATAAGTATATCAGTTAGCTCTTAAACATGTAGATAGGAAAATTGAGTGTAAATTGCTATTAGGTACACTTAAGTTTATAAATATTAAGAAACAACGATTAGGCGACCAATTACAGCTTATAAATTGTGCTAAGTTGATCGAATATATTGATTGGAAACATGGTCGGCAGCAAAAGAAAAGCATCTGATTTTTTGCAAAATAAACTGTGAGCAAAGTAAGTGCCATGTGGTGCCGGCTTAGTATAGCAACATCACATAATATCTATGTTCCCATGGCCGTCGCAAGAAGCGACTACATTTGAGAGTTGATGTGTATTGCAATTTTTCTGACTGTCGCTATAGTTATACACAGTTTTAGTCAGAGGTGGTGTAAATGTCCGTTTTTACAGCCATTTACGCTCTGTCTATAGACGTGATATAGTAATAATGTATAGTTTTTCATACTTTTACTAAGGTTGATCAATTAACTTTCGGCTCCTACTGGCTCCCCAGAACGCCTTCGGTTTTTAATATCTACCTAGGTTCATATGCTGCTGATAGAATTTATATACACATTTACATAAAAGCCTTAATACTCCATATGTTTTCGCAGTCTGTACCCCACTTGAAATAAAGTTTAGGTCGTAAATAGTGTCAGAGTACCCATAAACCCATCTGGTAGGCTGCCGCCCTGGTTTAATTTTATATACAGAACCAGGTTTCACTTTTTGATGGGCTTACCCAGTTTCTGCCTTAATCCTGCCTGTACTGAATAGAAAATAGAATTACCTACATCCATGTTAAGAGCGTTTGTAAGACGAATTAAGGCACAGGTGAGACATATCTAATGCGCAAAATACATCAACAGCCACAATAGGTCAGTTTTGGACACCATAATACCCTCTGTAAGGTGATTTACATACATAACGTCGATGGTGCGTTATTCTTGCGCAGCGCTTTCCGTTGTGTTTGAAAAATACGATTTTTCCACCTTAAGTTTCCGTGAACGCTGCTTTGATATAAACCATGAAAACCATGAAACAGTTTGATATAAACCATATTTTGTAGGTTAATGTGATTAAGGTCAAAATTCGTATTGATCCAACGAATGCGTTACGCAGCGCCAAAATAACGTTGAAACGGATATTATGTATGTAAAGCGCCATACCGTTAAACAATCTGAGTAATACACGCTGTGGGATCTAGGAACAAGACGGTAAATTTTATACAAACCACCCAAGTTACACTTTTTCACGAGTTACACTTACCCAGTTTCCAGAGTACGTAACCTTAATCCTATTAATGTTGTACTATTTCAAATCGTATTTGTGTTAAGCCTTTTTATATAGAAATGGGAAATAGATGATAGCTCTCATTAAATACATCGTAATATGTACCTATAAAATTGTCAAGGTATTAAGTTTAATACCTTGACAATTTTATAGGTACATATCGGAAAGCCACAGAAACAATCATAAAAAAATATCAAGAATAAGTTGTACATAATAAGCTTTATGTAAATAAGCTTCAGTATCTGTACTTGAGTCTGCTCCAGCGAAAGTTTTGCCGTGTGGAAAATTGTATTTTTAAACTCAACGGATAGCGTTACGCAAAAATAACGCACAAACGGACGTTATGTGTGTAAAGTGCCCAAATAAGTTTCAGTATCTGTATTTGCATGCTCCAGCGAATGATTTGGGCTAGTTATATTGGGTGAAATTTTACTAGTGACCGATAGCGAAAACTCAGAACCGGCTGGTGATAAGGAACAACTTTCCCCAAGGAACATAGGTCGAAATACGATAATTTTTTTGACCTCACATAGTAAATCAAATCAGCTGATCGGCAATTTTGTGTGGGAGGGCCAAATTTTTGTTTCCTATTTCGACCTATGTTCCTTGGGGAAAGTTGTTCCTTATCATAAGCCGGTTCTGAGTTTTTGCTATCGGTAAAATTTCACTCTATATTTTTTTAAGTGACGCTGGTACCACATAAAGTCAGGGCACTGTTTAATAAACTTATCTCGGTCAAACTTTTGCAGGCTATCGACCTAGGTGTCACTGTTATGGTCATTTTAATTGAGACGCCAATCATATAATTGAGTGAGCGATCTCGAACGATTCAATTTAAACGATTTTGTCACTTGTCTGATTATCAGAAAGTCTGTCTCCTGCCTTTTATCTTATAATTGGTGGTTTGAAAACTTTGACATCAGGGTCATCGGTTCGTTAGTTGCCCCTATCCCAAATCAGTTGCGGTCAGCGAAATATGTTTTGTTATTATATAGCAAAATAATTTAGCTATATTTTATGACAGGCCTCAAGTCAACCCTTTTTCGGGATGCTATTGTAGGTGGTATCATCGCCACCATGCGGTTGACCATATAGTCGACACTCAACAGATTATTCAGCTGAAGTAAAAAAGTCTTCGTCGCCTTTTATGAAACAACCTGAATGGACTAGGGGTGGCAGTATTCTTAGCCACACGGTTTACTGCGACAAGAGGATTAAAAGAATACAGAATATACTCCACAACCTTCTCAAATTGAAAATTACGTTGAGAAGAGAACTAGACTTGAAATATTCAAATGTTTCTTAAGTCTTGAAAGATTTTTGACGGCAAATATCAACAATAATAGCCTTAGCGGCTCGCTGGCCGAATGTATGGAACATGCTGCACCTGAGAGAAGAGTTCTGAAATTTGGTACACTTAATCTTTAGGGTCAATGAATCGATTTGACCCGTAGTACACAATTTTGAAAAAATCCTATGAGGAGTAATGACGTCATCTTTTTTTTGTATGGAAAAAAAAAATTTTGTTCCAAAACCTATTGTGTGTGGTATCAAATGAAAGGCCTGGCTAAGCCGATTCTAAAAATATATGACATTATTATATTTAAGTCACTTGTATAAAATTAAATAGGAAATAATTCTCGAAACATGCCAGGTTTGGGCTTCTCCAGGTATGATACGGTTGAATCTTTACTTATGAAATATACGTAATATAATGTGTAATATCCTCATCTCTAACCTCAAGAAAGGTACTACGGATTTTTTGTCTTTAAGTAATTTTTTTTGAATTTTAAAGTTACAGAAATTTATGAAAACACACTTAGTTGAAATTTGGCATCGAAAGTTCAATTTTGGTTACCGAGAATAATAAAAATAAAGCCAGATGAGATTTTAATTATATGTACATCATATTCGTTTTTCAAAAATAACATGTTATGTGCTTCGGAGGGCACGGTTAACCCTCGGCCCCATCGTAGTCGCTCTCTATGAATAATTAGACGGCGGCGGTCGGTCAGGGTCGATAGATAGGGGCCGAATAGTAACCATGGTTCATCGGGTCGTTCGTAGACTCAGTGTCCCACTTGACAGAACAAGATTTATTAATTATAAGATGATAAATACAGATGCGAGAGTAGTTTTGGTTCATCTTTATAATTTTCATTTGTCTATACACACATTATTCCCACACCAGCATCCTTACATTTATTCCCAGGGTATCCATCACCTTCATTAGCTATTTGCCAGCAGAAATGTCCCGCCATGCTAAATATTCTTTTCCTTGAGGCTATATGTATATCTCATGTACCTATTTAAACTAGGCTATTTTTGGTACTCCTGATGGTCTACATCAGGTTTTCAAAACCTTTGATTTCTAATTGCTAGCAGGAGGGCCCAATCAAGATGAATAATTTTTTCTTCGGGCACGTATATGTATCTCCTGTAGTTCTTCAAACCTTCGATTTATATGTTCCAGCAGACACGTCCCATCGCGCTAAATAATTTTTGCTTTGGGACTATATAATATGTGTCTCCTGTAGTTTAGCGTCATCTTCATCATCTTTGCGTGGGTAGGCCAAAGTGACTAGACGTATTTTTATGTGCTCTACGTTTTAAATTATTTACAAGTAAATATTTACATGGAATAGTATATATAATTACCTGCCTGAGTGTCCTATACAATCTCCTTTATAAGTATCAATTAAAACATCACCATGGAAGAACTCAGAGTGACACTGCAAAATTTGACTGAGAAGCTCACTGCACAAATGGCTCGCTTTGAAGCTAGACAGGAGCCCAAAACAGCCTTCTCCCAGGATTATGAAGAGTTCAAGTCACTGGTGCACACAGCTATAACAACCCTACACTGTCAGATTGAAATGGTTGCACAAGATGTTGAACAGCAGGAAATGAGAAGCCGCCGCAAAATGCTACTTTTTCATGGAGTGCCGGAGGTCAAGGAGGAGGACCCAGTCGATGTAGTCCTTCATCTGGCCAAAGATCACCTCTCATTGCAAGATGTGGTTAGAGATGATTTTAGCCGAGTCCACAGAATGGGCAAGCCATCGGGGACTAAACCACGACCACTGTTGGTTAAGTTTCGTTCCATAGATCTTCGAAGCAAAGCCTGGTCATCTAAAACTGGCCTGAAGAATACTGGCGTCACTGCATCAGAGTTTTTGACGAAGAGGCGACATGATGTGTTTGTAAGTGCTCGGAAGCGGTTTGGAGTGAGTAATTGCTGGACGAGAGACGGCGTGACCATGGTCCTGGAGTCAAATGGTACTCGTCACCGGGTCACGACGGCAGCTCAACTTGCAGCTATCCCCACGCCGGACAGCAGACGGTCGGAATCAGAAGCGCCGGTCCCACAGGCGGGGGCCTCGGGATCGAATGCGACGCCTTCAGGACCGAAGTCGGCCAACATTGCTGCTCCCAAGCAGGCCAAAGAGGCCAAACCTCCAGCCGCGCACACCAAGGTGCTTAGATCGACAACGACGAAGAAAGCATAGCAGCTCGTCTCTCGGATACATGGCGATGACTCTCGATAATTTACTGCGCTCACTTTTTTGTGGTACCGTCCTATTTTATATTTAATAGTTTATTTACTGCTGTCGTCTTATTATAATTTTTATTTCAATACTCGTTCACTCGTTCGTCATCTGTCACTGTCAAAATAAATTGTTTCTTTTTTCGTGTGTAAAATGTTGTAGTAAATGTGTTAGAATGAGACTTACTGCATACTTTCTATCTCTTTCAATCTTTCCGCTTTTGCTTTTTTTGAACTGCAGTAAAACTTAATGCTCAACGTTCCGGTGTACGCTGTTTTTGGATTACTTTCTTTTAGTATTGTGTTATTTTTAACGTGTTTTTAACTGAGTTTATTTTTGTCAATTTGACTATATTAATTTTCTAACTTTCTTCCTTGTTTTTGTGACAACTGGCGGGTATAGGATAGAATAGAATATTAGTTTAGATAGGTACTCGTATTAATAAGTTTATTTAATAATTTATTTAAAGTTTATTATTTATATATTTTGTATGAACATAAATAGTAGTTATAGTTCGTCTGATGATGATGATGGCCAAAGTTGCAATACATTCCACTCTTGTTCCTCTTCATGTTCTTCTGACAGTTTTCACAGCAGCTCACCACCTTTGTGTGACTTACTTGAGTCTGAGTTTGGAGGTTGTGCGAAAAGTTTCAATGCTATTCACATAAATGCGCAAAGTATTCCAGCGCACTACGCGGATATGCTTGCTTCATTTGATAGCCGCAACATTCATGCGATACTGGTATCTGAGACTTTTCTGCACCCTTGTCTTCCATCGACGTCATATTCCTTACCGGGATTTACACTGATTCGGAATGACCGCGCGAGCACTTTGCATGGTGGAGTAGCTATCTATTTGCGAAGTCACATACCTTTCAAGATTTTGAGCAAATCTCCTCAACCACCGCCCGCTAACACTGCTGAGCATCTCTTTCTGGAAGTGACCTTGTCTCACACCAAGGTACTCCTTGGTGTTTACTACAGTCCATCTCTTAAAATAAACTATTTCCCATCTTTCGAGTTACTCCTTGAAGAGTTTGTTCCTCAATATAGTCATACCATAATTATGGGTGACTTTAATACCTGTTTATTGAAAGATGATTCTCGGGCTCAAACTCTTAAATCCGCTTTAAAATCGAACAATTTAAATATTCTTCCCCTTAATGCGACCCATTATTTTCCAAATTGTGTACCCTCTCTTTTAGATCTTATAATAACATCATCACTCACGCACGTTTCTAAACACGGTCAATTAGTTGCTGACGCCTTTTCGTATCATAATTTAATTTATCTATCTTATAAAATTCGTCCCCCTAAACTCAAACCCCGTACTCTCTTTCAGCGTAATTTCAAGGATATGGATCACGAACGTCTTCTAGAGGATGCACGCAATATTGATTGGTCGGCAATTGATCGCATTGAATCCGTTGATGGACAGGTTGCTTTGTTCAATTCTAATGTCATAGAGCTTTATGATATCCACGCCCCTGTTCGTGCAATTAGAGTCAAACACCTGCCTGCGCCTTGGTTAAACAAGGATATTAAACTGCTTATGGAACGGAAGAATAACGCCAAAAGTAGATATAAGTGTGACTCTTCTGATAAAAATAGAGATAAGTATCACTCAGCTAGAAATCGCTGCAACATGGTGGTAAGGGACGCTCAAAGACGCCATATTCTTACCAATGTAGAAAACGGTGACCCATCCAAGGTGTGGAGGTTCCTGGGTACACTGGGTGTTGGTCGTAATTCTCGCAAAGACCCTATTCCTAAGGATATTAACATTGACTCACTTAATACTCATTTTTCTTCTTCTTCGTCTCTCGATGCTAATATCAAAACTCAAACTTTGAATTACCTTTCATCGCAACCGTTGCCCAATTTTCCCTCTTTTAATATTTGTGAATTTTCTGTTTGTGAGGTCAGGAAGAGCATACTGTCTGTCTCCTCGAATGCTGTCGGCAGCGACTGCATTAGTCGTAATATGATCATCCCCATCCTGGACATTGTTTCTCCTGTAATCACCAAAATCCTTAACCACTCCATCTCCTCTGGTGTCTTTCCCACAGCGTGGAAAGAGGCACAGGTTATTCCTCTCCCAAAGAAGGCTAAGCCTTCATCCTTCTCTGACTACCGTCCTATATCCATCCTGCCTTTCCTTTCCAAAGTCCTTGAACGCCTCGTCCACCGCCAACTGAATCAGTTCCTTGATTCTAACAATCTCCTCAATCCGTTTCAGTCTGGCTTCCGATCTGGTCATAGTACGACTTCTGCTTTGGTCAAAATCTCCGATGACATTCGTTTAGGGATGGACAGGAAGCAGCTTACAGTACTTGCATTGCTAGACTTTAGCAATGCATTTAATACCGTGGACTTTGACATCTTGCTGGGGTTGCTGCGCTGTCTCAACTTGTCTCCAAACACAATTACCTGGTTCCAGAGTTACCTTCGCGGGCGCAGGCAGCGCATCAGGGTTGAAGATTCCTTCTCCTCCTGGTGTGACACTGCTGCCGGCGTCCCGCAGGGCGGCGTCTTGTCCCCTCTTCTTTTTACAATATTTATAAATTCTATATCTCTTTCTCTTACCTCTTCTTACCACCTATACGCAGACGATTTGCAAATCTATTCGCAGGCCACATTACGGGAGCTTCCAGAAGCGATTCGTACTGTGAACTGTGATTTAGCACGCATTTCTGATTGGAGTCGCACTCATGGCCTTAAGGTCAATCCTACCAAAACACAAGTGATTGTGATTGGTAGCCAAAGCTACATCTCGAGGATTGATTTTTCACAGATTCCTCCAATTGTATTTGACGGAGTACGGATTCCTTACAGTGAATCTGTGAAAAACCTCGGCATAATGTTCGACCGAACTCTCTCATGGCAAAATCAAGTCGCGGAGGATAGCAGGAAGGTGTTTGCTTCATTTCACTCCTTGAAAAGGCTCAAGAATCTTTTGCCGATCAATACAAAAATTGCTATAGCTGAGTCCCTACTCTTACCTATCCTCGATTACGCTGACATCGCCTACCCGGATCTGACAGAGGATATGCTCAATAAGCTGGAACGATTACAGAACGTCTGTATACGTTTTGTATTTAATCTTCGCAAGTTTGACCACGTATCTTTTTACCGGGCGCGCCTTAAGTGGCTCCCGATTCGCTTGCGAAGGGACTATCATCTACTATCTTTTCTTTACTCTATTCTTTTTAATCCTTTGTCTCCTCACTATCTTAAAGAAAGATTCAATTTCCATTCCGATACTCTGAACCGCACACTTCGTCCTTCGCGATGCCTCTCACTTTCTATCCCTACTCACTCTACTAATTTCTACTCCAATTCTTTCACTGTTCGCGCAGTAAGGCTTTGGAACTTGTTACCTGCTTCTTTGAGACAGGCACCATCACTGGAGACTTTTAAATCCCGTCTGAAAGCCCATCTCTTCTCTCTTCCACCATCATAATTTTTGCTATTACTATCTTTGGTTGTAACTTTGTCACTTTCATCGTCATTATTTTATACATAATATGTAGGTATATATATTTTTATATATATGTATATGTATTATACGTTATATTATAAGTATATATTAATGTATTTTAGTGTATATTTATAGGTAGTAGGTACATATTTATTTATTCTTATATATTAGGTTTAGTATTAAAAAGTAGGTAGTAGTTGCCAGAAAAGCCTCCCCGCTATTATATTGGATCACTCTCCTATGCCCTATGGTTGCCTGGAAGAAATTGCTTCTGAGCAATAAGGCCGCCTATTTGTACATGTCTTTGAATTTTTTTGTAATCCGTTTCTGTTTTTGTAACATTTCTGTGCAATAAAGTATATTCTTATCTTATCTTATCTTATCTTTAGCTGGGCTCTTGGAGGTGCACCTGGTGGTCACCATAAGGTTCTCCAAACCTTCGATCTATGTTTGCCAGCAGGAGCATTCCATGATGCTAAACAATTCTTGCTTTGATGCCATAAATGTATTTCCCATTGTTTAGCTGGGCTCGTGGTTGTGCTTCTAGTGGTACACATCAGATACTCCTGTCCCTCAAGAGGAGAAAAAAAGTAGCCTTTACCTTCTTCAATGCGATAGCAATCTTTGTACCAAATTTTATCAAAATCCGTTCAGTAGTTTTTCAGGATGCTGTCACATACAAACATCTAAACGGAAAAAATATGTAAAAACTTTTGAAACGTGTTTTGTTATCAATTTCAAGAATTCGCTGACAATTTATTTTCCAATATCTTTTATGTATAGGCTTTCGACCCTCTACAACTTTATTATTATGCATAGATTCCGTTAATTTTGCCGGTATGTATATAATGTGTGTATAGAGAAATGATCACTTTAACCATCAATCGAAAACATCTCTCGCATTTATATTTATCATCCTATTATTAATAAATCTTGTTCTGAAAAGTGGGACACAGAGTCTACGAACGACCCGATGAACCATGGTTACTATTCAGCCCCTAACTGACGACCCTGACGGACCGCCGCCGTCTTATTATTCATAGAGAGCGACTGCTATGGGGCCGAGGGTTAACCGTGCCCTCCGAAGCACATAACATTATTTTTTTCAAAATGAATATGATGTGATGTACAAAATAATATGATTGTTATCTCAACTGGCTATATTTTTATCATTCT
The DNA here is from genome assembly GCA_024500475.1 of Phthorimaea operculella. Taxonomy (NCBI): domain Eukaryota; kingdom Metazoa; phylum Arthropoda; class Insecta; order Lepidoptera; family Gelechiidae; genus Phthorimaea; species Phthorimaea operculella. The sequence goes on along the minus strand of JANFCV010000019.1, from coordinate 3,302,825 downwards.
CGGTGTCCAAAATTGAACTTTCGATGCCAAATTTCAACTAAGTGTGTTTTCATAAATTTCTGTAACTTTAAAATTCAAAAAAAAATACTTAAAGACAAAAAATCCGTAGTACCTTTCTTGAGGTTAGAGATGAGGATATTACACATTATATTACGTATATTTCATAAGTAATGATTCAACCGTATCATACCTGGAGAAGCCCAAATGTGGCATGTTTCGAGAATTATTTCCTATTTAATTTTATACAAGTGACTTAAATATAATAATGTGATATATTTTTAGAATCGGCTTTGCAACGCCTTTCATTTGATACCACACACGATAGGTTTTGGAACAAAAATTTTTTTTTCCCATACAAAAAAAAGATGACGTCATTACTCCTCATAGGATTTTTTTTAAATTGGTTACTACGGGTCAAATCGATTCATTTACCCTAAAGATTAAGTGTACCAAATTTCAGAACTCTTCTCTCAGGTGCAGCATGTTTTGAACTACCGCTAGGACTATAAGGCCAATATTTATGAAACGTCTAATGTCTATGTAGGTATATGCATATAGGGACCTTATTAACAAAACTTAAACATAGAACATTTCTTCTAGTGTACTTCTTCTAGGTAGATAGTAGACTACGTAGATCTTATTTATACACCCACTTATAAAACAACCAATCGCATATTAAACTAAATGATTAACATTAAAGATAATATCGCTTGTAAATTGTTGGTTTAGATATATGATGGTCGTGTCACGTTTAAATTATAAACTAGTAAATAAGTAAGCCAGGCTTTTGTCCAGCAGTGGACTGTTTTGACTGTAAAAGTAGAAACATATAAACCTAAGCAAAATAGTAGGTAGTGGCTCTTACGGCCAGATAGATCGATGAACGATAGGGTGAAATTTTACTTGTGACCGATAGCGAAAACTCAGAATCAGCTGGTGACAAGGAAAAAAGGTCAAAACACAAAAAAAATTGGACCTCCCGTTGTAGGTAACTCCAATCATTGATCATGATCGGTAATTTTGCATGGCAGGACCAAATACATTTTCATATTTTGACCTGCCGCGTCTTTTTCCTAATTTTTGTTATAGTCAACATTAGTGTAAGTAAGTACATCACTCACTTCATGTCACAACAAGGTGACATTTTGTGCTTAAAAACGTATCACACGCCTAGATATGTCCCTTGCGGGGTAAGAGCGCAATCGGCTGTAAAAAACGGCCATTTCATTTACACTACTTGTGATTTTTTTGAGAATCATTCAGAATATATCTAGATCAATTGGATGTATTGTATGAAATGTGGTCACAACACCAATAATCAAACGAGACCACAATTTCAGGTCACTAAACCACAATGTCAGTAAACTTTACAGTCCATTACTCGACCCTGAAAACGTATATTCACCTTGTAAAACCAATGCCATAGTACTATAAGCAGCACCTTGAGGTACCTATTTATCTAAGAATAAACTCAACTAGTTGGTACGGGGGTGGAAGTTGCGGATGTTATACCATGATACGGAGACGTTCGACATTGCATGCAACGCTTGAAACTGTTTCCATATAAAAAGTATGAAATAGAAGAGACGCCGTCTATATCTACACGAGATACGCACGTCGCATCGATGACGGCTGACGATCACTGTCTGACAGATGTCCCTGTGTAGATAGCCCCTAAAACTTCAAAGATTTGTTAGTAGTATTGTAATTTTCGTTTTATCTAGTTACATATCTATTAATCTTTGAGATACAATTATATACTTACATAATAAATATTATTTTTAATCGGTAGCTAGAGATGCTACTGACAGTACCTACCAACAATCAAACGAAATGGAAATTGCAATTGAGAGCTGAAATATATGAGCATCAAGATTTTATTGACTGAGTAAGCGTTAGTGATTTCGACCACCAGAGATGTTCAAAATTATAACTAAATTGTATTTAGCTTTGTACCTATAAAACACAGTTTCCTACTATATTTTCCAAGAGGCAGAGGAATAGAATATTATGGAAACCTAGTTAAATAATGATTCGAAAAGGGTACCTACGTATTACAATGTCTAAAATTAAATAGGTACCTATCCAAAATTAAAATTTACCTACGTTCAAAATCCCTAAAATCCGAATACCTAATGGTTGATTGAATCAAATTCAAAATACCTCAAACCTATTAAGTCAAATGGGTATTTTACCAAAGTTCATATACTAGATAAAACTTAAAATATCTTAGTACTAAAATCCTTTAGTTTACTTTAAGTTACTTTTTATTTACGGTTTATTTAAACGGGAAAATGGATAAAAGAAAGAAACCACCAGTTTTGAATAAGACTTAGTAATCTATTGTCACATCTTTTCGAATTTTGGTTTATCATTAGGGTTCCCAAACACAGTTTCAAAAAAAATATTTTGGCCTAAAAACCTCTCGTTATCAACCAGGCAGGCTACTACAAGGCTTACCCAGGTTGTAACAATAAATCAGGCTCGAGTTGAAACGAGCCAGGCTGGTTGCGAGAGGGAGTGGCGAGTTCGATATGTGGATGCGGTACAGGTAGGAACAAAATTGCTAGAAATTCTACCTTTACTTAGAGCCTCCATAATTTGTCGTAACATAAAGGTAGTTTTTCCTACCAGTTTTCAGAAAAATACACGTCATTTTGTGCACATTTATATTTTAAAAGTTCGACAACTTCGTGCTCGACCTTCTTGCGGGGTACAGACGGTTGGAGAGCGAGGAAGCACCTCATTTTAATATGACGTGCTAGCCCGGTTAGTAAGGGGTCCGACCTTTCGGATTGTGATTAAAGCGTGAAACTTGGCATAGATGTTCTATGGGTACATCTTAGTAGGTAAAGCCCGGTTTCCAGGAGTTCCGCCCCCCGGAGCAGGTGGGAGGGGAGGAGGAATGTTTCGGTCGCCGCGCACCAAACAAAAAATTCTCACTGCTGTAGTTGAGGTCCTAAGGCAAGTTTGGTATCGTTTTCGAGTAAAAATAACATGAAGAATCTATTTAACGTAGTAAAAAATAACGTTTTCATTAAAAAATATGCAGAAATACGAAAAAAAAGGAAAAAAATACCACTCTATTGTCGACTTCAACACGCTGTCACTTTTAATATGGTAATGATTAGGAAATAATAAAAATACCTAGCACTTAAAAGCTTAAATATTTGGCTTTCTAAAAATATATACTTTTGCATGGTTTTTACCCAAAATTACACTGTAAAAAAATAATAAGTAGAGCGGTGTCGAGTTCAATACTTTCTGCATACGTAAATCTTCTTTGTGTATTGAATAGAACTGCAAAATTAAACACAAGAGATAATAAGACTATTCATAATCAAAAGAAATAAAAATATAGCTGATTTTGCTCTCCACATTTGAGAACAATTAACCGCAAATTTAAGTTTGTTTTTCATATGTTTTGTATGAAAATCAAAGTTAACTTTTCAGCTTAAATATATTTCAACTAATGATGGAATAAGAATTGAACGCAATATGCAAAAACCGCACAAACTCGGTCCTAAGTACCTACCGAGGAAATTTTGGTGCTATATAACGTGGTTAAAGTTGTCCCCTTACCACCGTCGCGTCGCCTCTCTCACCTCCATCAACAGCTCGAGGTATATCAGTGTGCGGTAGATCATCCATTTGCCATCTTCAAGTGATCAGTCCATCTGACCGCTAAATTTGCACTAGTTTTTCACGTTTTATGTGCTGGTTGTGAAAAATCTGCGCTTAAAAGCTGAAGGAGCTATTTAACTCTGTAATAGCCAATAAAACATCCCAAAAGACGTGGATCCGAGGTGTTTGAAAAACACAATGGTTATGGGTTTGAAAAACAGAAGACAAAACGCCCTAAAAACTTACGTGATCACCCGTATGAGCCACGTGTATTGTCTATGCTATCCTCGAAAGACCATTACGAATCGTCTGACATTATGTTTCAAACCTTCCAGCCAACGAAACAGGTCGGGTTTTGTAATGAATTCAATACCGTGGGTGGACCACGACAAATCCATTTATACGGATGCGCGCGTCTCCCTTCCCCGCTACACCTCCCGCTACCCGCTGACATCTCCCCTCCCAACGTCTGTCACCCCTAGGGAAGGTCGCGCACGAACTTGTCGGACTATAGTAGTCGGGTGTCAGACAAGAAACATAATCGGGTAGCTGATAAAATGACAAATAAGGGAAAGATATTTGATTCAAAGTTAAAAGACATTATCAAATTTCTTGAAGCAACCATAGTTGTTTTAAATTAGACACGATGTCACACATATATGAATACACTCTCTCACGAACGTACTTACTGACAGATCATCAATTGTTTGACAATTTTGAAAAGGCCTCTACTCCAAAAATATGTACCTATGTACCTAGTTAAACACAATACCAAGAACTTCGGATCACAGTCAGGTTACTATACTTTACAGCACTTTTATCAATGATTGTACACAGTCGGCACTAAGATTCGTATCTTGGCTCATTCGTCGCAATGTCTCAATTAAGCGTTTATTGGCCAATTTGCTTGAAGTCATGCCGGCAAAAAAATAAAAAATGCATTCCGATATACTTAAGGTGAATGTACATTTGTTAGCGTCGCACGGGCCGTGCTCGCCACCGCATTACTGAATGTGACCACCTACGGTGTGACGGATTTTAGTAAAGAGCAGAATTATCAGATTCTGACAGGATTAAAAATACTGAAGCTACATGTTTAAAATCTCCCTGAATTTGATCATTTCGCTTTTCAAAATCCGGAAAAAAAAAGAATTCTGACAAGTGTACGTTCACCTTTATACTACACTGCAGTAACGATATAAATGGCGTTAAAATTTTATGGTGTGTTTTAATAATTTAATTGAGTATGACTGTGTGCCGAAGTTTTTTGTGCCGAAGTTCTAAGAAGTTGACTTTATTTTGCCACTTATCTTTTTTATCGTACCTATTACCTAGTTATGGCAAAGGAATCAGGAAAATGAAGCAATTTGAAGTTAGTAAACGATACATGCCGTAAATTAAAGGGTAATAAATGTAATAAAATAAATATAATAAAATAAAACTAACTACTCTTAAACCGTTTTTATGGCTGTTGTGGCATGACATTTATGACACCTAAGTGCTAGGTAGGTCATAATTATATGACATGATCTGTATGACTCATACACATATCATGTCTAAGGTATAGATGTACACTTATTAGGTAGATAAACAAACTTCCAGACTGTCATATTTCTGTATCGGTAATCAACACACGTTTTATCTAAAAATATATAGCACTACTAGCAGCCCGCTACCGGTTTCACCCGCTGAAATTTATTATCACGCAGCAAAAGACATTTTTCCGGCATGTGATATATTATGTAGTACAAACCCTCCTCTTGAATTACTCTATCTATTTCAAAAAACCGCATACTAATCCGTTGTGTGGCTTAGGAGGAGTTAGCAAATTCTACAACAGACAGACAGAGAAACGCAAAAAGCGACTTCTATTTCAGATTTATAAGATAACAGAGCAGTCCAATCTTTCAATACAAATCAGGAACAAAATTATAACATGAATTAATTCTACTGTTTTAATCATGAAAACGTTAAGGAATTTAATTAAGTACAGATCACGGTATAACTTACAAACAAAATTAGAGTAAAAATGAGAGATAGAGTGCGCCCAAAAATTTAGAACGGGTAGCAGTAATAAGAACGCAACCTCTCAGTCCATTAGCAAAACGTTACTCTACTTCTCATACGCTTTTCGTAGGAACATTTGCTAATGGTCAGTAGGTACAGGGCGGGGTGATTATTATTTTACGCGTACTCTATAGCTTGCTTATTAAATTCTCTAAGCTTGGAAATCACAATGATTTAATATCACGTAATGTTAACTGGTTTGTCAGAAGCAAGACAGTTTCTCTTAAAGCTGATGTTAAATTAAAATTATGTTTCATTTCGCTGCTTGACTTTTGACCTTCTTGTGGCAATCACATCTCAAAAGCCTATATCAGTGCACTGCTGGGTGTAGACCTCCCCGAGGTACGCAATAAGGCACGATTGGATCTAGCAAATCCTGTGGTACAAATCCTTATCATTTCATCAAGTCTAGTCTAGTCTGTTTGTCTGTCCGCTTGGAACGATCATAACTTCGTAACTTCGCAAACTTAGACCGATCAACACCTTACAAAGTTAGTTGTTTTTTTTATGTTAGAAATAAATCTGTCTAGTATAATTTCAAATTAATGAAGTCATTTCCAGAGCAAACTTATTTAAAGGTAGGTATGTCTTTGACTTCGCTGTAGGTAGGTAGGCTAGACCTTTGTAATTACTGCATCGGCTCGAGACGAACGCTAATTATATTCAACAACCTGTTATAAAACTAGACTAAACACTCATCATTAGACGCCTTGTTTTTTTTACTTCGTGTGTGGCTAAATATGTCTTGCTTAGACATAGGTGGGTACCAGATACCTATTTATTTTTGGTAGATAAGTGGTTGAGAAAAGAGAAATGGATATCTAACATATATTTGGCGACACGCATTGTATAGGAGCTGTAACTTTAGAATGAATAGCTTGCAGGTGTTGGTATAATACTCAAGACTAAGAATAGAAACTAAAGACAATGGTTTAAAAACCACGTATTAAAATTTTAATTGTTCAAAGTAAAAATATGTCCATGTGAACTAAGAAAACCGCAAAAGAAGATGGTGGTAGCAATTTCAATTGTACAGTTTTACTTACACCATTAGGAATTATGGGCAAGCTTAGCAATTATGGGGTAAACGCACCTGCTGAAGCTTAGGCACGAAATTAATTTTATTTATTTTTATTTATTTAGGTAACTGTTTATTGCACACAAGATAAAACACAGGCCAATCACAGTAAGAAAACAACACAACAGGTACTACTTATTTCTAAAAAGAAATCTCTTCCAGCAGTCCTACGGTAGAGAGACAGACAGCATAAAGTAAGGCTGTAGACCGTGCACAATTTATTGTATTAATTAGAATACGTAAAGTCAGATTGTATGAACACACGGTGTTCTGGAGTATACATTAAATTAAAGACGTCGTGTAGGCCATCGTACTAAATAATTTTCAATATAGTGCCTAGTACTATTAATTTGTGATAGTGCCAAGTTCTAAAACCCTTCGTTTAGAAGTTATTCGCTAATTAAAATGTAAAACTTAATTGGGTGCCACATTATGAAAATACCTTTATTATTGATAATGACTTTTAATTGTGTCATGTTGCAGTTTTGTAAAAACTTATTGAGTTGTTGCCACAAACAAGACATAAGTCGTGGATCAAGATCAAATTCTTCAAAAACTAACGCTATAGATGATCGTATTTTTTGGCAGAGTAGAATCAAGACTCCTATTTACTTACTATGGACTTCTCGGTGACCTTTACCTAAGGTACCAAAACCTACATATATTTTGATAATCTCATTCATAGTTCGTCATTAGTTAAAAATTGGTATTATTTCGTAATTTTCATGTCTTATCGAAGGGATCGAATTTCAGTGTCGAAACTTTTACACATTCATCATTCGTGTAGGTCAATGGCCGATATCATGACGTGACCTAATTTTTTAAATTTAAATTCATTGCCTTCTAAGTTTATACAAAATTCTAATACTCAATAGATTATGTAGAGCTACAAAGAAGATATCAAATGCATACTTAAATATTTACATGGGTATATCACATATTTATACCTTACGGGGTCGGCAGAGTGTAAATAGCCGTAAAAAACAGCCATTTATACCACGTCTAACAAAAGTTTGAGAGTCATTCGGAAGATATCCACTATTCTCAGCCGGTACCACCCACACGGCAAATAACTTTATAATTTAAAAATGTAAATACACGCCTGTTTTTGTGAAAAAACAATTTACCTATGCAAAACATAGCCAATGACAATCGGGATAATGTAAGGATTCTTCTGACACAATTCCCAGTCGAATCTGTTCAGTGATTAAAGAGTTACAGTGGTTTAAAGAAACGCACATACATACATACATACATGAACCCTAAAAACATTACACTCCTTTAATTTTGGGCAGTTGTGTAATTAAATGTATCCTTACAATTATTGACTATCGAACGCAGTGAGCTAACTAAACTTACCGCCTTCATGTTAGCGAAGTAAGTTATAAAATGTTCCACTAAAATCTCAAATTTCGGTAATACAATAAACACAATCTGTCCTGCGATATTGGTCTACATTACTTGGTGATTTCATTAGCTTTCTCTATCACAACTACAGCTGTAAACAATATTCACACCTGATTACAGTCAACGGCAAACGCCCACTCTTGTAACGAAAGTGCCTGTACAGACGGGCTGCCAATATTAACTGCAAAGTTCATTTCAAACATCATCATTATTTTCCTGTCCTTAAAGACATATTTTCCTCTTGGTCACTTTAATATTAACATGAAAATGTTTTATGTAGGTACTTATTTGACATCCTTGCCTCAATATGTACAAGATATTCTCATACATACATAATTGAAATTGAAAGTTATTTTGAAACTGGAATTTTGTTCATTCCGGAGATTTGACATGAAGATTTTAAAATGGCGCAATTTTTTTCTGAATTTATGTAGGTTTTCCGTTGAACATACCTACAACGCGTTTAGCTGCTGAAAAAGTTGGGTTGGACCTACCTAAGGGTTGAACCGCTTCACCATGTATTATTTTGGACTCCGATTTGAAAATTCGCACCTTGAAAAAGGGATGCAGATCCACCCACGCAGCGCTGTCATCCTAAGATAATTTCTGTTATCAATCATTTGAAATCAGACGTCAATCACTATATTGCATTGGATAAAAGGCTAATTTAAGTAAAATATTGCCGCTGGCGTCTTTACGTGGCAGATTGCCACTTAAGACACAAAAATTAGGTACCTGATGCGGAAAGGTAGCCGTGTGGTGCCGGCAGAGTAGAATAGCACCACCCCTTCTCTTCCCGTGGGGGTCGTAAGAGCCGACCGAGGGATTCATTCCGACCCAAGTGGATCAGGGTCCTGGAGAAGGAAAACTCCACACTTAAACCCGGAATGGGGTCTCCGTCAGGTGCGATTAACTCATATATATCGTGCGGCAGACTCCTGCAGCCGACCTGGCTCCGCACGTATCGACTCGTCGTTCCTGTGGAGTCAGCCAGGAAGGCCGAGAGGGTGGCGCAGGTCCTGGGCAGCCCTGCGTTTTCCATAATTGCGTCCCAGGCAACGCAGTGTCTGTGGAGAGGAAACTTCACCCGCGTCTCGCGGATAACAACACGGGAAGTGGCAGTGACCGGTTATAAGTCTGCACGTATGGGCGTAAGTGCGGGCGCCAGGGGTCGCTTCCGTCAGTGGGAGGGTCCATCGTAGACCCACTGATCAGTTACCGCCCGCTCCAAGTTGGGCAGCCCCCGACCAATAAGGTACTGATCCGCCCCGGTGCTGGTTTGCTCTTTTAGGGTGTAGAGAGCACCAGCCTCAACTGGACAATCGGCGCCGTTACATTGTACACCTGCGACTAACAGGCATAAAAATATCACAAACCAACCCCGCTTATCCATGCGATTTGCAACATGGAATGTCCGTACTATGAGGACAGGCCTCCCTGACACCTGTGGAGGTTCTTCTACTGACGCACAAGATCTGCGTAAAACTGCCGTAATCGACGCCGAACTACACAGACTGAACATTGCTGTTTGCGCTTTACAAGAGACCAGACTCCCTGACGAGGGTTCCTTGCGTGAGACACATTATACATTCTACTGGAAAGGAAAGGACAGCACCGCTGTGCGCGAGTATGGTGTTGGCTTTGCCATACGCAACGACCTCTTAACATCCATAGAGGCTCCTTGCGGCATCTCGGAACGCATTATGTTGCTGCGATTAAATACGGACCATGGTTACGTATCACTGATTTCTGCTTACGCACCAACACTATCCTCAACAGATGAAGCCAAAACACAGTTTTATGACCAGCTCGACCAGACTGTACGCGGGTTAAAACCATCTGACCGCTTATATATTCTGGGCGACTTTAACGCTAGGGTCGGACAGGACAACATTGCTTGGCCAGATTGTATAGGTAACCACGGTATAGGAAGCTTAATGAAAACGGCCAACGTTTATTAGAGCTATGCTCTAAACACCTACTGTGTGTTACCAATACCTACTTTAAAGGCAAATCAACTCGCAAAGTGTCCTGGAAACATCCTCGTTCTGGACACTGGCATCAACTGGACCTTATCCTTACCAAAAAGAAAAATCTCCGCGAGACCCTGCACACGCGATCATTTCACAGCGCTGATTGTGACACAGATCACTCCCTGGTGGCATCACAAGTTGCTATAGCTCACAAAAAGATCCACTCATCCAAATTGTCTGGTAGGAAGAAGCTCGATCTTCCAAAAACCAGAGACGATGAGGTGGTCCAAAAGTATGAAGAGCTGGTACGCGACGAGGTTGCCACCTGGGATGTAGACGCTCCGATAGAGGAGGAATGGGGCAAAGTAAAGAAGCTACTTACAGAAGTAGCCGGTACGGCTTTCGGTCATCAGAAAGCAAAAACCAGGACTGGTTCGCTGAAAATCTCGAACACATTACACCTCTGCTCGAGTCCAAACGACAAGCTGCGCTAAAACATCGCCTTAACCCATCCGAAAAGACGCGTATCGACCTATCGAATGCAAAATCGGCTTTACAACGCACATCACGGTACTTCGCAAATGCATACTGGACCGAGCTTTGTCAAAGCATTCAATCATGCGCTGATATGGGAAACTTTGGTGGTGTTTACGCTGGGATTAAAAAGGCCCTTGGTCCTTTTCCTAAAAACAGCCCCTTAAAGAAGCGGACGGCACTGTTATTACAGATGCTCAACGCCAACTCGAACGATGGGTAGAACATTATGTTGGTCTCTACTCAGAACCAGTGAACATAATGCCAGAAGCTGCAGATTGCATGCCAAAACTAGCTACCTGGACTGAGTTAGATGATCTTCCTACCATAAGGAGTACCACAAGGCTGTAAAGCAGCTTAAAATTGGAAAATCACCTGGAAACGATGGTACCCACGCCGAAATTATCAGGCTCAAGTGCATATTACCCATCCTGCACAATCTGTTGTGTAAATGTTGGGAAGCGGGATATATACCACAGGATATGCGCGATGCTAACATCATTACCCTATACAAAGGCAAAGGTGACCGCGGTGACTGTAACTGTTATCGTGGAATATCCCTTTTAAGTATAGTAGGTAAATTATTTGCTCGGTTAGTCTTAATAAGACTCCAGAAACTTGCTGATCGTGTATATCTCGAATCGCAATGTGGATTCCGCGCCCAACGTTCCACAACAGATATGATCTTTACACTTCGCCAACTGCAGGAAAAGTGTAGAGAGCAGAAAACACCTCTGTTTGTGGCGTTCGTCGACCTTAACAAAGCCTTCGACACCGTGAGCAGGGAAGGACTCTATACTGCACTTTTAACCATCGGGTGCCCTCCAAAACTTCTAAGCCTCATTAAATCCTTCCACGAGGACATGAAAGGATCTGTTGTTTTTAACGGCAATACATCCGAGCCGTTCGAAATGCGTAGAGGTGTTCGCCAAGGCTGCGTGTTGGCTCCTACCCTGTTTGGTATTTTCTTCTCATTGCTTTTAAAGTTGCTTTCGGCGATGACCAACAGGGTATACACCTGCACACTAGGGCTGACGGGAAGCTGTACAATATCTCGCTTCTTAAGTCAAAGCGTAACCGCGATGACTTATTCGTCGATAGCCTTTTGTTCGCTGACGATGCAGCCTTCGTTGCTAATTCTCAAAGTGAGCTTCAAGACATTGTTGATAAGTTTTCCCACGCGTGTTCTCTGTTCTCAATGTCCATTAATGCCAAAAAAACAGTAGTGCTAGCTCAAGGTGGAGAAATACCACGTATTTTGCTCGGTGGCGTTCCTTGAACATAGTTGACAAGTTTTGCTACTTGGGGTCGACTGTGTCGAACAATCTCACCCTCGATGCTGAGATCAATACTCGTATCGGCAAAGCGGCGACCATGTTCGGCAGGCTTAGTACAAGAGTATGGAATAATAAACACCTGACCACAAAAACCAAGATAATTGTTTACCAAACTTGCGTTTTAAGCATACTCTTGTATGGAGCTGAAACCTGGACTTCGTACGCAAAACAAGATCGTCGACTCAACACATTCCATATGCGCTGCGTAAGAAACATCTTGCATATAACTTGGCAGGACAGAGTCACAAACGAGCGAGTTCTAGAAATTGCACAGCTACCTAGCTTTACCGCTTTGCTTAAGCAAAGACGATTGCGGTGGCTAGGGCATGTGTACCGCATGGAACCTTCGCGTCTACCGCGGCGTGTCCTGCTTGGCGCCGTAGCTAACGCCAAAAGAGGAGTTGGAAGACCGATGCTACGTTTCAAAGATTGCGCCAAACGGGACATGGCTGCGTTTGACATCGACCATCAAAGCTGGGAGAAGCTTGCTGAGAATAGGGATGTATGGAGAAAGCGTGTGTTTGATGGGCGTAAAGCTCACGATGATGCCTGGTTCGCTGGTCTCGCAAACAAAAGGCAAAAACGACATCTAAACATGCATGTGCCAGTCTCTAATTCCACCTTCGTTTGTAGAGCGTGCGGAAAGTCATGCCGCTCCCGTATCGGCTTATACAGCCATGAAAAATCTTGCCTCAGACACTGAATAAATCGTCTGTCACAGACGTATGAGGCCAATGATGATGATGATGCGGAAAATATCTAGATTTATGTAACGTTCGAATTTCCGCCACGAATTCACGACTCGATACATTTTTTAGGGTACATATTAGAATCCCAAAATTTAAAAGGCCTTTATTTAAAATGTACAAACTCAAAATACCCGAAATCAAGATATCAGAATATTGAAACGCCAAGTATTTAAAATACAAAATATTTCATTTACCTTACAGTTGATTAGCCGAAACCGAAAATATTTTATTACGAAACACTTTATACGAAATATACCTGAATTCAAAAGAACAAACAGTAATAATATCTGATCTCTTTCTTATCGTGTGGGAAACTGAGTCAACAACGACCCGATAAACTCTATTGTTAAAGTTTCATTAATTCACAACTACAAATCCTGATTTTTTCAATCATCTAGGATCGAATCCGGGACGTCTGCTGTAAAGTTTAAAGTTTTAAATATTCCAAGAAAAATGTGTTCGAACATTTACAGTTCACTGTCGTTTTGCCTCTTCAACTTGAAAAATACGATTATCGTATAATCTAAAATGTGGAATCATATAATCTAAAAAGTTACTATTGTTCACTCAACGATGCAAAGTGATATGAATTTCGAACATTTACCCGAAGTTCTACATAAAAGTAAATTCAGAAATGTTTTGTATTACAATATTTTACATAATTTTTGTTCATTACCTCCCATTAAACTATTCGTATTTTTAACAAACTTCTTTTTTTATCTTTGGAAATTAAGCTAATCCCACCAAAAACATTTACTTGTAAAAAGAACCAAGTCTCGCCTCTCAGTTCATCTACTGTAAAAAGTTGTGAGATCCATGTGATGCCAAGTCGGTTATTGATTTATTCAAGGACTACTTCAGGGAACTTGCATCTTAAGCTATTGCGTAAATAGGTAACAGACATCATGTTACAGTAACTTTATCGATATTTAAAATCTTTTATATTTTACAATAACTAGAATGACCCGGCCATCGCACTAGACCATCGTATCTCACAAGCAAATAGTGTGCGATTGCCAAGTCATTCTAGTAATTGTAAATATAAAAGATTTTAAATATCGATAAAGTTACTGTAACATGATGTCTGTTACCTATTTACGCAATAGCTTAAGATGCAAGTTCCCTGAAGTAGTCCTTGAATAAATCAATAACCGACTTGGCATCACATGGATCTCACAACTTTTTACAGTAGATGAACTGAGAGGCGAGACTTGGTTCTTTTTACAAGTAAATGTTTTTGGTGGGATCTCATTTCTTTTTGTAGATAGTCTTCCTCTTTCTCTTATCTGGAACTACTTCTTGAGCCTCAGCTACAGATTTCCTCAAAACCCATCCGCAAAGTTAACTTTGTAATCCTATACATTTGTATGGAAATACAAAGTTAGTTATGCGGTTGCAACCGAATTTGCAGAATGTTATAGTTTTCCCTTTATTCATACACTAAATACAAGGTGTATTCGAAGTTTCAAGCTTCTCAGTCTGCTAGAAGTACCTTAGAATTTTGATGATCGGTCAGTCAGTCAGTCAGTCAGTCAGGCAGAAAATTTGGAAACTTTGACTAACTATAACTTCTAAACTACTGGTCCAAATTAAATGAAATTTGAAATGTATCGTGTCTATGCAGTGCTTGATAAGATATTTTAAAATGAGGGTTCTAAACTTATCGACAAGGGAGTTATGGGGGGGTCAAAAATGGCCTGAACTGGTTCGAGAAAAGGATGGTACGGCCGTGCCGCTTTCAGCTCGACTTGGTGGGGGCACTGCCGTGCCCCCAGATATTTAAATTTATTTAAGATCATAGTGTTTACGAAACCTGCGCAACTATCCCACCGGTGCATCTATCTGTAGGTACTTTACCCTACACTACAGTGTGAAAACAAAACACTAAATACTAATAATACTTCATTTATGCATTTCACATTAAAAGGTACATCGTATTCCCCCGTTTGTTTCCCGAGTAGTTCCTGTAGGTACAGCTGTCAATCTAAAAAAAGAAACAGTCTTAAACGAAGGTGATGCATAGTGGGGCACTTCGTCATAGGTACAGGTCATCATCATCATCCAAAGTTATTATCATAGCCATCAACATCACCATCACCATCATCATTATAATTGTAATTGTAATAATACAAGGTGAATTGAAGATTTTATATTTTTGAGTTAGGTATTCTAAAAATATTGCATTATGAAGTTTTACTATTTGAATTCTGATATTTAAAAGTACCTAAGGTGAAACAGGTTCAAACATTTTAAACCTTCTGGTATTTTGAGTTCGGGTATTTTGGGCTTGTACATTTTAAATTAAGACCTTTTAATTTTCGACATTATAATATGTACCCATTTTTTAGCAAGAAGTCGGAGAGATTGAGTTGATCTCTCTCTCTCTCTCTCTCTCTCGCTTAGTGAGGGACATCGAGTCATCAAGCGACCCGATCAGCCCTAGTGTCAGAGTTTTTCAACCGCCTGCTACAAGTATCAGACTTTTGTAGTATCGCTGCTGAATCGATACAAAATAATAACTTTTGAGCAATGTTTACCTTCATCTTGACCACATAACATCAGTCAGCTACCTCATTCAGTCGCCTCGCGGTCGGTCTGTCTGTACACACCTGAAACCTATAATTACAGACGGCGGCAGATTGTTACACTCGCCGGTAAAATATGCGCACATAAACTGACAAGTTTCGACAGCCCGTGTCCGTTAAAGTTAATTTTCAATATCCAAAAACAGACAATGTAGGTACAGTCGAACAGACAAAAGCTTGTGTAAATAAATATTTTACAATTAAACACAATAAGCATATTCTCTTGATTCGTAGCGGAAATTTGTTTGGCCTCATCAATTCTCGCCAATTTGGCGAGTATCCTACCTATGGGAAATAATTGTATGAAAATAATAATAAATTCACAGTTGGATAACAACAAATTATCGCTTATTGATAGTCAATTATGAATACATTAATGTAAAAATAAGAAACTTGAAAGGCACAATTTTTCTTTCTTTCAACAGTTCACTGCTAGAAGACAACATCTTTCTCTGCTAGATAGAGTTACATATTTGGTACGAAGGCTTGGCTGATGGATTGACGAACGCAGTGCAAGTGCAAGTTTTCCAGATTTATCCCTCAGCCGTCTTTTACGATACCCACGTGAATAAAGGAAAATGCAATTTAACAACAATGCCAAACAATGGTATTTATTTGTTATTAATTTTGTACTCAATTATCCAAAAGCGGTAGGTACTTTAAGTAGTCCAAATATGGCGGTATCGCTTTACGCTTTCTCCCAGCCTGTCAACCTGTCAACCCGGCGCAAACATGATTTAGCTTCACGGTCGATAGTTAGCGCTGAATAAATCAAAAAAATCATGCGAATTTATTATGACTAAAATTCTTTAGTTCACCTTTATGGTGGGTGATATACAGTCTTCTGAATGACTCTGATACTTTTGTCAGTCGTGTTGTAAATGACCGTTCTCTACAGCCGTTTACGCTCTGCCTACCCCGAAAGGGATATAGGCGTGATACCATGTGTGAAGGTAGGTAAGCAAAACAGGAATATGGGACGCCAAGATAAAATTACCTAAGTACTATGTAAACTGAAAAATTGAGCAAAATGACATCCATCTGCTCTGCAGGTCAAATGGTGTGACTGATCTTAACAAAATCTAACGTTGAATGTGATGTATTAGGGCAATAAATTCATAAATTTTCTCTATTGATTTGGCCATAGGTGTACAGAGTGTATCTCGATAGATCCTGATATAGACTCATTTGCTTTAATCTCCATTATTTTCTTTGTCAATTTATGCAATATCATGTGGCAAAGTTACAGTCTTCCTAGATATTTGAATAGTTTTGAGATATGACAACGTGCGGCAAAAATTTTTGAAGTCATATTTAGACCATACGAAACATACCTACTTACTTAGCTTTGATTTCTCATCATTATTGATGAGTTCACGTGTTTTTATTTAAAATAAAACTTAGTCGTATTAAAATTTTAATATTAACAGCCCCTGTATGTAAATTGTGCAAAAGTATTATAAATAAATAGGTAACTTCCATCACTTTTACACTTAACATAATTATCATAGCTTTATTGAAGTTATAAACAACTTTTAATACTTATTTGCTGTAAATATTGCATATTGTAAATTAATTACCCATTAATATGTAAATTTCTAATAGTGCCTAATAAAATTATCTTCTCACGTTATAAAATTAATAACAAATGGTACCCACCCTAATTATTTTAACATACTTACTTACCTACATTTATTATTACTTACTTATTTTATAGTATCTACCCGTATAACTACAAATAATTTAATTAAAAACAACCTATTATTACGGTAATACCACAAGTTAGGGAAACAGCGCATTTTTTGTGGTGATACACACATAGTATTCTAAAAGAATGAAAATACCAAAATTGTGCCCATCCCTATGTAGATCCCTACCTATACCGGAAGTAACAGAAAGGGTATAACAAGCCGAAAGGAGGTCAAGGTACTCATGAAACTGCTTTCCCCATGGAACAGGGGTAGAAATGTGAGAAAAACAATTGGACCTTCTATAAAAAATCGCCGATCTGCTGATTGATTTACTATGAGAAGTCCAATATTTTTTTTCACACTTCGACCCATGTTCCATAGGAAAAATTGTTTAGCTTCATGAGTACCTTGACCTCCTTTTGGCTTGTTATACCCCTTCTGTTACTCCCTGTATAACGATAGAGAGCATCATCTATATTTTTCTTTTCAATAATGTGTGACCCTTGATAGTCCCTCATTGAATAGCGTCCTCCTGATTCTGAGCCTTACCTCGAGACCATTGGGTACATAGGTTAATGATTTCCATGTGACTTGTGTTGTGACCGTACCGCGGGTTACTACTCGACATTGACTGGACGGGTGTAAACTGACCATTTCCGTGTTGGACGGGTACCTTTTCTAGAGCTAGGAATATTTAGAGGTGTCTCTCTTTATCAATCTCTCTCTCCCAGTCGGTTGTCTCACTGCTGAGGATCGTGACTTCGCAGAGTATCTTTGGTCTTCTTCTTCTTCTTCTTCGAGTGGGACACCAAGTCGTCCAACGACCCGATGAACCCTTTCAACCGCCCACTGCAAGTAGCAGGCCTCTGACATGGTTGTGTAACGACAAACATCTAAATGATCATAGACAGCAACCGGGACCGAAGGCTTAAGTGCCCATCCGAAACACGGACGGAACCATCTTGCTTTTCGGAAAATCAGGTGGTTCAGCCTGCAATGTCCTGACCAGACTGGGAAAAAAATCACAAAGTGATAAATATCGATTTTGTGAGTGACCCCACCGGCAATGGAACCCGAAACCTTGGAAAATGTGGAAGCGCTGAAGGGATGTTTTTGTGATAAGAGTCACTTGTTTTTGTACACATAGAGAGCGCGAGTTTTTACTTGCGAGTAGGGCATATCGTAAATGATCGCAATAATTATCATTATTGCCACGTGTGGCAAATATTTGAGGGCCACTTTAGAAAAGTGTACCACTAAGCCAGTCGTCGATGTGACACCGATGCAATTAATTATTCCTTAGCTGCCTCTTACGAAAGCCAGGGAAAGGTATGGGGTGATGCTATTCATAGCAAGTATCAAACAATACATCTCATTCATCAACAATATTGGATTACCTACTCTGACCGCTCCGAACTTTATATCTAGGCAGGCACTGTCACCTTGCACATTATCGTCAGCTGAGTTAAGATACTCCCTTACTATTCCTATTTCAAATTCAGCCCACCTACAGTCGTTTCAAGCGTTTATTATGTTTTTGACAGCAAATCGTCATATAGAAATCTAAATTGGCATGAAAATGACAAAAGAAAAATCGAAAAATCATATTCATCTGACATCTGAAAGAATTGAATATTGGATCGCCCACTCTGACCGCACTTAACTCTACATCCAGTGCCCGTCACCTTAACATTGCATCATTATCACCAGCTGAGTCTGGATCAAGCAGGTTTCCACCACCCGGCCCGGCGACAGTGCCCGCTAAAGGAAGCACTGGACCTACAATGCTGGAACGTGGACCGATGATTTGTTTGTAAGAATTGTAAGCCACTTGAAGAGCGGCTTCTTAGAACTCGGCACAGAAACATTGCTCATCGGAATAAAATTGGTTGGAAGCGTTTCCTACTACCGATCAAAATCATCTCTACCCTTCGAGCAACTCATCTTCCGTCCCGTTCCGGCCCCGAACACTGGATCTACAATGCTGGAACGTAGGCCGTTTGTAAGCCAATTTAAGAGCGCTTTCTTAGAAGTCTTGGAACCCGCACAGAGATTTTACTCATCAGAATAAAATTGGTATAAATGGAAGCGTTTCTAACGACCTCATCTATCCCCTTTACCTATCTCTACCTACTGCTTGTACTGCCTGTGGTACAAAGGGCCCAAACAAGTGCCTTTCGTCTTCCTTTGTCTTGAGCCATGGATTTTGCCACCATCTGAGTCTGAATAGAGCAGGTTTCCACCACCCGGCCCGGCGACAGTGGGCATCAAAGGAAGCACTAGACCTACTGGAACGTGGACCGTTTGTATGCCACTTTAAGAGAGGCTTCTTAGAAGTCTTAGAACCCGCTCAGAGATTTTACTCATCAGAATAATATTGTATAGGTAAAAAAGTAGCGTAACTATTTCAAAAGCTAACTGCTGATCTTACCAATCCGATTACTGCTAACATAACCACTGCCACAAATACCTCACTTTTCTGCCTCATTTAAGGCGAGACAATATAAAGCGTGATTCAGTTTTTAGCCTGTTACTGTTGTAGACTTCAACAACAAGGTCTTACAGCTTTACGTCATACTCAAAAAATCTTGTGTGCTGCGTGGATCCTTGTCTATTTCAGTACCAACCGAACTGCTAATCCCTCCAATCCACCTTTTCATATTCTGCTACCCAAACTGCCATTTTCAAAATTTCCATTCATTGTTCTCCTTCTGCCTTCCAACTTATTTCAAAGTATACGGCCCGATGATAGTGTCCACTAAAGGAAGCACTAGACCTATAATGCTCGAAGGTGGACCGATGATTTGTTTGTAAGAATTGTAAGCCACTTGAAGAGCGGCTTCTTAGAACTCGGCACAGAAAAATTACTCATCGGAATAAAATTGGTTGGAAGCGTTTCCTACTACCGATTAAAATCATCTCTACTTATCTACTACTTGTATTGCCCCAAAGCCTTCTTCTTCTTTTTTGATTCTGTGGTACCCCGCTGGTACAAAGGGCCCGAACAAGTGTCTTCCGTCTTCCTTGAATTTTGATACGCCAGCCAGCTCCCACGATAAGCCAGCCAAGCGCTTTGTCCTTGCTTTCCACAGTGCGTCGCGGGTGGATATGGACTGCCAGGTCTTCTTCTCCCTCCGCCGCTTGGTTTTCCTTCAAAAGCGAGGGTTGTAGAATTAGCCTCCTGTCTGCGAAAAGTGTGATTTCCAACCGGTCCTCACTTCATGTCTCTACTGCCCATAGTTGTCCCACTCAAAATTTGACAGTTTGTTTACCTTCCATTGAAAACTTGTTGTGTTACAAATTATTACTGATATCACAAAGAAAGTATTGGCTAGCGCAACTGATACCTACACTCCATAGAAATTCAAAGAAGTAAATAAAATTACAGCAGTCCACGCTCATAAGGAAACAATCACTCACCTGAGTGTCAAACAGACAATCTTGTGAAACCATTGTGCGATTCTGCACAAGAGTGGTAATATTTGGATCAGGAGTCAGATAGATCGGTTAGAGGTGAGGTTTTCAAGTTCATGACCCGGGGAAAATGAGTTTCGCATTATGGAAGCTTCCTGCAAATCATGGGCACTTACGTTTTGTTGGTAAAGTTGTTCTATTAACCTATTTTATTCTAAGGTCGAAGGAGTAAGCGGGTTCTCGAGTGGAGGTCACGCTTTGGCAAGCGTAGCGTTGGACGCCCTCCGGCCAGATGGACCGCGATGAATTAAAAAAAAGGTGGCTGGTAGCGACTGGATGAAAACGGGAGATCGTCCCTTATGGCGTTCCCTGGGGAAGGCCTACGTCCAGCAGTAGACTGCAATAGACTGATATAGATAGAGAGACTCAAAAGTCTACCGCACAGCTATAGCTTTGTATGACGCGCAATTTAAAAAACGGTAGGTATATATAAAAAAAAAACACATTATTATCTGCTTCTTATAGGTGTCATCATTACACGCAACACAGCCTATAGGCAGCAGCTGCAGTGGCAGCACTGCTATAGAAGTCCACTGCTGGAAAAAGCCTCCCCCAGGGTTATGCCTTACGGCACGGTCTAGTTTACCTACCAGCAGCTCTCTCATTTATCCATCAATCAACTCTAGGTACTACTTCTTTAACTTTTAAGCCAGTATCATCCAAAGATTTGGTGTAGGCCTTCTAGGTCGTTGGACGACTCGGTGTCCCACTCGAAAAGAAATTCAAACACGACTACGAATACACCTAAAACTTTGACTGAAAATAATTAGTCAGCGGCAGAATGGAGCCTATTCCAAGTTTAGTCTAGTATCTAAATACTATTAGATTTACTACGTTATTATCACCTTGCTTACTTATTAATCCTTCTCAGATAGACGCTGTAGTACTATTTAGAACATTAACATTTACACACAAAACTTACTGGTGTTAAACTGCCAAGTTTTCAATTTTTTACCCGACTGCCTTATAAGAATAATATGCCATAAGAAGGGTTATGATTTCCGATTGTATGTATGTGTATGTAGACAAAAAAATTGCTACAGAAAAGCGGCGGGCGGATCTTGACGTGTTTGGTGTCGTTAGATTCGTCTCAGCAGCGCAAGTGACACTGGGTATATTAAAAATTCAATGTGGCGGATTTTTATCGCAAAATACAACTTCGAAATTACTGCAGTCGAGTTTATTTTTTTATTACATCTGCTTGTTTCACTATTTGTCTTTTTTGTTCAAAAAGTTCATTTGTAAATGATGATATTAAAATTAGCATCATGCTCTTAATGTGTCTAATGTGTATGATGGATGTCTGATCAGCCAATCTCATTGTTACGAGACTACCATTTTTATCCAACTTGCAAAACATGGACAGAATTCAAATACGAATTTAAATCTTGGCGTGCGTACGACCGTACCCTCAGACAGTAGTAACAAGCTAGATAGTGATCTGTGTAACGATTGTCCTTCGAAGGCCGCCAGCAAATCAATCGATCGACATAGTTCCAGATAGGTAAGTACTAAAGTCGCTATTACACTAGCCTGTCGACACGGCCCGGTTCGGTATACATTGCTGGCTGTCATAACAGTCAACATTACAATAAACTCAAGATAACCAGTAATAACTGACACCAGGATTCATCGGGGCGTTAGACAACTTGGTCACAAATTAGGGAAACCGCGCGGGGCGCCTTTACACATGATTTTGACGATTTTGACGCATTCTAGGTTTAACTGGAATCTAAGGAGAAATCAAACAAGGTTAAAAGAAGTTGGTTGCCATGAACGTCATATTTCTTGGCTCAGAGTCATATGACGTTCTTGTATCATATTTTGCTGTTCTGATATTCTTCTACTTTGAGATTTTTGACCGTAGCAACCCTGGCTATGTAACAATTGACAGTCACGAAAATCCTAAATGGGGTCGAGTTAACCTTCTGTAAAGTCTCTATTTTGTGACTTGGTGTCCCACTCGAAGAAGAAGAGGATTGATAATGAGAATTTAAAAAAATCCGCAGCGGAGACGTGCGGTATGTCGCGTGGGATGGCATCTGTCAGACAAGATGATCGCCAGGGTCCGCTAGGCGCCCGTAGCTCAGTTGGCAGAGCGGTGGAACGGTGATCCACAGTCCCGGGTTCAAGTCCCAGCGATCGCTACTGAATTTTTCAATTTTCTCATTATTTAATTTAAGTGATCGTCAGCCGTCATCGATGCGAAGTGCGTTTTACGTGTGTGTGCTGTTTCGAACGTTTTAAAAAGTAATGGAAACGGTTTAAATTAAAGCTCCAAAGCTCGCTTGCTGACAGATATCTGTTATTTTTTCTTGTAATATTGTTTTCTATGTGCAACAAAAGTATATTATTATTATTATTTATGTTTATATCTTTTGACAATCTCTCCTTTCAGAGGTATTCCCTCCTTACTATTATTATATCATTTGTCGTCCGTCCCACCACTCTGCCACTGAGCTAGCAGTGCCTGACCGAGATTTGCCAAACCAATCTCAATGTATACTGAATTGGCAGGCATGACTTCGTAAGTATAATAACCTTTAAGGTAAGGTTCCAGTTAGTGCAATAAAAGCGCCTATAGCTTTGATTTATACCGCCGAAATGCTAATGTTCTTCAAACAACTTCGGATTGGCTCGTTTAGAATTGGAACAAATCCTGCTACAAGCACTTGATTTATTTTTAATAGTTTTATAGGAACACACATACCTATTAAACTGATAATAAATTATGTACTTACACTAAATCTTTGTTTCCAAAGAAAGCCTTGTAAAATTATTACGAATTCAATATTTTGTTGAATTGGACCTTTGATATACTTAACAGATGTAGATAAGTAGATAAGTAATTAGCAAATCTTTAGTCCTAAAGATTGTTCTATAGAATTTCCAAAGGTCTTTTTCTGATTTATCTATTGGCATTTATAAAATGTAATTTGTATCAATTAAGCAATTGAAGCTTATTGAATTGAATGGCGTTGTTAATTAGTGGCTATTAGCACTGCCGACAAGTTAATCGTTGTCACACCAAATATAGAATCAAATTTAAGGCGCTTTACACACATTTAAGGCGAGGATCCAGGCAGAAAAAAACAAAGTCAGAGGTAGGGTTGAAGGGGGTGAGATGCGGGAGGCTGGTTTCACCGCGAGGACGGTTCAAATTTTTTAAATAAAATTGGTTTGTTTAATTAAAATGAGTTAATCAGCTAAAACCTATTATATAGTATTAGCGCTCGAGAGTTAAAAAAGGAATATCATACAATAAAAAACTAAAGGAAAATAGTAGTAATTGTTAGAAAAAAATTGAAACAATGTTTTTTACTTTCGCTGTTTTTGTGATTTTTTTAAATCAAAACGTATCAATCAAACCTAGAAAAAAATGGTATTGCCTCTAGAGCAGTTCTTTGGGTACTTCATACATTTTTTTGAGGTCTCAGTAACGACAGTAAGGGGCTTAAAAACTGAATCGAACGTAACGCTCTGTTCTGCATTTTCTCTCGAATCCCGGCCTTAAGGCGCTTTACACACGCAACGTCCGTTGGTGCGGTATTTTTGCGCAGCGCTATCCGTTGCTTTTGAAAAATACGATTTCCACCTTATTTTAATACAAATAAGGTTTATGTGAAACGATTTGACGCAAAAATAGCGCACAACGCTGCGTTGACGGAAACGTTTGTCAAACAATTTGACATTTGTATGAACATAGGGTCGAATTTAGTATGTATTGTCCAAAATAACGCATTAGTAACCATAACAGCCACAACAGTCCTCTGCTAAACATGGGCCTCCCCCTATCGTGGAGTATTGCAATACTCTAGACGGATTGCCAAGCGCAGAGCAAGATTTTGCATGTACAGGGAACGCTGCCTATTTTTTGGATGATCATCCCTTAGTTGCTTTTTACGACACCCGCAGATAAAATAGGGGAGATGCAATATAACCAGCATCACACGGCAAGTAAATTCGGCAGTTCAAGTAGGTAAGTAAACTCACAATTAAGTGCCTTCTTAAGGTAAAATGCACACAGAAATTAGCTTTAAGCACCTACATGGAATGCTCATTGATTTTGGAATTTTAATTCAATAATACTTTCCGAAACTGGTCTGTTAATTTATTTTCTAACTGGTCTACATGTTGCTAAGTAGGTATTCATTTTCTTGTTGGCTTCGATTTTCTTGTTTACTGGTTTTCCCTACCGCATTTTTTCAACCCAACTCAATATCTAATAGTGAGTTCACATCTTCTGCGTGCCGCTATCCCAAATCAGTTGGAGTCAGCGCAACATGTTTTGTTAGGGCACAAAATCTTGTAGCAAAAGGATTGCGCAAAGTTATATGACTAGCCGCCTGCCCGACGTCAACCTTCTTTGGGAATGCTATTGTAGGTGGTAGCACCGTCACCATAGTTGACAGATATTCAGTCGAGATCAAAAACTCTACATCATCTTTTACGAAACACACTGAGTGGACTAGGGGTGGCAGTATTCTTAGCTGCTACTACAGACGATACGTGTTATACCTATTTTATGTTATAAGTTGAGGGTTATATGTAGAGTCTCGAAATGTCGATGCAATAAGTGCATCATCTTCAGGAGTCTGACAGGTTGCTCGCACTCGGTAGTAGCGCCCACCGAGACCATGAGTTATCCTTGTTCGTTTAATAATTTAGTAGTCAGCGATACTTATGTATGACGATGACTGTAGTAGTTAAAGTAATACAGCTATTCACAAGCTAACGCGCTTGTCAGTAGTGGATCGGCTGGCGCCTATTGGCCGGACGTAGGTCGTATCGAACTTGCGCGTGTGTCGATCCGCGTTCAATCCTGCTTATCGCGTTGGTATTTTATCGTACATAAGCTAAGATTGACCCACAATGACCAATAATTACTACTTTACCGTGTGGTAGCGGCTAAGAATACTGCCACCCCTAGTCCACTCAGGGCGTGTTTCGTAAAAGGCGACGTGGAGTTTTTGTTTGACCTCGGGGCGGAATATCTATCGACTATGATCAACTGCATAGTGGTGTGTTTGTGAAAATACCAAGGTACAATAGCATTCCCTACAATAGGTTTTTCTTAGAAATACTTAGAAAAGTGTAAGTTTGTCGTATACCTACATGCGTAACGTGAACGTAGTCTCGACGTCATTACGACGTGACTACGCCGTGCGGCCCGGTGTGTAGCGCCCTTTAATGGGTAGGTTGATTTTCCAGCAATTATTGATCTATGGATGACTATATAATAGTTAAAGTAAACAGCTATTCACAATCTAACGCGCTTGTCAATAGTGGATCGGCTGGCGCCTATTGGCCGGACGTAGGTCGTATCGTAACTTGCGCGTGCATCGATCCGCATTCAATCCTGCTTATCGCGTTGGTAATTTATCACGCGTAAGCTAACAGGTTCAGTATGCGTAAAATGTAGATTGACCCACAATGACTAATAATGTCTACTTTACCGTGTGGTAGCGGCTAAGAATACTGCCACCGCTAGTCCACTCAGGGCGTGTTTCGTAAAAGGCGACATGGAGTTTTTGTTTGACCTCCGCTGAATATCTGTCGACCTATGGTCAACCGCATTGTGATGTGGTGGTGATACCATCTACAAATAGCATTCCCAAACAGGGTTGACGTCAGGCAAGCGGCTAGTCATAAAACATTGCCACAAATCCTTATGTTCTTGCTCTAAGAAAACATCTTGCGCCGACACCAACAGATTTGGGGCAGACAGATGATGTTATCACAAATTAGAGAAACGGCGCGCAGAGCGCCTTACATGATATCTTGTACTGTAAGTAAGTAGGTAGACTATTTATTTATATAGCACAATCAATCGATGACTAAACTATAATCTCTATACTTTAATTAAGTAATACAGCTATTCACAAGCTAACGCGCTTGTCAATAGTGGATCGGCTGGCGCCTATTGGCCGGACGTAGGTCGTATCGTAACTTGCGCGTGCTTCGATCCGCATTCAATCCTGCTTATCGCGTTGGTATTTTATCACGCATAAGCTAACAGGTTCAGCATGCGTAAAATGTAGATTGACCCATAATGACCAATAATGTCTACTTTACTATGTGGTAGCGGCTAAGAATACTGCCACCCCTAGTCCACTCAGGGCGTGTTTTGTAAAAGGCGACGTGGAGTTTTTGTTTGACCTCGGGGCGGAATATCTATGGTCAACCGCATAGTGGTGTAGTTGTGAAAATACCTAGGTACAATAGCATTCCCTACAATAGGTTTTTCATAGAAATACTTAGAAAAGTATACGTTTGTCGTATACATGCGTGACGTGAACGTAGTCACGACGTCATTACGACGTGACGACGTGACTACGCCGTGCGGCCCGGTGTGTAGCGCCCTTTAATGGGTAGGTTGATTTGCTGGCAATTATTGATCTATGGATGACTATAATAAATTAAAAGCTAACGCGCTTGTCAATAGTGGATCGGCTGGCGCCTATTGGCCGGACGTAGGTCGTATCGTAACTTGCGCGTGCGTCGATCCGCGTTCAATCCTGCTTATCGCGCTGGTATTTTATCACGCATAAGCTAACAGGTTCAGCATGCGTAAAATGTAGATTGACCCACAATAATATCTATAGAAAATTGTAATAATTACCATAGTCTAGACTGTTTGAACATAATTAGCCATATTACATATTGTTTTTCCTGTCATGCGTGGTTTTATTCACGTGTAGTAGGTCTGGACCACGTGGATGTCATATCCTAGTTTTTTTTTCCTTTCCTTTTTCCTATCACGGACGGGTGTGGGTGGCGAGGAAAGGAGTAAGTCAGGAGCAAATTATCATCCTAATACTTTCGGAACAACCCGTTTGCTGACGGAGGAAAATCCCTACCAAAGACAGAAAAATGACTGAAATATGACATATTTCACGGAAAATCTGAGGCGGAAAATGACGCTGGTGGAATCCGACTCGTTTATCAATGTTAATTTCATTAAAAAACGGCGTCGTCTACGCGATAAAAGATTATCGTTGCACTTTATAGATATTTTATCACTACATGAGGCAATCTTTGAATAATTGCATTCCAATGGCAACGAAGTCTAAAGTTCAATGTTTTGATTAGGTGACGTCGCTTTTCTGGTTCTAGGTGTAAAAATGCTGAAAACATTTATGACGAGGCGTTGCATTCGGTCAATTTTGGTCAGTCCATGACACTGGATAGCTTTCTGCAAGGAAAATTAAAAAGAATTTTGCACTTCCCATACAAAATATCTTCGACGACTAACAGATTCTAAACAAATATTTTGCTGAATGAATTACAAATTTATTCAAAGAGAGTACTAATTTCTCAAGTTTTATTTAGCTTTAAATTTTCAAATCTTGTTATTTTTACCCACGACGGAACGGACACGCACGGTATATGCGTTTATGGTGCGAAAATGTGTTCGAACAAACCTATGTTGCCAATTATCTCCAAAACTACTAGTAGGATTTTGATGCAGTTTTCAGTGATGGAGTAGGATTTTATTGGTGCATGTTCTTAGCTACACACGATCGGTTAGATAGGTATTACACGAACAACTCACCAGGGGGCGCTGCAGTAAACATTCATTTGTTTGTGCAAACCAATGTCACAGAATAATAACTAGTAAATGTATAACAATTATTTCCAAAACTACTTTTTCTGGTACATTTTGTTTTCATTTGTTGTATTAAGAGTATGCTTAGCCGCTTAGCTAGTCATATCATAGCACTCTAAATAATGCTTTCTTTACTCAGTATTCTTTCGCTCAAATGCTAACCACTTTGACTCATCATACTTCCACTGAAGAGGTGCAAACGACGTGCGCGATAAATATTTCAATTGAATACGAATATGAGCTCAGAGGGTGGTCTGGCAATAATATTCAGTAGGTACCTATTATTATCGAGGCGGTGGTCTAGACCGTTTCGCTTTCTTAGTTTCATATACTTAGATGTTTGGAATTATAATATAATAACTAGATTAGATAAGAAATAATAGAGGACATCGCCAAAACATCGACAGATTGATATTTGTAGTAATAAGTTTGCTAGCATAATTTAAAATAAAACATCGACAATACGGCTACATACAGCCGCGGAAAAAGATTTCAATTGCAGTCTTCCATAAACCGCGATTTCAATTGGATTTATGTACCTGCCTGTAGGGCCAGCAACACATAAAACATTGTAGAAGAAAAGTGATATCTGAAAACTTTATGAGGTACCTACTACCCAAAACAATCTAAGTAATTATAACAGAATTACGTGCACGTCACGCATACGGGCCTGGTGTGTGGCGCCCTTGATGATGATGATGATTTTATTTTTATTTTTATTTTATTACAAAAAGGTACACCAACATCCTTTAAATCTAACATTACATAGGCTCTTAATTGTTAACATCAAGCTCTGATTTAAAAGACACTTATAGGCGTACACAACATTCTTGAAAATAGAAACAGTAAACAAATTTAAAATTATGGAATTAACAATTTTTCTTATGTACCTAACTAAACTAAGTAATTGCTACATGAGATCAGTATGCAGGTAAAATAATTATAATAGTATGTAATAGAATAATCTACAACAACAAAATTATGGTGTAACATAAATTTTTCGCTTCAATGTTGTAAGCGAGTCACTGAAAACATCAATCTCTGGATTTTTCTTAACTAACTGATTATACAACTTACAAATTCGTACTAAGGGAGAATGTGCACCGACATTCGTGCGACAATAAGGAGTATGTAAAATTTGTGTGATAGGATGTCTGGGATACTTAAAAGGTACAGATATGGAGATTTTCTCTAAAATTTCTTGACAGTCTAGGTGAGAGTTAATCGTTTTATGTAAAAATACAAGGTCATGCCTGTTTCGACGTGATTTTAATGACTCTAATTTAAAGAAAGTTAAACGCATATCATAGGTGACTCTATGTGAGATGCCCGGGGCTCCAAAAGCAAGGTGACGAGTAAAAGAGCGCTGAACTGATTCTAAACGTTGAGAATTGGCACTATATTGGGGATTCCAAGCAATTTGAGACGCTTGCAAATTCTAATTGGCTGCGTACAAGGGAGTTAAAAAGTGTAAAATTGGTTTTAGGTAAACGAAAGTCTTTCGCATTGCGCTTGATAAACCCTAACATTTTGGAAGACTTTTTGACTACTGCATCTATATGTGGGTTAAAAGTTAGCTGCCGATCCAAAACTACCCCCAAATCACGCACCTCTTGGACCTCTTGTAAAGGTATACCATTTAGTTTATAAGTGTGTTGGGCTGGATTTCTTTTCCTTGTGAATTTGATGTGATAACATTTTTTAATGTTTAACATCATGTTATTAGAGGTACACCAATCCCAAACACTGTCCAGGTCTGATTGAAGAAGGTCGCAAGAGGATGGCGACACAATAGTATATAATTTTAGGTCGTCAGCGAACAAAGAGAATTTGGAGAATTTAATTACTGAGTTGATATCATTAATAAAAAGAAGAAAAAGGATAGGGGCTAAATGGGCTCCTTGTGGAACACCGGACGTTGCATAATACGTGTGAGATTTGAAGCCATTGGTTGTTACAAGCTGTGTTCTGTATTCCAAGTAAGATTTGAACCAGTTGAAAAGTGAACCACATATTCCGCATGATTTTAATTTCTGTAAAAGTATATGATGGTCAACCTTATCAAACGCACTTTTAAAGTCGGTGTACACTGCATGGACTTCTAGGCCTTTGTCGATTGCAGTGCTTATATCTGACACGTAGGAAACTAAATTAGTTTGGATGGATCTGCCACTGTAAAACCCGTGTTGTTGGTTTGTTATGATATTGCGCACGTGGTGAGTAATTACGGGTGTGACAAGAGACTCAAAGACTTTAGCAAAGCAGGGCAAAACGGATATAGGTCTATAGTTTTCTATATTACTCAAATCACCTTTCTTATGCACTGGTACAATTTTCGCCTGTTTCCATTGGGTTGGAAAAATACCTTCAGTTAGAGAATTGTTAAAAAGTATACAGGGTGTTAGGGACGGTGTAACGAAAACTTTGCAGGCATGATCAGACCATCAAACTGAACAACTTTTACTATGGAGCCAATGGTGGGAAACGAAAAAAAATTTCCGGCCTTCCATACAAAATTCACGATCAGCCGACTGACTTTGTATGGGAGGACGGTTTTTTTTTTTCGTTTCCCACCATTGGCTCCATAGTAAAAGTTGTTCAGTTTCATGGTCTGAGCACCCTTGCAAAGTTTTTGTTACACCGTCCCTAACACCCCGTATATATAAGGGGAAGGATAGTACCTTAGCGCATTTTTTAATCAATAATGGGTGTATATTGTCGGGGCCGCTTCCTTTGAATATGTTGATGTGATTTAATTGTTTATGTATGCTTTCTTCCGATATAAATATTTACGAACATGGCGAGTCGTCAGCTTTATTGGTATTGCTGGAAAACATAGACGCAAAATGGGCAGCAAATAGGATGATCTTTCCGGCCGGTTTCTGCAATGGCGACCACTTCTACTCCTGATCAAGTCGGCGCTGATGCGCTCGCAGGTGGCTACCTATTGTAGCCTATTTTGGCAGTAAACTCCCGTGCACAGTGTGGGCACGTGGCGCCCTTACAGGTACCGTGGCAAGAGGATCACGGTCGACCATCTTCAAAAATAGGCCAAGGGCGTCCCATACAAGAGTGAATTGTGTCCAATCATACCTAGACTACGGCCATTCGAATAGGCCTTATTTGGCAGCTGTCAAACCCATACTAGATCATCATCTTCCTGCCCTCATCCCAATTACTTGGGGTCGGCGCAACACGTTTTGTTAAACACAAAATCGTGTTGCAAAGGATTTCATTTATTTTTACGACCGGCTGCCTACCTGACGTCAACCCTCCTTGGGAATGCTTTTGTAGTGGATCAACCACCACCATACGGTTGGCCCTGGCTGTTTTTTATCCCTCGGTCGCCTCTTACGACCCCCACGGGAAGTGAGGGGGTGGTGCTATTCTACTCTGCCGGCACCACACACCAAACCCATACTAGATGACTTGCCAAAAAAGACAAATAGACTTTATATGTCATAGTAATTAGGTACGTGATTTTGACAACTGTTTAGTATGACCCATTCGAACGGCCGCACTGTACAAAAAGTTTAATCAAACCTAACCAGTAAATGACACCAGTAAAATATGACAAGACAATCATCATGATGACAAAATTATCGATCACACCACTACACCACAACACATTTGCTAGTCCCTGATTGGTCGGTTCGCCATAAAACCGAATGCCCATTGGCCGTTGACGAGTTTATGGTTGCACTAAAATTATTAAAACATACGCATTGATAGCGGCGTTGATATCGTACATTGTATAAGCTTGGTAATGATTTGCCAAACAATAAAGTAGTAGGTTAATGTTTGTATTAATTTTAGTTAGGGCACACAATGAAATCACGTCATGAAATACATATATCACGCCTTTATTCCTTGCGGGGAAGGCAAAGCGGCTATCAAAAGCGGCTATTTACAACAAAAGTTTGATAGTCATTCAGAACCAGTTCAGAACATTGTTTTTCATTCGGGGTGTAAGGAACAGCTCTCCGAATACTGATTGAGTGCATTTAGACCATTAAACTGAACTACTTCCCGTAAGTTTTTTTTCAGGAAATGTAAAAATTTTGTTGACCTCCCATACAAAATCACGATCAGCTGACTGCATTTACTATGGTATGTCAAAATATTATTTTACGTCTACTGAAATATTTTCTTATGGGAAGTTGTTCCGTTACGTGGTCTGAGTGCACCCTATCAGCTGTGCCTTACACCCTGGTATAGCTTAAGTCTTTCTTTTCGTGTGGGACACCGAGTCGTTCAACGACCCGAGGAACCCTGGTGTCAGAGTTTTTCAACCGCCTACTGCAAGTAGCAGGCCTCTGACATGGCTGTGTAACGACCGCCATCATAGACAGCAACCGGGACCGACGGCTTAACGTGCCCATCCGAAGCACGGAACCATCTTACTTGCGGACAATCAGGTGGTTCAGCCTGCAATGTCCTAACCAGACTGGGAACAAATTCACAAAGTGATAAATATCAACTTTGTGAGTGACCCCACCGGGAATTGAACCCAGAACCTTTGCGTGGCAGGCAGGTATACTAACCACTGCGCCACATCGGCTGTCAAGCATAGCTTAAGTGACAGGTTATCTGCCTATTGCCTAAAGTTTTACACACATCAACTCTTAAATCCCTCTTAGTCGCTTCTTACGACACCCCTGGAAAAGAAACGGGGTGATGTTATTCTAAGCCGGCACCACACGATGTAACTAAGTAACTAAGTATAGGCTTGCTATAGTTAATTGTAATCTTGACAGAATGTAAACGTCGATGCTTAATCTTAGTCATCTTGGCGCTAACACGTTCTCGCTCGATTTACCTACGTCCGTCGCCGGCGCAGACGCAGGTCGCCAGAGAATATTGATCGATCTAATCGATTTTGCATCGATAATCGATATCGATATCGCCCACGCTGCCCTACGAAGGTTATGCTACGTGTTACTTTGATTTATTGTATGAGATTCAATTGGCCTAGCTTAATGTAGAAATATCCGAGTAGAAGCTAGTTTTAGTTAATTCTTTCAAAATAAGGTTAATGCAACGCCTAATATTAACCCTTACCACGCACTTCGGCTTAACGAATTAACCCTGATTCACGCCTATCGCACGACGTTTCGAAAATGTTTTAACGATGCGCAGGCGCACACATAGGTATCTACTGTGCACGGTAGCTCTGAATGACTCTATCGTGACGTGACATAGGTAAGTATAAAAGATAGCTGGCTATAATAACCTGCGATAAGTTAGAAAACGTGTGATACCTACTGGCTTAGAATAACGAAATGAGCCCAGCATTTAGGTAGCACAGCATTTCTTGTGAACACAACATTTACACTGAGCTCGCCGATCCCGCTTGGGAGAGGCACACGTCCAGCGGTAAACTTTAAGGTCAAAGTAAAGAGCGAGCGATGCTCCGTCAACATGACAGAGTCATTGAATGGAGAGCGAGCCGCCCGGTCTTTCTGGCATCCCTATACAAACCCATGCAAACCAGTCATTTTGACGGCGAACCATGTCGCGTCAAGCTCAGTCTTTAAGGTCACCTTTAGATTGTACATAATGTTGAAACTATGATCACTTTAGCAAGTCATTCAAAGTGTGGCGCTACGATGGATAACATATCTATGAATTGTAAAATTAAATTATAATGTATTTTAATAGCATTGCATTTAAATTCCAGAGATAAAATATAATATCGCATTCCGCACTTTCCTATCTGAAGATTACTTTATATTTTGGAATTTCCTCAGACTGTATCATTTCGATTATTTGGCAAATATTTTATCAGACACATAATACAGTTCGATAACCTAAGTATAGGTAGGAATCTATCACCTAAGCAAACGGCGCCGACGACTTAGGGTGCAATGCTAATTCAGAATAACACCACCCCATTTATCTCCTGGGGGGGAAGTGATGGGACTTGGTAAATTCGTTTACATGGGCTACAGCCCAAAGAGCTCGGCAGATCTTGACATGCAAGGTGTCGTTAGATTCGTCTCAGCAGCGTGAGTGACACTGGCTATATTTTAAATTCATTAATTCACGTTGGCGGATTTCATCACAAAATACAACTTTAAAATTACCGCAGTCAGGTTTTTGTTCTTTAATACATCTGCTTGCTTGTATTAAAGAACAAATGCTTCTGCTTGTATTAATATCAGTAGTAAACTTGTAAGCCAAATCGTTTTCAATGCCCCCACGGTTTGCTATGAATAAAATTTCTGTCTTGAACTAATGTAATCATTCTGCTCTACTTGTGATAAATGTATGGAATTCACTTGCCACCTCCACGGAGCTAACTAATTGAATATAGCTTCTATAAGTACAGTTCGTGAAGTTTACAATTATTTTTAAAAATGTTTGCATATTTCTTTTTGTTTCTTTCTCACTTGTTTTTACGTATTTCGCAATTTGTAGAACATAAATCTAAAATATGTGCATAAAATTAAATTATCTATAATTTTATGTTTAAAAATTACATAAGTAGGTAGGTATGTTACAATTACGTGTTTTGTAATAAAATAACGTTCACCATTAAGAATTATACTTACCTACTCTCAATGTCAAACAAAAGCGAGTCAATTTACGTAGCGCTACGCCTACGAATTGTCAAATTACTGCTACGGAGTCGTAGTACTTATATACTAATTTACATATTAGTAACTTATATTAATTTCTCCATATTAGAACACAAGTTGCAATGTTATTTATTATTATAGGCTGAGAGTATACAAGTCACCCAGTGGTACAAATCGATCACACGAGCCAGTCCCTGGCGCCACACGCTACTGGCTGCTTGACTGGATAATTGTAATATCTATGGTAATATTTATTTCTTTCCTGTTTTTCTGTAGAAATAATATATTTGTGATAATGAAGTTTTTTTTGTTTCTGTTGAATTTCCCCAGATTACAAAACCAGTTGCAATATTATTATAGGCTGAGAGTACACTAGTCACTTAGTGGTACAAATCGATCACACGAGCCAGTCTACTGGCGCCACACGCTACTTGACTGCTTGACTGGATAATTGTAATATTGATAACTTTACCTGCATTTCTATAGAAATAATATCAATGACTTTACCATTTTCAATTTCATTATGGAATTTTTCCTCGGTTTTCGTAGAATTTCCCCAGCCTATAAAACCAGCTGGCATGATTTTCAACAATTTTATCATAGGCTGAGTGTACACAAATCGATCACACGAGCCAGTCCCTGGCGCCACACGCTACTTGACTGCTTGACTGAATAATTGTAATATTTATGGTAATACATATTTATTTCTTTCCTGTTTTTCTGAGGATATAATATTTTTGTGATAATGATGTTTTTTTTGTTTCTGTTGAATTTCCCCAGATTACAACTCCAGTTGCAATGTTATTATACGCTGAGTGTACACAAGTCACCTAGTTTATGTTTTTTGTGGTTTCTGTTGAATTTCCCCAGATTACAACACCAGTTGCAATGTTATTATGGTCTGAGTGTACACAAGTCACCTATTAGTACAAGTCGATCACACGAGCCAGTCCACTGGCGCCACACGCTACTTGACTGCTTAACTGGATAATTGTAATACCTATTGATAACTTTTTCTGTATTTCTGTAAGAGTATGATAATTATAGTTATTTATTTCAGATTAATTTATCATATTAATAATAGATAATAGTTAGTTATGAAGGAAACATATGAAATGATTCCTTCATTTTTGTAGAATTTCCCCAGCCTACAATGCCAGTTGGCATGATTTTCGAAAATTTTATCATAGGCTAAGTGTACACAAATCCATCACACGACCCAGTCCCTGGCGCCACACGCTACTTGACTGCTTGACTGGATAATATTGATAACTTTACCTGTATTTCTGTAAAAGTATAATATACCTACCATGTCATCATTTGAAATTTTTTCTTTATTTTTGTGGAATTTCCCCAGCCTACAAAACCAACTAGAATCAATTTCGTCAATTTTATCATAGGCTAAGTGTACACTAGTCACCTAGTGGTACAAATCCATCACACGACCCAGTCTCTGGCGCCACACGCTACTTGACTGCTTGACTGGATAATTGTAATATTGATAACTTTACCTGCTTCCATGGACTTAGTCATTTCAATTTAATATTGATCGAGTTTATCTTAAAAACTTAAATAGCTAAGACAGCAAAGGACAGGATTTATTACGCCTGTTTTAACAGACATATAATTAAATTTTAGATTTCAAACGAGACTTACTTACGAAACTAATGTTAGCCTAAAAAACAACTTCAACTTATGTTTCTTTACTTGTTGACTACTTTTGAAATAAAAAATATACCCAAACCACAGCCCAAACTAACCTATATCTCAGTTGAAATAAACTTTTTTAAGAATGATCATTCACACCTACGGCGTGACGCTTCTTTCATAGTATTTTGACAAAAAATTTCATTTTCGACATTTTTCAAACATTTTTGTGAGCATGGTGAGTAAGATGTCCATGATGATGATGATCTCTCTGACCGATTTCGGCCATGGCGACCACTTTTACTCCTAATCTAAGCGGCGCTGATGCGCCCGTAGGTGGCTACAGTAGCCGTTTTGGCAGTAAACTCTTATGTACATAAATATATTTCAAAACAAGTAGACTGCAAAATTTAAGTACCTACCTTTATCTTACAGAGATCGCAAGGTTGGAACTAGATATAAATTAAGACTAAATAAGTTATTAACATTAAACTATAGATAGTAAAGTTGCAAAGTACCTAGTTATGGTTAATATAAAATTACACAACTGCTTCACGGTTTGTTAAGAGCTGCACCTAGCATGAAGTTATTTTCTTAAATATACCTAAAGACAACAAGCAGACGTATAAAAAAACAAAAACCCGACTGCGAGAACTTGAAAGTTGTAATTGGCGATAAAAATCTATCATCTTGTATTTATTAAATTTTAATCTAGCCAGTGTCACTCGCGCTGCTAAGACAAATCTAACGACACCTTACATGTCAAGATCCGCCTAGCTGTTTGGGCTGCAGCCCGTGAAAATGAATTTGTATATAGGTACATAAATACATGCTAAAATAAATACATACATACTCTCGAAGAACATCACCCTCCTGAGAAAGTCGGGTAAAAAGTGTGACTGACTCGATGAAGGACCCAATAAAACTTGAAATTATTTTAAGGAATTTACGAAAAATTTACTGGTATTTTATGACCAAAAAACCATATGTAAAAAGTATTCACGTGAGAATAGCCCGCTGCGCCTTCTATACATATAATAAAGTTGTAGAGGGTCGAAAGTCTGTACATAGAAGATTTTCGAAAAAATCCTGTTTGGTGATACTTAAAATTAATAACTGAACACGTTTCAGCAATTTTTAGATTTTTTTTCTGTTTAGATGTTTATCTGTTTATCTGTTTATTTGTTTATCTGTTTGTATGTGAAAGCATCACGCAAAAACGACTGAACCGATTTTGATGCAAATTATCCCAAAATGTCGGGAAAATTACCGACCAGGTTATAGGCTAAAAAAATTCGACCCCTAAAAGGGGGGGGTTGCCACTATACTTGAAATAAGTTTGCACGTAAATCGATATAGCGTGCGTTGCGTGCGGTAGAGGAATAAGTTACTATAAAATGTAAAAAAAAACTACTCAAACTATTCCAAGGGGTGAACCAGTCCATGAAACTAAACAACTTTCCTCACGGAACATAGGTCGAATAATGAAAAAAAAAAATCCTTCCCTTCCCTACAAATTTAACTTGGTCGGCTATCGAGACGGCTGCAGCATTTTGTATGGGAGGGCCAATTATTTTTTCCTACAGTAGGTAAAAAAATAACTGCACGTATTTTACGACTAAACCAGTCCATGAAACTGAACAACTTTTCCTAAGAAACATAGGTCGAAATACGAATAAAAATTTGGCCCTCCCATTCAAACTGAACCGGCCGGCCAGAACATTTTGTATAGGAGGTCCAAATTTATTTTTTCATATTTCGACCTATGTTCCCTGGGGAAAGTTGTTCAGTTTCATGGACTGGTTCACTCCTTAAAATATTTGCAGTAAATTTTTTTACTCCTTATACAGGGTGTTAGGGACGGTGTGACGAAAACTTTGCTGGCATGATCAGACCATCAAACTGAACAACTTTTACTATGGAGCCAATGGTGGGAAACGAAAAAAATTTTTCAACCTCCCATACAAAGTCAGTCAGCTGATCGTAAATTTTGTATGGGAGGTCAGAATATTTTTTTCGTTTTCCACCATTGGCTCCATAGTGAAAGTTGTTCAGTTTGAAGGTCTGAGCACGCCTGCAAAGTTTTCGTTACACCGTCCCTAACACCCCGTATTTTGAACTACCTATGTTTCTTGGGGAAAGTTGTTTTCATCCTATCGATTCGAAAAAAACGCGCCGCAAAGTTCTTTTATTTGCACTTTTTAAGAACTCAACAAATGCGAATAAAACTACTTTGAATTTAGAACATTTTGATTTTCAGTCAGCGCCAAAGAAATAGAACGCAAATATTGTTCGAATAAAGGCTGTATGGGACGACGGCCCATAGTCGCGCGTCCCCAATAGAACTAAAGAGAAGATACGCGCGAATCACAGTCCGTAATTTTCACCAATAATTACACGTATGTTAGAATTTAGTTCAAGTGACAGTGAAAGTATAACATTGCAATAAAATATGAGGCGCCTTTTATTTTCTCATAGAGGGTGATGAAAAGTAGAGTGAATTACTCGGGCGCAAAATATATTTTGGCTTCGGGGATTCTACTCTAGAATCCCTTACTTCGCTCTGAATTCAAAAAAGCGCCCTCGCCGTAGAAGTGTTGTTTTGCGCCCTTATGATATCTACTAAAAGTTTCTTGAACTGGTTCACCCCTTACAATATTTGCAGATTTTTTTTTTACTCCCATTTTGGAGTCGAGATTCGAACACGTACCAACATAATATTAAAGCAAAATAAAAAACCAGCCAAGAGCGTGTCATACACGTCCACAAATAGGGTTTGTAGTCAATGTTAAATATCAGCGTTACGAAGTTACCTAATTTCGTTGCTGGTTTGTTTGCAGTAGTAAGTATGCTTACGAACCACAAATTAAAAAACTTTTATTTTTCTTAAAACTTGCGTGGATACAGTATCCGATATAGTTTTTATGGTAACTTCAGACTAAGAACTATTTTTTTTTTTCATATATTTAGTTCT
Organism: Phthorimaea operculella; assembly: GCA_024500475.1. Taxonomy (NCBI): domain Eukaryota; kingdom Metazoa; phylum Arthropoda; class Insecta; order Lepidoptera; family Gelechiidae; genus Phthorimaea; species Phthorimaea operculella. Next base: position 3,263,495 of record JANFCV010000019.1, on the reverse strand, counting down.
AGGAAGAGAAAACTACCCATAAAAGCAAATACTTCGAGGCAGAATCAATTGTGTGATTTTTTTTAAAAAAACCTCGCCTTAATTTTTAAAGATCTATTTAACGATACCCTACTTAATATAGCAGATGGTTTTTTTTATCCTCCTTTCACATGTACCTACGCTAAAAAATAAAAACAATTTTTTCCCAACATTCTAAATTTGTGTCAAGCAACACGATCTATCTTCACATCAAAGATGTCGATCGATTAAAAAGGACGAAGTTATGAGGGCGGGGCATATAGTTAGTTTGTGTCTTAAATGGGTAGGTGGATTTGCTGGCGATAGTATAGAAATCTGTATGTACATGTATTAAAACTGTTACAGGTCGGTGTCAAGTATCCCTGCAATAGTTTTCAAAAGAACATTTCGATAGCGTGTCTTAGAAACAGCTACAAAAAAAATATGTACAGCTTGATGGGCCGCCCCTGCAGGCCTATCACTTTTGGTAAGTAGGTACCTAAATAAATAAAAAGTATACATACCTATTACCTACACAACTATTTAATAAGAAAAAAAAACAGAAGTGAAAAAAGTAAGTAGAAGAAATAGAAAGAAACAAGCATCCTTCGACATGGGTCAACTCGGATTTGCTCCTTCACATAAAAATAATAAAAGAACACCGGTGTTGGTACTGTAGCCAACTACCTATATCATCAAGATGTACCTAACTCAGGCGCTCAGACTTTGAAACAGGAGGGATCGAAGTGGGCTTTCCCCTTCAAAGTCAAGTAACAAACTCACATCGGCGGTAGTCTGGGGTTTCTCCAGCAGGGTGACCATCTCAAATATGGCGAATCTGCCAGAGACCCACACTGAAATCTGCCAAAACCTGCCAAACTCAAACCCTCCCAAAACCTGCCTAAATCTGCCAAGTTCCCTCACTAAATCTGCCAAAATCTGCCAAACTGAACCCAACAAAGCTCGACCCAAAAAAAACAACACGATTTTTACCATAAAATGTGAAAATTATGTAATAGTCCAACTAAATCCAAGTTTTAGTACTTGATAATTAACAGATTTCTTTGAAAACATTGAATTTGTTGTTTTAAGTTAAGATTTGCACTACAATTACAAGATTTTATTAAAATCCCAAAATTCTGCCATAACCTGCCACTTTTCTGATCCGTCAACATATTCTGCCACAGTCAAAATTTAAGAGTCAAATCTGCCCAAATGGCAGGATCCTGCCACAAATGGTCACCCTGTTCTCCAGGTTATTCCATCATCATCGTCATCACCATTATCTTTGCATGCCCTAATCGTACAAATCACGCATAAAATAACCATGAGACACACATCGAAAATGAAAACGTACCATTATGTGTAAAAATTGTGCATGAATCACTCAAAAATGAAGCGATGTTTTTAGATGCTTGGTATGGTGGAAGATAAACGTTCTGATCATATTTTATGATTAGTGAGAACCTTTATCAGCACTGGAGGTACTCTCTGTCTACCTACGTGACGGAACACCATGAACTCGGCAAAATAATAAAGCGCGACACACCGGGCCCGTATGCGTGACGTGCACGTTATCACGCGCATAGAGATGACGTTGTATCGTCTGGGATTGTATGAGGCACCGCACACCGTGCTACTCGCGTGATTACGTGCACGCATACATAGGCAGGCTTCTCATACAATCCCATACGATACAACGTTATCTCTACGCGCGTAATGACGTGCACATCAAGCATACGCGCCCTGTGTGTACGAAAATGTCTGTATTGAAAAATTTGTTTAGCATGATGTGCCGCTTCTGTCGGCTCAAAAACTTCTCTTGGCGAAACGAAGTTCGCGGGCACCAGCTAGTATATAATAAAATATTTGCTGTGAATTAAATAGGAACATATATACTCGTACCTACCGACATACGCATGTTACCTACAACACGCAGGCGCCACTAGGCTGCCTAGCAAGGATTCGCTCTCAAGTAATTATCTAGTTGAAGTTATTCATTATTAGCAAACATCGTGAAACTTGCGTAGTAAGGTAGGTTAAGTACCTATTAATTAATAATTTATTTTATTACAATGTGGCAATAAAACAACACCAATAAATTATTATAGCTCGTAATAAAACAATGAATATAATTATGAAAATTATTGCTCTATAAGCCCCACCCCGTTTTGTATTCCCACCGATTTTTTTTGCCTACGACGTAGCAATCGTATACATTTTTTCTTGAATAAATATTTCAAAGTAGGTATATACTTTTTTATCAAAGGTTACGGATAAATTAGGGTACCGATCACTGAACTCAGACTTTGACCAAAAAATGCAAAAAAATAAAAAGAAATACACAATTCAGACTTAGAATTACTATAAATAACTTTTTATAGATTTATGTTATCTCAAAACTTAAAAGGCCAATCAGACATATTTAGTCCAATCCCACATTAAAATGAATAATTTTGATTTAATTCTACGCTAGATAAATTTCGTTTTAAGCCACGATGACACTAATTTTACGGCGGTGGCCATTAAATAATTCATTACGCACGACAGCCAATCATAAATCAGGGATATACGTCACCTGGCAGCGGACCAATCACAGCGCTGCGCCGGCGCCGAGATCGTTGCAAACCGTCTCGTCATTATTGTAATTAAAACACGTTCGGTATTTAAATAGTGACGTATAATACCAGACAGTAGTTTGAGATGATAAATTGCCGTGTTTATTGAATACATAGTTAGTGTTTACGTAAGTTACCTACAAGTTAGAGTTAAAACTTGAAGATATTTATGATTATTTACTAACCTATTCAGATTTGATGCTACTGCTGAGAATACCAAAGAGACACATCTAAAAGCAAAACATGCTAATTTTGCTGGCTGCCACACCACCTAAAGCAGAGCTGAAAACTTCATCAACATTTATTGATTGAATCGACTCTTAGTAACGCATAGGAAATGCAAATCCCCCGGATGACATCCTTTTGTAACTTTTTTGCAAAGTTGTGATGCTAGACTAAGCCGGTGGTAACACGCCGCGGTAATACATACAACCTTAAGGGTTTTACTATTAATCAAATATTATAATCTGAGCAGTTTTGCAAGTCATCAATTATCTTGACATGTGACTTTAGGTGTGAAAACTGTGCTGGTTAAGCCAAGTTATTAATAGTGTAGTTAAGCTGAATGAAGTAATCAGGTCAATGGTACAACTTCTTATAAATTAATCTTATGTATCTATCTCTTTATCTATGTAATCAGCCTAGGTATATTAGCCTACTACTGGACAATATGCCTCCTTTTGCATTGTGCCGTTTTTTTGTTATGTGTCTATTCTAGCCCTACACCAACTTTCAGATAAAATGACTTTTAGAGGCTTGCATTTCTTTAAATTGATAGTTTGAATAGTTGATATTATGAATCGTAAATACGTGTACTGTTATAATTATAAGTACCTAATTATTTCATAACAGTGACATTATACTTACTAAATACGTAGTAAAAGTCACGGTAATTTATCGACTTATATAAGCTAATTCTTATTAGAATTTGCTCTGTCACACGTTCTAACCTAGTTATACTTAATAACAAGTTATAAGGTTCTAAATTAGCTAAATTTTATGTATCTTTTATCTTTGAGCTAAAAGACCGTACCGATTTACATTTTTAGACTTATCGCCAACTAGTTTGACAATATTGGCTACAATAAATTTTCAAGCTACAACAAGTTGCTACATGAACCAAGAATCTTGCGAAACGTAACGGGTAGCTACATACTTCTTGTTCTAGGAAGTAAATAGATACAAAAGTAATCGGTAGGTTGTAATAAGGACCAATCATGCTAAAGAAAATCTTCGTTCTTCATCATCAACAACCATTTATGTTACGAAATGACTCGGGGTATATGATTTTTTATTTAAAACTGCTAAAGTATTTTCTAATGTGAAGTTGTTGAGTTTCATGTTGCACCCTATCAGTATTCGGAGAGCTTTCTCTTACACCCTGCATGATTTCTCAAGTTCAACAAAGTCAAACGCTTTCCCAAGTGTACCTCAGAATGGTGGAGCGCCTTATAGAGTAGTAAACCCCAAAATAAATCTAAATAAACTTTGTACTAACTGAGTTGTGGCAAATATGGTTTATGAACAGACAGAACATTTTCAAATCTATCTGCCACAACAATTCACTGATAAGGCTGGAAACCAAACACAAATTTGCCTAAATATCGTCTGGAGTGTCAGCAAGGATCATAACTTTGGCAGCTACATGACTTCCAATCAAAATCTGGCAAATAGATTTGATTAGATTTCTAGAATTGTTCCAGTTCACACAGATCCTTCATACCATGTCTGTCTCGAAAATAAATAATATTCAGTTGCTTTCAGACGACATGTTGGCAATATAGTCACCTAACTTGCGTCCAAAATATTGTGTTACAACCAATTATCTTGTCTTTCACCAGGGCCCCAAGTCTACTATTTTTTTTGCCATTGTCGTGCCAGCGACACTTAACAGTCATTCTATTGGCACTATAATTTCCTTTAGAAACTGTTGGCAGAATACGAAACTACCAAAACTATACAACTGCCATGCCATTGACACACAACTGAAAAAAAAAACATTTAGCGGGCTTCGGCCCCGGGTCTCCGGCTGACCTGATGAACTGAATGATATTACTATACTAATCTGTTGCCTTGTCTCATTGGGCAATTTACAGAAGCTAGCGGAGAAAATATATTTTATTCCCATATCCACTGTCATAAAATAGTGTAATCAGACAATTTTTGGCTAGTTGGGAAACACCATAAACAAGCATAGTGAAGATCCGGCATCACTCAGGGTCGGTTCTTGGATATATCATTTTATTTTGACAATCACTTTATTTTGACAATAACTTCTACCACATCATTTGTAAAGAACCGCATCATAGGTTTTCCCTACACGGATACGTACACAACTGAAAATTTAAGATGACGATAGGCTTAATAAAGATTACAAATAGTTTTATCACTGTACTAATTAATAGTGTAATCTTACTCTTAGTTGTGATTTACGAAGTCAATAATAAGTATTGGACTAAAATTATTGTTGATTGATCAATAAGTTTGAATTGTTTACCCAATAGAATCATGTTTGCATCGTGATGTAAGTAAATTAGCATAGATACATACATACAATCACATATCACGCCTTTCTCTCTTGTGGAGCAGGCAGAGCGTCAACGGCCCCAAACATACCGTATGCTTCTTTGCCTTCGAGTCTTCGCCACGTAACACTAACAAATATTTAGGTAAGGGCCGTTCCAGAAATATTGTGTACAGTAAATTCCCTAAGGACGAAGCCTAAAATAAAGGACCTGTAACACAATCAACAAGTCTATGATGTTCATAAAAAGTGGGCCTTGCTCTTTGGTCCTTAGGGAAAGTTGTTCAGTTTGACAGTTGAGCTTAGCGTTTTCGGAAAAGTGGGTCGTTCGGTACCTCCCTGTAGGTAAAATTACAAGTTGTGAGCCTGTCGCCTAGAATAGGTACGAGTATATTGTATCTTGATAGTACGTAAATATAAGGAAAGGTAGGTCAATACAATATATTATTTTGCATACCTATCAAAATTATTAATTGATAAAGTTTATTCTGCTGTTTTACGTAAATACTTACATATGAAATCTTACTTATTTTGACAAAAATCCTTGTTCACATACAAATTGAACTGAATTAGTATACAAATAGTTACATGATTTATGTGAATACCCATGATAAGAGGTGGTAAACAATGATTCCTAGAAATCGATACGACTATCAAATAATTGGAGGTGTGCACTATAATGTACTTACATAAAATTGTGATGATAAGCATCATATAGGCTGATAGGCTGGCATTCCCCTACAACGACGTAACATTAGAATTTATAGATAAGTTTAGCATCGGACTCAGATGGGTGCCTTCCCATCGGAGCCAGGCGAATACTTACCAACCTGTAGCCTTATCTACCACACAAGCGGTTTGCAGAAATTCGCAGTGAATTCGTTGCGGATTTGCAACGTTTTGATACAAATACCGCCGGTACAGTCCACAGTCAAGCTCAGGCTGATTAGACAGATCGGTCGGCCGACTAACAAGAAGGTAGGTACATTGGCAGTTTGAGTGTCTAACCTAACGTGAGCTTGACTGTACTTCAATCGAACCTTAGCTGGTACGGAAAAACCTTCGTAAACTTACTTTACGCTGCTACAAAACTTATTACGTAATATTTTACATAATGTGGCGCCAGCTTAGAATTTTACCGTGCAAAGACAGGATAATATCATGGTACACTTCGTCATCGCATCAAATTGCGGCTACCACAGGTTGTCTAAATGCGGTTCAATTGTTTTATCAACTTTGTACGTGGAACGGATGATATAAAAATGTTTCACGACTTCTAAATTCCATTCTAATGCGATTTGTCATTTAGCGCCAGTGATTTCATTGCAGATAACATTCCTCATGGTATTATCCAATGTTTTTCTGAAACGCCTATTAATTGATAAGTGAATATATTTTGCGCTTTTCCGGTTCATATCCTATTAAACATGATAATAACAATTATAGGTACGGGATGTAAGGCACCGCTCTTTGAACAATGATTGGGTCGTTCAGGCCATGAAACTGAACAACTACCCAAAATAAAATATTTCGGAATACGTAAAAAACTATAAGTCTTCTGAAAATTTTCTTATGGGTAGTTGCTCAGTTAGGGTGCATCAGTATTTGTAGAGTTGTCCCTTACACCCTGTATAATAATGAGACACTTTGTTTTAGGGTATGTAGAGCAAGTATATAAGTTGTGTAGTAGAAAGCTGCTCACCTGTAGTGTCTCCAGTGCCCTAAATAATAAGATAGAGTTGATTTTATTGGTGCAGAGTCCATTTAGAAATGAAATTGGGGTGTGGTTTCACCCCCCTAAACTCTTCTCGCACATGCGCGTTATAATTTTATTCAGCCATCTTTAGATGTACCCATCTGCTATCCTCCTTAGGACTCCACCCAAGTATGAATTTTCATTATATTTAGTAAATCTTATACATATAATAAAACAGTAAAACCCGTGTGTCTGTACATTGAATAAAATAACGAAGAACTAATTAGGGGTGATGTAAAAATAGCATTAGAACACATTTCAGTAATTATCTAAATTTTTGTCTGTTTGTCTGTTTGTCCGTTTGTCTGTTTGTCTGTTTGTCTGTTTGTCTGTTTGTCTGTTTGTCTGTTTGTTACCGCTAATCTCCGAAACTACTGGACGGATTTGAATGAAACTTTTTGTATTGTGTAGCTACTAAACCTGGTCAACATCTTAGCCACTTTTTACTGCGGGAAAATCGCTCTTTACTACGGGAAAAACGATAAAGCGTAAAATTTATACATTTTTAAGATAAGTTGACCGCTAATCTCTGAAACTGCTGAACGGATTTGATTGAACCTTTTTTATTGTGTAGCTACTAAACCTGGTCAACATTTAAGCCACTTTTTACTGCAGGAAAATTGTTGTTTCCTACGGGAAATACGATTAAACGTAAAATGTGCTCTTCAACCGGGTGGACTTGAATGAAACTTTTGGTCGTGTAAATCCTGCTCAACATCTAGGACTTTTTTAAAGCGGAAAAATCGTTAATTTTCACGGGAAATACGATAAAACGTAGAATCTTTAAATTCTTTTAAAACATTTAGTCTTCCACCAGGTGGATGTCGATATAATTTTTTGTGGTGTAGGGGAATTGTGCTTAAGATGACATACTTTTTGTTTAGAGGTAAATATATTGTAAAATAAAGTCATGTAAGTTTAATAATCTGATGCATGTTTAAAAACATTTTATTAGGAAGCTGATTGATTATTTTAAAATCAAGTTAGTCAATAATTACAAATTTTATGAACCAAAAACCACCACGACTCCAACCATTGTAAGACGACACAGCGTTATGATAAGATGACATACGCATTAATATTTCTTAAACAGTGTACTCAATTCATTCCTGGCCATTTTTTATGTGAGGAGATATTAAAAATGGTAGGGAATATGGAAAATAATGCTGAAAACAGTGAATACAAGTTTTTATGGGTAAGTTGACATAATAACCTCACACCCACTAATCTGGTATGTCGTCTTACCTTCGTCTTACTCAAAGCGTAATACAAAAATAATTATTTTTTTGTTAAAAATGTAAAAGTTTCACATTCCTCTTTTATTAAAATTTACATACTAAAATATCCCTAGATTATACCAAAAAATATTCGACTTACTAGATTATATATTTTGGTAGTTTCACCTACAAACAAACAACAAGCTGAAGGTGGTCGAAAATTCCTTGAAGTCAAAAATCACAAAAATCCGCATAATTTTTACATTTGCTGTCATTGACTGCTCTATTGAATATATGTATTAGTGCCACCAAAAATACACATAAAATCCCTACAGGTACATCTCTAACATCAATACTTTAGTAGATATTGATGGTGTGTTATCTTATCTCAGTATGCCATCTTGAGCACAATTCCCCTATAGTTATTAGGTCAAAGTATTAACTACTTTCTACTGCAGGAAAATCTCTCATTTGCATGCTGAAATGAAAGGTCTGGGTACCTCAAGATGAGTAATTATGATTTTTGCCTAAAACTAAGTTGTCGTTTTAGGGCTAACAGTATATTTCTGTTGTAAATTTCTGCATTTGTGTAAGCTTCAACTCTCTAACTATCGCGATTTATGAGATACTGCCTCCGTGTGACAGACAGCGATGTTTTATTTTTTTACTTTGACTTTGGACCCGATGAACCTTGGAGCCAAGAGATTTTCAACCGCCTACTACAAGTAGCAAGCCTTCTGACATGGTTGTGTACTGTACTGACTGCCGTATAAGTAGGTAATCATAATCATAGGACGGCAACCGGAACCGACGGCTAAACGTTCCCTCCGTATCACGGAACCATCTTACTTTTCGGACAATCAGGTGGTTCAGCTTGCAATGCCGTAACCAGACTGGAAACAAATTCACACTAATAAATATCAATTTTGTGAGTGACCTACCGGGAATAGAACGCGGAACTTTCACACGTCAAAAAAGTCACACTACCACTGCGCCACATCGGCTGTCATAGGGTAATAAAAAAGCAGTCAATATCGACAAACTATTCATCCATAACAGTCACAACATATCACTGCTGGACGTGGGCCTTCCTTTATCGGGGGTATTGCCAGCCGTACCACGCTTGGCAGGCGGATTGGTAGGTACGCGCAGTGCAAGATTTTGCTTTCACAGGGAACGCTACTGCTCATTCCTTAGATGATTAAGTAAGTCAGTAAGTTAAATAAGTCGCCTTTTACGACACCCACGGGTAAAATTGGGATGATGCAATTCTATGCCGGCATCACACGGCCAGACACGGACACGGACAGAATGCCTACCTACAGTGAGGAGATGCAAAACATTCAATCTGTTACCGGTTGTGTGTATCGATAGGGGGGATATGTGTGTACCCACACGTCAGGTCCGTTAGGGCGCTATTTTAGCGAAGCGCAAACGCATACGTCTATCAGATGCAAATTTCTTATACAAAACACCGAAGGTAAAGTTATGCGACGCAAGTTTGTGCGCTGCGTTGTTTTAACGCAAGTTTTTGCCCTGCATTTATCAAATGCATACAAATTTCTAAATTCCCCATACTTAAGACCGACCTTAGACTCAAACCGACTCAAAAAGAATTTGCAACGGACGTTACGTGTGGGCCCAACCTAAGTTTGATTGTTCATGCATCACTCAGAAACTAAGCGATGTATTTCGATGTTTGTTATGGGGGTAGACAAAGGTCCTGATCAACATCTATGATAGAGAAGTGATAGTGACCACTTTTATCAGCACTGAAGGGCCTGGCTGCCTACCTAACTGACATCATACACCAGGAGCGCAGGTAAATTATAATACAGGTAAACTATAATACACATGAAAATGGCTCTATTAGAGAAGTTGTAAGCATGATGTGTCGCTTCTATTGGCACATACCTAGGTACCTCTAGGCATCCCTTTTTTAAAGGCATGGGATCTAGGTACCAATAATAGGGTCCATACGGGGTGTAAGTTTTCCTATAGGTACTCTCATTATCTCCCAGCCATTATCCCAATTTATTTGGGGTCGACGCAACATATCTTTCACTTCCATTCATCTCTATCAGCAGTCAAATCCTCACTTAAACCTTTATTCCTATGTCGTCTTTTATACATTCTTATAGGTACTCTATTTCTTAATAAATTCAACTTTGACAGCATTTCAGCTGAAGCGATGAGGCCGAAGTACTGATGGCTAAAAAGTCCTGGTTGTTTCACCTTCTATTCGAATCATCAGGTATGGAAGTGTCCATACGACAACCTTTCAGGATATGTATAGTCCAGATGGTCTATGAATGCGAATCTGCGAGGCATTGGTCTCACGAGTGTCTCGCGACAACTCTTGTACATACTTGTACATATTACAGCCTAATCCTTGTTCACTTTCTCACGCCTGTTTTCGTTTGTTCCAGAAGCAGTATGCGACTGGCACGGTGGTAGATCCACGCAGGGCGGCCGGATGTGGCCCGCGCGCGCCCGTCCGCCCGCCGCAGCCGGCACGTAGGCGCGTCTGTGAGCGCTCGCTATGCGCATGTCACACGCGCTCACTCTGCTCGTGGTGAGTACACGCGCGCTCACTCTGCTCGTGGTGAGTACACACGCGCTCACTCTGCTCGTGGTGAGTACACACGCGCTCACTCTGCTCGTGGTGAGTACACGCGCGCTCACTCTGCTCGTGGTGAGTACACACGCGCTCACTCTGCTCGTGGTGAGTACACACGCGCTCACTCTGCTCGTGGTGAGTACACACGCGCGCGCCCGTCCGCCCGCCGCAGCCGGCACGTAGGCGCGTCTGCGAGCGCTCGCTATGCGCATGTCACACGCGCTCACTCTGCTCGTGGTGAGTACACACGCGCTCACTCTGCTCGTGGTGAGTATACACGCGCTCACTCTGCTCGTGGTGAGTATACACGCGCTCACTCTGCTCGTGGTGAGTATACACGCGCTCACTCTGCTCGTGGTGAGTATACACGCGCTCACTCTGCTCGTGGTGAGTATACACGCGCTCACTCTGCTCGTGGTGAGTATACACGCGCTCACTCTGCTCGTGGTGAGTATACACGCGCTGCTCGCTAGTCCGGCACGTAGGCGCGTCTGCGAGCGCTCGCTATGCGCATGTCACACGCGCTCACTCTGCTCGTGGTATGTATTAAAAAAAGAATACGTGCCGCACAATGTTGCGGTTTTTGACAGTCAGTGATCGATCGCCACACGACTGCGTCGACAATGTGGCGAGGTGGCATGACATGTTGGTACCTAATATGTGATGTCAAAACTGAATCGGGAAAAATCGCACAACTAGAATTATGTCACAAAATAAAGGATTTACAGAAGGACGGCTCGCTCCTTTTCCGATCATTTATGCGCACACTCTCGGTGTGATTTGTAGAAAGTGATTGTGCCCTGATTGTAGAGACACAATTTTCACGAAAATACAGCACCCTGGTTTATTGATATTTTCTAAATACGTGTAAATATAACCTACCAACGTAAATATAAAATCAAATATTACAAATCTTATCCTACTAATATTATAAAGGCGGATATTTGTGTGTGTGTTTGTTACGACATCACGCAAAAACGGCTGATTAGATTTACATGAAACTTTGCCGAAATATAAAAGGGCATCTGGAATAACACATAGGATACTTTTTACTACGGAAAAATGTCTCATTCCCACGGGATCACGCATTTTCCAATATTTTTGAAATAGGTGGCGTGACAGAGCCAATTCGCGTTTTAAACGTTTTCGCCGAAAACTAACAGCGACATCTCTCGGCGAATAATGCTTTTTTCCCGCGGAATAATAGGTTGCAGCGAGTGAAACCGCTGACGGGCAGCTAGTGAAATTATACGATGTGAATTAGACGAAAATAGAAGTGATACATTTCTATCTGGTTTTTAAAGACGTCCATTAATAAGCAGTCTTAATTAATAGAATGTGCAGCGGGTCCGGATTTGCAAGGAAATTAACTTAATTAAATAATTATACAGGGTGTAAAAAATATTCAAGGCGTGAACCACTACTTCTAGCTGAAGAACTCTCCTCAAGGAAATAGGTTGAACACGACCCTAAACCGACGAAAACGATCCACATCCGATGACGCTCAGTGATTAGTACGACTGCCTGTGATGCAGAATGTTTCGTGTTCAATTTCCGGCGGGGTCACTCACAAAGTCGATATTTATCACTTAGGGATTTTTTCCCAGTGTGGTCGGTCGGGACATTGCATAATATGATTGTCTGAAAAGCAAGGCTTCGAAGGCTACTTGAAGCGCTTGTTACACAACCATGTCACAAGCCTGCTACTTGAAGTTAAAAAGCTCTGACTCCAGGATTCATCAGGTCGTTGCACGACTTGGTATGGTGTTCCACACGAAGAAGAAGCAGACGACCCTAAAAACGTTTTTTTTTCAACTTGCTCCAATACAAAGTCAGTTAGGACTGACTAATTTGTACCTATAATAAATCCAGTAAATTTTACATACTGATTTTGTGTTTAGATGTTTTTTCAGTTTCATGGACTGGTTCACATTCATCTCTTCAAATATTTGAAACATTTATATTTTCACCCTGTATAGGTAGGCACATTATGCAATACGGGTTTTGATATTGCAATAATAATGTTGGTTATATTAATAGGCCATGTTTAGTTTTCGTATAAAATGGGCGCGCGGTGCTGGCAACACTGCTCTGTCATTGTCACGTCCTCTGCCGTCGCCCGCATCGTGGATGCGAATTTTAATTATAAATGGTGTAATTTAGTGCTTTCGGTTTTCTCGTGTGGTTTTCCCTGTTCGGTGGGGAAGTGAACCAAGTGATTTTGGTTCCGGCGCTTTGATTGAGAGTCACGCGACCGCCGGCAAAATATAACCTCACTTTTCGTTGGCTCGCGTCATGGCTGCCGATAGCTACGTATTTTAATTATAAATGATTGGAGGCCAACGGGGCCGATTTCTCATTCGGAGAGAAATCTTTTAGTTATTTTGTGTTAAAAAACATTATGTGATGTCGAACTGTGAACTATAGTGCAAATTGGAGGAAAGGAGTTCGAGAACGAGCGGATGTTCCAGTGCTGTGAGTTTAGGTTATTCCCTATTCCTGCGCTCCTAAAATATCCTGAATACCTGATTCCTGTCATACTTAAACTCACAAAGAAAAGGCGTCATGGTTCGCACGGTAAGCAATTCGTTGCTGGGCCCTGTTTAAGTAGATTTTGGAAACAAGAATTTCTCGGCCGGAAACTTTCCGGAACAAAATTCTCTCATTAAATTTATTTTATTTAGCTATAGTAAAGAGCACTACGAATCGTAGTCAAATGTTGTTCCGAGGCTGATCGACCATTTAGTTTTAGATTTTAAGATAACTTTAATTTGCTTCCACTGCGCTAAGATCAGCTTCGGAATCAAACATTTTTTGGTAGCAGAGCGTGGTTGCTTTATTGCAACATAGTTAGCCGTAATTTAGTATTAAGCGTGTTTTTATATTACCCACATATTTTATTAAGTTTGGAAAATATTGTTTCGGTTTTTGTGACTGTATTGTTTGCCTAGTGAACGGTACCTTATCGGTAAGGTCTAGGCCAGTCAACTAACATTTATTTTGTGGTATTTGTTTATTGGTTTTCGTTTTATTAAGTCGAGTGTGTAAAAGTTGGTACCATGGCTCCTCGATCGCCAGGTATAAGGCTGCTATAAAGACAGAATTAAGGTGGTTTACTACCACAGCGGCAATGATCGGCCGCGAGGACCGGGAGGACGCGCTCTTGAAAAGTGCACTACAGGCAGATGAACGGGTTCGGGTTGTGTCGGAACACCTCACAGAGTGCCTCATGCTCCTTGAGGAAGCTCCTAACCCTGAAGATAAGGAGCTGGTTGAGGGCGATGTAAGCCAGTGCTTGGAGCTGGCACAGGACATTGCGCAGGCAGCTGCGGACATATCTAGGCGACGTGACGGAAAGGAAAAGCCATTCCGTGGTAAAGTGGGACAAGGATTACAGGTGCCTCTTCCGCCTGTTACGGTTCCAGTCTTTGCAGGCGATTACGCCGACTGGCCGGCGTTTGAGGACCTGTATAGCAGTGTGGTCCACACACGGACGGACATAACGCCGGCGTACAAGATGGCTCAGCTGATGTCCAGGCTACATGGAGAGCCTCATGAATTGCTGACGCATTTGGCTGTCTCGGATAGCAATTATGAGGTGGCGTGGAAGATCCTTACCGACCGGTATCGAAACAGGCGCCTGATTGTAGACAGGCTGTTAGACCAGTGGCTGTCAATACCAACCATAACGCGAGGTACGGACCTCCGCGAGAAAATCTTCCACCCAGTCAGTGTCGCGGTCAGCGCACTAGAGCGACAGGGTTTGCCAGTGGCGGGCTACGGTTATATCTTGGTCCACACAGTGCTTCGCCGCCTGCCGAGCGAAATGGTCGCTCGATTCGAGCAGCTACATGGGGCAAGTCCTCGGACCACCTCCCGACCTACGAGGATCTGAAGTCGTTCCTCGAGGCCGAAAGCAGGCGAGTGGACGTCCAGGCTGGTGAAGCCCTCGCAAGGAGACCTCTGTCCCTCGCCACCCGGAACGGCCGGGTGCACCGGCGCGAGGAGGCAACAGTGGGCAACCCAGGCGGTACAACACCGCATTGGAATCAGGGTGTGCCTACTGCAGGGAGACAGGCCACGGGGTGGCAGCGTGTCAGGAGTTTGCTGCGCAGCGGGTTCAGAGGAGACGGGTGTGGCACAGCAGAGGCGTTGGTGTTTTCGGTGCCTGGGGCCGCATCAGGTGCGAGTGCCCTTCAAGCACCAACTGTAGGTACTGCCAGGGTGCACACCATCCGCTGCTCTGCATGAATCGCTCCGGAGGCGCCGGGGCAGCGCTGGATCGGATCAGCGAAGGAGCCTGCCCACCAAGGGAGAGCAACGCTCCCACCCCTCCAAGGAGGAGCCCACCTCCGCATCGGTCACAGGGACAGGCAAGGGGACGTCAACAGACGGAGCCCACTTACCCAAGGACGTGGGGACGATCCCCACCACGGCAGCAGGTGCCGGATTGGGGAAGAGCGGCACAGGAACGTGGCCAAGGACACCCATCCCAGGTACGGGATTCAACGGGCGGGTGTCAGGGGGCACTAGGCAGCCACCAGGGTACATGCAGTATTCTGCGGGCTTGAGCCACCTGGTTGGGTCTCAAGACCCACGCATGCCCCGCCTATGCCTGAGTACCCGCGGCTACAGGCGCAACCTCGGTACGGACGTTTGCCGTCGGGGTACTATAGAACTCCAGCCATGGCCTTTATGGGCAGACCTCCCTACCAGCAGGAGTGGGACCCATACACAGGTTTGGGTAGTGAGGATACCCCGCGGGACGCGGCCTCACCGCGTTTAGATTCCCGCTAGGTAATCGCCGCCTACTCATCAGCTTCGGCTCCCCGTCCAATCACGGTACTTTTGCCAACGGCTAAGATTTGGGTATGGGGATACGGTGGCCGGACCATTCAAGTAAGAGCCCTACTGGATACAGGGGCTCAGGGATGTATTGTATCGAGTAAGCTGGTGAGTAGGCTAGGCCTAAATGTACGGCCAAGTGAGGATGAAGCTGTAGGCATCGGGGCCTAAATGTGCCTGACATTCGGGGTCAGACGAACTTTGAGTTCGCATTAGGTAGCACATGTACAGGGTCAGCTATCAAGTCTCAGCCGTGGTGCTGGATGAAGTGGTTGGGAAACTCCCTCAGGTTAGGTTACCACCAACGGTACGAGGGTTAACCACAGGGTTGGAGTTAGCTGATCCTGATTTTGATACTCCTGGTACGGTGGACGTACTTCTCGGGTCAGACGTCCTCGGAGATTATGGTGCGGTAGGAAGAAGGTACTCCAGGAAACTGGTTTGGTGGCCGTAGATACCACAGGGGTATGTTGTTTTCGGCCCAGTTTGGAGACCTCAGGACCTACCAGAAGGGGATCCGGTCCTCTATGGTAGTGTGCTGTCAGAGGTGCTGCAGAGGTTTTGGGAGTCTGAAGAGCCGCCCACGGCGGACAGACGGAAGCCAGAGGATGACGAGTGCGAGTTGTTCTATCAATACAACACTGCGAGATGCCCGTCAGGCAGATTCGTGACCAGGCTACCTTTTCTCCCAAACCGCCCCGCTTTAGGTAGTTCGCGACAGCTCGCGGAACGGAGACTACTCGGAATGGAGCGGAAGATGAGGCGAGACCCAGCACTTCGGCAGAAGTATATAGAATTCATGCGGGAATATATTCAATTGGGCCACATGTCGGTGTCCAGCCTGGATTGGAGGTGTGTCGAGCATTATTACATTCCACACCTGGCTGTCTTGAAGTCACCTGAGGCGAAAATACGGGTGGTGTTTGACGGTTCTGCTCCTACCTCGAATGGTGTGTCTGTGAACCAATGTTTGCACGCGGGTCCTAAATTGAACCGGGACATTGTGGACATTCTCACAGACTTTCGGTTACACCAGGTAGCGTTCGTCGCAGACGTCAAATGATGTTTCGCCAAACCATGATACATCCGGATGACCGTCGGTATCAGCTGATTTTGTGGCGTGAGAGCCCAGATGAGCCGATGGTTACATACGAACTTAACACGGTGACGTATGGACTTAAGCCAAGTCCGTATTTGGCAGTACGTACGCTGCGAGTTGGCCGCACAGGAAAGGGTAAGATACCCTCGAGCCGCAGCAGTACTGGATCGCGACGTCTACGTGGACGATATCTGCACGGGTGCTGATAGCGTGGAGCAGGCGCTAATTCTACGAGACGAGTTGATCGCGATCATGGGTTCAGGAGGTTACGAGTTGCGGAAATGGTTGTCCAGTTGCCCAGAGCTCCTGGCCGGTTTGCCAGGCGAGTTCCATCAGGACCCGCACCTCTTTGAGAACCCGGACAATCCAAACACGTTGGGCATCCTCGGGGTGCAATATAGGCCAACGCATGACGTATTCACGTACAAGATTGAGCCCGACCTTTTGGAGAAAACTTGGACTAAGCGGTCGGTACTGTCGACAATCGCTAGAACGTTCGATCCTAACGGATGGATCGCCCCGGTTACGTTCATGGCGAAGTGCTTTTTACAAAGGTTGTGGTTAGCCAACTTAGGATGGGACGACCAACTCTCCGGAGAGTTGTTGAAGGATTGGCTCAAGTTTGTGACCACCTTACCAGGGATTGTGCACATCGCGATACCCCGCAAGTTAGTCCCATCGGTGGGATGTAAGGCTACCCTACATGGGTTTTGTGACGCCTCGGAGCGAGGGTACGCGGCAGCTGTATACCTTCGGACAGCAAGTTCAACGGGAACTGTGCACGTGCGTCTGGTTATGGCCAAAAGTAAGGTGGCACCAGTCAGAACTAGATGGACCATCCCCAAATTGGAATTGGCAGGGGCAGCTCTTCTAGCGCGCTTGCTAAATCATGTAACCTGCAATCTGCGTGGTACCATTAACTTGGATGAAACGGTGTACGCGTGGACTGACAGTCGGATAGTTCTGTGCTGGTTGCAGACGTCGGTACATACACTTGAGGTTTTCGTGGCAAATCGGGTGTCACAGATTACGGGGTCGGAAACTCCGTTAGTGTGGAGGCACGTACCGGGAGAATGGAACCCAGCGGACTGCGCTTCGCGCGGGTGCAGGGCACCTGATTTGGTGAGTCACCCACTGTGGTGGGGACCTCAATGGCTGACTGAGTCGCCGCAGGAATGGCCATTCAACGAGTGCAGGGCGCCGCTTGGGCCACCTGATCGAGGTTTGCGAGTGAACGTGGGGCAACTCGTACCGAAGCCTAACCCAGCTTTCTTGCTGGAACGGTATAGCTCCTCGACAAACTTCTTGGGGTGACAGGTTGGATCAAGCGGTTCGTGAACAACTGCAGGAAGCCTCAAGCAGAACGGAACTTTACACCTGTCCTCTCGCCTGCGGAGCGGAATGCGGCTCTATGCTCATTGGTTAGAGTCGTCCAGGCGGAACATTTTGAAGAGGAGGTCAGGCTGCTCAGGGATGGACGTGGAAAGCTGAAGGGAGGAATTGTGCGCCTCAACCCATTCCTGGATGAGCAAGGTATGCTCAGGGTTGGAGGCAGACTTCGGAACGCTAGCCTGCCCTTTTCGGCTCGGCATCCACTGTTACTTCCTAAAAGGGGACCCTTAGTTGAGCTCTTAGTCAGGGATCGTCATGAGAAAAACTCGCACGCGGGCTGTAATGCGCTATTGGCCATCCTACAGCGCGAGTTCTGGATCTTATCGGGACGACGAACGGTACGTAGCGTTGTGTTTAGGTGCTTGCCTTGTTACCGCTTGAAGGCAGCCACAATGCAGCCACAGATGGGAGATCTCCCACCGGACCGGGTGACGGAGGCCTGGACGTTTGCAGGTGTGGGAACGGATTTTGCAGGCCCTTTCATGGTAAAGGCATCACGCCTACGGAACGCAAAGTCTATCAAGGCGTACTTGTGCGTGTTCGTGTGCCTAGCCACCAAGGCCGTCCACTTGGAGCTCGTGGCCGACCTATCTACGGAGGCCTTGTTGGCAGCGCTGGAGAGATTTACGTCGCGACGAGGGCGACCAGCGCTGATCAGGTCGGATTGTGGTACCAACTTTAAGGGTGCTGATCGGTGTATGAAGGAAATTGTAACGTTCTTAAGGAGAACGAAGAAGCCATCAGCACGGCCTCTCCCGTCAGGGCATTACCTGGGTGTTCGATCCACCAGCGTGCCCTCACTGGGGTGGTATTTTTGAAGCGGTTGTAAAGTCCGCTAAGACGCATTTGTTGCGCGTTGTAGGGTTAACAATTTTGACTTTCGAGGAGCTGGCGACCGTGTTTTGTAAAATTGAGGCTGTACTCAATTCGCGTCCTTTGTGTCCGCTCAGCTCAGACCCAAATGATTTAGAGGCCCTGACGCCAGGGCATTTCTTAATTGGCCGCCCACTTAACGCCTTGCCGGAATATCCCTATACGGAGGTGAATAGCAATCGTTTGTCGCGTTATCAGTTGTTGCAGCAAATGACTCAAAACTTTTGGAAGCGTTGGTCGCTTGAGTACTTGCACATTCTGCAGCAACGCCTTAAGTGGACGGACAGGACTGAACCTCCTGCATTGGGGATCTCGTTCTGGTTAAGGATGCCAACCTACCGCCACTGCGTTGGCGCCGGGGCGCATTCTCAACCTGTTTCCGGGTAGTGATGGCACTCCTCGAGTTGCAGAAGTTCAGGTGGGGATTCAGTCCTTAAGCGAGCAGTAGCTACATTATCACGCCTGCCATGCATAGAGCGGACCGATGGGTCGGTCCGGGGCGGGTGAATGTTTAGTTTTCGTATAAAATGGGCGCGCGGTGCTGGCAACACTGCTCTGTCATTGTCACGTCCTCTGCCGTCGCCCGCATCGTGGATGCGAATTTTAATTATAAATGGTGTAATTTAGTGCTTTCGGTTTTCTCGTGTGGTTTTCCTGTTCGGTGGGAAGTGAACCAAGTGATTTTGGTTCCGGCGCTTTGATTGAGAGTCACGCGACCGCCGGAAAAATATAACCTCACTTTTAGTTGGCTCGCGTCGTGGCTGCCGATAGCTACGTATTTTAATTATAATTGATTGGAGGCCAACGGGGCCGATTTCTCATTCGGAGAAATCTTTTAGTTATTTTGTGTTAAAAACATTATGTGATGTCGAACTGTGAACTATAGTGCAAATTGGAGGAAAGGAGTTCGAGAACGAGCGGATGTTCCAGTGCTGTGAGTTTAGGTTATTCCCTATTCCTGCGCTCCTAAAATATCCTGAATACCTGATTCCTGTCATACTTAAACTCACAAAGAAAAGGCGTCATGGTTCGCACGGTAAGCAATTCGTTGCTGGGCCCTGTTTAAGTAGATTTTGGAAACAAGAATTTCTCGGCCGGAAACTTTCCGGAACAAAATTCTCTCATTAAATTTATTTTATTTAGCTATAGTAAAGAGCACTACGAATCGTAGTCAAATGTTGTTCCGAGGCTGATCGACCATTTAGTTTTAGATTTTAAGATAACTTTAATTTGCTTCCACTGCGCTAAGATCAGCTTCGGAATCAAACAGGCCATCTGAATGAATGTCCAAGAATGTAGTGTCAAGCGGTCTGTGGGTTTGTGGTTTAGAGAGATTATTGTACTCATTAATAGAAAATGTTTGGGATTCCTTATACATCCAAATTCCATACTTCACAAAAGCCCGTTCCATGTAATTATGGAAACTGAGAGTTGGACTTGAAAACATGGACTTATCATAGAAGCCTTTTGGTTGGGATCAGCCTCTATTATTTGATCTATTGGGATTGTAATGCACTCACAGTGCTATATTATTCTCATCGATCCCCGGTCGATGCATGTCATATTTTCTATTTCTTATTTTCACTTGTGAGAATAATATAGCACTGTGAGTGCATTACAATCCCAATAGATTGATTAAGCAAGCTTCATCATATGGTTTGAATTCCACTCATAATGTGGACTAACCATGTAGTAAGTTCTAAATACTTTCTACAGATGTCGCTGGATCGTCGCTTGGAGACGAGCATCAAGAGATAGAAAATTTGGCGTTCATCGGCCGTGCATCGATAGCTCAGTGGCAGAGCGATGGGGCGTTTACCCATGCGGCCCGGGTTCGATCCCCGGTCGATGCATGTCATATTTTCTATTTCTTATTTTCACTCTATTATTTGATGTGGGTATCTCTACAAAAGCGTGTAACCTAACCTTAGGTACCTAACCTAACTCGATGGTTGAACATTTTTATAATGTGAGGGGAAAATTTTCTAGTTCCCGTTACAGAAAAGTAAGGGCGGGTTGGTGATAAGATAAAGTCTAACTTTTCCCAAGTATTGTTACGCGTCCGATCAGGGACTCCTTGGTGTCCCATTCGAAGAAGAAGAAGGGACTACTCACTGACGAGGGCATTATATAGTTCCGGATACTTCTCTATTTGTTATCATGATGAAACGTATCATCATTCATTCACTAAACTAAATGGGAATTTAATTATTTTTGTAATTGGTAAGAAATGTACCTAGTTGTAGGCACTATGACGACATGCGGTAGGTACGTACGCCTTGCAGAAAAATTGTGAAATTAATTGAAATAGGTATTTTAATACTTTCACTCATGAAATTTAAGGAAAGGAATTTTTCATAACAATCTAACTTACTCCGCTGACTCAGCGACCCAGTTTTTCATAAGGTAGATTTTGATATGATGTAGTAGGTACATGTTATATGCTTACTGGCAATCTATTCAAGTAAGTTTATACAGTAATGGACATTATTGTGGTTTTGTAATACCCACAGGAAGTTCAGCCAGTAAACTCTTTTGTATCGCAATTACTTACTACAGTCAGCCAGTAGCATATTATTGAAACTATTCAATTTAGTATTACATTAAGAAAAATGATTTCGAACTGAAAAATCAAAACATTTGAGTTCAGAGGTTCAGACATAGGTGTTATACATATCTAGAAATTGGCAAAATACGACTCAAAAAAGATGTGAACTCCAGTGGCTTTGCCACCTCAAATAAAGAATAGGAATAAGAGTTCAGAACACGTGTTCAAAGCAGAAAAGGAAAATCTTAAAGTGCAAACCGAAATTGGCTAAAGTGCTTACGATAAACGCTCTCAACTGCCATATACCACCTCGGAGTGATTCAGACAATTTTCCAATAACAAAATCGGCTATCAGACTCGCCGATGAGCGAACCCCGCGGCATTCCGCCAGCGTCCATCACCCGTGTCTGCGATACGATTTACTTCACGGCGGCGGCTGCGTCTGCGCAACGCTCGAGGCAGTATGCTCCGCGCCGTTGCCTACGACACTCGTCTGTGAAAAAGTTCCACAGCCAATCGTTGCGTTGCAAAGTTGGGCCGCGCGCGGGCTTCGAAATTCAAACTTTCGACATGGAAGTCAAATAAGTTTGTAAAACAAAAATTGACGTTGATTTTTCTGTGATACATGTGATGAGACAGTTTTCTAAAATAAGTTTGAAATATTTGTGTTTTTTCAAAATGTTGAAGTGGTGTTATATCCAAAGTTGCACAGTTTAAATAATTTTTCAAATGAACGGAAGTGTTGACCTTTTTATGTATGATTTATTCAAGTCCTTGGACAAATTTATTTTTGCTCATGGCAATTAAAATGGTGAGTTGATTGATTTTTTATTATTTTTTGACAGTTTAAACAAGGTGGTGCGACATTTACATCCAAATGAGGCATCTGCATCTAAATTAGATTACTTCATTAATTATTTAGTTATTCTAGAATGTTATTTCAAATATTGGGAACAAATATCGAAAATTTTTTAATCAGTGAGATTTTTCAAGTGTCGTAATCTTTATAAAAATTATAACTCCATCATCGCTGCTTCTGCTGTCTGTACCTTTTTAAAAATTTGAACTAAGTACAAGCACGAGTTATTTTATTTTGAGCTTACCAACTAGGTACAGAAAACTATTTATATTATTTAAATATTTAATTCAAATTTATTTTTACAAGTTTTACTGTTCCTTTGATAAGTTATTTTTTATTAAAAAAGACAGGAGCTTGAATTACAATAGTTGCATTGCATAAATAAGCTAAGTACCTGTATCTTTTCTTACATAATTATGATTATGGACAATAAAAAAAGTTAATATCAATAATTAAAGTTTGGTATTCACATTTAAACTTTTATGAAGCCCATACTTATAATATACACTCACAGATAAAAGTTTTATCAATAATAGAAAAATAACAATCCGTACATGCCGATTCCCATCGGCTTATCTTTTAGTACAAATTCATGCCTTTTACATCAATCTACTGGCAGGTATATTATTTTAAGATATTTTACTTATATTATGTTATGATCTTGGCTGAGGCCGTAGCCATGTTTGATAAGGCCAAATCTAAACGGCAATTAAATAATCGATTAACCGATTATCGGTTACGTGTTAATAATCGATTATCGATTATAGTAATAAAGTTGTTGGTGCTTGTCTGGAGTTCAAAAGGATTAATATAGGATTAATTATGTATTGGAAATATATTAACTCATCTCAAAGATTTTAAAACATTGTTAAAAGTAGGGTTACCACCGATTTAAGAGACCATCTTATTATACCTATTGGTTTTTTCAGGCGCTTACACACAGCTATGTGATAGCGCAGCACAAAAATAACGCTGAAACGGACGTTATGTGTGTAAAGCAAGCAGTAAAAATTGGGCCCTAAAATGGGTAGGTGAATTTGATGGAGATAGCACAATTATACCTAATTCTGGTTAGCTTTTTTATTAGCGGAAAACCGTCAGGTGATGTTGACAAATTTCCGTTTTTTCGCCCAAGTCGAAAATAGCTTTCCTTTCACTTTCCTGGTTCTAATGTTAACATCAAACCGTGCCCGCAGGATGTTTGCATTTCCCAGAGTTATAAAGTTTATCAAACTTTATGGTGATGCTATTGATGTGTTTTCAAAGCATGGAAAATTAACACCATGTGTGGAATTCCACCTAGCGTGGTGATTTTATTTTTAACTGACTGCCTATGGCAAAAGAAGTAAATAGTAAGTATAATATACCAGCCAGTATCAGTATAAAGCCGTAATCAATACCTATAAGTTGTAGAGATGACTGAAAAGTAATGAAGTTACAGTGGTTTTAATTAAACATTACAAATACTTCTTATATCGTGTAGGGCACCTAGTCGACAAACGACGCGAAGAGCCTTGGTGTAGTATTAAAGTCTTTGAACACGCTACTACTTAATTGACACCTACCTTTCCTTGAAAAATTTATAACTAAATCAAAGTACGAATTTTGGCTTGCCGTCGAAATGTCAAGTGGTATACAAAATTGTTTTTTGCAAATGTTCATTATCTACTGCCTTTTTAGTAACACATATTCGCATTTCCTTATTTTCTTCATTAAAGAAAAGTTAAGGCACTAACATGTTTCGTAATATACAATTGTTTCTTGTAAACATCATTGAATCAATCGTCGTATCTATTTTGTAAACTATCAAATTAATGTAGAGTTGTAGAAACAGGTGTCTAATCAGCGCTGTTATTCTGCCAAATAACCATTTTGTAGTCATTTTCCAAATTGATGATAATCATCTATCACGTCGTTAAGGAGCCAGTGAAAACTGGAATGACTAGGATTTGTCTCATGTGCTGACCTACAATGAAGGTTAAGAAGATGATGATTTTAAAATTTATGTCATTTCTCAAAAAAAGACAAATACTTTTGGTAAAGAGAAAACAGCAGATAAGTAAATATATAGGAAATGAAATGGTATTTAGCATACTTTTAGTTATCTATTACAGTATTTTATACTAGTAGTGTGGTTACCTATAAACATATTAAAGAGTCCTCAAAGTCTTAGGTAATTCTAAAATATAAAATGTGCGAATTGAATATTATTTGAGTTTGCAGGTGATAACTTAAAAATAACTCAATGTTTTTGATAGAGAAAATTTTGTATCAAAGTCATAGGTAGGTATCTTTATTTATAATAGAGTTCGCATAAAAAGATAAAGGAAACATTAAGTGGCGCTAGTTTCCATTATCCATTCGATCAGTTGTTTTGTTTATCTGTAGCAAACAATAAAATAATAAAAATTCTTCTTTTACAATGGTTTTCCGTATTACAAAGTTTTCCAGTAAATATGTATTTATCTCTGCCATTTTATTGTTGTAAAAACCTGCTATTTTTAACTACAGGTGTTTTGATATCGTACGATACATTTATTATCATAATAAAAACTAACTATTTACTATTTTGGCTATTACATTCTGTATTAGTCATGGAGACTGACTCTACCATCCTCGGTGTATTGTAATTTTCAGGTAACTGAAAATTACAATTATTTTAGTGATTTTGAATTAATCATAGTTTTAAGATGGATACGGCCTATCTAAACATCATACAACTACTAAAACTAATTTTATTTTGACATCTAATAGCTTCTGTAAATAAAATTCTATCAAAGATTTGCTACAGTAGGTACTTAAAATTCGCGCGAGTTGTCATATTCCATTTAGGTGTCATTTTATTTTTATTTGAACACGCAGTTTTATTTACGTACCTAATCGATGACTATTTGTGAAAGTTCCGAAAATATTTTATAAAGAAATACGCAACATTTTCAGAACGTGGTCGTAACGTAATAGATGGTCAAAGTCTAGCTCTAAGCAACGTAGAGCGACTTCCAGACTGTAGTCTAAACGGTCCGTAGGTATAAGCCCGGATTCCATAAAAATTGGGATCCGGTCTTCGGATGGGCACGTTAAGCTGTGTCGGTCCCGGTTGCTGTCTATGATAACGGTTGTTACACAACCATGTCAGAGGCCTGCTACTTGCAGTAGGCGGTTGCAAAACTCTGACACCAGGGTTCATCGGGTCGTTGAACGACTCGGTGTCCCACACGAAGAGAGAGAGATTAAAATACAAAATCACTTTGAACTTCTGTCACTACTTTCTATTTATGAGTAGTTTGTAGAGAATCGGAACAAAAATTTATAAAACATCGCTAGGGCGGCGATCACACGATGTCCGACACTGTTTGGCGTTACCCTTATCGTACAAGATGATTCTGTCTACACCGCAAGGGATAAGGCGTGATTGCTTGTCTCTACAACGTGATACAGAACACCAAATAAAGGTCAAGGTACTCATGAAACTAAACAACTTTCACCATGGAACATGGGTAGAAACATGATAAAATAATTTGGACTTCCCATACAAAATTTCCATAATCAACTGATTTGAGTGGCACTGGGAGGACCAAAACTTTGTTTTAGGGAAAGTTGTTTAGTTTCATGAGTACCTCCCCATTAAACTAAAGGTCACTCATTTCGCCCTTTTTTGTTGTTATGTAACACCCAGTATAAACAGTGTTAGGGTGGCGGTCATCACGCGGTGTCCGACACTGTTTGGCTTTACCCTTATCGTACAAGCGTGTTTGCGCCCGCGCACCTAACAGGAAATGGATCTATGATTGGTTGTCTCCTGTCTACCCCGCAAGGGATGAGGCGTGATTGCTTGTCTCTATAAACAGCTAGGGTGGCGGTCATCACACGGTGTCCGACACTGTTTGGCGTTACCCTTATAGCTCTGTCTACCCCGCAAGGGATGAGGCGTGATTGCTTGTCTCTATAAACAGCTAGGGTGGCGGTCATCACACGGTGTCCGACACTGTTTGGCGTTACCCTTATAGCTCTGTCTACCCCGCAAGGGATGAGGCGTGATTGCTTGTCTCTATAAACAGCTAGGGTGGCGGTCATCACACGGTGTCCGACACTGTTTGGCGTTACCCTTATAGCTCTGTCTACCCCGCAAGGGATGAGGCGTGATTGCTTGTCTCTATAAACAGCTAGGGTGGCGGTCATCACATCACACGGTGTCCGACACTGTTTGGCGTTACCCTTATAGCCCTGTTTACCCCGCAAGGGATGAGGCGTGATTGCTTGTCTCTATAAACAGCTAGGGTGGCGGTCATCACACGGTGTCCGACACTGTTTGGCGTTACCCTTATAGCTCTGTCTACCCCGCAAGGGATGAGGCGTGATTGCTTGTCTCTATAAACAGCTAGGGTGTCCGACACTGTTTGGCGTTACCCTTATAGCTCTGTCTGCCCCGCAAGGGATGAGGCGTGATTGCTTGTCTCTATAAACAGCTAGGGTGGCGGTCACACTGTTTGGCGTTACCCTTATAGCTCTGTCTACCCCGCAAGGGATGAGGCGTGATTGCTTGTCTCTATAAACAGCTAGGGTGGCGGTCATCACACGGTGTCCGACACTGTTTGGCGTTACCCTTATAGCTCTGTCTACCCCGCAAGGGATGAGGCGTGATTGCTTGTCTCTATAAACAGCTAGGGTGGCGGTCATCACACGGTGTCCGACACTGTTTGGCGTTACCCTTATAGCTCTGTCTACTCCGCAAGGGATGAGGCGTGATTGCTTGTCTCTATAAACAGCTAGGGTGGCGGTCATCACACGGTGTCCGACACTGTTTGGCGTTACCCTTATAGCTCTGTCTACTCCGCAAGGGATGAGGCGTGATTGCTTGTCTCTATAAACAGCTAGGGTGGCGGTCATCACACGGTGTCCGACACTGTTTGGCGTTACCCTTATAGCTCTGTCTACCCCGCAAGGGATGAGGCGTGATTGCTTGTCTCTATAAACAGCTAGGGTGGCGGTCATCACACGGTGTCCGACACTGTTTGGCGTTACCCTTATAGCTCTGTCTACCTCGCAAGGGATGAGGCGTGATTGCTTGTCTCTATAAACAGCTAGGGTGGCGGTCATCACACGGTGTCCGACACTGTTTGGCGTTACCCTTATAGCTCTGTCTACCCCGCAAGGGATGAGGCGTGATTGCTTGTCTCTATAAACAGCTAGGGTGGCGGTCATCACACGGTGTCCGACACTGTTTGGCGTTACCCTTATAGCTCTGTCTACCCCGCAAGGGATGAGGCGTGATTGCTTGCCTCTATAAACAGCTAGGGTGGCGGTCACACTGTTTGGCGTTACCCTTATAGCTCTGCCTACCCCGCAAGGGATGAGGCGTGATTGCTTGTCTCTATAAACAGCTAGGGTGGCGGTCATCACACGGTGTCCGATACTGTTTGGCGTTACCCTTATAGCTCTGCCTACCCCGCAAGGGATGTGGCGTGATTGCTTGTCTCTATAAACAGCTAGGGTGGCGGTCATCACTCGGTGTCCGACACTGTTTGGCGTTACCCTTATCGTACAAGCGTGTTTGCGCCCGCGCACCTAACAGGAAATGGATCTATGATTGGTTGTCTCTGGCAGGGTTGTTCTTGTTTAGCCTTATGAAAAAAGTAGATCCAATATTTATTATTTACGGCGAATATTCTGGTGCCAAGGTGTTAAGTAATGCTGTTATCTTTAAAAGTCATGAAAAAGACATTCGCATTGATCTAAAGTTTATTTACCTACCTAATTACTCTATAACTTTTTCGATGCAAGTGTAACCATTGTAAAAGGGTTTCTAGCTGTTTATTTTAAGTTCCTTCTGTGTCTGTGTCCTGAATCTAATTTCCAAATAAGTAGGTATTCAATGAACTAGACAGAATACGGAATGAAACAAAAAGTAAAAATATCTATAACTTTTTAGAAGTTGTCTGCCTTGTCTTTCATCATTATGATAAGATAAATCACTCAAGAACATGATCTGAATCATCTGAAATCGACATAACGAGAATAACCTTAACACCAGGGGTGTTCTTCCAAAATGTCTTACAAAACCTACTCGGTATTTGTACAATCTTTGGACAAACTCTCCCAAATATTGGTGTTACTCGGCCCTTTGACGACCTGTCTCACCAAACATTGAAGGTAAATATTCTGGCTTCATTCATAGTATTGGAGGTCTAAGTATGAATGGGAATGGAGTTGGTGAATGAAATTGACTGTGAAATTAATATTTTGACCGTTTCTAACATCTTTTTAACCGAATAAAGAAACGGAGGAAGTTCCAATTTTATTGCCAATTTTAACAATTGAATTTGATTTATCTACGTTAGTTTAGAATCTTGATGAAAAAGATTGTAAAGTTAGTTTGTAGGTAGGTAATACTAATAAGTATAAAAGCTTGCGTAAAAAATCTTTGGTGTTGTAGGACAGAGTTATATGTCACAGGTTGGTTGGTTGGGATTGAAAAGTTTGGTTAAAATCTTTTATTGATTAATCTTTTATTTATCTTCTTAGATTGGTGTGGTACTGCATTTCTTTCGTAGTGTAGGTAAGTGATTCAAGTAATCCAAAATTCTGCGACTGAACTAAACATAATTACGTATGTATCGTTTATATATGGATATTGCTAGTGCTATAGAGAAACAAAAGGACAAACGTATACATAAATTACGTTTCTGCGAGTGTAGTAGCATGGTTTTGGCTCACATTAGCATAATATCAACAGCTGGGTTTTGAAACATTTCCTTAAACAACCCCATTAACATTCTCAGCGAACTATTCATACAAATCTTGATAAAATGCCGCCAAATGAGGCATAGGTTGCTGTATACAGGGTGTTACGATGATTTTTTTTTTGCAAGGTTAGTTTAGTTGCAAATAAATTTTCAATCAATCAATCAATCTATTAGAGGAAAATTTTGTTAGTATCTTTGGAGATGGCTACACTACCTTTGTTTCGCAGAATTAATGAAAAATCGAGAGAAAATGTAGGCTGAAATTTGCTTTTTACCTGCTTGAACCTCCGCCGGAATATATTATCCCATTAAACCCCGGTTCCCGGTTTTTACGGGGAAATTTGACGGTAGAAAAATTCTTTTTAGTATTTTGCGAAAATGTTACCTATGTACGGGAACGGGACTCCCTATTAAGGTTTTTAATCAAACTTTTGACTCATTTACAGACGTATGTTCACAACTTTTGTATGGGAAACGGATCACCTTTATTAAATGTAACATATAGGTAGGTATAGTATGTATTATGTACCTACTCCTTCTATCCAAATAATTTGAACACCCCGGCGGGCGTTATGTATATTTATTCCCTACCGTTGCATTTTGCAACCTGCGTGTCGGTACGCCACATAAATATAAGGATTTCGATTAAATTTTGAATTAGCACCAGCTCAGACTGGTATTTAACGTGTTAATGGTTTGCCATTATGGCCACAATCAGGGATTATAGATTTAACATCGGCTCAGCAGCAATATGAAAATGAGAAAGTTGGTAGAAGTTCAATTTTGAAACGAAAATTTTAAAACGGCATCGAGGATTTTGTTTGGCAAAACTGCACTGGTAGGTATATTTGTTAGGTACTTAAAACTTAGCCTAGTAAGCCAGCAGCCATCCATCACTTTTCAAAATAAACTTAACTAAATTATGACATCTTCGTAGGACAACTATGACGTTTGATAGGTAAACGTTACTTTTCTGATTCAGATCCGTGACCTGACTATACTTTGTACGGTCAAAAGCAGGCTTATGTAAATAATAGAAACAAATTTCGGCCGTATGACTATTGCACTAAGAACTTGACAAAGCATAAAGGATAAAAAATTACTTAGACTGTAACTATACGTACCTACAAATTCGTAGCTCATATGTATCGTCATACATTAAGTCAACAGTGATTTGTAGTCGTTTAGGTAAGTGTCATTTTCGCACCTTATACACGAACTGGTTATATCAGGCTACCGTTAAAATGTAAAAGTAAATATTTAGCATGAAAACAGGACACTAAGTAGTACAATAAATTGCGTAAAGATATACCTATTTATAGATGTCTAGTAAGAAGAATAGAAGAAAAGAACTACCTACTAAAAATCTCAAAACCTATCGGTCTATCATACCTACCTACATGTTACTATTTATAGAGTCAAATTTTACTAGTGACCGATAACGAAAATGCAGGACGGGCAGGTGGCAATAACTTTTCCCAAGGAACATACCTAGGTGAAAATTGCCGATCAGATGATTCGAGTTAGGTACCTACTATGGAAGGCTTAATTATTATTTTCACATTTCGACCTTATGTTCTTTGGAGAAAGTGGATCCTTACCACCAGCCCGTCTTGTACTTTTAAAGTAAATTTCCCCCTGTATAGTTTTCTTAGCTTTTTGGATAGCCCCGATACTTGTGAATTTTGTAATAAACAATTTATTATAATAATCAAATTCTGCCAAATCAATCAACATATCGACTCAACTATAAATCACAGCAAAGAATATTTGCGCAGAACCGACAGGACTACATTGAGTTGTCACCAATACATTTCGCCTACCTGTCAAACTAAAACTTATAGCCGTTCAATTTATTGCAACCACGAGTACAATTTAGAATGACATTTGTAAACCCGCTGATAAGATTTGAAATGATAATTCAAATGAAATGCAGTAGGTTTTTGCTACTGAATTATGACTTGTACACTGAATATTGGTTTCAATACTAAGTGTGTTGGTAACACGTTGTTTGAGAATTTAAATGATAATATCGATAGATTTTTTGTTTCAGTCTTTGCTATAATTCAATAAAATGTCAGTGCAGTATGATTGACATTTCCAATGAATTAATTTCAAAGCTTTTTTAGTGTTAACTATTTCTGTATATACCCTTTGCAGCCTTTATAATAAAAGAGAGGGGGAGATTCTACGTTTTAAGTTTGGTGTTTATTGTGAAGACGCTCTAGACGGCGGCCAATGCATAATCACGACGGAAAAAAATCTGATACCTCACTTCATTGTCGTTCGTTGACTCAGTTCAGTGTCCCACGCGATAAATGATGATAGTTTTGCAGTAGGTCATCCATACGGTCACGCAAGAAGTTGAGATGTCCCATCTGCAAAGTTACATTATCTAGATCAAAATTTACTTTCACACAATCTCACAATACTTATCCGCAGCCCCATAGATCTTAATAACCTAACTTGACAACGGTGGACGTGCTAAATTCAAAAGCCGGCGACACTGTGGAATTGAAATTGATTTATATGACAACTTAATCTAGTCGCTTAGCGGCTCTCTCTCTGAAGGATTATGCTGGTTAAGCGCGTCTGGTGGAACTTGAAACTAGGTATTAAGTTGAAAGGGTTGGTGGAGGTTTTTGCACAAAGCTTCCATCAAGGGAGAAAAATTCACTTCTAAATACCTATGTGGTAGAGAAAAAGGGTTCAAAAAGTTTTAAAGTGTTTACATTTTCGCAAAGTTCTATTAATGTTGGATTGCATGACATCAAAGATTTTTCATACAAGATGTCACTTTATGGAAGATTTCTGGCCAACCTGACCCTAGTTCTGACCCTAAAAAATAAGCATTTAAAATATATATTTTGGCGAAGAAACATCTTAGAGTAGGTACTTACCAATTTTTACGTATTTTATTGCAGTGGTTTCACCACGCGGATTCTCGCATAAGTTACAATCAATGGGAAACCCTGATTGTACCAATATAGATTTATAGTTTCCCTCCAATAACTGAGTGTACAATACTACCATTAAACAAAAACAACCACTAAATAAGAAAGTTCAATCGGATCGTGATACAATATCGATTTAAGCCCACCCTCATTCGATTCATTAAGGCGGTTTACACACATAACGTGCGTTTCGACGTTATTTTTGCACTGCGTAACGCATGCGTTGGGATTATACGAAGTTCGACCTTATTCACATAAAAATATGGTTTAGATAATAATATGTCAAATTGTTTGACAAATGCTTCCGTCAACGCAGCGTTGTGCGATAGGTATTTATGCGCTAATGGATGCGTCTGTCAAACCGTTTCACATAACCCGTATTTATATGAAAATAAGGTGGTAATCCGTATTTTTCAAGCGGTTCGCAAAAATATCGCACAAACGGACGGTATGTGTGTAAAGCGACTAATCGATTATCGGTGCAGGCGCATCGATGTTTGGAATCGATTTGATTGGTGAAGTCCCGTGGGTGTTTGCTGATTTGACTACAATTTAATCAGGAAGAGAATGAGGAACTGAAAGTTATAAGAGATTTATTTAAGGGAGTATCATTATTCATCAATCAATCATTATTTATCATCAATACATAGAATTAAATGAAGTAGCTCATTACATTTCTCTGTTGTGAAATTCGCTAACTCCTAAACCACGCCACGGATTTTGTAATCAGTAGTGTAAGCTAGTTTAGCTTACTCCAGATTATTTATTTATTATTTTCTCTATATTTATTAGAATTATATTTGGTGGGATTCAAAATAAAATATTACAATGAATACTTCAAGAATGTATTAATTCAATTAACTATTAATAACAGTAAAACACACAAATTATAATAATTAAATAATTAAGCTATTAAAATAATTAAAAATTACTTACATGGAATACCAGCTTACTTACATATACCAATAACACTTGTATAAACTTCCAACGAAACGCACAGCACGACTGCCAGGACAAGAATGCCGGGCCGCCCGCCGAGCGGCCGCTTTTATACCTGAGCGTGCGCAAACACCACGGGCGTGTACACCACGTGAGCGTTTGCGCACGATTTATTTTGTTTATTGAATGGCATGACATTTCTTTAATTCTAAAAGGATTTTTAAGACGTTTTACATGTAAAAATAGTACATGAATAATAAATGCTGACAGTCGGCCATCCTCCTTTAAGCATGACCTCATGCTTTAATCCTACAAAGTTATATAACCATTGAACATCAATTAACTAACGCCTTTAATTTTAAGCAGCATTTTTTTGCTTTTATCACTTATAACTACTATGTTACAAATACAATAAGAATACATATTGATACATCGAAACATTTTACTTATAATATAAGCACATTTTGCATCAACGTTGGCACCATTTGCCTTAATATTGGCACCATTTGCCTTAATATTGGCACCATTTGCCTTAATATTGGCACCATTTGCCTTAATGTTACAAATACAATAAGAATACATATTGATACATCGAAACATTTTACTTATAATATAAGCACATTTTGCATCAACGTTGGCACCATTTGCCTTAATATTGGCACCATTTGCCTTAATATTGGCACCATTTGCCTTAATATTGGCACCATTTGCCTTAATATTGGCACCATTTGCCTTAAAACTGGCACCATTTGCCTTAAAACTGGCACCATTTGCCTTAAAACTCGCACCATTTGCCTTAAAATTGGCACCATTTGCCTTAAAATTGGCACCATTTGCCTTAAAATTGGCACCATTTGCCTTAAAATTGGCACCATTTGCCTTAAAATTGGCACCATTTGCCTTAAAATTGGCACCATTTGCCATGAGTGAATATAACCTGGAAGAAAGAAAAGATTAACATACCTAATTTGTCATTTGTCAAATTGCGAAACACTAGCTCTCTCAGAGAAATCCCTTAAATAATTAGTAAAGTTGTGAAACAGACTAGGAAAAGTAGCTAAAAGTGTTAATTGTGTTGTGATTAACCTCTGAAAACGTTATCTCATCAAAACAAGTGCTAAAACAGTGAAAAACCCGAAATTAAAAACTAGCATCTGAAAGTGAAACAAAACTAGTGAAAATTGTCCAAATTTCGTTAAAATTGTCTTTAAATATAAACAAAACTGAAAATTCCAGTAAACCGAAATGACTCCAAAAAATACCACTCCTGCAAAATGCTCTAAGTGCGGGAAAATACCAACTGGCAATAAAAGTCATTGTCAGTTACCTGCGATTGCTGCAAGATCTTTCTCTGTGGAGATTGCCATGGACTATCACCCACCGAAATTCGCGTGTTGGAATTGAAAACTGTCGCCCGTGTTATGGCCCTTTTGTGCGGTGATTGTAAACTAGCAATGGCCCAAATGCCTAACATCATGAAAAAGCTTGATCTGCTGACAGAGGAGGTCAAACAACTTCGTGTACGCCAGAGCGTGCTTGCCACTGAGGCAGCTGTACAGGAAATGATGGAGAGAAAACACCGAGCAACCAACATTATAATATTTGATGTGGCGGAGTCCACCTCAAAGGAACCAATTGAACGCATAGACCATGACAAGGTTGAAACATCAAAAAAATATTAACAGTGTAACAAGAAATGTAGACTGCAATGGTATCAAGACATTCCGTTTGGGTGCTCTGAAAGAAAACACTGCTGGTCCTCGTCCACTGAAGGTTGTCCTGAAAAGTAAAGCCGATGCCATCCAGGTACTCAAGAACAAGGGTAAGCTACCCAACGCCAAGAAAATTAAATCAGACCTGACACCTCTACAACGTGAGTACCTAAAATATCTACGTGATGAGCTGGAAACCCGTACTAATGATGGCGAACTTAACCTAACAATTAAATATGTTCACGGGCAGCCAAAAATTGTCCAGGCTCCCTAACAAAAACCACTAAACGCTTTACCATGTGGCCCACATAGTATCTCAGGTGTGGACCACGAAAGTTCAACCGATTCTGAGATAAAAACAGAAGCACCCACACTATCCACAATTACAATACTTTGCACCAACATTCAATCATTGACATCTAAAATTGACTTATTTGCTGCACGTGTCAATTCAGTAAAACCAACAATACTAGTAGTAACAGAAATATGGTTGAAACCAAATATTCCTGATTGTCTTATCAGAATACCAAACTACAACAACATATACAGGGATGACCGGATTAACAAACGTAGTGGTGGAGTTGCGATATATGTGGCAAATACCAATGGACTGACAACCAAACTAAATTCTAGTCTTAATGTAAAACTTGATGCAACGGAATGCTTATGGATAGATATTACACTTTGTAAAAACAAGTTTGTATTATGTGGACTTTATCGGGGGCTAGACTCTACACTAGATCAAGACAACATACTGTTCCAGCAAATCTCAACAGCATCTGATGTTAACACTGTACTTGTAATGGGAGACTTCAATTACTGAGGAGTAAAATGGCCTTTGGAGAATTGTGCCTATCTCATTCCCATTGAAGTTAACTTTGTACAATGGTATTTGAACAGCAATCTTCAACAACTAGTCACCGAGCACACCAGGTTTCGACAAGGAAATCAACCCTCGTTCTTAGACCTTGTACTAAGTAATGAAGAAACACTTGTGGCGAAGGTGGATCACCAAGCTCAATAGGCAAAAGTGACCACAACTGTATAGTAGTCACAATACAATTAGAAAACCATCAATACAGTAAAAGCACTGCATCACTGAAGTGGAATTATAAGAAAGCTGACTTTGATAAAATTAATGAGGACCTGTCAACATTACCAGCGAAGATCAATATTTATAACTGTGTGAAGGATCAATATAATAACTTGATGAGGGCTTTGAAAAACAAGGAAATTGAATGTCCCCAAATAAAGAATATACAATTTACATCTAATAAACCTTGGATTGGGAAAGAACTACAGGACATGATTAAAGAGAAACATATCCAATGGAATAGATACGTGCTCACTGGAATAGACAGTGTACACGAGAAATATAGAAAAATAAACAATAAAATAATCAACAAATGTCGCAATAAACGAATTAATTATGAAACAAATCTTCTCAAAGAAGGGCCGAAGAAATTCAACTCCTACATCAGACAGCAAGTGACGTCCAAAGTCAGCATTCCCACAGTGCTGCATAATAACCAAGGTCAAACTGTGACTTGTGCTAAAGACATAGCTGAAGCATTTGCAGACCAATTTGAAGGTGTATTTGAAATGGAACCATCTGGACCATTGCCTATCCTTGACCCTAGCTTACGTATAGAACCATCTATAACAGAACTAACTTTTACAAGCACCAAAGTAGAACAAGCCATCAAAGAATTAAAAACAGACTCATCGCCTGGACCAGACGTAATTCCTGCAATACTACTTCAGAAATGTAAACTAACCGATGCTCTTGTACATATCATGCAAACCTCATATGAAACTGGAATGTTGCCACCACTGTGGAAGACAGCAACAGTAACACCTATTTTCAAAAAGGAGACAAATTGGACCCTGCTAACTACAGACCAATTAGCCTAACTAGCGTCATATGTAAGGTCATGGAAAAGTTGACAGCTAAGCACATCAGAAACTTCTTACAGGAACATAGCATAATAAGCGACCAACAGCATGGTTTCTGCCCAAGTCGTTCCACCGTTTCCAACTTGCTATCATGCTTGGACTCCTGGACT
This sequence comes from Phthorimaea operculella, assembly GCA_024500475.1. NCBI lineage: Eukaryota > Metazoa > Arthropoda > Insecta > Lepidoptera > Gelechiidae > Phthorimaea > Phthorimaea operculella. The sequence goes on along the minus strand of JANFCV010000019.1, from coordinate 3,226,733 downwards.
GAGAGCTTCAATAACAAAGACCCAATCGACGTCATATACCTGGATTACGAAAAGGCTTTTGACAAAGTTCCAATCATATGACTTCTGCAGAAACTAGAGTTTGTCGGCAACCGCGGAAAGCTTCTTCAATGGATTGAGGCGTTCCTTCGAGAGAGAACCTTCCGTGTAAGAATTGGAGACACAGTTTCGACTTACCATGTTGTCTTTAATCTAATGTGAGCATTTTTGCTGATGATACGAAGATCTTTGCAAACCCTTTACTGGACTATGATCGCCTCCAAGCAGACCTTGAGAGAATAGCAAATTGGTCAAAAGAATGGCTCATTAAGCTTAATGCTGGGAAATGCACAGTATTACACATAGGCAGTAAGAATCCTAGGCTTGGCTACAAACTGAATGGCGTTGAGCTGGTCAAAGTCAAGACACAAACAGACTTAGGAGTCAAAATTGCTGAGGATCTGAAATGGTCTGACCACATTGAAAGTGTTGTGAAAAGAGCCAACAGCTTCATATACCTCACAAGGAAAGCCTTCGGTACCTTGACTCCAGAAATGATTGTAAAATCCATAAAACCTATGTAAGACCTATATTGGAGTCTGCATTTCAAGTATGGAGCCCATACTTTGTGAAAGACATTGACCTGCTAGAAAGAGTCCAGCGTAGGTTCACAAAAGTACCTAGACAGCTTAGAAAGTTGTCCTATGAGGATAGACTGAAACAACTAAATCTCCCTGCTCTTAAGGACCGCAGAGAACGTGGTGATTTGATTGCAACCTTTAAAATCATGAACGGACATTATGACCTGCAAGACTTTGAGAGTTTGTTTCATCGCGCTGGAAATTCCAACTTACGAGGTCACTCACTAAAGCTAACCAAGACAAGAGCACACAATAATCCTCGCAAGCACTTTCTGAGCAACAGGGTGGTGGAATCATGGAACAGGCTGCCAGAGCATGTGGTGGCAGATTAATAGACTGCTCAGGCCGCACCTCGCGGCGGCTCCGACTGCGCGACCGCTCGCGCACGCTGCCAGGCCGCTCTTCACGGCGGCTGCGACTGCGCGACCACTCGCGCACGCTGCCAGGCCGCTCCTCACGGCGGCTGCGACTGCGCGACCGCTCGCGCACGCTGCCAGGCCGCACCTCACGGCGGCTCCGACTGCGCGACCGCTCGCGCACGCTGCCAGGCCGCTCCCACGGCGGCTGCGACTGCGCGACCGCTGGCGCACGCTGCCAGGCCGCACCTCACGGCGGCTCCGACTGCGCGACCGCTCGCGCACGCAGCCAGGCGGCTCCCAACGGCGGCTGCGACTGCGCGACCGCTCGCGCACGGAGCCAGGCCGCTCCCACGGCGGCTGCGACTGCGCGACCGCTGGCGCACGCTGCCAGGCCGCACCTCACGGCGGCTCCGACTGCGCGACCGCTCGCGCACGCTGCCAGGCCGCTCCCACGGCGGCTGCGACTGCGCGACCGCTCGCGCACGCTGCCAGGCCGCTCCCACGGCGGCTGCGACTGCGCGACCGCTGGCGCACGCTGCCAGGCCGCACCTCACGGCGGCTCCGACTGCGCGACCGCTCGCGCACGCTGCCAGGCCGCTCCCACGGCGGCTGCGACTGCGCGACCGCTCGCGCACGCTGCCAGGCCGCTCCTCACGGCGGCTCCGACTGCGCGACCGCTCGTGCACACCGTCAGGCTGCGCACTCCACCGGGTCGCCGGGAGCGATGTCCGTCAGCCCCGGATCTCGAGGTAGCCCTCGAAGACCTTGGTGGATTATGCGGTGTATGATCCATTGGCTGTGAACAGTTTTGAATATTATGGGCAGTGTGAAAGTTCACTTTGAGGTGTTGAGATATAATCCACTACATCATAACAAAAATCGAGAGAGAGAAAAAAAAAAACGTGCGTATTTTGCAGGTGTAAAAAAAAAGCTAAAATTACCTATCATATATACCTATATATTTTTTTACCAAAGTAGCGGTTTCCAATCCCACTTCTGAAATGTAAGCTAGTTTAGCTTACTCCAGATTATTTATTTATTATTTTCTCTATATTTATTAGAATTATATTTGGTGGGATTCAAAATAAAATATTACAATGAATACTTCAAGAATGTATTAATTCAATTAACTATTAATAACAGTAAAACACACAAATTATAATAATTAAATAATTAAGCTATTAAAATAATTAAAAATTACTTACATGGAATACCAGCTTACTTACATATACCAATAACACTTGTATAAACTTCCAACGAAACGCACAGCACGACTGCCAGGACAAGAATGCCGGGCCGCCCGCCGAGCGGCCGCTTTTATACCTGAGCGTGCGCAAACACCACGGGCGTGTACACCACGTGAGCGTTTGCGCACGATTTATTTTGTTTATTGAATGGCATGACATTTCTTTAATTCTAAAAGGATTTTTAAGACGTTTTACATGTAAAAATAGTACATGAATAATAAATGCTGACAGTAGAGTGATTCAATTCAAATATAAACGAAAAATTGTTACATCGGGTAAACCACTAAAGAGACGCTATAATAGAAACAGTCACGAGTAATAATGATAATAGATTTATATCACAAAGAAGACAGTAATTCAAAAGAGTGTGTACTTAAATCAGATGTCGTAAAAATATGATTTCTTAACATTGTTTTCGCCAAACCACATCACGATGTGGTTATTGAACAATAAAACATTTCCAATTTTATAAAGCGTTCGAACATTTTGATGGTTTTCCACCCCGCACAAATGTAAAGAAAATAAAATCAGACATAAAAGAAGAGTTATGCAATCAAAAATCCATTCACACAGCCTGCATCTACTGTGGCACAACTACTCGATACTTTTCTTTTCTTTTTTTAACAATTTTTTCAGAATTTGCGTGTATGTGTGTGTTCCCCCGAATCGCAATTAAAGTTATATTACTAAACAAAATGATGTACCTATCTTCTTAGGACGATGGCTGATCGAAGTCTGCGATTTTGCCATTTGCCAGATAGGACTTTGGCCGAAATCCTGGATCTACTTCGGACAATTGCCAAACCACGTCTACGATTTTGCCATTTGTCGAAATCCTGAATCTGCCTAGGACGATGGCCGAACAACATCAACAGAATTTTGGCCAAAATCCTAATTCTGCCATCGTACTGAGACATATCGACGATGAAGAACGATAACCTCTTATCTTCATACGAATTACACGTAAGGTAGGAGGTTATAGTTCTTCATCGTCGATATACAATCTTCATTCACAAAAATGAAATCTGCTTACAGTCGCATCAAACAAACCATTTTATTTGCTCCACTCTGTCTGTTATAAAGCAATTAACCTTTTCAAGCAAGCAAGCCGATTGCCGGTAAGTGAGAACTTAAGGGATTATGATTTCACATGCCTGTGAAATGCGCTTGCGCAGCGCTGTTTGACGTTCAATTCTGTACGCGGCTCCGCAAAGGGATTTAATGTTAACTTTATAGGCATTAACTTTGATGTGAACTAGATTTGCAGTGCGATAATTATGTAGTTACCTACCTCATGTAGAAAAAAATTATGATATGATTTCAACTAGTGCATGAAAATGAACAAATTGATCCATGAAAATGAACAAATTGATCTAAAAATGTGGTATACAATTTAATAGGTATGTAATTAATAGACCTTCTACATAATGCCGATTAAAAAAACAATCCGAACTTCCGGGACTAAATATAACGCAGCATATGATTTTCGATATGTATCTGTCTCATATAGTCTTAGGTCCAGCTCATAAGATGGTTGAAACACAAAAATATGCAAAGTTTTTACCAAACTATTTAATTTGAGCGATGTAACTCATCGTTATACCAGAAACGATTGTCAGAAATGTTCACGACATGTCAGTCGCATTATATTTTCGTCCTCATAAACATTTTCTGAAATAAGCATTTCAGAAAATATAATGATGTGTCGATAGTGTGTTTCTGCAGCACTTAAGATATGTTAAAAGCATCGGCGTCTACATTAAAGATTAGTTTATTTCGATCGTTTTCAATTCATATGCGAAATTGTTATACTTATACAAAGCTTACTTATCAGATAAATCTAAGTTATGAAGCTTAATTTAGTGTTCTGTTGATATAGTTACCTCAGAGTATATAATGTAAGCAAGCAATAGAGTGCGCCAAAAAAGTTAGGACGGGTAACAGTAGTAAGAACACTACTTCTCATACATTTGACGTATTTATGGAACAATTGCTTTCGTTTGACAGGTATGGCGCGGGGCGATACGCGCACTCTATATTCTCTATACTCATACGCTATGTATAAATATGACAGACTAAAAATCTGTAATATTTGACATCCTGGTCGCACATATAGGGTGTATTTTTATTAGTGGCGGATCCGTTAAGGGTGTGTTCTGTCAATGAAACTGAACAACTTTCCCCAAGGAACATAGGTCGAAATATGAAAAAAAAAAATGGCCCTCCCATACAAATTGACTCGGCCGGCCAACACACTTAGTATGGGAAGACCAAAATTTTTTTTCATATTTGGACCTATGTTCCTTGGGGAAAGTTGTTCAGTTTCATTGACAGAACATACCCTTAACGGATCCGCCACTAATAAAAATACACCCTATATATGTGACAGAACGGATTGCAAAAAGGCCCTCATTTGTAATAGAATGGCACATCCGCAAACTGACTGATCTTGGATATTGAAAAAATGTGTGTTTATATTAAAGACGCAAATTAATAAAAAAAACGTAATAAAAAACCAATTAAATAATTAAATTTATAAAAATCTAATAACTAACAGTATTCAGGCGTTACTTTGCGGAAGTCCATCTTGATGAAAATGATAAAAACATATTTAGCTTCTTCCGCACCTACGACTTGTCTGTCGAAGATCTCCTGAGGATGCTCCGTGGAGGAGTGAAACTGTGAAACACGTGTAGTAGTCCGGTATGGCTGGCATTATTTGAGGGCGTAACTTACAAAAATTCTAAAGTCGCTAATTTTTTGTACGATTGTGCAATTTGTGTCTATAAAGCACATATTTAATTTTGTGCCATTTTTTAAGCTTGAGTAATTTTTCGATTAAATGTATGGCAGCTCATTATTAAATTATTTTTTAAGTATATAGGTACCTACAGAACAATACTAGAAAGTTTACCAGTATTGTCTCTGTGGCAGGTAACACAATGTAAAAACCTTGTTTGAGTCGCTTTTCCACTGATAACGAAAGTATGTTTCCTCACATCTAAAATGGCACAAATTAATAAATTAGGATCAATGAATGGTCTAGAAACTATGAGCAAAAAACCATCGACTTTAATATTTTTGAAACACGAAAAGCTAGCCGTACTGGACTATAGAGTGTAAAACGGTGGTTGGTGTGTTGTATCGCTAGTACATTTGCATTAGGTTGCGGTCGTACTTGTGGTTCACTCAGCAGCATAACCTACCGTCATAGGTGCGGAAGAAGCTAAATATATTTCTATCATTTTCATCAAAATCCAATAAAAAAAAATTACCTAATAAAAAATACTTCAGAAATTGTTTGATTCAGGAATTTCAGCACCACTTTATCGCTTCCTTAATAAAAACTTGTTTTTCGCTTTCTTTGTATAGTTGCATTAGCAACTAATTATACTTGCTCAAACATGTAAATTTAACATTTCTAAAACTTTTTCTAAATGAATCACCAGTATCATATCATTTAACTAACAAATGTATTTGCCCTTTGATCTGTACCGGTCAATCAAATCGATTGTCACGATTCGATTTCCATATCGATTACTTCAACAATCGATTAGCTATTGTCCTCTAAGCGACAAATTACAGATTAGATTTTGATTTACTTGCTACTCGTTTAACCTAATATGGTTAACTGCGTTTACAGTTGCATATTCTAAATCTATTATATTATGCTCCTTATTACTATTATCATAAAGTTATTGTATATTAAATTTCTTATCATGTTAGTGTTAAGTTACTTTAGTAATATTAAATTGCTTAGCTGATGCATTTTCAGTTGCAATATACTTGCCTCGAGTAGTTTCCTCTTGGTTACTATTGACATAAAATTCTTTATGTTTCTGGATGTCATTATGTTGGTAGCTGTTTTAATACATTAGCAAATTATTTATTACTAAAGATATGATTAAAAGATTATCCGACATTGTTATACAGCTATTAGTCAAGTTTATTTGACAACTTCATTAGTATAGTTAATTATATGCCTTGATTGAATTTGATTGTTTGATGATATTACTGACATACCTACCTACCTAATAATGATGCTATCGTAATATTGGACAATAAGATTTAATATTGTAAATCTACTGTGAGTGACGACCGTAACAGATTTTACGATAATTGTTAACTAGGTAGACTATAAAAAGAAATACAAGCTAATGCAATAGCTATCTATAAATAGCTTAGTTCAATTTTCAATTTAAAGAAGGGATTATATAAACCAAGTACAAAACATATCAGTATCATCAAGTAATTCCTATTTAAAAGTTATAATTCTAACTTAAATTATGAGTATTATGACAAAGACCACGACCATTTTCATCGACATAACATTTTATATCCGGTAGCACCGTTGTTTTGTGTTTGACAATCGATGACACCGTGTACTCTACTCAAATATCTGACACTATATCAAACATTTCGTCACATAGCGTAAAATTAACCAATAACACATTCAAAACAAATAAAAGTTTAGAGCCAATGAAAATACCAGCAATCGCCACCTTACTGCATTCATATTATAATTTTATTCCATCATTTTAAAGTGCAGATAGCACCTGTTATTTAGTTGTTAACTAAATCTGATTTATCTCCTTCGGGCCAACAGTTTAAAAGAATTGCTTTTCTGATACAACCTTTACATCTTCTTATATTTCAATATTATTTATACCATTTTCAACTTTATTTCTTTTTACGTAAGAATCATCTAGAGTTTTTTCAACTGCTTCAATATCGTAGTTGGTTGTTATTAATTCGATTTTAATATCATGTTTATTGACCTGAACCTTTGAAAAATCTGTCGTATTTTAGTTACAATCTTATTAACATAATCGTACATATTAATGTAATTGAAATGAAACACGCGATACTTACTTCTAATTAACGGATATTTTAAATAAATTATATATGTATTTAGTTAAAATGCAGATAAATATTCCGCTTATTTTATTTATTAAACAATTATCTTTTAGTGACAATGAATATTGATCAATGGATGATACGTTATTAATGTTAGTTTTGTGTAGGTACCTACTAAATAAAATTTCGTTAGTTTCATTCGTGTGTCGCTTTGGCTCTTCTGTTTTATACATTTCAAATGACAACGGTTTCAAGCGTCGCGAAGTAGTACGTCTCACGTCTCAAGTCTTATATCTCATGTCTAATGTGTGGAGCTAGGGCATTACTATTTTGACACAAAACGCGCGTTTTGAGTCAAATTTATATTATTATTATTAACATGACATTTACAACGTTTATCCTTTTCTAACAATGAACGCTGCTGCCCAATTTTGAATTTATTCTTTAGCCTCCGTCTACGATAGAAATAGAGTAGTGCAATTTTTTATATTTATTTTCTTTTGTCGTTTGTGATATCACCTTGTCGCATGACGTAGCTTAGAAAGCAATCAGCCTCATGTGTGCCTGGCCTCAGTTGCCTGGTATCGACAAAATATCGACAACTGATTGATCAGCATCACTATAAAATAATCTTATCGCTTCTTTTCACACGGTGTTGTAATCCGCCATTCAGATGCACGCAGCGTCATCTGCATCTTAATGACATACTACATTGGGGTCTAATCACTCCTCTATTTATATGATCCAATCTAATGCTTTCATGATCTAACGATTTTGTCGTTATTTGTTCGAACTTCAATATTTTCAAATTTGTCGATTTCTGAACATATTCCAGCCGTAAAAGAAAACTTTTCTTTCTCAAATAGTGTGAGGTATCTCGGGATACCTCATAACCTGAAAAACCCTGGTGTCAGAGTTTCTAAACCCTACGATTAGATTCTTTTGAAGTCTATTTATAGTAATAATTTAGGGCGTTGCATTGAGCTCCCTTCTGCCTTGAACCTATTGTATAAGTCTATTGTCCTAGTTTTGTCAAATTGATGAATGATCTTGTATCTTGCCCTATAATGCCAGCTTACAGTATAACATTTCCAATTTACACGTGGCTGTCGTATACTAAGGGATGCTTCCATTAAATAGGCAGCATAGTTGTCTGTACTGCACTCGCCAATTCACCTGCAGTTAGGCGCTTTAGTCAAACGGTTTGACAGACGCATCCATCGACGCAAAAAATGCGCACCGCCAAAGCGTCTTCGTATTTATAAGGGATTAAGGTGGAAATTCGCATTTTCCTGTTCGCAAAGATAACTATGTGTGTAAAGCGCCTTAACTGTTTATGTTATATTAAACCATCCAGTGCAATGATCGTTTAGTTATAATATCAACCAAGTTTAAAACCTATTAATTTTAAAGTTTCATTAACTTCTACTGTAAAAACAAGTAGCGCTTGGTTTACAGCTGTAGTTTCAGCATTAGATTCATTTTAAAATAAACGTGTAGTTTTACTACTTACTATATTAAAATATGATGAGCAATGTTGCAACATTGACTACTATTATTATTTTTAGTTCATAAAAAAATAAATGCCGTGTGGTGCCGGCTGAGAATAGCATCACCCCATATTTACGTCGTGGTTGTCGTAAGAAGTGACTAAGAGATTTGAGAGTTGAAGGCGACAGGCTGACAATCTATCACGCTTTTGTCAGACGTCGTGTAAATGGCCGTTTTTACAGCCATTTACGTTCTGCCTACCCCGCAAAAGATATAGGCGTGATATTTGTATAGGTATATAAATTTCGTTATGGTTGACTAATAAACTAAAAGCATTTAATTTAAACTGAGTTAAGTAGCAACTCAACTTTTTTACAACTAAGAGATAGAGTCTTCCTTCTTCTCTACATATCTTTTTAAGGGTTTAGTTTAAACTATCTTTCGGAAAGTGCATTAATTGAAGTTTTGTTTCATAAAAAATATCACGTAAAAATCTTTGCCCTGCAGTGGCTAGAGCTGGCTACATAAAAAGTCTTTTATGTCATAGTTTCTGGTAGTTAGATTAGAAAAGGTGCCAAATAAATATTATCCCATATACAACGTGTTACAAAACAACCAATAAAGCTGAAAGGGTGTGGAAAGGTCCGTTGCAAAGAGTCAATTAACAAAATATTAGAGCCGTAGTATCGTTTTTGAAAACTACGAAAAAAATATTTTTTTATTAAATTACACTTATTTTTAATCGTGGCATCGCAGCACTAATTTTGACAGCTCAAAGTTCAAATGAAGTTCCCGACGCGGCGAAACGCAGTTCGGTCTACATTGCTGGCTATTACATGAATGTCATCAATACAAGAAACTAAGTCAACCAGCAATGTATGCCGAAGCGGACTTTGTTCGCCAGGTAGTGTAGCACCTGACCTAGACTAGTGATGTGATTATTTTATCGACTGATGAAAATGAAAAATATTCTTTTTTTTGGTTAGTTATGTAACAGGTTGTATATGAAGTACTAACACTATACCTATTTAATAGGTTTATTTTCCCATCTCAATATTCAAATATCGCGACAGCCTATTTGGATAGCCTGTATCCTCTCTATAATAAAGACGTGCTATTGAAAATGGGTCAATCCGTTTCCTTATGCCTCACCGGAATCGCTGCCATAACCATTCCGCCAGATATATTTGCCAATTCCTATATTAATTTTAATCTTCATAATACTGAGTCAATCAAGCAATCTTCAATAGTACCTAGTTGCTATATTATAGATAAGAATAAGTAGGTTTGGTAGGTAGTTACTTTGATTTTGGACTACGTTGTTTTTTGTCTAATGTCTTATACCTGCGTTGGGTTGGATTTGCTTGTAAATTTTTTCCATCTACTATTTTCAAATTTATCTTTACTTGCAGGGCTACTTTTGGCCTATCAGTAGGTGCTCAAACTCTTTGAGAATTTCTAGAATGCCTGCCTGGGTACTCATGATTATGAGTGACTTTTTTTATAGTTACCGTCATTTTTTAAATCAATCGTTTTCATTGTTTGACATCTAGAAATTTTACAATATTAAACCATTACACCTATAGTCGGGGAATTCTGGAAATTCAATGTATGGCGCCAGTTGAAGCACGCCTTTACAGCAATTTTTTTTTGCGATTGGATACCTATAAGCATGTTGTTTGAAACCTTAAAAGCGGAGACTCTCCGCCCGTCCGCATCACCCCCATTTTCTTTGAAATGTGTCAAAAATTATAAACTTTCCGGATTTATGAGTTAACTATAATAGTTACAAAAAAAGTGTCCAAGGACAAAATATTCCGTATTAAATTTGCTACTTAAATGTAATACATTTTTTTATTGTAACTCTTACGGTTTTTAAGATAAAACGATTTATATATAAAAAACCTTTTCCTGGAAAATCTATGAATGGCGCTAGTTGAAGCACGCCTTTACAGCATTTTTTTTTTGCGATTGGATACCTATTAAGCCTGTTGTTTTAAACCTTAAAAGCGGAGACCCTCCGACTGTCCGCATCACCCCCATTTTCTTTGAAATGTGTCAAAAATTATAAACTTTACGGATTTATGAGTTAACTTTAATAGTTACAATAAAAAAATGTGTTACATTTAAGTAGCAAATTTAATACGGAATATTTTGTCCTTTGACACTTTATTTGTAACTGTTATAGTTAACTCATAAATCCGGAAAGTTTATAACTTTTGACACATTTCAAAGAAAATGGGGGTGATGCGGACGGGCGGAGGGTCTCCACTTTTAAGGTTTTAAACAACAGGCTTATAGGTATCTAATCGCAAAAAAAAATTGCTGTAAAGGCGTGCTTCAACTGGCGCCATTCATAGATTTTCCAGGAAAAGGTTTTTTTGTATATAAATAGTTTTATCTTGAAAACCGTAAGAGTTACAATAAAAAATGTATTACATTTAAGTAGCAAATTTAATACGGAATATTTTGTCCTTTGACACTTTTTTTGTAACTATTATAGTGAACTCATAAATCCGGAAAGTTTATAATTTTTGACACATTTCAAAGAAAATGGGGGTGATGCGGACGGGGGGAGGGTCTCCGCTTTTAAGGTTTCAAACAACATGCTTATAGGTAGAGATGGGCCGAATATTCGGTTTATGTTCGGTATTCGGCATGTTCGGCACGTTTACCGAATATTCGGTTTCGGCCGAATGTTCGGTGAATTTTGCCGAATATTTGGCCGAATAAAAACGCATCCGTTTTATATTATATTGCATTGCAAATTGATATGTCAAGACCTCAAGATAAGCAATGATGCAGTTTTATTTTAATTTGTTGACAAAGTTTCCAATGTAAAATGTTAGAGAGGTAAAGAGCGGAGTGGTTTGGTGCGAATCAGCGCATAATTCGTAAACAAGTGATGCTCCTAATTATTTTATATGGACATCGATTCCTGCCGAATTATTCGGCCGAATATTCGGTTCGGCAATCTTTTTACCGAATATTCGGCCGAACCGAAGTATTCGGTGAAAACTATGTTCGGCCCATCACTACTTATAGGTATCTAATCGCAAAAAAAAATTGCTGTAAAGGCGTGCTTCAACTGGCGCCATACATTGAATTTCCAGAATTCCCCGACTACTAGCCCGGTTACTTCAATTATTTCCTATAATATTTTCCGGGTCGTTTCCAGTTGATCCCTTTGCCGGCAGTATAGTTCTGCTTGATCCAGAATATGATTTTATGTGCGCCCGCGGCTTTATCGTAGCCACAGATTAATAGCAGCCAACCAACACGTTGGTTTTATAGCCATTGTGGTAAGAATGGGTGTGAATGAAGGAACTTTCAAGCATCGTTATAGTTTTACGGAAGTGTGGATCGTAGGTCGTAGAAATATATTCTATTGCAATTTCAAGACAGCAGGATCGGCAGATGGCTAATCTTTTTATTTTTGTAAAAAAGTGTTTGCTCTTGATCGCTCGTTGTAATTATGATGCGTTTGAAAAGAAAAAGTCTCTGGAAAAGATTTTGGCATCTGTATCATCAGCATCTTCAAGTAAAGTTTTGAAGTCAGCATGTGGAAAACCAGTCTTCAGTCGCCTTTTATGTCAGGTTGTAACGGGGCTCGGTACATAGAAAACGAGAAAATTGAAAAAAAATCACGTCCCGGCGGTCGCAAGTGAATTTTTAAATTTTCTCATTTTTAATTTATGAGAATAATATTGCGCTGTGAGTGCATTAAAAATTCCAATACGTTGGAGCTCGGTACAGTTCCTAATTAAATCTTTTCCTAAATTGTAGGTATATCTTACAAGGGAAGTGTTTTAAAAATTTGGTATTTAAGACCTTCCAGTGCGTCTCCACAAGACTTGAACTTAGATCTTCTATGCATAGTTTTTAAGGAGTTTAAATATAAATCATGTGTGTTGTCTTGTCCCCAGGTGCTGTGTGGGGCAGTGGCGGGCGCGGGCGACGTGATGGCGAACGTGAGCCGCGTGCGTCGCTCGCCGCAACCTCACCATGCGCACCGCGTGCTGTAAGTGCTGTGTCTTCTTCTTCTTCTTCTGCTTCTTCTTCTTTTTTTTCATCTTCTTCTTCGAGTGGTGCTGTGTGGCGCAGTGGCGGGCGCGGGCGACGTGATGGCGAACGTGAGCCGCGTGCGTCGCTTGCCGCAACCTCACCATGCGCACCGCGTGCTGTAAGTGCTGGGTCTTCTACTTCTTCTTCTTCTGCATCTTATTCTTCTCCTTCTTCTGCTTCTTCTTCTTCTTATTCTTCTTCTTCTTCTTCGAGTGGGACACCAAGTCGTCCAACGTATGATGAACCCTGGTGTCGTAGTTTTTCAACCGCCTATCACAAGTAGCAGGCTACTAACTTGGTTGTGTAACGACCGCCGTCTATGTGATCATAGACAGCAAAAGGACCGGCGGCTTAACGTGCCTCTCCGAATCATGAAACCATCTTGCTTTTCGGACAATCAGGTGGTTCAGCCTGTAATGTCCTGACCAGACTGGGAACAAATTCACGCAGTGATAAATATCAACTTTGTGAGTGACCCCACCGGGAATTGAACGAACCTTTGCGTCGCAAGCAGTCGTACTAACCACTGCGCTACATCGGATGTGCTGTGTCTTCTACTCATCATCTGCCGGCCCTTATCCCAAATCATTTGGGGTCGGTCGATCATTTTGTTAAACCACAAAATCATGTAGCAAAAGGATTTGGCATTGTTTTCATTGCCGGCCGTCTGCCTGACGTCAACCCTCTTTAGAAATGCTATTGTAAGTTGTATCACCGCCACCATGCGGTTGACCATAGTTGACAGATATTCAGTCGAGGTCAAAAATCTGTATCTTCTTCTACACTTCCTGAAACAGCTTCTTGAGGAAGTTTAGTAACTTCTTCTGTAGTTTCTACGACTCTACTTTCAACACCTTCTTCGAGTTTCGAACATCCTTCAGGTTTATTCAGAAGGTAGAATGATTGCTCAGATTCTTCTTAAACGTTACTACATTCAACAATTAATTCTATGTCAACAACTTTTTGAGAAGTGATTCTTCTACAGCTTCACACAAATCTTAAATTTCTTGCTCTTCTGTAATGGTACTTTTTTATTCTTCCTTCTTCTGAGTCGACAACCTCTTCAAATCTTACATCTCTGAAGCTTTTTGGCTCTACTAAAATGGCACCTTAAACAATTTCTTTTAAACCTTTACGATGTATCTATCTACAGACTCTTCAAGATTTTTTCACCATCGATGGGTTTGATCTTGACTCTAGTCTAGTTCGACCTTTGTTTATATTTCGTGCTATTAAATTAAGAAAGTAGGTCGACATAAATTGGTCTAATGAAACGATTTCTTTTATTCCAGGACGGATGAAGAGCTAGACGCAACGGCAGCGTGGAAGCAGTCATACTGGCGCGAGATGCGCTCCCATCTCCGGCACGACGGCGGGGGCAGAGACGAGGTGGAGTGCTGCCCCAGCGTCATGGAGATGGTGGCCAAGAAGGGGGGCAAGACCCCCACCGGTCTCTACGTCGAGCTGTACGAAGACGGCGAAAACAAGCAGCGGCTGTACGAGCTGTCTTGTGCGCCAGGAGTAGTTGACAAACCTTGCAGGTTCGTCGATGCGAGACTGTACAATCAGTCTCGGTGCGTTCAAAAATACTCGTACTCGTACGCGTTAGTGCGGTATTCGGCAGCAACGGAGACGCCTCACGCGAGGCACAGGACTCAGGGCCACTTCTCCGTACCAGGGTCTGGTGGGTGGTCCATGGACTACGTGATAGTGCGGGCGGGGTGTGAGTGCCAAATAACTCCTCCTAAGAGGAAAACCGGTCACAGAAAACGCATGGAGCGACATAAGCGGCTGGAGAAACACAAGCAGAGAAGTAAAAGGTTAGGCAAAGAGGACGATAGAAGATTAGTCATAGAGGACGAGGAAGAGACGTTAGACGGTAGTGATAGTGTAAAACCAGTGGGACTTTGAACCAATTGCGGAATCTTCCCGGTTTAGTTTTAAGCAGTTGCGTTTTAGAATCTCATGCATTAACTTGTCAAGAATATCTCGGAGCATAAAATCATCTAAATAAACGTTCACAATCATCTATGTCTTACAAAGTTGTTGATAAGCTTCTAAAACGTAACAAATATTATGTTCTACGTTACCGATACCAAGCCAAGCGTACTTGTCTCTTGGTTGAATTGTCGGTGTTATTGTCAATGTATTTATTTTTGGGAATTTCGTTTGGAGGGCCAAAACTATCAACAGTTACAATTTTAACCATAATGCTTTTATACTTGTATTCACAAAGGCAGCATTTAAAATTAATATGCTACATACCTGAGTCAAAATCCGTGTTCTTCTCAATTCTTGTGTTGATTGACATTATTTTCTTCCTTGGTGGTTGAAACAAACATTATATTGATATTTGTAACGAAGATAACATTATTGATAAAAAATGTTAAATTTCTGATAATTTTTAGGGATGAACCACCTCCTATACTTATCCTCGTTTTTAATAAATATTTAATTATAACTTTTGTTCGACCTATGCTTTTAGGTCCAAGCTGTTCAGTTTTAAGGGCGTGTTCACCCCATGAGATATGTTGCAGCACATTTATTTGTCAAATGTTATGCCTGATCTGTATGACTTTTGTGTAAAATTGTGACAGTTGATAGTTTTATGCCTTTTATTAAATTACGCTTCTTGTTTTAGTCTTGTATGTAGATAGTCTTGGAAGAATCACAAAGTCAGTGCCTTACAGTTTCAATAAAGCAATTTCTTATGAATATTCAGTAAGTGTATTTCGTAAAACGGTGCGGGATTTTCTGGTATTTGTAAATGTGTTGTAGTACTCATATGTAACTCTACTGGAAAGAAGTTATTCGTGACTAAGAAGGACATACTACCAACAAATGCCTGAAAATCATTTAGCACGTGTAACACGTATTTTGTAATAGTTACCGATTGTGATCAAGTATTGTTCATCTATCGTCACCCCTTTAAGCTAGGATCATAGACTGTGATTTCTTTTAGGTATCCCTATACCTTTATAAAATCTTAATTATTATTATTTTAATCCACTTCACCAATTCCGCATGTTTCACAACCACAGATATTGCACTAAAAATATTTCAAGGGGTAAAAAACTAGCTCATGAAACTGAATGAAATGGAATCTCAGAGGAACTCAAGGTACATGTTTCTTGGATTTAAATTGGGTCAGAGCAATATTACGTTTTTGTATCATATTTGCTGTTTTGATATTCCTTACTTTGAGATTTTTGGCAGTAGCAACCCTGGCTACGTAACAAGTGACAATCGCGAAAATCCTCAATAGGGTCGTAACTTTTGTAAACTCTCTATTTTATGCTTGTTTACCCTATGAAATATTAATTGTTATTTTTTTATACATACCTACCTACGTATTCTTTCCTTTAACGGGTCCTGTCTATCAACTATTTTTCATCACAAGTGAGGTCTGGCTCTCGTTCCATTGTAAAGCTCTCTCCTCTTAAATTAAGGATATTTATTCAAAGTTAACATTTAACTCGTTATTATTTGTAACAGTACTTACCTATTTCCTAGCCTTAAGTTTCGAGTCAAAGATCTGTATTATTTCATAATTTGTAATACTTATATTGTATTTAATTTTTAGTTATCATTATAAGGATTAATCTTCATTTATTTATATTATGTATTGTTTAATACGAGGTATTCAGAAATACAGTATGAATGTTAGATATTACTATTATGTAGAGACCGCTTATGTTAAAGTTTATCGATGTAAATAACGAAATAATATTGTGGACTGAGATTATTTTGTGCATTTAGGTGTGTAATATAATAATTATGAACAAAACAGGTTTAAAAATGAAATAGAAAATTTCACTATTTCTCCAGCAACGCCATCTAGTATCGAGTAGAAAGTTTAATGTAAGTTGTTGAAAGTTGCGTTGGCGCACCATAATTTTATTTTGACACATAAAATAATGTTAGTTCTCTGTAACAGTGCCATGTTTCATAAATTATGCTAAGAATAATAAAAAATCCTTAAGATTGTTTAATAAATTTCTGACCTACATTCTGTCAAAACAAGTTTTGTCGACCGTTGAATAGAAATAAAAGGAAACAATAATCTTTTGGTTGTCCATTTTTATAATAATGTTATTATTATTTGTAACGTTATTTATACAAGCTTACAAATTAAATTGTTGACATCAAAATCACAATCTTAAATAAAATAAAAATTTAAAACAGAGAAATTTATTTTATTTCTACATCTGTCATCCTCTCATCCTGAAGGTCAAGTTTACTTTCATAAGAACAAATCTTAGTACCTTAGTACCTATATTATTTGTCATACAGTGAATGAAACTAACCTTAGTTAGGTTGATTACTTAGGGACATTGTTCTGTCTACCAATTTCCTATAAAATATAGGAATAAGTATCAGTCTTAACAAACTTTCACTTATTATAGGTAGGTAGGTTAGATTCCTATAGTAAAATAATAAGTCAAAAATTTCGCTTGGTATTTTGTAGCTCGTCTTAAGTTTCTCCTTCAGTGTACTTAGTAAAAATCAAAAGTATTTTCTATTTTTACCCAACCGCCTCAGGAGAGTTATGATTTTCGAGAGTAGATATGTATGTATGTTAGTATGTAGGTATGTATGTTTGTGGGTATGATTTTTACATACATCTTAATTGAAACTCTTTCTGAGGCTGTCAGGTGAAGTCGCCTGAGGAATTTATATGCCAGAATCGGTTCGTGTCTTGATCAGCCTTACAGATGCTTTTAAATAAACTACCTATACCTAATCTTTTTAGCTTACCTATTAATTTAAGCTAGGCAATATTTACTAGCGTAGTGAATAGAACTCGCAGAAGGGTTCTATGCATCATGATCTGAAACAAAAAATATTTAAGTAAGCGCCATCTATCGTCGAGTAGCGGAACTAAATTAAACAACCATAGACATAGATTGAAATTTTCTTTTGAGAACGGCAAAGGCAAAAAGTATTGCAGCCATTAACTACATACGGACTTAGAGGTTTTATGAAAAAAGTTTTGATGTACCTAAGAACTTGGTAGTCAAATACATGGCAGAGAAGCCAACGCAGACCGCGATAAACTGCGCCGCCCCAGCGGAACGTTTCCTTTCGTGCCATCTCGCTCTTTCCCGCGGTAAAACTTCGCTGACAGTCACGTAGAGAAGAGTACCGGCTGCCAACGCCTGGAAGAAAAAACATAGCAAGGTATTATAATAAACTCGGGGTTGTAGGCACTTGATAAATAGCCAAAGAGATAAATGTAGGGTCAGGTAGGCAACAGTGACTCGGATTTTTTCAATCAATTAAATTTTATAGAAAACTTTGAAGTATCAAACTCAAATTCATACCTAGGATGTATTGATGATTACTCTTTCGTTTCGCATTATCAATTTTTGCAATAACACGACAATTAGGTCACTAGACATTTTTTACTAGAAAAAATTTGTGAGTCACTGTGTACGTGTACCTGTCTACACTGACTCAACCCCTGTAGTACACAGTGACTCTAACAGTTTGTATGGACTCTGCAACCCTGTCATGCTAGTATAATATTTATTAAAACTATGCATTATAATAAATTATATTTGTCAAAGTATTCTTTTCATATCATTACTATTGGCATAGGAAATATTTTACAATTGTCTGTTATTGTTTGTAAAAATAGAGAGATGAGCCCGTACTGAATGTTAGAGTCACTGTGTACCACTTAAATTTGAGTCAGTGTTGACGCCGTCGCTATTTTGAAATAAATAGCCTACAAAAATTACCAGACTTCTCTAAGAGCTAGCAAATGTAGCTTATTACCTAGTATATGGACACCACTTTCGATGATAATAATTACATTTCCCTAAATATTTCAATCTTAGCCGATAAAAAAACATTTAGGGTACCTTTAAAAGCATTTTTAGAGGTGCAAAACCATTCGCACATTTTTTTCACAATCAAACCGCACTAGAGTGGACGGATGATTGGTTTGTATGTGTTTGGTTGTCAAGAGCTACCATTTTGTTAAGAATACAGATAGCTATTGCTGTCCTATTACGAAATATAAGCGTGAGTCAATGTACCCGCCTGAGTCACCGATCCCTACTTGACCCTAAGTACGGAATGGCGATCTTTCTATGGATGCTCAAGTGTCATGTAGAGGGCGCTGAGCCAAGAGGTATTAACATTTCTTTATACGGACTAACTCAGAACTGTCAATAAAATGTTTCCCACTGGTATGGGGAATGATTTTACTCGCAATACGTTTTATGCGGGTGTGACGCAGTTAATCACCCCACAAACTTACACCTATAATCGTGAATTACCATTGCATGAGCTCAAACTTAGAGCCATAAACCCTTATTTCCCATAGAGTGCCAACTTTAAAAGTACCTCAAGCTAGCATTCATCTGAAACCTTTTAACTGCCGCTATGCCTGCGTCTGCATCTGCGTCTGCGTCTGTATTTATTATTGGTGTGTGTCTAACCTGCATGATAGGCACTGCCGTAGAATCCTTCAGTGTCTCAACAGTCTCCAGCCCAGCTCCCGTGGCTATACCAGCTACTGAACCACCAGCGAACAGCGCCACGCTGATGATGTGGGCGCAAAGGGACCCTGAACTGGCACACAGTTCTGCATCCAGACAGTCAGCAACTCCTGACATCAAGAGATTGAAAATTTCGTTGCAATGTCTGTATTGGTGTGTGTCCTACCTGCATAATAGGCACAGCGGTAGAATCCTTCAGCGTCTGAACAGTCTCCAGTCCAGCTCCCGTAGCTATACCAGCTACTGAACCACCAGCGAACAGCGCCACGCTGATGATGTGGGCGCATAGTGATCCAAGGTACCGTCGTACTACTCTGCCAACTGAGCTATCGCTGACCTGACATTAAGTGGTTGAAAATTTTCTTGGAGTGCGTCTGCGTCTGGGTCTGCGTCTGCGTCTACGTCTGCGTCTGCGTCTGTGCTTTTACCTATCTGTGTATGCATTGTTGTGTCTAACCTGCATAATAGGCACAGCGGTAGAACCCTTCAGCGCCTCAACAGTCTCCAGCCCAGCTCCCGTGGCTATACCAGCTACTGAACCACCAGCGAACAGCGCCACGCTGATGATGTGGGCGCATAGCGATCCTGAACTGGCGCACAGTTCTGCGCCCAGACAGTCGACAACTCCTGACATCAAGAGATTGAAAATTTCGTTGGAGTGTCTGTATTGGTGTGTATCTTGTACCTGCATAATAGGCACAGCGGTAGAATCCTTCAGCGTCTCAACAGTCTCCAGCCCAGCTCCCGTGGCTATACCAGCTACTGAACCACCAGCGAACAGCGCCACGCTGATGATGTGGGCGCATAGTGACCCGTCAAGGTACAAGGTATTGCTGTGCTAATTGAGCTATCGGAGTCTGATCTGACATTAAGTGGTTGAAAATTTTGTTGGAGTCGATCAGGCGCCGGAGTGGTCTGCGTGTGCGTCTGCTACTGTGTCTGCGTCTGCGTCTGCGTCTGCGTCTGCGTCTGCGTCTGCGTCTGCGTCTGCGTCTGCGTCTGCGT
Organism: Phthorimaea operculella; assembly: GCA_024500475.1. Classification (NCBI taxonomy): domain Eukaryota; kingdom Metazoa; phylum Arthropoda; class Insecta; order Lepidoptera; family Gelechiidae; genus Phthorimaea; species Phthorimaea operculella. The sequence goes on along the minus strand of JANFCV010000019.1, from coordinate 3,206,562 downwards.
CAGCGTCTGCGTCTGCGTCAGCGTCAGCGTCAGCGTCTGCGTCTGCGTCTGCGTCTGCGTCTGCGTCTGCGTCTGTGTCTGTGTCTGTGCTTTTCCCTATCTGTGTACGTATTGGTGTGTCTAACCTGCATAATTGGCACTGCCGTAGAATCCTTCAGCGTCTCAACCCTCTCCAGTCCAGCTCCCGTGGCTATACCAGCTACTGAACCACCAGCGAACAGCGCCACGCTGATGATGTGGGCGCATAGTGATCTGTCAAGGTACAAGGTACTGTTGTGCTAATTGAGCTTCAGGGGTTTGACCTGACATCAAGTGGTTGAAAATTTTGTTGGCGTCGATGAGGCGCGGGAAGCTTGATTGGTCTGCGTCTGCGTAAGCGTCAGCGTCAGCGTCTGCGTCTGCGTCTGTGTCTGTGCTTTTACCTATCTGTGTCTGTATTGGTGTGTCTAACCTGCATAATAGGCACAGCGGTAGAATCCTTCAGCGTCTCAACAGTCTCCAGCCCAGCTCCCGTGGCTATACCAGCTACTGAACCACCAGCGAACAGCGCCACGCTGATGATGTGGGCGCATAGTGATCCGTCAGGGTACCGTCGTACTGAGCTGAGCTAATTGAGCTTCCGGGGTCTGACCTGACATCAAGAGGTTGGAGTTGGAGTCGTTCAGGCGCCGGTAGCTTGAGTGTTCTGCGTCTGCGTCTGCGTCTGCGTCTGCGTCTGCGTCTGCGTCTGCGTGTTCGTCTGTGTCTATGTCTGTGTCTGTTTTGGTGTGTGTCTAACCTGCATAACAGGCACAGCGGTAGAATCCTTCAGCGTCTCAACAGTCTCGAGCCCAGCTCCCGTGGCTATACCAGCCACGGAGCAACCAGAGAACAGCGCCACGCTGATGATGTGGGCGCATAGGGACCCTGAACTGGCGCCCAGTTCTGCGCCCAGACAGTCGACAACTCCTGACATCAAGAGATTGAAAATTTCATTGGTGTGTCTGTATTGATGTGTATCTAACCTGCATAATAGGCACAGCGGTAGAATCCTTTAGCGTTTCAACAGACGCATAGTGATCTGACAAGGTACAAGGTACTGCTGTGCTAATTGAGCTTCCGGGGTCTGACCTGACATCAAAAGGTTGGAGTTGGAGTCGTTCAGGCGCCGCTAGCTCGAGTGGTCTGCGTCTGCGTGTGCGTCAGCGTCAGCGTCAGCGTCTGCGTCAGCGTCAGCGTCAGCGTCAGCGTCAGCGTCTGCGTCAGCGTCAGCGTCAGCGTCAGCGTCAGCGTCAGCGTCAGCGTCAGCGTCAGCGTCAGCGTCAGCGTCAGCGTCAGCGTCAGCGTCAGCGTCAGCGTCAGCGTCAGCGTCAGCGTCAGCGTCAGCGTCAGCGTCAGCGTCAGCGTCAGCGTCAGCGTCAGCGTCAGCGTCTGCGTCTGCGTCTGCGTCAGCGTCTGCGTCTGCGTCTGCGTCTGCGTCTGCGTCTGCGTCTGCGTCTGCGTCTGCGTCTGCGTCTGCGTCTGCGTCTGCGTCTGCGTCTGCGTCTGCGTCTGCGTCTGCGTCTGCGTCTGCGTCTGCGTCAGCGTCTGCGTCTGCGTCTGCGTCTGCGTCTGCGTCTGCGTCTGCGTCTGCGTCAGCGTCTGCGTCTGCGTCTGCGTCTGCGTCTGCGTCTGCGTCTGCGTCTGCGTCTGCGTCAGCGTCTGCGTCTGCGTCTGCGTCAGCGTCTGCGTCTGCGTCTGCGTCTGCGTCAGCGTCTGCGTCTGCGTCTGCGTCTGCGTCTGCGTCTGCGTCTGCGTCTGCGTCTGCGTCTGCGTCTGCGTCTGCGTCTGCGTCTGCGTCTGCGTCTGCGTCTGCGTCTGCGTCTGCGTCTGCGTCTGCGTCTGCGTCTGCGTCTGCGTCTGCGTCTGCGTCTGCGTCTGCTTCTGCGTCTGCGTCTGCGTCTGTGGCCATTTCTTACCTGCATAATAGGCACAGCGGTAGAATCCTTCAGCGTCTCAACAGTCTCCAGTCCAGCTCCCGTAGCTATACCAGCTACTGAACCACCAGCGAACAGCGCCACGCTGATGATGTGGGCACAAAGGGACCCTGAACTGGCGCACAGTTCTGCGCCCAGACAGAAGCCCACTACCCTTACCCTTACCCATACCCTTCAAGGTACCGTCGTACTGCTGTGCTAATTGAGCTTCTGAGGTCTGACCTGACATCAAAAGGTTGGAGTTGGAGTCGTTCAGGCGCCGGTAGCTCGAGTCGTCTGAGTCAGAGTCAGCGTCTGCGTCTGCGTCTGCGTCTGCGTCTGCGTCTGCGTGTGCGTCTGCGTCTGCGTTTGCGTCTGCGTCTGCGTCTTACCTGCATTATAGGCACAGCGGTAGAATCCTTCCTGCGTCTGCGTCTGCGTCTGCGTCTGCGTCTGCGTCTGAGCTTCGTCAGCGTCTGAGTCTGTGCTTTTACCTTTCTGTGTATGTATTGGTGTATGTCTAACCTGCATAATAGGCACTGCGGTAGAATCCTTCAGCGTCTCAACAGTCTCCAGCCCAGCTCCCGTGGCTATACCAGCTACTGAACCACCAGCGAACAGCGCCACGCTGATGATGTGGGCGCAAAGGGGCTTGTCAAGGTACCTACTGCTCTGCCAAATGAGCTACTGGAGTCTGACCTGACATCAAGTGGTTAAAATTTTCTTAGAGTCGGTCAGGCGGCCTATATCTGCATTAGCGGCTGCGGCTGAGCCTGAAGTAAGTATGTTCAAGGTGGTCTCTTTCGCTTTAAACTAGTCAGCTGTCAGTTCCATACTTTCGTCATTCGTAAGGTGTACGTTCAGCGAAGTCATAGTATAAAATAGCGACGAAAGAGCTACAAAAGAGGCCACATTGAATGTTTCACTGCGTCTGTCTCTGTTTATGTGGCACTGCGTCTGCGTCTGTGCTTTTACCTATCTGTGTATGTATTGGTGTTGTCTAACCTGCATAATAGGCACAGCGGTAGAATCCTTCAGTGTTTCAACAGTCTCCAGCCCAGCGCCCGTAGCTATACCAGCTACTGAACCACCAGCGAACAGCGCCACGCTGATAATGTGGGCGCAAATGGGCCTGTCAAGATACCTACTGCTCTGCCAAATGAGCTACTGGAGTCTGACTTGACATTAGGTAAGTGGTTGAAAATATTGTAGCAGGGGTCTGACCTGACAACAAAAGGTTAAGAATTTCGTTTGAGTCGTTCAGGCGCCGGTAGCTCGAGTGGTCTGCATGTGTGTCTGCGTCTGCGTCTGCGTCTACGTCTGTGTCTGTGTCTATATTTGTTTCTATGTCTAACCTGCATAATAGGCACAGCGGTAGAATCCTTCAGCGTCTCAACCGTCTCCAGACCAGCTCCCGTGGCGATACCCGCTACGGACCCACCAGCGAACAGCGCCACGCTGATGATGTGGGCACATAGTGACCCTGAACTGGCGCACAGTTCTGCATCCAGACAGTCGACAACTCCTGACATCAAGAGATTGAAATTGAAATTTTCGTTGGAGTGTCTGTATTGATGTGTTTCTAACCTGCATAATAGGCACTGCAGTAGGATCCTTTAGCGTTTCAACAGACGCATAGTGATCTGTCAAGGTACCGTCGTACTGAGCTGTGTTAATTGAGCTTCCGAGGTCTGACTGACCTGACATCAAAAGGTTGGAATTGGTATCGTTAAGGCGCCGGTAGCTCGAGTGGTCTGCGTCTGCGCCTGCGCCTGCGCCTGCGTCTGTGTCTGCCTCTGCGTCTGCGTCTGCGTCTGCGTCTGCGTCTGCGTCTGCGTCTGCGTCTGCGTCTGCGTCTGCGTCTGCGTCTGCGTCTGCGTCTGCGTCTGCGTCTGCGTCTGCGTCTGCGTCTGCGTCTGCATCTGCGTCTGCGTCTGCGTCTGTGTCTGCCTCTGCGTCTGCGTCTGCGTCTGCGTCTGCGTCTGCGTCTGCGTCTGCGTCTGCGTCTGCGTCTGCGTCTGTGTCTGCCTCTGCGTCTGCGTCTGCGTCTGCGTCTGCGTCTGCGTCTGCGTCTGCGTCTGCGTCTGCGTCTGCGTCTGCGTCTGCGTCTGCGTCTGCGTCTGCGTCTGCGTCTGCGTCTGCGTCTGCGTCTGCGTCTGCGTCTGCGTCTGCGTCTGCGTCTGCGTCTGCGTCTGCGTCTGCGTCTGCGTCTGCGTCTGCGTCTGCGTCTGCGTCTGCGTCTGCGTCTGCGTCTGCGCCTGCGTCTGTGTCTGCCTCTGCGTCTGCGTCTGCGTCTGCGTCTGCGTCTGCGTCTGCGTCTGCGTCTGCGTCTGCGTCTGCGTCTGCGTCTGCGTCTGCGTCTGCGTCTGCGTCTGCGTCTGCGTCTGCGTCTGCGTCTGCGTCTGCGTCTGCGTCTGCGTCTGCGTCTGCGTCTGCGTCTGCGTCTGCGTCTGCGTCTGCGTCTGCGTCTGCGCCTGCGTCTGTGTCTGCCTCTGCGTCTGCGTCTGCGTCTGCGTCTGCGTCTGCGTCTGCGTCTGCGCCTGCGTCTGTGTCTGCCTCTGCGTCTGCGTCTGCGTCTGCGTCTGCGTCTGCGTCTGCGTCTGCGTCTGCGTCTGCGTCTGCGTCTGCGTCTGCGTCTGCGACTGCGTCTGCGTCTGCGTCTGCGTCTGCGTCTGCGTCTGCGTCTGCGTCTGCGACTGCGTCTGCGACTGCGTCTGCGTCTGCTTATAGGTAACTGTGCCAGAGTGTCTGTATTGGTGTGTTTCTAACCTGCATAATAGGCACAGCGGTAGAATCCTTCAGCGTCTCAACAGTCTCCAGCCCAGCTCCCGTGGCTATACCAGCTACGGAGCCACCAGCGAACAGCGCCACGCTGATGATGTGGGCGCAAAGGGACCCTGAACTGGCGCACAGTTCTGCACCCAGACAGAAGCCAACTACATATTTGTGGCAGGCCACAGCGCCTAGGAGAAGGAGGACCTGGAAAAGAAAGAAAAAATGATAGAGATTAAAATTTGTGGTTGCCTAGGATTTTGTTAAATACTTATAGACTAAGCTCCCATTGATAAAGTCTTACCTCATAAGTCTACCGATTGAAAGTATGCTTTAGCGATAGATCATGTTTAGGAGAGAGTCCCAAACAGGATCTATCGTTATAGCATACTTTCAATCGGTAGACTTATGAGGTAAGACTTTGTCAATGGGAGCTTAGTCTATTATTTTTACGGCATCTTATAACGGTACTTAACCAACTTAAATCTATGGCACGTACCTATTTAAATTAACACCCGGTATTTGTCACATTGGTGGCATGGCAGCCCTCGCATTATTAGACTATGATGATGATGATCTTTCCGGCCGGTTTCGGCCATGGCGACCACTTCTACTCCTAATCAAGTCGGCGCTGATGCGCTCGCAGGTGGCTATTGTAGCCTATTTTGGCAGTAAACTCCCGTGCACAGTGTGGGCACGTGAGTTTGCCATTGATATAATTGTAGTTAATGGCGGCGGGAGGACGGGCCTTCAGTTCATCGCGTTTAGCGTCAAGGTCTGCTTTACGCTGCTCCTCGAAGTCGCGGATTCGCCTCTTTACAAGACCGCGCCATTCTGGCCGTTGTGCTGCCAAAACCTCAAATTGAGAGGGTTCGATATTGCATCTTTTCATGTGTCTCTTCTGAACATCTTTAAATCGGAGGAGTTGACCGCCATGCTTTCGCTTGCCCTCCTCTAGCTCAGAATAGAAGATGCGCTTCGCCACTCGCTCATCCGCCATCCGGGATACGTGACCGCACCACCGAAGCTGTCGACGCATTAAGTAGGCTTCAATGCCACCAACATTGGCTCGTCTTAGAACTTCGGTGTTTCGCACTCGGTCGGACCATCTGATCTTCATGATGGTGCGAAGGCATTTGAGGTGGAATCGATCCAAAGTGCGTATGTGGTGACGATACACACACCAGGTCTCGGAAGAGTACAGAAGGTTTGGCAGCACAATCGCCATATATACAAATATTTTTGTGCCTAGTTTAAAGTCGTGCGAGTAGAAAACCTTGGAACGCAGCTTCCCAAATGCTGCAGCTGCAGCACTGATTCTGCTATTGATCTCAGCATCAAGGTCACACTTAGCTGTAATAGTGTTCCCCAGATATCGGAACTTGTCAACCTGTTTCAACATATCTTCACCAAGCTTAATTGTCAGTGTCTCACGACCTTGTGTATCCAGGGACATCACTTCCGTCTTTTGACACTAATCTTAAGGCCGAATTTGCAGCATGCTTGGTGAAAAACGGTCATCAGTTGTTGTAGGCCTTCTGGGGATTCTGCAAGAAAGCACAAGTCATCGGCATACATAATTTCAGTAATAAGTGCATGCGAGACTTTAGTGCGCGCCTTAAGTCTAGCCAAATTGAAAAGACTGCCATCAGTGCGGAAGCGGATGCGGACTCCTTCGGAGACAGTATTTAGGACCTCCTTGACTACTACCGCAAAGTATAAGGCGAACAGTGTGGGCGCTAGAACGCACCCTTGTTTCACCCCACAGGTGACGGGGAAAAATCAGACTGTTCACCGTCTACAGAGACGCAGCACTGCATATTGTCATGCAGGAGTCTCAGGAGGCGCACAAACTTCTCCGTGCACCCCAGTTTTCCTAGCACCATCCAGAGAGCCTCACGAGGCACACTGTCGAACGCTTTCTCCAGGTCAACAAAGCAGAGGTACAACTGACGACCTTGTTCTCTGCTTTTTTCCTGCAGTTGACGTACCGAGAAAATAGCTTCACATGTGCCTCGGTCAGGTCGGAAGCCAAACTGGGTTTCGGGCAGAATCTTTTCTGATAAGTCCTTCAAGCGGTTTAATAGGACTCTTGCAAAGGCCTTTCCGGGGACCGATAATAACGAAATACCGCGGTACGAGTTGCAGTCAGAACGGTCACCTTTGTTCTTGTAGAGGGCACTAATGCGAGACACTTTAAAATCGTCCGGGACTCGCTCCTCCTCCCACATTCGAACAAAAGTTTCCATACCATCGAGTGCAGCTCCGCACCGCCATATTTAAGTATTTCGCCTGGTATAAGGTCAATGCCAACCGCCCGTTTATTATGCTGCTGTCTGATGGCAGTAACAACCTCATCAAGGGGCTCGTCCAGCTCGGTGGCTAGGGGGAGTTGAGGTAATAAACTGATGTGATGCAGGTTAGCTGATCGATCTACGTTAAGCAGATCGTTAAAATGTCCAGCCCACCGTTTGAGCACATCCTCTTTGCTGGTCAAGAGTTGCGTGCCATCCAGAGACCTCAAAGGCACTTTTGCTCTATGGGGCGTACCTGTCAGTTTACGCACCTCGCAGTAGAACTCCCCAAGCTGGTTTGTATCGGCAAGCCACTGCATCTGACAAGCTTTTTCCTGCCACCACTTGTCTTTTATTTGCCGAGACAGCCTACGTAATTCTTGGTCACTTTCTTTGACTGCCGCTACACTTCCACCTCTCCGATGATGCTGTCGCAGGAGCTCTCGATGTTTGTCGAATGCTGCCTTGAGAACTTCGTCATTGTCATCGAACCAATCTTCACTACGCCGGTCTTTTGTACCTAAAGTAGCGGTAGCGGCTTCTATAAGATGACATGACAAATTTCGCCAAGCAGCATTGACATCAACTGTCTCATTTGTTGGCAACAGATTTTCGGTTAAGGTTTCAGCATACTTTTCTCTCATCTCGCGATCTTGCAGCCTATCCACGTTCAAAGACGCAGGCTTTTTTATCATGGATCTACGAGGTCGACGAAGGCGGAGTCGCAGTTTTGTGACAATAAGTCGGTGGTCAGTCCAGCAGTGAGCACCGCGCATGACGCGGGTGACTTGGACTTGACTGATGTCTCTTTGCCGCATAATAGCATAATCGATCAAATGCCAGTGTTTGGATCGCGGGTGCATCCACGTCGTCTTGTGCTTAGCGGCAAGTCTGAACATAGTGTTCGATATCGCTAGATCGTATTGAGCACAGAGACTGAGTAGCAACTGACCATTGCTGTTCATGTTGCCGACTCCGTGTCGCCCCAGAACTCAGGCCAAGCCTCATAGTCCCGACCAACTCTAGCATTGAAATCGCCCAGCAATAGTATCTGCTCTCTGGCGTTTATGCTGTCAAGGCATTGAGATAGTTCCTCATAGAATTTGTCCTTAATGTCATCAGACTTGTCTAGCGTTGGAGCATAGACACTGATAACATTAAGGTAGTTGTCTTTGTCCAAGTGAAGGCGCAGTGTGGTAACGCGGTCCGAGATGTGAACAGGACATTCTTCAAGTCGCTTTACTAAATGATTTTTGATGGCAAATCCTACCCTGAACGTCGAGGTTCAGACACGGATGTACCTTTCCAGAAGAAAGTGTATCCCCCTCCATCTTCCACTAGTTCTCCTTCATCGGCAAGATGTGTTTCGCTGAGTGCAGCCACATCCACGTTATAGCGATGAAGTTCCCGAGCTACTATAGCGGTTTTACGTTCAGGACAGGCGTTGCCATCTCTATCAATGAGCGTTCTCACGTTCCATGCGCCAAATGTCATTATAGATGGTGTGTTATTTATTTTATTTTTGTTGCGTCGACCACGTGTTAAGTGATGCGATGGCAGCCGTGGTTACTACCACCTTCCAGGAAGGGACGAGCATTTGTTTAGGGCACCTTTTCTAGCCCCCTCGACTGAGCGAGGAGAGCAGTGCTTCCTAAATAGGGCTGCTCTTGTCATCCCAGGTGCTGCCGAATTCGCATTGTCGTCCCGATTTTTCAATGCAAAGCGACCACGGCGTGTACTCACACCCTGGGACCGCCTGCGTGCAGGAATCAGACAAAGCCCAGCTTGCACCACGCTAGACCTCTCTACTTCAACCCATCGCCGCAGGACTTAGCGTCATCGGAGTCCATTATTCGGAAGCGGTCAGTTGCGCAGGATATATTAGGGTGCGCAGACGTTCGCGCAAACGCAAGCGCACACACTTAGTCCTTCCCCTCCCCGGTTCAGTGGAACGGAGAACCGCTACGACTGAAGGAGAGGTCGGATGCAGTGTCTGGCCGACAGTAACTACCCGCGCCCTCTACCGTCGCCCTAGGCCATCCACCTTGCCTCGCTGAATCGCCGAGTCCGCCAAGCCCATTCGCACTATCTGCATTGGGTTGCCATTCTCGCCGAAACAGACTTTGTTTGTTAAGCAGGAGGGAGCTGCTTTTTCCTTCCCCTCCCCAGTTCAGTGGAACGGAGAACCGTTACAACTGAAGGAAAGGTCGGATGGTGTGTCTGGCCGACAGTAACTACACGCGCCCTCTACCGTCGCCCTAGGCCATCCACATTGCCTTGCTGAATCGCCGAGTCCGCCAAGCCCGTTCGCACTATCTGCATTGGGTTGCCATTCTCGCCGAAACAGACTTTGTTTGTTAAGCAGGAGGGAGCTGCTTTTGTTGGATCTAGGAGAGATAGGAAAGTAGGAATAGGAGTGGGGAGGAATGTGGTGAGATTGGGACTCATCAGGGGTACTCATCTCAGTTCTTGGATCGAAAGCTGAGATGTGGTATACGGGTACGCGACCCCGGCTTCCCGAGCTTCTACTGTCTTTGACTACCTTCCGGGCAGTAGTATCCTACTACCTGTACTATAATTAGGTAGGTACCTAATAAAAGTGAATAACCTAGACCAATGATATTATATGTAGGTTCTAGGTTGTAGATACGCCACCTGAGCAAAAAGTTGTTCCTTCAAATTGGTCTCCGTGAGACCAATGTGACAGTCTTGTGTCAGTCAGGCTTTGGTCAGGCTATGAGCTGTTCAAGCGAATTTCACGGAACAACTTTTTTGTACAAGCAGTATGGAGGTACCGTGTCTATAATAAAATGTCTTTGACCTAGACTCACTAAAGTGAGTGGGTACAGAATAACAAACGTAGGCAATTAGGTGTGAATCACGCTAGCTGGGGGAATTCCTTGCGGGACAATTTTAATTCAAGATACAGTCTCCAAATACCTACCTACATTCTCATTTTTCTGAATAACGCTCAAACTTTAGTCAAACGTGTAAATGGCCGTATTTACCAGCCGTTTACGCTCTGCCTACCCCGCATGTGTTTAGGCGTGACATATGTTTGTAAAGACATATGTACCTACAAGTAAATCATTCATATATCCTATCCCAAAAATCACAGCATATTAAATACTTAGTATATAGTACCTAACCGTGTTATAACTAACTACATAGGTAGGTATAACACGGAAGTAAAATTCGATTGTGTACCTAACCTTGGCATTATCTTAACGATTTAGATGTGATCAATAAATGTGCAATTTTTCCACTTCACTTTTGATTGTTCTGTCTTAGATAAAGTAGAATAATAGGTGTAACTTGCGCAGATAAAGCATGGGTCCCGAATTGGCAACATTATATTGTTGATATCCTGGTCATATGTCTTATAATATGATAGGAATATGATAGAGAGGCAAACAATAATGTTACCTACTACTTCAAAAAGTAATATTATTGCATGTTTCCTTTATTCTAATAATGTAGGTACAAAGACACTTGTGTGATAACGATAACTATCAATATGACCTACATAAAAATAAATAACAGATAATGAAGAATTCGGTAGTATTATCTGTAAATTATCAAAAACAAGGATAAGGCTACACAGGGGGTCCTCTTAATATAACAAATTATGATGGGTTTTCTTTCATGTTGTAGGTACGGAGGTATGGGAGGAAACATAACTAACTCGCATCAGTTGGGCCTAGCTCTATCTCTCTCTTCTAGTGAGACACCGAGTAGTCGTCCAACGATCCGATGAACACTAGTGTCAGAGAGTAAAAACCGCCTACTACAAGTAGCTGGCCTCTGATATGGTTGTGTAACGACCGCCGTCTCGGGACCGGAGGCCCTTCGAACCATTGGTAGGTAGGTATCTCTTTTCGGGAAATCAGGTGGTGCGGCCAGCCATGTCCTAACAGTCTGGACTGGGAACAAATTCACAAAGTGATACCTATTCACAAAGATTGATGCATGTAGGATGTCCACAAGCAACTCATGGTTTAGACACAATTAGGTTTGGACCCTAGACACAATTAACACATATTGACAGGTTGTCGTATCTACATGGCAACGTTAGTACGGCCGCATAAGCTCTGCCTGGCTTCCAAGGGATATTTGACATCATATGTCTATTCATGTCATATTCATGTAGGTGTAGAAATATTTCAATTCATTTCAAGCACCCTTGTATAACTAATTCCTTGGGTATTTGTGTATTTACTGATAACGCTGACTTTGCTGATAACGTAACGAATAGCCAACGCTTCGAAATAACGCAACGGCGTTAAAAACGTTATCATTGGTAAGGGGTCGTCCACAAATTACGTAACGCACTTTGGGGGGAGGGGGGGGTTCCGACCGGGCGTTACAGTCCCGTTACTATGGGGGAGAGGGGGGTCAGAGTCAAGCGTTACGTAACGCTTTTTTAAAGATTTTTTAAAATATTTTTTAGGGTTACGTACCACAAAAAATAAACTGAAAGATATTATGAATTAAGCGTTACGTAACGGAAAGGGGTGGGGGGGAGGGGTCACGACCAAGCGTTACGGTCCCGTTACGTGGGGGGACGGGGGGGTCAAATATTTGTGATTTTTGCGTTACGTAATTTGTGGACGACCCCTAAGTAATTAGTAAATATGTCGTTATCGTAAGAGAATTTCGTTATTGTATTGTGCAACTAATATGTATCGTTGCACCTGACACCTGCGTGATTATTTGAATGTTCTAACCTCACGTTCCAGGGTTATGGAATATTCCCTGTTTTCAAACGCATAGGAAGAGTTTGAAAACGCCCTAAACCGTAACTAAACTATAGATATACCTACATAACTCTAAATCATTCAAGATTTTCTTGAATTCAGATTCAATTAATAAAATTAATAAAAAATGTATTCTTTTTTTAAAGGACGTAATAAGTTTTACGTAAACGTAAACGAAAAGGAACTATAACAGTAAAGTTTATTTTATATTTTTTGTGCTAAAACTACGTAGTTTTTCTTAGGTTTATGACCCACATCTTTTAAGTGTTACTTATAAGTTATTTTGAACACGATAAACCAAAATAGGTGCTTCAACTCAAGAGGACATTACAACAAACACTCTGTCTGATAAAAATAACAATAATAAAGTTTACCCTAGCCAAAGCCTAGTATTCTGCTGACTGAGGATCAGGAAATGTTAGGTAATCTAATTTGGTTATAATCGATTACTTTTTTAGACATAGATCTAATAATTGGATGAAATGTTTATGATCAACTTACCGTTGAAGCACTTTCTTGTAAACCAATCGCAAGCCCCTCCAGAAAACTATGCACAAACAAAGCGCACAACAGTCCAATGATCCCTGAAGAACTTTTGTTACAAGGTTCCGTATGGCTGACATGACACATCATAGGGTTGTCAGCATCTCCACAGCACTTCTCCCCTTCCCTCACATCATGAGAAGACCCGACCAGAACCCTCTGGTCCACACTCCCGTACGTCCTCCTTGGAGTGTGAGACACGTTATGGTGGTGACCTTCCTCGGATCCGTAGAAAAAGTGCACAACTTCGTCAACTAAGTAGACCAAGAAGAACCCAATACAAAGCATGAGTTCTGAATATTCTGGATACTTTTCTCTGGCTTCTGGTAGCATGTGGGCTAAGGAAGTCGATAGCAGAACGCCAGCACCAAAACATAGTAGGCAGGAGATGAGTAATGGATGTCTTTGTCTTGCTCCTTCTGAGACGCAAGCAGGCACCATTCCCACGACAAAACTGCCTAAGCCTAAAGCCAGCATAGATATTGCCTTCGCTGTTGTCACATTCATAGTCATTTCTGGTATTTCTGTTGTCGAATCCATGTTTGAAGTCTTTCTTCACTGATTCTCTTCTGATTCTTTCGTCCTTGTCCTTTCAAACCGGTTTCGGTTTCCGTCAAATAGGTATAGCAAGCTCCAAAAGGAAAAGTTGTTCAGTCAAAAAGCCACGACTTTCCGTAAATATCAGTGAATTTTGTTCACTACCATGTAGCACTGAGTATACTTCAAAATTCATTCATCACTAGTCACAAAATATTAAAAAAAACCTTGTATTTTTACTAAAATACATCCATGCGCACTCACAACCGTTACACTTATGCACTATCTGTTTTTAGTATTTGTACTAACGCCTTATCTGTATATCCCACTAACACACGTAGCTATACTTATTTATTTAATTAGATAACAGGTTATATTTGTTGTAAATATAATTTTAATATCTTAAAACGGACTGGACAGTCTGGGCTTGCGATTAACAATGAATCAGACATTGAATTAATCAGAATATACCCTCATACTTCTACGCCGTTACAAATCACAATATTATCATCAAAGTTGTGAACCAATTTATGCAATGGACATAAGGTTTCTAATTGCTTAAATAGATTGAATGTAGTAGCAATTAATACATTTGCCGCGTTATAATCGTGGCCAAATGACCATTATTTAAAGATCTCTGCATATTGCTGTGATTTAGAATAAATGTTAATAATTTAAAGGTCATATTAACGTGGTCGCTAGACAAAAGAACATGTCGTTACACTTGTATTAAAATTATTATTGCATATCAATGTGTGTCAATCCTTGTTCACGATATTATCAAATTCTTATCTATTATTTTAAAACAAAATTATGAAGTAAGTAGACATTCAAAACATTGGTTACGTATTCCTAGTTGCAATAAAAGAAGTAGATGGGTATCTGCCTACCTATTTAACTATGCTAAAAAAATATTGGCTGACGCCAATAGTACGTAGGATAGGTACAGATTCGCTTGGTTCAAAGTTTTGTATTACTTGAAGAAGGCCCAAAGTTTGGGCCACAGCAACCGGGAACTATGCAACGTCTTCAAGTGCACTCCGAAGTATGAAATTTAAAAAATCTTTTTCGGTATAGTCTTATCTCAATAGTGATTAATGGGTACCTATAATGAAACCAACAACCTCCAGATCCAACACCTAAACTATCAGGCCGGTCTAGGTATTTCTTATAAAATGCGTAGGTACCCTATACACGGAAGTTTATCGCCAAACTTGGCACCTAATCAGCGGGGAGCATCAGCGCCGACTTGATTAGGAGTATAAGTGATTCCTCCCAACGAGCTTCCAACCTTGAACCTATGAATTTCTAGACTCTAGATAGACCTAGTCTACATATTAAAGTTCATCTGTGAGGTAGACTGACTAGACCTTTTTTGCACCTCTTGTCCACAATTTTCTTTTGGAAAACCTTTTTCTGTTTTTATTTCTTTTTCTGTTATTTAATTTCATTGTGACAATTTGTGTCAATAATTCTAAAATCAATCTAAAATTTTATAAACATTCAAACTGAAATTGTATGCAAATCTTCTCATAATTTGTACCTAAATGAACGAATTATTGCAGAAACATGGTTGTTCAAATGTATTCACTATCCCTGACGGCCTGCGAGAGCTTATGGCTGATATTTCGAGAGAGGTAAGAAAAATTACTTCATCTCATTCTCTCTGTCTTCGTGTGGGAGACCGAGTCGTCTCTCGTAACGACGAGAGTTTCTCGATTTCCTCTGGCCTTTGACTCCTCTAGCGCCTACGAGTAGCAGGCATCTGCCATAGTTGTCAAACGACCCCATCAAAGAGAACAGCCAGGACCGACGGCCTAACATGCCCTTCGAAGCACGGAACTATCTTTCTTACGGACAAACATGTGGTTAAGTCTGCAGTATCCCAACCAGACTGAAAACAAAGTCACAAAGAAATAAATGTTAACTTTGTGCGGACCCACTGAGAATCGAATCCGGAACCTTCTGCATCGCACTATCTCTGCTTTTTACCAGTTGTCAAGAAGACAGAAATGGCTTTTGTTTCTGATGAACTTCTCTCTGCAGGTTCTCCGTGAGCAGCCGATCCAGATCTGTGACTTCATAGCCAACTACCTGTCAGCTTTACTGATCACCCGTGAGCACGGTGTCATGGCAGTGAAGATCCTCGATGACCTGTGCGACTGTAGACCTTCAGTCTCTGAACACTTGATCCAAATCGGCATGCCGCTGTCTGAGACAAAGATCCTGTCTGCTGTCATCAGTGAGGAGATCAAGAGCGTGCAGATGATTGAAGGCAAAGGTATTGGAGGATTAAATGCGCAGAATTCTTTTTCTCCATAATTACCTTTTGTGTGACAATTTACGACGGAAATTGGTATTAGCAGCTTCTTCTTCTTCTTCAAAAACAGCAGCAAAAACTCCACATGTGCATCAGATGATGTTGAGTTGGTAATAGAGAAAATAGGTACCCGCAATTTTTATTAAAATTGTTCAGAACAAAACAATCTTTTAAAAATCTTCATAACTAACACTGCCTTTTCTTGCCACCGTTCTCTCCCTTCATTTAGGTCAGTACTTCTTTTGTCCTAACACGGGCATTTAAGTGCAATATTTATTTTGTGTTCCAGAGAAAGTCAAAGAAGCAGAGATCCTAAAAAGGATTTTGAAGAGGTATCCTCTAGACGAGGTGATGATAGCGCAAGTTTGTCAAATTGCCAGAAATGCATACAGGGACTACTGGTACCGCAAGAAAATGCTGGAGCAGGTAAACAGGGGGAATAAAGAATCTATTTATTTAATCGAATAACAACTGTGGAACCTCTACCTACAGCTGAACATAAGCGTTCCCCGTGCCAGGAGCCTCCGAAGACCGCGTTATTGAACCGACTGCTTCCAACAGCTGTTCGCAAATGAGGTAGCAAACTGTAGAACTAATGGTGCCACTCTCGTCTGTGCCTTTTTCCTGTGATTGGTCGAAAATTTCCCAACGCCAAGTTTAGTTACGTCTTATTGGTTGGCCTTACGTCACTTAGACACAGTTGTGTCTGCTGCCATCTGCAATAAATATTGAGCTTTCTCCTCATTCTTACTCGGGCGTTAGTACACTTTTCAAACATGTGCTATCCTCTAAATTTCTTACAGTCAGGTAGGTAGTAGTAAAAAAACTCTTTCTTTGACAACATCAACTGCCATACTGGACATGGGTGTTCCGTGTGAGGGGATTATACGTATACTCTCCACGTTTAGCAGGTGGTTTGGTATTTCCATTCGCTGGAGTGATTCATCCAATAGTCACATAGTCACCTTGTTTGATTCCGAAGCTGATCTTAGCGCAGTGGAAGCAAGTTAAAGTTATCTTAAAATCTAAAACTAAATGGTCGATCAGCCTCGGAACAACATTTGACTACGATTCGTAGTGCTCTTTACTATAGCTAAATAAAATAAATTTAATGAGAGAATTTTTGTTCCGGAAAGTTTCCGGCCGAGAAATTTTTGCTGCGACGGCTCTCTCACAATCTCCTACTAATATTTAACTGCACCACCACAGCTCATATCTAAAATAAATATACCAAGTTCCGGTTGTACTAAAGGTCATCAGGGTGGTGACCTCCACGTAATGTTGCTAAATCACTGCAATGAACCAATGAACGTACTTATACAGGACCTAGCAGCGAATTGCTTACCGTGCGAATTATGACGCCGCCGTTTCCTTGTAAGTCTAGTTTTTGACAGGAAAAAAGGTATCAGGTTTTGAGGAAGACATTTGGATTGGGATTTAGATACTAGACTTACTGCACCCGGACACCAGCTCGTGTGGCACTCCGTCCCTTCAACAATTTTGGTTTCACCTTAGTTCATCACTCTATTATTCACTAGTTCACAGTTCAACATCGAATAATGTTTTAACACACTAATAACAAAGATTTCTCCCGCACACTACTTGTTGCGACAGCAATGAGTTTGCTGTACAAAACGCAAAAAATATGTGTCTAACACCGGACGCGCGAGTGACTAAAAAATGAGGTTATATTTGCCGGCGGCCGCGTGGTATCGAACCGACTGAACGAACAACGGAAAAAAGATGGCGTCGGCCGACTAGCTGGCGTCAGTCACAGGCCACGGTCTGTCAGACGAAAATGGCGCGAAACAACAAAACGCGCATATGTTACGAAACTAAACATTCACCCGCCCCGGACCGACCCATCGGTCCGCTCTATGCATGGCAGGCGTGATAATGTAGCTACTGCTCGCTTAAGAACTGAATCCCCCACCTGAACTTCTGCAACTCGAGGAGTGCCATCACTACCCGGAAATAGGTTGAGAATGCGCCCCCGGCGCCAACGCAGTGGCGGTAGGTTGGCATCCTTAACCAGAACGAGATCCCCAATGCAGGGGGGTTCAGTCCTGTCCGTCCACTTAAGGCGTTGCTGCAGAATGTGCAAGTACTCAAGCGACTAACGCTTCCAAAAGTTTTGAGTCATTTGCTGCAACAACTGATAACGCGACAAACGATTGCTATTCACCTCCGTATAGGGATATTCCGGCAAGGCGTTAAGTGGGCGGCCAATTAAGAAATGCCCTGGCGTCAGGGCCTCTAAATCATTTGGGTCTGAGCTGAGCGGACACAAAGGACGCGAATTGAGTACAGCCTCAATTTTACAAAACACGGTCGCCAGCTCCTCGAAAGTCAAAATTGTTAACCCTACGACACGCAACAAATGCGTCTTAGCGGACTTTACAACCGCTTCAAAAATACCACCCCAGTGAGGGCACGCTGGTGGATCGAACACCCAGGTAATGCCCTGACGGGAGGCCCGTGCTGATGGCTTCTTCGTTCTCCCTTAAGAACGTTACAATTTCCTTCATACACCGATCAGCACCCTTAAAGTTGGTACCACAATCCGACCTGATCAGCGCTGGTCGCCCTCGTCGCGACGTATATCTCTCCAGCGCTGCCAAAAGGCCTCCGTAGAAAGGTCGGCCACGAGCTCCAAGTGGACGGCCTTGGTGGCTAGGCACACGAACACGCACAAGTACGCCTTGATAGACTTTGCGTTCCGCAGGCGTGATGCCTTCACCATGAAAGGGCCTGCGAAATCCGTTCCCACACCTGCAAACGTCCAGGCCTCCGTCACCCGGTCCGGTGGAAGATCTCCCATCTGTGGCTGCATTGTGGCTGCCTTCAAGCGGTAACAAGGCAAGCACCTAAACACAACGCTACGTACCGTTCGTCGTCCCGATAAGATCCAAAACTCGCGCTGTAGAATGGCCAATAGCGCATTACAGCCCGCGTGCGAGTTTTTCTCATGACGATCCCTGACTAAGAGCTCAACTAAGGGTCCCTTTTGGAAGTAACAGTGGATGCCGAGCCGAAAAGGGCAGGCTAGCGTTCCGAAGTCTGCCTCCAACCCTGAGCATACCTTGCTCATCCAGGAATGGGTTGAGGCGCACAATTCCTCCCTTTAGCTTTCCACGTCCATCCCTGAGCAGCCTGACCTCCTCTTCAAAATGTTCCGCCTGGACGACTCTAACTAATGAGCATAGAGCCGCATTCCGTTCCGCAGGCGAGAGGACAGGTGTAAAGTTCCGTTCTGCTTGAGGCTTCCTGCAGTTGTTCACGAACCGTTTGATCCAACCTGTCACCCCAAGAAGTTTGTCGAGGAGCTATACCGTTCCAGCAAGAAAGCTGGGTTAGGCTTCGGTACGAGTTGCCCCACGTTCACTCGCAAACCTCGATCAGGTGGCCCAAGCGGCGCCCTGCACTCGTTGAATGGCCATTCCTGCGGCGACTCAGTCAGCCATTGAGGTCCCCACCACAGTGGGTGACTCACCAAATCAGGGCCCTGCACCCGCGCGAAGCGCAGTCCGCTGGGTTCCATTCTCCCGGTACGTGCCTCCACACTAACGGAGTTTCCGACCCCGTAATCTGTGACACCCGATTTGCCACGAAAACCTCAAGTGTATGTACCGACGTCTGCAACCAGCACAGAACTATCCGACTGTCAGTCCACGCGTACACCGTTTCATCCAAGTTGATGGTACCACGCAGATTGCAGGTTACATGATTTAGCAAGCGCGCTAGAAGAGCTGCCCCTGCCAATTCCAATTTGGGGATGGTCCATCTAGTTCTGACTGGTGCCACCTTACTTTTGGCCATAACCAGACGCACGTGCACAGTTCCCGTTGAACTTGCTGTCCGAAGGTATACAGCTGCCGCGTACCCTCGCTCCGAGGCGTCACAAAACCCATGTAGGGTAGCCTTACATCCCACCGATGGGACTAACTTGCGGGGTATCGCGATGTGCACAATCCCTGGTAAGGTAGTCACAAACTTGAGCCAATCCTTCAACAACTCTCCGGAGAGTTGGTCGTCCCATCCTAATTTGGCTAGCCACAACCTTTGTAAAAAGCACTTCGCCATGAACGTAACCGGGGCGATCCATCCGTTAGGATCGAACGTTCTAGCGATTGTCGACAGTACCGACCGCTTAGTCCAAGTTTTCTCCAAAAGGTCGGGCTCGATCTTGTACGTGAATACGTCATGCGTTGGCCTATATTGCACCCCGAGGATGCCCAACGTATTTGGATTGTCCGGGTTCTCAAAGAGGTGCGGGTCCTGATGGAACTCGCCTGGCAAACCAGCCAGGAGCTCTGGGCAACTGGACAACCATTTCCGCAACTCGTAACCTCCTGAACCCATGATCGCGATCAGCTCGTCTCGTAGAATTAGCGCCTGCTCCACGCTATCAGCACCCGTGCAGATATCGTCCACGTAGACGTCGCGATCCAGTACTGCTGCGGCTCGAGGGTATCTTACCCTTTCCTGTGCGGCCAACTCTCGCAGCGTACGTACTGCCAAATACGGACTTGGCTTAAGTCCATACGTCACCGTGTTAAGTTCGTATGTGACCATCGGCTCATCTGGGCTCTCACGCCACAAAATCAGCTGATACCGACGGTCATCCGGATGTATCATGGTTTGGCGAAACATCATTTTGACGTCTGCGACGAACGCTACCTGGTGTAACCGAAAATCTGTGAGAATGTCCACAATGTCCCGATTCAATTTAGGACCCGCGTGCAAACATTGGTTCACAGACACACCATTCGAGGTAGGAGCAGAACCGTCAAACACCACCCGTATTTTCGCCTCAGGTGACTTCAAGACAGCCAGGTGTGGAATGTAATAATGCTCGACACACCTCCAATCCAGGCTGGACACCGACATGTGGCCCAATTGAATATATTCCCGCATGAATTCTATATACTTCTGCCGAAGTGCTGGGTCTCGCCTCATTTTCCGCTCCATTCCGAGTAGTCTCCGTTCCGCGAGCTGTCGCGAACTACCTAAAGCGGGGCGGTTTGGGAGAAAAGGTAGCCTGGTCACGAATCTGCCTGACGGGCATCTCGCAGTGTTGTATTGATAGAACAACTCGCACTCGTCATCCTCTGGCTTCCGTCTGTCCGCCGTGGGCGGCTCTTCAGACTCCCAAAACCTCTGCAGCACCTCTGACAGCACACTACCATAGAGGACCAGATCCCCTTCTGGTAGGTCCTGAGGTCTCCAAACTGGGCCGAAAACAACATACCCCTGTGGTATCTACGGCCACCAAACCAGTTTCCTGGAGTACCTTCTTCCTACCGCACCATAATCTCCCGAGGACGTCTGACCCGAGAAGTACGTCCACCGTACCAGGAGTATCAAAATCAGGATCAGCTAACTCCAACCCTGTGGTTAACCCTCTTACCGTTGGTGGTAACCTAACCTGAGGAGTTTCCCAACCACTTCATCCAGCACCACGGCTGAGACTTGATAGCTGACCCCTGTACATGTGCTACCTAATGCGAACTCAAAGTTCGTCTGACCCCGAATGTCAGGCACATTTAGGCCCCGATGCCTACAGCTTCATCCTCACTTGGCTGTACATTTAGGCCTAGCCTACTCACCAGCTTACTCGATACAATACATCCCTGAGCCCCTGTATCCAGTAGGGCTCTTACTTGAATGGTCCGGCCACCGTATCCCCATACCCAAATCTTAGCCGTTGGCAAAAGTACCGTGATTGGACGGGGAGCCGAAGCTGATGAGTAGGCGGCGATTACCTAGCGGGAATCTAAACGCGGTGAGGCCGCGTCCCGCGGGGTATCCTCGCTACCCAAACCTGTGTATGGGTCCCACTCCTGCTGGTAGGGAGGTCTGCCCATAAAGGCCATGGCTGGAGTTCTATAGTACCCCGACGGCAAACGTCCGTACCGAGGTTGCGCCTGTAGCCGCGGGTACTCAGGCATAGGCGGAGGCATGCGTGGGTCTTGAGACCCAACCAGGTGGCTCAAGCCCGCAGAATACTGCATGTACCCTGGTGGCTGCCTAGTGCTCCCCTGACACCCGCCCGTTTGATCCCGTACCTGGGATGGGTGTCCTTGGCCATGTTCCCGTGTCGTTCCTCCCCAATCCCCTCCCCTGCCTGTCCCTGTGACTGATGCGGAGGTGGGCTCCTCCTTGGAGGGGGTGGGGAGCGTTGCTCCCTCCCTTGGTGGGCAGGCTCCCTTCGCTGATCCGATCCAGCGCTGCCCCCGGCGCCTCCGGAGCGATTCATGCAGAGCAGCGGATGGTGTGCACCCTGGCAGTACCTACAGTTGGTGCTTGAAGGGCACTCGCACCTGATGCGGCCCCAGGCACCGAAAACACCAACGCCTCTGCTGTGCCACACCCCGTCTCCTCTGAACCCGCTGCGCAGCAAACTCCTGACACGCTGCCACCCCGTGGCCTGTCTCCCTGCAGTAGGCACACCCTGATTCCAATGCGGTGTTGTACCGCCTGGGTTGCCTACAGTTGCCTCCTCGCGCCGGTGCACCCGGCCGTTCCGGGTGGCGAGGGGCAGAGGTCTCCTTGCGTGGGGCTTCACCAGCCTGGACGTCCACTCGCCTGCTTTCGGCCTCGAGGAACGACTTCAGATCCTCGTAGGTCGGGAGGTGGTCCGAGGACTTGCCCCATGGAGCTGCTCGAATCGAGCGACCATTTCGCTCGGCAGGCGGCGAAGCACTGTGTGGACCAAGATATAACCGTAGCCCGCCACTGGCAAACCCTGTCGCTCTAGTGCGCTGACCGCGACACTGACTGGGTGGAAGATTTTCTCGCGGAGGTCCGTACCTCGCGTTATGGTTGGTATTGACAGCCACTGGTCTAACAGCCTGTCTACAATCAGGCGCTTGTTTCGATACCGGTCGGTAAGGATCTTCCACGCCACCTCATAATTGCTATCCGAGACAGCCAAATGCGTCAGCAATTCATGAGGCTCTCCATGTAGCCTGGACATCAGCTGAGCCATGTTGTACGCCGGCGTTATGTCCGTCCGTGTGTGGACCACACTGCTATACAGGTCCTCAAACGCCGGCCAGTCGGCGTAATCGCCTGCAAAGACTGGAACCGTAACAGGCGGAAGAGGCACCTGTAATCCTTGTCCCACTTTACCACGGAATGGCTTTTCCTTTCCGTCACGTCGCCTAGATATGTCCGCAGCTGCCTGCGCAATGTCCTGTGCCAGCTCCAAGCACTGGCTTACATCGCCCTCAACCAGCTCCTTATCTTCAGGGTTAGAGCTTCCTCAAGGAGCATGAGGCACTCTGTGAGGTGTTCCGACACAACCCGAACCCGTTCATCTGCCTGTAGTGCACTTTTCAAGAGCGCGTCCTCCCGGTCCTCGCGGCCGATCATTGCCGCTGTGGTAGTAAACCACCTTAATTCTGTCTTTATAGCAGCCTTATACCTGGCGATCGAGGGAGCCATGGTACCAACTTTTACACACTCGACTTAATAAAAACGAAAAACCAATAAACAAATACCACAAAATAAATGTTAGTTGACTGGCCTAGACCTTACCGATAAGGTACCGTTCACTAGGCAAACAATACAGTCACAAAAAAAAACCGAAACAATATTTTCCAAAATTAATAAAATATGTGGGTAATATAAAAAACACGCTTAATACTAAATTACGGCTAACTATGTTGCAATAAAGCAACCACGCTCTGCTACCATAAAATGTTTGATTCCGAAGCTGATCTTAGCGCAGTGGAAGCAAGTTAAAGTTATCTTAAAATCTAAAACTAAATGGTCGATCAGCCTCGGAACAACATTTGACTACGATTCGTAGTGCTCTTTACTATAGCTAAATAAAATAAATTTAATGAGAGAATTTTTGTTCCGGAAATTTTCTGCCGAGAAATTTTTGCTGCGACGGCTCTCTCACAATCTCCTACTAATATTTAACTGCACCACCACAGCTCATATCTAAAATAAATATACCAAGTTCCGGTTGTACTAAAGGTCATCAGGGTGGTGACCTCCACGTAATGTTGCTAAATCACTGCAATGAACCAATGAACGTACTTATACAGGACCTAGCAGCGAATTGCTTACCGTGCGAATTATGACGCCGCCGTTTCCTTGTAAGTCTAGTTTTTGACAGGAAAAAAGGTATCAGGTTTTGAGGAAGACATTTGGATTGGGATTTAGATACTAGACTTACTGCACCCGGACACCAGCTCGTGTGGCACTCCGTCCCTTCAACAATTTTGGTTTCACCTTAGTTCATCACTCTATTATTCACTAGTTCACAGTTCAACATCGAATAATGTTTTAACACACTAATAACAAAGATTTCTCCCTCACACTACTGGTTGCGACAGCAATGAGTTTGCTGTACAAAACGCAAAAAATATGTGTCTAACACCGGACGCGCGAGTGACTAAAAAATAAGGTTATATTTGCCGGCGGCCGCGTGGTATCGAACCGACTGAACGAACAACGGAAAAAAGATGGCGTCGGCCGACTAGCTGGCGTCAGTCACAGGCCACGGTCTGTCAGACGAAAATGGCGCGAAACAACAAAACGCGCATATGTTACGAAACTAAACACACCTTTTACATTAGTACTACCTTTTACCCAAGAGATGAAGTGTAGTGTAGCTGTCTAAGCCGGCATCCCGTGGCAACTGCGGGAAAATTCATTTTCCTCATATCTTTTGTTTCAGAATATCAAAGTGCAGCCTGACGAGCCTTGGGAGATAGCTGCTCAGCACACCTTGGAGATTTACAAGAAGACCCAACCCTCCTTCAGTGAACTCACTAGAGCGACACAAAAAATTCAGGCAAGAACTTGATTTGACAGGTTGTATTACCACAAAATTGAATGGTTTACAGAAAAGTCGCTCGAGCCCTTCTTTGTTTTCGTGATTGTTTCTGGTTGCTACTATCACAAATTATCTTAAATCATTACAAGAACGTAATATGGCTAGTTTCAATACGAGAACATAAATGGCTAAATCCTATTCTGAGCCGATTTCAATACTAGAAGGCCATCTGTAAAGGCACCTTGCAGACTGTCTCCCTAAATTGTGTGGTTGCATCCGTTGTATCCATCCGGAGCTGAGATACAAGAAGCAAGAGATTGAAAATTTGGCATGCATTGATCGGTACATCGATAGCTTAGTTGCAGAGCGGTGGGTTGTTGACCCATGCGGCCCCGGTTTGAGCCACAGCCAATAGATGACATCTTTTCAATTTTTTATTTTAATTAATGAATAATAATTTTATTTTTGGTTATTTGTACCTCCAGGCAGCCTACCGCGGCTACCACGTTCGTAGACAGATGCTGAACCACCTCAAGCCGAAGAAACCGCAGGCTCCGAAGGTGGACCTCCTGGGACCACCGGTAGACATCGCAGAGTCCAGAGACATTGATCTTGGGCCTGTTACTGTAAGATATCTTGAATTTTATGCAATGTTTTATTTAATCGTTATTTTCATGGAACTTGTTTGTGTATAATGTTTCCTAAACATTATAACTTGGGCCTTTTTAAGGCAAGAGGCACCTTACCACTACGTACCTTGCAAAGCACGCTCTTACATCGTCTGCATCATCACTTACCAAAGACATTACAAACCTATGGACTAGAACTAATCTGTTCTGTCAATGTAGAATGCGTAAATATAATGTTATTTCCTTTTCTCTCAAATGGTTTTCTGTAAGGAGATTGAGATAAAATATTGTCTGTCAGATCCCTTTAATTTTCGAACGCGACTGTTCCGCCATTTTATAGTGCCAACAATTTATGGTAAATCAAGTGTCAAAGTCTTGTAAACAAAGTGCGATTTATTAGTTTTTTTCTTGAAATATTATTATTTCAGTGCATTTTTTAGTGATAAAAGACTAAATTAAGGAAATGACTTCATGCCTGGCTGTTCCATGATACAGTGCAGCGTGCGGCGGAATAAAAATCGCCCTGAAATTAGTTTGCACACGTAAGTACACAGATCTGCTATTTTCCTTGAACTTTATAAGATTATATGTAATCAAAAGTCACGAGCAGCTATTTTTCGCTATAAAGTAGCGAACTATAAACAATTTTTTCCCCAATATATCATTAATTTCTTTATTTTTGCCGATACTGATTTCATACAAACCGATCGTCGGCTAGGGTTGGGGTAGTACAGAAAGTCACAGTATCGATATATTTTACCAGAATTCATAAGAATGGAAGGAAATAATAAATCTTGAGGGTACAGTTCAAAAAGTTATTTATTATGTGCGTGTTCGCGCCACGTGTTGGCGCAGCTTACGCCCTGGTTACAGGCCAAATATTTCACGCCCAGAGAAACTTCACCTCCGCGCGCCGCACGCTGGTCCGGGTTGACCTAACTTCATCCAAATCGTGCGGGGTCCTTTGTGACTGTTGAGGTTTATTACGAAGAGGCTGCCCTACAGGAGTATTTGGAGGAATAATATTTAAATAGTTTTAGATCTTGTAGTCACCAACTTTTAAATACGTGCATACAGCATTTTACTTGTTTAATATCTTAAAAATATTTTTTTACAGATTACCAAAAAATAAAATGAGAAGACGGATATAGCTTGATATTATTGGCACCGAAAATATAAATCCACGTCATGGAAAAATATTTATATGCTCCCTGCATTTTGGTGTCGAGTGTTATAACAGAACTCTGGATAAATTATGCCTACGTGACGAAGCCTTGCCAACCTCTTTTTTGGTAAAACCCAAGGAAAATGATAGGTCTGTTTTGACTGAGCAGCAGCAACAGGAACAAAGTGGAAGGAAAAGGAAAATTTCTGGAATAGCACAAGAAATTCAACTTGTGTCTTGTTATGATAAATTATTATTTTTGGTTTTTGTTTGGTTATTATTATAAATTTTTACCCAGACAACTTGTATTTTTTTTTTACAATTTATTTACTACACACAAAAGCGGTTAGGTATTATGAAAATTCACAACGGCTTAAGCATAATACAGTAGTAAGGTACACAAAAAATATCACGGCGTTTGCGTAGGTAGGCATAATGCCCGTCGTAACCCAAACAGAAGTTACAAGACAAACAGAATTTACAGAAGTTTTTCTGGTTTTTCTTTGTCTAGATTTTTATTTTATGCTCATGACTAATAGCTCCAAGACCAGTGTGACTGTAGATGGCGAGAGAATGACATATGTCCATGAATACATATATCTTGGTCAAATAGTATCCTTCCAGGCGCGACAAGACAAAGAAATTGCGCGACGCACCGAAAACGCCTGGAGGAGCTATTGGGCCATGAAAGATTACATGAAAGGCGACTTACCAATATCATTAAAGCGCAAAATCATGGACATATGCATTCTCCCGATACTCACGTATGGGGCCCAGACATGGTCATTGACAAAAGCGCAAAAAACCCGACTCAAAGTTTGTCAGCGAGCAATGGAGCGCAGTATACTAGGTCTGAAACTTGTAGATCGGGTCAGAAATACTATACTGCGTTCCAAGACTCAAATCGCCGATGTAGCCTATACTGCCGCTAAGCTCAAGTGGGATTGGGCTGGTCACGTCTGCCGCATGCCTAACGATCTATGGGCCAAAACTACAACCATTTGGAAACCAACAGCTGATAGACGTCGTCGCGGAAGGCCCAGACGCAGATGGCGAGACGAACTAGATGGGTTTTCCAAAGATTGGCATGCGAAGGCACAGGATCGTGATGAATGGAAGAAAGAGAGGGAGGCCTTTGCCCAGCAGTGGGATCCAGACGGCTAGATAAGATAAGATAAGAAGATTTTTATTTATGAATAATAATATGAAAAAAAAATTAATACCAAAAGCTTGCCCTTGTGAGAAAGGGACAAGCGATTTATACATAATGCTTAGTTGGATTGTTCGTAGGCAGTTACCGACTATCGATATCGATTTTTGGGACCAAAATGATTACAACCCTACAAAAATCCGCCATTTTATGAGTCCAACATTGTTTGACATTCACGCACATTCAGAGGGTACAGCCAGTCCATACCAGGTTTATTAGGTCTGTGTCACTTACCAACAACCCCAACAAGTGAGATAGCAGACAAATTCTATCTTAAAGATATTACCTATGATGTAATACTAAAGTTATTATCTGGTACAATTTGATGCAAACATAAATATCTCCTGACACACGACTAAAGCACAAATTAATATTGCAGCACTAGATTTCCTGTATTTAAAATTTGCATGTTTGTATGAAAATAGGAAATAATAATCTCAAATATTTCTTACCATAGGACATAAACGCTCAAGTGAGGGTTGACGACATGACTTCTAGATTTGTTGAAGACGATCACAAGCCATTTGGTATTAACTACGACACTACGAAGACCATTACCCATGAGCCTTCTGTGACGGACATTTTCGATCCGAATGTAAGGGGATCGTTTGTCTCCACCGGAGACGCGATTTCAAGGAAATCTATGGGCACTATGGATGGCAGGAGGAAATCCATAATGAGTGAGACAGGCTCGAGGAAATTTAACACTATAATGGATGCACGTTCAAGGGGTCAAGTGCAGGAATCAGGTAAGTCTTTACAACTCATAATAGGCACGATATCTACAAATAGAGGTTAGTCGGTTAGATGAGAAAAATTGTAGACCCTTTCCGTCCCATATACTGTCATAGGCGCTAACATCACTTATCTGACAGATATCATCTTACGTCTCCCGTCCCACGTCTCATCTGTGAAGAAACCCGCATATATGATCGATCAACTTCGAGGCTTATGAAGCAAAACGTTACTGAGTTCAATCAAGTTGTAGGGACGATAGGGGGAAAACAAGGATCCACTAAACGGACGATAGATCGTAGACTAAGGATCTACTATAAACTATATCTGTTTATATTTTAGTGATGGACACAGTGAAAGAGGTTGAGAGAAGTGATGATGAGTTGCCCGCTCCTCCGACTGAGATCGTACCTCCGGAATCTCATATTACGTTTGGAGGTGTTGTGAGTATCATACCGTACCATAAAAGCTACAACAGTCTACTGCTGGACATGGGCCTTCGCCTATCGGGGGGCATTTGCATACTCGCCACGCTTGAAAGGCGGATTGGCAAGCGCAGTGCAGAAAACGCTGCTACTCATTCCCTGGATAACTATCCCTTACGAGTAGAATCGGGGTGATGCTATTCTAAGCCAAATCTAGGCATCACACGGCAAATTCTAAGCAGGCATCACACGGCAGATCTTAATACGGCATCACACGACTAGTTTCTCATAAATATGTCCCTATAATGTCCCTTTATTTTTATTCTAATCTATTTTAAATTGCAGATTTTGCTAACCTTAAGTAATATAACTTTTTTTGTTCATAACAGGAACAAGTGGAACAAATACCAGATTTGTCTTGTAAGTGGCGCAATTTGTTCAATATATTAATTTGGTTTAATGTCATAATAATTTTGTATAGTCCATTTGCTGCAATAGTGCCATGACCAGCCTAAGTGGAAGGCCAAGTTGCGCTGGTCACGTACTATCAAAGTACAGCAACCTAAGTTACTTGCCCTTCCGATTTGGCTGGTCACGACACAATGATAGCGGATGAACCTTATACTGTAGCTTACAAAGGGTTTATATACTTTGTAGTCCCAGCGGCAGAGGAAACCACGTACGATTCAGAACATCAGACTCCTACATTTGACTTGTCAAGTGCCAGCAAGACCATGTCAGTACCAACGTCGGGTACCACCACCGCTCCGACTTCTGATATCGAGGATATTGCTACCGAGGAAGAAGGAGACGAATAGAAATTTAATACACTATATGGAACGATGCCTACTTAATATTGAGTTGTCAAGTGCCAGCAAGACCATGTTATCGGTACCACTACCGACCTAACTTCTGACATCAAGGATCCTGCTACCAGCGGTACTGAAGAAGGAGAAAAGTAGAATTTCAATACACTTATGAAACTTTGCGACTCTTATTTGTCAAGTGCCAGTAAGACCATAATTTTCATCACAAGCGTCGTATACCTCTAAGATCGATGGTAAAAAAAATATAATCGATACACATTGTTTCGTAAAATCGTGACTGGAATAATAATAATAAAAAATCTTTTTTCCAAAATATCATCCACATGTTGGTATGGAAAAAAGAATCTTCAAGAAACTTCAAAATACATTTATTTCAAGAAGATTATGATATTTTATTTAATATTTTGATGCGCCTGTGAGTATTATTATTTTAGTGAGTTTTGTGTTTTGCTTCAGGTGCGATGTTCTATTATTTTATTGTGTGTGTTTTAATTCCAAATGTTTCATTTGAATATTTTGTTGCATTTTTTCTAGGTACTTACTTGTTTTATCTTGGCTAACTAGATTAGTTAATATTTATTTATTTGTCATTGATTGTCAAGTTTCTTCGTTTATTCCGAAAATATTAAATTTAAAAAATAAGAAATGGAAGATTTAATTAGTCCTCAAATTCGAGATAGTTGCAGGCTGGCTCTGCCAGAAGGTTTGCAGGATTTGATGAGTGATATCTCTAGAGAGGTGAGAAGTTACTTTTTGTCTTCATTAGTCTTTTCCATTGTCAGACTAATATTTGTAGCTTTTTTGAATGCAGAAGTCTTCGTAGATGACTTTGGTAAAACTTCACTACGTAACTAAAATTTAAAACAAAATAATGTCTAGACATTTCAATCCAGGTATTACGAGCCCAGCCAAAAAACCTTCTTCAATTCATAACCAACTACCTAGGAGCGCTACTAGTAACTAGAGAGAACCTGACAGCAGCTGCAGCTGTGTGCGATGATGTTTGTGACAAGATGTGCGCGGCTGGACTTGAGGATGAGCTCCGGTACAGGGGAATTGACGAAGACCATGTCAAAGATATCAAAGATATAGTTGACGAGCACCTGACGATGACCGGGAGTGGTATAGCCGGTGGGTAATTTTTAGTTAATAATCAAGTTGCATGTGAACAGATTTGCTTACATCTCGTTGATCATGCCACTTAAAGTAGGGCCCATGGCATGATCCTTTGTACATTGGAAAGAATATAGATCAGGAAAAGACTTTGATAGGAGCCACACCTATAATGCTTCCGTAAAAAAATATCAGTGCCTAGGTACCTACAAAGATAAGTTTTTTTGAATAAAATGTATAAATAATATCCGTTACATAAATTGTGCTCTGAGTTTTCAGTAAAAGAAGCAGACCTCATAGCCAAGATAATGCGAAAAACATCTGTAGCTGCAGATAAAATATTTGATATCAAAGATGCTGTTCGCACAGCATTTTTACGACAACAAGCCTACAACACCACAATATTCGAGGTAAGTATAGTTGTTATACCTACTGGATACTACCCAAACGACTGACTGAGCAAGCTGTCTGAGCAATTTTTAAGGAAGGTATCTAATACTATTTCTATAATCTAGTTTCACTATTTTTTTGAGGAAAGTTGTTCAGTTTAATCTGTTGAGCTTACCGTTTTCGGGAAACTCAGTCGTCCGGTAAAGCCCTGTATTTTCTAAACTTTAAAATGCTAGAGAGGTTCATTCGTAATTACAGTTTTTTCGATTTTTTAGCTGACTCCAGATGGCAGTATGGACTCTATCGCTCGTGCAACGCAACATACTTTGGATTTGTACCGGAAGACTAAACCTTCGGATGAAGAATACAATAGAGCAGCGAAGAAAATTGAGGTGATTCCACTTTGGACACTATTCTAAGCAATTGATTAAACTAAAAGAAAACACCTGTTGAGAAAATTTTGTTCTTTATTAACAAGACCAAAGTTTGAGGCCATCCTAACAAAATTTTTATTTCCATTTTCTTTCAGGCTGCATATAGAGCTTATGGTGTTAGACGTCAGAAAATAACTGAAAAATCAAAAGCTGTAGATTGGAACTATGCACCAGAAATCATAAAAGGTGTCGAATCTGAATACTCCAATGAAACTGATGACAGCGCAGACGTTGATAAGTGTAAACGTATAACTTTTCACCCTCATGTGAGTTCTATTATTTGTATTCGATATTGTATCATAGTTTGCAATTTTAGGCGACAGGCTGACAACCTGTCACTACACAGTCTTCAAAATTACTCAACTTTTGTCAGATAACCACGTAAATGGCCGTTTTTACAACCGTTTACGCTCTGCCTACCCAACAAGGAATACAGGGAGTAACAGAAAGTGTATAACAAGCTGAAAGGAGGTCAAAGTACTCATGAAACTGAACAACTTTCCCCATGGAAAATGGGTCGACATATGAAAAAAAAATTTGGACCTCCCATACAAAATCGCCGATCAGCTAATTGATTTACTATGGGAGGTCCTAATTTTTTCCATATTCAGCCCATGATGGAACATGGCTGAATATCTCCGGTATAGGCGCGTTACCCTTTCCGTTACTCCCGGTATAGGCGTGATGTATGTATGTATGTCTGTATCATAGTTATCCTTCAGACACATCAGACAATCTTCTTGTGCTGGTGGTGCAGTTACATTCCGTCTGTCTGGATAATTTAAAATCTATATCTATACATCTAATAAAATCGTAACTGGTCAGGGTAACAGGAACCTCTTATAGATTTCAGAAAACACCTCTATACCGCGTTTTAGAAAACCTCATCTCCATAGAAAAGCGACATCTATTGAAAAATATTTTACCCCAAATCATTTGTTCGCGATAATCTTCGAAAATATAGTACGTGTGTACATTAGACTCTTTGTGGTGTGTAGCTACTAGCCCTGGTCAACACCTAGGATACTTTTTACCGCGGGAAAAACTCTTATTCCTACGTGAAATACGATTAAAATATTGTTCTGTGGCTGTCAAAAAGGAGAAACCTCTTTTCAAAACCTCTATATTTTTTATTGTTTTTGATTGATTTTGACAAATTGAAAAGACATCAGTTTTGACGTTCATTGCCAAACACCAGTTCCCAGATCACTTATATATATGTCCCTAAAGGGACAGATAGGAGACGCTCAATATAAAGGTGCTACCATATAGAATCCCAGGATTTTTTTTAATTAAAAACTACCAGTGAAGATAACATATACAGAATCTGTATATTACTACGTTCGTTTAGAAAAAAAACCGTTCAGAAATATGATAGGTATATGTACCCCTTGGTTATACCTCTTTTTGTAGTACGGTCACTCGATACAAGGCCATATTGGACAGCTGTTAAATATGGCCTATTCGAATGACAGTACTATAGTACCCTTACTGTACCGCAATACATTTTTTCTTAGTTTCGATTAAATAAAAAGAAAATAAACATACCCATTTTTATAATAATTTTATTCATTCTTCAAAACATCTTCAAAACAAATGTATAAAATTTTCGAATCAACAAACAATATTTACAAAATAAGCATGAATTGGTGGTAAAGGAAGTATCTAACACTAAGCTCACGTTATCATCATGAACATATTTATGAGTACCTAAAGGCAACTGAACCCTAGAGGTTTATTATAGCGTGCAATACAAATCTTAAGTAACTGGAGAATACACTGTTCTTACGTAATTCACTGGTTTGTAGTGTTCCCGTGCGTGCATGCAAATAGGTCTATCTTAGGTGCCCGATTTTCTGGTCGTGGCTCGCGGGCAGCGATGTGGTGCTGCTGTCCCCAACTTTCACTTCCCACAACACCTTTTCAGTGGATAAAGTGGCTAACATATTGTAACAAACACTGCCTGTACAACAAAATATTGCTGTGCTCTTTGCTTTATCCGTGGCAATTCTGTCCGTTGAAATCACGAAGAACTCACTTGATACAACTTCCGAATAACTTGTTTGCTTAGAACTGAAGTTAAATATAATAAAACTTGAGATTAATAATAAAAAGAATAAAATTATGGAATAAAACAATAAATTAAATAACTGACGCTTTGACTTGACGTTGACAAAGACAACTGGCGTGATAGTCCACAAACTAGAAAAATAAGTTTGTACATAAATAGGTTTGTTTGATTTGTTTTATATTTTGATCAAAAACTTCTTGAAAAGTAGTAAAGTTTTCTTTTTTGAAAGATAAGAAATGGCCGTCGTAAAAATCATCTGTTTGATAGCTGTTATCTGTGGTTTAATCTATGGGTTTAATAAGGAATATGTCATCATATTGGCATTTCCATAGTGTGCACCAGTTTTATTTACATGTCTTCAGTGAGAGTATAGTATTCTTTGCATGTCTTTATTTGATAAAAATATCGTATTGAAATACTTTTTTATGCAACAATAAATCCTAAATGTAAGTAAATTACACTCATTTATTAGAATAAGGCGCATGTGGATTGGCGAGAGCTGTGCAATATTTTACATGCACGCTGCTCCCCACTCCCTGGATGAAATTATCCGATTTTACGACAATCTGAATAGAATTTGGGTTGATACCACTAATAAGCATCACACAGTGTATGATTATTTGCCATAACCCTATCAGCCACAACAGTCCGCCGCTGGACATGAGCCACCACACTTCGCTTGCAGCGCAGTTCAAGATGTTGCATTAGAAGGAACGTTGCTGCCCGTTCTTTAGTTGCTTTTTACGACACTAATAGGTAGAATGGGGGTGATGCTATTCTATACAGGCATCACACGACACAATAATTTATTATTTTTATGTGTACCTATCTTAAGATTATCTCTCTTTTTCAGAGAAATTCTTCCTTGTCTCATGGGCCTTACTTAGCCAAGTAAGGAGAGGCCATTGTAAGACTCAGTAGTCACGGAGGTAGTCAAGAGCTTCCTGGCAATGCGACACGTATTGAGTATTGCGGCTTTTTGTGAAGTGTGATAAAGGTGAGGACGGATTTTTAAAATTTTTTGTCTGTTATGTAGAGTTTTAGGAATAATACCAGTAGAGGATAATACTATTGGTACAATGTGAACCGTTTGAGCTCTCCATTGGGTTCTATTTTCGATTATGTGCAAATACGAAGCACGAATTTGCTGCTGCCCGTTCTTTAGTTGCTTTTTACGTCACCAACAGATAGAATGGGGGTGATGCTATTCTATATAGGCATCATAATAAATAAATAATAATAACACAAGCTCAAAGAGTATGTAGAACCTAACGAGTACTGGACGCGTCTTCGATGTAGAGGAACCTAGCCTGTGGCAGGCTTGCAGATCGGAACTGGTAATTTCGGACAGCTGCATTTTGTCACCTATTTTTGCAATAATCTCAGTTAACCTTCCATCCTTGGTTTCAGCTACCCCATGGAACAAGAGGACCTTTCTTCTCAGGAGCAGGAGAAGCAGTGGCATTCTTGAGATGGATCTCAAACTGTCCCATGTGGAGTAGAGACTCCCATGAGAGTAGAGGTCAAACTCCAAATATAATGAGAAGTGGTTGCAGTGTTGAAATTCTTAATTACGGATAGTAATGATAAGCCACTTAATTACTTAGTGCTTTAATAATGTAAATACAAACGCAGTAAGTTTTATTTATTGATTAAAATATGTAAAGCTAAATTAGTGAGTATTATTGTCACGACTACCTACCTGTGTAGTACCATCTTTTGTGATTCATATTTCGTAGTATTAGTAAGTAGGTACTTAAGCGACTTTTTCTTATTTAAAGAAAATTAATTAAGATTACTTTTTTGTTAGTGTAGTAAGTAATTACTTTCTGTTTATTTTATTTCGGTATTTTAAAATGGAGTTGTACTAATTATATTGGTAATCCGGTTGCGTATACCTACTCGACAACCCCAAACAGAAGACCATGGCGCAGAAAAATTTGGAGAGCAGACCCCACCCCACCTTATGTGAGGCGGTGCAAAGAAGTCATTCAACCTGTAGTGTGAACCGATGGGAGGCTCAAACGAACGTAACGTCCGTTTCATCTGCCGTAGATCGTGCATGCATCTATCACTTCAAAACTTAGCTATGTATTTGGATGTTTAGAATGGTTGCACACAAATGTCTTGATCAACATCGATGATAGATAAGTTATGCTAACTTTTATTAGCTCTGGACTGTTGGCACACAAGCATCCCTTGGCGAGACGAAGTTCGCGGGCACAAGCTAGTTGTTAAATAAATATTAACCTGTGCTTGAAAATTTTACAGAGTTATGATGCCGATTCAGAAGAAACACATTATGGTGATACCCGAAGTGTTGCAACCAATGCAAGTGAGGTAAGTATCTGTAGGTACATTAAACTAATAATTGCAAATCAGATTGTCAAATTAGTGTTAACCATGCATTAGATGTCCGCCTGCCGGCGCCGACACAGGCGTAGTTTAACAGACAAAAATATTATTTTTCAGAAAACGGAAGACATCGATGCGCAATACGTATACCAAAATAGTAAGTTACTTTTCTTTATACCTATATAGAATAGACATTGGTTTTATCTTTTCATTTAGGTGATTATTTCTATGATTCAATGATTATTGAAGTCCTCTACTACCTACCATGCTTTATTTTTTCTTTAGGTGCATCATTATTTTTCTAAATAAGTAACATCCGATAAAACCAAATTTAATTTCTGCAGAGATGGTCACCGTGTCCTCGACTTCTCTTGCTGGGTCATTCATGACACTCCCCAAAGACAAACCGTACAACCCGTACGACGAACCCATCTCCGAAGTCGAAGAAGATAAAATAGAGGAAGACGAGAAACAGAAAGAAGAACATTTCAACGTGGATTATACTAGAGAAACCAGTCTTACTGTCAATGATCCGATCGCTATCTATACTGCTGATCAGAGTGAAGAACATTACAACTCGGATTATACTGAAGAAACCAACGTTACTGATCCGATTGCAGCCTTCAATGCAGATTATGATCCTGATGACGATACGAACAGCTCAGTTGATGAAGAGATAGAAAATTTGCGTAAAGTTACAATCGATAGTAACGTTAAATTACTACCTCACAGTGATAATGACGGCCATGACGGTGAGGGTGATGAAATAGACGAAGAGATTGATCAACTGGCTGAAGTTATTGATAAATGATTGCAAGAATGAGAAAGTGATAAGAGTGATTTGTAACATTTGGAACTGGATTGTGAAAGTGAATCTTATATAGTGAATAATGAATACTGATTTACGATTGTAATTTTCATTTGACAAAATAAAATAAAAATATGGTTTACTATTACAATTTATTATATTTTTTACAAATAGTATCATTTATATTGCTATAGAGATTTATAACAGTCAATCTTTAATAGATAACTAATATGAATTTCTATAGCTTATTACTTCCTAAACCTATTACGTGTCGGGAACAACAGTGCGTGTTTTTATTTTTATTATTACGTATTAAATGCTGTAAATAAAAAACTTTTAGCTGCATTGAAATTATACCATAACAATCTTATAAATAATAAATTATGTAACAATTTAAACATGTACATTTAAAATTCAAGTGACAAAAGCAAAAAAAGGATTTAAACATACCACTGGATTCGCGATCGTTTTAAAATACATCTTTTTCCGAAATGTTACAGTTGTAATAATAACTATGGAAAAATAATTATTATGGAGTATTTGTTACTATAACTAAATTAAATACGATTAAAATTTAAGGTTAGTACTATAATTTACAGCTTAGAATAAGGTTAGTAGAAATCACAGTTGATCTCAATACCAAATAAATTTTACAATGGTAAGGTTTAGAAAGACCTAAATTTAGCTTCATATCTTTTTTGCACCAAATTATATCAATACTCAGATTTGTTTTTTGCTTTAAGATTGTTTAACTTAATTTGATAAGGATGGAAATAGAATTCCAAAAAATCTCTAATATATTTTTCAAATAAAGACTAGCAGAATAAACTAAAGACATTAAAAATACTTGTTCGTCTTTAAATTTAAATTAACTAACAAAATAAACTATAAATAAAGTTAATCTTATATACAATAAAATATAACTTGGTTACACGACAGTGTCATATTAGTCATATAGGAAACCATAATTGGTTCAAATAGATTAAAATTTACACATTAGACACATAACCTTAATCAGACACATGTCATAGTAAAAATAATACAACAGTGCTTTGAAACAAAAGATTCTTTAAAATATACATAATCAAAAATATATTTTGAGCGATTATACTAGAGATCTAGTAACTTATACTTTGGTATTTTAAATTATAACGAAAAGTGTCATGGTTTAGCAGACAGATTCCTTACGATAAAATAATTAGGAAGCTGCTCAGATCGTGTCCACGCCGCCACCCATCAATTTGTTGCCATACTCACTCAGGAGCTGAAACAAACAAAGAAAAATAAATAAATAGGTAGGTAAATTTATGATCGTATACAGTCTAAATTTCATTTAAGATTTGATAAGCATTCAGATGTGATAAGTAAGAAAGAATGGCAGTAAACTTTTAAAGAGTGGCTCCCCACCCCGTATGTGAAGCGTCAGAAAAGTTTTCTTTAGCAGAATACTATAATATATTGGCTTCCAAGAAAGTAACTAGCAGTATCGACTATACTCGGTATTCTGTAGCTTTAATGGATTATAAGTTTGTACATACTATGCTGAGTTAAAATTTACGCCACGCCAAATACCTACATGATTCTTCACGAAGAAAGGCTCACCTTATACAAGAATATGTAATGATGCCGGTTGGACAGCGAGTGCGGTCTCTGCGCGCGTATCTCGCGCACGACGCGCGGCACGTCAGCTGACGCGGCGGCGAGTGCGCGCGCGCAGATGTCTGCTGCGATGATGGCGGCCGACCGGCCCGCGCCTGACGCGCACACCACCACGCACGGACGGACTCCTGGGGAAAACAGGGAAGAGAAGGTTATAGAAAACGCAGAAGATATTCGTCTGAGGCTAGTTAAGTCGTTGTTCATAATACATAAGTCTATTTTTGTAATAAAATTGAAGTTATTTCAGTTTTCTTTTATCAAGTGGGTGGCATGCCCATACAACAATTAACATTGTCACCTCGTTGCCTTGCCGATGGGAAACACTGTGACGTGATGTCACAGAATAATGTGATATGATTGTTATGCTCAGTAATTAATTCCGATTCCCCATTCTATTACCATCGAATAGGAAAGGCCTATAGGGGGTATAAGAGATGGTGTAACTAAAACTTTGCAGGCGTGCTCAGGCCTTGAAACTGGTTCATGGGCTGAACATCATCATCACAGCTTTCGAAATACATATACTCACCTTCGATTTCAGAAGCAGCCTTCATCCTGCCCAGGGTTCCATTAGTGACATGGGCTCTTCTATGCTGCTCTTCGGCTTTGGCAGGCGAGTACACGTTCACTCCGTTCCCGGAACTGGAGTCGTCACTCCTCAGCTTGGCGAGGTTGTGGAACGACGAGCGACTCTGGTCGCCGTAGATTACTTCTACACCTGGGAAATCAAAAAATACATATGAGCGCTGAAGAATTTAATCATGGATTATGTTGAGAAACAGAGCACATCTTTCTTGGTCTTTTTCTTTTTCTTCTCGTATTAATCTTTCTTGGTAAGATTACGCTTTTTTCACATCAGAGAGATATAACATAATCAGGTCAAAATGAAGACCCTATGCTGACCTTGGCAGCGCTGTACTTAGTTTTTATCTTCTACAGGTTTTCCTATTCTCCAATCCTTTTGACAAACTCATAGTAAAATAACGCCATCGACATTGGTATACCATTAATCATCAATCTGCCCGATTCAACGTTATGACTTAGAATATTCGACAACTGATGCAAAAATTCAGATTGTGCACAGGATGCTGTCAGGCGTCGTAAGTGCAATCTTCGTTTATAATTTTTTTAAATCTTAGAAGAAACTGAACCTACCTTCCTCATCATACTCTTTGGCAGTCTGCGAGTTCTTCATATAGCTCCTCATCTCGGACAGGAAGTCCAGCACCGAGTCGTAGTCGTCGGGCACGCCCTTCGCCGGCCAGAAGTACCACAGGTGCGTGATCTCTCGCCACGTCCTGTAATTATAAGCATCACGTGAAACAAAATTAGTAAATAATTCCAGAGTAAAAAACCTTCCAGGGTCCGCATCCCGATATTCAAAAACCGTAAATCGGGTCCTTGGTAGACCGATGACATTTTGGGAATCAAAACCTACCCTTCTTCTTCTAATAGTGTCTCTCCTGAAGGCTGGCTGTCAGCTCTTCAATTTATTTTTGTCTTGGGAGGCGGAAGAGTTCTTGAGCACTCCCGATACCGGTCCACTCTCTGATGTTGCGTAGCCACAAACTACCCAGAAGCATCCATTTATTTCCTAAAGATTGTTGTAAAAGTGGTATAGCGACAAAAGCGCAACGTGTGAGACTGGTCTCATCAGATGAGCCGATAATCTTGTAAGGATTTCAGACACCCGTTGGATGTCAGCCTAAAATCACGTTCTGCGTTCTGAGGTTGGCCTATGATGTCTACATGTATAGTTAAGATCACAAGGCTCTTGATGTGTAAGCTACAAAAAGTTATACCTGGTGGAAAGGTTGATCAGCTGCACACTGGAGACAGCATACTTGTCGCGCTGCTCTCTCTTTATCAGCACCACTTGGTAGTCGCCAAACGTACGTTTGTTGTCTGATACTTCTGATGGTGGCAAGTACTCGTAGCATTTCTCCTGGAATTCAAAAAGTTTTAGTCAATAGTAGCAAGTAATAGGTAGGAGTTCGTAGAATTTGCATCTTTATTATTGACCGATAGCAAAATGCAGGACAGGCTGGTAATAAAGAACAACTTACCCAAGGAAAAGGTCGAAATACGAAAAAGAAATTTGGTTTTTCCATAGAACCTAACTTAAATCTGCTGATTGGCAATTTTCTATTAATGGGAGGTCCTATCATTTTTTTCATAATTTCACCCATGTTCTTGGGGGAAATTTGTTCCTTACCACCAGCTGGTTCTCAGTAATAAAATATCACCCTATATTTCGACGATATGATTAACAGCTAGGCTGGAATGTTGTTAAACTGAAGAACAGTTCTGTTTCTCTTTTGTCGTCATTGACTTTCACAATATAATGATTTTTCTTTCTTTGTATGAGAGTTTTGGTTCAGCAGAGCGTATCTACTTCAGTTCATTCCAAAGCTTTTTCTGCAAATGTAATAGTATTTTTAATACTCACAACGCCGTTCTCCATGTATTCAGTCAGCATGACAATGACCCTGGAGTTCTGTTCCCACATCATCCTCCAGAAGTCTATTACGGTGTTTGGCAGGGGCGCCTGGCATGCTATGTAGTAGTTCCGAATGTTTCCTGGACCCTGAAAATAGCAGATGTTTGCTCAAGCTTACTATAAGGGGCTTTACAATAAGTATCAGCTGGGAAGAACCCAAAGGAAGGCAATATTACTATGGTGGCCATCCCATCTCTGGTAGACATTACATGCTTTCATCAATCAAATCAGAGCGAGTCTTAAGATTTTTATACAATTAAAAAAGCAGTATAATATGTTGTTCCCCAATGGCGTTAAGTTATCTTGATCTTTCCCCAAAAGCAAGTAAATTATTCAGAAATAGATTTTCTGTCCCTGTTAAAAATTATGTGAAAACCTAGGAGTTAGTATTTAACCATTATAATTGACTGACCGTGATAAAGTTGGCATTGATATACTCGCTGCTTGGATCATTGCCGATCCTCTTCAGCGGTACCCTGGTCTCCGGGAGCGGGAGGACGTTGGAGTAGCGGTTCTTGTCTTCGCAGCCTGGAGGCACCTCGTCAGGTCTCACGGATACCGAGGGGATCTCGGAGAACTCTGCCGACATGGAGTCCACGTCCAGAGCGAAGTTGGCTAGCGCTGGGTATTGCATTGGGTGAGATGTCACCTGAAAGTTAAATGCTTGGTATTATGAATTTAATTGGGACTCCAGACTGTAGTGTTACAATCACGGAATGATTGCGGTGCATCTTAGGTCAGACTGATTGACAGATATCAAGCCTTTATCCCTTGCGCGGTATGCAGAACGTCAACAGCCGTAACAATACGCTGTGCGCCTTAGGACTGAGTACGCAATATTACCATACACCTGAAACTACGCAGCAAGCTACGCAGTGATATTTTAAGTATCCCTAAACTAATAGTTCCATCTTTTGCCAACGGAAAAAAGTTGGTAATAGTCTACAGTTATGGAAATAATATAAGGAATAGTGGGTAAATACTGTGTATAGATGGAAAACAGTGCAAACTTCTCACTAGTCGCTGACCTCGTCATTATAAGCTAGGTTCCCGTAGCTCCTTTTGCTGGCCCGCAGTCTGTGGTTTTCCTTCCTATGTCCCACGCTGACACTATCTAGGCTATATAAGCATCCAGGAAGACCGGGGCAATGAAGAGCCCTCACAGAGTATAGCGAAAATATTTTTTTGATAAAGCAGAAAGAGTCTCCTTACATTGCCTTTGCTCACCTCGTCATCATAGGCTGGGTTCCCGTAGCTCCTTTTGCTGGCCCTCAGTCTGTGGTTTCCCTTCCTATGTCCCACGCTGACACTATCTAGGCTATGTAAGCATCGAGGAAGACCGGGGGCAATGATGACCCTTCACACAGATTTTGTTTTTGAAAACTTTAAAGCAGAAAGAATGTCCTTACATTGCCCTTGCTCACCTCGTCATCATAGGCTGGGTTCCCATAGCTCCTTTTGCTGGCCCTGAGTCTGTGGTTTCCCTTCCTATGTCTTACACTGACACTATCTAAAACGTGATGGGTATAGGCGTCGAAGGAAATCGGGGACAATGGTGACCCCTCCGAAGTATAACGAAACGAATTTGTGAGAAGTAATTTGAAAAGAGTGTTCTTACATTGCCCTTGCTCACCTCGTCATCATAGGCTGGGTTCCCATAGCTCCTCTTACTGGCCATCAGTCTGTGGTTTCCCTTCCTATGTCCCACGCTGACACTATCTAAAGACTAAAACGTGATGGGTATAGGCGTCGAAGGATATCGGGGAAAAGGATGACCCTCACACAGTAACTTAGAAGTAGAAAAAGAGTGTCCTTACATTGCCCTTGCTCACCTCGTCATCATAGGCTGGGTTTCCATAGCTCCTTTTGCTGGCCCTCAGTCTATGGTTTCCCTTCCTATGTCCCACGCTGACACTATGCAGACTATAATCATCTAGGGAGACTGGAGACATTGATGATCCGACAGTATAGCGAAACGATTTTACGAGAACTTTAAAGCATAAAGAGTATCCTTACATTGCCCTTGCTCACCTCGTCATCATAGGCTGGGTTCCCATAGCTCCTTTTGCTGGCCCTCAGTCTGTAGTTCCCCTTCCTATGTCCACACGCTGACACTGTCCAGGCTATGTAAGCATCGAGAAAGACCGGGGACAATGATGACCCACACACAGTACCTATAAGATTTTGTGAAAACTTTAGAAAGAGAGTGTCCTTACATTGCCCTTGCTCACCTCGTCATCATAGGCTGGGTTCCCATAGCTTCTCTTAATGGCCCTCAGTCTGTGGTTTCCCTTCCTATGTCCTACGCTTACACTAATATAAGCATCTAGGAAGACAGGGGACAATGATGACCCTGACACAGTACAGCGAAACGAATTTGTGAGAACAAACTTAGAAGAAGAGAAAGAGTGTTCTTTCTTACATTTCCCTTGCTCACCTCGTCATCATAGGCTGGGTTCCCATAGCTCCTTCTGCTGGCCCTGAGTCGGTGGTTTCCCTTCCTATGACCCACGCTGACGCTGTCCAGGCTATAAGCATCGAGGGAGACAGGGGTGCAGCGCTGAGCGTATACGCCTCGGCGGCCGCGGCGACGGACCACCAGCTGAAAATTAAACTGTGAGTTATAAAAATGAACAAAAATAAACTACATAAAGTCTGTAAATTTTCTGCCTAGGGCCCTAACTCCATACGTAATACGTAAGACATGAGACGTGAGACATCGCGACCCTTGAAACCGTTTCCATAGAAAAATATATAAAACAGAAGTGACACCGCCGCCGTCTACACGCCACACGAAAGACGCGCATCACATTGATGACAACCCAACAATTCCTTGTCTGACAGATGTCATGTTACGTCTTACGTCTTACATCTAATGTATGAAGAAAGCGCCTGAGAACCCAAATAAAACGCGAT
Organism: Phthorimaea operculella; assembly: GCA_024500475.1. NCBI lineage: Eukaryota > Metazoa > Arthropoda > Insecta > Lepidoptera > Gelechiidae > Phthorimaea > Phthorimaea operculella. The sequence continues at coordinate 3,163,374 of JANFCV010000019.1, read as the reverse complement.
GTTTCGGATCAACTGGGTTAACAAAAATCGTGCATAAGTATTTTATGAATGGTAACGAAACTAGCGAAAGTTTAAAATGAGCAGTGGTATTTTGTAGTACGTTATAAACTTTCTGGACTGGCAACTCTGCCCTAGAAACGTAAACAGTGCTTGTCATTGCGTCCAGTATTTTTTACCCGTATTTCGTGCTAAAACGAGCTGTGAACCACGGAAGTGTAAAAAAACTGTGAATTAAAGTTAAATACAAGTGCTCAAACAAGTGAATTGGAAGAAACAATCAGATTAAGGGACTAAAAACAATCTAAATATACATTGCTGAATCACCATCTGAACTGTCATTTTCCAGTGTTGCCAGAGCGCGAAAAATATTTTCATCTAAAAATAAAGTGTTCCGAATCGAAGTTGCAAGATGACAGCGGCAAGTGGCGGTTGTATCACACTGTAAACAAATAGTGCGTTCCGAATCGCGCCACGAGTATGGTAACAACTTCTCATTCCCAAGCAACAACAATGAATATGACTTCGTATAAGTGCGAAGCTTCAAAAGAATACCCAAGATCGGCGAATAGCAGTTTCGACGTAATAAAATGCTTTCATTGCGACGAAATTAACGAAAGTAAAAATTTCTACGATTGGATAGATAATCAATCAAAGATAAAATCAATAAAATGCAAAAAGTGCAATAAACACACAAGTGTAAAAGTGTTCATACACACCTCAATCAAGAAAAATGATAGTGCACAGCTCATATGTGAAACTAAATACTACATCTATACTACAGATGCATCAAAAACGAGACAAGGCAAAGGACCTCTATGCAGTGGTCCAAACTGTAAAAAACCAACATATACTAAAATAATCGATCAAGATAGATTTCTGAATAAAGAAATAATAACCTGCCAATACTGCGGCGTAATAAACGAAATAACAGCAACTAGCTCGTCTATCCAAGATGCACCGAAATCAAAAGTAGTTGGCGAGTGGTTAACAAAAAATCGCATAGAACAAATGCGACAATCGAAAATAAAAGGAAATCTAGCGAGATTTGATAACACGCATAACCCAAAAAAGATACGCTGGCAACAAAAGCAGCAACAAGTAGCTAAAATCAGTACTGGAAACATTTTCTCAGGCCTGCCGATTGATGATTATGAAACCGACAATACACCTGCAGCCTCGGATATCGACGACACCGAGCGAATAAATGAAGACTGCTTAAGTGAAACAAGCGGTAAAAGTAAGCGGAAGTACCCATCCAGTCCGGATTTAAAACAAAAGACTGCGAAGCGAATACGATCTCAGACAACTAAAACGACACAAAACTCTGGTGAAACTGAAACAAAGAAAATATTAACCAACAATGAGACACAAACTAAGTTAAAACGGTTACCTCCAGTAATATGTCAAAACGAATCATGGCTAGACTCATCCAAGAAGTTTAAAGAAATCTCTCAGCTTGCCCAAAAACACAAATGCGACAAAAAATAGGCAGTCAGGCAATTTGATTTTCACACCTAAGACACTCGAGAGTAAAAACGAATTAATCGAAGAACTTAAAAATAACTCAGATTTTGAGTTCTACACCTACGGAACGAAACAAGAGAGACGCCCGTCAAAAAAAGTTGTTGCCAAAGGTGTAATATCCAGTGGCTATACCGAAGAACAAATAATACATGATATAGAAACACGATACGCTTTAAAACCAACACGAGAGATGCCTCTTAAAAACTCAGCCATGATCCTAATTTTTAATGGTGATTGTGACATGCGAGATATAAAGAGTATATCAACAATACTATGTCAAAAAGTAAAAATTGAGAAATATAAAGTCAAACTGACATCCGTAACACAATGCAAACGCTGCCTTCAATTTGGCCATGTACAAGCTCACTGTGGTAAAAAACCACGCGATGACACTGACACTAAAGAAGATAAAGATGGTAATGCTATTAAGGTCTGTGCTAACTGCCAGCAACCTGGTCACACTGCAAAACAAGCAAAATGTCCGCTCTTTAAAGGAGAAATTAATAAACAACGCGAGCGTCGCCTGCGCTTCATCAATAGCCATGAAAAGACTAAACAAGTTCATCCAGCATTCATTGCAACTGCCCGTACTGAGCCGGGAAAATCATTTGCCCAGGCCACGGTCCAGCAAATGGAAGAAAACCCTACTAAAGTAACTGAACCACCAAATGATAAATCTACAATGGAAATCCTTGGAAGAATGGTATACAACCTTCAAATAATTCAGCAACAAATGTTACAACAAATGCAACAACTAACTGAGTTTATAACAAGAAATGGATAAATCAAACGGACTTACAATAACCAATAAGATCCGCATTCTCCATTGCAATGTATGTGGACTGAGAAAAAAGCTTATAGAGATAAAACACTTGATAGCGAAGCATGACCCGCACATCATAGTATTAAACGAATGTAAAACAGACTTTGAAAAATACAAACACAACATACCAAATTACGACAAATTATCAGACAGATTACAACCACATCTAGGGACAGTTATGTATATCAAAAGAGGTCTACGATGGAACCAAATACAGCTAATACCGGGTTTCGATGACACCGAAAGACAAATAGAAGGTGTCGCTATCAAGCTATGCATTAATTTTACGACCGGACAACAAATAACATTAAGAGGGTTATACTTGCCTCACGTTACCTACAGACAAATCAAAAGAGAACTAGAAAACCTTCTTGAAGACCCAGATTGCATCAACATCGGCGACTTAAACCTTAAGATGACGACTCTCCAACATCCTAGAACCATAGGGGCCGGAAAAGCAGTACAAAGTAGCATCGATGAAGGTAACAGCAGACTCATTCATACCAATAAACCATCAAGACCAAACCACAGCGATAGCATCCTAGACGTCGCTCTTGTTACTGGCTCCTTGCAACATACCATAGGAGAACAGTGCAAGCAAATTGATTGCATATCATCAGACCATATGCCATGGCTTTTGACGCTGACCTTAGAAACGGAACTTGAAAAAACTAAGACAAGAGACATGAAAATGCTCCTAACTGACAATGCAACCAAAAAACTTTTTCGGCAACTTATTGAAGATAAACTGGACCCTAACGAGATCATAAACAGCAATGAAGATCTAGAAAAATATATACATAAACTTGAAGAGATAATCACAGACGCTCTCGACGTAACAGCAGAGTACAAAATGATAGACCGTAAAGAAAATCTTCCAAAATTCATCCAAGATCAAATTATAATACGAAATGAGCTGAAACAGAAAGTCAAACGAGCACAGGGACACCAGATTGCAAAACAAAGATATAATGAAGCAAAGAAACGACTACAAGAGTTACTTCAGACACATAAAGAACGGAACTGGATAAAGATAGTACAAAATACAAACGATAACAGAGCTACAATGTGGAAGATACAGAAGTCACTAAAAAGTCCAGTACAAAAGCTGCCTTTTCTGCCTGGATGCACGTCGGAAATTGAAACAATAGAGAAACTGGTGGACACTGCGATAGTCAAAGACTCAATAATCTCTGAATCTGACGAAGGGTCTGAAATCACAACCCCATTTCAACCACTAGATAAGGCATCACCAGAAGAGATAAAAAAGCTATCTTCAGCTTCAAAAATAAAAAGGCACCAGGGCCTGATCAGATAAAAATAGACGCTATTAAGCTAGCTGGACCAGCCTTCTGGGTAGCACTTACTAAAGCAATCAACTATGTGCTTCTAACAGGATATTATCCAATGAGATGGAAACTAGGAGAATGCATTTTCCTTCACAAACCTGGAAAAGACTTTAAAGACCCTAAATCATACCGACCCATCACATTACTAAACGTAATGGGTAAGATATGCGAAAGAATATTGCATAGAAGAATCATAAGCAAATGTAATGAACTAATCCCCGAATTCCAGCATGGATTTATGAGTGGCAAAGGGACAGGCACGCAAATTCTGAGAACATGCAAATACATCTCAGATGCACTAGCAAAAGGAGATAGCGTCGCAATGATATCCACGGACCTAAGTAAAGCTTTCGACTCCATCAACCATAAGGGGCTAACACGCAAACTACAAATAGCTGGAATACCTAATAACATAATAAAACTAATAGAAAACTATTTAACTGATAGAAAAATTAGGGGAAAATTCAGAACGGTTACCGGTCAAGAGACACACGTCCCACATGGTGTACCCCAAGGCTCAATACTGGGGCCAATTATCTTTAACATGTATGTACACGATCTCCCCAAGAGCAGGATTGCGGGGCAAATGCTATCACAATATGCAGATGACCTATGCATCTTGAACGCAGCTCAAAGGCCTGACCACGCTACTATAAGAGCCACATGGGCAGCCACGGATATCATCGAATATTATGAGCGATGGGGACTGCAATGCAACGTAGACAAGACCGAATGTATAATGTTTACTACAAAACAAAAGCAAAGTACAACGAGAAAGGGATACAAACCTACTGTCAAACTCAAAAACACTGAATTAGAGTATAAAAATAGTGTTCGATACTTAGGAGTTATATTAGATAAAAGACTGAGTATGAACGAGCATGTGAAAAAAGTTATAACAAAAGCAAAATGTATTAGAGGGATGCTATCTCCCATAATTGGATGGTACTCAAAGGTCAATATAGAAACAAAACTAACTGTTATACACGCGTGCCTGTTACCAATCTTAGATTACGGCATAGTGCAACTTCTCCCACGAATAAGTAAAACAAACCTTTTATCGCTTGAACGCTAATATAAGATGGCGTTAAAGTCAGCTGGGGGTTTCCCAAGGTCATTATCAAGCAACATTTTGTGGGAAATGTTGGATGAAGATCCATGGCACCTTCGGATACATGATCTACATTATGACATACTAGAAAAACTAGAGAGTATGTGCATTCCAGGCCTTAACAACCCTGGCCAAAGATACACAAGACATGGTCAACACAATCCAATGCTACTTAGCAAACGAATTGGGGACGTACAATACGTGAACAAACTAGAAAGGAGTAAATGCGTAAGCAAGCGCCGTGTACCTCCTAGAATACCCATCTTAAACTGAAAGAACAGAGACATTTGGATTTTTCTGAACTCACCCCAGCATTCAAAACATAGAATAGCACATATAAATTAAGTTATTAGATCTTTAAGACATATATATCTAACCATCACATACCCGCATAGCGGACAAATTTTGTAACAGAAATGAAAAACAATAAACATATTTTCTATCTATCTATCTTCTATCTATAAACTTTCTGATTTAAACTATTTACCTATACGTGGGACCTCGGTGGGACCTATACATATGGATTCAATTAAATACAGATGCTGCAATTACCTACATAAATCTACCTAGACGTCGAAGACCTACATACTACGTATAAATAAGCATAAAATCCTAACAAACCCTTCCGGTAGCGATAGGCGCAGAATTCTCCGCCATCAGCAAATCTGGGCGTCTGGTAAAAATTCAATCTCAGCGTATTTGTCTTCGTAGGCCTACATTGCTGGTTTTCTTGAATCTATGTAATGCAATACTCAAGAAAAACCAGCAATGAACAACCCGATCAGTGTTGTTGAAAATAATAGAGCTTTTTCATTCATCGTATGTAATTTGAGATGGAGACCAAAATGATAAGAAGTCAAAAGCACATACCTATAATCAACCCTATAATAGTGTTTATGTTGGTAGAGGTCTGGCTGGGTTTTAAAAAAATTTCAGATTAGAAGATTTTTTAACATCATAGGTAGGTAACGTACTTTATTTAGGTAATGAAGGACCTAGGTACTATGATAATATATAACTTGACTAATAAAAAGAATTAAAATATTTGCTAAATTACTACAACAAAGGTTTTGACGCTTATATTTACAATCTGTCAACAACACTCAAATATCATTCACTTCACAAACGATCAACGTAAATCAGGTGTTTCACACACACCACACTGCAGGTTTCTGCTGGTCGAGTTTTAGTAACGAAATGAGCTTTATGAAATTGTTTAAAAATCTTTTCATTGCACTCGATGCCGCATCGTCGTACGGCAGTCACAAGAGGTCTTACTGTGGCAAAAACCGTTATATTGCGGCACATTATGAAATCCGTCAATCAAATTAACAAAACTTAGAAAACTTTAAACTTCAGTCACTTCAAAACCTAGCATCATAAATTAGCCACTCAATATGGTGAGAAAAAAGCCGTACTTATGAGTGGCAAAAGCACACTTGAAGCTTGAGTCAAGTTAAAGCTTGAGACCTTAATTTATGAGGTGCCCTATGGATGGCGCGTTTCCATTGTCGGAAACGATGTTGGCCAGTTATAAGCTTTCGTGGATCGGTGTCGGAATGCATCTTTAATATGGAAGAAATTTTTAAATACCTACCTAATTATTAGAAAGTTTTTTTACCAGTAGAAAACCAACCCATTTATGAATTTGATTTTGCGAGTACTGTCGTCTGCAGTAATCCAAATTTCTTTAAGTGGGACACCAAGTCGTCCAACGACTCGATGAACCCTGATTAAATATAATATAAGCTAAGTAAAGATAATTATCGTGGGCAATTAACAAAATAGCACGTTGATGTCTTTTGTATGGAAATTGCGAGCTGTAATCTCTCAATGTCCAGATGAAGAAAATGTTTTCCCAAGTATTATATTTTTGAAATAATTACTACGAATACATCTGTTGGGGCTGAGCTGTTAGGCTACCAACGGGGTCGCAGGTGGCGGATAGCGTAATGGCCACCAGATATGGTGGTTAGCTGCGAATATACTGAATAAGCAGTCCCCGACCAAGCAGCGGCAGGACTAACAGGATGTGGTTGGGAGGCCCGGTGGGGCGGACCTACCTATAAAATGCCACATATGTCCAACGACGGTCCTGTGACGTGGCGAGATAATGCCGCCACTAAATAAGCATTCCCCTGGTGTCGGGCAGCAGCGATACCAGTACCGGCGGGAGAACGAGGAAGTGGGTTCCGGAAGGGCTCCCGTTGGACAGCAACTGACGCACCCCGGCCGTTGCTACTGCGGTGCGGAAGGCCAGGGAGAAACCACCGCACTACACTCTCCACAATAAAACAGCCATGATGAACAACACCAAAGAAAAGAGTAAAGACAGACGGCGACCCTTCAGGCGACCCGAGTCCGGCAGACGTGGCGGGAAGGCCGCGTCGGCCGTCAGCATGCAAAACCCTTCCGAAGCGATGCGAATCCCGAAGAAAACTGGAGGCAGAGGCGAGGCTGTCGACAGTAAAATGCGAAAACCTTGCAACCTTGGGACGTGGAACGTAAGAACGCTCCTAAAGGATGGTAGACTAGAGGAGTTACTTGACGTCATGGATAACACCAAAATAGATATATTAGGGATTTGCGAGCACAGATGGGAAGGAAACGGCGACTACTGGTACGACGACTACAGAATTATTTACAGTGGATTAGAAGGGGGTAAAAACGGGGTGGGAACAATTTTGAACAAAGAATATGGAAACAAAGTAAGCAACACTCTCCACGTTAGTGACAGACTACAGCTGATAACTTTGGACCTGGATTCACCAACAGTAATAATACAAATCTACATGCCCACATCCTCACACCAGGACTCAGAAGTGGAAATCATCTACGACCAACTCGACGACCTGCTTAAAAGCGTTAAAGAAGGCAGCAATCTGATAATACAAGGCGACTTCAACGCGGTAGTTGGTGACTTAAAAGTCGAAGACGTTGTTGGTGGATGGGGTCTGGGTAATATGAACAAACGGGGAGAAAGGTTAATAGATTTTTGTAAACAATATGACCTGGTCATAACAAACACAATGTTTCAAGTCCCCAAAAGAAGGATTTATACCTGGAAGATGCCGGGTGATATTGGTAGATATCAACTTGATTACATAATAACTAAGAAATTGACCCGAAGAATAGTCAAATCATGCCATGCATACCCTGGGCCAAATGTTGAAAGCGACCACAACTTGGTTTTGGCAAAGTGCGACCTTTCCAGTGTCCGTAAAACAAAAACAAAGAGAAGAACAATTGCCCCGAGGATAGACACGAACTCACTTAAACTGCAACCTATCAAGGACGCCTACCGTGACTACACTGACAGCAATATAACCCAATCAGATACGGGAGTTGTAGACACGGATTGGAATGACCTGAAAGAGAAGCTGAAAACATCCGCCATTTCCTTACTGGGAACTACGAAAATGCAACCAAGAAAAAGATGGACCACCAAAGAAATATTAGATGCCATAAAGGCAAGAAACTTATATAGAATGAGCACAGTAGCAGGAGACGACAAGAGGTACCGTCACTTTAGGAACAAAGTGGAGACACTATGTGACGAGGAAAAATCCAAATGGATTGAGAGGAAATGTGCGGACATAGAGAGGTTCTTATCAACGGGGCAAATAGAGCAGGGATATAGAATCATTAAACAATTACAAGAAAAACACAAGATTAAAAGCACAGTTATAAGAAATAAGAAAGGAGATCTGCTTTACGATAGCGATGATATTACAGAGAGGTGGATTGAATACATTGAAGAACTTTACTGGGGGGAAGACTTGGGGGAAGACTGCCTCGAAGATGAACCACAAGAAGAGGATAACAAAGGCCCACGAATAACTTGGGATGAATTTGTAAAGGCCTTGAAAAGTCTATCAGACAAAAAAGCGCCAGGCAAAGACGACATTCCTGCCGAATTGTTCAAATACTGTGGTACAAACACCAAAAAACAACTATACAATATCATCTGTACTTGTTATGAAACGGGCAACTTACCGGAAGACTTCTGTACCAGTAAAACTATATTTCTTCCGAAAAAAGGAAATGCAACTGAATGCAATAACTATAGAACAATTAGCCTTCTTACGCACGTATCAAAGATCCTTCTTAAGATCATACAACTTAGACTTAATAACAAAATTGAAGAAAATCTCAGCGAAGATCAGTTCGGATTTAGAAAAAATAGAGGAACAAGAGAGGCCATAATAGCTCTAAGGTTAATAATTGAAAGACGGCTGGAACTGAACAAAAATACATACATTGGTTTTATAGATCTAGAAAAGGCCTTCGATAATGTCGACTGGACCAGACTATTCAAAATCTTAAAGGATAAAAATGTTGACTGGAAAGATCGGAGGGTAATCTATCAGTTATACAAAAGACAGATGACTGAAGTGACAATAAACAACTCAAGTAAGAAAGGCACGATTAAAAAGGCGTAAGACAGGGTTGTTGCTTGTCACCCTCTTGTTCAATCTTTACATCGAAGAAGCCATAAATGAAATTAGAGAAAAAACAGAAGGAGTAAAATTTAACGGCATACATATACACTGGATACGGTTCGCAGATGACATAGCCCTTATAGCAGAATCCGAAGAACAGCTGCAGAGCAACATGAACATCATGAACACAATTTTTCAAAATTACAAACTGAAGATAAATATCTCTAAAACCAAAGTACTTGTCACAGCGAAAAACAACAATCCCAAGTTAAATGTCAAACTAGACAACCTACTCATTCAACAAGTAAAGAAGTTTACTTACTTAGGAAGCATCATTAAGGAGACAGGTAGAAGTGACATGGAAATTAGAACAAGGATCGCTATAGCTAAGAAAGCATTTACATCAAATAGATACATATACAGTAGTAAAATAGGCATTAACATCAGAAAAAAACTAATTAAAACCTATATATGGAGTGTTGCTCTGTATGGCAGTGAAAGCTGGAATATAACAAAGAAAGATAAAGACCACCTAGAAGCTTTCGAGATGTGGTGCTGGCGCAGAATGTTAAAGATAAGTTGGAGGGAAAAAGTAACTAACGTTGAAGTGCTGGAAAGGGCTAAAGAAAAGAGAAACATCATAAGAACGATAGAGAATAGAAGAGCTAACTGCTTTGGTCATGTACTCCGGCATCACAATCTAATCACACAAATAATAGAAGGGAAATTAGAGGGCAAAAGAGAGAGAGGAAGACCCAGAACTACATACATACAAACAATAAAAGAATGGAGCTGTAGTGAGTCGTACCAGAAGCTGAAGGAGACGACTTTTGATAGAGATAAATGGTGGCTGTTGCAACGACGGGGGCATCGCCCCTAAGATGAAGAAGAAGAAGAAGAATACATCTGAAGTAGTAGATTCTTGAAATTAACAAACTTATTCTTCATCTAGACACTGAGAGATTACAGCTCTGTAAATCTCACTTCTATACACTAACAAATTTTCATTTTATTGGCGGGGCCCACTTCCTAATAAACAAAGTCAGGGTCCTTTAAAATTGAAATTTACTGAGAGTGAAAAGTGATCGCATCGGAGAAACTACCGGACTGAGCTCAGGCAGACCAAGGGATATGTCATCAGCTTTAAATAAACCATTATTACAACTTAGTTTCATTCTGTTATTCGAAGAAATAAATTTTAAAAAAAAAAAAAGTAAAAGTGGTCGGACCTGGAAAACTGCCAGGCTGTGGTCAGGCAGACCAGTATTTTTCTAGGCAGACTTAAGCAAGCTATCGGTACGACATATTTTTATTCTTTTATTCGAAGAGATAAATTTTTCACTAAAAAAAGTAAAAGTGGTCGGACCGGGAAAACTGCCAGGCTGTGGCCAGGCAGACCAGTATACATATATGTAGGCAGACTCAAGCAAGCCATCGGTACGATATATTTTCATTCTATTTTTCGATGAGATATTTTTTACTTTTTTAAGAGGGCATACTTTTAGCTACTCCGCAAAACGTGCCAAGATAGCAGCCGGCAGACCAAGATTTATATGCTTTACTAAACTGCTCCTATCGCTACAGCCATGTCTCATTCTATTCTTCGATGAGAAATTTTTAACTTTTTTTAGAGGGCAAACTTTTAGCTACTCCGCCAAACGTGCCAAGCTGCGCCGCGGCAGACCACGACCAATCCGAAGTACTAGAGCTCCTCTACCCGTACATAGCTAAAATATTCTATTCTTTTGTGAGATATGGTTGACACCTGCCGTCGCTCGGACTAAAACTCAACAGGTCGCTTTGGAGGTCGCTAAAAGACAAGACGTAAGCTCCACAGATGAGAAGTGTGACGCGAGACGCAAAATGACATCTGTCAGACAAGCGATCGTCGGAGACGTGAGACGTGCAACATCGCGACGCTTAAAACCGTTTCCATATCAAATGTATGAAAAATAAGAGACAAAGTTACACGCGTGAGACACGCGTCGCATCAATGACGGCATTGACGGCTGACGATCATATTTTGTCTGACAGCCTGTGGTTGCCCTGTGACTCTGTGGAATTTTTGCCTTAAACGACAGATGGAAAGACATGAGCGGATGAGTGCCGATATCGTAGTACAATGCACACACGCGCTAAAGGTCCGTCATCGTCGGGCCATTGTTTATAATTGGAATTGAAAAACATCCTCTACGCGATACGGCGACACCTACAGTACAGCTTAGCCGGGAGCTTGCGGTGCAGGCCCGAAAGTTCGCGGAAGGAAGTCTTTTCACCGACTCTACAATCTGCGAATTAAAATGTTACTGTGTGTGTTATCTGTGCTAACAGGCGATATACGATAAATTTGTTAACCTGCACTACTGCCTTTACTCGATCGTAACACTATAGAATATTAATTTGATATTGTTTGAAAAGCTCATGTTAGGATATTTTCCCCTTGAAATTCTCGGAGCTTCGGACAGGGTATCGATTAATACAAATGCCTCACGCAGGCAGCCTTTGAATGCAGTTGGCCCCAAATGACGATCTATGAAAGCACGGCACTTAGGCCCCAAACGTGCTGATTTTTTGCCATTGTAATTTCAGCGACACTCAACCGTCATTCTACTGCGAGTGTGATTTTCTATACTAGAAATTGACAGCAAAATACGAAGCTACAAAAACTATTTAACTGACATGCCATCGACACACAACTGACACAATTTTAATTTCCGGCCCCAGGGGAGGTCTATGAGGGCTAACGCTATGTTAGTAGAAATATGGATGTTGATGTGATGATGATGCCTGAAGATGTAGTAGGTATGAGTTACCTAACTGAGCTATCTGAATAGAACTAAATACGTATAATTAAACCACGCTGAAGCTGAACATGGACTCAATCTGAAAACGCTAAAATAGCCCGGCGCGGAATTTCCGCGAACTTTCAGGCCCGCCCTGAGCCAGGACTGCTTGCCCTGTGCGTGCCCTGTGGCCTATGCATCGAAACTAAAAGCTACAATTCTGCAGGTGAAATTCGATGTACATTGCGTAGTCGGTTAGCCATTATTATCCTATTATTAAACCGGCTACGCAATGTACATCGAATTTCGCCTGTAGGATTGTAGCCTGAAGTTTCGAAAAACTGGGCACTGCTCGCTCGCTCGCTCAGCTCATTCATTCCCAATGGCACGGTGACGTACTGCGCCCGCGCAGCTCTCGTGGTTTTCGTTCCAATTTCAAATTCAATTATTTTATTTTTCTTTATTATTGTTTGTTCACTAATGTGTGTTTTTTATTATTGTTCGATTCCATGCCACATTAAATCAATTCTTTGTTTGTTTTTAACATAAATACTGATATCATGTTTTTTCTGAAAGTTACTGAAAACCACGGGGGTTGTTGTGAGTTGTCTGAAAAGTATTTTTATACAGTGAAGTGTTTTAAGGCGAAACATATTTTTTGGTAAGTTGTTTTACTGAGTATAGAATATTATTCTTCAATATTTTTTCGGCATCCTTTATCGATACAAAACCTACCCTTTAACCATGGCACGCATTTAAATTGACGGTTGGAGTGCACTACGGGCGGCTGCCATACAAATGTTTTAGGTATATTTTCGTAAAGTGGTTTCCGCGGGCCAGCCCCCTTAAGTGCACCCTAACCAAAGATTTCTTTTCGGAAGGATTTCCTTGACTCGCATGGAACCGTTTTAGAAGTGGGGCCACCTAAATTTTTGTTGCATTTTTTTTATCAAAGTAGTTTAGTTTGTTAAAGGTTTTATACATTTTTTTTTATCATAACCATACCTAAGCACTGTAGCAGTGATTTTGACATTTGTTTTTATTTTTTTTTCTTTTCTTTGATACAGTGGAAGGACAACACCGAAAATGACGTAGGGGAAAGTGGTATAAGACGGGGTAGGTGGGTAAGACGGGGACCCGCAAAAAAAACATGTTCTAAACATGCTCTGAAAATACTACTTACACCATCTTACGGCCTTTTGAGCAAGTTATTGATTGCCGCAAACCCTATGGAGGATAGTGCAGTCATTGTGATTTTATAAGAAATTTATTGATTTTAACACTTTCTATGTAATATATGGGTAATTTAACTACGTAACTGCATAAAATTCGTGACGGATAGAACTGGTGCAGATTTTTTTTCAGAGAACAAATAAATTTTACTAATTATTGAGCAATTTTCCTACATGGCAGCTCTTGATACATAATCAGGAAAAAAAAATATTTTTTTGTTGTCGTTTGGGGCACAATGGGGTACCCCCTTTCTTATAACATGCGTACACCTATGGACTCTGTTAATAGGTGTGAAGGTTTTACGGACAAATTATGATGAGGCGGTACATATTTACCCCTATTGTGAGAACCTTGATTGATCAAGTTGTACCCCATCATGCCTCAGCATCCCTAGGCATACCTATACCCTGTCTTACCTCACTGGTGGAGGCAAGATGGGGCAAAACATAGTTTTTAAAAATCTTGAATTTTTACTAGATGTTTTATATTTTTGTATAATTGTTGATTGAATTATGAAAGAAGAAAGAGTGTTTGTTTCTTTACTCAAATTTCAGTGTCATAGAATAAGAATTTCTTAGTGTTTTTGCCGTTTTTCCTTAAAGGCCCCATCTTATACCACCTTCCCCTACCGCATAATTTTGCGGCGGTATTTAACTGGATTTAGTTACTATTTTACAAAACAAGTTTAGGAATCTATATTGCATATTATGGTGAAATGGGGAAGTAAAGGCACAAATTTGGGGGCGCTTATACAATAGATCACTCAGTACTAGCGACGATTTTGACGCTTACCGACTTTAACTGGAAATTACCGGAATCTCAGGGGAAGTCAAGGTAACAAGAAGTTGGTTGCCACGAACGTCATATTTCTTGGATTGAAATTGGCTCAGAATCATATGACGTTTTTGTATCAGATTTTTACTGTTTTGATATTCATATACTTTGAGATTGTTGACAGTAGCTGCCCTGGCTATGCAACAAATAACAATCGCAAAAATCCTGAATTATATTATTATGTCTACCTATGATTTTTATTATGTATGTATTTTCCTTAATAAATCACTATGACATCGTGATGATTTTATTTTATGCAGGTAACATGGCAGCAAGCAACACATAATAGAAAGTTTACAGAATGTTCACTCGACCCTATTCAGGATTATTGCGACTGTTACATAGCCAGGGTTGCTACTGTCAAAAACCTCAAAGTATAAGAATATCAAAACAGCAAAATCTGATACAAAACGTCATATGATTCTGAGTAAAAATTTTAATCCAAGAAATATGACGTTCGTGGTAACCATTGACTTCCCCAGTTATTTCCTGTTAAAGTCAGTAAGCGTCAAAATCATCGCTAGTACTAAGTGAGCCATCTGTATGTATAGGCACCCCGCGCGCAGTTTCCCTAATTTTATAAGGAAGAATCTTTGTTGTTCGAAGATAAACCAGTTAAATTCGATCCCTGTAATGGGAAAGTCGATCTGCTGGCGTACTTATGCCAAAAGTCACAAAATATAGCTGACCAAGATGTCAGCCTAATTTTTCTTATCATCCACTCCAGAAGTTTTAAAGAAGTGCCTACGAATGTGTTACAAAGTCTCAAGATCAAAAGCTTATCAAGAGGCACGTCATTGTTTAGACTGCTCAAAAGACTGTTCACTCAGCACAGCATAAATAAATAATGTCGCCCACATAACTAACCTACATAATATCTTTATCTTCTATGTTTAAGACCTAATAATAATTTCTTTGCCGTTTAGCATTTTATACGATGAAATTTAACTATAACGAAAACTCAGAATCAGCTGGTGGTAAGGAACAACTTTCCCCGGAACATAGGTCGAAATCTAAAAAAAAATTGGGCCTCCCATACAAACTTGCCGATAAGCTAATTTCAGTAACTATGGGAGGACTAAATTTTATTTCGTATTTCGATCTATGTTCCTTGGGTTGTTCCTTATTATCACCAGCCGATTCTGAGTTTTCGCTATCGGTCAATAGTAAAATATCACCCTATATAATAATATTATTAACAAGCACCTAATACCCTGTTTAATTTAACTTTCTGCCTACCCCGCAAAGGATAAGTAGAGACGTTGTGTATGCATACATACAGGTATTCATGTATGTTACTACTAGCAGACGTCCGTTACGATATCTCGGTGATAAACATTCCACCATTGATTGCAGGTTATACGAGCTGGCTAATTTGTGTCACAACGGCCAACGGATTTTGGACCATCTGGACTAAGACCCGGTAGGTAGTCAGTTGAATCATTCATGCATTTTATATTCTGAAAACACGGTCCCTTGATTGGTAGGTATACGGAAACTCAACTTAAGCTTCACCAATTAAAATCCAAACTTTTGTTTTTTTTTTTCATGCCATGCAAACATGTCTAAATATAGGTTTAAAATCAAAGGAACTGTGAAATGTTTATTATTAGATTTATGGATACAGAAAAATTTCGTATGTCCAAATTTTGTATTGTCCAATGTTCAGTTTATTTCAACCAATGATTCTAGAAGATAGAAAACTAGTTTCACTAGATTTTTAAAGAATATTAAAGTAAGATTGTTCCGTGCTTCGGATGGGCACGTTAAGCCGTCGGTCCCGGTTGTTGTCTATGATGGCAGTCGTTACACAACCATGCTATTTGCAGTAGGCGGTTGAAAAATTCTGACACCAGGGTTCATCGGGTCGTTGAACGACACGAAGAGAGAGAGAAGAAAAGAGAGACTAGATTTTTAGCAATGATTTTCAGTATTTTTTTTACACTCTGTATAGTATCACCAACTGCTAGTGGGTGATAAAAATACTTGCATCGCAACCTGAGCGAAACACCCGACACCTACTCAGATAGCCAGAAGTCGTTACGAATAGCGGTCACTGGTTAATGAAGATTATGCTGTACCTTAGATTACATTAGGTATGATGGGTGGGCGAATTGGTGCAGTGATTTTTGTTTAATATTTAACTTTCGGTAGGATTTCTTTATTTTAAAGTCTATCTGCTCAAATTCTTAGAAAAAAGGTCGATGCATTAAGATACTGCTCCCATAAGAAATTGCCAATCATTGATCAGCATTTGGTGTTAAATCAGATAGTCGGAAGTCGTTACGTATAGCGGTCACTGGTTAATGAAGATATGCTGTACCTTGGATTACATTAGGTATGATGGGTGGGCTAATTTGTGTAGTGTTTTTTTGTAGGCGAAATTGAACTTTCGGTAGGTAATGGTGATTAGATAGACAGACGATCTGGTCAAGTCCGTGGGTAAATGCTGGATGCAGGCCGCTTCTAATCGGACAAGGTGGAAATATTTATGGGAGGCCTATGTTCAGCAGTGGACGTCTTGTGGCTGATATGATGGATGAGGTAATGGTAATGGTTCTTTATAAGTTTTACTAATAAAAGGTAGGTCGAATCATTATTACAGTATGACACCGCTACGTTATTCTGTAATCTAACAAAAAAATTGCGCTGACCTGACCGCAACTGATTTGAGATTAGGGCAGGATTCCTGCCGCAGGAAGATGATGATAGATAACATTATGACAGGGCTCCCATAAAAAATACCTCTAGGTATGATAGTTCAGAATTTGTTGTATCTTGATCTTTTAACCATCTGATATTATGCTATTAACTGATCATCTTCTATGATTATTTCAGGAGCCTTCGCGTGTGACACAACAAATGATCACAACAGCGCTTGTTCACGGCACGATGAGCGACTTTGCGCGGGATGAAGGAATTTTAAAAAGTGAGTAAATCATTTTGTAAGATTTCTAAACTTTTTCCGTGTAAGTATTTAGTTTTTCGGTAATCATCAACAAAAAAAACAGTTACACATCACAATTTCAAAAGGTTCTAGTGGTGTTTGGACTGCACAGGGTGAGAATGACGAATAATTTTCCTGAAAACGCTAAGCTCGTCAGGTTAAACAGTTCTGTACAATATGCACAGGGAAAATAGGGCAAAAAAAACAGTTAAAAGTAAATTGCTTAGTCAGCTAACTTCGGTCCCAGGGAGTAGTTGACAGCTCAGTGATTTAAACTTGAACTAAGAACGCTGAGGTTTTTCAAAACCTCTCTGTGGATTTGCAGCGCCATCTATAAAAGGCCCTTTTAATTTTTTGTCAGCATAAAAGCTAACTAAATGACTCTGAAACTTATGTCAGTAATGTTGAAAATGGCCGTTTTTAGGGTGCCGTACCCAAAGGATGAAAACAAAATTCTATTACTGAGACACCAGGATGTATCTCATAAACCGTAATAATAAGAGAGTTGAAATTGACACAGATGCCGTTTTTTTGTAGCGGCTATAACAGCAAATTCTGAAAAATATAATTAAATGGAAATTTTGGAGGCCTCTCATATAACAAACTTGATTTTTATGCATTATTTAGACACAATGGTACGGCATCCATCGTGCGCGACTCCAACTCGCACTTGGCCGATTTATTTTACAGTTACATTTATACGATAAATGTATGTGTAATGTGTGTGTATAAAATTAACCCTATTATTTTGCACAATTCCAGATTTGCTCTCACCACCAGAATGAATCTACAACGGTCTCCAAAGTAGTGAGCATAATTTATCGTGAGGTCTCGAAATAGATATTATGCACATTACTTTGGATATGTTGTAAGAACTATCAACAATGAAGAAAGAAAGACGAAGAAAGGAGATAACAGAAGACCCTATTGGGAGTTTAATGCACTTACAGTTACAGTACATAATAGAACTTTCACTGAAAAAGGGAAAATCTATGAAGACCGTCCAGCAGTACACTTTTTACTTACCGACTTGTTAACGGTTTCTGTTAGTTTATTATTTATATATTTTTTTTACTTTAAGGATATAATCGGGTCAAGGTGGACTCTTGGATGCAAATCTGCGAATCATCTGTCTCACAAGTGTCTTGCGATTACTCTTGTGAGTTTAGTCCTCTTTAAATTTTTTACACTTTCTACTTCTATTTTAGCCAAAGCTGTCTAATCGAAATAGGGTTGAACATTTTTCACTATTTAATTAATAACTTGCATAAGTAGGTACTCACCAAAAGTCCAACAAGAAGAATCAAAGCGATCACTCCAATAGTGCTGACAGCAATTGCCACGGCAGCTCCAGACCCTTCAACAGTATCACCAAGCACCCGGGAAGAAGCCTCAGTAGTCACTTCCCCATTGAAACTTGTCAGGTCTTCCAAATCATTCACGGATTTAGTAGTTTCTTCCGTCGTTACTTCCTCTGTAGTGTCATCTTTTATTGTAGTGTCTACAATCTTTGCACCTTGAGTCGTTGTTTTAGATTCCGTTACTACTTCTTCAGTTTCTGTCTTGGGTTCAGTAGTCGTGATTCTTGTTGTTGTAGTTAGTTTTGTAGTTGTTGTAGGCGGAGATGAAGCTTTGGTAGTTTCTTGTGTGATCACTTCGTTGCTATCACTATTCTCTTCCGAAACGCTTTCTTTTATTTCACTTGGTGGTGTCTCAGTTTCAGTACTTGAACTTCCAGTGTTAGGTGCTTCAGTAGGGCTCCTCGTTCTTTCTGTATTAATTTCGGTTTGTACTTCTACAATCATGGTAGTTGTTTCTACAGGGATCGTAGTTTCTGTAATAATTTCTTCTTTGGTAGTTGTAGTCGTAGGGCTACTACTGGCTTTTTCTGTTGGAATTTCTGTGGGTTCTTCAACACTCACAGTGTTTTCAGGAACTTTTTCTGTTGTGATCGCTACAGTCTGAGAAGATACTTCCACTTTCGGTGTTGTTTCTGTGATAATGGTGGTTTCTTCAGCAGAATCAGTTGTGGTGTATTGAGGTCTGTAGGTGGTAATAGGTTCGTCTTTAATAGTAGTTGACATTCTTGTTCTGGTGGGAAACACTGGATGCCAACTATTGGTAGTTTTTGTTGTTTGTTCCGTTTCGACGCTTTCTGTAGATTCAGTTTCTGTAGGAACGTAAGAGAATCTAATTGTAGTGATTTCATAGTCAGTTGTGGTGGGTGTTTCAGTAACAATACTTGATTGGTCATCAATCCCTAACGTGTCATCTTGGGGTGTAGTCAAACCATTTGGCAGTTTCGTAATAGATTCGAAACCAGTTGACTTTGTTGCATCAACTGGAGGAATTTTATCTTCTGATATTGTAGTCGCTTCCGTCGTGGTTTGTTCTTCCACCGCCGCTGAAACCCATTCACCAGAACTTTCCGTAGAAGTTTCTGAAGATTCAGATTTTGTTGCCTCTGTAGTAGCAGGAGAGGAGTGACCGTTACTCTGAACTGAAATATTACTCTCAGCAGGCAACCTCTCAGACTTGGAGTCAGTACTTGCTGTAACTTGTATTTGTTTTTTCGGAGTTTTTTCGGATGAAATAGGAATAACTGGTCTCCACGGTAGCACTTTTTGGTCCTCGTCATCATTTTTCTCGGATATTATGTCATTGTTAAGAAGACTTGCAGGTGTAGTCGTTGAAGTAGTTGTTGTGCTCGTAACTGGGTCTTTTTTCTTTTCTGTAATATAAAGAAAAATATATTTGAAGCATCATTAGATTTATCTAGTAAGTACTACTAAATTAAGAACTAGGTACAAAATTTTATAATGAAGTATAATTTTTAATTTGTATTTATCAGATGAAGTCGTAATTTATTTCAAATGTTTATCCTCTCATCTTGTTTAGGCATAGTATTTGTAAACTAATTTAGAATTGCACCTTACTTACCAATAGATTCAGGTTCTTTTTGTAGTTCGTTTTCATCTACACTCTTTTGCGTGGATGATGCATTGACTGAGCTGCCCATGGAAGGTGGACTTATCAAACTAGCCAAAGCCCAAGCTGTCAAGGTTGGTGGTATTTCGAGGTCACTGACCCCACCCTCTGATTCCGTAGACGTAGCAGGTGACGTTGTGTATTTTGTCGATCCCCTTTTCCAAAGTGTTGGGATGCTGTTGTCTGATATTGCCTGAGAATGGACCACTTTCTTTACGCCGCTTATATCAGTTTGCAATACAGGATCAATTTCTGAAGAAACTGTTGTCAAAGAAGCCTTTGGTGGTGGTGCAGTCTTTGGTGTTGTGGACGATAACTTGTCTTTTATATCAAAGTATTCTGAATAAATTGTTGTAGGTGCTGTTGACCTTGTGTAAGAATACCTAGTGGTATTTCGCCTTGGTGCCATCCAAATGGGTTTCGGTTTCGGAGTATTATGATGAAATTTTCTGGTTGATTGTCTAAAGTTTCGATTGTATGTAGGGTCATCTAGTCTTGGTGTAACATTATTAGGCGATTGGTTACTTCCTGTTAGATTCAAACGTTTTGAGTAGCTCCTGTTTCTACTAAAATTACTTGTGAAAACATGTGAGGTTTTCTCGGTGGAAGATACCAATGCATTTTGTGTTGAAAATGAAATCGGGCTCACAGAATTAAAGAAAGTCGGACCTAATGGAGCTATTGTAGAATATGACAAGTAATTGGAAGATAATGATACTGATTCTGCAGGTGGATCAGGATATGATTTAGTAGGTGTCAATATTGAAGGTTCCGTTGCTTTCAATGATGCAAATTCTTTTTCTTCAGATGTACTCACTGTAGGCTCATTTGGTAATGTATCATTGTCACAATCCTCATCGCTCGATTGATCAATATTATAAGTTTCAGTAGATAATACTGACATTTCATAGTAAACACTTGTACCTTGTACATCAGATAACTCTTTGTTATTACTAGACCCAGCTTCCTCGTTGTCGGAAACTCTTATTTCTTTGGTATTCTTGAAAACAATAGTTGACTTATTTGTGGGTACACCACTTTTTAACTTTTCGGAAGGCTTATACTCATTAACTATTTTTATATTAGTAGTATTCGTTGGGGATTTTGCTCTTATAGCATCTAAATTTTTAATTATACCCTGAGAGATCTCTTGATGCTTCTTGTCGAAGTAGTCACTTTTAGGTGTAGTTAGTTCATAATCAAAGAAGTTGTTAGGTTTATAAGGATCTTCATTTTTGGTATCTTTGGGTCCAAAGGAGTCAGAAAAGAAACTGTACTCTGACTTTACTTTGTTATCTGAACCTTCTGAATCGTGACCACTGTCATCACCGAAACTAGGATTCGTAAAGAAATTTGAATCAAATTTACTAGAAGTATACTTTTCAAAATTATCTTCATCCTCTTCATGTTCCTCACTTTCATACTCTTCTTCTTCATTCTTAAAAACAGATTTCACAGAAGATGGCATGCTAGTTGTGGAAGACGAGCTCAATGGCATTTTGGTTCTTTTGTAATTCCTCATACTTGTCATGATCTGTACTGGTTTTTTCACTTCAGGCGTAGGGGTGACTATGAACACCGTCTCAGTTCTCCCAGCTTTTGTGGACGTTGTCGCTGAAGTAGTGCTTTTAACTCTTCTCATAGGGCTTGACGTGGTTGATTTCCCAAACCGGACCCTTCCTCTGTCTTTGTATTTGGCATTTTTCTCTGTGTGGTCTTCTGGGACGGATTCTTTGGGGTGTAGTTCGTTGAGGGCCTGGTCTGGGCTGTGGTGTCGTCGGGGCCAGGTGGCGTTGGCCCGGACTAGTCGAGTGACCCGGTCGTCCCTCGCTGACGGGGTCGTGTTAAGCGGGAGTGCGCTCCCACTCACTGTGCCGCTTAAAAGTAGCAGGCTCGCTACTAGCGCTGCACCTGAAATGTAGAAATATTTCGTGGTATTAATTATTACGCGGTTTATTATTTTGCATGATGCAGACAAGTTAAGCTACGTGCCAGTCAGTACATACATATTGGTGATTCTTTTTGTCTTGTTCTAAATATTACTTAGCTGTTTTTAATATGGGTTGAGTTCTTTTCCACCTATCTTTATTTTATTTTCTTTACCCTTCACCTAGTAGGAACTCCCTTGTAAAATGACGCATTTTTATTGTGTTACTTCAAACATCGTTTCCTTACATATCGAGTGAGACATCGAGTCGCTAAATGTTCTATTGTACTCAGTTTTTTTTCTATCATTCAAATGTCAATTAACTATTTCTATTTCTAGAAAACTTGCAAAATTATCCACCGCAGGCAGGATTTGAACCTGCAACCTTCGGCATCTGTACTAGCCTGTGAGCTTAGCAAGTATATCTTATAACTGTAACTACTTACATAAACATATTCTGACTGGTGACTCCATGGTCATCGCATGTCGCTGCGTCTCTTGCAGTAATTGACTCGTCGGCTCACCTCATGGCTCGTTCTGAAAAAGAGAGAAAAATCTATTTAATATGAGATCTAGATCTCCGCTATTACACACTGAATTATTCTGCAATCGTTTTTGTCCTTAGGCTATTCTCATAACCTGGGTCGGCTCTCTTCTAGTATGTCAGTGTTGTAGTCTGTCATGTGCAGTCTGCTTAACTTGGCTTTTTAACGTGATCTTCGAAGGTTTCTTTTCTTTTTGTCGCTTGCAATTCCAGCAAGACACCAGCTTCAAAAACCACCCAAGCTATCACTCACACCATTGAGTAGCCGAATTAATATTCAATCCAGTCACTAGTTGTCACAACTGAGACGCTTTGTAAGTAGCAAAATACGAGCCCAGCACTCTACAAAGAAAAATTCCTCCATTCATTCATTATAAGTTTCCCACTGACCTAGCGATACACTATAATAATAGCACACAATTACCTGTCCCCGTCATATCCGTGGGAACGTATAAAAGTGAATCTTATACTGTCGCCGTACCGATGTCACACGGTGATTTAGACTTCCTAGGTTAACCAGGTAGTCTAGGTATCACGCCATCCAGACTTCCCCGGTGAAAGCTACTATGTTTTTTATCAATTTAAACCTAAGTATGCAAAGGCGTATTGAAAATTGGTTCTAGGGGCAAAAGATAGATGGCGCTACGTGGCGTAATTTTTAT
The DNA here is from genome assembly GCA_024500475.1 of Phthorimaea operculella. Lineage (NCBI taxonomy): Eukaryota > Metazoa > Arthropoda > Insecta > Lepidoptera > Gelechiidae > Phthorimaea > Phthorimaea operculella. Next base: position 3,140,207 of record JANFCV010000019.1, on the reverse strand, counting down.
AAGAGCGTTCGTAAATTGGTTTGAAGTAATTTATTAAGTAGTTTATAATATTATAAGTCATGTATAAAGGGAGTTAATTACATAAATATGTAGGTATGTCAAACTTATTAGATGACCAGATAGATCTGTAGATAAGTTTTGAATTTTTCGTTGTAATAGGTACCACCCGAATTATAATTATAAGTACAGCAAATTTTTTTACACTTGAATAATAATTTACTTCCAGTACTAGCACGATTCCCAAGAAAAAAAACAATAAGCCACATCATAGTTTTTACATCATGTTTTTACACCCGAGTGCACCCGTATCTTTCTCTCTGTTTACCCTCTGGTTGGCCGGTAGAGAATGCCGCGTGGCATTAGGCCCGCCTTTTGTACTATGTGCAATAAAGTATAAAAATAAATAAATAAATAAATAGTTCACATTACATAAGAATACGTTTCCCAGGAGCCTCAGTAGTGTCTTATTCTTAGATAATTGTGTCTATTTCCCAGATAAGTTGACCTAGTGTGATCTTTGAAATTGTCGTGATGTTTGAAGTAAAGTAGATAGTAATTGGTAGTACTTCTTGTAAGGCAGACTGTGTACTTTGTTAATATCCAAATAGTAGGAGTATTCCTATCCATTTAGAAAAACCACTATAAAGCCACTATACCTATGTCGACCGCAATCACCAATATCACCATATCGAGGTGTTGTATTACTATCACCAGTACGTCATCTTACCCACAAAGAGAGAAATTATTCTGGTTTTTCATACAAATACTAAGATAAACGAGTATAAGTTGGTTCCCTTTAATAAGTAGGTGTATTACCTAGTTACTCAAATAGTTCCATATTCAGAAACCACATTACCAAGAACAACCTACGTAGGTACAGCCCAGGCTTAGGAATCTAGGTCTTGAAACAGGTTCTAAATAACCTGACTTTAGGTTTCATTAGGCGAATGGTATTGAAACTGCATATAAACGCAGCAATTTATGTACAGCTTTAGAAAATGGTAGAGTTGAGTCTTACTTCAAATAGACGAACTACCTTTCATCGGGTCGTTCAAAATCGATTTCCTTAACACGATAGAAATAAGAAGATCATCAAATGTTTCCCCTTAGGACCGGTATGCTACCAGTCCCGCTATGCTACCTTTTCATAGTGTAAGGTTAACCTTGATTGACTCAAAGGCAATGCTTTTATCCGTATCTATACCTAGGCCTAATTATAAAATTCTCTTTTTTGTAATAACAGACATACTTTTTGATTAACAATCACATACAAAACTGATTTTGATCCTCATTCTATTGCTGATTGTGCCTATAACTTTAAAAAAAGTCTTTTGCAATATCGATATGTACCTCGTACCACCCATACATTGTCAAAAAATACACCATGGAATACCATATTGGTACAATGGATGTACTTAATACCTACGTAGTAGCTTAGTATAATAGTTACAATGCAATGGTGTCCTTGGTCCCAATTTGGATGAGTAATCATCATCTTTTGTAGGCCTACACCTCATTTCTTTTTGTTGTTCTTAGTAAAGGTCTGGAAGCAGTTCGCTGACTTGCTCGTTTCGCAAACCGGCGCGATTCGCCAACTCGCTTTCTGCCAACTGGCGCGCTAGGCCTACTTACGCGATTCGCCGACTGAGCTATTAGTAAACTATAGCTACAGTGTACAGTCAATTACACATTTTATAAACATTTTGCATATTTCGGCATTAGGGAATTTAAATTTTTTTTTGGTTTGCATCTGTATAAAAAAGTGGTTTAGTTTTTAAAGTTATTCTTAAGCGCTAACATCACAAATGAGATTGTAAGTCTATGGCTATGCATATGCATGTGTAACGATGACGTTTCCGATGATCACTTGTCTGACAGATGTCATGATGCGCGTCGCATCACGCGTCTATTCTGTGGAGCTTGCCCCGTAGAGACAAAGCTACATATTTGAGGCGCGCGTCGCATCGAAGACGGTTGACGGTCACTTGTCTGACAGATGCCATACAACGCGTTACGATGCACGTCTTCTCTGTGGAGCTTACGCTTTAATTTTTTTTATATGTAACAAGTCATTTAAAAGGTTGTTCAGTTGTTCTCTTGATAAGTTTATCCCTAGTACTTATTCAAAATTTCATATCATGCCATATTACGTTCTCGTATTAAATTTTCTATTGTACAATAAAACAGATCCATAAACTATTATTATGTTCACTGTACATCATGACAGTTTGCTAACCGCGCAGTCGGCGAATCGCGTAAGTAGGCCTAGCGCGCCAGTCGGCAGAAAGCGAGTTGGCGAATCGCGCCGGTTTGCAAAACGCGCAAGTTGGCTTACCGCGCGTACTCCTTAGTAAAGTAGTAACGTACATACACATATTTTTTTTTGTATATGAACTCACACTATTAGCTCCATGCTGTACAAAATTCACAAAATTTTTGATGGATTGGATCAAAGATCAAGGATAAAATTCTAGCTTAATTTAAAACTCGATCTTAATCACTAGCTGTCATTTATCTGTCTCAAATTATAACTTCATCTTGCACATTTTCTCAAGTTCAAGAGAGTTTCATATACCGACTTTCGTACCTAACCCTACGCTTTACTCACGAAACATCCTCATAACTAATGTTATAACCACGACGCAAGACTAATCTCAAGAATTACCCGTATTTTAAATTCAAGACATTCATAATGCTATTAAAATTATAATTCTACAATCACAATCATAATTCCAAGAAGCTTGAACAATAACTTAGCTGTATTGAATACGCGACTGCATTTTTTATCAGAATGCAAAATACTCTGCAAGTCTTGTTCGTGCTAAGATTTACATTTAAAATTCTCCTATCAAATGTATCGTGAATGGGCATATCGCTTTGTTTGGTATACATTTCGGTTTTAACTTTCTTTACTTTATTAGCAGTATTCTAGTGGCAGAAAATAAAAATATGCAGCATGATACCAAGCTATCCAGACAGTTTGATATTATCATCATTCATGAGGACATTATTTTTCTATGTAAGTGTCACTAAGGGGCAAGCTCCACAGTGTAGCTTTGTTTCTTCTGGTTCATACATTTTATATAGAAACTGTTTCAAACGTTGCGATGTTGCACGTCTCATGTCTCCGACGTGGCTTACGTCTCACGTCAGACAGCCGATGTGGCGCAGTGGTTAGTACGACTGCCTGCGACGCAGAAGGTTCCGGGTTCAATTCACGGTGGGCCCACTCATAATGTTGATATTTATCGCTTTGTGAATTTGTTCCCAGTCTGGTTAGGACATTGCAGGCTGAACCACCTGATTGTCCGAAAAGCAAGATGGTTCCGTGCTTCGGATGGGCACGTTAAGCCGTCGTTCCCGGTTGCTATCTATGATGGCGTTGTTTACTCGTTGCACAGCCATGTCAGAGGCTTGCTACTTGCATTAGGCGGGTGAAAAACTCTGACACCAGGGTTCATCGGGTCGTTGGTCGTCGGAAGAAGACGTCTCACGTCTACCATGTTGAGCTTACCCTGAATTAATTGAAAAAGCAATAGTGAATATCAAAGTTTGCGATATGATTGCAGTATTTATTCTCGTGGTAGAGGTTCTTTGTAAAGATCGTGACAGAATGCGCCCGCGACTATGTTGGTGCAGAATTAGTGTTAAAATCGTGAATTATCGATGTTTCGCTCGGGAAAATTCTCATTCAGTGCTATAAAAACTTTTTTATAAATATAAATTTTTATATTTATTTTTGGCTATCTACATAAGGGAATTATTAGACTTAAACCGCCATGCCACTTAGCCATGGTTTAGGTCGCTTGGCAATCGTATGGAAAATTAATTTAAACACTGTCTAAACTCGCGTCTAATGGTTTTGTAATCACACCGTTTGTCTATTATGCAAGGGATATAGGCGTGATATGTAAGTATAATGTATTATGTACTAATCTAGGTACAACAATTCTTTTTTGTACACGCAATCCTAATAATTTAACTTACTAACTACATATTCGATGACAAGTCTAATTTAATAAATCGATTTACAAAAACATCGATGTATTTTACATATTTTATCGACACGAGACGATGCGTGTCTGTCTGACTGAATGAATGAATAACAAAAACCTATCTTAGTTGAATCAAACGCATTGACTCTGTATAGACTGAGTGAATTTATCTTCACACATAGAGTCACTCACCTCATATAGGGTGTTAATTTAAATAAAGGATGCCGTAAAAATATAGAAAAAAAATCCCAGTCACAACTTTTTTTATTTTTACTTAGCTGACATTTGATTCAAATGCCTATATCTCAGCCGAAATTCGTTAAATCTCAAAGTTGTTTAGACGAAAGTACTTGTATGGGCACGCTCTAAACAACAACATTGTCAAAAAATTATTTTTCAAAAAATTTTTTTTTGACTAAATCAAAAAAAAAATTCACTGGGATTTTTGAAATATTTTTCACGGCGTCCTTAATCGATACTTAACCTACCCTGAAGCTATGGCACGCATTTAAATTAACACCCTGTATACTGCATCCTTTATACATCATGCATGAGTCCAAAGTGTTTTATGTAGCGTCCAGGATGTCTCTTTAGAATCGTACACGCACCGGACAACCATACCATTACCATAACAGCCACAAAAGTCCACTGCTGGACATAAGCTTTTCCCTATAGGGAGGGGTATTGCCATACTCATTACACTTGGTAGGCGGATTGGCAAGATCAGTGTACGAAACTTGTGCAGGATCTAGACACACGGCAGTGTGTCCGCCAAGTTCGAGCAAAGAACCGACACACCGGCCGTGGGTTATATTACACGAACCATTTCGGGCCAAGTTCGACCTACCTATAACTCAAAATCTATTTTATCTACGCATATGAAATTTCTAGTATCTGTCGAGATCTACTTACTTATCTAAAATACAAAATTTCATTAATGTACCTATTGTAGGTCTTGAGATATTGATGTCAGAAAATCGCTATTTTTACTATACACTCACTGACTGACTGACTGACTCACTCACTCATCAAAAACCTAGACCACTTCCAATGGTCGTATTGACTTGAAATTTGGCATGGAGGTAGGTCTTTAGGTCAAGGTAAAGGAAAAAATCTGAAAATGGCCAAGTGTGAGTCGGTTTTAAAAATAATGAAGGTGTAAATTCATACCCCTAAGGAACTAAAACAAAAAAATATCTATATCTTCCAATGGTCGTACCGACCTAAAATTCGTTACGAAGGTTTGTAATTTAGTCAAAGTAAAGTAAAAATTGCTGTAATTGCTATGCCGTGTGATGCCGGCTTAGAATAGCATCACCCCAATTCTACCCGTGGGTGTCGTAAAAAGCGACTAAGGGATACTCATCCAGGGAATCCTCGCCAATCCGCCTGCCAAGCGTGGTGAGTATGGCAATACCCCCCGATAGGGGGAGGCCCATGTCCAGCAGTGGACTGTTGTAGCTGTTATGTTATGTTAAGTAAAAATTTAATATATCCGGCTACGTACATTTCATATATTTCATTTCATTATACCGCCCTGACTTGGCAAGCTTATCAGTAAATAGAAAACGTGTAAAAAAAATCCAAGATATTGAATGGGCAATGCGCTCTAGCGTGTCAGTCGTACAAGACAGCATACAAAATGACAAAACAAAAAAGTTTCCTTTGCCACGCAAACGCAGAAAAATTTAATAAAAAAAACTAGTCCATTTCTTTGTAAGAAGCATAGTCCATATAGTCCATATTCAAAAATCTGAAAATTAGTATAAATGAGACATTTCCTTAACTAACTTAATCATAAGAAAAAAAGAAAATAAACCTTACAAAAATAAATGAAATCCACCCAAAACATAAATGTGAAGGCTGCCAAGTTCGATAATATTCAATGCTTCGCCTATAAAGAAGTGAGATCTAAATAAGTACCAAGTTCCATACACAGACCTCAGTTAAAAATAGTTACAGGAATGCACACTTGATTTTCCGCAGTTTGGAAAGTAGATTCTGAATAAATATCATATTAAATACCTAAAATTCTAATACTTACAAAACGCAAACCAGTTTTTCAGCAGTTTCCTTATGACATTTTTATTTATTTTTCTGTACTTTTAATGATATAACTTGGCAAGTTTTAATAGAAAATTATATACTTGACTCATTGCGTTTAGTAGGTTTATAACAAAGTGTGTGAAAACTTGCCAAGTTATATCATTACAAAGTACAGAAAAAATAAAATAAAAAACGTCATAAGGAAACTGCTGAAAAAACAGGTTTGCGTTTTTGTAAGTATTAGAATTTTAGGTATTTAATATGGTATTTATTCAGAATCTACTTTCCAAACTGCGGAAAATCAAGTGTGCATTCCTGTAACTATTTTTAACTGAGGTCTGTGTATGGAACTTGGTACTTATTTAGATCTCACTTCTTTTATAGGCGAAGCATTCGAATATTATCGAACTTGGCAGCCTTTCACATTTATGTTTTGGGTGGGATTGCATTTACAGGGAACGCTGCTGCCCATACCCTGGATGATTATTCCTTAGTCGCTTCTTTCGATACCCACGACAGCCTGAGACAACCGTAAATTGATTAAGGAATTCGTGAACTTCATACGTTTTGACTGTGATGTAGAGTTTGAGAAGTTATGGTTTGTAGAGTTAGGATGTATAAACTATATAGTTCGACAACTTCGTGCGCGACCTTCCTGCGGGGTACAGACGGTCGGGGGGCGGGGAAGCACGTCATTCTAATATGACGTGCGGTGCAGATGCGCGTGTGTCCCTTCCCCGCTACACCTCCCGCTACCCGCTGACATCTCCCCCCAACGTCTGTCACCCCTAGGGAAGGTCGCGCACGAACTTATCGGACTATAGACTCAGTAGCTTGCCTCTACATGAGATCCATTTTTTACAGGGTAAGCCATAACGTGCTCATCTTTGCAACAGTTTAGGTACATTTTACGTGGGAATATTTTGGTGTCATAAAGATTTTAATTTAACCTTAATCGTGTTAATAATTTTAATATAGTACCTACCAGCCGAGTGGTACCTAGCAGCTAAGAATTCTGCCACTCCTATTCTACTCAGGGTGTTTCGTAAAAGGCGACGTAGAGTTTATGACCTTGGCTACAATCTCTGCCGACCATAGTCAACCATATGGTGCCGGTAATACCACCTACGATAGCATTCCCAAAGAGGGCAGTCCCGTCAGGCAGGTGGCAGGCGGCCGGTCGTTAAATTAAGCCAAATCCTTTTGCAACATAATTTTGTGTTCATACAAAACATGTTGCGCCGACCCCAAGTAATTGAGATAAGGGCAGGAAGATGATGGTGATGATGAGTATTAACTTTACTTATAAGCAGTTCGTTCAATAGAATAGTAGGTTAGCTACCTACTTTCAACAACAATGTGTCCTTTTACGTAGAATCACGTACCTACATGGTAGTTCGTACACGTACACGGTTACGAGATAGTGTTGTCTGATTCATGATGCAACGAGTCAAGGACATAGAAATCTAGATACGATCTTACTGATTTGTTTGTAACTAAATGAGGCACGGTAGTTTTGATTGGAATCGTTCGATTCATTTTATGGTTATTGGCTATCATTTCGGAACCAAGCAGGAGAGTCGTAAATATACCTATTGATTCGAAGTAGGTATTCTAGTAGAAAATATTGTGCTTGAACCTACCCAACTAATATAAGTAGGTAGAACAAGGGTAAAATCACACAGAAGGATCACTCTACCCTATTCAGGATTTTCGCGATTTTCACTTACTACACAGCCAGGCCCAGGGTTGCTAGATTCAATAGTAGGAAATACACAGCTAAATCTGATACAATAACGTGATACGATTCTGAGCCTATTTCGATGTAAGAAATATGACGTTTGTGGCAACCATCTTCTCAGTTATCTTGAGTTCCTCTGAGATTCTAGTTTATTCCAGTAGTTAGTAATCGTCATACTGAGTAACCCATCTATAAAGGCATCCCGCGCGACGTCTTACTGTTATAAATAACTATTGTACTTATTTAGTAATTATGGCAAATACCTATTAAAAACTTGTTTAAGTCACGGCTTTTTAACCTTCACAATTGAAAAATCCGTTAGTAAATTAGCCACATGAAAAATGGGAATAATTCTTATCTATCATCAAACGACATGCGCAAGAGACTATTTTACGGTGTTTCTGCGTCTGCGCAGGTAAATCACACCGATTTAGTTACCGTTGAACTTACATCACGCCTTTTTCCCCTGCAGTGTAGGCTGAGCGTAAACGGCCGTGAAGATATGGTCGCTAATGTAATGAATGATAGATAATATATGACAAATATGTGTTAGCCATATCAGAAAAATCCCTTTCGGCCGCGTATGTAACTTCATGTAGGTTTCACCATAGAATCCATAGACAGTGACAGGTTGTCAGCCTGTCGCTCATATCCCTTACTCGCCTCTACAACACCCGCGGAAAAGAAATAAGGTGATGCTATTCTAACCGGCATCACACGGCAATTTTACGGTTTTTCTGCGTCTGCGCCGGTAAATCACACCGATTCAGTTACCGTTGGACTTACTGACGTGACGGTAAAAAGATTAGTCAGGGCATAGCCGTGTGGTGCCAGCTTGGAAAAGCGTCACCTCAATTCTACCCATTGACGTCGTGAGAGGCGTCTAAGGGCTGAATGGGCTTGGACCGAGTAGGTACTCACCATATTTGACAGGTAGTTTGATGGTATATTGCGATAACATGGTGCATTCACAACGCTGCTGTCAATTTCCTTTATTTTCGCTTTATGAAGCTAGGTTAGGTTCATCGGGTCGTTGGACGACTTGGTGTCCCCTGTAAGAAGAAGAAGAAGTGTGGGGTGGTTCTATCCTAATCTAACACCAAGAAGCAAAAAACTTTATCATACCTATTACTTAATTGCCCAAATTTTATACATATTCTGATAGACTAGGTAGGTATGTATGTATAAAAAAAATCTAAGTCCACCGTCCATACCAATAACTATGTGCTACCAATTACGTTATTGAACAGAATGCTTTAAGTAAGACATCAAATTGTAGAGACAAAAAATATAAAAAACTCTTAGCAAAAACCAGTGTCTAGAGGCACCCCCCCGCTGTTCGCTAAGAATTTGTGTCACGACTCTGGCTGGCAACACTTGAACGAACCCTTTTTTACGGATGACCACACTGTTAAACCACTTTTTTTATATTTCACTCACTTTACGCAAAAGCTGTTGTAATAATAAAAAGAATAATTATGTTATTCACGACACGATTGTCAAATACTTATTTAATAAGTAGTAAATAACAAAAATTGACCTTTGTTTAAATTGAATATTTAGGAATCGCTGAGAAATATGGATTGAAAAAAGTACAATGATATGCAGTCGCTACACTGATTTCGATGTTAGGTAGATATTTACATAGCTAATTATAAGCCGAAGCTTATAGAAGTCTATCTAAATGTAAGTAGTATTTACAAACTACACAGGCTCACAAAGACAAAGATCACCATATAGTTGTTTCGACTTATACAGGGTGTTAATTTAAATGCGTGCCATAGCTTCAGGGTAGGTTAAGTATCGATAAAGGATGCCGTAAAAAATATTGAAAAAAATCCCAGACGCAAAAAATATTTCTTTACTTGGCTGTCATTTGATTCAAATGCCTATATCTCAGCCGAAATTCGTTCAATCTCAAAGTTGTTTAGACGAAAGTACTTGTATGGGCACTCTCTAAACAAGAACAGAGTCAAAAATTGATTTAAAAAAAAAAGAATTTTTGACTAGGTAAGTCCGTGTTTTTTTTACTGGGTTTTTTTAAAATATTTATTACGGCATCCTTAATCTAATACTTGACCTACCCTGAAGCTATGGCACGCATTTAAATTAACACCCTGTAGTTGTTGTAGCAAAAGTCGTGGTTATGATGTAACTGACAACAGATGTGACTTTTTCCCTAAAGAATGTGCGTGCATCAGATTAAAGTCACAACGTGATAGTAGAGTCATACATTCATACTGTAGGTATGGTATACCCGATCGACCTTGGTGTCAGAGGTTTTTATCTACAGGCAGGTCTTTAGTAGTAAGACCTCTGACATGGTATGTATACCATAGAACTGCCATTCAAATTATCATCGGCAGCAACTGGTGCCGAAGACTTATCGTGCGTTTCGGACGCATGGGACCATTTTTTTTTTGGAGTCTGCCAGGCTTAGCTTACATTGTCCAACCAAAAGCGGATCAATCTTACAATTAGATAAATATCCTACTACTCAATCCGCGCGTTGACTCGATAAAAACAATACAATAAATAGATAAATGATAAATGTCAACAAAACCAGAATCGAACCAAACACTTCCGCATCTTGCAACCAACTTCAAAAAGCTAAACCAACCACTGATACAACGGTTCAACGGGTCGTTCGTCTACTCGATTTCCCAAACGTATTTAGAAAAGAATGGAATGTCCACTCCAGTGGTCACGCTCCGGCTATTATACATCTTACGATATTATTTTCACTTTTAGTTATAAAACTCACATTGTAATAAATCTCCAAAATTATTCAGTGAAAGTGTATTTTAAAGTTCGGTAGGTAGCTATTTGAAATTCATCATTTTTCGTATCTTGAATCGCGATCATACCTAATTGGTGTAATTAAAGTCCGTAGGTAATTAATTATACAGCGTAACACCGCTGTCGTATTAATTATTAATAATCTTAATTGAAAAGATATTCTTTGTAAGTACGCTTAGATAAGTGATTGCTTCGCTGCGTTCGGCAGATCGAGCACTATCCAAAGACACCGTCAAAAAAACGTGCCAAATATAGTATAATCCGTTTATTTACAATATGTACTTCAAACTTTAATTTTAAAATCTCGAGGTGCATTTTTAAAATAATTGGGTAACTGTAATATGTATGAAGCCAAGCCGACTCCGTCATATGTTTGGCGAGGAACACACGCAACGTCGGTTTGTGCGTCGTACATTCGATTCTCCACCCTACCTGCATATGAATACGGTTCGTGTCAAACGGCATCGCACAACGCTGCGTTGTCTGTCAAATCGTTTGACATAAACCGTATTCGTATAAAAATAAGGTGGAAAATCGAACAAACGACGCACAAACCGACGTTGCGTGTGTTCCTCGCCTTTGATTGCTTCATTTTACAAGTAAGCTGACTCAATCTACCGAGCGCAACGAGGCAATCATTTATTTAAGTAAGTACGATTTAAAATTACATATTTTTAGCCGTTATATTATGTGACCGTTAAATTTTATTTATATTTAATTATTTTAAAAATGCTATATAAGGTCCTATTAAATTCACTGCAAATATTTTAAGGGCATGCGTAAATATGTATAAGAAAAACATCAAAGGCATTTAAAAAAAAATATACACGCTAGATTTTTTTTTTCATTTTCAAACAAACTTTTTAATTAATTATGTGAACACACTTTGACTGCCCCGTCTGAAGTTCCGCCACGTAAACAGGATTCACTTACACGGCACGCACACTTACAACCAACCAATCACAGCACGGCGCGTTTGGCGCGTAATTTAAATTCATCGAAGTGTGTGTTTCTAGGACAAACAGGGTGCACTTTTTGCGTTTCGTTTTTTTTTTTTTGTAGTTAAATGCAGTTTTCTCGAAAACTAGCGTGTAGATTTCTTTAAAAATTTGCCTAGTACATGCTTATATTTTATTTGATCTGCTCCTAAAATATTTGCAGTGAATTTAATAGGACCTTATATATCGGATGGCTGATTCATACTCGGTACCAATACAACTATGACATTCCTTGCTTGCAACTGCAATATGTTACATCGGTTAAAATGAGTCAAAAATGTCGAATTGATAACATTACGTGTCATAATACAGATTGATATCATTGTCATCAGACAGTGGGCGTTTAAGGTGTTGTATTACAGAGTACATTATATTACAATCGGTTAATAGGTAATTCATTGCAATGATATGTTCACACGGCGCGTTACGTCAACGTATTTTTGCTGTAAACGACATCAATGTGTCACTTTGGTCTGCCAGTCCGATAATTCATATCGAAATTCTTTTACCTTAAATCGCAAGCTTTACAGAATAAATATGAGACGTAAAACTTAAAATGGCATCTGCAAAAAAATATATATATCGTACTCCCATTGTAACTCAAATCATTAGACCGGCAATTTTATATGGGAGGGCCTTTGTTTTTGTTCCTTGGTTGTTACTTAACATTATCACCAGCCTGTTCTGAGTTTTCGCTATCGGTCACTAGTCAAATTTTTACCCTATCCCTACGTATTTGCTACATATAATTCAATCGCAAAATTATACCTACTTTGGATGAGATATGATATGAATGACAACTTTAGCGGAGAAACTTGTATGTCAAAGTCATCGATTGTTCTTACGTAAATTAAACGAAAGTTACGTAACTCTAACTAGGTTAAACATCCTTTTATGTGTTCAGAGTCAAGTTTACAAAACCGACGTAGTACATTCTTTCTTATGTAATTACACATGCCATCCAAGTGTAGATAATTCTTTTTCTTTCGTTTGGCACCCATTCGACGTGTTATGTATGCGTAATTGTGTACGTACGGTATATAATGATCATACATAATCAATACTGTGTATGATTGATTGAAAGTTTTGCTTTGTAGCTGCTGCAGATATCTACTGCAATTTGAAATTACCTAGGGATAACATTCATCGGTTAGCGCAAAAATATCGCACAACGCTGCGTCGACGGAAGCATTTGTCAAAAAAACTGACATAAACCCAGAGTATTTTCCCAACGCATGCGGTAGGTACACAAAATGCATCGTACTGCGACATATAAGTATACAGGGAGTAACGGAAAATGTATAACAAGCCGAAAGGAAGTCAAGGTACTCATGAATGAAACTAAACTACTTTTACCATGGAACATGGGTCGAAATATGAAAAAAAAATTTGACATCCCATACAAAATCGCCGATCAGCTATTGATTTACTATGGGAGGTCCAAATTATTTTTCATATTTCGACCCATGTTTCATGGGAAAAGTTGTTCAGTTTCATGAGTACCCTGACCTCCTTTCGGCTTGTTATACCCTTTCTGTTACTCCCGGTACACATGGTTCCGTCAAGACAAGATACATGCTTGATCGACCTAATTCCTCTAAGCCGAAGTGTGAGCAATCCTAGGTACCGATCTATCTTTATTGGTTGCGTAACAGACAGAGAGGCCGACAACTCGGCGTTTCCTTATTAGTGCACAGTCTTTCCAAAGAATCAGAAAAATATCAGTATCAGTCTTCTTCTTCGAGTCAATGTTCGAAATTAGATTTTTTCCTGCTAGTGTCGGGGTCAATGTTAGGCATTAGTAAAATCTAAGACCTTTTAGTTCCACTCAACACAAGACTGCTAGGTATAACTTTGATTGACCTATTTCCTACTAACCAATGATCTATCTACATTGGTTGCGTAACAGTCTAACAGACAGACAGGCCGACAACTCGGCATTTCCTTATTAGTGCACAGGTCATCCATTTCTTGCGGTCGCGTGCAGTATTGCTGTACTTTCCCTTCTAGAGTTTAAATTGTACTTACAATATCTATTATGTCTATTTAGCCTACCTATATCTGAGTACGAGGCGAACGAGTGCCGTCCATTTGTGCGTTACTTTTGCACTGCGTGACGCATGCGTTAGGATAGTGCGAATTTCAACCTTATTTTTAGTTTTTTTTATTTATTATTCCAACGCATGCACTACGCAACGTTGTATCATTCCCGCTTGGGTCCTTGAAGGCTGCATCCATTAGTAGCATCCGTCTATTTTTTCTAGAAGCATGCAACATACGACAAAGACTTCACATAAGTATTAGCCCCAAGCTCCACAGAGAGGACATAGGACATGCCCTACGACGCTTGATGTTTGATATCGCGACGCTTTGGCGACGCTTGGAAACGGTTTCCATATAAAATGTATGAAAACGTATTGACAAAGGCACACACAAGCGTCGCATCTATGACAGCTAGCGTCAAAAATTAAGAAGAATGTTTGACGATTACTTGTCTGTCAACTGTCATTCTTACGTCCTATGCCCTTCGTCTTTTTGGTGGAGTTTGCGCCTTAGGTACATTTCATTTGATTCTACTTGCAACATTGCTAAAAGGTTTGTTTATGCAATGCGTCGTCCAGCAATTTTATGGGAATTCTTACCGGAAGGTACGGTTAAATTAACAAAAGACATAAAGTATTCAAATGTATGGGAGGCCTTCATAATTTTCTTCCACATTATATAGTGTGAAATTTTACTAGTAACCGATAGCGAAAACTCAGAACCGGCTAGTGATAAGAAACAACTTTCCCCAAGGAAATAGCTCGAAATACGAAAAAAATGTTGACCTCCCATACACACTTGCCGATCAGCTGATTTCAGTTACTATGGGAGGCCCAAAATTTTTTATTCGTATTTCGACCTATGTTCCTTGGGGAAAGTTGTTCCTTATCACTAGCCGGTTCTAAGTTTTCGCTATCGGTCACTAGTAAAATTTCATCCTATATAATAAGGAACTCTACGAATTTCAACAGAATCCGGCACACACTTTACCAGTTTTTTACCTTCCAACAGAACTATGTTCTTTTCATTAGTCTGAAACCTTTTTGTCCTGTGTATCATACAGGGGGTAACAGAAAGGGTATTATAAGCCGAAAGGAGGTGAAGGTACTCATGAAACTGAACAACTTTCCCCATGGAACATGGGTCGAAATAGGAAAAAAATTTGGACCTCCCATAGTAAATTACTTTCTGTTACTCCCCTTATACCTATAAGTTCGGTTGAATTTTTATCTTCTGTTTATCTCTTTAGAATTTTAAATTTTCTTCTATTTCTTTACAATCTTCTTCTACCGTGTAGAACATGAAATCGACTAAAGACCTGATGAACCTAAATACTAATCGGCGATTGCTCATCTGCTGACCCGACTGACTGGACATTGCCAAACTCTTGCAATCGGGTTTAATACGCACAGCACAGTTACGGAAACATCTAAATTGATAATCTATTGATTTCGACACAGACGCAATACAGCGCTCTATTTTCATAATTATAATATTCAATTTAAATGTTTATTTATTGTTGAAATGTTTTAAGGCATGCAAATATGTAATGGAATTATCGGCAGCGGAACTAAATAAGACCTTCGACAGTTTCTCTTAATCAGAACAAATAATAGACCTTCTATTTAAATGACAAAACAGTTTTTACTACTTAGTTTTCACGAGGCTGACCTTACCTAATTCTAATTGTAGAGTTCGAGATGAAGTAAGTACGATAGATACTTATTATAAATGTTAACTCGAACTGAAAATCTTTTATATCATATTTATTTAAGCACACTACGAGTCAAAGTTCTTTAACTACTATAGGCAGGTTTAGGTACTTATTTCAACAAGCGTTTAAAAATCGTAGTAAAATAACCATCTTAAATTTTAAGACTTAAAACATTTGCAACATTTTTATTATCAGCCGTAGAAGACTCAATATGGAAGTGAATTGTGATGAACGCAGTCGCATATCGACTTCCTCTCAAACACGTAAACGTTTGACTGCCTTTGGAAAATTCTATCCCGAAGCAGGTATTGCCATACTCACCACGCTTGGCAGGCGGATTGGCAAGCTCAGTGCTAGATGTTGCATTTACAAGGAACGCTGCTGCCCATACCTTGGATGAATGAACCATACAATCAAACAATTACTTTAAAATAACAGCTAAACACTGAAATAACTGCCAGAGTTCACTCTATACGTAACCATTCGTTCTTTTTATTGGTTCATTCACGCACTCCATCAGTTTCGGTCACCGAGGTTGTTCACTCGGTCTCGGTATGACCCTTCACGCAATTGGTTTCGATCAATTACGTTTTCTACTTGTGTAATACTACTTCCGAGTCTTTAGAGATCAATGTACCATGATATCAATAAGGTTTAAGCACAAAATAGAGAGTTTACAGAAGGTTCACTCGACTATTCAGGATTTTTCCGATTGCCACTTGTTACATAGCCAGGATTACTACTGTCAAAAATCTCAAGGTACTTATAATTATAAGAATATCAAAACAGCAAAATCTGATACAAGAATGTCATATGATTCTGAACGAATTTTAATCCAAGAAATATGACGTGGCCACCATCGTCGTTACCTTGACTTCCCCTGAGATTCCACAGATTCCACTAGTATTGAGTGAGTAGTTGTATTCTAAGCCGGCATCACACGGCATAAAAATGTGTCTAAAATATTTCATATAGGCTACAATACAATATTAATTATCAGGACACGCAACGCCGCTTTATCTATCAGAAAATCTCATCACTCATAATTTTACCCTTAATAACCTCTCTTTTCCCCAGATCTGGGGTAAAGGTAAAGTTAATGATGTCATTACGGGTAGCGATTGTCGAGACAAGCTGCGCGATAATACGATAGTCAACAGTCGACACCAATGTTAGGTCAAACTTCACAACGCATTTGTGTGAAATGCCAGGATAGAGTGGTAAATGAATACCATAACAGCCACAACTGTCCACTGCTGGACAGTTGTGGATGGGCCACCCCTTAGAGTATATCTGAGCAAGTCCTCCCCCTATCGGAGAGTATTGCCATACTCACCACCACGCTTGGCAGGCATATTGGGGTGCGCATTGCAAGATGATGCATTTACTGGGAACGCTTCTGCCCATTACCTGGATGATTATCTCTTAGTGGCTTTTTACGACACCCGCGGGTAGAATTGAGACACGGTAAATGAATGATAGTAGAAAAGCCTAACGACGATAGGTTCATTAATGTTGGTTGCTGATAGTACTTAAAAGTAGGCCATATTTTTTGTAAATAAGAAATATGGCGCACTAAATCTCATGTTTAGGTAAAATGAGACTTCCTGCCTACATTACCGCCGCGCCGTATACAGAGTGTAAACAAACTGTGTTGCAATACCTTACTTACAACCTCCAAAACCACACACGTAAGATAATAATATTGCCAAATAAGCAGGTACCTACAACACTTATATGTGGTAGGTAGGTATGTAGTCGTAAGGCTTGGTCGTAAGGTCTTAATTAACACTGTCAAATTACTTCAAATCGCTAACTAGTTTTGTAATGTAATTAGGTAGGCACGTTCTACGGCCGCCCACCTGCCAAACATGGCGAGTATGGCAAATTCTTACTCTCTCTTCGTGTGGGACACTGAGTCGTTCAACGACCCGACGAACCCTCATGTCAGAGTTTTTCAACCGCCTACTGCAAGTAGCAGGCCTCTGACATGGTTGTGTGGCGGCGACGGCTTAACGTGCCCATCCGAAACACGGACCCATCTTGCTTTTCGGACAATCAGGTGGTTCAGCCTGCAATGTCCTAACCAGACTGGGAACGAATACACAAAGTGATAAATATCAACTTTGTGAGCGACCCCACCGGGAATTGAACCCGGAACCTTCTGCGTGGCAGGCAGTCATAGCTGTCAAATTCTTCCTGAAAGGGGGTTTCTCGCATGTCCAGCAGTGGACTGTTGTTGTTATTTATATACTTACCAGTAAGTAATTATCTTCTCGTTATGCCCATTTTATTATGGAGATGTTCACATAACTCTAGTTTATTCATAAACAGGTTCATCACTCCTCGTTGCTAGATTTTATGATTCCATTGCTTGTAATTTTCATCTGCTCCACTTGTTAATGAGGTGTTCGACATAACACTATTTTAATGGCAACTTCATGCTTTAAAACAAGCAGAACAGCCATCTCTACATTACTACGCCAACCAACGGGAAATAACTGAATACGAGTATTTAACATTCGCGATGTGGCTTAAAATAGCATAATTTTTCGAAAAACTTGCAAGAATTTCCGCCGCAGGCAAGATTTGAACCTGCGACCTGCGACCCTCGTTCGGCACATTTCTGCCGACACCGCTGTAGAATAGCATTATCCCAGAACCGACTAAGGGATCCGAGAGTTGACACAATAGTAATCGCATCAGCAGCCGGGCACCTAAGGAGACGGCAATATACAGGTCAGTGGGTGATACACAGTTACAGTATTTGCGCTAGCCAATACTTACTTTGTGGTCTTCTGAATGACTCAGACTTTTGTCAAACGTAGTGTAAATGGCTGTTTTTAACAATCGTTTACGCTCTGCCTACCCCGTAAGGGATATCGGCGAGATATGTATTTGACATTTACATATTATATTCGATTAATCACAGAAATGCACGGTCAAAAATGGCGCGGGCGGGGATGTAAATTTTTGCACCGTTGCAAGATCTTTTTTCAATTCATGAAATTTCTTATTCCTTAACCATCTCAACAAACAGTTTTACCGCTAAACTAGTAGGTATACTTCACATGCTCCATACAGCTGCGCGTGCGCAGAGGAATCGCGTCTGGGGAGAAAGCGTGGCGGGTACTGGACCGCAACGGTACGAGATGAGTGCAGCTTCAAGAAGTATAGGCTGGTTTACATGTAGAACAATACTGTTCGCCACATCTGATAGTGTCAAAGTATTAAAGGGGCTAACCAGTGAGTTCAAAGAGCAGGTCCGGCCTCCAACTACAGGCTCATTGGCATGTACCTAAATGGCAAACTAATCGACGACACTTCAACTAATGTTTGCTGCAAAAATGTGGTACATACATACCTACATATGAGGTGAAGCTATTCTAAGCCGGCATCACACGGCAAAAAGAAAAAATCTGGTATAATAATAGTCATTATTTCATTACCAAACGTATCAGCGCCGCTCTGGTTATGTGTAGAAGCAGTTTTCTGGCCGAAATCGGTTGCAATTGCGAGGATTATCATAATCATAACATCACAGTTTTGATTCCCAGTGATAATGGAGATTCTTTGCGTCGCTCTAAAATCAGCAAAATCTACTAAGATTTAGAAGCTTACTGACTTTAACTGAAAATAACTGGAATCTCAGAGGAACTCAAGGTAACTATAAGATGGTTGACACGATCAACGTCATATTTCTTAGATTGATATTGACTCAGAAGCATATGACGTTCTTGTATCAGTTTTCGCTGTTTTGTTATTCGTACACTTTGAGGCTTTTGACAATAGCCATTACATTACTACGTAACAAGTGACAGTCGCCAAAAGCCTAAATAGGGTCGAGTGAACAATCTGTAAACTCTCTATTTTTCTACATGTTAAAAATAGTACGCGACTGCTGAAAACATGCACTGTGGGATTACACTAACAGAAAATCTGAAGAAGGAACCGTTGACCCGGTTACTCAGCCCTAGTTTTCCCCGGCATAATGCACACGATTCGTGAGGTGTTAGCTGCTATACACATAAAGATGTGAGACGTCAGATGACAACTTTCAGACAAGTAATCATCAGACGTCGGGTCCACAACCTTTAAATTGTCTGTTTTGATCTTGCTTAAGATCTTGATTGTATTCTCCAAGTTTGACATTGGAATTGTCCTATTTTAAGTTTAAAGACATCCGCTAAGTGACGCGTATTGTCCGCTTGGACCAGCAATGCGAGGACTCGTGCGAAGTTCACTCACTTCATTTGTACAGCTTGGAGTAAACTAAACTTCGTACGCGGCGACATAGAGCACGCCCTCATACGTTTAATATGGAAAAGTTTCTGAGTGTCGCGCTGTCTCACGTCTTACATCTCATGTCTCACATGTGAAGATTGAGCCTGAGTGACAAAACAACGTGATCCTATTATGCACGGCTCGGAACATACATCTTCAGACAAAGGCGTTCTTATATGAGTAATGCTTTACAGTTTAGAATTATGGTATGAGAGAAAGTTTGCTCCAAATGTGTTGGGTTGAGTGAGATTAGGATGGTTTTACGTGTTGACATGGTTAAAAGATAATGTGTCAAAGAACATTTTGAATTTATATGAAATAGGTAGGTATAAGTGACTTATCCGAGAGTGGTTGCCTAGGCAGGCAGACCATCAGCCCGGTAGTGTGATGTGATGACTGATGAGATCACCTAGTTGACTTGGACAAGGATCTCTTGCGATTAGACTAGCACAGAACCGTGAGGATTGGTGCAATAAAGAAGACCCTACAGTGGGTGGATTTTGTGAATTTTTGTTGGCTGATGATGATGATGATGAAATATGACAAAGTTCAATTCCACCTGCGGGAATGTTGGGATTGTTTGAATAAGACTAATACAATTTTACGCAGGTGAATTCAGCGATGTAAGATAAGATAATTAAGATAATTTTTATTATTTATAAACATAATTAAAAATACGTAAACTTATACTAACAATTATGAGGCCTAACTATTTCCTGAACTAGGAATAGGAAATTCCTGTATCACAGGTAAACAGATGGCCGACATAACTATTACACAAAAAAGAAAAATCATATACTATACTATTTAGATAAACTTAAATAAACTAACAAAATAGAATTCTTAATATCTAACTATGGAGACGGTAGAGGCAGCTTCCCTCGGAAGCGGCGAAATACGACTCCCTGCGGCCAAAACTCCGGCGACGTGAAGACGCTCAGTGTAGCTGTCGGGACTCGCACCACGAACGAGTTGAAACCCACCCAATGGCGCGACTCCAACGGCTCCACGTACACTCCGAGTCTTGGCGAATTCTGGAAGGCACCTGCTTTATGCCTCGCGAAGATGTAATCCAGCACGTCTTGCTTAGTAGTAGTGTCGTGCAGGCGGGAGACATAAAGCGATGTCCTCGGCGTGAAGGCACGCAGCGGGAGATTGGCCTCCACCGGTGTATGTAGTTAAAACAGCCTCAAGCAGAAAGTCCTATTAAATATTTCTTCTCCTTATCATAAAGTATCAATATCTCCATAATTATCTCCCCCAATATCCATATCGCATTTTGCTTATTTAGTCTATAATAGCCTATAACATTCATTCACTACAAACCTACCTACAATTAGGGATGCGCGAAGCAACCTCAACTGAGGTCGTGGCATTGCATCGTTCCGCCACAAAATAGAGAATTTACAGAAGGCCAGCTCGCCCCTTCTTTCGCTCACTTATGCCTACTCTTTAGGGTTGCTACTTGTACTTTCTGATTTTTTTATGAAGTTACCTATCGTTTGTAAGTATGAATTAGGTAGGTATATACAATTGATAGACTCCTAAATTACCTGGCCTCAAATCAGCACTCAGCACCTCAAATGCTGACTAGGTAGGTAATCTATCTATTGTGGGTAGGTACCTACCTAAACCCATTTAACCTACCAAATCAAACTAAATCGCAACCTACCTACTTCTACGTACGTAGTACCTAAAACGCTGAAGCACATATTACGATCGAAAAATAAGATTATTAAAGAGAATAGCATCACCCCATTTCTTTCCTGTGGGTGTCATAAGAAGCGACTAAAGGACTCGAGGGTATCATGTGTATTGCAATTTTAGGCGACAGGCTGACAACCTGTCACTATAGCGATACACAACAATAGCTAAAACGGCCCTCAAATATGTGTCAGACGTGGCGATAACGACCGTACTTTTACGGTCGTTGACGCTCTGCCTACCCCGCAAGGGATAAAGGCGTGATGTATGTATGTAATCCCTCCTATTCTAGTGTTTTGAAGTTAGTCTAGTAACTAACGTCACAGCTATTCGGATTGACCCATGAAGCCGAAAATCGGCATGTAGGTACTTCTTGACCTCCTGATGAAAATGAGACATGGAGCCCAGCGGGCTCCACCCCCTTAACCTTTACCCCCTCCTTTACAAGGTGTAACTCTTGAAGTAATTGACTTGGAGGGTAGTTTTTATTTCGTATCGTCCGTAAAATCTCACTTAAAGCTTATTGTGCCTTCAAAATTACCCTTTATGCCCCCCAAGGGGCCCAAAATCCCGAAAAGTGGGGGGGAGGGGGGGCCGCTGGGCTCCATGTCTAATTTTGATCAGGAGGTCAAGAAGTACCTACATGCCGATTTTCAGCTTCATGGGTCAATCCGAATAGTTATAACCAGCTATTGACGCTAGTTACTAGACTAAGTAGGTAAGTATCTATTTATTTATCAAATAAAAGGGTTCTACAATTTTCTGTGGTGTTATTACACTCAAACACAGCACAAAAAAATTTTTCTTTACTCGCCATTCCGTCCGCCCGCACCGAACGCGCCGTTCACACTCAACCATTACCGGTTCGACACGGTTCCACAGAGCGCGTAAACGACGCGTGTGGATGTCTGAGTCAGTTTAGCCGCGTTTGCTCGAAGCCGACTCTCTGGATTGCGCTAGCCAATACTTACTTTGTGGTTCCGCCGTTTGTCAGCCTCTAATCCGATTTCATAGTTCATGCTAGTTACGCGTATTAGAAGTAGGTACGTACAATGAGACAAAGTAGAAAAAATTATGAGCATCCATCACGGAGTCGTAATCACAAGCGGTTTTTATTCTGGTGGTAAAGATGAATCACAGATGAATGAAAATTATTGTGATGTGAATGGTGGTGAGTGATGGAAACAGACTTCAAGATTAATTCCTCATCAACCATGGTACAGCATATGTACCAGTGATTTTGAATCTTACTACCCTCAACTTAAAGTTCAAAACCTAGGAAAAAACAGAACAATAGCTGGTAAATAAAGGGTTTCTTACGATACGGTCGGTGGAGGGCCGTGTCCAGCGGGGACTCTTGTGGCTGTTAAGATAAGAGTGTTATAACTAAACTAATAACATAAAACTATAAGTTACCTTTTATTCAACCTCACTCCTCCGGAAACATTCTGTAACAAAAGAAAGTTTTTATCAGAATTTGGCACCAAAGTTAAATGCTATTTACCCTAAAGCAATGAATTATAGGATCTATAAGTAATTCGTTGCCATCTGATGGCCTAAAGGTTTTATTTACTTATGGACCTACGTTGTGTGAAATTATAATTTGCTAGTTTCACAACGAAATCAGTTATAAAGTCATAGTATTTGTTTAGTTTCGTATAAAATGGGCGCGCGGCGCTGGCAACACTGTTCGTCATTGTCTCGTCCTGTGGCCGTGCGCTCGCATCGTTGATGCGAATTTTAATTATAAATGGTGTAATTTAGTGTGCTTTCGGTTTTCTCGTGTGGTTTTCCCTGTTCGGTGGGGAAGTGAACCAAGTGGATTTGGTTCCGGCGCTTTGATTGAGAGTCACGCGGCCGCCGGCAAAATATAACCTCACTTTTCGTTCGCTCGCGTCGTGGCTGCCGATAGCTACATATTTTTAATTGTTTTCTTGATTGGAGGCCAACGGGGCCGATTTCTCATTCGGAGAGAAATCTTTTAGTCATTTTGTGTTAAAAAACATTATTTGATGTCGAACTATGAACAATAGTGAACCCAAGTGCTTGTGAAAACTAAGCTGTGAATCTGCGACTGATTGACGGGACGGAGTTCCACACGAGCTGGTGTCCGGGTGCAGTAAGTCTAGTACCTAAATTCCAATCCAAATGTCTTCCTCCAAAACCTGATACCTTTTTCCTGTCAAAACTAGACTTACAAGGAAACGGCGGCGTCATGGTTCGCACGGTAAGCAATTCGCTGCTAGGCCCTGTTTAAGTAGACTTTGGAAACAAGAATTTCTCGGCCGGAAACTTTCCGGAACAAAATTCTCTCATTAAATTTATTTTATTTAGCTATAGTAAAGAGCACTACGAATCGTAGTCAAATGTTGTTCGAGGCTGATCGACCATTTAGTTTTAGATTTTAAGATAACTTTAATTTGCTTCCACTGCGCTAAGATCAGCTTCGGAATCAAACATTTTTTGGTAGCAGAGCGTGGTTGCTTTATTGCAACATAGTTAGCCGTAATTTAGTATTAAGCGTGTTTTTTATATTACCCACATATTTTATTAATTTTGGAAAATATTGTTTCGGTTTTTTTGTGACTGTATTGTTTGCCTAGTGAACGGTACCTTATCGGTAAGGTCTAGGCCAGTCAACTAACATTTATTTTGTGGTACTTGTTTATTGGTTTTTCGTTTTTATTAAGTCGAGTGTGTAAAATTTGGTACCATGGCTCCCTCGATCGCCAGGTATAAGGCTGCTATAAAGACAGAATTAAGGTGGTCTACTACCACAGCGGCAATGATCGACCGCGAGGACCGGGAGGACGCGCTCTTGAAAAGTGCACTACAGGCAGATGAACGGGTTCGGGTTGTGTCGGAACACCTCACAGAGTGCCTCATGCTCCTTGAGGAAGCTCCTAACCCTGAAGATAAGGAGCTGGTCGAGGGCGATGTAAGCCAGTGCTTGGAGCTGGCACAGGACATTGAGCAGGCAGCTGCGGACATATCTAGGCGACGTGACGGAAAGGAAAAGCCATTCCGTGGTAAAGTAGGACAAGGATTACAGGTGCCTCTTCCGCCTGTTACGGTTCCAGTCTTTGCAGGCGATTACGCCGACTGGCCGGCGTTTGAGGACCTGTATAGCAGCGTGGTCCACACACGGACGGACATAATGCCAGCGTACAAGATGGCTCAGCTGATGTCCAGGCTACAAGGAGAGCCTCATGAATTGCTGACGCATTTGGCGGTCTCGGATAGCAATTATGAGGTGGCGTGGAAGATCCTTACCGACCGGTATCGAAACAAGCGCCTGATTGTAGACAGGCTGTTAGACCAGTGGCTGTCAATACCAACCATAACGCGAGGTACGGACCTCCGCGAGAAAATCTTCCACCCAGTCAGTGTCGCGGTCAGCGCACTAGAGCGACAGGGTTTGCCAGTGGCGGGCTACGGTTATATCTTGGTCCACACAGTGCTTCGCCGCCTGCCGAGCGAAATGGTCGCTCGATTCGAGCAGCTCCATGGGGCAAGTCCTCGGACCACCTCCCGACCTACGAGGATCTGAAGTCGTTCCTCGAGGCCGAAAGCAGGCGAGTGGACGTCCAGGCTGGTGAAGCCCCACGCAAGGAGACCTCTGCCCCTCGCCACCCGGAACGGCCGGGTGCAACGGCGCGAGGAGGCAACAGTAGGCAACCCAGGCGGTACAACACCGCATTGGAATCAGGGTGTGCCTACTGCAGGGAGACAGGCCACGGGGTGGCAGCGTGTCAGGAGTTTGCTGCGCAGCGGGTTCAGAGGAGACGGGGTGTGGCACAGCAGAGGCGTTGGTGTTTTCGGTGCCTGGGGCCGCATCAGGTGCGAGAGTGCCCTTCAAGCACCAACTGTAGGTACTGCCAGGGTGCACACCATCCGCTGCTCTGCATGAATCGCTCCGGAGGATCTGGATCGGATCAGCGAAGGGAGCCTGCCCACCAAGGGAGGGAGCAACGCTCCCCACCCCCTCCAAGGAGGAGCCCACCTCCGCATCGGTCACAGGGACAGGCAGGGGGACGTCAACAGACGGAGCCCACTTACCCAAGGACGTGGGGACGATCCCCACCACGGCAGCAGGTGCCGGATTGGGGAAGAACGGCACAGGAACGTGGCCAAGGACACCCACCCCAGGTACGGGATTCAACGGGCGGGTGTCAGGAGAGCACTAGGCAGCCACCAGGGTACATGCAGTATTCTGCGGGCTTGAGCCACCTGGTTGGGTCTCAAGACCCACGCATGCCTCCGCCTATGCCTGAGTACCCGCGGCTACAGGCGCAACCTCGGTACGGACGTTTGCCGTCGGGGTACTATAGAACTCCAGCCATGGCCTTTATGGGCAGACCTCCCTACCAGCAGGAGTGGGACCCATACACAGGTTTGGGTAGCGAGGGGATACGGGACGCGGCCTCACCGCGTTTAGATTCCCGCTAGGTAATCGCCGCCTACTCATCAGCTTCGGCTCCCCGTCCAATCACGGTACTTTTGCCAACGGCTAAGATTTGGGTATGGGGATACGGTGGCCGGACCATTCAAGTAAGAGCCCTACTGGATACAGGGGCTCAGGGATGTATTGTATCGAGTAAGCTGGTGAATAGGCTAGGCCTAAATGTACAGCCAAGTGAGGATGAAGCTGTAGGCATCGGGGGCCTAAATGTGCCTGACATTCGGGGTCAGACGAACTTTGAGTTCGCATTAGGTAGCACATGTACAGGGGTCAGCTATCAAGTCTCAGCCGTGGTGCTGGATGAAGTGGTTGGGAAACTCCTCAGGTTAGGTTACCACCAACGGTACGAGGGTTAACCACAGGGTTGGAGTTAGCTGATCCTGATTTTGATACTCCTGGTACGGTGGACGTACTTCTCGGGTCAGACGTCCTCGGGAGATTATGGTGCGGTAGGAAGAAGGTACTCCAGGAAGCTGGTTTGGTGGCCGTAGATACCACAGGGGTATGTTGTTTTCGGCCCAGTTTGGAGACCTCAGGACCTACCAGAAGGGGATACGGTCCTCTATGGTAGTGTGCTGTCAGAGGTGCTGCAGAGGTTTTGGGAGTCTGAAGAGCCGCCCACGGCGGACAGACGGAAGCCAGAGGATGACGAGTGCGAGTTGTTCTATCAATACAACACTGCGAGATGCCCGTCAGGCAGATTCGTGACCAGGCTACCTTTTCTCCCAAACCGCCCCGCTTTAGGTAGTTCGCGACAGCTCGCGGAACGGAGACTACTCGGAATGGAGCGGAAGATGAGGCGAGACCCAGCACTTCGGCAGAAGTATATAGAATTCATGCGGGAATATATTCAATTGGGCCACATGTCGGTGTCCAGCCTGAATTGGAGGTGTGTCGAGCATTATTACATTCCACACCTGGCTGTCTTGAAGTCACCTGAGGCGAAAATACGGGTGGTGTTTGACGGTTCTGCTCCTACCTCGAATGGTGTGTCTGTGAACCAATGTTTGCACGCGGGTCCTAAATTGAACCGGGACATTGTGGACATTCTCACAGACTTTCGTTTGCACCAGGTAGCGTTCGTCGCAGACGTCAAAATGATGTTTCGCCAAACCATGATACATCCGGATGACCGTCGGTATCAGCTGATTTTGTGGCGTGAGAGCCCAGATGAGCCGATGGTCACATACGAACTTAACACGGTGACGTATGGACTTAAGCCAAGTCCGTATTTGGCAGTACGTACGCTGCGAGAGTTGGCCGCACAGGAAAGGGTAAGATACCCTCGAGCCGCAGCAGTACTGGATCGCGACGTCTACGTGGACGATATCTGCACGGGTGCTGATAGCGTGGAGCAGGCGCTAATTCTACGAGACGAGCTGATCGCGATCATGGGTTCAGGAGGTTACGAGTTGCGGAAATGGTTGTCCAGTTGCCCAGAGCTCCTGGCTGGTTTGCCAGGCGAGTTCCATCAGGACCCGCACCTCTTTGAGAACCCGGACAATCCAAATACGTTGGGCATCCTCGGGGTGCAATATAGGCCAACGCATGACGTATTCACGTACAAGATTGAGCCCGGCCTTTTGGAGAAAACTTGGACTAAGCGGTCGGTACTGTCGACAATCGCTAGAACGTTCGATCCTAACGGATGGATCGCCCCGGTTACATTCATGGCGAAGTGCTTTTTACAAAGGTTGTGGCTAGCCAACTTAGGATGGGACGACCAACTCTCCGGAGAGTTGTTGAAGGATTGGCTCAAGTTTGTGACCACCTTACCAGGGATTGTGCATATCGCGATACCCCGCAAGTTAGTCCCATCGGTGGGATGTAAGGCTACCCTACATGGGTTTTGTGACGCCTCGGAGCGAGGGTACGCGGCAGCTGTATACCTTCGGACAGCAAGTTCAACGGGAACTGTGCACGTGCGTCTGGTTATGGCCAAAAGTAAGGTGGCACCAGTCAGAACTAGATGGACCATCCCCAAATTGGAATTGGCAGGGCAGCTCTTCTAGCGCGCTTGCTAAATCATGTAACCTGCAATCTGCGTGGTACCATCAACTTGGATGAAACGGTGTACGCGTGGACTGACAGTCGGATAGTTCTATGCTGGTTGCAGACGTCGGTACATACACTTGAGGTTTTCGTGGCAAATCGGGTGTCACAGATTACGGGGTCGGAAACTCCGTTCGTGTGGAGGCACGTACCGGGAGAATGGAACCCAGCGGACTGCGCTTCGCGCGGGTGCAGGGCACCTGATTTGGTGAGTCACCCACTGTGGTGGGGACCTCAATGGCTGACTGAGTCGCCGCAGGAATGGCCATTCAACGAGTGCAGGGCGCCGCTTGGGCCACCTGATCGAGGTTTGCGAGTGAACGTGGGGCAACTCGTACCGAAGCCTAACCCAGCTTTCTTGCTGGAACGGTATAGCTCCCTCGACAAACTTCTTGGGGTGACAGGTTGGATCAAACGGTTCGTGAACAACTGCAGGAAGCTTCAAGCAGAACGGAACTTTACACCTGTCCTCTCGCCTGCGGAACGGAATGCGGCTCTATGCTCATTAGTTAGAGTCGTCCAGGCGGAACATTTTGAAGAGGAGGTCAGGCTGCTCAGGGATGGACGTGGAAAGCTGAAGGGAGGAATTGTGCGCCTCAACCCATTCCTGGATGAGCAAGGTATGCTCAGGGTTGGAGGCAGACTTCGGAACGCTAGCCTGCCCTTTCGGCTCGGCATCCACTGTTACTTCCAAAAGGGGACCCTTAGTTGAGCTCTTAGTCAGGGATCGTCATGAGAAAAACTCGCACGCGGGCTGTAATGCGCTATTGGCCATTCTACAGCGCGAGTTTTGGATCTTATCGGGACGACGAACGGTACGTAGCGTTGTGTTTAGGTGCTTGCCTTGTTACCGCTTGAAGGCAGCCACAATGCAGCCACAGATGGGAGATCTTCCACCGGACCGGGTGACTGAGGCCTGGACGTTTGCAGGTGTGGGAACGGATTTCGCAGGCCCTTTCATGGTGAAGGCA
This sequence comes from Phthorimaea operculella, assembly GCA_024500475.1. Taxonomy (NCBI): domain Eukaryota; kingdom Metazoa; phylum Arthropoda; class Insecta; order Lepidoptera; family Gelechiidae; genus Phthorimaea; species Phthorimaea operculella. The sequence goes on along the minus strand of JANFCV010000019.1, from coordinate 3,111,398 downwards.
TCACGCCTGCGGAACGCAAAGTCTATCAAGGCGTACTTGTGCGTGTTCGTGTGCCTAGCCACCAAGGCCGTCCACTTGGAGCTCGTGGCCGACCTTTCTACGGAGGCCTTTTGGCAGCGCTGGAGAGATTTACGTCGCGACGAGGGCGACCAGCGCTGATCAGGTCGGATTGTGGTACCAACTTTAAGGGTGCTGATCGGTGTATGAAGGAAATTGTAACGTTCTTAAGGGAGAACGAAGAAGCCATCAGCACGGGCCTCTCCCGTCAGGGCATTACCTGGGTGTTCGATCCACCAGCGTGCCCTCACTGGGGTGGTATTTTTGAAGCGGTTGTAAAGTCCGCTAAGACGCATTTGTTGCGTGTCGTAGGGTTAACAATTTTGACTTTCGAGGAGCTGGCGACCGTGTTTTGTAAAATTGAGGCTGTACTCAATTCGCGTCCTTTGTGTCCGCTCAGCTCAGACCCAAATGATTTAGAGGCCCTGACGCCAGGGCATTTCTTAATTGGCCGCCCACTTAACGCCTTGCCGGAATATCCCTATACGGAGGTGAATAGCAATCGTTTGTCGCGTTACCAGTTGTTGCAGCAAATGACTCAAAACTTTTGGAAGCGTTGGTCGAATGTGAGTACTTGCACATTCTGCAGCAACGCCTTAAGTGGACGGACAGGACTGAACCCCCCTGCATTGGGGATCTCGTTCTGGTTAAGGATGCCAACCTACCGCCACTGCGTTGGCGCCGGGGGCGCATTCTCAACCTGTTTCCGGGTAGTGACGGCACTCCTCGAGTTGCAGAAGTTCAGGTGGGGGATTCAGTCCTTAAGCGAGCAGTAGCTACATTATCACGCCTGCCATGCATAGAGCGGACCGATGGGTCGGTCCGGGGCGGGTGAATGTTTAGTTTCGTATAAAATGGGCGCGCGGCGCTGGCAACACTGTTCGTCATTGTCTCGTCCTGTGGCCGTGCGCTCGCATCGTTGATGCGAATTTTAATTATAAATGGTGTAATTTAGTGTGCTTTCGGTTTTCTCGTGTGGTTTTCCTGTTCGGTGGGAAGTGAACCAAGTGGATTTGGTTCCGGCGCTTTGATTGAGAGTCACGCGGCCGCCGGCAAAATATAACCTCACTTTTCGTTCGCTCGCGTCGTGGCTGCCGATAGCTACATATTTTTAATTGTTTTCTTGATTGAGGCCAACGGGGCCGATTTCTCATTCGGAGAGAAATCTTTTAGTCATTTTGTGTTAAAAAACATTATTTGATGTCGAACTATGAACAATAGTGAACCCAAGTGCTTGTGAAAACTAAGCTGTGAATCTGCGACTGATTGACGGGACGGAGTGCCACACGAGCTGGTGTCCGGGTGCAGTAAGTCTAGTACCTAAATTCCATCCAAATGTCTTCCTCCAAAACCTGATACCTTTTTTCCTGTCAAAAACTAGACTTACAAGGAAACGGCGGCGTCATGGTTCGCACGGTAAGCAATTCGCTGCTAGGCCCTGTTTAAGTAGACTTTGGAAACAAGAATTTCTCGGCCGGAAACTTTCCGGAACAAAATTCTCTCATTAAATTTATTTTATTTAGCTATAGTAAAGAGCACTACGAATCGTAGTCAAATGTTGTTCCGAGGCTGATCGACCATTTAGTTTTAGATTTTAAGATAACTTTAATTTGCTTCCACTGCGCTAAGATCAGCTTCGGAATCAAACAGTATTGAATATGACATCCCGCACGTAAACAATCTTTGATGTCATATTCAAATAATATAAGTTCGCAATGACTCTAGAGAACTTCTGCGTTTATTTTTCGTTTGATAATCTGAAACACGCAAGTGTGGTTGCTTCGACACCAAAAACTCTTCATTATATGACCAAAGCAATTTCTTTGAGAGTTCGTGAATAAATTATCACCAAATTCAAACATTGCGTGCTCAAAATTATAGACATACATCACCAATTGGTGGTCACCCTTTAACCCTAATGCCAGTATAATGTGAGCCCTTATTTCGTAATGAGTTTTATAATTCAGGGCTCTATGAAAATTTGACTACAAAATCGCCAAAATAAGTTGGACCTCAAGAAATACCTACGTTAATTTATTTCACGGATCTTTTGGAAGTGGTCGGAAAAGAATTTGTCGCGATGTAGAGTAATTCGAAAATAAGTTCTATGGTCTAAATGTTTAGGGCTATTTGCACTTATGTAGGGTAAGTAACCTTTGTGTTATGTTATGAATGAAACCAAAGGGTATTGCCCTTAAATTGTTGGTACCTATGTGACGACGCTCTATACCTAGTAGGTATACCGGGAGTAACAACAAGCAGATGTATTGCGATAATAATCCGCCATATTAAATTTATGATCTTTTAATATAGCCAGTGTCACTCGCGCTGCTGAGACGAATCTAACGACACCTCATATGTCAAAATCCAACTTTCAATTTGGGCTGAAGCCCGTGAAAAATATTTTTTTTGTCCACATACATCATCATCATTGGCCTCATACGTCTGTGACAGACGATTTATTCAGTGTCTGAGGCAAGATTTTTCATGGCTGTAAAAGCCGATGTGGGAGCGGCTTTTTACACGCTCTCTCAGACACTGCGTTGCCTGGGACACAATTATGGAAAACGCAGGGCTGCCCAGGACCTGCGCCACCCTCTCGGCCTTCCTGGCTGACTCCACAGGAACGACGGGTCGATACGTGCGGAGCCAGGTCGGCTGCAGGAGTCTGCCGCACGATTTATTACCAGTCACTCGCGCCTGACGGAGATCCCGTTCCGGGTTTGTGTGTGGAGTTTTCCTTCTCCAGGACCCTGATCAGCTTTGGTCGGATTTATCCCTCGGTCGCCTTTTACGACCCCTAGAGGAAGAGAGAGGGTGGTGCTATTCTACTCTGCCGGCACCACACGGCTATGCGCCACATACATACATACCTACATACTCTCGAAAAACATAACCCTCTTTCTGAGGCAGTCAGGTAAAAAGGGTAAATATAAAAAACCGAAAGGAGGTCAAGGTACCCATGAAACTGAACAAGTTTCTTTGAAGATTGTTTTTTAATAAGTGAGCGGGAGAAACTGTACTCAAGGGTTTTATGATCTATTTAATTTTATGGCCACAGGCTGACAACCTGTCGCTATAGTGATACACGTTTTCTTTGAAACAGCAGTTCACTGGAAACGGTCATCAAAATTTTTACGGCCTTTACCCATGCCAACCCCGCAAGGAATAAAGGCGTGATGTGTGTATATGTTACAGGTATTTTTTGGATCGCTAAATGAATGAGCATTAGAATTAGTCTTGTCAAACTAAATTAAATATGGTCACAGTCGGCTGTGCCTCGTGTTTTAACTCTCGTTATATTAAATACCTACATGCATATGTCACGCCTATATCCCTTGCGGGGTAGGCAGAGTGTAAACGGCTATATACACCACGTCTGACAAAAGTTTGAGAGAGATTCAGAAGACTTTGTACCTGTCACTATAGTGACAGGACAGGTTGTCAGCCTGACGCCTAAAATTGCAATACACATCAACTCTCAAATTCCTTTGTCCCTTTTTATATGAAATGTGGTGATGCCATTCTAAGCCGGCCTCACGCAGCAAATCGTTCTATTTCCCCCTATTATATGACAGTTACATAAACTACTTCTAATGATGGCATGCACCGATATGTTTTATTTAGCATCGTTATCTAAAATCTATGCAAATTAAATAAATAACTTCAATGTCAAAAAACTTTATCAGTAGCTACCTATCTGCATCTGCAAACTAAACATAGGGATGCTAAAAAACGCAAACGTGAAGAAAAAACGTCTTTATCCTTTGTGCGGTAGGCAGAGCGTTGACTATGTATATTTACGCGACTTACTTGTTTTATTATTTGGTAGAAGGTGTAGCCCTCTACATTTCGGCTGGTTAAGACAGCCTTCTTCTTGGAGGACGACAATTACACACGCGCGACCGCCAGTTGCAATTGTCGACTGGCACGCGCCGCGGCTCGCTGCGCGCGCGCTGAGATGGTAGGGGGCGCTGCAGTAGCCGCAATTGGTGGCTCTTGTGGTGGTTGCGGTTGGTTTGTGGTTGTAGAGTCATCGAAAAGTCCCGAACAAACTACGCTAACTATATCGTCACTTCTTATTTTGTCCACTGACACCGGTAATACTGTTTTTAGCACTGGCTTCCATGACGGCGATATCGACCAACCACTATCTCTATTAAAATTCGGACGACGGCTTATTTCAATGGCTTCACGAACTTTGCGGGGCACGTAGAACTTTTCCCTAGCCAGAATAGCTGTCTTGTCGAACCGAATATAGTGGTTAGTGTCCGTATCCAGCGAGTGTTCAGCTACTGCCGACGTCACCGTGTTACAGTTCTTCACGCTACGTATATGCTCTGTGATTCTTGTAGAGACGTGCCGTTGTGTTTCTCCGATATAGCTCTTACCACACTCACAAGGTATAGAGTAAACACCTGGTCCGGATAGGGGCTCCTTATCCTTTGGTGATCTCAGCCAGTGTTTCACTTGAGTGTGGGGTCGGAAAATAGTCTTTATGTTGTATTTCCGTCGCAGTAAGAAGGCAATTTTATCCGTCACTCCTTTTATGTACGGAAGATACGTTGGACGTCAGACAGAGCGTTGACGACCGTAAAAATACAATCGCAATCACCACATCTTCTGAAAAACATTTAAGGGCTTTTCAGATAAATCGTGTATAGGTATCCCTATTGTGACAGATTGTCACCCTGTCACCTGAAATTGTTATACACATGACGCCCTCTAGTCCCTTAGTTGCCTCTTACGACACACGTGTGATGAAAAAAAAAATTAACGTTATAATTATAACCAATATCGCGGGTTTTCATCGCTTTTGCTACATTCAATCTGTAAAGAATTAATTGGCTGCTAGGAATTAGGTGCAAAACTATCCCGACAGATGGAGCCCTACCATGCGTTAGTGGCCAAGATATAGGTACTTGCTTAATTCGCAGGCTAGGATGAAAGATGCAAGATTTCCAAAAATTGTGTACCTTATACGGGAAGTGTTTTAAAATTTAGTAGATATTTGACTGAAGAAAGTCTGTCATGGTCAAAGATACATTTGCTTAATTTCGCAGGCTTTGCTTGAGCCGCGGTAGCCCAGATGGTATAGAGACGTCGTTCAAATCCTGCCTAAATGGAAAATATGCCAAAATGACTTTTGTGGCTGTAGTACCAGTATTCATATCGTACAACCCTAGGTACGTAATGTAATATTAAGTGGATAGTTTCATCGAGATAAAATAGAAAAATATCGACCTAGTGCGAGTCGGACTCGCGCATGTGGGGTTCCGTAACATTATGCATGAAAATGGCATAAAAACACGTTTTTTGTATGGGACCTCTTTTAATTTATACTATTCTTCTTTTAGTATTTCTTGTTATAGCGGTAAGGCCTTTCGCACACGCAACGTCGGTTTCGACGTTATTTTAGCGCTGCGATGCGCAGCGTTAGAAAAATGCGAATTTCCACTTTAATCCCATATAAATACGACGACGCAGGCCCAACGCTGCGTTGCGGACCCTAATGTCAAACGGTATTGACAGACGCATGCGTCGACGCTAAAAATGCGCAGCGTTGTGCGTTGCGCTAAAATAACGCAGGGTATGGCACACGTAACGCAGCAACGGACGTTAGATTTTTGACGGTTTATCAACCCTTAGCTGAGCCTGATACTTGGAATAATTAGGACATTTTCTGTGTATATTCAGTGGGTACATTTAGTCGGCGACGGAATTTCCGCTGAAGTGTGTCATCTCTAATGCAAATAACATTGCTGGCGTAATGGCGCCGAATTTCATCGCATAGGTCCGGTCGTAGAATATTTAATTATATTTAAATTGTATAGTATTTTTTTTATTTTTATTTATAATAGTTATGTTGGGTAATTAGTAGTACGAGTGAAAGATTATTTCTTTTTTCAAGACAGGTTTTAATCACTAATTTTCAAGAGCACCCCCAAGGGTTAATAATCGAAACCGACACTATAATAGAGTACAAAGCAATATAATCTGCAACAATGTATTACAATTCCATACAATATGAAATAGTGAGGCGCAATATCAATCTCAATATCATTCATAAGTAAAAAATATACGTCTCATTCATTGTACAATGGTATTACAACAGAAGTTGTCACCATCAGAAGTCTGTGATAAATTTGAAATTAAACTTGGCGTTCAACAAATCTCAGCACTGAGCCAATCGTCTTACTTTACTAGCCGCGGCTGTCAGAAGTCCGTGCCGTGGAAAATACTGTATGCAGATGATGTTTCTCTTATGACTCTGTAGAAGACCTGCAGGGCGAATTCGACCGTTGGTTAAAGTTTCTATAAGACATGGGTCTCAAGATTAAATGCAAGAAAACGGAGCATATGTCGTATACTTATGTCAATATATTCATGAAAACATTTGGTATGTAAGAAAAAATATAAATAATTATACTAGAAATTATGACAGGCAGGCATAACCGCAATACAAGAAGTACAAATAAAATAGATCAACCAAAGTACAGACTAGCTAAAGTTAAGTCTTCATTTTGATGGTCTAAGTATACGATACTATAAAAATATACCGGAAAATATATTAAGTCAATCAAAAACTAATTTTTAATCTGTGATTAAGAGGTTACTATACCGAGCTGAAAATTCGTGAGCTGTTAGTTGATAAAAATATTTCTATTTCATTTATGCATCCCACCCGTCCCGCAGTTATAAAAGAGACAGTTGTAGCTCGCTACCGGAAAATTTGCGTTCTGGGTGTACTAGGCTCCCCGTTCAAAATCTCTATCAAATTTCTTGATAGTGGCATTATTTTGCTGCCAATAAAATATTCTATGCTCCTATTGTTTGTGTTGCTGAAATTATTGCCATATTTAGAAGATACCAAGGCGTAAACTTGCTGATAAGTTTAGAGCACTTTGCGACGGCCATATCTTTTTTAAATGCATTATTACAACCAGAAAAAGAATATGGAGCATGGATGTAGTCCAGAAGAGTTACCGCGCAAAATTTGAGTCGATCGGTTGCGAATCGGCAGAGGGATAGGTTGAGAGCGTTTGTATAAAAAATAATGACTATAGGTCCCCCTTAAGAAAACATTATATTATAAAGCCTATTATAAGTTAGATGATTACATTAATGACAAAAGGCATGGACCTCTGAAGTTTCAGCTCATCAAAAGAAACATGAACGCGTTGTTAATACCAAATCGGGACGTTTTTTTTTTTTTTTTTTTTATCTATGATGGGCTTACTCTTGACCCCAATCTTACCCTAGAGCAGAGATGGGATCTACGGTGGAGCGAGCTTGCCCAGAAGATGCCTATTCACTCTAGACTTAAAGAGATTCAGGTTATATGTGTCGCAGTACGATGGCAGAATCAGGTTTTTGGCCAAAAACCTAGGTTTTTGGCCAAAAGCCGGCATATGGCAAAATCGTAGACTTCTTTCGGCCATCGTCCTAAGCTGATCCAGGTTTTTGGCCAAAAACCTAGGATTTTGGCCAAAAAACTAGGGTTTTGGCCGAAATCCTAGATTTGTTTAGTATTAGGGTAAAGTACGGATAGATGCGCACGTTTTGGAAAATGCTCTATAACTCAATAACTAAGAACTTATTTACAAAATTATCTTTACAGATTAAAGGATTTATCTTTAATCTTTCATTAAAGCCCTAATTCATGAATTTAATTTTTATTGTTTTGTTGTAAATCCAGTTTTATTTGACCTCTTGAAAAAGGGATAGCCGCGCACCCGCACGGATAGTTGCGCAGCACTAAAAAATCATGGGGGGATACTTGCGCTTTGAAGATTACCTAAGTGAATTACTATGAAATTTGTACTTTATTTAAATCAAACCAATTTGAAATTAATTTGATTAAATACTTATTTTAAAAATCGAATAGGCCTCCGAACCTTAATATTATTACTATTTCTAAAGTTATTGAGTGCTAAGTCATTATTTCAGTAGAAAAATTGTATCAACGCGTAGGTAGCATAAAAATGTATGTTGAACAACGCCCATATCTAGACTGTAATTCAGAAGCATTTTATCCATCTGCAACATACTAAAATAAACAAAAATATCAATCTGCGCAACTATCCCCCAAAGCGCAACTATCCGTCCAAAAAACCTGCGCAAATATCCTTTTTGGTACGGATAGTTGCGCATTTAGTTAAAAAAATTATGATTTGATATTTTGGAATAATTAATAAATGGGCACATACTTTATAAAGTAGTGCATATGAGGAAATAAAAATGTGAGCGATTCTACAATCGTGAGAAAAGATACCCGAAAAACAAAATGTGCTAAAATAATTTCGACGCCCGGTTTGACCACGCTACCGAAGATTTTTGCTTAAACTGGCGTAAATTGTGCAATTACTCCAATAATTAACGTGGTACTTGGGCTTTCAGGAGGAAGACTACTATGTTTTAATAAGCAATAGTGCTGAAATTCACTAGAACATAGTGTTTTCGAAACCTGCGCAACTATCCCAACGGCGCATCTATCCGTACTTTACCCTATAGCTTTTTTTGCATTTCGGGGAAACTTCTTCTTCTTCGACTGGTACAGTCGCCCATCGACCCGATGAACCCTGGTGTTAGAGCTTTTAAACCGCCTATTGCAAGGAGCAGGCCTCTGACAAGGTTGTGTAACGACCGCCGTCTAAGTGATCATAAAGAGCAATCGGGACCGACGGCTTAACGTGCCCGTGTAGTTCGGGCATAGGTACACCTCGAAAGGCAGGAGGTAACATTTGACGTTCTGGAAGGTGGGAGGTAGCGTCAGACGCTCTGGAGGGCGTGTGTAGCGTCGGACACTCTGGAGGATGTAAGATGATGGGCGTTGGATTTTCTGGGGGTCCAACGCTACCTTCTGGTCTCCAGGGCGTCCAACGCTACCACCAATCCTCTAGAGCGTTCAGTGGTACGTCCTGCTCTTATGGTGTCTGAAGCTCCCCCCTGCCCTTTAGGGAATCCGAGGCAATCCTGCTGTTCAGACTGTCTGATGTTACCCCCCGTCCTTCAGGGTGTCCATTTACGGTGTCCAAGTCTACCCTCAAAAGATCAGAGGGAGGTGCATAAAGTACCTCTCCACTCCTCGTTCCCCCGAACCACACGGGTACGGTAAGCCGTCGGTCGGTCCCGATTGCTCTCTATGATCACTTAGACGGCGGTCGTTACATAACCATGTTAGAGGCCTGCTACTTGCAGTAGGCGGTTAAAAACTCTGATACCAGGGTCCATCGGCTCGTTAGGTGCTTTGGTGTACCACTCGAAGACGAAGAAGTTCCCCCGAAATTCAAAAAAAGCCATAATACTAAACAAATCTAGGATTTCGGCCAAAATCCTAGTTTTTTGGCCAAAATCCTAGGTTTTTGGCCAAAAACCTGGATCAGCTCAGGACGATGGCCGAAGGAAGTCTACGATTCTGCCATATGCCGGCTTTTGGCCAAAAACCTAGGTTTTTGGCCAAAAACCTGATTCTGCCATCGTACTGCAACATATGCACTCGGAAATACAGACGCAGGCAGGGAATTCCATTCTTTAGCAGTGCGCATAATGAAAGATGATTTGAAGCGCTTAGTGCGTAATGTGGGTATATCAACTAAGAACGGATGGTAGCCGGCCGTGCGTCTGGATGTCCGATGGAAGAAAGGAGACGGTGGTATGAGCTCATGCAGCTCACGCGCACACTCTCCGAAGTACAATCTGTAGAAGACCGATAGGCAAGCAACCTTGCGGCGGTGAGCCAGGCTGTGAAGCTTGGTCGCCACCAGTTTTTTATCACCTATTAATCTCTTGGCTCTGCGTTCCACCGAATCCAGTGCAGCAAGTTGGTATTTAGCCGAGCCATCCCAAAGGTGACAGCAGTACTCCATGCAAGATCGGACTTGAGCTTTATAAAGAGTTAGAAGCTGTTCAGGCGTGAAGTACCGCTTGACTTTATTCAGGACGCCCAACTTTCTAGCTGCAATTTGAGCCTTGGACTCGATGGTGGTGCCGAAGTTGAGGTCAGAGGAAAGCTCCATGCCAAGGAGTTGAAGAGTGTTGGTCACTGGAACAGATGTACCCCGAAAAGTAGGAGAAAAGGTGAAAGGACTCCTTTTTGCGGAGAAAAGACACGCCTGCGTTTTTGAAGCATTGAAGCTGACGAGATTGTCATCGCCCCACTGGGAGACGTTACTTAACGTCAGGCTCGTACGCTCAATCATAGCCTTTCTCAATCTTTGGATTTCATCACCACTGGCTCCTGCGCCGGACAGATATTTCTCGGTGACAGTACTGTCATCTGCGTACCCAATGTACCCGTACGTGCATTTACAATTTAAATAATAATAATTGTATGATTTTAATTTTCACACTTGAATGACTAAATTTAATTTGAAATTCTATTTTGTTTATGTATATTGATTGTATTTGACATTCTAAAAGAATTATTTGTGAATCTACTTGTAAATAAAGTTTTAAACATTTAAATGTTATAGTCGAGGGCCACAAAGTCGCGTCTAACACAAAACTTTTAGCTTAAAGAAAACTTATACCTACAGTTTTACCATTTTAAATACTTTGGGCCAATCATTAGAAATTATGGCAAAATCGACCTACATGTAACCTATAGATAACCTTTAGAAAAACAACGGGATTGATGAAGTGGAGACAACTCGCAGGTGCAATGTGCGACAAGGAGATGCCCGTCAAACTTATAGGAAAATTATATGTATAAAACGGTGATTATATTATACGAAAGGAAGGATATCTCACACAAACGTGCACTCCATTTTGAAACCTTATAATACCCTACTCAACGTAGAAAACTATTTTTGTAATCTTATGCCTTACTCCGTAGTAAAGACACTTTGTTTGGCTCGTCTTGGCGGGACACGACCGTGCTTCTAAGTTTGATTGACCAGCCGCGCTCTGAAATTATTTTGTTCGATAAGCAGCAGTAAGATCAAATTGCTGTTTCGACGTCAAGTGAAACGGCCAAATTCATTTCGACATCCTGTACGGGAAACTCATTTGAAATACAATGTCGCATATTATCAAAAGAACAATATCATGTTGCTACGTCTACCAGTACTTTTCTCTTGCTTTTCTCGCTCGCTCATTCATACATAATGTCAGGTAAAATGTCAGGCTAGTGCAAGTGTTGCCAGGAACATAAAAATAAATTTACTCCACATTGGTCATTAAATGTTGTTAGGTTATTGTCGGACCAGCAGTAAAAGAATATGAATTATATCAGTTACCTAATTCCAATAATACAAGCTTTGCTTAGTTTCGGGCTAAATGGCGCTGTGTGTTTTATTCAGGCATATTTATTTACCCCTTGCAGGGTAGGCAGAGCGTAAACAGCTGTAATAAAACGGTCATTTACTCCACGTCTGACAAAAATTTGAGAGTTATTAAGAAGGTTGTGTATCACCATAGTGACAGGTTGTCAGCCTGTCGCCTAAAATTGCAACTATCAAATATGGTAGCTACGGGATGGATATGGGATGATGCTATTCCAGGCCGACACCACACGGCAAATAAAAATAATACAAAGATAAATATTTGAATACTAAGAAAACAACAATAATAATTATTAGTGAATTTTAAGAACAAGCCTGCAGATATTTATAACGTTTGAAATCCGCGATCTTAAATTGATAAAATTTTAATATAGTCAGTGCAACTTGAAGACTGTACAAATGTTTTGTGATTTCTATGGCTTTGCTCCGGTAGCGCTAAATGGCGTAACCTTACCAGTCTGCTCCGATTTCCGATACCTCGGTTCACTTCTGCAAGGCGATGGTGAGATAAACCGGACTATCAAGCACAGAATAAATGCAGGATGGATGAATTGGCGACAGGTCACGGGCACAGTGTGCGACCCCCGAATGCCCCTCAAACTGAAGGGCAAGATTTACAAGACGGTGGTCAGACCTGTCGTCATGTACGGATCTGAGTGTTGGCCTACAAAAGTGACACTTCATAATAATGTCACTATCCTCCCAGCCGTTCAGGCTGTTTCCGTGAAAAAGAATGTATCTACATGACCGTGTACCTATTATACTTCTAGCGGCCCTTTGAGCGGTTTCACCAGCTTCTACTTACCTGTTTCCAAGTAGAAATTAGATCTTTGCCCTTAGCAAAAAGTCGATTACTCCGTTCCAGCAGAAGTGATTCATCAAGACCATGTGCCAGCAAAAGCGACCGCCATGCTGAACTACTTTTACTTTGATGGAGATATCTTATCTCTTGCAATTTAGATGGGATGCTGATGATCTGCATCAGGTACTCCAGACCTTCGATGACTATGTGCCAATAAAAGCGGCTCGTCAAGCTGAACAAATTTTACTTCAAAGCCATTACCGTATCTCTTATAGTTTGAATGGGATGCTGGTGATTTGCATTAGGTACCTACTCCAGATTCTCGATAATCATGTGACAGCAGGAGCGGCTCGTCATGCTGAACAACTTTTGCAATGAACCCATTTTAGTATCTCTTATAGTTTAGCTGTGCTTCTGGTGCCCGCCATCATCAGGTACTCTAGTTATGAAAAAAAGTAGTCCATGTCCGTCCCTAATATTATGCCAGCAATATCAGTGGCAAATTTCACGAGGATCGCTAAATCATCGGTTTGATTCATTTTGGCAATATCCGTAACATTTCTCGCTTTTCCTACTTCATTCACCCAACTTCTATGGTAAAAATATGTACGTGGCAACACCTATTAACAAATATTGTTTTGACAAGGTTGTCCGCCAGACGTGCGCAAAAGAGACAAACCTATGTAAAAGAAAGAGTGGTATTGTCAAATTTTGAAGTACTATATCTCGTTCTTTCACATGCAATCGCCACATCTTTTATTTCATCAATTATCAAACAATACGAATTGTACAGATGGTTTCTTATCTTGTAGGTACCGTCAAATTTGTTTCCGCTTCTGCTGACACATGGATATCGAATATCCATAGTGTCTGTCTACCTTATAAAGTAGGTATCATATGAATGTTTAGTATTTTGTTGATTTTTCCACATGAAAGTAATTTGGAATACTTGGTGTTTTAATCAAACACTAGATATTGACATAAACTTTTTGGTTACAAAGTTAATACAAATGAAGCAAATGGAATAAATTCACGCCACTGATGGGATTCGAACCCACGTTTTCGGACAAACCGGGTCAGATGTGTTTGAGCGCTACACTCGACTCCAGACTAAACTTAGCCACATAACAGTTTTGGGCAGAATACATTCGATGCTCAATTACAAGAGCAAACTATTTCTTAGAAAAGGTGAGAATCTACACTAACTGCGTCAGGCCAATCATGACCTTTAAGACCCATCTGAATATGCTGCAAGTCATCCAAAACCGCTTCATGCGCAGGGCTACTGGAGCTCCCTAATAGTTGCAGCGTCTAACTACTACCCCTATCCAACTTCGAACTTTCGACTTTGCCCCAGGCACGTCCTTTCGGATGTTGACGGTCCCATCACATTAGCAGCTGATGCAGCCATTGCGAGTAGATCACACTCTACAAGCTCTTTAAGCAACCCTCGTCCCCGGCGAATAGGACATAGAGGCCCCTCACTTGTGCCATTCTTTGGCAACTACCGGCACATACCGGGTAAACACAGTCCGACCCGTTCTTCACAGAAAAACTCGTAAGCCCAGTCTTACCCCAAGGGCGTGATTGGGCTGGTTGTTTGAACAACCACCCACACACATCCGGGTGAGCCCTCGCTCCCCACAAAATAGTTAGGTGTAGCTTTAACCGGCCCCGGGGCCGATAAGTGCAGTGCCACATCACAAAAATAAACCGCTACACTACGGTAGCTCTAACCCAGGCAGCGAAATTGTGAACCACTTGATTCGTTCATATATTTTTGTAACTTTGAATGGAATGGAATTCGATCTCTTTCACTAGTTCAGCGTAAAAACTAAATTAAGCTACATTAAGTTTAGCGATTGCCCCGATTGGGTACAAGAAGCTTATCGTAGAGGACGAAACTCATACCGAGTTGACGCAAGACACACATGCGACCGATGCTTCACAGATTCGCACCAGTAGTCCTTATGGACGCAGTTTCAAATTTCAACTGTCGTGAGGTCACTGAAGAGATGAACTAAAACAAAATACTTAGCTGTCGACTTATTTTGCAAATACACTGATCGTTTTCCGTTCTCTTTCAATAGTTAAGCGTAAAAACTGAATTAAGCTACATATAGTTCTCAACCCGAGATTATCACGAATACTATAACGGATGCTGTACCACTTAAGTTTTAAGAAACACAAAAGTTTTTCGATTTGCGGTTGGTAACCATACCACTGCAAGCAAACCAACAGCATAATTAACTTTGTTATGTATATCGAAACGTTGACTACAAAACCCTAGTTGAAGGTGTGTCTGAGATGCTCTTGGACGGTTTAATCTTCTAGTTCATACCTACTAAATAATAAAAACTTGTTTATTAAATTCAAAATTCTTGCGTACCTACATTTACACACAGAAGATAAATACATAATGTCGCTTCTACAAATTTTAATCTTGACACATTTTTTCCTGTCTTTGTTACTCTTATTGTTTTAAATGCCTACAACTATCTTTGTTGCGCCGCAACGCACAAAAATCGTTCCTCTTTTGTTTTCCAACGCAGCGTTGTGCGCTATTTTGACGCTGCGCTAAAAATGCGCTGGAACGGACGTTGCGTGTGTTCTTCGCCTAATTAGTAACGATGATGATCTGTGAAAACTTTAAAAGTCTATCTTTTACCGATCATGAGATACAGTCTCTGAACCATCACTAGAAAAGCATATAGAGCATCGAGCATAAGAACATGTTTTTGTATGGGAGCTTTCAATTCAAATTTTATTATTTTTTTAGTAGGTAATTGTTGTTAGCATATGAACATGTTTTTTTATGGTAGCCCCTTTCAATTCCTTTTTTTTTTTCCTAACTAGTCCCTACGATATCTACCTACTTAGGCAACTATATCTACACCTAGCTGAATTTTGGGGAGCGGAAGGCTCACCCGGAAGTGTGTGTGTGTGGTTGTTCAAACAACCAGCCCAATCGCGCCCTTGGGGCGCGGTTGGGCTTACGAGTTGTTCTGGGAAGAACGGATCGGACTATGTCTACCGGGTATATGCCGGTAGTTGCCAAAGAATGGTACAAATGAAGGACCTCCGCGTCCCCGCCGGCGGGGACGACGGTTGCTTGAAGAGCTTGTGGAGTGTGATCTACTTGCAATGGCTGCAGCTGCTGCTGCTGTAATTTCATCGTCTTCATCCGAAAGGACATGTTTCGGACGGCGTCTGAAGCGCGTGGTTGGATGGGGGAAGTAGTTGGACGCTGCAACTATAAGGGGGTTTTTATGATGGGGAGCGTTGTCGAAGAATCGACGGGACGCTCGTTTCATATATTCTTTAATGGTAGGGAGTCCTAAGTCAATATGAAGGTTCTTGGTACGCATGTACCAGGGGGCCCCGGTAGCTTTGCGTAAGAAGCGGTTTTGGATGACCTGCAGCACATTCAGATGTGTCTTAAAGGTGTGAGCAAAGGTTACGCTAGCGTAGGTCATGATAGGCCTGACGCAGGTGGTGTAAATCCTCACCTTATTTCTAAGGGAGAGTTTGCTCCGTTTGTTCAACATCGGATGTAGTTTGCTCCGTTTGTTCAACATCGCAATTTTATTATATTTTTAATGATAAATTGTTTATAACGCCAAAAGAAAGACGACACGACATATTTTGTGAAAATATCAAATCTGATACAGCCTGCTAACAGACGCATGTAACACCTTTTAAAAAAATATATATTTACAGAATGTATTTCCATTTACTTGTCATTCATTGAGGCATAAAGATACATGATGTGCGGTCAGCCTGGCCAGCTCCGGGGCAGTGCCTTTCTTTTTATTTTTTTTATCCCGCCCGAGCCGCGTTTAGAGTAGGAACACAAATTGTTATAAAAAAGAGAAAATATTGCACACCAAATTTTCCCTTTTTTTAAGTTCGAATTAGAATGTGACTTTTGTAATTCCTACTGAGAAATAAATGCTTTGACTTTGACGTACAGATAGAAGTCTTTGTAATATGGTCCTGTTTGGGGACCTTTCGAGCACGGCACTCTAAAAATGATGATTAATATAGCGAATTTTGCATTAGTTTCATAATAATTGGCAAGATCCGACCAAATAGTAGTGCCACGATGAAGCATTCAATAATAGTATTCAATTTGTACTTTTTAGCCTACTATTTTGTATATGTAAGTATTGGTCATATATTTTTCAATTTTTGCAGCCGTTTACGCTCTGCCTACCCCGCAAGGGATATAGGCGTGATATATGGGTATGTATTTTTCAGAAACTCATCTAAAGTATTGGGTCTCTAACATCTGATCAATGCTATTTTTGACCCGACTGCCTCAGAAGGAAGATCATTTTTTCGAGAGTAGTTAGTTACCTTTCTGATCTAGGTAGGTGGGGTAAGTACAGTATATGCGCAATCTGATTGGATTCTGAAGCTATGACAATTTATGACATTTGGCTAAGTGGAGAAATAAATTATTTTTGACAGGCTAGACGGATGTTGACATTTAAGAGATGTCATTAGATTTGTCTCAACAGCACCAGTGACACGGGCTATAAGTATTTTAAAAATGTGAATTTTCAACACATTATCATGAAATTACTGTAGTCGGCTCATTGTTTTTAATAATGGGAACTTTATTGATAGTTCTAAGCGCTTAAATGTGAAACCAGAGGGCGTAGTGCTAACTTGCAATTTTGACGTTATACCATTAATTACCTACTGTTCATTTGATTTGTTTCGAAATAAAGTCTCGTCTTGCTATGTTAATAACAATAGTACTCATGGTAGTAAATTTAATAGCAATAAAAGGTTTGGAACAATTAAATAAACACAAAATAAAGAACAATTTATTAAGTGGTACAGACAGACTTTCCGAGTAAGGAAAAGTTCTATTGTGATTTTAATGCACTCACAGTGCTACATATTATTCTCACAAATGAAGAGCCCCGGGCGATGCATGAACTATTTATTAATTTTTTAATTTTTAAAGTTTTTTCCACTTAGGTCAGCGCCCTCTACATAACAATTGAGAATCTTTAGTTCCTATTGTGTTTGTTTGTTAAAGGGTTTGGAATTCGTCCCTGAAATACCCAAAATAACATATACGGACAAGAGATATCTACCCCAGGCTAGTGCGAGTGTGCGCAGGCTGGGTAGACACGGCCGCTACGTGTTAAATATAAATGCTACTGTGGCATACACAGTCAGTTCGAACGTCTCGGTAAGCGATACCATAGTCTAACAAAACATGGTCTTACATTCCCAGTGAAACACTAGCCTACGTCACTAGTATTGCCACTTTATTTCAATAAAATACGTTAGAGGGCAAACTCAACCTCACGTTAATCAATAACGTTATAGGGTTAATTTTATAATTAAGATTTATGTGTGTATTAACTTGAACTTTACAAAAACACTTAAATTTTATTTATTAGTTAACAGTATCTTATATGATTTACAAAAAAAAACATAAGCGTGGGTAATTCTGGTAACCCACAAGCATGATGACGTAGGCTTGTGTTAGTCACGTGGTTCACGAGTCTCGGAATGGAATACCAGGCAGAGTATCTTATTATATCATGGGTAAGCGATACAATTCAGGGACCTTTTGGTGCATAATCGCCATTTTGCTATCCTCTTCTAAACCTATTTGATGGAAACGGCACTAATTTGAGGTAAGATAACGGTTTTTACAGAGAAATCTGATGGTTAAAAAAATATTTGTTTTATTTTGCGAAAATATTATAGAAGCACGGGACTTCCCATCAAGATTTTTAATCATATTTTTGTCTCATTTAAAGACTTTACTCCATTTAACTTTTGTATGGAAAACGATCCACCTTAAGAGAATTTATTTCTCAAACTGGCCTCTTGTTTGCAGATGCATTTTATTTTCTACGAATACCTGCATAACGAGTTCAAACGGAGTTTTGTCGAGATGAAGTTCAATTACTGCGACTTTGCTACTAAGGACCGGTTGTTCAGCCCCCTGGCACGGAGAGTTGGTATGACCTGCCCTTTATACGCAGTGAGTAACGATTTTCAGTCTCATAAATGTAAATAAGAAAAGTTGAAAAATTCATAATCGTCGGCCGGGACATCAAGAGGTTAAAAGATTCGTTAGGGCCAGCCAGGCGCCGGTAGCTCAGTTCGCAGAGCAGTAGTGGGACGGTACCCCACGGTCCCGGGTACAAGTCCCGGCCGACGCTAATGTTCTTTTGAAATTTTCTTGTTACTCTATCTATACCTACACCGAGAATCGAGCCCGGAATCTTTTGCGTCGCAAGCAGTCGCAATACCAGTGCTCTGGATGTTTTTAGAGTCATTCATAAGACTGTGTATCATCATAGGGACAGGTTGTCAGTCAGTCGTCGAAAAAGAATTTTATTGTCCACATACATACATACATACTCTCGAAAAACATAACCCTCCTTTTGAGGCAGTCGGGTAAAAAGGATTCGTGTCCGATCGCGTTGCAAAAGGATTTGGCTGAATTTTACGACCGGCCGCCTACCAGACGTCAACCCTTCTTGGGAATGCTTTTGTGGTAGAAACCGCCACCCTACGGCTGGCCCTGGCTGTTTGGGTCGGGTTTATCCCTCGGTCGCCTTTTACCAGTCCCACGGAAAGAGAGGAGGTGGTGCTATTCTACTCTGCCGGCACAACACGGCTACTGCCGGCACCACACGGCTAGACATAACAAGACATTATGAACATTTAAAAATACCTACGTTTTTTTTTTCAGGGCACCTACAAGTTCCACAACTTATCAATGGTGTCTATACCAGCTGTTGACAACATGCCATACAAATGGCCGTTTAAACGGGCGAAGGTAGTGCTGACATTAACTGCAATACCAGCGAAGGTGATGTTCATGGAAGGATACCTCATTGCTTCGTTCAAGCAAAGTAATTCGTGACTGCTGATAAGTTTACTTTGATTAACAGAAAATTTTGTTCTTTAAGTTGTGTTTCAATTTTATTAAGACATGTATCTATATTTATTCAATTTATGGTTTTTGAACACTTTCTTTCTTTTATGACAATTTTATGTTCCTAAGATCATAGCCGGAAAAATAAAAAATAAAGACACTGCCTCGGGCCAGCCATGCAGGTGCTCAACATTTTCAAAAAGCGAGGACTTGCTATTTAGGCAGACTGACTACTCCAAGGTGGAACGCTATGTTGAAAAAATTCAACTCAAACATATTTATTGCAACAGTAGCAGCTCCATCTATCGACAAAAAGTGGCGAATCGGTTTTTACAAGGAAATGTGATGGCAAAAATATTTGTATTAATGAAAATGAGATTAAAACGTAAGACTTCTTTAGTTTCTTTACAGACGTAAGGCCATATAACTTTCGTATGGGAATCGTCCCACCACCGAAGTCCCACCTTAACCTGACAGATTTTAAATAGTTTGAATATGACATAAAATATTGCAATGATATGACAACTTGTGTCATATTCATATCGCAGTTCCGCTACACTGCAGCGGCTACAGAACTTTGTGCAGCGAAGTTTTGTAGGTAGTTTTCTATAAACCATTACAGTTTTCGTAATCCCAAAGTACCAGGCTGGCATGAATCGCTCGGAGTCGGTTGGAGTCCGATTGCGCAAAGCCAGCCTCGCGGGAAGTCGGGTTGCAAAACGCGGCAGTCAACGTGTCAGCCATTAGAAGAACCTAAACTGCACACAAGCAAATCAACCTACTATTTAATGGTAGGCTTAAAAACCAAGCGACAGCGACAACGACGCGCGTCGTTGTCGCTGTCAAATGACTGGTTTGTATGGGGAACCTGAAAGACCGAGCGTCGGCGTCGTTGCGGCGCGCCACGACGCCGTCACGTTAACAGCGCACTGAGAAGCTTAGAGTTTGTATGGGATGCGGTCGGGTTTTTCTACAAGACCGCAGCGACAACGACGCCGTCAAAATTTGACGGCGTCGTTGGCGCGCCACATTGTCGCGACGCTTGGAAAATAAGGGTACCATTAGGGACAAATTTTTACTGGATTTTCATACAAATATCAGGATACCCAGTATAAGTTGACCTCTAAGTGGGTAGGTGGAATTGCTAACGATAGTACATAAAAAAAGAAAAAAACTGGTACGTAGAAATTGTAATACGGGGTGTTAGGGACGGTGTAACGAAAAACTTTCACTGAACAATACTATGGAGCCAATGGTGGGAAACGAAAAAAAAATTCCGGCCTCCCATACAAAGTCAATCAGCTAATCGTGAATTTTGTATGCGAGGTCGGAATTTTTTTTTCGTTTCCCACCATTGGCTCCATAGTAAAAGTTGTTCAGTTTGATGGTCTGATCATGCCTGCAAAGTTTTCGGTACACCGTCCCTAACACCCTGTATAAGAACAACAAAAAAGGAATTTTGGTTTCACTGCTTAGACAGTTGGGTCGTTGGACGACTTGGTGTCCCACTAGAAGAATTAGAAGAAGTTAGACAGTTGAAATTTTCACAAAACAGGTATTACCTACTATTGCCACTTTGACAACATATACTAAAAATTTGAATTACATAAAAATTAAGAGGGGCTCCCATACAATAAAAGTGATTTTTAACCCCCGACGAACCAACCGGAGGGGTGTTATAAGTTTCACGCGTCTGTATGTCTGTGTGTCTACGATTCTTTGAGGCAACGTATCTCCGAAACGACTGAACCGATTTCAATGCGGTTTTGTTTATATAAAAGCTTATATGGTCAGGATGGTTCTTAGCCATATTTCATGAAAGTCTGATAATGGAGACGGAAGGTAGACTAGGAATCACACTACGCACTATATCCCCGTGTTTGAGCTAATTTGACTCGGAGTTGTCATATCTTTCAAGTCATGCATGACATTATAGAGGTCCTAACTATTTTAAAATATGACTTCAATGAGCGTACTCGTATTTATTTGACTTTAGGAAATAGGTAGATAAAAGATCTTTTACTTAAAACCTGTGCGTAGGAATAACATGTATTTACTAACTTACTTAGTAATATTACAAAAGTTATATGTAATACTTCTGTATGTACCTATGAGTACCTATACCTGTGCTTTATCCTGGGTGAATGAGTTCCTTGCTTAAATAGGTATGTAGAAAATTTATTTAAAACCCGTACTCAATTTTGCTCGCTTTGCTCAAGGACTGCTTAACCTAGCTTTATTCACAGTTTACCTATTATTGCCAGTGTAGGAAAAGAGACTTTACAAACAAAATATGTACTTAATAATCCAGATCTATTTTGGGTAATATTGTAAAAATTTGCGCTCGCTTCGCTCGCGATCACCTAGAGTAATGCTTGGCTTACCCCCTCAGAAGATGGCGTCAAATGTCTGTTGCAGGATTCTTACAAGCACCAAGTGTCATTACCAGGGGGTTGAGGGGGGCTTGCCCCCCTCACAGACGAAGACGTGAAACGTCTGTTGCAGGATTCTTACAAGCACCAAGTGTCATTACCGGGGTGGAGGGCTTGCCCTCACAGACGAAGACGTGAAACGTCTGTTGCAGGATTCTTACAAGCACCAAGTGTCATTACCGGGGGGTTGAGGGGGCTTGCTCCCCTCACAGACGAAGATGTGAAACGTCTGTTGCAGGATTCTTACAAGCATCAAGTGTCATTACCGGGGAGTTGAGGGGGGCTTGCCTCCCTCACAGACGAAGACGTCAAACGTCTGTTGCAGGATTCTTATAAGAACCAAGTGTCATTACCGGGGGGTTGAGGGGGGCTGGCCCCCCTGGAGACGTGAAACGTCTGTTGCAGGATTCTTACAAGCACCAAGTGTCATTACAGGGGGGTTGAGGGGGGCTTGCCCCCCTCACAGACGAAGACGTCAAACGTCTGTTGCAGGATTCTTATAAGCACCAAGTGTCATTACCGGGGGGTTGAGGGGGGCTTGCCCCCCTCACAGACGAAGACGTCAAACGTCTGTTGCAGGGTTCTTACAAGCACCAAGTGTCATTACCAGGGGGTTGAGAGGGGCTTGCCTTGCAGGGCAAATTTTTAGTAAATATCCTAAAAATTTGCGCTCGCTTCGCTCGCGATCTTTCTTTGTGTTTCGCTTTCCGTGCTTGTCGTATTTAAAACTAAGTTGACGTACTTATACATCAGGTTATTCTTAATTCAAAAAACTCAATTAAAACACAAAAATCTTTGTAGAATTTTGCACTCGATTTGCTCGCGGTCACTCAGGTTACCCTGCTGTTCCCTGTCTTGCCTATTTTTCTGTCCTATAGGATATACAAATGATCACTGTGTTAATTTAAACAAAAAATAAGATTGTTAAGCTAAGTTTTATTGTCATATAAAATTACTGAGCAGCAGCGGGTAGAACCGCCGTTTAAAATGCTAGTGAGAAATAGTAAGCGCTTAAAAAATCATGCTGTATGTTGTTTAAAGTCAGAAACAAAATATTAATTTAAAAAGCTTGAAATAAAACTTAAATTAAAAATTTAAAGGAACCCCCGACTTTCAATCCTTTAAAAAGTTAAAAATAATTTATTTATCCAATAAAATATTGTAAACCATAATACTCCAACGCGTCGGGGGGCCGCTAAGTAAACAATATAATGTAAGAAGTTTACAAACCATAATAAACATATAAGTTGCAAATGTCATTTCATTTCATACAAGTATGTCTTACGATTTTATTGAAACTTCTTACCTATATTGTTTACTTAGCGGCCCCCCGACGCGTTGGAGTATTATGGTTTACAATATTTTATTGGATAAAT
The DNA here is from genome assembly GCA_024500475.1 of Phthorimaea operculella. NCBI lineage: Eukaryota > Metazoa > Arthropoda > Insecta > Lepidoptera > Gelechiidae > Phthorimaea > Phthorimaea operculella. The sequence continues at coordinate 3,088,527 of JANFCV010000019.1, read as the reverse complement.
AAATTATTTTTAACTTTTTAAAGGATTGAAAGTCGGGGGTTCCTTTAAATTTTTAATTTAAGTTTTTTATACATAATGGTAGGTACTGCAACCTCCGTGGGCAAATCCGACTCGCATTTGGCCGATTTTATACAGTCATAATGGTACGGCACCCTACGTGCGCGAGACCGACTCGCACTTGGCCGATTTTTTAATTACTATCTATTCTTATTTGCATCTCCATACTAGTTTATACTGGATCACAAAAATGCAAATCATTACATGATTGACGTTAAACATTTTTTTTGTTTTCTATGTTCGTGTCGATGGCAAATTATTTATTAGCCTAATTTTGTCTATTTTATATGCAGAATCCTTAACGTTATCTCGATAAACTTTTCATCGAACTATTGTTTGGTTCGTTAGGTTTCGTCAATCAAAAAAAAAATGATATTTTTTTAACCTACCTACTTCTATCATAGTTTTGATAGATGAATTAAAGTACTGTAAATTATGAAGCCCGATTTCTACTATTTACCTACGTACTTGATTTTTTTAATGTCAATGATATTTCTGAAATTGCCACCCCTACTACACAGTGCACTCAGAATATTTCGTAAAAAGCTACGTAGAGTTTTTGACTATGGCTAACTGCATGGTGTCGGTGATACCACCTACAACAGCATTCCCAAAGAGAGTTGACACCATGTTAGTATAATTATATTACCTGTTACAGGCGACGGCCTGGCAAATTCTTTTGCTACATGATTTTGTACTCTAACAAAACATGTTGCGCCGACCCGAACTGATTTGGGCTAAGAGCAGGCAGATGATGATAGACGAAATGTGTGGATTTATCCAGGTACCTACGAGTAAATGGATAATTTTAGTAAAATGTTTTATTGATATGATAATATGAGTTATGAGTTTTTCGTGCGTAAAAATTAAAAAATTGAGCCACATTTCAAATCTGTGACCGCAATAAGTGAAAATAGTGTGTAATACAACTTTCGGTAAACAGTTACGGTGATCAAAAGTGTTTCGGAATACCGTGTTAACAACAACGTCCAATACATTTTAGAGTGGGTATCTATCTGTCTGTACCTACCTATTATGCGGATCTATACGTGTCTAATTTAGACTAATTTCGAGAAAAAATTAACAGTGTTAACAACACATTCACACTAAATCACATCTTGAATTCTAGCTTTGTTTTATATACCTACCTATATGTTTTAACATGCCTATTTACTTCATATAAACCCAAAACATTATTTTTAGTCTTAGTCTCAATTTTGCGATTGTCGCAAGTGAGGTAAGTACAAAATTACTCCATTCCCTATTTCATTTAAAATGAGCTGCAAATAATTTAAAGAGTCACTTTGCCTAAGTTGAAAATAAATTATATTATTATATTTTTATGGTGAAATTTGTACTGTACAATTAAACTTTTGCAGATTCTGGATGTGTGCGAACATGTTGCTTTGTCTCATTGGCCTGTCTTTATTGCTGGTAAGTGATAATTATATCAAAATGACGTGTTATTGCGGATTAGAATCCTGCAAACCCTAGTAAACCAACGGAGCTTCATAATAGGCGACTTTTTGACCTTGATCCCTTACAAATACCACAAATACTGTAACGGTTTGATAGAATAGATGCATCTGTCGACGCAGCGTTGTGAGTGCGACGTGAAGCGCTAGCAGACACCATTTGACATAAACCTTATTTGACTTATATATGAAAATAAGGTGGAAAATCGCCTTTTCCTGACGCATGCGATAACGGTGGGTAAAACTAACGCACCAACTTTACAATATATTTATTTAAATGGCAGGTTCATGAAGTGCGCAGTACAAAGGTAGAAGTGGAACAAGGGTGGCTGGAGGGAAGCAGACTGGAACTGGTGACTAAAGATGGATTCTACTACAGCTTCAAGGGTATCCCGTACGCAGCGCCACCTCTAGGAAAACTCAGGTTTAAGGTAGGCCTAAGGGTATAGAGAAAAATAGACAGAAGGGCATCGGAAAGATAGAACTGTATTAGCATAGAGCAGCAGCTGTATTACTCAATTTCTACAAGTGGCTAAAAATGCAAAGAAGGATAGAGAATGGACAGCAGTGTGATCTCTAGTAGAAAAAAAAACTACTTTCAGCATAAGTCTCAGTTTTCCTGACTGATCACTGCAGACGACTCGACCTGAGACAGAAGAACTTGCTCAGAAATATGTCCCCTTAATGAAGAATCACTCTATTATACTATACGTGCTGTTGATATAGAAAAGCAATGAAATGATAGAAAATAATGTTGTTTTTCCAGGCTCCTCAACCTCCAGCACATTGGGAAGGAATACGAAATGCAAGTGAACATGGTTCCATCTGTATTCAAGCAGACCCTTTCGCAGGCAACAAGTTTGTACCATCTAGCGAAGACTGTCTTTACCTCAGTGTATACACTCCTGATTTAAAACCAAAAGCACCACTTCCTGTCATGTTTTTCATTCACGGAGGAGGATATTCGATTGGTTCAGGACATGCAGATAGTTATGGACCAGACTTTCTGGTCCCAAAAGGGGTTGTCCTTGTAACGATCAACTACAGACTCGAAGTTCTTGGATTTCTAAGTCTTGAAAATGAAGATGTCCCTGGAAACGCAGGATTGAAAGACCAAAACGCAGCCCTGAACTGGGTCAAGAAAAATATAGCGAAGTTTGGAGGAGATCCAGACAATATAACTGTTTTTGGGCAAAGCGCTGGTGCCGCTTCTACAGTATATCACATGACGTCGCCAATGTCGAGGAATTTGTTCAAACGGGCTATAGTAATGAGTGGTGTACCGTCATGTGACTGGGGCTTAGCATTCCAACCAAGAAGAAGAGCGTTCGTATTAGGAAAACAGTTAGGGTTTCACACTCATGACCCTAAAAAGCTATTAGAATTTCTGCGAAGTGTTCCTGCTGAAAAACTTGCAGGCGTCACTCCAAATTTGCTAGCATCAGATGAGGCGTCTGCCAAAGTATTTAAAATGTTTCAGTTTACTCCCGTCATTGAGAAAGACTTTAAACAAGAACGTTTTGTAATAGAAGATCCTGAAAAATATCTGAAAAGAAATGAAATAATCCAAAAAGAAGTTATGATTGGACGAACAAGTGATGAAGGTATTCTTCAATTAGCAACTTTGGATAACATCTTTGAATTATACTCGCAAAACGCAGAATTGCTTGTACCACGTAAAGTCCTGTACAAAATGTCGGCTGATAAAATTCTAGACATATCTGACTTAGTGTATGATCATTACTTTGGAAAAAAAGCCATCAGTAATAGTACAGCGAAACAACTTTTACATTACATCAGTGATTCTGCATACAATTATGATATACACAAATATATAAAAATTCTGTCATCAGTAAATGAGAGAAAGGTGTTTGTATATAAATTCTCTGGAGTGTCCAAACGAAACACATATGCCAAACTGGTAGAAAAATACAATCTTAAGGGAACAAGCCATCTTGATGATGTAGTTTATTTATTTGATGCCAAACTAGCCAAAATAGCAGTTGATAAAAATAGCACAGAATACAAGATTATTCAACTGATAACAGATTTGTTCACAAACTTTGCTAAACACGGGTAGGTTTTGATATATTTTTTGATAGCTAAAGCTTAAATTAGACAATAGTTTGGCCAAAGCATCATCCAGGACATAATCATCATGTCCCTGATTGCTGTCAATGCGATACCAGCTTAGGATAGAATCAATCTAAATTCCACCCGAGAGTGTCGTCAAAAGCGACTAAAGGAAATATTCATCCAGGGGATGAGCAGCAACGTTTGAAGTGAATGCAACATTAACTACAAACTACTTACCTATAAATCACTGCAATCGCCTATCCGTCTGCCATGCGTGATGTGATGATGATGAGGATGCAAAACCTCATAATAGGACGGGCCTTATGTCCAACAGTGGACTGTTATAGCTAGCTATTATAGTTATGTTTAACTTTAATGCCGTGTGATGTCGGCTTAGAATAGCACCACCCCAATTCTACCCGTGGGTGTCGTAAAAAGCGACTAAGGGATAATCATCCAGGGAATGGGCAGCAGCGTTCCCTGTCAATGCAACATCTTACACTGCGCTCGCCAATCCGCCTGCCAAGCGTAGTGAGTATGGCAATACCCCCCGATAGGGGGAGGCCCATGTCCAGCAGTGGACTGTTGTGGTTATGGTTAATAGCCTCATTTGGCTACCCTATATCGATCAGGGCTCTCATTTCTAGTGGGACACCGAGTCATCCAACGTGGGACCCGATGAACCCTGGCACAAAAGTATCGTTTATTTTATTCTAAAGTATAATAGTTCTTAATATTATTCCAGGAACCCGACTCCTGCAAAATCAAACATGATCTGGCCAGCGTACAACAGCTCTACTCAAAGTTACGTCGAAATAAATGAGACTTTAACTCTTGACAAAGGATTGGACAACGATGTGGCTGCATTTTGGGAGACCGTCCTGAAGAAGGCAGAACAGTAAAATTTTCCTTTTATTATTATTTAAAAGTAAAAAAAGATTTTTTGTAAGAAAGATAAATATTTATTTAAGAATAATATATTATTTTCAACAGATTGTTGGTAAAACTTATATTTTGCTTGAGGCGTTTCTAAGTTGTTCAACTCTATTTCTTTTATTTTGTGATTTCGACTACAATGAGGTTTGAATGAATCGTCTCACCTGAACATAAAATACGAAAGTACGTCACTAGTGATATGGAGTTGGTATCATTACTTTGTTGGCATCTGTAATTTTAGTGCATACTTACAATTAACAAGTAGATGTGTTAAAAAACAAAACCGACTGCGGTAATTTTAAAGTAGTATTTTTCTGTAAAAATCCGCCATCTTAAATATATATTTTTTAAGGGTAGTATTTAAACGCAAATCAAAAAATATTCTTTTTCTATGCAATAAGATTCCAAATTCCCATCAAAATTACTGATTGCACAGCATAATATTCAACTCAAAATATCACTAAACACACTACAATTTATTTTCGCAGCGTACAGCGATTTTTCCTAAAGCAAAAGCTTTTTCATCAATGCACAGCTAATAATCTTAATGCACATCATACCTGTTAACTCTTTTTCTTTTAAATATAGCTTCTATTTTTATATTATTTACAGCAGTTTTTATTAGAGATGAACCATCATCGTTAATCATACACATCGATAATCATATTTTAAATTGATGACGCGCATAGCTTGTCGTTTCTGGCACATCGCCGGCCGCTGCCGCGGCACGCTCGCTCCGCTTGCTCGGCTCGTGCGTTGTGGTCAAAGTTCTAACCTAACCTAACCTAACCTGTCGCTTTCCGCGCCAGTTTCGGTTAGGCTATACCTAACGGACCTATAAACTTATGTTTACTTACGTATGTTTACTGGTTAATATGCGACTGGGATAGTTATTTTGCTATGAAATATGGAAAATTTGCTGTGCAGTCAGTATTCATGCTATGTATGTAGTATTTTTGTACAAAAATAAATTTATCTGCATTGCATTATGAGGAAAAAAGTTATGTCATATTGCTGTAAAATTTCGAATTATCTGCAGTTTATGTTTTGTTAAACATTTAGTTTATTTGTAGTGAAGTAAGATATTTGATGTAAAAAAAATATAAATGATGAATATGTATTGATAGGCGATTATTTATTTGATATGCAATTTATAATATCCCTTTTTTTAATATAGCCCGTGTCACTCGCGCTGCTGAGACAAATCTAACGAAAATCTAACGACACCTCATATGTCAAAATCCAACTATCCGTTTGGGCTGTAGCCCGTGAAAAATAATTTTCTTGTCCACAAACATACATACTTACATACATACATACTTATATACATACATACATACATACTCTCGAAAACATAACCCCTCCTTCTGAGGCAGTCGGGTAAAAATTTGACTTAATGCATATCTAGGTACATGTGTCAAATTAACTGTGTCAACAACAAAGCAAATACATGTGGCGATAAATTAAACAGTGTCTATTTGTTTTACGTATGATTTTTAATACAAGGTGTTACAAAGAAAAAATATTAAATTGGAAACGCTGTGTATCCATCGTACTGAACAACTTCCATATGGCACCAAGTTTGAATTCTTAATATGTAATTGGGAAATTGAAATTTTCATACAAACTAAATGCCTACATTTACTACAACCATTATTCATTACCCTTATCCAAGATTGCAACCTTAACTTTATATAAAAATCTCTTTTTTGATGTCAACTTTATTTTATTGCCGCCTCAAACTAAAAACTCGTTTTGACATACAAATTTCCAATGCTGCTAACATTTCGCCATAGGAACTATAAGATGAAACGCACTTTAGAGCCAATTAGAGAGCCGAGTAGAGTCTGTAGTGTCAGTTGTGTCAGTTTTTGACGTACATGACATTAAGAACTTGATCTTTGCATTTTTGGCAACAGTTGTGGCGATAAAAAATTAAAAAGTTTTTTCAAGACGACAACATTACATAAAAAAAAGTTTTAGTCAATAAAGGTCGTTTCATAATGTGACACTCAAATAAATATAAAAAATTAAGGGTTTTTATAACTTGGCTTCATAATGAAAATTATTCGGTACGATGGCTACACAACATCTCAAATTCAATGTATTTCTATTGGAACACCTTGTATTTACTTTAAACTTATATAAACCAAAAACATCATTTTTAGTCTCAATATTGCAATATTGCAATAGTCGCAGGTGAGGTAAGTTCAAAATTATTCTTTTTCTTATTCCATTTCAAATTAGCTGCAAATAATTTAATTATTTTGGTCACTTTGCCCAGAAACATAAGTTGAAAATGAAAAATGTATATATATATCCTATGATATATATTTTATTATATTGGTGTACCTAAACATTTGCAGATTCTGAAAGTCATGAACAAGTTGCTTTGTCTCATTGGCCTGTCCTTATTGCTGGTAAGTGAAAATTATCAACCTAGCTAGTTAAGAATACTCCGACCCTTAGTCAACGTAAGATGCTTCATAAAAGGCGACTTTTTGAACTTGATTCCATTACAAATACGGCATATATTAAACGATTTGACAGACGCATCCGTCGACGCACCAGCGTTGGGGGTGGCGCAGCGCTAGCAGAAACATTTTGATATATTCGACTTTTCCTGAGGCAAGCGCTCCGTAAAAATAACGCACAAACGGACGTTACGTGTATTTCTCGACTTATACTATAATTATTAAAATTACAGGTTCTTGAAGTACACAGTACAAAGGTAGAAGTGGAAGAAGGGTGGCTCGAGGGAAGCAGACTGGAACTGGTGACGAAAGATGGATTCTACTACAGCTTCAAGGGTATCCCGTACGCAGCGCCACCTCTAGGAAAACTCAGGTTTCAGGTAAGCTTAGGATCGTGGAGGAAAATAGAGAGAGGGCAGAGATTTAATGACTAAAGACGTCTCAACCCGAGATAGAAGTAGTGGCTCAGAAATATGTCCACTTCATAAGGAATCACAAAAATTTTTCTACTATTGATATATTATACAAAAACCACTGAAAAAGCAATCAAATGATAGAGAAAATATTGTTTATTTCCAGGCTCCTCAACCTCCAGCACATTGGGAAGGAATACGAAATGCAAGTGAACATGGCTCCATCTGTATTCAAGCAGACCCTTTGGCTGGCAACAAGTTTGTTCCATCTAGCGAAGACTGTCTTTACCTCAATGTATACACTCCTGATTTAGAACCAAAAGCACCACTCCCTGTCATGTTCTTCATTTACGGAGGAGGATATTCGATGGGGTCAGGAAATGCAGACAGTTATGGACCAGACTTTCTGGTCCCGAAGGGAGTGGTCCTTGTAACGATTAACTACAGACTCGAAGTCCTAGGATTTTTAAGTCTTGAAAATGAAGATGTCCCTGGAAACGCAGGATTGAAAGATCAAAACGCAGCCTTGAAATGGGTCAAGAAAAATATAGCAAAGTTTGGAGGAGATCCAGATAATATTACTGTTTTTGGTCAAAGCGCTGGTGCCGCTTCTACAGTATATCACATGACATCGCCAATGTCGAGGAATTTGTTCAAACGGGCCATAGTAATGAGTGGTGTACCGTCATGTGACTGGAACATAGCTTTCCAACCAAGAAGAAGAGCGTTCGTATTAGGAAAACAGCTAGGATTTGATACTCGTGACCCTAACAAGCTATTAGAATTTCTCCAAAGTGTTCCTGCTGAAAAACTAGCAGGCGTCAATCCAAATTTGCTAGGATCAGATGAGGCATCTTCCAAAGTATATAAAATGTTGCAGTTTACTCCTGTTATTGAGAAAGACTTTAAAGAAGAACGTTTTGTAATAGAAGATCCTGAGAAATATCTGAAAAGAAATGAAATAATCCAACAAGAAGTTATGATTGGACGGACAAGTGATGAAGCTATTCTTAAATTAGCAACTTTGGATAACATCTTTGAAATATACTCGCAAAACGCAGAATTGCTTGTACCACGAAAAATATTGTACAACATTTCGGCTAATAAAACTCTAGACATATCTGACTTAGTTTATGATCATTACTTTGGAGAAAAAGCCATCAGTAACAGTACAGCGAAACAACTTTTACATTACATCAGTGATTCTGCATACAATTATGATATACACAAGTATATTCAAATTCTGTCATCAGTAAATAAGAGCAAGGTGTTTGTATATAAATTCTCTGCAGTGTCCAAGCGAAACTTATATACCAAAATGGTAGAAAAATACAATATTACAGGAGCAGGCCATCTTGATGATGTAGTTTATTTATTTGATACCAAACTTGCCAAGGTACCAGTTGACAAAAACAGCAGAGAATACAAAATTATTCAACTGATGACAGATTTGTTCACAAACTTCGCTAAATACGGGTGAGTTTTGATATATTTTTATGGTAGCCAAAGCATAGATTAGAAAAAACTTTGGCCAAATCATCATCCAGAACATGATTTCTTTAATAATTTGCCTAGTACAAGCTTAGGTATATTTTATTGTATCTGCCCCTAAAATATTTGCAGTGAATTTAATAGTACCTTATATATACTTATAAAGTATTGCATCTTCAATTCGTCTGCCAAGCGTGATGAGGATACAAAGGAGGAGCCTTATGTCCAACAATAGACTGTTATATTTATATCTTTTAAAGTTATAACTTTATAGCCTCATTTGGCTATCCTATATCGATCGGGGTGCTACACAGGAACACACACACACACACACTTATCGTTTATTTTAGTATAAACTAGTTCTTAATATTATTCCAGGAACCCGACCCCTGCAGAATCAAACATGATCTGGCCAGCATACAACAGCTCCACTCAAAGCTATGTGGAAATAAATGACACTTTAACTCTTGACAATGGATTGGACAATGACGTGGCTGTGTTTTGGGAGACCGTCTTGGAGAAGGGAGAGCAGTAATATTTTTGATGTATTATTTTAAAACTGCAATTTAGTAATTAAAAATTAATTTATTTTACAAAAAAGTTGGAATAATTGCTATTTTGCATAAAGTGTTTCTAAGTATTCCTACTTTTTAATTTTTTGTGATTGCTACTGTAATCAGATCGTGAACTATTCTGTTGCAAATTCATACAAATGCAGAATATTATTCGTCTACATTATCTGAAATTTATATTTCTTGGACAATATTTCTACATCAACTTAACAACATTCTGTCATCCAAATATCTTACAACAATTTGTAAATAATAAATTAGTAGTCTAGTATTGCAATATAAACCATGAGACATTTTGCAAAATCCGATTCTACCATTTGACATTTCAGCGAGTGAGAAAGGTCGAATTATGCCGACCGGTTGCCATATAAATTACTTTCGCAGCCTGATGATCTTAATGTGACACTGAACTGTCAATGATAGTAAAACGTGTTTCAAGATTTTATAGAGATCCTTGCTTTACGTCTCTACCAATAATATGACAAGTTATACTTAAAGATATAATTTTGAAATAACGTTCGCATCTTTGTTCCTCGAATTTACAAAATATAAAATTATTGATTGAATTAAATAAAGAACAATTTAAATCTATATGGTGGGCTATAAAAACAAAGGGAATAACCCAAGTACTTAAATCATAATGTAAGGTTATTCCTGAAGAAAGCATTTTTTTTTATATCAGTAATATTTACACAAATAAAAGTTGTAAATATTATTAATTTAAATAGAGAACTCACTCAGTCTCTACTAAATTAAGCTTAGGGAAACCCGCCTTGCAGGCCAAACAAGATCTGTTTTTATCTGTTGCGTATGTATAGTAAACGAGTATAAATCCCTAACAGGTATGGAGGTATTATTGCATTTTGATATGGTATGGTCACATACTGCAGGGATTCCCAAACGACAGATTTTAGGTTACGTATCACGTTACTCCACTCCACTAGAAAGGCGGTTACTCCACCGAAGAAGAAGAATCACGTTACTACAATAAATTTTATCAACATTGATTGCTATAGTTTAGTTCTCTAATGAAATGACTTGTGATTCCTTAGGGGATGCGCCCACACATCTGTTGTCAATATTGCGGTTTGCGTCAGTCAACAACATTATAAAACAACATGTGACAACCGCAGTATAATGCGGCGATGTATGCGATTAAAATCTGTTTTTTAGATCTTGTAAACACCTTACGTCAAGTGAATAAAAAAACGGATTAGGCAAAATAACGGAAAATAATGCGGATATTATTTTAAGAACTAAGCATAATATTCGAGCGCTGGAAAAATTACATCAGTTCAGATTTGGTATCTACGAATCCATCATCTATCTTACCATATCTTACCGCAGGTAACAGACCGTAGAAACCGAAAGTATTGTAGATGGTGGTCTACATATTTATTTTTCATATTTTAGGGTTCCGTAAAAATGGTATCCAATGGAATGGTAGCCTAAGGTTACCGACATATGGAACCCCTTTTACGGAGACTACGCTGTTCGTCCATCACTTCGTCTGTTACTAGGCTGTAGAGTTGATGCTATATCTCTTATAAACTCTATCAAATCAAATGATATAAAAATATAATGGAATCATTGTAATTTATCGGCAGATAATGGTACGGAACCCTGCGTGCGCGAGTCTGACACACACTTGGCCAGTATTTAAAGTATGATGTGGTCTAGACTTATTTTATTATTTGAATCTGGTAACACTACGTTACATCACAATAGTAAATGTTGTTTTTTGGGGTAGAAATTTTAGGTAATACAAATAAGAATAGGAATACAATGGCATAATGTACATATTGTAAGCTTTGTGTTGTGTTTTTCTTTCAAAATTGGTTTTATGTAATTTTGAATACATTTTGAATGCCTAGACTAGTCTGTAGTGAATCACAATGAGTTTTCAAAGGACCATTAGGAAACAAAATAAAAATAGAAGGCTTAAAAAATAAAATACACACGCGAGTTTATTACCATCCTGCTGAAGTATGCGTCTCTTTGTCGCACACGCCGAGATACTGGCAAGTGAGATAAGGATGCGCAAACTTCAGGATGGTAATTAAAACTACATAAAAAGTCACACAGAAAAAATTATGACTTAGGTATATTTATAAGTCATATTTTTCTGTGTGGCTATAAGTCATAATTTTTTCTGTGTGGCTTTTTATGTATTTTTTACAAAAAGAAGATGTTCCCTACTTACGTATTGACTTCATTTGCCTAGTTATGTCAAATATACCTAGCATAAGTTTTGCTTACAGCAGACGCAGAATTAATACAAATTTTTCGCGGTATGTCTCCAATATTTTTTATTTTAACTTTCAATGGTTCTTAAACGTGCAGTCGTGCAACTACTAAAGTAAAGTAGATACTTACCTGAATTATATAATTGGTCTTTATTAGGCCATGTTTTGTCGTAACTGCAGTTCAGTCACTATTGAGGCCAAGTTCGACTCGTCTCAGTTTTGTCGCCAAAACGCACCCGACCATGAGATGATTTTTTTATAATGAGCACGTAGTTTTAAGGAATTATATGGGTGGGGCCGAAGTCTGCTAAATAAAAATGTCAGTTAAATGGTTTTGGTAGCTAAGGCATATAATGCCAATAGAATGACAGTTAAGTGTCGCTGGCATTACAATAGCTAAGCCCCAAACTCCACAGAGGGGACAAGGAAAGGACATAGGGCATGACGCTTGACATTTGACATCACGACGTTTCCATACAAAATGTACGAAAAAATATTGACAAAGGCACACACAAGCGTCGCCAAAGCGTCGCCAAAGCATCGCATTTATGACAGCTAGCGTCAAAAACTAAGAAGAATATTTGACAATCACTTGTCTGTCAACTGTCATTCTTACATCCTACCCAACTAACAAGTTTTGGTCGTATAATGGTCGGGACAACGTTATCGTTACGTCTTGGAGTCGGATAGTTTTGGTCGTATAGTGGTTATGTAAACGCTTATACGACGCGATTTGGGCACAAATTATATGACTTTTGTCCGTATAAAGATCGTATTAAGGTCGTATTAATGGACTTAGGTCCGGTAAAAGTCATATACAAGTATTTTTCGCGACGTATAGTCGAATAACAGTCCTATAAGTGACAGTTATTCGACCATTTAGCCCTGTAGTGGTCGTATTATTGTCTTTAAACCGATCAAAAGTCGTGTAGTGGTCGTATTACTGACATTTACACGACCTGAAATCGTGTAGTGGTCATCGGCGTTACTTTATCGTGCACGGACTTCAGTGTGCTATCAAACGAGTGAAAGTGAGGTTAAAGACAAACAAGTCATTCAAAATAATTAATGTCTGCCATGTTTGTTATCGAATATAATCTGAAAAGTTGTGAATGGTGTTCGAAACTGTTTAGTGTTGAGTTTTCAAGTGGGAAATTGTTTTATCGACTATTTTGTGTTATTATTCAAACAAAATTTTAATGCCCCCTACAAATAATAACGATTTGAATTATTTTATTTATATTATTAATTCATTATTTATTTATATAACATTTCTACAACTTTATGTCGTGATCGCGACTGTTAAAGGACACTTTATAACTAAAGGTGGGGTTATATGACTAGAAACCATTTTCTGTCCGCCATTTTCAGGGTACCGTTTACAAAGTGAAAACCTTGAAAGACATTGTATTGTACAGCATAATACTGGCCGACAGTATAATGTACACCACACCAGAGGAACACTATACAACATTATGGACGGAATCAAAACAATGTCGCCATCCTTCACCCCGTACCAAAAATGTACGGGGGTGTAATGCACGACATTGTGATCGGAGACATCACGTGAGTAGTAGCGTAGTGATGTGACTTGATCGATAATTCTACATAAATTCCTAACTAAATCGATATCGTTTTTATTTAAAATAATATAATTATACGGGGTGTAAGGGACAGCTCTCCGAATACTGATAGGGTGCGTTTAGACCATTAAACTGAACAACTTACCGTTAGTATTTTTTTCAGGAGATGTAAAAAAAATTTTGATCTCCCATACAAAATCACGATCAGCTGACTGCATTTACTATGGGAAGTCAAAAAAATTTTTAAGTCTCCTGAAATATTTGCTTATGGGAAGTTGTTCAGTTTCATGGTCTGAGTGCACCCTATCAGTATTCGGAGAGCTGTCCCTTACACTCTGTATAATATTCTTTATTGAGCTAAGTCGTTCAATTTGTTCGCTCCAACTCAACCTTATCTAACCTACTGTTTTGGAATTGTGTCAAAGGTTGTCTTTTATGGCTGCACTCCCCAAACCACTGTCCCGCCTCGCTGGGTTGCCTTGTATGTTAGGTTCGAATAATTAATCTACAGGGAGTTAGGAAAAGTAGTCTGTCCCATTATATAATAAAGTATGTTAAGGGTGCGACAAACAAAAAATGATTTAAAAAAATATTGTATGATAAAAATATTTTTAAAATCTTTTAATCAAATAGTTCAACTCTACAACACAGAACGCTTTACTCCAATAACTATGCATGCACTGTTCCTTCACAGCGCGTAATAAGATTTACAACGGTGCAACCGCAGCTGAACGTGACAGTAACGATGTGATCTATCACGCTCAGACCTAGGGTTGAACATTTCAATTCTTTTTTAAATTATGTTTTTTATAAAATATTTTTAATTTATTTTTTAAACATGGTCAAGACACTATGTTATACCTACGTAACAGAACTTGTGGTATAAAGGAATGTACTACTTTTCTTAACACCCTGTATAAGTCGATTACAGCCAAAACTGTCACTTCACTTCATCCGCTGTGACGTAACTTGTTTTGATTCTATTTGCGGCACTGTACATATTAGTCTGGGCCCGTATTTCAAGCCTATCCATAATGCCGTACATTATTCTGTTGTACAATACGTTGTCGGGCATTATCGTGTTGTGCATTGAGTATATCGTGCATTGTATGTACTCCACGGAGGAAACGTGGTGAGACGTAAGATAACATCTGTCAGACAAGTGATAGTCAGCCGTAATTGATGCGACGAGTCCCTATAATGTACGACATTGTATTGTACAGCATAACTATTGCTGACAGAGTAATGTACGACATAATGAAGTACGACATGATGAATGGAACAGGACCAACTATAGCCCCGTACAAAAAATGTACGGGGGAATACTACACAACATGATGAATTATTCCCAAGGCTGGTAGTAGTGATCTGATTTAATCGTTAATTTCACATACCTACTTATCAATGCCATCTTCTTGCCCTCATCCCAATTACCTGGTCGGCGCAACACGTTTTGTTAAACACAAAATCGTGTTGCAAAGGATTTGGCTTAATTTTACGACTGTTTGTCCATCTGTTTGTCCATTCGTCGATCCGTCCGTCCATCCATTCATTCATTCATCCATACATACATCCAGTCTGTCCGTCCGTTCGACATATATTTCCTATTTTATTACCTACAGAACCATGGCCACTATAATTCACACCACAGCGAGGTCAAGTAGTTGTGAAGAAGTATTATGTACGGCTACTAAACAATTAAAAGGTTTCTAAGGGTCATATAAATAGCCTTTTTAGGACTTTAAGTCCTTTAATTGTTATGTTACACTACGTTTATACGACATTGCGTTGTGTTTCAGGTAATTATATGATCATAATATAACTAATGATCAAATTACAGTTGTAGGCTTAACTGAAAGTCATATAAAGGTCGCAATGACGATTTTTATACGACTGTGCGGTTTATTAAAGGTAATAAGATGACCTTTATATACCTAATGATCTGGTAACAGTCGGTGGCATGACTAAAAGTCATAAAGCTGTCGAAACAGCAACGTTTTTATGAGAATGCGGTAAGACCTTTATACGACCGTTATATAACTAATGGTCTAATAACAGTCGCTAGCAGACTTCAAGTCGCATAAGAATCGCCATGGCGATCTTTATACAACTATGTGGTTGACTAAAGGAAATAATAAGACTTTTATATACCTAATGGTCTGGTTACAGTCGGTGGCCTGACTAAGAATCATCTTACGGTCGCAAAAGCGATTTTTATATGACTTCGAGGTTTATTACTAGTAATACGACCTTTATATACCTAATGGTCTAGTAACAGTCGGTGGCATGACTAAAAGTCATATAACAGTCGCAAAGGCGACTTTTATGCGGCATTTAGACACGAAATTTATTCGACTTTTATACGACCTTTATACAACTTATGGTCTGGTAACAGTCGCTGAACTGACTAAAAGTCATATAACGGTCGCACTGGCGACTTGTATACGTCTATACGGTTTATAAAATATAATGATACGACCTTTATATACCTTATGATCTAGTAACAATCAGTGGCCTGACTGAAGGTTATATAATGGTCCCAACAACGACGATTAGTCCTATAATTTAATCGTATAGCGATCATTTATACGACCTTTATACGATGGTCGTATAATTAAGTCGTATAAACGTTTACTCGACCAAATTATATGACTTTAGACGTTTACGACTAAAAGGTCGAATAAGACACCACTACACAACTCAGTGAAATTCTGCTTACCACTATACGACCTTTATATAACCAAAAGACGTTTAGTATGTTTTTTATACGACCAAGTTGTTAGTTGGGTATGCCCTCGTCTTTTTGGTGGAGTCTGCGCCAAAATTGCAGACTAATAAAAGTTTTTGACCTCGGCCGAAAATCTCTCAACTACGGGCAACCGCATAGTAGCGGTACTACCTACAATAGCATTCCTAAAGAGGGTTGACGTCAGGCAGGCGGCTAGTCATAAAATATAGCCAAATCCTTTTGCTACACTGTTTTGTGTTCTAACAGAACATGTTTCGTCTACTGCAGGAAGATAATGGATGACCCTCTCCTAAATTGTATTTAGGTAATACAATACTATACCGACCCACGTCAACCCATCAAATTGTCTACGGTTATCACAGTTTGTCACATATTGTAAGGTAGCTGTCAAAAACATTTATCTAGGTACTTTTCATTTTCTTCTATATTTTAAGTTGGGATGGCTGTTCCGACATATTATATGTATATTTATTCTGTGTAGGATAAATCATTTAGAAAAGTTTACACCGTCGTGTTACCATCTTAAGCATATACAATGTAATATAGGTATTTATAAAAAAATACACTTTCTTCTAGTTTAAACAATCTCCCCATCTACCCATGACATTTCGCCATGGACTAACCATCTCCTACCTGCTTATTAAATCTTCTTGATTACACACCCTAAGCTAGTAATTTGAGGCAGATCTAGGGTGTTCAAAATGACAGTTGTTCAGCCAAGCACGGTGGTTCTTCACGCTCGATTTAACAACTGTACTTGGCTCAACAAACACGTAAATGTTACTCGAGACGGTGGTGGAAAGATGCATGAGAAATGGTGTTGTACTCGTACTTTAAATTGTGAAACTAACTAACTAACTCCGCAGACTCAGCGACCCAAAGAGGATTTTGGCCTCCGAAAAGAGCTCTCTCTACAAAATTCGCTACTGGCTTAAATCGTCAAATGAGCTACTTTTACAATATTTTGTAATGCACCTAACATCACATTCGCGAGAAGACCGGCATTTGCGGCCGTATCTTTTTCTCACTTGAGTTTACCACCTATGGCGTTTCAAGTATAGTTTGATTAATTTAGCGTTTCGTAGCATTATTATTCTTAATTCCAAAATTCATTTAAAATGCGGAAATATCATTATATTCATAATCATCACTTAAATTAGACAAGTTAATCAAACGATTCTGATGTAAGAAGGTATCTAGACACACGGCAGTGTGTCCGCCAAGTTCGAGCGACACACCGGCCGTGGGTTATATTACACGAACCATTTCGGGCCAAGTTCGACCCACCTATAACTCAAAATCTATTTTATCTACGCATATGAAATTTCTAGTATCTGTTGAGATCTACTTACTCATCTAAAATACAAAATTTCATTAATGTACCTATTGTAGGTCTTGAGATATTGACGTCAGAAAATCGCTATTTTTACTATACACTCACTGACTGACTGACTGACTGACTCACTCACTCACTCATCAAAAACCTAGACCACTTCCAGTGGTTGTATTGACTTGAAATTTGGCATGGAGGTAGGTCTTTAGGTCAAGGTAAAGGAAAAAATCTGAAAATGGCCAAGTGGAAGTCGGTTTTAAAAATAATGAAGGTGTAAATTCATACCCCTAAGGAAATAATACAAAAAAATTATCTATATCTTCCAATGGTCGTACCGACCTAAAATTGCAACCGACCGAAAACCTTACAAAATAAATGAAATCCCACCCAAAACATAAATGTGAAAGGCTGCCAAGTTCGACAATATTGGAATGCTTCGCCTATAAAAGAAGTGAGATCTAAATAAGTACCAAGTTCCATACACAGACCTCAGTTAAAATTGAAACCTACTTTTTAATTATACAACTTGGCAAGTTTTAATAGAAAATTATATACTTGACTCATTGCGTTTTGTAGGTTTATAAATAAGAAAGTGTGTGAAAACTTGCCAAGTTATATCATTAAAAAGTAGGTTTCAATTTTAACTGAGGTCTGTGTATGGAACTTGGTACTTATTTAGATCTCACTTCTTTTATAGGCGAAGCATTCCAATATTGTCGAACTTGGCAGCCTTTCACATTTATGTTTTGGGTGGGATATTTATTTCATAATCCCTTCTCTTGTCGTGGACATTTGATATGCTTCGTCAAAGACTTAGGTACCTATGTATTTAATGTTTAGAGTATATATAGGATGAAATTTTACTAGTGAACGATAGCAAAAACTCAGAATTGGCTGGTGATAACAGAACAACTTTCCCCAAGGAACATAGGTCGAAATACGAAAAAAAAAATTTGTGTGCGGTCTGTAGACACTATAATAAATGCAAACCACTGAGAGAAATACACTGGAACTATTTATTTATAAATAATAAAGGAAATTACACATTTTCCATATTTATATGATTTCAAGTCATAGAGAATAACAAACTTGGAGCCGTGTCATAGCAACGGCTCTGCTCTATGTCTGTCGGTGTTGCCGACATGCTGCGCGGGCGCACGAACAACATAAACACCCGAAGGTACATTAATGCACTTAATAACAAAAATCACTTCACTATTATTAATCAAATTAGTTATAGTATTTTTCTAAAGAAATCTAGGAACTTAAAATTAAAATTGTAGTATAAAGAAACCTAGGAACATAAATTAATTATAGTATTTTTCGAAAGTAACCGAAGAACATAAAGAAATCATTATGATTCCTACCAATCTACATAGGCAGAAGACAGACGCCAGACAACGAGCGCCTGTATAACTTCTCATTGGAAGTCCTAACTTCTAAGGCCCTGACCTTACCATCCAGGCCGGGAAAAAACTCAGACCACGCGAGCCACTGGCCAGTAGAGTGGTGGTGAATTGGTATCTCGTAAAATCTTAATGTAATATGCTTTTTGCAAACCCCGCTTTAGATGGTGCTTGGTATTTTTCACAGCAGCCTCAGCCAGTCCCACAAAGACAGGCGAATGCCTAGGTATGAAATGAAAATGCACACCCTCCTGACTGACCTGCGAGGCAGTAACGCTCTGCTTGGGCAAAGAACCCATCAATTGTTTAGACGCAGTGGCCTTAAACCTAAAGCATGCCATACATTTATACGTAACTTTCTTAATTTGCCGCATCGCATTGACAAGCCAGTATTTTTCGTTCAAACTGGAAAGCAACATCTTTGGGCCGGCATGTAATAACCTGACGTGCTCTGACCTTATAATCAACTCGGTAAGCTTGGAGTCTTTGTGTAATATAATTTGGTGCCTTTGGGAAAATGGCAGGTCAGAATTTTGTAACCTACCACCGACCCTGAGCATCCCATTTTTGTCGATAAAGGGGTGAAGCTGTTTTAAAGAACCTTCAACATTTTTCCCTCGTCGGAGCGCATTGATCTCCTCATTGAAATAAACCCCCTGCTCGTGTTTAATTATCAAATTCAAAGACTCTTGCAGCTCATCGGCGGATAGAAAATCTGCCTCATTTTTGTCTCTCTCTTTTAAGTTTTTACAAAAATCCTCGCCACATACGCAATGACCCGAACCATTTTGTGCAGATCAGAGTAATTCTGTATGCGGTTAAAAATATTGTCCTCTGACCGAACCAACGCCAGCGATACCAATTTACTCTCTGGCTGTACTGCGTCGGGTATATCTCGCGGCAACCGGACTGTCGATGAATCAAATGAATACTCCCTGTTATGCAGAAAGCCCAGCCCGTCCCACCACATTGAGCAGTAAGAAATTTCTTGCGGACCCAGACCTCTGCTAATAAAATCGCCAGGGTTTTCTTGCGTATTCACGTATAAAATTTTATCAAAAATATCCCTTTGTACTATCGGACCAGTAAGCGAAATGTCGTGAAGGGAAACCTTATTTCGCGTTCTCATTGAAGCATCAAATACCACACGCGTACGAGTGGTCTTGCTATTCTCGTTTATTAGCGCATGATGCGGAACGAAACAGACGAGGTCTTTACTAAAATCGTAAGTATCAAAATTGACGAAATGGGCGTGTCCAAGCTCAACGTATTCGTGAATGAACTTGGTGTAATCTGTCAACAAGTTAACATTTTTTAGCAATCGTTTTTCCAGGCTTAAAAACCTACCAAGAGCTAAATCGAACGAGTCACCCAAAGTCTCGTTTACCTGTGAAAGTGGAACTTTAATGGGCAGGTCCACTTGAAATCTATTGTCTACCAACTTGGTTGTCTCTTTAAAAACATTTTCTACTATGACATGCTCATCCTTTTCCTTGAACACCTCTGGAACTTCCTCAGCCTTCCAAAAACTCTCTAGATCAACGCCCGGGCCAAGATTGGAACATGAGCAGTGCAGCGTCACCCTACTACTATCCGGCAACTGCTGAGGACGTCCACCTGCCACTATGTGGCCCAGCCTTGTATTAACTATACGCAAACCTTCCTTTTCCTTAGGAGCCTGCGCTGCCACGATATTGAACTGCCGCTGGCCGGTCTCTGTCATCGCTTCTGAGAGCACTAACATCTGAAAGAACACATCGGCCGCTATCAACATGTTTATCTCAGAAGGCACGCGGAAGTCATCATCAGCAAGCTGAACTCCTGCAGGGATAATAATCTCGGACGGTTCAATTTCGCGCTGAGGCATGTCACAAATTACCTTGTCCACAACGTGGAAGTTTATTTCCCTTTTAAAAGGAGATTTCAAACCATGAATTTCCAGCGGAATAGAATATTCACAATCAGTTTTCGATGAAGATATACCCACAATCTCAGTTCTATCACGCTTAGGCGTCAGACCTAATACTTCTACTACCTTCTTAGAAACCAACGAGGCCTGTGAGCAGGAATCTAATACCGCCTTCACGTGTACCTCCCGATTATCTCGCGGCCGGAACAATTTAACCCTTACCGTGGGGAGCAACACGTTTGGATCCCTACCCGACATCATGACAACGGATTTTTCATCATCTACGTGCACCAATGTGTTGTAAGGCTTCTTACACTGGCCGCACCGGAAATGGAATCTGCATTTACCAGCGTGATCGTTAAGGCAGACCTTACACAGACCCGCTCTCTCTACAAACTTGACTCTCTCCGAGGATGCTATCGCCCTAAAATCTTTGCAGGCAAATATCTTATGATCCCCACACTTACAGTAAAAACATCCCTGGTTGAGCGGAACGGCGGCAGGGCTGGCGACGGCCCTGGCAGGTTTAGCCGAAGTTGGTGCGAGATCAGCATTTTCTAATGCTAGCGCCCTCTTTTCTAAGAATGCTAGAAACTCCTCAATATCAGGGTCATCGGTAGCATCGCGCTCAATCTGGAACGATCTGGCCATCTGTGGGTCTAGCTTTCGAAGGAAAATACAAATTAAAAGCGGATCCCAGAACTCAACTCCCGCCCCAAGATTTTTAAGAGCCACCAGGTTCTGCTTAACAGACGCGACAAAATCCCTGATATTCGCAGCTGAGGGCCTACCCAAATTTGCCAAATCCAAGAGCTGAGCTATGTGATCTGACGTGATCTTAAATTTGTTGTAAAATCTGGCCTCCAGCAGTTTAAGGGCTTCATCGTAGCTCTGAGATATGAGCGGTAAGTTTTTAATCAAGTCGAGAGGCTCGCCCACTAAAAATGACCTGAGGTAATGCAGTTTCTGGACCTTATCTAACGACTCATCCGAATCTATCACGCTATTAAATAAGCTCCTAAAATTTACGTAATCGGAATACTTACCACCAAAGGTTGGTATGTTAATTGATAGCAATTTTGCGTTCTTTTTAATGGCTTGCTTTGCGGGCTGAGGCTGCTGTACCTCTTGCTTACGAGCCGCTATCTGCTCTGTGTAAAAATCGAGGACCTTGTAATAAACTGTCTCTACTTCCCCGATGTTTTCACTGTTTTCGGGATCTAAAAACAAAATTTCCTCACAGTACTTCTCGTATGCATTAAAGGTAGAAATCGCGTCATCCCTACGAATATCCATACGGCATATTGGGTATGTTTTTAGTTGTTCCGCCGTAGGGAGTCCCTTTTCTAGCCTAAGCAACTTTTCTTTTTTATACGACCGTTCAGCTATAAGTTTTTCGAGGTACTCGCGCTTCTGCGCCTCTGCCTTCGCCATTTTACTTACGCAAAAACTTACCTAAATACAGTATTCAAATTACATAAATAAACTCTGAAAAATAAATCAAATTACAAAAGTAAATAAACACAAAAATCGAAAAAGTCAAAATCTGACACAATCAATCAATCACAAATCACAAATATAGTCTTTGACGTGCTTTGTTTTGTGTCTTTGAAAAGAACTTGAACCTTTTTCTTTTTTTCGAATATATTCTTCATAGAAGTCTTCATAAAATCGCATGTGCGCCTCCTTTTCGCTTCCGTTCGTAAATGTTCGCGCCTCCTCGGGCGATACGAATCGGAAAATTCGGGTATCTATCGAAGGAATTTTCTCCGCCTTCGATCCTCGCTGATACCAAGATGGTGATGGATGACACAGATGATGAATATAATTATCGCTGACTTGCTTGAAATAGCCTCGTAGCCGGGTCCGCCTCGAGAATCTGTTTGCGAAAACGAACCAATACTTGCGGCCTCGCAGTGCTCGTCGATTTCTTCAGCGGTCCAACAATTATGTATGAAGGACCATCATGTGCGGACTGTAGACACTATAATAAATGCAAACCACAGATTTTTCATCATCTACGTGCACCAATGTGTTGTGAGGCTTCTTACACTGGCCGCACCGGAAATGGAATCTGCATTTACCAGCGTGATCGTTAAGGCAGACCTTACACAGACCCGCTCTCTCTACAAACATCATGTGCGGACTGTAGACACTATAATAAATGCAAACCACTGAGAGAAATACACTGGAACTATTTATTTATAAATAATAAAGGAAATTACACATTTTCCATATTTATATGATTTCAAGTCATAGAGAATAACAAACTTGGAGCCGTGTCATAGCAACGGCTCTGCTCTATGTCTGTCGGTGTTGCCGACATTTTGGACCTCCCATAGTAACTGAAATCAGCTGATTGGCAAGTTTGTATGGGAGGACCAAAATTTTTTTTCTGATTTCGACCTATGTTCCTTGGGGAAAGTTATTCCTTATCACCAGCCGGTTCTGAGTTTTCGCTATCGGTCACTAGTAAAAATTCACCCCGTATAAGCAAGCTATTAGAGCGCGCATATCGCCCCGCGCCGTACTGTCAAAGCGTGTAAGCAGTTGCTCTATAGATACATACATCAATTAATGTATGAGAAAATGAGAAGTCATTGAGGTTCAATAGTGCTGTCACTGGCGTTTTGCTACTGATGGACAGAGAGGTGGTGTTCTGACTACTGCCCACCGTTCCATCTAACTTTTTAGTCTCACTCTATGCTCTAAGGTCTTATGTTAATCAATTATACCGGCGGTTTTTTATAAATGCTTCTATGAATATTTCATCAACTCAACGACACAATCATAGTAATGCACTTAGGTAGATAAACATTGTTTTTGCTAAGTATGCATTGTTACTAATTTGTATTACCTATCGTCGTATATGTAGTTTATTATCGCATGATTTGTGGCAATTACGCCTTTATTGTGATAAATATACGAAGGAATGTGTTTCTTGTGAACTGTTACTTTAGCTAATTATGTCTACTGTAATTTGGTGCTTATAATGCACATTCAACCAACGATACCACATTCGTTTAAATATTCTGCAATAATGTAACATTCATTTAAATATTCTGCAACAGGTAAGTTGGTAACGCAGTCTGTCGTAGCATAAGCGCATAAATAATACGCAAGCAGGTATTTTTGATTAACCTGACTTTTTATTTTGGTGATCATGAAATGCTGAAAAATTATATAGGGTGTAATTTTATTAGTGGCGGATCCGTTAAGGGTGTGTTCTGTCAATGAAACTGAACAACTTTCCCTAAGGAACATAGGTCGAAATACGAAAAAAAATTTTGGTGGTCCCATACTAAATGTGTTGGCCGGCCGGGTCAATTTGTATGGGAGGCCCAATTTTTTTTTTCATGTTTTGACCTATGTTCCTTGGGGAAAGTTGTTCAGTTCCATTGAAAGAAGACACCCTTAACGGATCCGCCACTAATGAAATTACACCCTATATACAGTATACGAAACAAGATAATTTAATGTGCAAGGGCGGAATAGTTATGGGAAAATAAGCGACCCGAAATGGATCTTAGCTTCCAAAACGAGTTTCCTCCACTGATGGTGTCAGAACGGCATTTTCTTTTTCTACAACATCTATTATCAAGTTGTAACTTATTTCATGTATAGTATAGAATTCGGCGTGATCTAGAGAAAGCCATAGCGCTGTAAATATGCATAGTTGTTGAGTTTCTACCGCGCGCACGCCACACGCGACGCGACGCACGCGCACCTCGCCGCGGGAAAATAGAGTATGGTCGTCGTGGAATACAGGGTGGAAGAATTTGTGTTTCATATTGATTTAAATGTTTAAAAACATAACACTGATGGCTAACTCAGTACTAGCGTCGATTTTTACGCTTACTGACTTTAACTAGAACAAACTGGAATCTCAGGACAACAAGATAACTAAGAAGATGGTTGTCACGAACGTCCTATTTCTTGGATTAAAATTGGCTCAGAAATTGTATGACGTTCTTGTATCAGGTTTTGCTGTTTTGATATTCTTTTAGGTACTTTGAGATTTTTGATAGTAGCAACCCTGGTCATGTAACAAGTGACAATCGCAAATATCCTAAATAGGGTGGATGGAACCTTCTGACCTGCTATAAAATCTAGTCAGCGATTTGTTGGACGATACGACGTAACTTCATGACATGTCATGATCACATAATGTTTTTGAAAAGTACTTTTGCCTGAACTTTCGTAATGAATAATTACCATACGTATAACCGCGTTGGAATGAATAATTACCATACAAGTTGCGGTACTGTTTATTTTTCAGTATTTTGTAATAAATACTTATTTTTTTACCAAAACAATGAATTGTATGTACTGGATGTAGGGTAAAAGACGCACTGGTTGCAAAATCGACTTCGAGTATATTTATTTTACCAGTAAGAATTGATTCAAATAGTAACTTAAACTATATTTAAATTAACAATCATTGACGCATAGGGAAGCTCAACTAAACTACCGAGGTCTGACTATTGTAGTATGTCACACAAATCAAAAGAGATATACAGAAAGATTCAAACTCTATAGTTTCGGTTTTTGATTGGCACTTGTTACATAGCCAGGGATGCTATTGTCAAAAATCTCAAAGTATAAAAACGTCAAAACAGCAAAATCTGACATAGCACGTCGTATGATTCTGAGCAAATTTTAAATCCAATAAATATGACATTCGTTTCAACCACCTTCATATTTACGTTGACTTCCCCTGAGATTCCGGTTTTTGTTTCAGTTTTTGTCAGTTAGCATCAAATTCGTCGCTAGTACTGAGTGAGCCATTGATAAAGACGCCCGCGCGCTGTTTTTCTAATTTGTGGTTAGGGTATATTTCAATCAGTAGGTACAAAAAAGTACTTACTATCTCATCTAAAAAGTTCAAGTGAGTCATTGACTGACTTTCAGACTCCTGTCGCGTTCCACGGTCATGCAGTGTTGCCAGATACACATATATACTTGGTTTCTGAGTGAGCTTGGTCCATTACTGTCTCGTAGCCTTTCTCATTATGTAGCCTTTCAAATCATTGGACTTAGACAAGAACCACGTCATTATTTTTAAAGAAACTTCTATAAACGCTAGTAAGTATCTAGTCAGTATTTATTACAGTTAGCTCACGTCCGGTAAGACACTGAAACTGCAAAAATTTTGGGCGCGACATAAGAACGGTCCAAAATCCGAACTGTCTAACCCAGCCTGGACTTGACTGTACATTTTTAACTAATTTTGTCCAAAATAATTATTTTAGACAAAATAGCTTAAGCTACCACGATTGGCAACACCAAGAGTGAGCGGCAGTGCCGGCGCAAGGTTACGGCGTTTACGTGAACAATTACTGCTCGGCAACGTACAACGTGAATTAACGTGATGTATTGTTGTTATAGTAGCATTGTGGTTGCTGTGTGGGACATGGGAGTATCGTAAATGTGTTATTAGTCGGTTAGATTTCAGTTAAATAGTGGACAAACACGTTTGGTTAGCCGCAAAGGTTGATTTAAACTAGTTAAGAGTATTTCTCCAGACTATGCAAATTCACGTGATTTCTCTGGCGAATTTGAATTTTGAGTTAATTGAAATAATACCAATGGATATTGAAAATATATCTCAAAAGATAAAAAATGATACCTTTGGCCCTCGTTTCTCACTTATAGTTCCAGAGAAAAACAAGTTTAAAAAAATCTCGCCAGAGAAATCAATCAAATAGGTCAGAGAAATCAAACTTGTAACTTTAATTTCGTTATTTGTATCATTTACTAATGTCAGTCATTATTTATCGTGGCTGTTGTCTGTTCGCAGGCTTGCCACAGACCTAGCCACCGGGCAGGCTAGCGTGGCTGTTGTCTGCTCGCAGGCTCGCCACAGACCTAGCCACCGGGCAGGCTAGCATTGGCTGTTGTCTGCTCGCAGCGCTGCGAGTCGAAGCGGCCACAGACCTAGCCACCTAGCAGGCTAGCGTGGCTGTTGCTCGCAGCACTGTGAGCAGAAGCGGCCACAGACCTAGCCACCTAGCAGGCTAGCGTGGCTGTTGTCTGCTCGCAGCGCTGTGAGCAGAAGTGGCCACAGACCTAGCCACCGAGCAAGCTAGCATGGCTGTTGTCTGCTCGCAGGTTCACCAAAGACCTAGCCCCCAGGCAGGCTAGCGTGGCTGTTGTCTGCTCGCAGCGCTGCGAGCAAAAGTGGCCACAGACCTAGCCACTGGGCAGGCTAGCGTGGCTGTTATCTGCTCGCAGCGCTGCGAGCAAAAGCGGCCAAAGACCTAGCCACCGGGCAAGCTAGCGTGGCTGTTGTCTGTTCGCAGGCTCGCCACAGACCTAGCCACCGGGCAGGCTAGCGTTGCTGTTGACTGCTAGCAGCGCTGTGAGCAGAAGCGGCCACAGACCTAGCCACCAGGCAAGCTAGCGTGGTTGTTGTCTGTTCGCAGGCTCGCCACAGACCTGGCCATCGGGCAGGCTAGCGTTGCTGTTGTCTGCTAGCAGCGCTGTGAGCAGAAGCGGCAACAGACCTAGCCACCGAGCAGGCTAGCGTGGCTGTTGTCTGACGCAGCGCTGTGAGCAGAAGCGGCAACAGACCGGGCAGGCCAGCGTGGCTGTTGTCCGCTCGCAGCGCTGTGAGCAGAAGCGGCAACAGACCTAGCCACCGTGCAGGCTAGCTTGGCTGCTGTCTGCTCGCAGCGCTGCGTGTAGAAGAGGCCACAGATCTAGCAACCTAGCAGGCTAGCGTGGCTGTTGTCTGCTCGCAGCGCTGTGAACAGAAGCGGCCACAGACCTAGCCACCGGGCAGGCTAGCGTGGCTGTTGTATGCTCGCAGGCTCAACACAGATCACAATTGTACAACTACACCACATGTGGTAATTTTGTTGAATAAATTGAATTGACCTAGTCACTGGGCAGGATAGCGTGGCTGTTGTCTGCTCGCAGGCTCGACACAGACCTGATCGATTTTTCGGGCAATTTTTTTTATTTCACTGGCATTTTCGCCAGAGAAATCAATGCCAGAGAAAGCAAAAAGTAGTGATTATTTAGAATAACCCTTAAACCGTAAAAGCGAATGTAATCGTAATTACACAACCAGCTCACCACCCAAAAAGCTACGTTTCTTTAACAAAATCACTACATTATGACTGATCAATTAATTATTAACTTTACCAGAGAACTCAAATGTATAGGTGTACCAAAGCCAGAAAAACACTTGATTACCTCAATGAATCCAAAATGTAACAGCGAGTCACGAGTGCACACACCTCCGCTGCTGTGGCGTTACTGACTCTTTTGAGCGACCGGAATGCCGACAGCGTACCTACAAAGACTAGTGATGTGTGCGATGTTTTACGCGCCAGAGAATCCCAGGATTTTACGCGGACAGAGACATTTTGTTCTGTAACTCGCTAAACTGTTATAAGTATGATTAAATATTAATTGTAGTTAAACTAGAACATATAAAATGTCTGTGAACATCGTTACAAATTCGTATCATAAATAGTTATCGAAATATAAACCCATGAATGTAGCAAGTCAGCTTTCGGACACGCCAGAGAGCGTCAATTTGGGGGGCATATATATTTTTTATAAAAAAAGCGTAATATCCCTATAATTTTTTATTGCTTCTCCAATCGCAGTAATAGCCGTACTAACCATATAAAAAATACTGTTCCTCTATAATAGCAAGATGTGCAAATTTTAGGCCAAGACAGTGATTTCTCTGGTGCTGAAGAAAGACCCTTAAACTATAGAAGCACACATATTTATAGTAGGGGGAGCGGTAGTGCAACATATCAGAAGATATTTTATTAATTTCAAGAATATAGAGGTAACCTTCTCTAAACTTCTTAAATTTTTATTACAACATCTAAAATTAACATTATTACGCTTATTGTCATACTTTAATTAGGCATTTTTGAACAATTATTTTCTAATTGTGGCCGTGATTACTGACCAGAATATAGGAATAAATTCAAAATCCTGGTCACGGCACCAAAATGTGACTATATTTGCAAATTTGCAAAACTTAAGAAATAGAGTTTAGGAATACCAATCAAAGTAGGCAGAGCATAACGGCTGTAAAAAATAGCCATTCAGACCACGTCTGACAATAGTTTGAGAGCCACTCAGAAGTCTGTACATCGCCATAGCGACAGCTTGTCAACCTCTCTCATACAATTGTAATGCACATGAACTCTCAAATTCCTTAGTCGCTTCTTACGACACGGTGACGCGGCAAAATATACTCACCGGCACAACTAATCGGCCACCTGCATTAGCATGAAATACTTTTTAATATTTATAACATTGATAATTACAGTTAATATAAGTTGTAAATTAGTTAATTTATATTATTATCTATTACTATTTACATTTCGTATTTTATTAGATAAATATATATTTTTATATTTATATTTCTAATCAACATGAAATATACCATTACAGATTGGTGGCCGATTAGTTGTGCCTGTGAGTGTATATCTAGTTTAAAGAATGTTGACCCTGTAGTAAATAAGTATCTGCAAATAATGCAAAATCGAACAATAAAATACATAACACATTTCAAAGTAAGCGAGTTTTTATAGATCTTTTTTGCTTCTTCACTAACTCGTGAACAAACTCACGATACATTTAATTATAATTACCACAGAGACAAATTGCAGTTATCAACACAAATTATCCAACACCTACGAGAATTTGCTTCATGATACTAGCGCCAACACTTTGTTTGTACCTACAATAAACCAATGTATCTAGTATAGATACAATAAACCAATGTATAGTATAGTATGATGATGATGTATCTTTTGTGGCCTTTTATCATCATCAAATAACCACAGCAACTCACTGCTGAATTTGAGCATACGTATAAGTACTCCTTGAGTAGATAGTAAGGTGCTGATTCGGATGGAAACGGAAAGATGGGGAAGCGTCAAGATATAGGTAGATATAGAGTAGATTTTAAAAATAAGGAATAAGTAAGAACAGCTTCATTAGATTTAACGTGAGCCGCATTTTAACAAAATATCGTTTGGTAGCGTAAATATTATTGAGGACTAAATTAAACTATCCGTCAGATAAGTACATTGCAGTCTGTGACAGTTTGAGACAGTGATAAGCAATGGATGTCTCACGCCTGTTGTAAACTCCAACACCATAATCTAGTGTGCTCTACCAAAGACTGTGGTAAGCAGTGTAGCTTTTGCGACTCAATAAAATGGCGCTAGTATAGTAGATGCTTGCGGCTAAACCCTCTTAAGCAAACTCTTGGCTACGATCAAACATTAGAAAGCAAAGATTACTGACCAGCTAATGGTCGAGAAAATACAGATATGAAGCAAACCCAACCAGCGGAGAAAATGACATTACAGTTTCTCTCTCGTTGCGTGGAAATGTATATTGATAATAGGGTCGAAGTACTAGTCCCAAACCAATTGTGTTCTAATGAGAAATTAAATTTTAAAGTTAGTATTTTTAGTGCAATAAAGTGACAGTTATATTTTCAGACGACAGAAAAGAGTGCAGAGGCCCAGGAAAGGGAAAGGTGTCAAAAATTCGCATCCGTTGCTAATAAGGTTGCTAAGAAGTTCCTTTTTGGGACCCTGAGCTACAGGGGTAAAATAAGGAGCAAATAATTTCGCAATGAATTAAGAGCCTCTGTTTTCTTTGTTCGGTCAAAAATGAAATTGATTACCAATTCAAACGTCTATCAATCAAATACCTACAGCATCCCAAACAATACTTAAATTGGGAAATAAAGTATCAATGTCAATGACTGAAAAATTCAAGTCAATAACTGGCGCCTGGCTTGCGATTGGTACGTCTACCCAAGTTTCTCTCTCGTTGCGTGGAAATGGACACTGATAATAGTTGTCATGTTAGAGGAAAATTGGCGGGAAGAGGAAGTCTGTTACAATGGCGTAACCATTTGCTTTCAAGCTAATAAATTATTTATCGTCATGATTTTAGCTACAGAACTTATCGTCAACATTTTTGCCGTGTGATAGCGGCTAAGAATACTGCCACCCCTAGTCCACTCAGGGTGTTTCGTAAAAGGCGACGTAGAGTTTTTGGCCTCGGGTGAAAATCTGTTAACTATGGTCAACTGCATGGGGGCAGTGATACCACCTATAATAGCATTGCATTCCCAAAGAGCAAATTTAGGCGATAAGCTGACAACCTGTCAATATGGTGATAGACAGTCTTCTGAATGACTCTCAAACTTTTGGTAGTGTAAATGGCCTTTTGCGCTCTGCCTACCCCGCAAGGAATATAGCGTGATATATGTCACACATACAGCTATGGCTAGGTACTATAGTATGAATGTGAGTCAAAAGTCAATCGTCATCGACACGTAGGTTTGACCTCTGTGGGTTGACTCTATGAGAGGGTCGTGAGAAAGATTCTCTATCTCTATCACACCTGTTACAGGTTATTTTAACCTGTTGCTTTTGGTGTACACTAGAATATAGCGCCGTTTGGTGTTGTCTTAGAATAGCATTACCCCATTTCTACCCCTCCTTGACTGACTTGATTGACAGCCGATGTGGCGCAGTGGTTAGTATGCCTGCCTGCCACGCAAAGGTTCCGGGTTCAATTCACGGCGGGGTCACATACAAAGTTGATATTTATCACTGTGAATTTGTTCCCAGTCTAGTTAGAACATTGCAGGCTGAACCTCCTAATTGTCCGACAAATAAGATGGTCCCGTGCTTCGGATGGGCACGTTAAGCCGTCGGTCCCGATTGCTGTCTATGATGGCGGTCGTTACACAACCATGTCAGAGGACTGCTACTTGCAGGCGAATGATAAACTCTGACACACTTGGTATCCCACTCGAAGAAGAAGACCTAGGCAAAAAAAAGAAAAAAGGTACTGGACCATAAGGTCAGACTCCATCATGTACATCTGTACATACTTACGATCGGCCTGTCAACAACATTGTGAAGATATTTTTAGCCGGTGACGCGCCGCGGCTACGGGTCACAAAGCATGACCCAATATCGTCGCAGATTGACCATTTGTGACACTTTCCATTCTTGTGGCTGTGGACTGATTTTACTGTGAACTAGGTATAAAATATTATCGTAGAATTGTATCTTTTTAGGGTTTCGTAGTGTACTAGAAACCATTATCGTTTTGTCAAGTCTGTCTGTCTGAACCTGAATCTGAAAACCTGATAATATTTAAACGTTGACAACGAAAGCCTATTTGTGGGCGTGTCTGACACGCTCTTGGCCGTTTCTTTTTAATATTTAACTAACTAGTACCTTACTCTTATCAGATCAAAGGGTAGGGTTTAGTTGACGTGGTGCTAATAGTGTCCAAAGAATAATAAAATAGGTAGTGGCGTTTCTCATTCTTCGATGGACTCAGTAGTACACTTCCCACAAAATTTACACATCCTGTGTTTTTTTGGGATTGCTTATAAAGTGTCAGTATTAAATCTAGGCTGAATATTATAAATGCTTGATCCATCCGATCGTATATTGAAACTAAAAGTTATGCTAAGTTGTAGCACAATTCTTGCATAACACTCTGACACCACGGTACATCGGGTCGTTGGACGACTCGGTATCCCACATGATGAGAGAGATAAAGAGAGCAGAGAGAGATACAAATAAATCATATTCCAATGACCTTAAAAAACTAGGTTCCATTACTGTCTTTAACAAATTCACATTAGTCTTGTCGGTCAAGGCTGTTCCGAGTCACTGAACTGATTTAGTTCGAACTGTATCAACTCGTTAATTGCTTCTGTGGGTATTATTTACTTTGTTCATTCAACTGTTACTAGGACTAATGAACTGATTTTGTTAATAAAAAACTTTGTTGGTTTAGAGCTATTTGATAGCCTTGTGATTTGCATAAGACACCTAAGATTTCAAGAACAACAGGCAAAGTTAAGATACTAACAATACCTTAACCATAACAGCCACAACATTCCACTGCTAAACATGGGCCTCCCCCTATCGCGGGGTATCGCCAAGTTTTCAATAATAGCAGGCAAAATTAAGATACTAACAATACCTTAACCATAACAGCCACAACAGTCCACTGCTAAACATGGGCCTCCCCCTATCGCGGGGTATTGCCTCACCACGCTTGTCAGGCGGATAGGCGATCGCAATGCAATATGTTGTATTTAACAGGGAACGCTGCTGCCCATTCGCTGGATGATACCAACGGGTATAATTGGGGTGGTGCTGTTCTAAGCCAGCTTCACACGGCATATTTCGCCAGACACCGTACGCACGATATTCTTTTTCTTCAGGGCCGGAACGTTATACTAAGGCTAGCAATCGGCAAATACGCGACGGAACTAAACAGGCCTATTCTGTCTGACTTCGACCTTAATATTTTCATCATTGTATAGACATAAAGCTATGGACCTGTACAATACCAAAAAATACCAATACCTACCAATATTCCTCCTACATACACCATCAACCTCAAATAAGGCCATTCACCAATTAAACGCTTGTTTCACAACCTCAGACCATGAGTCAGACACCTCACTAACAGTTCAGTAGGTCAACACGCCGGGAATCGAACGCGGAACCGGTCGGCACCGTGCCGGACACCCACGGGTGTCACACTTCAACGTTTTTTTATTGTTTTTATTAGGATTAACTGCTAAGAAAAATAAACGAACTTTAAAACAAACAATATTTAGTTATAACAACTACTACTAGATGTCGCTTAATCGTTGCTTCGAGACGAGCATCAAGAGGTTGAGAAATTCTCCAGGGTCCTCCGCTAGGCGCCCGTAGCTCAGTTGGCAGAGCGGTGGAACGGTGATCCACAGTCCCGGGTTCAAGTCCCGGCGGTCGCTAGTGAATTTTTCAATTATCTCATTATTTAATTTATTTAAATAATATGGTGCATTAAAACTTCCAATACAATAAACAAACGGTTTCTTAGTACCAACAGTGTTTGTGGTGTGACTTCGTCTTAGAAATAGCTACACCCCATATCTTTCCCGAGGCTGACGTAAGAAGCGACTAATGTATTTAAGAGTTGATGTGTATTGCAATTTTAGGCCACAGGCTGACAACCTGTCACTATGGTGATACACAGTCTTCTCAGACGTGGTGTAAACGTCCAGTAGTGGACTGTTATAAGTTGATGTTAATAAATATGCGAAATCTGGTCGAATATTGACGTAAATAGATAAAATTGGATTATACTGTTAGCAAACAGATAAGTTGGTAGATTAGTTAAAGCAAAAGCGGATTATACCTAATACAGGGTGTTAGGGACGGTGTACCGAAAACTTTGCAGGCATGATCAGACCATCAAACTGAACAACTTTTACTATGGAGCCAATGGTGGGAAACGAAAAAAATTTTTCGGCCTCCCATACAAAATTCACGATCAGCTGACTGACTTTGTATGGGAGGTCAGAAAATTTTTTTCGTTTACCACCATTGGCTCCATAGTAAAAGTTGTTCAGTTTCATGGTCTGAGCACGCCTGCAAAGTTTTCGTTACACCGTCCCTAACACCCCGTATAATCATAATACGTATTTCTACACATACTTTCATACGAATAGGTAAAGAATAGGTATTTCACCTCCTCCTCAGTTGGACATTGGCCTCTTATTGATGTGTATTTTCGGCATTTATTGCACTTGGCAGCCGAACTGGAGCTACATTCACAGGAATCACAGGGAACGCTGCTATCGATTCCTTGGAGTCGCTTTTAGGACATCACTGGTAGGAATATGGTCCACACCTTTTTGGTCAAGACTTGGCTACCTACTCTAGATTTTCAGCCTAATTTTTTTCAACAATAGCAAACACAGATTTAAATCTGTAACAGACCCACGAAATGTCTGACCTAACTGTTATGTTAATGTGTTGTTTGCAATGACAATTATGTCCGTTACCTGACTGGCTCCAATATGTGATTAGTATCTCGAGTAGGTACCTACTTGAACTGGTCTTATATCATCTATTTAAGAACAACCAGTGTCAGTTGATCTATCAAATGGGTAGAGTAAAGTAATGCTTATGTATTATTTACCTACCTACATACAGTTAGTAGGTAGGTACCCACTTCCATTCCTTAGAGACCAGACCAAACATTATCATCTAAGATCCAGTCACTGCCAGTCATACTTACTTGGTTTACTTATGACAACGTCAAATCGTATCAAAAAAGTGCATCTATAAATGTTTTTGATCTTATCATTTGTATTTTAAAAATGTACATGCAAATTAAATTAGTTTAATGCAAATGGATGTGATGGCACATAATATTATTATCATGCACTTTATCAAATTTATTTTATCATAAGTCTTGCACTTAAATAATTTTGCGCATTACAATTAAATAGGTATTGTTTTAATTGAAAACGTATGTCAAATATTTCTTAATCAAAGTGTCAAAAGATATCTAAATGATTCGAGCAGAAATACTTTATTACCTAATCTTAACATTTCGAAAAGATATTTTAATAATAAAGTAAAATCATTGTTTTTAGTAAGTACCCTCACAATTATTAATTTTAATATGTCAAACTTTGTAATTGGCTTAACAAAATGTATTTATCACCATTGTAACATAAATTATATATAAGCTGTAAAGTTTGCTTGTGAACAATAAAATAAATAAATTGAATGATTACAAAAAATGAATAATCAAACACAAAAACTAACAAATAATAAAGATACATCTTGCAATTGCACAAAAACTGTTTACAATTTCAGCTTTAGGTGCTATCAACAGCATCTCAAGCTAACCGTCCAAGGAATGTTGATCCTATGAGCTTACATTGGTTAATAACTGAATAAAAACAACCTTTCGTTAAGAAAAAATATAATCATACTGATAATTCTCCATAAATACTATAAACTTATGTGATGCCGAGGTGCTATAAAAAGGGCATTATAAGTTGGGTCTTTTCAAAGCAAGAGTGAATGGGCACTACCTAGGCAAGCTTGTTCCAACATCGTCTGCATCATCACTTACCAAAAGGCGAGATAGCAGATAAATGCGGGCCTATCTTATTTCATAAAATTAAAGGGATTAGGGTATAAAGTCCAGGGAATGGGCAGCCGCTTTCCCTCTGTGAATGCAACATCTTGCACCAAGGGGATGATTATGTCCAGTAGTGACTGTTTTGTGGCTGTTTTATTACCTCTTTGTTGTAGTAGTGTAAAAATCATTTTACAGTGGCCAGGTCGAAGTGCTGCTGATTAGATGTTTCACCTTCACGGGCAATGGTCGCAGGTTTTTGTCCGGTTTGTCCATCCATTGTTGTTCATCAAATTGTTGACTTACCTTAAAATAAAATAAATAGAATCAATGTAAATTAGAGATCTACAGGAGATATATTGAGTAAGAGACCTTGAAGAGCGACTGTATGGCGAAAACTGTTATCGTGCCTTATGGTGTAATTTGGTGGAGGTATTCGTTCAGCAGCGGACTTCTATAGACTGATGTGATGATGAGTATTTTAACTATATAAGCAAACCTACACAAATTTAGAGTATATAGTACCCAGTACGGTACACAAACATGTTGAAAAAGATCGTCACTTAGTAGTTAGATTATAACTCTTTTTGCATTTCGATGAAAAGTTTCCAATAAAAGTTGTTCCCTGTTATGTTGGCACGGTTTCTGCCAAACGGTTGGACAGACGCCCCTGTCGACGCAACATTGTGCGATTCTCAGCGCTAGCGGATGTGTCTGTCAAACCGTTTGACATAGACCGTTTTTGTATTAACATAAGGTGGAATATTGCATAATTTCCAAATGCATACGATAGCGCTGTGCAAAAATAACGCACAAACGGACGTTACGGACGAGTCTTCTTCGTCGAAAAAATTTGCTGGTAGAGTCTGTCTGTAGCCACTACTGGTAGCCACCAATGAAAACCTTGAATTACATACTCGGTCGTGTCCTAGTTATCTGCGGGTTTCTATAATTCTACGTTCATTGCAGTGTTGCATCTTAGAAGAAACGCTCTGGTGCACTTCTGATGTTCAAACGAGGAACAAAACATTGAGTTCTTCACTTCTTTTTACATTAGACCAAATAATAGAAAAGATAGATACAGTTCGAGCACAAACTATGTGAAGCCAAGAATAATTTTGAGGTATTCACAACAAACAGGGAGCAGAAACACAAATTAGGGAAACGGCGCGCGGGGGTGGCAGAAGTTTCAGGTTAGGTGTGTAAATGCAAGCTATTGTCCATACTGTAAGGATACCTGCGCCACTAGTTTGACCGACGCGAAATCTAAGTCAGTTATAGATTTATTGCAATAAAAGAATATATTTTATAAGTAGGTAGTTGTCGCAACATATTGACTGCGGCCACCAGAACCAAGGAATATTGTCCCAGGCTTTGATATCAATTTATAGGCGCCCTAGCCAATTTTCTTGTAAAATAGTCATATCTTAATCATAACATATTCAATGGCATAGAGGGATAAGTTATTAGCTTCGCTTAGCTACTTCCCATGTCTCCCTCCACCTTGTTATTCACTCTCGGCTCATCATCGAAATATCTTCTATTCTCTGACCTGGTTCGCTCGATGCACGCGGATGGTTTTTGCGACATGGTTCAATTCAATTGGAGTTTTTATAACACTGTTACATGGATTTTAATTAATTAATGACGCCATGGTAGTTTATCACGTGCAGTTTTGCTAAATGAAAAAAAGTTCAAAATGTGGTGTACCTGTTTATAAAACGATTTCATCTAATAATGGAAATGCGGCGTAAAGGTATAGCCGTCTGAATAATGCCATACTTATTTGACAATTGTCAAACCCATATACACTCTCTGACATGATTTTGACAGCTGTCAAATGGCCTATTCTAACGGCCAGACTGTAGTTAATATATTATTGTATTTTATGCACATACAGTTTTCTAGAAAACTATTACCTACCTACACAAAATTCCTCCGTTCTGATCAGTAAGAAGGACAAACAAACACACTTTCCCAATTTTAATACTAGTAGGTATGGATTACTTATCTAACAGTCTATTGTCCACAATACCTACTGTCAGTCAAGACAGGACATTAAAAATCCATTACAAAGATTACATAATGGATATTGAAAACCGGAAGCTACTTATTTCAAAGTAGGGAAGTCTAGACCAAATCACATTAGTCCAGGGTTTTCCCCAGTTTTCCCGAAGGAACCCCTAGGTAGTGTAAACAGGGAGTTATTGATCGGGGGTTAGATGATCATTTATTCATGGTTACCATGCAATCATGGTGAGTGAACTTTGTTTTGTATCCGACGTTGTAATGACGTGATGGATACTTTAAAAGGTTAGGGTCGGAACTCACTTTAAAAAGTTTTTCATGCAAATATTAAGTAACCAGTATAAGTTGATTCCTTAATAAGTAGGTGGATTTGCTGTCTGTCCCACGACAGCATTCGAAAAGAGGGTTGACGTCAGGCAAGCGGCCGATCGTTTTGCAACATGATATTGTGTTCAACAAAACATGTTGCGTCGATCCCAAGTAATTGGGATAAGGGCAGGAAGATGATGAGTTCATAGTACATACTGTCTGACACAAAGAGCATATGTACATTTAAATATAGAATACCTTCAATGCAAAAGCAATAACAAATAATTTATCTTTAAGATAAGTAGTTGCGATAAGTTCCTCAGAAATAATAAGCTCCGTTTTCCTGTTTCGTGATCCTGGAGTTAACTATTTGCAATTTTAAGATAAACTTAAATGAGTACCTACTTACCTACTTTAGGTAATAATTGGAGTTTATCGTGTTGTGAACTAGAAGTCTTACATTCTTCTTATAACTAAGAATACACATAAAAAACACAATAATAACACTGATCCTAAACACAGATTTTTTGCCAATTTTTTTTTTTAGTTTTAATGTTTCTTTGCAAAGTCGGAACTCGTCCAATGTCATATCCGAAATATCATCAAGGACCTGTTAAAGAAGCTAGATGTATTTATATACAGTCTTCAGAATGACTAAATGGCCGTTTTGTACAGCCGATTACATTCTGCCTACCCCACAAGGGATATAGGCGTGATATATGTGTATGTAAGTGTATTACAAAGTTTTGGTAAATAATTGTATAACATTTAGGACAACAAATACGACAGTTTCGGAAATCACGTCATTATACCGCCATGCGGTTGTCATTTGCTAAAAATGACATTTAAGCTGTCAAATACCGCAACACCGTGTGGCACGCACGTGTGAAGGCAAACTACGTAGGTACTTCGTCGGTTTATTAGCTGTACGACAAAGAGAAAAAGACACACCAGGAAAATTTTCAATGTTATCAGTTTCACTTGCCTTGACCAACAGCCAACCAGCCTTCTCGTACAAAATACAGGGTGTTAGGAAAAGTAGTACTTTCCTTTATTCCACGAGTTCTGTCTGTAGATATAAAACAGTTTCTTGAGAATGTTTAAGAAAATAAAACATATTTCATGTGAAACATACTTAATTTAGAAAATCTCGGTGGTAGGTAAAAAGGTTTTAGGAAAACACTAGCTGCCCGTCAGCGGTTTCACCCGCTGCAACCTATTATTCCGCGGGAAAAGAAGCATTATTCGCCAAGAGATGTCGCTGTTAGTTTTCGGCGAAAACGTTTAAAACGCGAATCGGCTCAGTCACGCCCCCTATTTCAAAAATATTGGAAAATGCGTGATCCCGTGGGAATGAGACATTTTTCCGTGGTAAAAAGTATCCTATGTGTTATTCCAGATGCCCTTTTATATTTCTGTAAAGTTTCATGTCAATCTAATCAGCCGTTTTTGCGTGATGTCGTAACAAACACACACACAAACATCCGCCTTTATAATATTAGTAGGATAGTAGGATTACAATATTTTTATCAAATGTTTGAGCACGCTTAATATTCTTTATTATACGTACCTACCTAAAGAATGCCTGATTTAATACTACTTTTCCTAAGCACGTAAAGTTCGCAAATTCGCAATATTTAAGGAAATAACGCGTCTTGTCTAGCTAGTTACATTGGCCATCAAATCGACCGATGTCTGTATAGTAAACAACGTAGTACGAACACAATGGGTTTCCCACCGGGTTGTTTGACGACTGCGCTTTTTATGGCATCTTGTTGATGTTCATCATGCCTGTTTATTGCCGGCACGTGGCATGCTAATTGATTTGAACATCAATTGGCGTGTTTTTGTTTGATGATGATAAGTCAGCGGTGAGGTAGACTTGTTTGAATTTACAGTAGAACGTAAAGTTACCGATTTAAAATATACCTACCAATTTGAACGTAAAGAGACGCGACGTATTTTTCTTTTATGAAAAAATATGTTGTCGTCTTGTAGGTATTTTACCAAAGGTTCACTCGACCTAATTCAGGATTTTTGCCATTGTCACTTGTTATGCTTGTTACTTGTAACGTAGCCAGGGTTGCGACTGTTAAAAATCTCAAAGAATAAGATTAGCAAAACGACAAAATCTGATACAAGAGCGTCATAGTGACTCTGAGCAAATTTTAATCCAAGAAATATGTCGTTCATGGCAACCATGTTAAAGTCAGTAAGCGTCAAAATCGTCGCTGGTAATGAGTGAGCCATCTTATACAGATACGCGCACCGTTCCAGTAATCTGTGCTATGGTACCTATTCAATTCGATAAAAAAAGACCGATTCAGCTGACCTTAATACTCTTAACAACAGACTGTTTGAGGTAGATCACCGGTCAATACCGACAAGATAACAAAAACCAGATGTGTCAGTACCAGTGTGTACCAACAATGTTGGATGATAAGCGAACAGAGCCAGTCTGATGTGTGACGTACCTACATGGGAACAACAGAACTATTGAAACCATATGGTACAAGGTCGTGTAAGGTTAATCTAATCGCACATGCATGAGATGATATTATGGTTTTTGACAGCCGATTTGGCGCAGTAGTTAGCATTACTGCATGCCACGCAGAAGGTTCCGGGTTCAATTCCCGGTGGGGTGACTCACAAAGTCTGATATTTATCAGTATGAGAAGTGGTTAGGAAATTGCAGGCTGAATGATGGCGGTCGTTACACAACCATGTCAGAGGCTTGCTATTTGCAGTAGGCGGTTGAAAAACTCTGACGCCAGGGTTCTTCGGGTCTCGAAGAAGAAAATTGTGGTTCTTGACAGCCGCAATTTTATGCGAAGATGTTGACCATGTTATCCGTTGTTTGTATCCGTTTGAATACCAAAAAACCGAATTCAGAGAAGTACTGGAAAGTCATTAGCGCTGCGACATACATACTAACACCATGAACAAACAAAATACCATGATATTATAATGCAATTTTATAGCAAACAGGATAATTAAAATGGAAATTAGGCAAACAGGTACCATACAGGTACACGAAGCTATACAATAAAATAAAATAATTACAAATCTACTTCTAAGAAAACCAGCCACTTTACAAACTCAACTCACCTTTGTAGTTCAGATGCAGAAAGTAAACAATCAGAAATTCCGGAACGCAGATTTATTTTGACAAGGTAATATACAATTAATAAAACTACCTGGTTGACAGAGATTCCTCATTTTTTCATCAGACGGCGGGGTTGTTAAAAAACGCGCAATAAACGGATGTGAAACAACGATTTTTGGAAAATGAAATCGATTTATCATTATCGCCCCCGAAAACTCTTTTTACGAAATTTCGTGAAACCGTTGGAGGTTCCGATGATAATAAACAAACTCTTGCACGTTTAAAGGTAATAAGATAAAATGAACACATCCTCCCCAACGAGCAAAAAGTGGTTTTGTAAGAATCCAGTTTTCTTGACGACAGCTTCACAAAACATTTATTTTCTTAGCCCTAGGTTCATCAGCTTCTGATCTGCTCCATGCTATAATTCTCCATAGAAGGGCGGCGCCGGCGCACAGAATGCCCTTTCGAGCGTTTGCCTTTTAACGACCTGCGCGTAGGTACTGCCTATAGCTTGCACAATACACAAATCAGGTAAAACACGTAACATGGTACTAGAGAGTTTACAGAAGGTTCACTCGAGCCTATTTAAGACTTTTACTATAGTCTCTTGTTACATAGCCAGAGTTGCTATTGTCAAAAATCTCAAAGTAGGTATATAAATAGCAAAACAGAAAAATTCTGATACAAGAATGCACAAGAATGTCTTAAGATTCTGAGCCAATTTCAATCCAAGAAATATTACTTATGACGTTCGTATCAACCATCTTCTCAGTTACCTTGACTTCCCCTGAGATTCCAGTTAAAGCCAGTAAGCGTCAAAATCATCGCTAGTACTTACTGAGTGAGCCATCTATCTGTAAAGGCACTCCGCGCGCCGTTTCCCTAATTTGTGGTGCAAGTACCTGTGACAGTCGAGTGTAAGTACCATTCGTGCGTCTGTATAGTTTTGGTTCTTTTCTAACTATGTTACGGATCGGATCGATTTGAACAGCGCTTGCGCAAGTAAAGTTACTCAACAACTCTAAAGCTTCGGTACGTATTAGATCTTATCCGAGAGGCGAAACAGATAACAGTTAGGTATGTTACTTCTAACTTGCAGAATGTTTCAATAGGTGCCATTAGATACACAGTTTAGTTAGTTATTAGTGAAGTGAGTAGGTAAGTTGGAGTGTTAGATAATTTTATGTTTTTAAATCGAATCTTCCATGGGTTTGTTTTCAGACTCCAATGGACGGATTTAGATGAAAGGAACGCGAACACATAGGACCCATAACTTTGTATCGTGGTATAACTTGCTGTTCCGAAACAGTCGGGCAATAATAATAATATAGTTGATAATAATACAGAATGTAAAAAACTGCAAATATTTTAAGGGGCGAACCAGCCCATGTTACTGAACAACTTTCCCCAAGAAACACGGGATAGCAAAATTTCATATCTGATAGGTCAATCTGTTTCCGTTTTGTTTTGCGAACGCGTTGATGTCTTTTCTTAGGAAATTGTGGTCTGTTTTCTTTGCACTGGTACCATAGCCAGAAAGCCCACCTTCTCACTTAAAGGACCAACTTATACTGGTTTATCATACAAACAAATACTAGGAAATACCAGTACAAGTTGAGCCCGTGTCGATGGGTAAGTAGAATGCTGGCAATTGAACAAAACGGTGTAATGCTTTAAAGAAGACTAGGATGTAGGTACGTGTTTAACCAAACGCAACCGGACTTGTCTACACTATAACTACTAAGGCCCTTGTCTCTTTCCATGCTATGTTTGCCAACTACACCGTTAGGAACGGTAGCTTTTAGCTTCAACTCTACTATCGGTCGTAAAGCTTTAAATTTATAGGCTTTTATAGGTTTAAGACCTATTGTAGGGTGTTAATAGCTTCACATTCTTAGGAATCTATGGAGATATTGACAAAGTTAACACAATAAATATCTTACCATACCTAATACTTTAAACTTTATAAGCAGAAGACGTTTTGAAACAAAATAATATCAATTTTTAGGTAAAAAAAGAACCCGTTTTGATTACAGGTTCAAAATATTCTAAGTATAAAGATTATTAGAGCCATGTAGAATTATTTTTATTCCAAATGCTTTTTGATAATGTAAAATAGTATAAAAAGATAAACTACATCCAATCCACAGAATAATACTATCGTTTACATTTCTATTTCATACTTTGACTACAAAAACGGTAGTTCTCAAAACAAACCAGTTATTGCATAATACTAATCTAACCGCTGGCATTTTGGGATTTGAATTTTGCTGGATTTATTCATTAAGTGGACAGACCATACCTACTAATTTTCCTCCGCGAAAAATGTCAGCAGCATCTCAACTAGTAATCTATCATTAAGAGACTGGTTTAAAGAACCAGGACATAAATATTTATCTCATATGTTGGTTGAAGTAGTTATCTAGCCTAACCTAAACCAAGTACTATAACTTTGACAGCGATAGATCAGATCATGAGGCAGGTGACTAGCTGAACTTACCGCTGGTATAACTTGACAAGCTAAGCATCGATAGAAGCTCTCAAACGCAATACCGGCACTGTAATACAGG
Organism: Phthorimaea operculella; assembly: GCA_024500475.1. NCBI lineage: Eukaryota > Metazoa > Arthropoda > Insecta > Lepidoptera > Gelechiidae > Phthorimaea > Phthorimaea operculella. The sequence continues at coordinate 3,044,827 of JANFCV010000019.1, read as the reverse complement.
GTGTTAATTTAAATGCGTGCCATAGCTTCAGGGTAGGTTTAGTATCGATAAAGGTTTGAAGAAAATCTCAGTAACATTTTTTTTTTACTTGGCTGACATTTGATTCAAATGCCTATATCTCAGACGAAATTCATTCAATTTCAAAGTTGTTTAGACGAAAGTACTTGTATGGGCACTCTCTAAACAACAACAGTGTCAAAAATTGTTTTTTTTTTAAATGACGAAATCCGAAAAAAAAAAATTTTTTTTACTAGGATTTTTTTAATATTTTTTACGGCATCCTTAATCGATACTGGACCTACCCTGAAGCTATGGCACGCATTTAAATTAACACCCTGTATAAGCTAAGTATCGATAGCAGCTCTCAAACGCAATACCGGTACTGTAATAGAATGGGCGTTTTTTGGAGAAACTAAACCACAAGATGGCGTTGTACGCTGCCATAGACTAAAAGGGAATAAGTGTCAAAATTTGACAGTTAATCCCTTTAAGTCTATGGAGGCATACAACGCCATCTCGCGGATTTGGTTCTCCAAAAAACGCCCATAGCGATTGCCGGCAAACTTAAGAGTCTAAGCCGACAACTAATACAATGGGAACCAGCTGCGACCAACCTTCGGCAGAAATTATATAATAGTATGTGAATTGTGTACATTATCGGAGAAATTTGAATAAAAACCTGTTAGAGTTGGTATTTAGAATAAGAATCAAATTATATTTAGAGATATGTTAATTTCAGTGCAGAAGCAAAAATATTATTATTGTAAAATTAAAGCAAAGTTACAACACAAGAATATAGAATAAATATAGAGATCTTAAAATAAATAAGGTTAAAAATAGGTAAACACGTAATACATATAATTTTACACTTGTTATTTTTGTTATTTGGGTGCGTAAGCAGAATATTTATTTATTGTAATTACATAAATTATAAATTAATTTGTCGTGATATGAAGATAAAAATATTTCTAACCTGATTTCTATGTATATTTGAGAAGCAAATTAATAATAAACTCAACATAATAAAAAATTGAATACGAACCTGTTTGAATATAAATAAAGAATACGCTTACTTCACGTCATAATTACCACGTAACTATTACGTATTAAAATTTAAATACAAATTGTTTACTACCTATTTTGTCCACCACAATAAGTTGTATATTACAAATTATTAAGGGGTAGATAGATAATAGGTATAAATCAAAAATTATATGAACAAATATCTTCGAAGCCATGTCGCAGGTAGGCACCTATTAAAAAGTTAGCCATGACTCCAAGCAAAACGTGCCAGCCAGGGTCTATAATAATAAAAAAGTAAAAATAAACCTCAATGAGCAGGTGAACAACCCCTGGCCGAGGTCGTAGCATCGTTTCCATCGTTTCTACGCACGTGCAATGTTGTTCGCCGTTTGTGTTGCTTGCTTCACAGTTTTTTTTTTTTACCTAGCGTGTCAGAGAATGTGCAGACGGAGATTGTCGGGCTTCCAAAGTGAAGTCGTGGAAAACGTGTTCAAGTATCAGGCCCAGTAGGCTTGTATAATAATAAAAAAGTAAAAATAAACCTCAATGGGCAGGTGAACAACCCCTGGCCGAGGTCGTAGCATCGATTCCATCGTTTCTACGCACGTGCAATGCTTGTTCGCTTTTGCTTGCTTCACAGTTTTTTTTACCTAGCGTGTCAAACAATGTTCAGACGGAGACTGTCGGTCCTCCAAAGTGAAGTCGTGGAAAACGTGTACAAGTATCAGGCCTAGTAGGCTTGTATTATAATAATCATCTTCCTGCCCTTATCCCAATTACTTGGGGTCGGCGCAACACGTTTCTTTGAACACAAAATCGTGTTGCAAAAGGATTTGGGTGAATTTTACGACCGGCCGCCTACCAGACGTCAACCCCACTTGGGAATGCCTTTGTGGTGGATTTACCGCCACCATACGGTTGGCCCTGGCTGTTTGGGTAGGGTTTATCCCTCGGTCGCCTCTTACGACCCCCACGGGAAGAGATGGTGTGATGCTATTCTACTCTGCCGGCACCACACAGCATAATAGGCTTGCATAATAATAAAAAAGCAAAAATAAACCTCAATGGCAGGTGAACAACCCCTGGCCGAGGTCGAAGCATCGTTTCCATCGTTTCTACGCACGTGCAATGCTTGTTTGCTTTTGCTTGCTTCACAGATTTTTTTTACCTAGCGTGTCAGAGAATATGCGGACGGAGACTGTCAGTCCTCCAAAGTTAAGTCGTGGAAAACGTGTATAAGTATCAGGCCTAGTAGGCTTGTAAAATAATATAAAAGTAAAAATAAACCTCAATGGGCAGGTGAACAACCCCTGCCCGAGGTCGTAGCATCGTTTCCATCGTTTCTACGCACGTGCAACGCCTGTTCGCCTGTTTGTGTTGCTTGCTTCACAGTTTTTTTTTTACCTAGCGTGTCAGAGAATGTGCGGACGGAAACTTTCGAACATTTAGAGCGAAGCCGAAAAAAACTTGTGTAGCATTTGCTCCTACTAGACCTGGCATAAGAATAATAAAAACTGTTGAACTTTGCACAAAACACGCTAGGTATATTCTGCATTTGCCTAGACATTTAATTAACGCTGCAAGTGAGTAATATTCTAGTAGTTAGTGGGTAATTTATGTTGTGCGCTTTAGTGGTAGGCACAATCAGGCACATATTACTTACCTAAGTAAAGTCACGTGCCAAGTCTGATTAGGACCAGTCTGAGTAGACCAATGCGCTCTAATACCACAAGAGTTCAGGGCGTAGCATCGTTTCTACGCACGTGCAATGCTTGTTCGCCGTTTGTGTTGCTTGCTTCACAGTTTTTTTTACCTAGCGTGTCAGAGAATGTGCGGACGGAGACTTTCGGACATTTAAAGTGAAGCCGAGGAAAATGTGTATAAGTATCAGGCCTAATAGGCTTCGGCAAGCGTCAAATAATGAAATGTACAAACACGATATTTTTTGCATCTGGATATTAATAAAAAAGGACTATTAACACTCATAACTAAAGCAGTAATTTATGTCTTTATGCGCTAGTTCAATTGGTCAGGCCGCTTCTACATGCCAGTTTTTACAGCTTTCAAGGCTGAAAATGAGAAAATTGAAAATTTTTCTAGCGACCGCCGGGAAATTTTCAATTTTCTCATTTTCAATTTATGAGAATAATATGGCGCTGTGATTGCATTCAAAAATTCCGATTCAGGGTAAATTAGCCGGTTGTCGGCCAATCTTGCGAACTTTTGACTTTAAGATAATATATTTGTATCAAAAGTTGGGTAGAGAAATATGCAAAAAATTATTTTGAGCTCAGCAGATATTTTAGTTTTTGCAATGAAATAGCACTTTATTATAAACTGCATGAAAAAAGAGTAAAGAAATAAAATATCCGAAAATAGCTGTTTAGGGGGTTCTCGGCCACTTCATTCAGTTTTCGGCCGATATATCAACTGCTTCTCGGCCACCTTGCAACTCATTGAAAAATAACCCTTGTTCTCTTTACGTTAAAGGTAGTTTTTTATTGAAAGGTACACAAGGTATTTAATTAACATACTTTTATTCAAATGGATGAGAAAGGTGATGAAAATTGTATATCAATGCGCAGACCGAACCCCTGGAGCATCATTTTTGAAATCGGGTACACTGGTTTCTATTAACATAAGCAGTTAATTGTTTTTATCATATAAACATCGTTTTTATCGCGGCCAAAAATATAATTTATTACAGTCACTTTGTCGGCCGTCTTTTAAGGCATGGGCCGAAAACTAAATTCATGGAAATCAACTTTCGGCCGTTGTATTGCTTACGGCCGAAAACTCGATTTATTCAAGTTATTTTATCGGCCATATCAGCTAACCCTAGGTCGAGAACTAGAATATCAAAGCCCACTTGTCGGCCGTCCGGTAAACAATATTTTAACGGAAATTTGTGCAAAATATTTGTATGAAACCGCTCGGCCGGCAACTAACGAAATCGTTAAATACAGGTTTAAGAACGCCTTCAAATATATTATACTTATTAAGTCTTAAGGAATATAATTTAACAAATGATGAAAGTCGAGTGGTTATGTGCTAGCTCTCGACCAGTAGGCCGAGAAATAAATTTCCTCCAGATTTGCATCTAGTTATCCGACCATCTAATTTTAATTATTAATATTGAATATTTCAGGTATTTTAATGGATATGCATTAAATATAACTTATATTAAGTATACTGATACAATATTTATTTCCACTAAACCACAAACAACGCTGTGACTTACCTCGAAAAAAATTGATGCTCCAAGTTTTTTTGCCTGATTTAGCACACAACTTCACTCCCTAATTTTTGAAAGTACACTGACGAATCAATTTAACAGTTATAATACTGACAAATTGAAATGTGATAGGATACATCGAAAATTTTTGAAAGACGATGACTTTTCTAATTATTTACATAACGTTTTCATATCCGGAGCGAATAACTGGGAAGTGGCCGACAGCTAATGGTGGCCGGCAAACCGGCTCATTTACCTATTAACACTCATAACTAAAGCAGTAATTTATGTCTTTATGCGCTAGTTCAATTGGTCAGGCCGCTTCTACATGCCAGTTTTTACAGCTTTCAAAGGCTGAAAATATATATTCTTTATATATATATATTCTTTATTGTGCACTTAAAATTTACATTAAATTTATAAATTAATAAACATAGTCACAAAGGTGAGCTTATCTCTATGAAGAGATCTCTTCCAGCCAACCTGCACAGTGGAATTAGAAAATAAACAATAAGGGAATGACAAAACCGTGTACACATACAGATAGGGACATACATATAATACTTAAACAAACAAGAAAAAAAAAATTACATATAATTATGAAAAAAAATTACATATATATAATAAAACGTATATATAAAAAATATATATAAATAATTAATACATACAATATAACTATCAAGGTTGTTGCGATAAATAGTGCTCTTTCAAAATGAGAAAATTGAAAATTTTTCTAGCGACCACCGCCGGGAAATTTTCAATTTTCTCATTTTCAATTTATGAGAATAATATTGCGCTGTGATTGCATTAAAAATTCCGATACATTAGCTTTCAAAGGCGTTTTTACAAGTACAAGACATATCAACAATATTAATGGACCTAACGCATAGTATTAACATGGATTTGGCGTTTGTCAACAGAGGCTATTAAAAGAAATTCGACTTAAGAACAAGTTTATAGCTTCAATCTGATTGTCTCAAAGTTCGCTCTGAAATTTCGATGCTCAGAGCCGTGCACGCCTCTCACTATGACAACAAAAACACCATTTCTCTGACGTAACGTGATATATTGAAACGTTATCGCAATACCACACAAAAACGTAATTATAAGCAGAATTGCTTATTGCGTTTGTCGCTGGACATTTAAAACAGTTTTTGCGCGCGAAATCGCAGCGTCGCGGAATTAAGAAGTAAAAATGCTGGTGTCGTAAAAACCCAAGAAGTTAATAAGCGTTTTTATCGTAAGTAGTATAGAGGAGAAACTGGTAGTATCAAGAGATTATTATAATAAACCTTGTTATTATTAAGGTGGCGACAGAAATGCAATTTAATTTTCAATCGTTTAATAAAATGTCTTTATGGTTCGATGGCGCTGTTGATACATTTTAAACTCGGACAAAATATTGACCCCATAAACAAACTGGCGAAAATCATGACATGACTGACAGGTCAGTGTAGGTCAGTTTGGTCCGGCAAGTTCGTGCGAGTGAAGAAATCAAAGGCAGGCAGTCTTACGGGAGCAGGTATATTATCCAAAACTCTGGAGCAGATTGAACATCTTACAAGCTACACAGTGATCTTATATACTAACTATTCTACGTGCCTAATTTGCTAGGTTGCATTTATTAAGTTAGACTTTGATTTGAAGATATTGCTTGAAGAGCTTAATTGCATAATTTAACTAGAACGACTAAAAATCACGTCTTCTGTGATGGATGCTGAGGCAGCATCCATAACTTCTCCATCCCTATTTGAGATTTTACCAGAAGGAGCTTTCTGTTTCTGGGAAAATCTGTTATGATTATGACAATAAGACCATACAAGATAAAGAATAATGATAAAAATTATAGTATATAAAATTATAGTCCAAATATCGATATTATAACTAGACGATATGTTGAAGAACCCGTCGTTGTAGTCTATCAGGCTCGTGATATCTCTTATATCATTAAGATCAACTCCCCGAAGATCGATCGTTTTGTCAGTGCGGACGTTCATTGTTTGGAATGGATGAATTGTTGGTAGTTCCACTCGTGGCAGGTTGTAGACCGTTCGTGAAGCAGTAGTTGTGGCTTGTATCACGCTGTTGTTGACTTCTGTGGTGCATTGGTCTGCGGTACTGAGTAGGTATGTGCCTTGTACTTTGTGTTTGTGTACTTCATTGTTGCAGGTTTCGGTGATGATTATGTCCTTTTCGGTGTATAACATCCAATGGTTTTCTGCGATGTGCTGAAGCCGGAGACTCTCAATCTTGATTTCTCTTGTCAGACAGTGTGTTAGGTCTTGTTTGAGGAGCATGAGTTGTTCGATGCAGGTTTCAATGGGGTATTTAGCTAAGTTGTCATCATCACATAGGAATAGCTGTTCTTCTGTATCTTGATACTTATGTACGATGGGTCTGAACTTCATACCTGTCACTATTAGGTAAGGATATTTAGGAAGTATGGCATATGTTTTTAGGGATTCTGGATGGTAAGTAGGAGAAGGAATTATTTTATAATAATTATAATTAAATGGTTCTACAAGTGGAACTTCTAATATAAAAACTACTTTCTTATTGGAAATATAAGATTTTAAGGATATTGATTTTTCAATTTTATGTACATTGTCTTCTGTAGCTTTATACGTTAAACTAAAATGTTCATTAACTGATCTTAATTCTTCTAAAAGTTCAGCAGTGTTGATTATTGATGGGTGTAAAGTATGTAGTTTACTAAAAGAGATAGCTGTCTCTATTTCATAGATAATGATATACAAGATGCGAAAATTACTAATAAGTTGATTATAAACGTTAAGTATGGATATTATATTATCCATTTTCTTTTCCTCTGAAATAAGAGTTTCCAAAACTTTTGTTTTACGGTCTAGTAGTCGAACATTCCAATTGACGTTATCGGTTGCGTTAACCAATTTGTTAAAAGCCTTGTTTAGAATAGAAACTTTATTAGCTATCGCTTTTTCTTGGGATTGTACGTTATTTATTATGGAGTCGTATTTTTGAGCGTCTTCGTAGTCTAGATTACCGCTAACTAACTTAATTAATGATCCTAATGGATTAATTAATCCTCTCTTCACCCTTTTAGTAATAATTATTTGACTTAACCTATCCTCTACTAATTTTAAAATAAAATCTACTTGATTGTCTAACCCTAATGCTTCTTTCTTATAATCGTTATTTTTATGAACTAACTCGCTTACATTTCTATACGTATTAATTAAGTTATTCAACTGGTTTTGAACGGGTTCTAAATCTATTATTTTAATTACGTCCCAGTGACCCATCTTCATCATCGCATTTCCCAGCTTCACTGCCACTAACCCTTGGTTGGTCTTCATTTGCTGCAGCTCTAAGCCTCTTCCCCTGGCCGCTAGTTCCAGGACCATTATTACCCATCTGTGAAGGACGTTTAAGATTTTTTAATGTCACTTTTGTCTCTCTGTTCTTAGTTTTAATGGGGACAACGTTTCTTTTAAGTTCGCCCGTGACTTGTACCTTATCATATCTTGGTAAGTGTTTTGCCTTTCTTGTCCGCGTGTCTTTTACAAAAATAGTGTCACCTACAGTTATTTGTGGGACCTCTTCACCGCCTTTCTTTTCGCGTACTTTTGTTTTGTTTTGAACCAGTTTTTCGGCTATGTGCTCATAAATATAACTAAGTCTTTTACGATGATCTTGTATTAGCTGTTGTTTGAAAAAACGTTCCCTATCTACGTCAAAGACTGAGCCTAAGTCAGTGTGGCCAAACGCTACTTCAAAGGGTGTGTAGTCCGTAGCACTATGGATGGCGTTGTTGTATGCCATGATAGCGTATGTCATGACTGCGGTTGCAGGTAAGTTACTACCATGTTCATTCTTTGATAATCTGTAGATTTCGATTATCGTAGAATGAAATCTTTCGACTATACCCATGGAATTTGGACTATTTGGTGTTCCTATATGCTGTTCAATTTTATAAAGCTGTAAAAGTTCTGCTACTAGTTCATTTTTGAATTCAGCTCCGGGATCACTATTGATTTTAGCGGGTGTCCCGTAAAGACTGAAATATTTAATGAGAGCGTTTACTACTTCTGGTGTACTCCTATTCGGAATGTGCACAGCTTGTCCGAGCTTGCTGAATGCGTCCACTATCGTTAGGTAGTAATTGTTTTCTATATATAAGAGGTCCATAAAGACTTCTTGGAAAGGTCTGTCCTGTGTTTGTGTCAATTGAATGAATGGTTTTATAGGTTTTCTTTCATATTTCATTCTTTTGCACTCTTCGCAAGCGTTAATTTCTGCTGCTATCATTGCCCTCATGTTATTCCAGTAATAATGTCGGCGTATCTTATTATACGTTTCATTCAGACCCCTGTGGCATGTTTTTCCTCTGTGATAGTTCTGGATCATATTTTTTTGGTCGTCTTCATCGTCGAGTGTTACTATTCTCTCAGTGCATTCAACAAAGTTTTTAATGCCGTCTTTGTATAACTTCTTAATCACTTTTGTGAAGTCATCCCTAAATTGGTCTTCCTCAAAGTAGATATAGTACCTGTTCCTTATGTCCACATAGTCTTTCAAGAACGATTTTATTAGTTTTATTTTTCCTAGCGGCAAAAATACCTCCATTATTTGAATCTTTCCCTCGGATCTATCGTTCTTGCATATAGAACTCTTGTACCATCTGTATACTAGAATCTGTCTTGGTTTTGTATCGATGGGTTCCTGTAACCTTTCAATGCTGTCAGGCATTAACTCGTTTTGGCTTAAATCGTCCTCCGCGTCTGATTCTGATTCGGAATCAGAAATTTCTATGACGTTGGAGTCGTCATCCGAATTTGTAATAGTATTGATCTTAATTCTGGATAATGCGTCGGCATTTGTGTTCTGCTTGCCCCTTTTATATACTACCTCGAAGTCATATTCTCCTAATTCAAGTCGCCACCTTACCAGCTTGCTGTTAGGTTTTTCTAGCGAGTATAGCCATTGTAGGGGTTTATGGTCAGTATATATTGTAAATTTCTTTCCATATAAATATGGGCGGAAATGTCTGACTGCCCATACTACTGCAAGCAGTTCCTTTTCGATGGTGCTGTACATTGTTTCAGTATCGTTCAATGTGCGGCTAGCGTAAGCCACAGGCTTGTCGGACCCCAGTTCCTTGAGACAATATTGCCCCCAAAGCAAAGTTGCTAGCATCAGTTGTTAAAATATATGGTTTATTGAAGTCAGGGTATTGAAGAACTGGAGCATTTATCAAAATCTTTTTACAGTTTTCGAAAGCATTAATGTATTCGTCGCTCAGTTCTATTTTCTTAAATTTCTTTAAGAATATTGACAAAGGTTTTGTCACCTTTGCGTAATCCTTGATGAATCTTCGGTAGTAACCGATTAGACCCAGAAAACTTTTAATTTCGGTTACTGTTTTCGGTAATGGATAATTTAGAATTGCGTCTATTTTATCCGTGTTGGGTTTAAGACCTTCGCTAGTCAAGGTGTGACCTAAATAAACTACTTCTTTCCTTAAAAATTCGGATTTATCTAGCTGAATTTTCAAGTTACTAGCTCGAAACCTTTCAAATATATTCTTGAGTTTCGCTATGTGTTCCTGTAGGTTGTCTGAAAAGATTATAACGTCGTCGAGGTATACGAGGCAGTGTAAGCCTTGCAAGCCTCTAAGCACGTTATTCATTGCGCGTTGAAAGGTCGCTGGGGCAGTTTTAAGACCGAAGGGCATTCTATTAAACTCATATAATCCTGATGGAGTTTTGAATGCTGTTTTTGGCTTATCTTGCTCTTCGACCTGTATTTGGTGATACCCGCTGGCCAAATCGAGGGTAGAAAAGTACGTACTTTTTCCCAATTTGTCAAAAAGGTCGTTAATATTTGGTAACGGGTACCTATCATCTATTGTTATCTCATTCAAGCGTCTAAAATCTACTACTAGTCTCCATTTTACCTTTCCCGAGGCATCTGGTTTTTTCTTTACTAAGTGTACAGGGGCACACCAAGGAGAATTTGATTCTCTAATTATATTTTCTTTGAGCATTTTGCTCACTTGGCTCTCAATCTCCTCTGTTTGAGCGGGTGGTAAACGAAAGGATCTGACATGGATAGGTTCCTCGTGTTTTGTTCTTATTTGGTGCTTTACATCATTTGTAAAGGACAGAGGTATTCCTTCACAGTGGAATACATCCTTGTATTCTGTACAAAGTTTAACTATCTCATCCCTCTCTTCGTCGTTCATGTGTTCCAGTCGAATTTTATTTAGATTTTTGAATAGTAGTTCGTCGACTGTTTTGTCCCTGAGTCCGTCACTGTTCTCTCTTAAACTGTTTACGTTTATTGTCTCATTGTCAGCATTTTCGTATCGCTCGACATCAAAACGCTTCGTAAGTGTTATTTCCACCTCGTTGTCTTGGCAATTTTGCACAATTGTAGTTGCATAACCGTTTCCGACTCTAACTATGGCCTCAGGCATGCGTACATTTTCGCTGAATTCATGAAAAGGTAAAATAGCGTTGCCTTGTAATATATTTACTGGCAAATCTATTTTTACCTCGCTTCGCGGTGATATTTTGATTATGCTATGTACAGGGGGGTTATAGATCATCTCGACTGTAATGTTTTCAGTGATAAGTACCTGACTACCCATATCTATTTTTGCGTTAAGTTGTTTAAGTAAATCGCTGCCTATAAGTCCGTCATATTTTCGGTCTACTTCATAAACGTAGAACTTATGGTGTTCTACTGTTTTAAACATAGGGAAGATGTGTATATTAACGACTTCATTGTGAATACTAGATGCATGAGTGCTAACTACCTCAAATGGTTCGTACTCTATCAGTTGTCCGTAATATTGATATGCCTTTTGGGGGCTTATGAAAGATCGGGTGCTCCCTGTATCGATCATAAAGTATGCATCTATCTCGGGTATGTAAATATGCGGTAATGCAGCCTTTCCGTTATTGAAATTCAGCTCTATCCGTTCGAGTGATTCGAGGCCCGTGCCTGAAAATTTCCTTGGAATTCGTGTTCATTGCTTTGATAATAAGAACCATCCTGTATATTTTCATGATTCAAATAGTGTACTCTGTTTCCGTACTGTCTACCATTTGCACCTGACCCACTTGAGTTATGCTGATAATGCGCAAATTGCCGGTCTTGGTTGTGTACATTCTGTCGCATACGTTGAGGCTGACGATTATTATTGCTATAGAATGAATTAGACCCGGCAAATTGATTATTTAAATTCTGATTCGATCTATTTTGGTAGTAAGTGCCTTGTGGCGAATTGTTGTCATAAAACCGATTCCTATTGCCTGAAAAAGAAGCTTGATTTTGGACTGTATTGGCCCTCATAGGGTTCTTCTTATCATATACGGCAAGGAAGTTTTGCTCTTCATTAACAATATTTACCGCTTCATCTAATGTAGCAATGTTTCTTAGACGTAAGACTTTCATCAAATGGTTCGGCAAGTTATAAATGAAAACTTTCAGTGCTATTTTTTCATACATTTCTTGTTTAGCTTTACGCACCGCATCGTCTTCGGTTATCTGATTAATTTTCAAAATCATAGAGCTCTGGACATTCTTAATTCTACGGGAAAATTGATCGTAACTTTCGCCTCTGTTTATTTTTAGTGAATCTAGTTCCATTAAAATACTATCTTCAGTGCGAGGGTCCCCGTAGTTTCTAATCAAAAATTGCTTTAACTCAGACCATGATTTAATATTATTTTGTTCCCCCAATAATATTGCTATATTTTTTGATAGTCTGCTTGTTATAATATGATAAAGATATTCATTTTGCTTTACTCCCCCTTTAAAAGTATCTAACACATACTGAACTTTATTAATAAATGTAGATAATTGTTTATAATCGCCATCAAAGATTGGTATTATATTTATTATAGTTTGGTCCACTATTTTAATATCTTCCGTCATTATATTTTATTTAATTATTTATTTTTTTCACGTGAATGAATATTCTATTAAGTTACCAGTCCAGCGGAGTGTCTGTCGTGGTAAAGAAATAGGTTAAGTGTGTATTATAAAGTATAAAGGCGGAGTGTCCTTATCTACAGTATAATACGAATCCCTATATTTATTTATTTTACGAATTACTATTAAATTACCAGTCGAGCGGAGTGTCTCTTGTGGCAAAGAGATAGTGTTATTGTGTGTATTATAAAGTCAAAAGGCGGAGTGTCCTTTTCAACGGAATAATACGAGTTCCTATAATAATGTTTTATTTATTGATTTATGGCTTTAAAATATCTCTTATTTTATTTTCTTTTAAACGAATATCTATTAAATTACCAGTCGAGCGGAGTGTCTCTTGTGGCAAGGAAATAGATTTAATGTGTGTATTATAAGGTATAAAGGCGGAGTGTCCTTATCTACCTTATAACACGGTTCCCTACGCAAGTTTTAATTGATTTATATGTTTTTAGTGACCAAACTTTGACGATAAAATCTCTATGTACTTTGTTTTTAAATTATATTAGGTAAGTAATCCTTAAAAAAATATTTCCATAAAAGATATAAAATTTCCTAAATAGCTAAACGGAAAGGAAGGAATTTAAAAGGGATTAGTGACAGATACTACTCACATAACCACCGTACTTGTGTAGATGATGATTCCCATTCCGATCCGGGTTCTTCTGCTGCCCTTGGAAAATGCTGCTCCCTTCAGGTGCGTAGCCTTTGTCTCGTCCACGAAATTTGTAGGTTCGTTGTCCGTCTCCAAAGCGTCGAAACACACGTAGAGTAGAGCTGTGGCTGGTGTTCCAAGGTCCCGTCGTCGTTCTGGTTCGGCAGTCTTCTCTCCAGTCGGCAAGGGTCCCGATCCAGGAATCAGCGTGGCAGGTCTTCTACTGAGATGGCTCAACCGGCTGCGCCAGTGAAGAAATCAAAGGCAGGCAGTCTTACGGGAGCAGGTATATTATCCAAAACTCTGGAGCAGATTGAACATCTTACAAGCTACACAGTGATCTTATATACTAACTATTCTACGTGCCTAATTTGCTAGGTTGCATTTATTAAGTTAGACTTTGATTTGAAGATATTGCTTGAAGAGCTTAATTGCATAATTTAACTAGAACGACTAAAAATCACGTCTTCTGTGATGGATGCTGAGGCAGCATCCATAACTTGCGCGACCCTCCCTAGGGGTGACAGACGTTGGGAGGGGAGATGTCAGCGGGTAGCGGGAGGTGTAGCGGGGAAGGGAAACGCGCGCATCCGCGCCGCACGTCATGTTAAAATTACGTGCTTACTCGCCCCCCCACCGTCTGTACCCCGCAGGAAGGTCGCGCACGAACCTGTCGGACTATAGTCCAAGTTTAATACACACCAACAACAGATAGCAAAGCTGATTAATTCGAATAAAAAAAAAGATTGACCTTATAGTTAAGTTCTTCTTGATGTCCTATAAGTTAGATGAAATAGATTAACCCATTTTTTACAAAGACAAGCCTTGGTCAATGAGATGAAACAAACAGTATGAGAAAAAAACGTATCTGAATGAATTAAACCCAAAACGCATGTTCAGTGAATCGAAAAAGTACATTTTCTGGTCAATAGTTCCTAAATTATTTGACCTAGAATTAAAGGGTACTAACATCCATCCATCCACCTAATATTTAAGCCTTTTTAGGGTTTTCAAAGTGGTCACGCGATTTTTTTATATAAGCCTTTCAGGCGAGAAACACAAGTAACGTCCATTTATGCATTATTTTTGCTATTAAGTACATGCGTTAGGTCAATACAAATCTCGAACTTATTATCTTACAGATAAAGTTTAAGTCAAACGGTTTGACTGGCGCATCCGTCGACGCAGCGTTGTGCGATGCGCAGCGCTAGCGGATGGGTCTTTCAAACCATTTGACTGTATAGCGCTGTGAAAAAATAACGCATAAACATAAACTGCGATAGCGCTGTGAAAAAATAACGCATAAACGCACGTTACGTGTGTTTCTTCCCTGTATAACAAAACTATGTTTACTTTGGCAATTATTTCTGAATTAAAACAACTGCAATTCGGTCTTAAGCTATCATTAGCAAATAATTAAAACTGTTCTTCTCGACGGCTGGTTATCAAAGTCAACAACATTGACAGGCTGAGTTGCCAGGTCGTTAGAGTTACACTAATTATTATTTCTTTACGCTCTGGTCTCTTTTAATCAAACAAGAAGCTATTTTCCTTTGCTTTCTTAATTTATGGTGCTACTATAGTCCGTCCAGTTCGTGCGCGACCCTCCCTAGGGGTGACAGACGTTGGGGAGGGAGATGTCAGCGGGTAGCGGGAGGTGTAGCGGGGAAGGGAGAAGCGCGCATCCGCGCCGCACGTCATATTAAAATGACGTGCTTCCTCGCCCCTCCACCGTCTGTACCCCGCAGGAAGGTCGCGCACGAACTTGACGGACTATAATAGCAAGATATGACGTTCTACACTTGACTATCTAATGGGGCCTTGGGATACAAAATAGAGAGTATACCGAAGGATCACTTGAGCCTATTTAGGATTTTCGCTATTTTCACTTGTTACGTAGCCAGGGTTGCTACTGCCCAAAAACTCAACGTATAAGATTATCAAAACAACAACATCTGATACAAGAATCTCATATGTATCATTATGATATGAGCTAATTTTAATCCAAGAAATATGATGTTCGTGACAACGATATTCTTAGTTACCTTGAGTTCCTCTGAGATTTCACTATGTGGACCGATGACCTTGTAACTGGGGGGAACTTATAAACATATCTCTTTCGGTAAAGATGGCTTTTAGCCAATCACATCAAATTTCGGCGACTTTTTGATAGCATCACTTTTTAGTTGTTCGTATTTGTTTCGTACTGGCAACTCACATATGTATGACGGATGAATCAAGCATCCAGTATCCGCCTCAAACGGCCACGGTGCATGATTGTTCCGGACTCGCGAGTTGCGCCCGCGCAGCGTTCCGTTATGTTTATAAATAACTCAAATCAGCTGATCGGCTATTTTGTATGGAAGGTTATTTTTTATCTAAATTTTGACCTATGTTCGTTGGGAAAAGTTGTTCGTTATCACCAGTTAGTTCTGAGTTTTCGCTATACATTTCAACCAATATTATTTCACGTACCTACTGGCAACTCACATGTATGACGGATGAATCAGTATCCGTCTCGAACGGCCACGGTGCATGATTGTTCCGGACTCGCGAGTTGCGCCCGCGCAGGTTCCGTTATGACCAATTATATGCGCCTGCGCGCTCAGCCTACTTACTGCAGCATCCTTCAGTGATAGAATTTTTAACAGAAGATAGTTTAACTAGCACTGATAAAGAATGGGTTTTGTTGACATTGTGTTCATATATGTCATAAATATGATAGAGGCAAACAATAATGTAGCCAACATTATTATTGACAGCCAATGTTGGAACCATTAAGGGATCACACATGGGATTTGTAGCGATACAATTCACTCTTGGGGGTTCTTCTAAAGGTGAAAGATGGCTGCGCAGGAGTTGTTTCTTTATGATATGACCAATTATATGCACCTGCGCGCTCAGCCTACTTACTGCAGCATCCTTCAGTAGGTGATGATAGAATATTTTTGCAGATGTTTATGTACCAAACTGGTACTACCAGTGCTCGGGCCGAGCTATCCTAATAGGCCATATTTGACAGCTGTCGGTTTCAACTAAAGGTAATGTTAGCAAAGGAAAAAAGATCATATGTCAAGCATTATCATGATTTTGACAACTGTCAAATACGGCCTACTGGTGCCTACTGGATTGACCAGAGATTAGTAGAGTTTTTACGGCTGAATATCTGTCGACTATGGTCAAATGTACCTAGGTGCCTAGGTGTATGAAAAAGACGCATTCAATAATGTTGCCATTTTGGTCCCCTTCTTCTATGAATCAAGTTGTATCTACTGTCCATCAGTCAGTCAGTTCGTCCGAGAAGCACCTCCCGGCAGTTATTGCCAAACTCCAAGTCCGTTCTTCCGAGCCACGAAATTACGAAAATACTAATTGTTTTTACTTATTTATTCAGTTAAGTAAATTACAGATTGCAATATTCTACGTAATGCGGTTGACTTTTTATCATCCTCAATAAACCATCGATTAAAGGAAATAAAGTAAAGTCACGTCCGAACATCGTCTCAGACGGCTGATTGCGCTTTAGAAACGTGATAATTGGTACCTATTGCCTTGTGGTGCCGGCTTAGAACAGCATCACCCAATACCTGTACCTATCTTTCTCGTGGGTGTCGTAAGCGACTAAGGATGTTGAGAGTTGATATGTAGGTAATGCAATTTTAGGCGACAGACTGACAACCTGTCACTATGGTGATACACAGTCTTCTGAATGACTCTCAATCTTTTGTCAGACGTGGTGTAAATGGCCGATTTTTACAGCGTTTTTCGCAAGAGATACGAAAAATAGCCGTTCTCGCTATACAAAAGACATCAACGCGTATCACCAGCTACGTTACGGCTTGCTTTGAAGTTGAAGCAAAGTACTTATCATATTTATGGTAGACACACATACCATAAACAGAACTTCGGAACCATGTACCATAGAACTTTAATTATGTTCAATTGTACCGTAATGCTTCAGTACCATAATTTTGAAAGGTCTGTGCCATTATTTCGAGACAGCTTTATAACATCCCTGGAAGATATCGAACGAATAGGTGTATTGCTTTTAAATTGAGTAGACAGCAAAAGCTTACTACAAGGAAACTACTTCAATACGTTCAGTGCGCGATCCGGTTTGTCTGGCCCTAACCGGCGGCTAACAGGTTGGTAATTCCTATAGGTAACTAGTAGTTGCTAGTAGCTATGCCAGCCAGCCTATAGGAAGCTGTGGACTAGTTCAGTAGTTGCGTTTAAGTAAGAAAAGGGATGTGGATATCTGGAAATTGAAGCTGCTTAGTAAATTAGCTGGAAATTAGTAGATGAGTATAAAAACAGGTAATGTAATGTGTACTACTTAGTACTAGAGTTTATACGTGTAAGTACCTATATCCCTCTCATCTCATCTAGCCTACGGCATCCCACTACTGGGCAAAGGGCTCCCTGTAAGTATATACGCAGAACCATGATACCTGCATCACAAAAAAGAGCCACGCAAAGCCTGGTCATAACAAATTTTAAGAAACTGTGGTTCTATCTGCCTTCTCCTACAAAAATATTTTCATAATAATAAATGTAAATACAAAAATAGCCAACGATATTTTAGCACCGTCTTACAATAAGCATAATTTTAATTTTCAACCTAACCACAGATCACCTAGTACTGAAAGGTTTTTATAGGAATGTAAAAAAAAAATGTTTATTGTCGATTTAGCACTGTTGTCTTACAAACTAGGTACCTACCTACGGGAAAACCGCAGCTTCTTTCACGCCCGCGACCGCTGGTTTTGGGCTTTGGCAAACAGTTTTCACTTTCATTCGGTTATCGTACTACGGTGTTTGTTTACAATACCTTATCGGCAGTACTATGAATAGGACTAATAGGACTGGTCATCGTGTATGAAATATCAAGAATTTTATTTGGTTCCTTATATTGGCGGGCCGTGTCACTCCGGTACCTATATCTAAAATAGGACACCACACCCCATCGCTATCCCTTCCTTTCTTATACGGGGTGTAAGGGACAGGTCTCCGAATACTTATAGGGTGCATTCAGACCATGAAACTGAACAACTTGCCATGGAAATAAATTTCAGGAAACGAAAAAAATTTTTGGACTACCCATACAAAATCACGATCAACTGATTGCATTTACTATGAGAAGTCAAAAAAATTTTTACGTTTCCTGAAATTTATTTCTATGGGAAGTTGTTCAGTTTCATGGTCTGAATGCACCCTATAAGTATTCGGAGACCTGTCCCTTACACCCTGTATTTTATTGAAATACTTAATCGAAGGAATCAAATGGGCAGCATCAATCCTTCTGAATTCCGTAGTGAGTATGGCAAACGTCCCTCGATAAAACAATGTCCACGTCCAGCAGTGGACAGGTTTTGCTGTTACTACGAAATTCTTCTAAGATGCGACTCTACCTTAAATAATAAACATGGGTAACATGTGAAGCATTTTGTCATTCCATTTTGTATCCATTCTGCGGTACGCTTTAGGAATTTTAATTTGGTCTTAGATTATGACGAAATGCAGCCATTGTTTCGGAGTTTCGTTGCATCCTTTTTGGTGAAGTAGTTTTTTGTTTTGCCTCTTCTAAGTATGTGCAATAATGTGCATTTGAATCTACAAGATTTAAAAAGTAAAAACTATCACTTTTTTTATTAGTAAGGTTCTATCAGCTAAACATCAAACTAACCCTTTATGGGTTCAGCTTAAACTGGTTTTGCATACGATTTATAGGAAAAACCGGATAAGGTTGGTCCCTTAAAGTTTAGGTTGATATAGTTGTCTGTATCAAATGATAGAAAATTTGTAAGCAGTAATTAATTGGTTATAACTTATAATAACTAATTAACTTTCCATCTCATAAACAGTTCTGTCATAATAATAGCTACCGAAATTCATCAATTCTACAAGATTTAATCATACTTTCATACAAACGTCTGAAAGAAAACAATTAGCCAACTATGCGTTTAATGATACCCCAGCATCTTAGAAACTGGTAGCAAAAAAATCATACATAATTGAAATAGCTATCAAGCGAGAGAAGAAAATCAATCTTAAACAATTATGGACGTGATTTATCTGTTGAAATAAATAACTTAACAGTAAGGTGAACGCGCTGACAATTTACTAAATTAATGTCATCACGTGCTTACCTTTAGTGTCCCTTTAGGTCCGGTTCAAGTCCAATAAAACACCTTCCACAAGTTTGCACTAAAAAAACACCCAGTTTCCACACAAACAAAAAGTTATGACACTTTTCAGTTAGCGAAAATCTCGCGCCACATATAAACTTTTGACAGTTCTCGCTGAGGGAACGTTCGAATTTCAAATACGTGCGACACGAAAGGCGCGCGCGAGCCGACTGCCCTGACCAGCGGCCGCCAAACCAGACTTCAATTGAGATAATTATTGCATTGAACACGGCCCGCGTTAGAAAACGAATAAATATCTCCAGTTATTTGCCAATGGACGATCGTCGTGCATCGTCGAGCTATTCGATGCATCCATTAGAAAAAAAAAACGAGAAAAACACTTGGCTGCACCGACAGCAAAGAATTTGCGTGGTCAAAAACTTTTCAGACATTTTGTTTCGTATCGGATCGTGTGCGCGATATTTTAATTAAATTCTGTCATATTTTATGATCCGGCTCGAAGGACCATAAAAATAATGGCAACCACGATTTGGTCTAGGAGGTAGTGACAGATTTCGCAAGTGATTTGGTAAAGAAAATGACTATTAATATTTTCAGATTTTGGGTTTATTAGGGACTAATTTTGGTAGGCGGAGCGTAAACGACTGTAAAAAACAGGCATTCAGATCACGTAACAAAATATTGAGAGTCATTCAGAAGACTGAGCATTACCATAGCGACAGGTTGTATCGCCTTAAATTGCAATACACCTATCCCTTAGTCGCTTCTTACGACACCCACGGGATGTGATGCTATTCTGAGCCGGCACTACACGGCAATTCTTTGCTAAATCACTTGAAAATTATGCGTTCCGCCGCTTAGACCAGACACTTTATGACTTTCTGAACGGATTTAGTTTTATAAAAGACGTTGGTTCTTTCACACGACGCCAGCAGTTAGGACAATTCGTTACTATCTAGCTGCTGTCGTCGTAACGGATCATACCCACAAAAATATTGCGCAAGCTTCATAGAGGAGACGTGAGACGTAAGACGACATCTGTCAAACAAGTGATCGTCGGAGACGTAAAACGTGCGACGTTTGAAACCGTTTCCTTATAAGATGGAAGAAACAGAAGTAACAAAGCTACACACGTGAGACGCGCGTCGCATTGATAACGGCTGATGATCCCTTGTCTGACAGATGTCAGATGTCAGATGTCAGATGACAGATGTCAGGTGACAGATGTCAGATAACAGATGTCAGACAAGGGGACAAAATCGCCAATCAGCTAATTGATTCACTATGGGAGGTCTACATTTTTTTTTCATATTTCGACCCTTGATCCATGGGGACAGTTGTTCAGTTTCATGAGTATCTTGACCTCCTTTCGACTTGCTTGTTATACCCTTTCCGTTACTCCCGGTATAATGTCGAGCTTGCCCCTATGGATGTTCGTCTATTGCTTGCTTAGCCACTTGCAGGCTCAAAGCCAAACTTAAATCATTAAAGAGTCTAATTATTGCTTAACTTTTTGGCACTGAACATAATTTAAAAATGTCAGAAGATTTGGAGTCATTGAATGTGAAATTATGTGTAAATTATTCAAGTTAGGTATCAAAAGAGGCAAGTGCTGAAGTTTGGTATCGCGTATTTCTTCTTCGGTAAGCAGTTTAAAAAAGGTTCACACCCCAGTAAAAAATAGCTGACAGTAATAAAACCTTACAAAATTTAAATATTTGTATCCCTGTTTTTTCTTTTTGGAACATAGTTAGTTGTAGGATTTTGATTTTACAATAAATAATACAAAAATATACAGTGAAGTTTGAATACCTACTCGTAAATGAAAGATATTTTCTTCTTTTTACACTATTTATTCACAATTTCATTTAGTTTACACATTTTATCATCTTGGATCGGTACTAACTTTTAAAATAAACACAGAAATAAATTACATCGTGGTCAAACCTAAAAATTAAGTTAATAAATAAAAAATCAATTGCATTGCATTCAATTAATTAACTTAAAATAATCACTGTTAGTGTAAAATTAAATTAAAATACATAAAATAAGGTAACTTTGTTGATTTTTTAAACAATGCACTTAATATTTAACCAACGGTCAGATTTGGTACGACCAAACTTAGTTTGATCGAATTCCTTTTTTTTCATAAATATTCCTTATGTATACGAAGGCATTCGCTCGGTAATTCTAGTTATCGTATCAGGGCTACAGTATATTCATATCAAATTCCTACACACATGCACTCAATAATTATAAAAAATATTAGTTGAACAATGATTTCGCGTATACTCATTTGAATTTTTGCATCACTTACAAGAAAAAAGAAAATTCTCATACTCTCAAAGTGGCTTCAAAACCAATAAAAGCTAGTTTTAATTTAAGCGAAATATAAATGTTGTATACGCAAACCTATGATTCACTCGCACACGTACAAAATATCACATACAAACACACACCGCGTGCAAAAATCTTGTAGAGATTCTTAATAAAAATAGATAAATTTAATTAGCTGTGGATCCAAAAAATATATATTTTTAAGTAAGGTACAGTCGTTTTTAAACCAGTGTATTAAATAATAAAAAAAGTATAAACTGAGTTTCTTTTGTAGCACCGCTTTGGTAAAACATATTATTATCAAATTTTACAATTAAAGGATCCACAACTTGTTAAATTTGTATAAAATCTGATTAAATCTAATAATAATGTATCAAAATTATATTTTCAAAATACATTACACATTATACAAAAATATGTACCTACATGGCATTTGTCCTGTAAATACAATAGGCACTCATAAATAAGGCCTTACGTGTTAGTCATACATTTCATTAGTTACTTCAAAAGTCATAATAATAAATTATTGTATTACTATCAAACACGGACAATCTTAATTAAAATACTCTGAATAGACCATTTTCCTACCTTTGCAAATATTAAACAGTAAAAAAATATGAACTTTACTCTTCATCGTTGTAGAATTACTGTGACACTGTCAACAAAAACAACATTTATTTATTTACTGTCTTGCAATTTATGAAATTGTGATCGCTATCGAAAACTCCCCGCAATGAAAACAAGCACAGCACGAAGGATAATGGCCTATTTAATCTTTGTACTTCGAGGATGAGGAATGTAAACAGTATCTAAAAATATAATGGTCTTATGATAAAACTATTTCGAGGAAAACTGAGATTACGAACCAAATTCGCTGGTTTGTCTGGTAGTTCAGAGAGAAAAATTCAGATCTTTATTCTAAATCGTATTGTTACACTTCCACTTTGGAAGTTTGTTTTTAAAAGAATGGTTTACGTTTGAAAGTTAAAATAGGCAGATAAAATATTTTGAGGAAATCAGACCAAAAAGTTACATTTGTCAAAACAGGTCAAATAAAAAATAGTGCCCGTTCAAAATAGCAGACGTGGTAAAAGTTATATACGTAAAATGGGTAAAATAAAATTAAAAAGTACAATGAAAATATAAACAAAAAATAAAGTTATAAAGCAATAAATTAAGCGTACACAAGTTGATAAATGACGCATTTTTGTAGCATATTACAATAGAGTTGTTACTTGTGCTAATAAATCTATAAATTATAAAATCTACTTGAGTGGAAAAAATATAATAAATCAGGTCAATGTAAAGCCTATTATAAAATGGCGGACTATCAATTAGACTATATTAAAATGTTGTTACTTGTGCTGAAAAGTCTATAAACTATGAAATCGTCTTTAGTGGAAAAATATATAAAATCAGATCATCATGAATCAGTATGATCAGAATTCAGTATCATGATTTGCGATATAAATAAGACAATGAAACGTAGTTTATGAGTAGAACGTCAATGCATGATATTCAGATCAATATGAAGCCCATTTGTGTTCTAACATGTTGCGCCGACCCCAACTAATTTGGGATAAGGACAGGAAGATGATGATGAAGCCTATTTAAAAATGGCGGACTCTCAGTTACTCTACTATCTTTGTTTATGAGTAGAAGGTCAACACAGCACTATGGTTCCCCCTGATCATGAGCACCCTATCCGCAGCTGTAGATATAGCATGTAACCACGCCATATATAAAGTAGGCGGTACAACGTTCCTGCGCCTCGGCATGGGTAGGGTGACGCACACAAGTTTGTACGTGAAACCCCTTGTAATATATAGAAGTTTAGTGTCTTCTTGTGTGGAAGAGTGTATTTATATGGATTTTACTGTTCTCATCAAAGTGCCCGTTTAAAATGGCGGACTTTCAAGCTACTCTACTATGTATAACTCATTATATGCCAGAAGAAACCATAGCTTATTAACGTGGTTGAAATAGGTTATAAATTCAGACCAATAAGAAGCCCTTTCAAAATGGCGGACTCTCAGTTACTCTACTCTCTTAGTTTATGAGTAGAACGTCAACACAGCACTATGGTTTCCCCCTGATCATGAGCACCCTATCCGCAGCTGTAGATATAGCATGTAACCACGCCATATATAAAGTAGGCGGTACAACGTTCCTGCGTCGCGGCATGGGTAGGGTGACACACACAAGTTTGTTCGTGAAACCCCTTGTAATATATAGAAGTTTAGTGTCTTCTTGTGTGGTAGAGTGAATTTTTATTACGTCAATGTTAATAAGCTAAATTGAAGTGAGAAAAACTGATGAAGTTCGCCAATCAAACACCATCAAACACAGTTGAAATCTCTCAGTTACTCTACTATCTTTGTTTATGAGTAGAACGTCAACACAGCACTATGGTTCCCCCTGATCATGAGCACCCTATCCGCAGCTGTAGATATAGCATGTAACCACGCCATATATAAAGTAGGCGGTACAACGTTCCTGCGTCTCGGCATGGGTAGGGTGACGCACACAAGTTTGTACGTGAAACCCCTTGTAATATATAGAAGTTTAGTGTCTTCTTGAGTGGTAGAGTGTATTTTTACGTCAATGCTCAAAAGCTTAATTTTAGTGTAAAAGAATGTACCGCACACAAGTTTGTACGTGAAACCCCTTGTAATATATAAAAGTTTAGTGTCTTCTTGTGTGGAAGAGTGTATTTTTTACGTCAATGCTTAAAAGATTAATTTTAATGGAAAATAATATGGAAACGCGCCAACTAAACATGTTTGAAACATGTATAAATTCAGATCAGTATGAAGCCCAATTCAAAATGGCGGACTCTCAGTTACTCTACTATCAGTGTTTATGAGTAGAACGTCAACACAGCACTATGGTTCCCCCTGATCATGAGCACCCTATCTGCAGCTGTAGATAGGTATAGCATGTAACTTATTGTTCATGTTTGAAAAAGGTGGTAAATTCAGATCAATAAGAAGCCCTTTCAAAATGGCGGACTCTCAGTTACTCCACTATTATTTTGAGTAAGAAATTCGAAGTTTATGAGTAGAAGGTCAACACAGCACTATGGTTCCCCCTGATCATGAGCACCCTATCCGCTGCTGTAGATATAGCATGTAACCACGCCATATATAAAGTAGGCGGTACAACGTTCCTGCGTCTCGGCATGGGTAGGGTGACACACACAAGTTTGTACGTGAAACCCCTTGTAATATATAGAAGTTTAGTGTCTTCTTGAGTGGTAGAGTGTATTTTTACGTCAATGCTCAAAAGCTTAATTTTAGTGTAAAAGAATGTACCGCACACAAGTTTGTACGTGAAACCCCTTGTAATATATAAAAGTTTAGTGTCTTCTTGTGTGGAAGAGTGTATTTTTTACGTCAATGCTTAAAAGATTAATTTTAATGGAAAATAATATGGAAACGCGCCAACTAAACATGTTTGAAACATGTATAAATTCAGATCAGTATGAAGCCCAATTCAAAATGGC
This sequence comes from Phthorimaea operculella, assembly GCA_024500475.1. Taxonomy (NCBI): domain Eukaryota; kingdom Metazoa; phylum Arthropoda; class Insecta; order Lepidoptera; family Gelechiidae; genus Phthorimaea; species Phthorimaea operculella. Next base: position 3,019,946 of record JANFCV010000019.1, on the reverse strand, counting down.
GGACTCTCAGTTACTCTACTATCAGTGTTTATGAGTAGAACGTCAACACAGCACTATGGTTCCCCCTGATCATGAGCACCCTATCCGCAGCTGTAGATATAGCATGTAACCACGCCATATATAAAGTAGGCGGTACAACGTTCCTGAGTCTCGGCATGGGTAGGGTGACGCACACAAGTTTGTACGTGAAACCCCTTGTAATATATAGAAGTTTAGTGTCTTCTTGTGTGGTAGAGTGTATTTTTATTACGTCAATGTTAATAAGCTAAATTGAAGTGAGAAAAACTGATGAAGTTCGCCAATCAAACACCATCAAACACAGTTGAAATCTCTCAGTTACTCTACTATCTTAGTTTATGAGTAGAACGTCAACACAGCACTATGGTTCCCCCTGATCATGAGTACCCTATCCGCAGCTGTAGATATAGCATGTAACCACGCCATATATAAAGTAGGCGGTACAACGTTCCTGCGTCTCGGCATGGGTAGGGTGACGCACACAAGTTTGTACGTGAAACCCCTTGTAATATATAGAAGTTTAGTGTCTTCTTGTGTGGTAGAGTGTATTTTTATTACGTCAATGCTTAAAAGCTTAATTTTAGTGGAAAATAATGTTGGAACCCACGAATAAAACATGTTTGAAATAGGTATAAATTCAGATCATTATGAAGCCCAATTTAGAATGGCGGACTCTCAAATTCAAAATGGCTGACTCTAGGTTACTCCATTATCATTATGTTGTGTTTATGACATGGGTTTATGAGTAGAACGTCAACACAGCACTATGGTTCCCCCTGATCATGAGCACCCTATCCGCAGCTGTAGATATAGCATGTAACCACGCCATATATAAAGTAGGCGGTACAACGTTCCTGCGCCTCGGCATGGGTAGGGTGACGCACACAAGTTTGTACGTGAAACCCCTTGTAATATATAGAAGTTTAGTGTCTTCTTGTGTGGAAGAGTGTATTTATATGGATTTTACTGTTCTCATCAAAGTGCCCGTTTAAAATGGCGGACTTTCAAGCTACTCTACTATGTATAACTCATTATATGCCAGAAGAAACCATAGCTTATTAACGTGGTTGAAATAGGTTATAAATTCAGACCAATAAGAAGCCCTTTCAAAATGGCGGACTCTCAGTTACTCTACTCTCTTAGTTTATGAGTAGAACGTCAACACAGCACTATGGTTTCCCCCTGATCATGAGCACCCTATCCGCAGCTGTAGATATAGCATGTAACCACGCCATATATAAAGTAGGCGGTACAACGTTCCTGCGTCGCGGCATGGGTAGGGTGACACACACAAGTTTGTTCGTGAAACCCCTTGTAATATATAGAAGTTTAGTGTCTTCTTGTGTGGTAGAGTGTATTTTTATTACGTCAATGCTTAAAAGCTTAATTTTAGTGGAAAATAATGTTGGAACCCACGAATAAAACATGTTTGAAATAGGTATAAATTCAGATCATTATGAAGCCCAATTTAGAATGGCGGACTCTCAAATTCAAAATGGCTGACTCTAGGTTACTCCATTATCATTATGTTGTGTTTATGACATGGGTTTATGAGTAGAACGTCAACACAGCACTATGGTTCCCCCTGATCATGAGCACCCTATCCGCAGCTGTAGATATAGCATGTAACCACGCCATATATAAAGTAGGCGGTACAACGTTCCGGCGTCTCGGCATGGGTAGGGTGACGCACACAAGTCTCGCACCAGAACTATGCTCGGAGATGAGCTCGCGCAAACGCAGGTGGCGGTGGGTACGGTCCTTAGCGGCGATTAGGTCGGACTCCGTTATGCCGGCTGTAACAAAATAAATATAGAATAGAATTTTTTTGGTTAATCCAGTGACAAGAAGAAGTCGAAAGGGAATGAGTAGGATGATGGATATGATGGAGATGAAGAAAATCGAGTAGTAGGAGGAAGAAGAAAGAACAGTAAGAAAAGAAAATTGATGTAACAAAAATAAACTATACTTATTTTAATTTAATTTACCGAGTAATTAATCGAAGGAGGAAAGCGCAAGGGAAGAAATATGATCAGAGGGAGATGTAGTAGCATAAATAGAATGAAAAGGTGAAGCAGAAGAAGAAGAATGGTTTTAACGAGATAGAGTAGGAGGGTAAATAAGTAGTAAGGAAAAAATGTCAATTAAAATGTTAGAGCTAAAATTTTACTAACTTGAATCGTCGTTTTCGTCAGAAGCTCTGAACGGCGCGACGAGTGTGTCGAAGTACTTGAGAGTGGAGTCTTTCGGCTTCTTCGTGATGTCGTGGATCATCTTCAGCGCGGAATAGTCGATGCGGAATTTGGACAGAAGCGACGCCATACTGTGGAAAATTTGACAACCCTTAAAAATATGTTTTTCAATGATGAACAACGTAGGACACGGCATAGATACTGCTTGCTGTAAGTGAACGGTTCAAAAATCGAAACACAAATCAAAGATGTGATGTGCTTTAAGAATAAATAAACGAAGACACTTTTCATGACATTTCATCGGGTCTTTGATCGACTTGGTCGCTTTGAAGGTCGGTCGTCGTTGACTTGCCCACACGAAGAGAGAGATGACATTTCAGAAGTAATTCGACAAAACTAGCAAAAAAGCGTCTAAAAGCGTGCCATACATACATTTACAGTTTTAGTTATTTTTGGGTATCACTATAGTAACAGGTTGTCAGCCTGTCGCCTAAGATTACAATACACATGAAACCCTTGAGTCCCTTAGTCAAAGAAATGGTGATGCTATTTTAAGCTCCCAAATAGGGTTTCAACGTTTGAAATGACTTAATGTACAATTTATTAATCCCAAAGAGTTGTAAACTTAACAAAAATGAAACAATGACTTACTTTCGTTCCTCCAACTCTAATTCAGTATTCTTATTCGCCAATGTGAAGACTCGTAATGGACACGACGACCAAGCGCGCCGCGTTGATAAGATGTATGGCAGGAGCAGTGTTAGACCTGGGAAAATAATTAAGTATAATTAGACTGCTATCGAAACTGACACCACGGTTCCTCGGGTGTTTGGTTGAATCGGAAAAGATGGAATATTCAAGTTGCATATTCATTTAGCAACATTATTTATCTACTTTGTTGATGAACATTGTATAAATACAAATACTAGTCAACTTTTGTTGCCAAAAAAGTCAACTACATACGGGTCTACCATCAGTAGTAGGTATTTATCGTACTCGCTCAGTAAGGTTGGTTGGCTCAAGGTACTGTGATCACATGGAACGCTGCTGCCCATTCCGTGGATTCAACCCTTAGACATGTTTTACGTTAACCACAGGATGCTTTTCCAATCGAGGAAGGAAGTATGTTAGGGAGGAATGGATGGAGAAGGGAAGGACGAAAGAAAGGAATGAAAGAAGGAAGGGGGAGGAATGGAAGGAAGGAATCCGGAAAAGGAATTCGTGAAGAAGGAAAGAAGAATCGAAGGGAGGGAGAAGGGAAGGAAGGGAGGGAGAGAAGGGAAGGAAGGGAGGGAGAAAGGAAGCAAAGAATAAAATATCCCTGGACGAGAGACACAGCGTCATCTAGCCCCAATCTAAGCAAAGCTTGTACTATGGGAACTGAGAACTGATATAATACTTAGGTATATAGTTTTTTTAGATATAAAAAGAAAGAAAGAAAAGAAGGGCGATGGAATTAGAAAAATACTCACCTCCGTCATCATAAAGCCACCATACGTCAACCGTGCCAGACTGACGTTTAGTAAATTGTTCCACCGACGAGAACGAAGACGCCCTTCTTGCAACGTGCGCTCCGAAAGCGCGACGCACTGCGCTACCGATGCTTCGACTGTAGATAGAATAAAAAGATGTTGTAAAAATTACATTAAGTATGTGAAAAAACCAAAGGCTGAAACCAGTGTTGCCCTCTTTTGGGTCTTTATGCACTGAAAAAACCAAAGGCTGAAACCAGTGTTGCCCTCTTTTGGGTCTTTATGCACTGACTGAGCCTTGGCACTGCCCTTTGCACATCTAACCGTGTACTATCTGTAGTTATTCCCAAAATGTATTTTCTTTCTCATTTTTGGTAAATGTATGTGTGTGTTGTAATTTTATGCAATAAATGTTTTATCTATTTTATCATCTATCTAAAAAGTTACACAGAGCGTTAATTTAATATTTATATTTTGTTTCATTGCTTAAGAGGAAAAATATTCTTTTGACATCGATGACATCTTACCTCTCTTTCTGTGGTTTATCTGTCTCTTTCCCGTTAGGCACTGCGCCAGGATTGGTGGTGACTCCTGGTCTTCTCAATTGGGGAGAGGAACCCATCGACACGTCTGATAAACTGCTTCCTAGATAATTAGGGATACGTTAGAATTTATTTTGATCATGATTTTTGGTAAAATGATAAAAAAACATGCAAAATCTCATCGAAAACTAGCATTGCTTTGATTTTTGGTCTGAATATCAGAGATTCAACTATATGATATACCTACATATTACTAACTATTTGATAGTTTTATCGCATGTAAGTATCAAATAGTTACGTTAAAGAAATCATTCATATGCATCTGAAATCCTTATTTTTTAATAATATTAAAAAAACCTATGAACGCACACAAAACGTGTTTTAGCAGTGAAATAAAGCTCACACAATGAATACTGTACAACATCTAAAGCAAAAACAACACAAAATTAAGGTGTAAAGAAATTACTGCAATTATTTAAATATAATATATCACTAGTTCATGAATTTGAACAACTTTTTCCGAGAATCGTAATATTAAAACATAAATGGGATCCTGGATCCTAATTTTACTTATACTGAGTTTCGCAGCATTTTTTTACACCTTGTTTATTCCTTTAACTGAAAACAGGAGATCTCAAAATTTTACCCAATTTTTTTCAACTAAACCAGGATGGATAAAATATATATTTTTATACATCCTGCTTTTTAAACTAAAACAACATAACGATATGAAAGCAACACAATGAAAAGTATGTGAAGTCGTCGCTAAATGGTGGAAATAATTTCACAATTTCACCTTAGCCGGAAAAGTAAGGACTTTTTTTAATAGCAGCCTCCGCCTCATACTACCTCGCGCACCATGCATCGCGACCACAGCAAGACAGCGTATGCTCGGGTGAACGGGCGCTCTACTAAGCCAAACGGTTTGCCTAGCGCGTCACGGGTTGATGTCTTGGGAAAACATGTTTTCTTTTCCTCGAGTTTTTGGAGTTCCTTTATCGATACTGAACCTACCCTTAAGTTATGGCACACATTTAAATAAATACCCTGTAGAGAAAGGGAAGGCTAAGGCGAAAATTAAGAGCTACAAAAGACAGAACAATCTAAAAGTTCTAGATTTACTTGAGCTACTAAGAAAAACCACCATTTGTAACGTCACACATTCTGGCATTTACACAAAACAGTAAAAAATAGGGTGTCTGCAGACGACTGAAGGCACGAAATCGAATCAACTTTTATATAACTGGCGCAGATAAAGAACATATTCCGAATTGGCGACATTATTGTTGACATCCTGCTTAAATGTCACAATATGATAGCAAACAATAATGTTGCCAATTCGGGATAGTTCTTTGTCTGCGCCAGTTATACAGAATTTGTCTGCCTTTTGTGGGACATACCATCGTACCAATCTTTTATTTTGAAAAAAAAAAGGTGAAAATTTAACGAAGCGGTAGAGAAAAAAACAGAACGATTATTCAAAAGGATTTTTTTGGAGATGAGTATGATTTTGACCTTCTCTCTCTCTTTTCATGTAGGGCACCGAGTCGTCCAACGACCACATTATAGTCTATAGACACCTTATTTTTTCTGTCCCATGCTCGTATACCTACCCGCGGATTGCGTCAAGCTCTCGGTAGACTTTGACTCCTTGTGGTGGTCCCCCACGGTACCTGAGGAGCAGCTGTTTAGTTACAAATGATGATCGTGGCGTACACATTAGAAATACTTATTACATTTGTATGTGTGACAGACAGTTTACTAGTGACCGATACTTGAAACTAAGAATAGGTTGCTGATAAATAAGGAATAAAGGTGAACGTACACTTGTCAGAGCCGTACGCGCCACAACGCCACAATGCTGATGATTTGACCATATTTAGCATAACATTAAATTAGCATTCCTTTAAATGTAGCATTTTTATTCTGCTTCTCATGACATTGTAATTCAATGAATTTTTTTGACGATCACAATTTTTAGAATTTTGAATGTGAGATAAATAACTAATATGTACTTAAAAAAACATAACATTTTCCAGATTTTGGCAGATTTGAAAGTAAAATTGTAAAATTCCAGACGATCTTAAACATGTGGCCAAAATCCAAAATCTGCTAGACTTTATTCATTTTCCTTTTGAATTGCTAAAATCTAGAAATAATTACCGCTAAATATGGCTACAAACATCTGCATTGCGCGGAGCGTACGGCTCCAACAGGTTTACCTCATTTTTGTTAACAATTTTGTATGAAGATTCTACACAGTTGACCTATTTGGACGAATTTGGATCTTTATTATTTGACTAAATATGCGCTTTATAACCACTACTTCCTTAGTTCTCAGTACCTTTATTGGTTACTAGTAAAACTCTAGTCTAGTTAGTAACAATAATGAAGTGTACGTGAAAATCACACAGTGTATGAAAATATCAACTCGCTAAATGTTTTACATAGAAGATAAAAGTTTACAGAGCATTTTGATAACAAACTGAGAAAATACTCCAATAGAATATACGTATTGTAGTATTGTATCTTGTATCTTGCCTCAGACACTGAATAAATCGTCTGGTATAGACGTATGAGGCCAACGATTGTAGTATTCAATATAATATTCATCAAACAATACATTGTAAAATATGCTTTTTGAAATAATAAAGGGTTAGTCACAAAATTTGGCCAGAAAGCTAAATGAATTTCAACCAAATCCCCGTTTAAAATAACTTTAAAAGTACCCACCGAGTTTTGAAACTTGGTCAAAGTATTTGACCTCAGCTGTAATATAAAATAGTAATCCAGTTTATGTATTCTGTTTGTTGTATCATTTGAATTTTCATTACAAATCATGTATGGTTAAATAAATCAATAAAAACATTGAGTTATTTTATTATAATAAGGTACTTGACTAAGTAAACACGAAAATACAAAAGTTGTACGCTGTTATCTACTGCTACTACATTCAAAATTGTTTTTCTTTTAATGAGAAATATAATATAAAAGTTAGTTTTTTATAACTTCGTTAAAGTTAGCTTTTTTTAATTTAATAAACTCCATGACTAACTGGCAAATGTCATCGAACAAAAGCCAGTATTTTCATACAAAACAAAATTTTAAAAAGATGCTCAGTGGATCTGTCATTCAAGTACCCCACTATAACTTTCATCTGATAAGCCTCTTACTTGTAACAATACTTACGTGCAAACATAGTGAGCTCCTTATTGTTGACATCGTGTAGATACGCCCTCAGATCATCGTCCAGCATATCAGCTGTGTATTGGCCGCCGTCTACGCGCAGTAACGCGACCGCCATGTGCAGATCGAGGGCTTTGCTGGAAGGAATTGAACGACAATTTGACAAGTGTCACATATTCTAATGTATTGTGTGTGATAAACTTAATTCTATGCACTCTCAGAGATTTAATACTTACTACATAACTCTTAACATAAAGTAGGGCCAACGAAACGAGATAAATAATGTAAACAACTTTTGTATGACGCGGTGACAGTTATTACAATCTGTCCTTATCTGTCATATGGTAAAATGTCTGCTGTCTCTTTTAGATTTGTTTACACTTTTTATCTCGTCTGGTTGGCCTTACTTTAGTCGTTGACCTGTTCTGTCGCGTGGGATACCGAGTCAACGAACGACCAGCATGTTAGTGCCAGTGTTTACCAACCACCTAATTAGAGTAAGGAATTTTAGGCGACAGACTGTCAACCTGTCACTATAGTGATACACAGACTTCTAAATGACTCTCAACTTTTGTCAGACGCGGTGTAAATGGCCGTTTTTTCAGCAGTTTACGCTCTGCCTACCCCGCAAGGGATATAGGCGTGATATATGTATGTACTTAGAGTAGCAGTCCTATGACATTGTTGTGTAACGACCACCGTCTAAGTGATCATATACAGCAACCGGGACCGACGGCTTAACGTGTACTTCGAAGCACGGAATCACAATGATGACTGATGTACTTACTGCATAACCTCAACGTAATCGTTGACCTCTGTTCTGTCGCAGTGAAGCCAGTTCTCCTTGAAACCCATCATCAGTATACCCAGCTACAACAGTCCACTGCTGGACAGTGGATGATGTACTTACTGCATAACCTCAACATAGTCGTTGACCTCTGTTCTGTCGCAGTGAAGCCAGTTCTCCTTGAAGCCCATCATCAGTATACCCAGCTACAACAGTCCACTGCTGGACAGTGGATGATGTACTTACTGCATAACCTCAACATAGTCGTTGACCTCTGTTCTGTCGCAGTGAAGCCAGTTCTCCTTGAAGCCCATCATCAGTATACCCAGCTACAACAGTCCACTGCTGGACAGTGGATGATGTACTTACTGCATAACCTCAACATAGTCGTTGACCTCTGTTCTGTCGCAGTGAAGCCAGTTCTCCTTGAAGCCCATCATCAGTATACCCAGCTACAACAGTCCACTGCTGGACAGTGGATGATGTACTTACTGCATAACCTCAACATAGTCGTTGACCTCTGTTCTGTCGCAGTGAAGCCAGTTCTCCTTGAAGCCCATCATCAGTATACCCAGCTACAACAGTCCACTGCTGGACAGTGGATGATGTACTTACTGCATAACCTCAACATAGTCGTTGACCTCTGTTCTGTCGCAGTGAAGCCAGTTCTCCTTGAAGCCCATCATCAGAATATTAGGCTGCAGTTTACCCAGCTACAACAGTCCACTGCTGGACAGTGGATGATGTACTTACTGCATAACCTTAACATAGTCGTTGACCTCTGTTCTGTCGCAGTGAAGCCAGTTCTCCTTGAAGCCCATCATCAGAATATTCGGTTGCAGTTTGACCAGCTACAACAGTCCACTGCTGGGCAGTAAACGCTGGACAGTGACAGCCGATGTGGCGCAGTGGTTAGTACGACTGCCTGCGATGCAGAAGGTACCGGGTTCAATTCCCGGTGGGGTCACTCACAAAGTTGATATTTATCACTTTGTGTATCTGTTCCCAGTCTGGTTAAGTTAGGACATTGCAGGCTGAACAACCTGATTGTCCGAAAAGCAAGATGGTTCCGTGCTTCGGATGGGCACGTTTATTAAGCCGTCGGTCCCGGTTGCTGTCTATGATGGCGGTCATTACACAACTGTTGTAGGTAGTTTAAGAAATATAAAGAGGGTGTACGGGATGTACAGTCTTTAAATGATAGTTCTGATATTCTGATAATTTATAAAGTTTATTGATAGTAATTAATTATGATAAAATGCTAATGAGTGAGCGCGGTGGCTGATGTATGAGTACTGGCGTGCGTTGACCTGAATTCGGCCAACTAACGTAAAATGCTGATGATGAGAAATGTACGATATTGTGGATCGTACAGAGGGTACCGTGTGGTTACCAATAAAATCAGTTGTTCTCTATTCGGCGTTTGATTAAGACACCTAACCTCATTACATGGTGTCAGGTTTACAGAACCTTCGTGAAATCGGTCAAAATATACGTACTACAAATCGGTGTGTAGTGTTGTGTAGTGCACGTAATAAATAACAATGCCGGACCCAGTAAAATCGGAGATCGTGGCTAGTGCGATGATTCAGCAACCAGCGCCATTACAGCAAGATGGCAACCTAGCTAGTAATTGGAAAGAGTGGAAATCATCATTTGATTATTTTCTGATCGCTGCAGGCAAGGATAAAGCGCCTTCCAAAGAAAAATGTGGTCTGTTTATGCACATAATAGGAAAGTACGGACGAGAAATTTTTGAAGAGCTAGATGTGTCTGACGACGACAAGGAAGATTACACAAAGTTATGCACTCATTTTGAAAACCATTGTGATCCAACGAAAAACATCAACTACGAACGTCATAAGTTTTTCGAAACATACCAGAATAATAATAGTTTTGATAAATTTCTCGGTGAATTAAAGGTTAACAGTAAAAACTGTGAGTTTGCAGCGTTAAAAGAAAGTCTTATCCTAACACAATTGATTCGAGGGATAAGAGATAATCAGATGCGAGAGAGATTATTAGCTAAACAGAAGTTGACACTAGCGGATGCGATTCAGTGGGGTCGCGCGGCGGAGCAAGCTGGACGTCAAGGAGCAGCGTGTGAGGCGAGCGCGGCGCGAGCGGGCGCTGCCGGCAGCGGAGCCGGCGCCTCGCTCGAGCAGGTGGCGCGTGGACCGCCCGCGCCCTCTCGGGGCCGCCGGCGAGCGCGGCCAGGGAATCGCGGCGGCCGCCACCTGGGGCCACACGGGTCCTCTAGAAGCTTTATACCCCCGCGAAGTGAAAGTTATAATAGGTCTAACGGTTCTCGTGAGTGCGAAAAGTGTTCGTATTTCCATGGTAGTGGAGCTCGCTGCCCCGCGAGTTCGGCTCGGTGCCGTCGGTGCAATTTGGTAGGTCATTTTGCAAAGTGCTGCAGAGTGCGTTTTACCCAAGAAATAGTGGAACAGGATGATTCATACGGTGAGGAATGCGTGGACTATGATAATGGTGACTATGGTGAGTTACTCATGTACAATATTTCAATTGAATCTTCGTCGAACGGTTCGTGTGATCCATGGTTTTCCATCATAAACGTTAACGGAAGTGAAATAAAGTTCAAATTAGACAGTGGTGCGGACGCGTCAATAATATCGGTGAATACTTACCTACAAGCTGGTTTTGTAATAAACAAATTAAAGAAATGTAACACCGTTCTTAGAGAAATCAGCAGACAGCAGTTGCCAGTTTTAGGCTATTTTGATGCCGTTCTTAAAATTAATAATAAAAATTACAAAGAAAAGATTTTTGTTTTGGATTTAAATTGCAATAATTTATTAGGGCTAACTGCTTGCTTAGGGCTAGGTCTCATTACTCGGTGCGATCAAAGGTCATTGAACCATGTTGTTGTTGACGAGTCTATTTTTAATGGTATTGGTTCTTTACCTAATGAGTGTAATATACAGATCGATGAGTCAGTACCGCCGGTCGTCAATGCCACGCGCAAAATACCTATGAAATTACGTCCTAGATTAAAGAAATAGTTGGAGAACATGGAGAAATTGCAAATAATTCGAAAAGAAGATGAGCCTACGGATTGGGTATCGAGTATAGTAGTAGTAGAAAAGCCTAATAAAAGCCTGCGTGTATGTTTGGACCCTAGAAATTTAAACCGGGCAGTTAAGCGAAGCCATTTTCAGTTACCAACGCTAGAAGAAATTTCGAGTAATTTATCTGATGCTAGGTATTTTTCTAAATGCGACGCCAAAAATTGATTTTGGATGGTAAAACTTACAGAGGAAAGCTCTAAACTTTGTACATTTTCGACACCTTTCGGTAGGTATAGGTTTTTACTAGGGTTTTCTACCCGGGTACCCGGGTCCGGGTATATCCGGGTATTTCAGACTTTTGGTACCCGGGTACAAACGACGGGCGTACCCGGGTACCCGAGAAAAGAGATAGATAGACTGATTTAATACAAAAAACAGAGAAAATATTAAAGGGTATTGTTACCTATATTGTTAAGAACATTACTTATTTTAACAGGTTGATTTTATACATCTGTAAGCTAATGCGGGCTTGTATTATCTAGACTTACATTATAATTTTAAAAAGTAAAATATTTGTATTATTTTCTATGGGCATTTTTGCATGTTCAAAAACTACTACTGGAATTTGCTCAAAAATTACGAGTACGATTACAAAAATTCTTTCACCTTTGGAAAGTTAGATTATCTACTTATTCTGGAGTAATATAGGATAGATACTTTTTACCACCGAGAAATGTCTTATTCCCACGTGAAAACTGATAGAAGCGAGTGAAACCGATGGTAATAAAATAGTGAGACTCACTAATGTATTTATGTACCAATTTGTTTTAAATAAATAAATTATTCCCACTTTTTTAACCTGAATGTTATGATTGCGATTGTACTATCTTTTATCTGGAAGAGAGCCGTTTGAAATACAGCTAACTTTTAAATCTTTGTTTCTCAATAACCTAACCATTTTTACTTAAAAAAACGTAATACCCGGGTATACCCGGGTATTTGAAAAAATCGTACCCGATACCCGGGTATCAAAATTGGTCGGGTATTCGAAAACCCTAGTTTTTACGCTTACCTTTTGGTATTAATTGCGCACCAGAAATTTTTCATAATGAAATGTATAAAATATTTAAATCCGAGGGAGTAGAAGTTTATATCGACGATTTATTAATTTGGGGTAGAACCAAGCAGGAGCATGACGAAAGGCTGCAAGAGGTTTTGCGCAGAGCTAAACAAAATGGGGTCAAGCTGAATAAGAACAAATGTATTTTTGGGGTCGAAGAAATTACTTTTCTAGGTCACAAGTTTAGTAGAGAGGGGATGAAACCAGATGAAGACCGAGTAAAAGCAATAGTTAAGATGCCAACGCCAAGTGACAAGAAGGAGTTGGAAAGATTTCTTGGTGTAACCAATTACTTAGCTCGATTTATTCCGCGGTATGCTGAAATAGCAGCGCCACTCAGAGAATTAATGAGCAAAAAAGTTGAGTTTGATTGGCATCAGGTACACGATAACGCTTTTCAGAGCTTGAAAAGCATGATAAGCAGTGCGCCAGTATTGAAATTTTACTCTCCAGACGAACCAGTAACGGTCTCCGTAGACGCCAGCTCAAGAGGCTTGGGCGCGTGTCTGATGCAGGGCGGGCGGCCCGTCGCATATGCTGCGCGCACGCTCACGCCTACTGAAATGCGCTGGGCACAAATCGAAAAAGAATTGCTAGCAGTGGTTTTCGGGTGCACGCGATTCCACCAATATATCTACGGTCATCATGAGCTGATCGACTGTAGAAAGCGACCATAAGCCACTGGAAGCCATTTTTAAAAAACAGCTGAGTGAGACACCAGCACGCCTTCAGCGTTTAATGTTGAGACTGCAGAGTTACTGTGTTAAATTGCAGTACAAACGTGGGCGATTATTATTTATCGCGGACACATTGTCTCGCGCTGCGGTGGAGCCGGCCGGGCTAGCCAACCGTGAGCTCGATGATGACGTCACGGTGCATGTAAACATGCTTATACAAAATGTCGAAGCAACTCCACAGATGAAAGACCAGATAAAGACTGAAACTGAGAGGGATCAGATATTGAGTAAAGTGTGTCAATACTACTTCAACGGTTGGCCCACTAACAAAAGAGAAACTAGTGAAGACATAAGGGAATATTGGAAAGTCCACGATGAATTACATGTGGTGGAATGTGTCTTGTTCAGGAATGACCAGGTTATCATACCAACGTCTATACGTGAAGAGATGCTTCGACGTATACACGAGGGTCACTTGGGCGTGGACAAGTGCCAGCGGCGTGCTCGAGATGTGATGTGGTGGCCGGGCGCCGGGCATGGGCGCCGCCATCGAGCGCATGGTGCTGCGCTGCGACACCTGCCAGCGACACCGCGCGTCCAACCCGCGCCAGCCGCTGGTGCCGCACCCTGTGCCGGAGCTGCCCTGGCAGGTGTTGGCCACTGACATATTTGAATTTAACGGTAAACAGCATCTATTGGTTGTTGACTATTATTCGAAGTACTTTGAGATTGCATTATTGCCGAATTTACAAAGTGCCACAGTTGTAGCGGTCTTAAAAAATATTTTTTCTCGTTTTGGAATACCGCTGAAGGTTGTAAGTGACAACGGAACCCAATTTTCGTCACAAGAATTTAGAGAATTTAGAGAGTAATTTAGCGAGTCGTGGGGATTTATTCATGTGACTAGCTCACCGTTATATCCGCGGTCCAATGGGCTCGCAGAGCGTAATGTACGCACAGTCAAAGCCTTATTGACTAAAGCTCGAGAAAGTGGCGAGGAATGGCAGCTAGCACTATTAAATTTCCGTAACACGGCGCTGACAGGCGAGCAATACTCGCCGGCGCAGCTGTTGATGGGGCGGCGGCTGCGCTCGCGGCTCCCGGCGGCCACACAGGCGCTGCGCCCGGCCGCAGTGGATGCGCCAGCTGTTCGAGCTCAAAGGGAAACAAAAACACAAAACGAAAAGAAAAACTATGATAAACGTACTCGGAATTTGCCAACCCTACGTCCTAATGAGGATGTACGAATGCAACGTGATAAGGAGTGGCTAAAATCAAAAGTAGTAAAATTAGCTCAAGATAACCGTTCATATTGGGTTAGGGCAGAGAACGGCGGCTTATATCGCCGCAATCGTCAGCATCTTATGAAAATACCTAACTCTGCTACTAATGTCCATTCATACAATGCTAATAGATACCTTGACTTGGATGATTACAACACAAACTCGATACCTAATCAAAATAATCAGAGTCCAGCGAGGGCGTTGACGCCGCCGGTACGGCAACCGACCCCTCCCCCACCACGACAGGTACCCGAGGGTGTCACGGTTACTAGAAGTGGCAGGGTGATCAATCCACCTAAACGACTCATTGAGTTTGATTAAATAGTAACTAGGCAATGTCTTTCTTGTAAGCATAAATACATATATTTAGAAAATACCTAAACTGCTTATATGCCTGTATTTGTGACTGTAGCTAATCTGTGTATTATTATAATGATTAAGTGGATAATTTAGTTCACCTAGAATACCTAAAATATTAATGTTCTTTATTAATAGCTTTTTTCATAATATTAATTAATTATAAGTTATGCATGCTTAAATCAAGGTGCAATAAGCAATTAGGTACCTAGGTATATCTAAAACAAAAATTTGTATGTAAAATGAATTAGAATTATTGTTGAATGAAATACCTAACTTGTATGCATTAGTTAATTATCCTTATGAATAATCTTGTATAATGTTGCATGTTAGAATTATGGTTGAATAGGTATATTAGGTATATCTATTTAAACTGAATAGGTAGATGATGAGGTAGGTAGAAAAAAAAATGTTGAAATTAATTTAAGTAATTAAATTAATTTAAATTTGAATTTTATTATGTTGAATAATTGCATTGTACTATTACCTATCACATGAAAACTAAAATACTTAAATATTGGAAGGGAGATGTTGTAGGTAGTTTAAGAAATATAAAGAGGGTACCGTGTGGTTACCAATAAAATCAGTTGTTCTCTATTCGGCGTTTGATTAAGACACCTAACCTCATTACAACAACCATGTCAGAGGCCTGTTGCTTGCAGTAGGCGGTGGCAAAAAGTCTGACACCAGGGATCATCGGGTCGTTGGACGACTTGGTGTCCCATTCGAAGAAGAAGTGAATGATGTTGATACTCACTGCATAACCTCAACAAAGTCCTCTGTTCTGTCGCAGTGAAGCCAGTTCTCCTTGAAGCCCATCATCAGTATACCCAGCTACAACAGTCCACTGCTGGACAGTGGATGATGTACTTACTGCATAACCTCAACATAGTCGTTGACCTCTGTTCTGTCGCAGTGAAGCCAGTTCTCCTTGAAGCCCATCATCAGTATACCCAGCTACAACAGTCCACTGCTGGACAGTGGATGATGATGAATGATCAACTTACACTGGGTAAGAGGTGTTAAGTATGCGACAGTGAACACTTCGATCGATACCGCGTTTGAGGGGCCATTGTTCTAGCTGTTTCTGTCACGTGGCGCCATCTAGTGGATGAGTTGAAAACTTCTGTTGCGTCTTGCTTGCTTGTGAACGACTTGAGTGAGCTTAGTGTTGCAGCTTCCAGAAGTCGCTACATACATACGTATGAGAGACATGACATGATTTATGTATTGATACATACCTACGTATTAAAGATATGACATGATGTACTTACTGCATAACCTCAACATAGTCGTTGACCTCTGTTCTGTCGCAGTGAAGCCAGTTCTCCTTGAAGCCCATCATCAGTATACCCAGCTACAACAGTCCACTGCTGGACAGTGGATGATGTACTTACTGCATAACCTCAACATAGTCGTTGACCTCTGTTCTGTCGCAGTGAAGCCAGTTCTCCTTGAAGCCCATCATCAGTATACCCAGCTACAACAGTCCACTGCTGGACAGTGGATGATGTACTTACTGCATAACCTCAACATAGTCGTTGACCTCTGTTCTGTCGCAGTGAAGCCAGTTCTCCTTGAAGCCCATCATCAGTATACCCAGCTACAACAGTCCACTGCTGGACAGTGGATGATGTACTTACTGCATAACCTCAACATAGTCGTTGACCTCTGTTCTGTCGCAGTGAAGCCAGTTCTCCTTGAAGCCCATCATCAGAATATTCGGCTGCAGTTTGCCCAGACCACACGACTGAAAAAGATAAGTTTGACATGAGATTCAAAAACCTGGGGTACAGAATATTTGCAGTTTTGATTATTATACCGGGAGTAACAGAAAGGGTATAACAAGCCGAAAGGAGGTCAAGGTACACATGAAACTGAACAACTTTCTCTATGGAACATGGGTCAAAATATGAATAAAAAATTTGGACCTCCCATAGTAAATCAATCAGCTTATCGGCAATTTTGTATGGGAGGTCCAAATTTTTTTCTGTATTTCGACCTATGTTCCATAGGGAAAGTTGTTCAGTTTCATGAGTACCTTGACCTCCCTTCGGCTTGTTATACCCTTTCTGTTACTCCCGGTAGATCAAGCGCCCATTGGCAAAGTCAAAGTCTTGACCACAACACAAAAAAAAAAAAAAACTTGATCCTATATAAACCCCATTTTCGCTTGACTTAATTCTGACCCAAAGTGACACCGTTTTGACCCTGCCTGACCCCAATTTGATCAAATTGTACCTATTTTGACGCTAAGTGACCGCATTTTGACCATCTTGACCCCATTTTGATCATATTTTGACCCTAATTGACCTTCTTGGCTCCATTTTGACCCTACTTAACTTCCACGTTGACCCTAATTGACCCCAATTTGTTTCTACTTTAACCTCATTCCATCTTGACCCAACTTCACTCTTACCTGTATGAGTGCATTGGCGCCCTCTTTGAATCCAACATCGTCCACGACCGAGTAGAAGGACTTTATCTTCCTCTTGGCGAACCACTGGTACGCGCGGTTGTGCAGCGCCTCGCGCGCCTTGTGACCCACTTGACCCATCTGACTACCTCTGGGCCATACCCCATCTAGACACTAATACCCCATCTAGACACTCATACCCCATCATGACGAACTACCCCATCTCAATACTAATACCCCATCTTAACACTAATACCCCATCTTGACAAACTACCCCATCTTAATACTAATACTCCATCTTAACACTAATACCCCATCTTGACACTAATACCCCATCTTGGCACCAATACACCATCTCAACATCAATACCCCGTCTTAACACCAATACCCCATCTTGGCACCAGTACCCCATCTTGACACAAATACCCCATCTAGAAATTAATACTCCGTCTTGACGTCTATACCCCATCTTGACCCCAATACCCCATCTTGACCCAACTTCACTCTTACCTGTATGAGAGCATTGGCGCCCTCTTTGAACCCAACATCGTCCACGACCGAGTAGAAGGACTTTATCTTCCTCTTGGCGAACCACTGGTACGCGCGGTTGTGCAGCGCCTCGCGCGCCTTGTAACCCACTTGACCGCAACTTGAATACATCTGGACCCCATCTAGACACCAATACCCCATCTTAGCTTCAATACCCCATCTTGACACCAATACTCCATAATGACACCTATACCCCATCTTGACCACGATACCCCATCTTGACCCCGATACCCCATCTTGACCCCGATACCCCATCTTGACCCAACTTCACTCTTACCTGTATGAGAGCATTGGCGCCCTCCTTGAACCCAACATCGTCCACGACCGAGTAGAAGGACTTTATCTTCCTCTTGGCGAACCACTGGTACGCGCGGTTGTGCAGCGCCTCGCGCGCCTTGTGACCCACTTGACCCTGGGGAGTAAAAGATTAATTCATAGAATAGCATCACCCCGTATCTAGGTCTCGTAATTAGCGACTAAGGGATTTGAGAGAACATGTGAACACAGAACATACCTATTGCAATTTTAGGCGACAGGCTGACGTTTGGTCACTATGGTGATATACACCGCTGCTAAAAACGGCCATTTACATCACGTCTGACAAATGTTTGAGAGTCATTCAGAAGACTGTGTCGTTCAGGTCCTTCAGCAATATCCTAAGCGCAATTTGTGAGCGCTTCACTGGGAATCGAACCCGGGTATTTGACATCTGTCAAAATTGTCGCATCGCAGTTGACTGCGTTGTAAAAACTAAGAAAGCAATAAATTTTAAACTATCGCGGTTGTTTACACTATTTATATTCATAATTTAACAGGTTCTTACTGACGAATTTTGTTTTATTACAGTTAAAACTATGACAGTTTACCCGTGATCATGACGCTTGTAACTAAAATAATGGAAGCTCAAAATGAAACAAAATTCGTCGGTACGGTAAGAATATGAAAACATATTTAGTAAAACTAGAATCTCAACTTTTTGGGATTTTAATAACCCGTTTCTAATATGGCAAAAAAGAAATATTCACCTGTATAATATGGCCGCAGACCATAAGTGATAGACCTTTAGTGAGCAGGTAACTGAAGTCCGTTAGTAGGGGTCGCTCCGCCGGATATCCGGTTAACACCATTATTTGTGGCCTGAAACAAATAGAAGGAACATTTTTTCAAACGTGACGTTTTCGAAGTAGAGTTTGGTTTGAAGAAACTAGTCTAAAAGATAGCGCTGTCGCAAGTCGCAATAACTTCCCTTATATCTCGCACACGTTTGCCTGCCTTGTTTAACAAGGGAAGGCAGTCGCAGATTTCCCCATAGTAAAAGCATAGATAGTCAAATTCACATACAGTTATTCATATGGATGCCTAATATCTCTCTCTCACACACACGCCGTTAATCTATTACTAATGAGATTCCTTGTATAATCGGGATTTCTCTAAAATTTCGTATCTAGGGGTTTCGGTGGCGACAAATCGATCTGTCATGATATGTACCATTGTTCAAAAAAAGTTCCTTCACCCTTTTTTGTAAGTTGTTTTAGAACTAACAACGCCATCTATTGAAGAGTAACTAAAAACCGTGCGAGCTCGGTACAAGGCTAATATAATATACAAGGTTATTTTATACTGACCGATAGTTCTTGACATGTTCCGTAGTCTTAGCGAGCTGGTGCACTCCCATCAGAGCCAACTTGTATGTCTGCGCTTGAGTCGTCGAGCCCCAATTCACGTCTGCAAACAAATATTACCAATTTAATTTATTAAAACTTAATAATGATTCTTGTCACACAAACTGTTAAGGAGCAGAGGCGGATGCGCAGCGGACGATACCGGCGCTATTAGTAACAAAACTTTGCAAATCCGCTGACGAATTGACGAATTCGCTGCGTATCCGCATCCGCTCCCAACCCGCTTGTGTGATAAGAAGCCTATATTCGCATAAAAAGTAGCATCACCCTGTAGAGTTTGCGCAATGAGCAAAAAATTATCCAGTATTTGTGTTTGGGACTAAACAGGCTAATTTATGAGAATATATGCGTTTAGGAAGAAATTGACACGTGTGGCACATCTTTTTGTCCTTATCCGAGATCAGTTGGGGTCGACGCAATATGATTCGTTAGAACACAAAATCATGTAGCAAGAGGATTTGGCTATATTTTATTCGCGGCTTCCTGCCTCTCAACCCTCTTTGGAAATGCTTTTGTAGGTGGTGTCACCGCCACCATGCGGTTGACCATCGTCGTATTCAGCCTAGGTCAAATACTCTACGTCGCCTTTTACGAAACACCCTGAGTAGATTAGGGGTGGCAGTATCGCCAACTGCTACCACACGGCATCGGTACAGATCGAACAGAATTACGTAATAAAGATTTCATTTTCTCCATCATAGGTGAAATAGGCAGATAAATAGATGCACAATTTACCTGGTTTCCTATAAGACACGAGGAGGTAAAGGCCGAGTAGGGATGCGATAGTGATCAGCGCCGTCACCCAGGAGTTCACGAACATGATCGCGACACACACCATTGAGCCGATGAGCGAGAGCCACATGAGAATTACGTGAAAAAGATCTTGCCATCAGCGGGCTAGCACAGGGGAAATAGATATACAGGGAGTAACGGAAAGGGTATAACAAGCCGAAAGGAGGTCAAGGTACTCATGAAACTGAACTACTTTCCCCCTTGGAACATGAGTTAAAATGTGAAAAAAAAATTGGACCTCCCATACAAAATCGCCGATCAGCTGATTGATCCAATTTTTTTTTCACATTTCGACCCATGTTCCATAAGGAAAGTTGTTCAGTTTCATGAGTACCTTGACCTCCTTTCGGCTTGTAATACCCTTTCTGTAACTCCCGGTAGATAGATATATATATGTGCAATTTACCTGGTTTCCTATAAGACACGAGGAGGTAAAGGCCGAGTAGGGATGCGATAGTGATCAGCGCAGTCACCCAGGAGTTCACGAACATGATCGCGACACACACCATGGAGCCGATAAGCGAGAGCCACATGAGAATTACGTAAAAAAGATTTTGCCAGGGCTAGCATAGGTGAAATAAATATACAGGGAGTAACGGAAAGGGTATAAAGCCGAAAGGAGGTCAAGGTACTCATGAAACTTTCCCCATGGAACATGGGACGAAATATGAAAAAAAAAATACGACCCCTCATAGTAAATCAATCAGCTGATCGGCGATTTTGTACGGGAGGTCCAATTTTTTTTCACATTTCGACCCATGTTCCAAGGGGAAAGTTGTTCAGTTTCATGAGTACCTTGACCTCCTTTCGGCTTGTTATAAATAGTTTATGTTACTCCAGGTATAAATAGATGTACAATTTACCTGGTTTCCTATAAGACACGAGGAGGTAAAGGCCGAGTAGGGATGCGATAGTGATCAGCGCCGTCACCCAGGAGTTCACGAACATGATCGCGACACACACCATTGATCCAATAAGTGGCAGCCACATGAGAATTACGTAAAAAAGATTTCGCTATCAGTGGGCTAGCATAGGCGAAATAGATATACAGGGAGTAACAGAAAGGGTATACCAAGCCGAAAGGAGGTCAAGGTACTCATGAAACTGAACTACTTTCCCCATGGAAAATGGGTCGAAATATGAAAAAAAAATTTGACCCCTCATAGTAAATCAATCAGCTGATCGGCGATTCTGTATAGGAGGTCCAAATATGTTTTCACATTTCGACCCATGTTCCATGGGGAAAGTTGTTCAATTTCATTAATACCTTGACCTCCTTTCGGCTTGTTAAACCCTTTCTGTTACTCCCGGTATAAATAGATGCGCATTTACCTGGTTTCCTATAAGACACGAGGAGGTAAAGGCCGAGTAGGGATGCGATAGTGATCAGAGCCGTCACCCAGGAGTTCACGAACATGATCGCGACACACACCATTGAGCCGATAAGCGGAAGCCATATGAGAATTACGTAAAAAAAGATTTCGCCATCAGTGGGTTAGCAAAGGCCGTTTTTGCCGTGTGGTGCCGGCAGAGTAGAATAGCAACACCCCCTCTCTTCCCGTGGGGGTCGTAAGAGGCAACCGAGGGATAAACCCGACCCAAACAGCCAGGGCCAACCGTATGGTGGCGGTTAATCCGCTAAAGCTTTCCCAAGGAGGGTTGACGTCTGTTAGGCGGCCGGTCGTAAAATTAAGCCAAATCCTTTGCAACACGATTTTGTGTTAAACAGAACGTGTTGCGCCGACCCCAAGTAATTGGGATAAGGGCAGGAAGATGATGATGAAGTAAATGTCGTCTGATTTCGACGGCGAAATAGATAGATGTGCATTTTACCTGGTTTCCTATAAGACACTAGGAGGTAAAGGCCGAGTAACGACGCGATAGTGATCAGCGCCGTCACCCAGGAGTTCACGAACATGATCGCGACACACACCATTGATCCGATAAGCGGAAGCCACATGAGAATTACGTAAAAAAGATTTCGCCATCAGTGGGCTATAGGCGAAATAGACAGATAAATACAGGGAATAACAGGAAGGGTATAACAAGCCGAAAGCAGGTCAAGGTACTCATGAAAGTGAACAACTTTCTCCATGGAACATGAGTCATAAAATGAAAAAAAGAAATGTATGGGAGGTCAAATTTTTTTTTTCATACTTCGACCTATGTTCCATGGGGAAAGTTGTTCAGTTTCATGAGTACCTTGACCTCCTTTCGGCTTGTAATACCCTTTCTGTAACTCCCGGTAGATAGATATATATATGTGCAATTTACCTGGTTTCCTATAAGACACGAGGAGGTAAAGGCCGAGTAGGGATGCGATAGTGATCAGCGCAGTCACCCAGGAGTTCACGAACATGATCGCGACACACAACATTGATCCAATAAGTGACAGCCACATGAGAATTACGTAAAAAAGATTTTGCCATCAGTGGGATAGCCAGGCGAAATAGATAGATACATCACCATCTTCCTGCCCTTATCCCAATTACTCGGGGTCGGCGCAACACGTTTTGTTGAACACAAAATCGTGTTGCAAAAGGTTTTGGCTTAATTTTACGACCAGCCGCCTACCAGACGTCAACCCTCCATGGGAATGCTTTTGTTAACCGCCACCATACGGTTGCCCCTGGCTGTTTGGGTCGGATTTATCCCTCTGTCACCTCTTACGACCCCCACAGGAAGACAGGAGGTGGTGCTATTCTACTCTGCCGGAACCACACGGCGCGAAATAGATAGATAAATGTATGCGCAATTTACCTGGCTTCCTATAAGACACGAGGAGGTAAAGGCCGAGTAGGGATGCGATAGTGATCAGCGCCGTCACCCAGGAGTTCACGAACATGATCGCGACACACACCATTGAGCCGATGAGCGAAAGCCACATGAGAATTATGTAAAAAGATTTCGCCATCACTGGGCTAGCATATGCGAAATAGATAGATACATCCACGGGCGTATATAAGGGGGGTGCTTTGGGTGTGCGGGCACCCCCCATTCATGACCTTTTGATCAACAGACGAAAAAAAATATACACCATTTCGAATGCTATGTTTAATTTGAAAATGATAGGTTTAATTGTCGTTACATACAGCGGCTAAAGCGCCCCCCTTGTCAAGGCTATAAATACGTCCGTGGATACATCATCATCTTCCTGCCCTTATTCCAATTACTCGGGATCGACGCAACACGTTTTGTTGAACACAAAATCGTGTTGCAAAAGGATTTGGCTTAATTTTACGACCAGCCGCCTACCAGACGTCAACCCTCCATGGGAATGCTTTTGTTGTGGATTAACCGCCACCATACGGTTGCCCCTGGCTGTTTGGGTCGGATTTATCCCTCTGTCACCTCTTACGACCCCCACGGGAAGACAGGGGGTGGTGCTATTCTACTCTGCCGGCACCACACGGCAATGAATTTTGAACCTCTCATAGTAAATCAATCAGCTGATCAGCGATTTTGTATGGGAGGTCCAAATTTATTTTTCATATTTCGACCTATGTTCCATGAAAAAGTTGTTCAGTTTCATGAGTACCTTGACCTCCTTTCTGCTTGTTATACCCTTTCTGTTACTCCCGGTATAAATAGATGCGCAATTTACCTGGTTTACTATACGACACGAGGAGGTAAAGGTCGAGTAGGGATGCGATAGTGATCAGCGCAGTCACCCAGGAGTTCACAAACATGATCGCGACACACACCATGGATCCGATAAGCGAAAACCACATGAGAATTACGTAATAAAGATTTTGCCTTCAGTGGGCTACGTGAAATAGATATACAGGGAGTAACGGAATATAACAAGCCGAAAGGAGGTCAAGGTACTCATGAAACTGAACTACTTTCCACATAGAGCATGGGTCGAGGACCCTCATAGTAAATCAATCAGCTGATCGGCGATTTTGTATGGGAGGTCCAAACGTTTTATCACATTTCGACCAATGTTCCATGGGGAAAGTTGTTCGGTTTCATGAGTAACTTGACCTCCTTTCGGCTTGTTATTCCCTTTCTGTTACTCCCGGTAGATGCGCAATTTACCCGGTTTCCTATAAGACACGAGGAGGTAAAGGCCGAGTAGGGATGCGATAGTGATCAGCGCAGTCACCCAGGAGTTCACGAACATGATCGCGACACACACCATTGATCCGATAAGCGAGAGCCACATGAGAATTACGTAAAAAAGATTTTGCCATCAGTGGGATAGCCAGGCGAAATAGATAGATACATCATCATCTTCCTGCCCTTATCCCAATTACTCGGGATCGACGCAACACGTTTTGTTGAACACAAAATCGTGTTGCAAAAGGATTTGGCTTAATTTTACGACCAGCCGCCTACCAGACGTCAACCCTCCATGGGAATGCTTTTGTTAACCGCCACCATACGGTTGCCCCTGGCTGTTTGGGTCGGATTTATCCCTCTGTCACCCCTTACGACCCCCACGGGAAGACAGGGGGTGGTGCTATTCTACTCTGCCGGAACCACACGGCGCGAAATAGACAGATAAATAGATGCGCATTTTACCTGGTTTCCTATAAGACACGAGGAGGTAAAGGCCGAGTAGGGATGCGATAGTGATGAGGGCTGTCACCCAGGAGTTCACGAACATAATCGCGACACACACCATGGATCCGATAAGCGGAAGCCACATGAGAATTACGTAAAAAATATTTGCAAAAGGATTTGGCTGAATTTTACGACCGGCTGCCTACCAGACGTCGACCCTCCATGGGAATGCTTTTGTTGTGGATTAACCGCCACCATACGGTTGCCCCTGCCTGTTTGGGTCGGATTTATCCCTCTGTCACCTCTTACGACCCCCACGGGAAGACAGGGGGTGGTGCTATTCTACTCTGCCGGAACCACACGCCGCGAAATAGATAGATAAATGTATGCGCAATTTACCTGGTTTCCTGTATGAAACTAGGAGGTACAACCCCAGTAGCGACGCGATGGTAATGAGGGCTGTCACCCAGGAATTCACGAACATGATCGCGACACACACCATGGAGCCGATAAGCGAGAGCCATATGAGAATTACGTTAAAAGATTTTGCCATCAATGGGATAGCCAGGCGAAATAGATAGATACATCACCATCTTCCTGCCCTTATCCCAATTACTCGGGATCGACGCAACACGTTTTGTTGAACACAAAATCGTGTTGCAAAAGGATTTGGCTTAATTTTACGACCGGCCGCCTACCAGACGTCAACCCTCCTTGGGAATGCTTTTGTGGTGGATTAACTGCCACCATACGGTTGGCCCTGGCTGTTTGGGTCGGATTTATCCCTCTGCGCCGTCACCCAGGAGTTCACGAACATGATCGCGACACACACCATGGATCCAATAAGCGAGAGCCACATAAGAATTACGTAAAAAAGATTTTGCTATCAGTGGGCTAGCATAGGTCAAATAGATATACAAGGAGTAACGGAAAGGATATAACAAGCCGAAAGAAGGTCAAGGTACTCATGAAACTGAACAACTTTCCGGAGGTCCAAATTTTTTTTTTACATTTCTGCCCATGTTCCATGGGGAAAGTTGTTCAGTTTCATGAGTACCTTGACCTCCTTTCGGCTTGTTATACCCTTTCTGTTACTCCAGGTATAGATAGATGCGCAATTTACCTGGTTTCCTATATGAAACTAGGAGGTATAACCCCAGTAACGACGCGATAGTGATCAGCGCTGTCACCCAGGAGTTCACGAACATGATCGCGACACACACCATCGAGCCGATGAGCGAGAGCCACATGTTGTAGAACTAAAATATAAAAGAAAGACACATTACTTATCATCTGCCATGAATTTACTTGGAAACGAACACGTGGAAAAAAGGCGGCGATTTCCATATGAGATACCTACATGTGCCGCCATTATATCACGTGACAAAATTATGCTTAACAAGCTGTCTTAACAACAAACACGCGCTTTCCTGTTCAAGTTAAACTTTTGTGTAGCACTATGTTTTATTTGTGAAACGCGGTAACACCTTTGTGTAGAGGTGTTTAATTTGTGTTACACAGTGTATTTGTGTAACGTGGTGGTTCCTCTGTGTAATATTTTTTTTCCTTTAAATTACGCTTTAATTTTTGATAAGAAGATAACAAACTTACTCTGAAGGTGGGTCGCCAACCGACCGGCTTAACAAGACTGGCGTGGAATGTCGCGAAGTTGATCAGAGCGTATGCAGCTAAGAAGAAGTTTGATATCAGGGGAGCTATCGTGTTCAAGTTACCTGAAATAGATTTAAAAAAAAAATAAGATTGTGGTCTTTAAAAGCCAAAGTGACTTTACAAAAAGATACAGCTGCTGACGCTGCTAAAACTTGTATGTTGATTTGAAATACATATAAGTTCAAGAAAAGATCTAAACATGTACTATCTTGAAAAATGATGTTTCTATAGAAATTTTAAACAGGAAAGATATGGGAACGTTACGGGAAAGATATGGGGTGATAAGTTTAAGCCAGCACCAATATATTAGCTATATATTATACGGCAATAATTTTTATTTTGCTTACCAATGAGAATAAAGGCGATAGCAATGATTAATGTGAGTACATATCCGCGCACCGGTTCGTTGTTGCGCCCGTAGCCTTTAGCGAAGAACTCCAAGTATGGGTACAGCTTATCTTGACATAGCGCCTGGAAAATAGAAATAAAATAGCATAAAAATCGAAAATTTTACAAGCATAATTAAACAAAAATCTGCCAAGTGCGAGATGGACTCGCGTACGGAGGGTACCGTATCACTATGAATAATTATGTTTTTGTATGGAAGCTCTCATAGTTATATGTTTTCGTATTTGTTGTTATGGCGGCAATAGAAATATATACGACATCTTCAAAAATATCAACTCTTAACTATTACGGATTATGAGATACATCCTGTTGACAGACGGAGAGACTAACAGACAGACAGCAAAATCTGAGTAATAGGGTCCCCTTCGGGTCCGACACCCCTAAAATCGACTGCGATAATTTCAAAGTTATTAAAAAACTCAGACGCCCCCCAAAAGGAGGAGAAGGTAATTTCTGTATTTCTACTCACCTGGAATACTTTAGGTGCTGACACTAGCGATGCCAATGCAGAAGATAATGTGGCCGCGAAACACCGGAAACAAACAGAGGAGTTAGTAGTAAAATTATACGGGGTGTAAGAGACGGTGTACCGAAAACTTTGCAGGCGTGATCAGACCATAGAACTGAACAACTTTTACTATGGAGCCAATCGAGAAAAAAATTCCAACCTCCCATACAAAGTCAGTCAGCTGATCGCGAATTGTGTATGGGAGGTCGGAAAATTTTTCTCGTTTCCCACCATTGGCTCCACAGTAAAAGTTGTTCAGTTTCATGGTCTGATCTGCATTGTTTTCGGTACACCGTCCATTACACCCTGTATAATTTTACTACTAACTCCTCTGAGGCAGTCTGGTAAATATCTCTATATTTCTACTCACCTGAAATACTTTAGGTGCTGACACTAGCGATGCCAATGCAGAAGATAATGTGGCCGCGAAACACCCGCCGTAGATTAAAGGACCGAAACCCGACACAGTCTGGATAACCTGCAATATTACACACATAATCATTGATCAAAGGTTGCCTGGTAGATATTGCTGCCAAGTCGGTATATATATTTTCCTACTAAGTCCTGACATTTTTCAATATGTCAATACGAGGTAGGTTACTCGTAGGTTCTTCGCGGTTACTAGAGGTAGTCAATTTAGTCGCCATTGTTTTCTCCGTCGCCTTATTTTGACAGATAAAACGCATATTGCGTGAAATTTTAAGACATTTTTAGTTGCAATCCTCTCCTACCCCTTTCTAACCCTGTTTGACGAAAAGTGACAGCACTAATTTAAGGTAAGTTAAGAGAATGTGTATCACGAATTTTAAGCATTGTATCATCATATCGAGTAGGACATCGAGTCGACAGACAACCAGACAAGCCCTACCAGAGATTTTGTAACTAATGTTTAATAACACCTTTGAGAGGTACCTCTCAGTAGGTATAAGATAAAGCCCATCGCAGTAAAGTCCCAAATTAAAAGACTAAAAGGAGTCGCCGTCGCCGGATACGGTTTGGACGACATGATGATGAATTTTTTCCGAGACAAGGAAATATCATAGCCTTGTATTCAGTCTTGTCTTGAAGACAGGGCTATTATTATTCATTATTTTTGTATACAGGGTGAAATTTTACTAATGACCGATAACAAAAACTCAGAACCGGCTGATGATAAGGAACAACTTTCCCTAAGGAACATAGGTAAAAATATGAAAAAAGAACCTCCCGTAAAAAATGGCCGATCAGCTGATTTGAGTTACAATGGGAGGTCCAATTTCTTTCTAAATATTTCGACCTACGTTCCTTAGGGAAAGTTGTTTCTTATTATTATTACCAGCCGGTTCTAAGTTTTCGTTATCGACCACTTTTAACATTTCACCTTATATTATAACTGCTATCTAATTATCAACGTAATACTCACCGCCCAGCTGTGTGGTGCCGGCAGAGTAGGATAGCACCACCCCTTCTCTTCCCGTGGGGGTCGTAAGAGGCAACCGAGGGATAAATCCGTCCCAAGCTGATACTGGAGAAGGAAAACTCCACACACAAACCCGGAACGGGGTCTCCGTCAGGCGCGAGTGACTGTTAATAAATCGTGCGGCAGACTCCTGCAGCCGACCTGGCTCCGCACGTATCGACCCGTCGTTCCTGTGGAGTCAGCCAGGAAGGTCGAGAAGGTGGCGCAGGTCCTGGGCAGCCCTGCGTTTTCCATAATTGCATTCCAGGCAACGCAGTGTCTGTGGAGAGCGAGGAAAAAGACGCTCCCGTATCGGCTTATACAGCCACGAAAAATATTGCCTCAGACACTGAATAAATCGTCTGATACAGACGTATGAGGCCAATGATGATGATGACTCACCGCCATACTATGATGCAGTCCATACTTGCACGTACTATTCAAAGCGTGGGGATCACAACTGCCGATGTACGTATGATTGACAACGTCACTTTCCAATCCAGTGGCATCTCGAAGCACCGTCCAACCGCATATTACGGCCATTATTAAATAGGAGAGGGTGGTGAGGAGGATTGATAGAAGAGTGCCTTTCGGTATTGATTTTTGTGGGTCCTGAAACATGAAAAATACAAGCATAAGTATATAAAACAAAAAATACGCCATTTTGAATATCTGAAATTTTAATACAGCCAGTGTCACTCGCGCTGCTGACGACGAATCTACCGACACCTCTTAGGTCAAGGTGTGCCCTAGTCGTCGTTGTTTATTTATTATTGTGATTTGTCCTATTTTACTATACTTATTTTATTTTATTTTAATGACATGTATTGTTTGTGATTTTCAGACAAATTTTTGTATACCATTATCATTTTAGGTTAATCCTGTAGATAATGTTTGAAATGATTAGAAATAAATGAATTATGAATTGTTCGTAAAAATATACTTCAGATATTTAAGAGGTAAACCAGCACCTGAAACTAAACAACTTTCCTCAAGGAAAGCAACATAGGTCGAAAGGTCCGATGTAGAAGTCAAAGGGTCATGTACTTAGTAGATGTATGTGTGTGGCCGGTGGGCTGTGTGTAGATGTGTGTGTGTGTCCGCTGTGTTGTGTGTGCATGTGTGTGTAGCCGCTGGGCTGTGTGCAACCCCGTTATTCGATTAACTTGAGATCGCCCGAAATGTTGGCCCCCGCGAGTATGCCGGTAGCCGCGGGGAAGAAGACGGCGAATACGGAGAAGTCGTGTTGTCTCGCTCACACACACTGTTACCTTGAGATCGCCCGAAATGTTGGCCCCCGCGAGTATGCCGGTGGCCGCGGGGAAGAAGACGGCGAATAGAATAATATAAATGGTTATAATAATATACTACTTACTATTAGTAGTGTACCTAAATATTATCAATCATCAATCAATCTAGAAGTAGCTAAACCTACCACAGGGCTCAGTCTATTTGGGCTGTTACTGACTTTGAACCAGAAGACTCTTAAGAAGTTTCTTTACACACTGTCGCAACTGATGTACTTACCTATAAAAGAAGTTAAATAAACAAATTACAATTACAATTACCTTGAGATCGCCCGAAATGTTGGCCCCCGCGAGTATGCCGGTGGCCGCGGGGAAGAAGACGGCGAATACGGAGAAGAAATCGTATACTCGGTAGCTGATGTGATGGTTATAATACTACTACTACTATAATAATACTGCTACTTACTATTAGTAGTATACTGGTTATAATAATACTACGACTTACTATTAGTAGTGTACCTAAATTCTAAATTGCATGATCATTGAATACGTTAGTTTTTTTTTATTATTATCTAGAATCAATCATCAATCAATCTAGAAGAAGCTAAACCTACCACAGGGCTCAGTCTATTTGGGCTGTTACTGACTTTGAACCAGAAGACTCTTAAGAAGTTTCTTTACAGTCTGTCGCAACTGATGTACTTACCTATAAAAGAAGTCAAATAAACAAATTACAATTACAATTACCTTGAGATCGCCCGAAATGTTGGCCCCCGCGAGTATGCCGGTAGCCGCGGGGAAGAAGACGGCGAATACGGAGAACAAGTCGTGTTGTCTCCCTCCCACACACGGTAGCAGATGTGATGATTATAACAATATACTACTTACTATTGTACTGCTTCCAATATACTATTTACTATTAATAGTGCCAATAGTAGGAATAATATACTACTTACTATTACTAGTGTTACTAATTGCATGATCATTGAATAATTTAGTGTTTCTTTTATAATGTTTTTGGGCTTTTAAGTGCATGTGCCGGATTTTACAGGTCAATCATTTCGAAGTAGCCTCGGGCTATTTGGGCAGCTACTGACTTTGAACCAGATGAGTATTAACAAGTTTCTTTACCCACTGTCGCCACCGATGTATTCACCTATAAAATCCAGCATCTATATAAAAGTAAATTACAGTTACAATTACCTTGAGATCGCCCGATATGTTGGCCCCCGCGGGTATGCCGGTGGCCGCGGGTAAGGAGACGGCGAATACGGAGAAGAAGTCGTTTTGTCTCGCTCACACACACTGTTACCTTGAGATCGCCCGAAATGTTGGCCCGATGTGATGGTTACTGTAGTGTATTGACCATCGTAGTATAAACAGTAAGTTTATTGACTGTCAGTGTCTCGAACACTTACGTCACCACGGACGGTAGGGTAGGGATTCTGTCCTGTCAGTCAGTCTATGTCCGACCGTTCCTATGGGCTTTACGACTCCAGACAAGTCTATCATCCGAGCGTCCACTAGGATGCTACGATTACCTTAGATCTAACAATAGTATTGTGTGTTTTACTGTTTATTACCCCTACGTAAGCCCACGATATTACAGTTACCTTGAGATCGCCCGATATGTTGGCCCCCGCGAGTATGCCGGTGGCCGCGGGGAAGAAGACGGCGAATACGGAGAAGTCGTGTTGTCTCCCTCACACACACGGTAGCAGATGTGATGGTTATAATAATATACTACTTACTATTAGTTAATATTTATTAATAGGTACCTAAATTAGAAATACGTGATCATTGAATACGTTCGTGTTTCTTTATAATGTTCATTGGCTTTTAAGTTCATCTAGAAGTAGCTAAACCATGGGCCTCAGTCTATTTAGGCTGCTACTGACTTTGAACCACATGACTCCGAATGAATTACTTTCGTAACTGATGTAAGTACTTATCTTACTTTACCCACTGTCGCAACTGATGTACTTACCTATAAAAGAAGTCAAATAAACAAATTAGAATTACAATTACAGTTACCTTGAGATCGCCCGATATGTTGGCCCCCGCGAGTATGCCGGTGGCCGCGGGGAAGAAGACGGCGAATACGGAGAAGTCGTGTTGTCTCCCTCACACACACTGTTACCTTGAGATCACCCGAAATGTTGGCCCGATGTGATGGTTACTGTAGTGTATTGACTATCGTAGTATAAACAGTAAGTTTATTGACTGTCAGTGTCTCGAACACTTACGTCACCACGGACGGTAGGGTAGGGATTCTGTCCTGTCAGTCAGTCTATGTCCGACCGTACCTATGGGCGGCTTTACGACTTCAGACAAGTCTATCATCCGAGCGTCCACTAGGATGCTACGATTACCTTAGATCTAACAATAGTATTGTATGTTTTACTGTTTATTACCCTACCTAAAGCCCACGATATTACAGTTACCTTGAGATCGCCCGATATGTTGGCCCCGCGAGTATGCCGGTGGCCGCGGGGAAGAGACGGCGAATACGGAGAACAAGTAGTGTTGTCTCCTCACACACTGTTACCTTGAGATCGCCCGATATGTTGGCCCCGCGAGTATGCCGGTGGCCGCGGGAAGGAGACGGCGAATACGGAGAAGTCGTGTTGTCTCGCTCACACACACTGTTACCTTGACATCGCCCGAGTTGTTGGCCCGATGTGATGGTTACTGTAGTTGACTATCGTAGTATAAACTGTAAGTTTATTGACTGTCAGTGTCTCGAACATTTACGTCACCACGGACGGTAGGGTAGGGATTCCGTCTTGTCAGACAGTCTTTGTCCGACCGTACCGCGGCTTTACGACTACAGACAAGTCTATCATCCGAGCGTCCACTAGGATGCTACGATTATCTTAGATCTAACAATAGTATTGTGTGTTTTACTGTTTATTACCCCTACCTAAAGCCCACGATATTACAGTTACCTTGAGATCGCCCGAGATGTTGGCCCCCGCGAGTATGCCGGTGGCCGCGGGGAAGAAGACGGCGAATACGGAGAAGAAATCGTGCTGTCTCGCTCACACACACGGTAGCAGATGTGATGGTTATGTTATAATATACTACTTACTATTAGCAGTATACCTCAATTCTAAATTGCATGATCTTTGAATACGTTGGTGTATTTTAATATGTGCCTGATTCTATAGATCAATCATATAGAAGTAGCTAATCCTAGCAAGGGCCACCGTCTATTTTTGCTGCTACTGACTTTGAACCAGATAAACGAATTTCTTCCTTTACCTACTGTCGCAACTGATGTACTTACCTATTAAATAAGTAAATTACAATTACAATTACCTTGAGATCGCCCGAAATGTTGGCCCCCGCGAGTATGCCGGTAGCCGCGGGGAAGAAGACGGCGAATACGGAGAAGAAGCCGTGTTGTCTCGCTCACACACACTGTTACCTTGAGATCGCCCGATATGTTGGCCCCCGCGAGTATGCCGGTGGCCGCGGGGAAGAAGACGGCGAATACGGAGGAGTAGTGTTGTCTCGCTCACACACACTGTTACCTTGAGATCGCCCGATATGTTGGCCCCATGTGATGGTTACTGTAGTGTATTGACTATCGTAGTATAAAGAGTATGTGTATTGACTGTCTGTGTCTCGATCACATACGTCACCACGGACGGTAGAGTGCGTTTCATCTTATAGTTCCTATGGCATCATGTTGGTAGCTCTGGAAATTGGTACGTAATTTTATGGCCGCTGATTTTAATTTTAATATTACATACAAATTTCTAATGCTACCATCATGACGCCATAGGAACTATAAGATGAAACGCACTCTAGGGTAGGGATTCTGTCCTGTCAGTCAGTCTATGCCCGACCGTAGCTATGAGCGGCTTATGATGATGCTCCGGCGAGCCACTTTTACGACTTCAGTCAAACTCAAAACTATTTATTCAACATGGGATACAAAAAGTATTACTTATTGGTAGTCATTACACAGATATGGATTATATATACTAGCCTATAAAATAAGTAAATTACAATGACAATTACCTTGAGATCGCCCGAAATGTTGGCCCCCGCGAGTATGCCGGTGGCCGCGGGGAAGAAGACAGCGAATACGGAGGAGTCGTGTTGTCTCCCTCACACACACTGTTACCTTGAGATCGCCCGAAATGTTGGCCCGATGTGATGGTTACTGTAGTGTATTGACTATCGTAGTATAAACAGTAAGTTTATTGACTGTCAGTGTCTCGAACACTTACGTCACCACGGACGGTAGGGTAGGGTAGGGATTCTGTCCTGTCAGTCAGTCTATGTCCGACCGTACCTATGGGCTTTACGACTTCAGACAAGTCTATCATCCGAGCGTCCACTAGGATGCTACGATTACCTTAGATCTAACAATAGTATTGTGTGTTTTACTGTTTATTACCCCTACATAAGCCCACGATATTACAGTTACCTTGAGATCGCCCGAAATGTTGGCCCCCGCGAGTATGCCGGTAGCCGCGGGGAAGAAGACGGCGAATACGGAGAAGTGGTGTTGTCTCGCTCACACACACTGTTACCTTGAGATCGCCCGAAATGTTGGCCCCCGCGAGTATTCCGGTAGCCGCGGGGAAGAAGACGGCGAATACGGAGAAGTGGTGTTGTCTCGCTCACACACACTGTTACCTTGAGATCGCCCGAAATGTTGGCCCCCGCGAGTATGCCGGTGGCCGCGGGGAAGAAGACGGCGAATACGGAGAAGAAATCGTGCTGTCTCGCTCACACACACTGTTACCTTGAGATCGCCCGATATGTTGGCCCCCGCGAGTATGCCGGTGGCCGCGGGGAAGAAGACGGCGAATACGGAGAAGAAATCGTGCTGTCTCGCTCACACACACTGTTACCTTGAGATCGCCCGAAATGTTGGCCCCCGCGAGTATGCCGGTGGCCGCGGGGAAGAAGACGGCGAATACGGAGAAGAAATCGTGCTGTCTCGCTCACACACACTGTTACCTTGAGATCGCCCGATATGTTGGCCCCCGCGAGTATGCCGGTGGCCGCGGGGAAGAAGACGGCGAATACGGAGAAGTCGTGTTGTCTCCCTCACACACACTGTTACCTTGAGATCGCCCGAGATGTTGCAGATGTATACCTCAATATACTACTAGTAGTGTAATATTATTATAACCATCACATTACAGCTACCGTACCATAAGATCTAAATTGCATGATCACTGAATACGTTAGTTTTTTTAATAATGTGTTAGGCTATAAAGTTCTCGAACCGGATTTTACAGATTAATTATTAAGAAGTAGCTAAACCTAGTACGAGCCTCCGTCTATTTGGGCTGCTACTGACTTTAAACCAGATGAGTCTTAACGAGTTTTGAGCTTACCTATAAAAGAAGTCAAATAAACAAATAACAATTACAATTACCTTGAGATCGCCCGAAATGTTGGCCCCCGCGAGTATGCCGGTGGCCGCGGGGAAGAAGACGGCGAATACGGAGAACAAGTCGTGTTGTCTCGCTCA
Source organism: Phthorimaea operculella (assembly GCA_024500475.1). Lineage (NCBI taxonomy): Eukaryota > Metazoa > Arthropoda > Insecta > Lepidoptera > Gelechiidae > Phthorimaea > Phthorimaea operculella. The sequence continues at coordinate 2,984,563 of JANFCV010000019.1, read as the reverse complement.
CACACACGGTAGCAGATGCGATAGTTATAATACTACTACTATAATGATACTACTACTTACTATTTGTAGTATACTGGTTATAATAATACTACTACTCACTATTAGTAGTGTACCTAAATTCTAAATTTCATGATCAAATACGTTGGTTCTTTTTAAATTAATGTCTAGAATTAATCTAGAAGTAGATAAACATAGCACGGGCCACAGTCTATTTGAGCTGCTACTGACTTTGAACCATATGAGTCTTAACGTGTTTCTATACCCACAGTAACCGATGATTTACCTATAAAATAAGTATAGTTACCTTGAGATCGCCCGAGATGTTTTTAGGCCTTTCCTCTAATTCCGTGTCCATCCACATTCATATTCATTACCTTTTTCGTCACATGATTCCTTCCTTATTTGTTTCTTACACACTATATTACGATTACCTTGAGATCGCCCGAAATGTTGGCCCCCGCGAGTATGCCGGTGGCCGCGGGGAAGAAGACGGCGAATACGGAGAAGAAATCGTGTTGTCTCCCTCACACACATGGTAGCTAATGTGATGTTTATAGTATACTACTTACTTACTATTAGTAATATACCTAAATTCAAAATTGAATGATCATTGAATACGTTGGTGTTCATACAATGTTTTTGGTCTTTCAAGTTTACGGCCCGATTTTTACTAGATCAATTATCTAGAAGTAGCTACACCTAGCACTGGCCTCGGTCTATTTGGGCTGCTTCTGACTTTGAACAAGATGAATCTTAACGAGTTTCTATAACCACTGTCGCCTCCGATGTAACCAATGATTTACCTATTAAATAAGTAAATTTCAATCACAATTACCTTGAGATCGCCCGATATGTTGGCCCCCGCGAGTATGCCGGTGGCCGCGGGGAAGAAGACGGCGAATACGGAGAAGTCGTGTTGCCTCGCTCACACACACTGTTACCTTGAGATCGCCCGATATGTTGTTAGGTTATAATAATATACTACTTTCTAAATTGAATGATCATTGAATATGTTAGTTTAGAATGTTAGACATTCAATTGAATCATCAAGCTAAACCTAGCACGGGCCTCAGCTGCTACTGACTTTGAACCATAAGTGTCTTAACGTGTTTCTATACCCACAGTAACCGGTGATTTACCTATAAAATAAGTAAATCATAATTACCTTGAGATCGCCCGAAATGTTGGCCCCCGCGAGTATGCCGGTAGCCGCGGGGAAGAAGACGGCGAATACGGAGAAGAAATCGTGTTGTCTCGCTCACACACACTGTTACCTTGAGATCGCCCGATATGTTGCAGATGTATACCTCAATATACTACTAGTAGTGTAATATTATTATAACCATCACATTACAGCTACCGTACCATAAGATCTAAATTGCATGATCACTGAATAAATTTTTTTTTTTAATAATGTTTTAGGCTATAAAGTTCTCGGACCGGATTTTACAGATTATTTATTAAGAAGTAGCTAACCCTAGTACGAGCCTCCGTCTATTTGGGCTGCTACTGACTTTAAAACAGATGAGTCTTAACGAGTTTTGAGCTTACCTATAAAAGGAGTCAAATAAACAAATTACAATTACAATTACCTTGAGATCGCCCGAAATGTTGGCCCCCGCGAGTATGCCGGTAGCCGCGGGGAAGAAGACGGCGAATACGGAGAAGAAGTCATGTTGTCTCGCTCACACACACTGTTACCTTGAGATCGCCCGAGTTGTTGGCCCGATGTGATGGTTACTGTAGTGTTTTGACTATCGCCCGCAGGACCAGTTGTACCATTGGACAGTACCATTGATGGTACAACTGGGACAAAATAATCCCACCTGTACCATGAAAAATTGTATAACAAATTTCACCCGTCTTTACTCGCATTTCGGAATTTAAGAAAATTTGTTTTGAAATACTAGCTCTTACGCTTGTTAACGTCAATAATGTTGTTGTAAATTCAAATTATAGCAATGAATGTAAAATGCAAATAATTATAAATTCATGAATTTCTTTGAAATGTGGAATGTTATAATTACAAAATATTTGACAAGTGGCAAACTAAAACTTATTTATTTCCAAGATTTTCCAGGTCTTGACGACCTACATTTCAGATGACAGCTGTCAAATTAAAAACTCATTTATCTCGGAAACTATGCATGGTAGACTACAAGTTTCTTAGAAGAAGTTGTAGGTCTTGAGGAGACCTACATTTCAGATGACAGCTGTCAAATTAAAAACTAATTTATCTCGGAAACTATGCATGGTAGACCACAAGTTTCTTAGAGGAAGTTGTAGGTCTTGAGGAGACCTACATTTCAGATGACAGCTGTCAAATTAAAAACTCATTTATCTCGGAAACTATGCATGGTAGACCACAAGTTTCTTAGAGGAAGTTGTAGGTCTTGAGATCTACATTTCAGATGACAGCTGTCAAATTAAAAACTAATTTATCTCGGAAACTATGCATGGTAGACCACAAGTTTCTTAGAGGAAGTTGTAGGTCTTGAGGAGACCTACATTTCAGATGACAGCTGTCAAATTAAAAACTCATTTATCTCGGAAACTATGCATGGTAGACCACAAGTTTCTTAGAGGAAGTTGTAGGTCTTGAGGAGAACTACATTTCAGATGACAGCTGTCAAATTAAAAACTCATTTATCTCGGAAACTATGCATGGTAGACTACAAGTTTCTTAGAAGAAGTTGTAGGTCTTGAGGAGACCTACATTTCAGATGACAGCTGTCAAATTAAAAACTCATTTATCTCGGAAACTATGCATGGTAGACTACAAGTTTCTTAAAAGAAGTTGTAGGTCTTGAGGAGACCTACATTTCAGATGACAGCTGTCAAATTAAAAACTAATTTATCTCGGAAACTATGCATGGTAGACCACAAGTTTCTTAGAGGAAGTTGTAGGTCTTGAGGACACCTACATTTCAGATGACAGCTGTCAAATTAAAAACTCATTTATCTCGGAAACTATGCATGGTAGACCACAAGTTTCTTAGAGGAAGTTGTAGGTCTTGAGGAGAACTACATTTCAGATGACAGCTGTCAAATTAAAAACTCATTTATCTCGGAAACTATGCATGGTAGACCACAAGTTTCTTAGAGGAAGTTGTAGGTCTTGAGGAGACCTACATTTCAGATGACAGCTGTCAAATTAAAAACTCATTTATCTCGGAAACTATGCATGGTAGACCACAAGTTTCTTAGAGGAAGTTGTAGGTCTTGAGGAGATGATGATGATTCTAATAGGTAGTTAGGAATATGCAATATCTACCCACTGTAGCTATAAGGCCGACTGTATGATGGTTGCAGTTTGTAATGCGGGTTTCTCCAGCTGATGGACCGAGAACGCTCGGTTTTTGTTTTTTATGCGTAAGTTTCAAGACAGTTTACAAAAACGGTTATTGCTATCTTACTCACCAACAGATGTCGTTGATAGTTTAAAAACAACTTACAAAACAGTGTAAAGCAACGAATTTGAACAACGTATCCTATCTAAGTATCTAGATCAATTTATCGCCCCCGAAAACCCCTATTTACAAAGTTTTGTGAAAATCGTTGAAGCCATTTCCTAGATCCCAAATATTACATACAATTCTTTCTTGTTTGTATGTAGTATTCAAAACAGATTGCGTTGTCAGTTAATAAAAATCTTTTTTAAAAAGGAGTGAGCAATGATTTTTGGAAATGTCTATATACCTATCTAAATCGATTTTATCCTCGTCGCCCCCAAACGCACTGATAAACGAAATTTCGTGAAAAACGTTGGAGCAGTTTCCGAGATTCCGATAATATATATAATGTAGACACATTTTTGCTCATTTATATATAGCTGTTGATCATATATAGCTGTTGATCCAATGGTACAATTGGGACAAAATTTGTCTCAGTTGTACCATTGATGGTACAGGTGGGATTATTTTGTCTCAGTTGTACCATCAATGGTACTGTCCAATGGTACAACTGGTCCTGCGGGGACTATCGTAGTATAAAGAGTAAGTTTATTGACTGTCAGTGTCTCGAACACATACGTCACCACGGACGGTAGGGTAGGGATTCTGTCCTGTCAGTCAGTTTATGTCCGACCGTACCTATGGCCGGCTTTACGACTTCAGACAAGTCTATCATCTGAGCGTCCATTAGGTTGCTACGATTACCTTAGATCTAACAATAGTATTGTGTGTTTTACTGTTTATTACCCCTACATAAGCCCACGATATTACAGTTACCTTGAGATCGCCCGATATGTTGGCGCCCGCGAGTATGCCGGTGGCCGCGGGGAAGAAGACGGCGAATACGGAGAAGAAGTGTTGTCTCGCTCAGACACACTGTTACCTTGAGATCGCCCGATATGTTGGCCCCCGCGAGTATGCCGGTGGCCGCGGGGAAGAAGACGGCGAATACGGAGAAGTCGTGCTGTCTCGCTCACACACACTGTTACCTTGAGATCGCCCGAAATGTTGGCCCCCGCGAGTATGCCGGTAGCCGCGGGGAAGAAGACGGCGAATACAATAATATAAATGGTTATATAATACTTACTATTAGTAGTGTACCTAAATATCATCAATCAAATTAGAAGTAGCTACACCTAGCACTGGCCTCGATCTATTTGGGCTGTTACTGACTTTGAACCAGAAGACTCTTAAGAAGTTTCTTTACACACTGTCGCAACTGATGTACTTACCTATAAAAGAAGTCAAATAAACAAATTACAATTACAATTACCTTGAGATCGCCCGAAATGTTGGCCCCCGCGAGTATGCCGGTGGCCGCGGGGAAGAAGACGGCGAATACGGAGAACAAGTCGTGCTGTCTCGCTCACACACACTATAACCTTGAGATCGCCCGAGATGTTGCAGATGTATACCTCAATATACTACTAGTAGTATAATATTATTATAACCATCACATTACAGCTACCGTACCATAAGATCTAAATTGCATGATCACTGAATAAATTAGTTTTTTTAATAATGTGTTAGGCTATAAAGTTCTCAAACCGGATTTTACAGAATAATTATTAAGAAGTAGCTAACCCTAGTACGAGCCTCCGTCTATTTGGGCTGCTACTGACTTTAAACTAGATGAGTCTTAACGAGTTTTGTGCCTACCTATAAAAGGAGTCAAATAAACAAATTACAATTACAATTACCTTGAGATCGCCCGATATGTTGGCCCCCGCGAGTATGCCGGTAGCCGCGGGGAAGAAGACGGCGAATATAATTATATAAATGGTTATAATAATATACTACTTACTAGTGTACCTAATTATCATCAATCATAAATCAATCTAGAAGTAGCTAAACCTAGCACAGGCCTCGGTCTATTTATGGTGCTACTGATTATGAAGCAGATGAGTTCTACCGAGTTTCTTTACCCACTGTCACAATACTGATATTACCTATAAAATAAGTAAATTACAATTACAATTACCTTGAGATCGCCCGAAATGTTGGCCCCCGCGAGTATGCCGGTGGCCGCGGGGAATACGGAGAACAAGTCGTGCTGTCTCGCTCACACACACGGTAGCAGATGTGATAGTTATAATACTACTACTATAATGATACTACTACTTACTATTCGTATTATACTGGTTATAATAATACTACGACTTACTATTAGTAGTGTACCTCAATTACAAATTGAATAATCATTGAATACGTTAGTTTTTTTTTTATTATTATCTAGAATCAATCATCAATCAATCTAGAAGTAGCTAAACCTACCACAGGGCTCAGTCTATTTGGGCTGTTACTGACTTTGAACCAGAAGACTCTTAAGAAGTTTCTTTACAAACTGTCGCAACTGATCTACTTACCTATAAAAGAAGTCAAACAAATTACAATTACTTTATTACCTTGAGATCGCCCGAAATGTTGGCCCCCGCGAGTATGCCGGTGGCCGCGGGGAAGAACACGGCGAATACGGAGAACAAGTAGTGTTGTCTCGCTCACACACACGGTAGCAGATGTGATGGTTATGTTATAATATACTACTTACTATTAGTTAATATTTATTAAAAGTTACCTAAATTAGAAATACGTGATCATTGAATACGTTCGTGTTTCTTTATAATTTTCATTGGCTTTTAACCTAGCATGGGCCTCAGTCTATTTAGGCTGCTACTGACTTTGAACCACATGTCTCCTAATGAATTACTTTCGTAACTGATGTACTTACCTTACTTTACCCACTGTCGCAACTGATGTACTTACCTATAAAAGAAGTCAAATAAACAAATTAGAATTACAATTACAGTTACCTTGAGATCGCCCGATATGTTGGCCCCCGCGAGTATGCCGGTGGCCGCGGGGAAGAAGACGGCGAATACGGAGAAGTCGTGTTGTCTCCCTCACACACACTGTTACCTTGAGATCACCCGAAATGTTGGCCCGATGTGATGGTTACTGTAGTGTATTGACTATCGTAGTATAAACAGTAAGTTTATTGACTGTCAGTGTCTCGAACACTTACGTCACCACGGACGGTAGGGTAGGGATTCTGTCCTGTCAGTCAGTCTATGTCCGACCGTACCTATGGGCGGCTTTACGACTTCAGACAAGTCTATCATCCGAGCGTCCACTAGGATGCTACGATTACCTTAGATCTAACAATAGTATTGTATGTTTTACTGTTTATTACCCCTACCTAAAGCCCACGATATTACAGTTACCTTGAGATCGCCCGATATGTTGGCCCCCGCGAGTATGCCGGTGGCCGCGGGGAAGGAGACGGCGAATACGGAGAACAAGTAGTGTTGTCTCCCTCACACACACTGTTACCTTGAGATCGCCCGATATGTTGGCCCCCGCGAGTATGCCGGTGGCCGCGGGGAAGGAGACGGCGAATACGGAGAAGTCGTGTTGTCTCGCTCACACACACTGTTACCTTGACATCGCCCGAGTTGTTGGCCCGATGTGATGGTTACTGTAGTTGACTATCGTAGTATAAACTGTAAGTTTATTGACTGTCAGTGTCTCGAACATTTACGTCACCACGGACGGTAGGGTAGGGATTCCGTCTTGTCAGACAGTCTTTGTCCGACCGTACCGCGGCTTTACGACTACAGACAAGTCTATCATCCGAGCGTCCACTAGGATGCTACGATTATCTTAGATCTAACAATAGTATTGTGTGTTTTACTGTTTATTACCCCTACCTAAAGCCCACGATATTACAGTTACCTTGAGATCGCCCGAGATGTTGGCCCCCGCGAGTATGCCGGTGGCCGCGGGGAAGAAGACGGCGAATACGGAGAAGAAATCGTGCTGTCTCGCTCACACACACTGTTACCTTGAGATCGCCCGATATGTTGGCCCCCGCGAGTATGCCGGTAGCCGCGGGGAAGAAGACGGCGAATACGGAGAAGAAATCGTTTTGTCTCGCTCACACACACTGTTACCTTGAGATCGCCCGAAATGTTGCTCCCCCTCGTATACTCGGTAGCTGATGTGATGGTTATAATACTATTACTATAATAAAACTACTACTTACTATTAGTAGTATACTGGTTATAATAATACTACGACTTTCTATTAGTAGTATACCTCAATTCCAAATTGAATGATCATTGAATACGTTAGTTTAGAATGTCTAAAATCAATCATCAAACGATCTAGAAGTAGCTAATCCTAGCAAAGGCCACCGTCTATTTTTGCTGATACTGACTTTGAACCAGATAAACGAATTTCTTTCTTTACCTACTGTCGCAACTGATGTACTTACCTATTAAATAAGTAAATTGCAATTACCTCGAGATCGCCCGAAATGTTGGCCCCCGCGAGTATGCCGGTGGCCGCGGGGAAGAAGACGGCGAATACGGAGAAGTCGTGTTGTCTCGCTCACACACACGGTAGCAAATGTGATGGTTATAATAGTGTACTACTTACTATTAGTTAATATTTATTAATAGGAACCTAAATTAGAAATACGTGATCATTGAATACGTTCGTGTTTCTTTATAATGTTCATTGGCTTTTAAGTTCATCTAGAAGTAGCTAAACCTAGCATGGGCCTCAGTCTATTTAGGCTGCTACTGAGTTTGAACCACATGACTCTGATGACATGACTGATGTACTTACCTTACTTTACCCACTGTCGCAACTGATCTACTTACCTATAAAAGAAATCAAATAACAATTACTCAATTACCTTGAGATCGCCCGATATGTTGGCCCCCGCGAGTATGCCGGTGGCCGCGGGGAAGAAGACGGCGAATACGGAGAAGAAATCGTGTTGCTCCCCCTCGTATACGCGGTAGTCGGCGTGTAGGTTGCTCGCTAGCACCGTCACTGAAACATAAGAATAAAGTCTATGCTTATTGTTTTTCTTATCAAGTAAATCATAAGTTGGATACAGAGCAGAGTATCGATGGTAACAAACGTGAAATGTGAAACATTTATACATAACCCGTCGTGTCCCACTGCTGGGCAAAGGCCTTACTCTTTTGTGCCACTCTTCTCGGCCTGCGGTTTCTGAGTATTGAAAACTGTCTACGATTATTTTTTCTGACGATAAAGTGATTTAAAAAGCGCATGCCGACGCGCACCAAAAAGTCCATCACTTTTTTGCATGTAGGTAAAATTGTACTTATGCACTTTTATTTCGAACTTCGTATCTTATGCATACACCTTATTGAAGCAAGAACCTAGAAACAATTTGATGTCGATCGGTCCAAAACTGAAAAAGTTGTGAGGACGCGGCATACAAACAGACAGACTTGACGAAATAAGGGTCAAAGTGTAAGTACAAAGTCCCAACGCCAGTACTTACTATTGTACCCTATGAATCCCTGCGCAATTTCGCCATCATTTTTGGGTCCGATGATGGATCCGATGCAGAAGTCAACGATCGCAATCAGGAGTATAATCAGCAGCACTATTTGAGCCTTCGCCTCCCACTCCATGCCTATCATCACGATGCCGCTCAGGATAAAGATTGTGATGAGACCGTAGATCGCTTGGTCCTGGAACGAGAAGGAAGTAATTATTGAAACAAAAATAATTCACGTGGCTCGCTTCGCTCGCAATTCGAGTAATATTGGTGTAGCGCACTGTGGCTCGCTTCGCTCGCATTTCGAGTAATATTGGTGTAGCGCAATGTGGCTCGCTTCGCTCGCATTTCGAGTAATATTGGTGTAGCGCAATGTGGCTCGCTTCGCTCGCATTTCGAGTAATATTGGTGTAGCGCAATGTGGCTCGCTTCGCTCGCATTTCGAGTAATATTGGTGTAGCGCAATGTGGCTCGCTTCGCTCGCAATTCGAGTAATATTGGTGTAGCGCACTGTGGCTCGCTTCGCTCACAATTCGAGTAATATTGGTGTAGCGCAATGTGGCTCGCTTCGCTCGCATTTCGAGTAATATTGGTGTAGCGCAATGTGGCTCGCTTCGCTCGCAATTCGAGTAATATTGGTGTAGCGCACTGTGGCTCGCTTCGCTCACAATTCGAGTAATATTGGTGTAGCGTAATGTGGCTCGCTTCGCTCACAATTCGAGTAATATTGGTGTAGCGTAATGTGGCTCGCTTCGCTCACAATTCGAGTAATATTGGTGTAGCGTAATGTGGCTCGCTTCGCTCGCAATTCGAGTAATATTGGTGTAGCGCACTGTGGATCGCTTCGCTCGCAATTTGAGTAAAATTGGTAGTGCAGTGTGGCTCCTTCCTTGCCCCTTTTCACGTAAAATGTCAATCTGGTTTGGATCACAATTATCCACAATAAGTCTAGCACATTATGGTTCTGTTTTCAAACCTGAAATGTAGAGCTGGGTAAAAATGATGAAACTTACCCAACGAAAGTCTACCATATAAGCGGATTCTGGTATCAATTCTATCAGTGATTCCTCAAACCCAACGACGTACATGGCACAAGCGACCGCGTTCGCTAGTGAGAATATCAGCCCGATGGAACCGCCGAATTCAGGGCCCAGCGACCGGGATATCATGTAGTATGTGCCTCCTGGAAATGAAGATATTCATCATCATCTTCCTGCCCTTATCCCAATTACTTGGTGTCTGCGCAACATGTTTTGTTTGAAAACAAAATCATGCTATCGTAGGTGGTATTACTGCTACCTTACGGCTGACCGTGGTCGGCAGATATTGTAAAGATATTATTATGAGACATTAATAATAGTAGTTTATGCAATTGCCTTATAATAAGAGGCTTTAGGATGTGAGTGTCTGTTTATAATGATAATAGTTTGACACGAGCATTCTAAAGCCTAATTATATTGCAATTGCATACACTATTTTATCTACACTTTACAAGAAAAACTATGAAAAATAATTCATACCTCCGCACTTCACTATGGTGATTGCAAGCATATCTACTGAACTTACAACTGAACGACTTTTATACATAAGTAACTTTTTAACTAAACGTTAAAATAGAAACTCACAAAAACCAAACAACTTTTAAAGTTAAAAAGCATTAATCGGTAAATTTTAATTCGGAAAATGATTTGAAGCAAAGATTTAATAATAAATAAGTCCTCATAAATTCAAATTCAAATTCATTCATTTATTTCTTTGTAGGAATTTACAAGATTCTCTTAAAGAAAGTCACATGCTAATACAATCTTAAAAAAGAGAAAATTTCTAAAGCAAAATTTTCTCTTTTTTATAACAATTTGAGTTCCTACTCTAAACGCGGCTCATAATTTCAAGTGTCGTCCCATTCTTTGATTGTGTCGTGACACTTGTTTTTTTTTATTATCTTACTGCTAAATGTCGATATCATAAAGTCAGAAAAAAGTACTTTATGACATCGACATTTATTTTTTTAATTTTTTTTTTATCTGAATAAATATAGCTTTATTCATAAAAAATAAAATGTCAACACATCAACAAAATACAAAATAAAAATAATGTCAAAACCTTAAAATAAATCAAATACGCCACCCCGGATCATTCCCGGAGCAAAGGATCCCAGGATGCTAGCGGCATTACCTCGCTGAACAGCCAAGGATAAACTTTAATCGACACTTTACTTTATGATATCGACATTTTTTTTAAAGGCTGAATGGCTGTAAAGCAGTTGCTTATACATTTGCTTTCGAATTTGTAATAGGAACATTATGTATGAAGTGTAGATAAAATAATAAATGAACACTACAGGCCATTTATTCTGTAGGAATGATATATTTCCCATTAATGTTACTCAGGGATGTCGTAGCTTTCAAAAGACGGGAGATAATTTTAATTTGATCCTGTAGCCTGCGTTATTGTCATCTGTATTTTAGCCAATAACGCTCCATCTAATCTACCGGGATAGTTTTGCTATAAACATTCAAAGTATAATAACATAAGTCATATCATAAGTATCATAACATAAAGTCATAAGTACCATAACGCAGACTTACCTCCTTTTATGACGCCGTTGGTGGATATAGCCGACATGGAGAGCGCAGTGATGGTGGTGACTACTGAAGTGGTGAGGATCAACAGCATTCCCTGCGCTGCCGACAAACAACATGATGAACAATACATACATACATAAATCACGCCTTTATCCCTTGCGGGGTACGCAGAGCGTGATGAACAATATACGACGGGAAACAAAACCGGGTATCCCACCAAAAACATTCTGGTAGAAACTAGGTAACTCTCGATAAAACTGCTAAATAGTAGCTCTAAATAGTAACGAAATCTAGACAAAGTTTCTTATTTGACATAATAAAGTAGAATGATATAGATAGCCGACATGTAGTGACTACTGAAGTAGTCAGGATCAACAGCATTCCCTGCGCTGCTGACAAACAACATGGTGAACAATATACGACGGGAAACATAACGAGGATCCCACCAAAAACATTCTGGTAGAAACAAGGTAACTCTCGATAAAACTGCTAGTAAATAGTAATTAAATCTAGAAGTTTCTTATTTGACATAATAGAGTAGAATGATATAGCCGACGACATGGAGAGCGCAGTGATGGTGGTGACTACTGAGGTGGTGAGGATCCTTTTGAACGCCAACGACAACTATAGTTGCTAAACGATCGCGTGCTTACGACGCCACTGACAACTAAAGTAGTCTAAATTTTGCTATATTTATAACTTCAATTCTGTATTGTTTAAGACACCTGACTGCTTGAGTAAGTTCTAAATACTTACTATAGATGGCGCTGGATCGTCGCTTGGAGACGAGCATCAAGAGATAGAAAATTTGGCGTCCATCGGCCGTGCATCGATAGCTCAGTGGCAGAGCGGTGGGGCGTTTACCCATGCGGCCCGGGTTCGATCCCCGGTCGATGTACGTCATCTTTTCTATTTCTTATTTTCACCTGACTGCTTGTCGCATCACTAGCCGATCTTCACATTTTTGTATGCTTAGCGTCGGGGGTGAGGCGACGTAAAAAAAACTCTGGCGTGCAAAAGGTTAACACAAACTACTTTTTCCAGTCATTTCCGACGGAGCGCGATTACACCGCAAAAATCTTTTGTGTGTAATTCTTTTAGACGCTCTTTGTCCTTCAGGCCCTAAGACCTTAAGTAGTGGCTATTAACCCAAAAGGAAGTCAAGCAAAAAGTCGATTCCGGCGCGGCGGCCCATAATAACTAGACAACTCGGCAGTAAAATGTCAACCAGCGACCTACGCCATCTGTACAGGCCAAGCCTCTACCATCTGAGCTACAACGGCTCACTCCAAGCCCGCGAATTTTGCATGTGTATCTTGACCACTATGCGTGGTAGGGCTCCATCTACTGGGATAGTTTTTTGCAAGAAAAGCTTTTAGACGCTCTACCGCTATTTTTGCTTCAGGCCCTAAGACCATAAGTAGTCTATTTAACCCAAAAGGAAGTCAAGCAAAAAGTCGATTTCGGCGCGGCGGCCCATGATAACTAGACAACTCGGCAGTAAAATGTCAATTGAGGGCACAGGTCAATCCATTTACGATTCCATGACTAAATGACCAATTGTACATCTTCCTTTCTTGGTAATCTCACGCAAGTATGATGTACCTACAGAACCGCCGATTTACCTCCGAAGACACCTGGTACGAAATTTTGGACTAAATAAATATTGGTTGTCAGGCCCAAGCATTATATTGTTTTTCGCATAGCAGCATCAATGTTTGGGAGAAGATAATAAAAGTTTTATAATTTTTAGAAAACAACAATTTAAAATATTGTTTTCTAAAAATTATCATACAAACGTGTATTTTATTCATGACCTCTTTAAATATTATTCATTTTTCTTACACCTTACCTAGGAAACCCAGGAATACTAACCTACGCCAGCCTGCCCCACCACCCAGGACAGCCGCCGAAACAGCATCACCCCCCATATGTTGAGCAGGCATCGCATGAGCACCCCCTTGATCCATCCAAACTTCATGGTGGTTGAAGTTAGGGCTGGCTCCATATCCTTTTCTGCACATTCTCCTGGCTGAAAAATTATAAGCAATAAGTAAAAATGAAAAATCCTTTTACTACACGATTTTGTCTTTTAACATAACATGTTGCGCCGACCCTTACTGATTTGCTATAGGGGCAGGATGATGATGATGACGGCAAATTCCCAGAAAAAAGAAAAAAATTTAATGGCATCAGAAATACCCATTCCACTTTCGGACTATTTTGGGCCGAAAGTGGAATCTCTAATTAAATAATATTTTATTGTAGGACCACGGCTAGAACAAACATCTCAAGTAGTAACATACAACGTGTTACAAAACAACCAATAAAGCTGAAAGGGTGTGGAAAGGTCTGTTGCAAAGAGTCAATTAACAAAAAATTAGAGCCGTAGTATCGTTTTTGAAAACTATGAAAAAAACATTTTTTTATTAAATTACACTTATTTTTAATCGTGGCTCGCAGCACTAATTTTGACAGCTCAAAGTTCAAATGAAGTTACACGGCGAAGTTATAAGTGACACGGCGAAGCGCAGTTCGGTCTACATTGCTGGCTATTACATGAATGTCAACAATACAAGAAACTAAGTCAACCAGCAATGTATGCCGAAGCGGACTTTGTTCGCCAGGTAGTGTAGCACCTGACCTAGACTAGTGATGTGATTATTTTATCGACTGATGATAATAAAAAATATTCTTTTTTTTGGTTAGTTGTGTAACAGGTTGTATAAGCATAATTAAAAGCTTAGATTAAAGAAGGTAAGGACATAATTAATTAGTTCGCTCGGGAAGTAACTATTGAGGTATGTTAGACTAAACATCGATGAGAACATACAAGCATACGGTTTGCCTATTGGAAATAGTCGACATTAGAACCACCAAAATTTTATTGTCTTAATTATAGGTACAATCAATCCTCTCCCATCCGGTCGTCCCACAGAAAAAGAAGTAGATAGTGCAAATCTTCATACTACCGGTAGTATAAAATAAATCGAAAGACTAGGTTATTTCCACGACTGACATTAAACAGAACTTAATTTTGCTTCATGACATGACATAAATCAAATTACTAATGCCGCCAGATAGCTTTAAACTATGAAATTCACTAATTAGTGACACCTACTACGTCTAGAATGAAAGGTCACACACCCTTGACCTCTGAATTGAATGAAGTCGTGAATCATAAGCTAAATAGGTGCACTGAGTATCATGTCATCCATGTAGGTGGGAAGCAGAGAATTTACGGAATTTGCAGTCTTTTGTGAACTCCGAAGAAATGCGTCATCAAGACAACAATGGTTTTAGCTTTCGAAGTAAACTGTAAATATACAGATCGGAGGATTGATAGCTTGATATCTCCGAAGTTTTTTAAATGAAGAGAAATGTAGAAGTAATGGACAAAACTATATTTTCTTAAATTTAAAAAGAAACCATATGAATCAAATTTAGCTATGTACGACAGCATTACCTAAACATTACGACTAAAACGCATAGTAAATTGTTATAATCAAGTCATAATCAGAAGTATCACACACAATTTTCAATTGGTATTGCCCTCCGATCTTTTTTTATCGGAAATATAAAATAGAGAGTATGTTTACATACCTATTGTAATTAAGTACTATGTTATGCGAACAAATGTACGAGTATGCAGTCTTTTTCTAATAGACCTTTCGCAACAAAAGTTGTGACTCCGATAACAAATTTGCAGAGCAGTATGAAGTTCTATTTCTTTGAGAAGGTCAACTACACAAAAGGACAATGGTCCAAGTCCCAGTCATACATACATATATCACGCCTATATCCCTTTCGGGATATAGGCGTGTAAAATACTGTAAAAACGGTCATTTACACCACATCTTATTGAGTCATTAGGAAGAATGTGTATCACCACAGTGACGGGTTGTCAGCCTGCCGTCTATCACATCAACTCTCCCTTAGTAGCAGGAAAAATATGAGGTGATGCTATTCTAAGCCGGTGCAAAGGTATCACACGGCAAAGTCCCAGTCATAGTCGCATTTTTTCGTTACTTTCATTTTATCAATAACACATCAGTCTATCGATTTCGTGTATATTGTCAACTGACCGACGCAGAATGACATCGATACCTGCTAGCCACTTAGCCGTAATATCATTCAATGTTGACAAGTTGACGTACTTATCACGATCTAAGTGGGCAATTCTTATTCTGTCGTGTCGACCAAAGAACTGATGAATTCTAGTGTCTTTTTTACAACAGCCTAAGTACTGTAGGTACTAAAAGGCCTCTCTCTAAGGGCCCTTTTCCTGTCATGCGTATTTTCGCACGCGCGCGAATCTGGTCCGCATGCGGATGATAGTACGCTCCTGGTCACACGCAGGACAGGGATTTCGTTTGCGTCAATCCGCGTTCCGCGCGCGTGCTAGCCGCATGATAGGAAAAACATGTATCAAAAGATAAGATGCGTGCGGCCCGCATGCGGACCAGATCCGCGCGCGTGCGAAAATACGCATGACAGGAAAAGGGCCCTAAATGGTTTTGCAGTGATTGATGACTAAGTTGCCATAGACAGCAAGCGGAATCAACTAATAAACGTGCCCTCCGGAGCACGGAACCGTCTTCCTCACTGACAATCAGACGATTCACCCTGCAATGTCAAAATCAAACTGGCAACAAATTCACAAAGTTATTTATTTATAAATACTAAGTGTGTTCACCACTAAAATCGAACCTGGGTCTTCAAGATCCTGATTCGAACGCTCAGACCACTAGACCATGGAAGTAGTTATACGTAGACAGACATCGATACCTGTTGTCCATTTAGCCGTGACATCATTCAATGTTGACAATCTTTCCCACGGACAATCAGATGGTTCAGCCTTCAATGTCCAAATCTAATTGGGAACAAATTCACAAAGTGATAAACATCAACTTTGTGTCTTTACAGATATCGAATTTGAGACCTCAAGATCTTGTAGCGAACGCTCAGACTACTATACTATGGAAGTAGTTACATAGACAGACAGACATCGATACCTTACCCACTTAGCCGTAAAAATCATTTAATGTTGACAAGCCGACGTACTTATTTCTTTGTGGGATACCAAGTTGAAGATTGACCCGACGAATTCTGGTATAAGACATTTTCAACCACCTACTAAGTTCTTGTAAGCCTATTATATATACAGAAACGGGGACTGACGGATTTGCATATCTTTCGGAGCATGGAACCACTTTCTTAGGTGGTTCTGTCTGCTATGTCTAAACCAGGAACAAATTAACAATGTGATAGATAACAATCTACTTTGTGGGTGCCTTCTCTTGAGGCGACCACTAGACCATACAAACAGCTACGTAGACAGACATCGATACCTTACCCACTTAGCCGTATTATCATTCAATGTTGACAAGCCGACATACTTATCACGAGCTAAGTGGGCAATTAATAAACGGGAGGTCTCATCGCGTGGGTCTCAATTAGAACAATTGGTTACCTGAGGTACCTCGGTTCTGTACAGGTTAATGTGCGTCATGCGATTCGGCCTTGAATCCGCGGTACATTTCCTTGGATAATTCGATCGCGGGTCCCACCTATGGCTATACGGGGTGTAAGGGATAGCTCTTCGAATACAGATAAGGTGCATTCAGATCACGAAACTAAACAACTTTCTTGAAGAAAATATTTCAGGAAACTAAAAATAATTTCTAATTTCCAATAGTAAATGCAATCAGCTGATCGTGAATTTTGTGAGGTCTTATTTTTTTCTCGTTTCCCACCTTTAGCTCCATGCCATGGTAAAAGTTCTTCAGTTTCATAGTTAGCATATTCATTTTATGGGCGTCATTTTAGTTTGCAAAGGCCATTTGACTAAGGTTTGAAAATTAGTCATTATATGTAAAGCACAGTTAAATAGTTTAGTTTCATTATGCCTGTTCAGATTTCGGTACACTGTGCCTCACACCCAGTATAACTGCAAAAACCTTACACCCGGTATAAATTCCTGTGAGGTCAGGTTGTCACCTCTGGCTAATTGGCAGTGGTGGCCTTAATAAGGATTAAGTTACCGTGTCGAAGGAGTCAATTTCGTAAGGTACGTTAATGGTATTAAATAATAGCAGCCGGAGAGTTGCTATGTGTACGATTTATGTAGCTAACTCAATTCAACTTCTAGGCTATAGAAAGCCGCGAGGAATTTCATAAATAAAGGGTTGGATAGAGTTGGAGGAAGTGCAATTCTAGCTTAATTTTCACTTAAATGATCAAAATCTACTGCCATTTACGTGCTGAAAAACTTTACCGCCTAGTAGGATTATTTAATCCACGAAGAAAGCCGTTATATTTAGTTTAGTTAGTGAGCTTGCACTTTTGCGATTTAGCAATCGGTACACATCATCGTCTTCCTGCCCTTATCCAAAATCAGTTAAGTTGGGGTAGGGGGGCAACATGATTTGTTAAAATACTATGTATTTGACTATGTTTTATGACCAGCCGCCTGCCTGACGACGTCAACTCTCTGTGGCGTCAGACAAGCGACCATAACTGTTAAACTTACTTTTCGAGATAAAGATGCGTTGTGTAGCTCGTCCAGTGTAGGTCTTGGCGCTGCGTGTAACGACAGCACGTTTCTGTAGTTGTCCAGCCTAGGTAGAGCTTCCCTCGTGAAGTGCCTATAAGAAATGAGGTCTCTATTATACATGACGGCTAAGACAGACAAACCAAAGTGCCCGTGATCAACAGTTCGCAAGAGAAGGCTAGTCTTTTCGGATGTCTGGGTTAGCTGGGAATTGATCCCACGCTGGGATCATCGTCTTGTACATTTTCTACTGCAGGACGTAGGTGCCGTGGAGTGCCGGCTTCAAATAGTATCACCCCAAATATTTGGGTGTCGTAATAAGGAAGGACTAAGGAATTTAAGAGTTGTTGTGTAGGTAAAGCTTTTACAGCCGTTTACGCTCTGCCTACACCGTAAGTTATATAAGCGTGATATTATGTATGGACGTAGGCCCAGGACACACCATAAGGTAGGTACGACCTTCCACTTTCGCCATACAGTCACTACCAGCCGCCCTCTTTTAATCGTTGGTCTATCTGGTCGGTTCACGATCTACTTTGCATTTATTTATTTACTCATTGTGAGGTAGTTGCGGATCTTTTACTGACAGAATAAGAAATAGCGTCATGCAGGAACGTTGTGGTATAAAATTAAACTATGCATAACTTTTTCTATACCAGTTTGATGTCATAAATTATAAGCCATCTGGTTTGTACAACTTGAGAGAACGTTAAAAAGAAAGGTCAGGCTCTCCTGATTCAACCGGTAACCTACCTACTTTTTACCCACGACGGAAAGAAGACGGTATACGCGTTTGGAGTGAGAGAATGTTTTGTGCTTATGCAAACCTATGTTGCTAATTATTACCAAAACCACAGGTCGGATGTTGATGCGGTATTCAATGATGGTTTAGAATCTTCTGCATGTTCTTAGATGAGTATTACGCGAACAAATCGCCAGGGCGCGCTGCAGTAAACGTTTGTTTGTGTAAACCAATGTTACCAATTCTCTCCAAAATCACTAGTCTGATTTTGATGCGGTTTTCAGTGATAGATGAAGATTTGACTGGGGAATGTTCTGAAAACCAGCGCGACCGCGTAGAGCACTTGTAGAGCACATGAACGTTTAACTAAACCCACACTAAGTACCTAGTTGCATACTCATAATATGTAAAGTAGTAAAACGACTGACCTTCGAGATTATATCGACTTAAATCAACAAGGTCAGTCGTTTTACTACATAAAATATGAGTTATCCTTGTTCGTTTAATATTTTATTAGTCAACCGTAGTAATAGTACCTGAAACTCTTGCCATATTTGGTATCTTGCATGGTGAGAGGGTCGTCGCTGTCCATTCCATCTTCTGATTCTTCCGTCGCATCTTCCTCTGGTTTTGCTTCCATCTGTAAAATAAAATATGGATTCAAGTAACAAATCACACTTTAGGCAAAGCGTGAACGGTCAAAAAAGCAACCGTTTCGCCACTTCTTAAAGCGCGCCGCACACCGCCTCCGTATGCAGGACGTATGCGTGTGCGCGTAATCACGATCGTACCTGTTGTAATGTATGGGATTGAATGAGAGACCGCGCACACTGCCTGCGTATGCGTGCGCGTAATCACGCACGTGCCGCGGTGTGTCGTGTCGTGTCTCATACGATCCCATACAATGCAACGTCACACACGTGTATCACACGTGCACGCGTAATAGGTATTACCAGTAATCTACTAAAATCTTTTTAAGCATAAAACATTGTATTCAGTTGTAATAAATCTAAACTTAGTACCTAGTTTTTGATTCATTACCTACCCAATGATTCAAACATGAATAAATTTTCTATTGTATGGAAAATAAATTTGTAGCGATGACAGTATTATTTACGTACTTAATTGTTAGTAGTAATTAGCCATGGCCACTAAGCACCTAATAGCCGAATACCAAATTTTAAACTACCACTACTAACTGTGGTTAGAGGCCAAGATACACTCTTGTACTATTTCGCAGGTTAAAATTGAACCGCGGCCGAAGGTAGCAAATTCAAATCTAGCCTGTAGTGTAAAAATTTGCAAGTTATTCTAAAAACACCTAATAGTGACCACAGCAAGCGTAGCGTTGGACGCCCTCCGACCAGATGATGGACCGATCGACTAGGTCCCTGCCCATACTAATTTTGTGACTAGGTGATGGAAACTAGAGATCATGCTTCATCATGACGTACTCTAGGCGTCTCTAGGTAAAGCCTAGACGGATGTGGTGACCTAATAGTAGAAAATAAAGGTTTTTCCTAATTTGGGAATAAATTGGTGATTGAATCAGAAATCAGAAATCAGAAAATTTATTTGCCAGAATACAGTTTTTTGGTTCTTAATTTATAAAAGTATCATGTATTCGCTTGCATGCAAGCGTGCAAATTTCTTTCATCCACCAGAGTATTAAAATTAATAATTAAATAATGAAAATGAAAATTATATAATCCAACAACATTAAAACCAAAATAATGAAAATGATAAAATCCAAGATAAATAGTCAAAATAAGTATGTCATAAAATTAATAATTAAAATTAACAATATTACAATACAAAGAAAAAAAAATTAAAATGTCAAAAATTCCTTAACGCTATAAAAACAATGCTGAAGTAACCATTTTGTCAAAGTTGTTTTGAACTCTTTACCATTTAATAGTTTTATGTAGTCTGGGAGCTTATTATATAGCAAAATGCACATATTAAAAACATTTTTTTTATAAATAACCTTGCGGCATTTTGGTTGATAAAGGAGATTCATATATATTTGCCTTGTTTGTCGCTGAAATACCTCACTGCGCTTACGCCAATAACTAGGATGTGCATTAACAAAGACACAAACGTCCCTAATGTACATGCAAGGCAACGGCAATATCTCTAGCTTCTTAAAAAGTGGCTTACAACTGTCGTCAAACCAAGCATTACACAAAACTCTTATACATTTTTTCTGTAATATAAAAGCTCTTTCAACATTAACCGAGTTTCCCCACAGCATTAACCCATAACTAAGAACTGAGGACACATAACCATGATACGCCGTAATAGCAGCTTCAACGGATACTGTATCCCTCAGTCTTTTTAGAGCAAAGACAAATCGACTCAACCTGTTGCAGACAGCCTCTATCTGATCCTTCCAACTCAAATGTTTGTCAATAATGATGCCTAAAAAAAAATTATATTATCAACTTCCTCTACTTTTTGACCCTTAAAGTTAACATCAATTTGCAATGGACTAGCATTATAAGACATAAACTGCATTAATTTAGTTTTGTTCACATTAATTTTAAGGTTATTTCTCTCCATCCATGAAACTATATCAGTCAGTGCACTATTTAAATTGGGTTCAAGCTGTTGATTGTTATTGCACTGTACTATTAATGTTGTGTCGTCCGCAAATTGTACACAGGTTTGTTCTGTCGCTCTTGGAAGGTCATTGACATATAGGAGGAATAACAACGGGCCAAGAACGCTTCCCTGCGGTACTCCGGTATTATTCATTTTAAAGTTTGATCTATATGCAACTCTATGCAAAACTTTATTAATTTTTGTTAATTTTGTTATTTGTGTACACTGTTTTCTATCAGCTAAAAAAGATTCGATCCAGTCTAGTGTCTTTCCACGTATACCATATCGACTAAGTTTTTCCTTTAGAATAGAGTGATCAACGAAATCGAAAGCTTTGCTCATGTCGAGGAATATTGCAGCTGTGGGCATTGAACAGTTAATATTTGATGATATTGTACGTATTAATTCAAAACAGGCATGTGTCGTTGAGCTACCCTTTCTAAATCCATATTGTTCTGGTTGTAAGATTCCGTATTTTGTTAAAAACTCATTAAGCCTTACTTGTAGAGCTTTTTCAAAGACTTTTGACAAGATCGGCACCAATGTAATCGGCCTGTAATTTGTAGGATCCAACGAATCTCCCTTCTTAAATAATGGTTTCACAATGCAGACCTTTAATTTATCTGGAAAAGTGCCCTCTACAAATGATAAATTAATTATATGAGCAAGAGGATAGCATATTTGTAAGGAGCACATCTTAAGTATTTTTGTGGTTATGTTATCATACCCACATGCTTTACTATTTTTTAAGGACATAATGATGTTGTAGACTTCAGTCTCAGTCACTGGTCTCAAAAATATTGTATTCTGTCTAGTATGAATTGTATTTAGATTTGAATTATGTATATTTATGTCGGGAGTACTTTAATTTGTCAGTTCTATATAATAATTATTAAAAATGTTACAAATGTCAATTGGATTAGAGTGAATAAAATTATCATATTTGATTTCATTTATGTCACTATTTTGTGATAAACAATTTGAGCCATTTGAGTTTATGGTATTCCAAGCGGCTATGCACTTATTTTTATGTTTATTTATGTAATTATTATTAGTCAATTTTTGAGCATTATTTATACATTTCCTAAATACTTTATTATAGTTTTTAAATCTTGATTTATTTACTCGTTTCAAACCTTTACAATTTCGGTATTGAAAATATAGAGAGCGTTTGGTTTTTAATGATATTTTAAGGCCTCTGGTCAACCATTTCAATGCTCTAGGTCTATTATTTATTTTAACCTTAATCTCCGGAAAACACAAGTCGTGAAATAGGCACAATAAATCGTAAAAGTTATGAAATGCAGTACTGGTTTCTTCCGACGCCATGACATCAGAAAACGAAAGAGCCGAAATGCATTTACAGTACTTATTTAAATTTTCTTGACTGTAATCCCTTTTTTGTTCAAACCAGAATGAAAATGCTACCTGTTTCTTAACTGCTATTGACAAAATTTGAGCTGTCTCATGATCCGACAGACCAAGATCCAAGACCTCAGATTGAGCCGACTTGATATTACTCGCTATTTGGTCAATACAAGAGTTTTCTCGAGTCGGTGTTAAAATATGGGGTTCAATACCGTACGTTTTAAGAACTCTTAAAAGTTGATTTTTAGCATCACTTTCAATCAACAAGTTGATATTCCAATCACCACAGACAATTATTTTTTTCCGTTTGAATCTGCAAGTTAGAGAGTGCAGTAATTTGTCTAATTTATGCAAGAAAACACCCACATGTGCTTTAACTTGCTTGGGTATTCTGTAAATATTAACTATGATGAGGTTCAGGCCTGTAATCTCAACACCACAACATTCAAAATAATTATCTACTGCTAGCTCTGAGGCAATTTGCAAAGATTTACAATTAAAAAGCTTATTCACTAATATACATGTTCCACCTCTACTGCCATTGGGGCGACAGTAAGAAGCAGCTAGTTTAAAATTGTTTAGTTTGATATTAGCCTCTGAATTACGTATTACATGAATTTCACTCAAGCAAATAACGTCAAACTCTTTACCTTTACTTTTTAGTTCAAGTAGAGTCAATTCCAGTAGGTCAAGTTTACAACACAATCCATTTATATTTTGATTAAATAATAAAAGTTTATCACTACAATCTACAATAGAGTCATCTACAATCTTGTGTTTACTTTTAGGGACGAAAAAAGGTACTTTTTTTGTTTGTCTCATGAGCACATGTAGATGCTTGTTCACATGCGTATTTCTTACAGAGTTCATCATAGTTTGAAATTGAGTCAATTATAGAAATTAATTTATGTGTAATATCTTTGCTTATATAATATGACCGTAATCCTACAATTTCATTGTAATCTATTAATGTACAATTACTGTAATTTTTTACAAATAATTTCATTTCATTGTTGAATGTGATTGTATCTAGATATTTGTATTTATACACACTTAATAACAAAATTTTATGTTTTTTGAGCTTGTACATAGTATTACATAAGTTTGTGAACAATTCATATGGATTTTTATCATGTCGTCCAATGGATAATATGAGTATGTCGTTTTCTGACATTTTATTTTCTATAGACTCTATATCTGTGATAATTATCTGTGAAAGAAACTTGTTGCGTTGCTAGGTGCTATACTTATTTTAGTTATCATTATTATCATCAAAGGTCGTTCGGAATCCGTATTTATATCCATTTGTCATAAATAGGACTGTGTGTATGTTTGTTTGTTCATCTTTATATTTGCTACGCAGCGACACATATTTTTCTAAGCAATAAGTAGTTATGGGCTGGAGAGTGACATTGCTCGCAATTTGGAATGCACATTCTCTTAACTTACTTTAAATTAGTGCTGTTACTTTCTGTTAAATAAGGTTAGAAAGGGATAAGAGATGATCGCTACTAAAAATAGTAAAAATGACTTGAAATTTTACGCAAAATGCGTTTCATCGTCGCCTTATTTTGACAAAATTTTATTATGTTTTAAAAATAATGGCGACCAAATTGATTAGAAATCGCGAAGAACCCATTGAAATATTTTTTAAAATGACAGGACTTAGACAACTTTAATCCTTTTCTATCCCTTTTTGACAGAAACTGACAGTACTAATTGTGTATCCCGAATCGCCATCTTTGATTAAATTGCAACTTAGGCGGTAAAACGTCTTATTTCTACGAAAAGATCGGCCGCAGACGGGGTACATACATACCTACTAGCCTATAAAATAGCAACGCACGATTTTTACGTGTTTCTAGTAAAATAACATAAAAACCACTTTAATTGTACATTGGGGAGTCACGATTCTGACGTAAATACCTACTTGAAATAGGTTGTATGATTTAGTCCAGTCAATGAAGGACTGTACACTGACTTAAATTATTCCATTAAAATATCAATGGAAAAAACATTTCAGATTATAGCGATCCGTCCCTTTTAGCTTCCTTACGAAAGCTGCTCCAAATTCAAAATGAGGACAGCTCAAATCGGTTCAAGTTTTCAACTTCATAATTACTGCCTTACGGTACTTTGTAGGGTCAGTGAACCTTTTGGTCAGCAACGTGGCAAAAAACACAAGTATTTCCTTTAACAAGTTAAACTTGTAATGAGGTTTTACGACTAAAGT
Source organism: Phthorimaea operculella (assembly GCA_024500475.1). Classification (NCBI taxonomy): domain Eukaryota; kingdom Metazoa; phylum Arthropoda; class Insecta; order Lepidoptera; family Gelechiidae; genus Phthorimaea; species Phthorimaea operculella. The sequence goes on along the minus strand of JANFCV010000019.1, from coordinate 2,959,706 downwards.
TTTGAGTCGTTCTGCGTTCGGACCAAATAAGTATATTAGACCCTAATAGACCGAACCCAGAATGTGATATTAAAAACAATAAGTTTTTTTTTCGCCAAATTTCAGCTTTGAAGTTACCTATTTGAAAGTCCGGTTTTTGTTTTTACATCTGCTTGTTTATTTCAACATCACTGAATAAAGAATGAGTTTGTAATATTACGATGTGAAAAATCCGCAGTGTGTTTTATTCTATAAAAGGAATTGCGTTTCCAAATGCACTTTATAAGACGTAGGGAAATAATCGCCTACTGGATTTTGAACCTTATGTACCGGAATCAGATTCCATAATCAATACTAAAATTGGGCATGCTCTATCCTAATAAAAGTAAAATTAAAATTTACAAAAAAGCAAATGGGCCGAATGCAGAACAAAAGTAACATTTTAATTTAAGATTCCACTTTCGGCCCACTTAGGCCAAATCGATTTGGTCCGAACGCGGAACTAATACAAGTGTTTACACCCGACGCTGTTTACCATACAGTAGTAGACTATAATAGTAGCAGATGGTTACTCAAGGCCTCCGATGGAGTACCTCACGAAATGTGACCAATATGTACTTATTAGCCTGTTTATCTGTATCAGTACATTGTATAAAATGAAGTCGCTTTTAGTGGCTATTTCCACACATAAACGTAAGACATGAGATGTGAGACATCGCGACGCTCAAAACCGTTTTCTTTTACAATGAAACAGAAGAGAGACTGCCGTCTACACACGTGAGTGAGACGCGCGTCGTTTCGATGAAGGCCGACCATCATCACTTGTCTGACAGATGTCATACGTCTTGCGTCGCAAGTTTTGTGTGACTAACTAGCGGCTTAGCTGCTGTGTCTTTCTATCATGGACATCGCTTACGTCTCCTAAACCACGCAGCGGATCTTGAAGCCATTTAAAAAACGGGTTGCTAGTTACCTACAATACCTATAAGCTATTCAGAATTTACTCGGACCACATGTGCTAACGACAGCCTGTCAAGCCACGTGTGATTTATAACTATAACCTGTCCGCACCTATTTATTGATCGGCTTTATAAATAAAAGAAGGATTTAGGTGCAAAGACATTCATTTCTCATTATGACAAAAAATAACGAGTCACTTTATGACAAAAAACGCTTTACATTCTAAATAAATTATAAGTAAAAAACATTTTTAAAACAAGCTTTTATTTGGGTGCGCTAAAAAGTATAAAATAATCTATTTACTAAAACTTTAACTTGTAACTTTTAATGGCATTAAATCTGTCTTCACATTTTATACGATATAAAAGCTTGTCGCGAGATTTAAGTAGGTACTCGTGTGGTGTGACTTAGTTTAAAAGTTTATTTAAGATCATTTACACTGGTTTTCTAATTTATTTATTGATTTAGACACAGATCAAATCTCGCAACAAGCTTTTATATCGTATAAATTGTGAAGACGTAGATTTAATGCCATTAAAAGTTACAAGTTAAAGTTTTAGTAAATAGATTATTTTATACTTTTTAGCGCACCCAAATAAAAGCTTGTTTTAAAAATGTTTTTTACTTATAATTTATTTTTGCTTTTTAGTAACCTCTGGAAAAAAATTACAACATTCTTCATTGACTTTGAAACTGCGTCCATACGGACTACTAGTGCGAATCTGCGAGGCATCGGTCTCATGACTGTCTTACGACAACTCGGTATGAGTTTCGTCCTCTACGATAAGCTTCTTGTACCCGAGCCGCGCTTTGTTGCTAGGGACCTATTTGCATTCTTTGAATCTTCCGCGTTTCTTAGAAGGGCCTAAGCCAAGCCATGTGGACTATCTAAATATTACTCCCTGCTCTTATCCCAATTCATTGGGGGTAGGCGCAGCTTAGTTTGTAACGCAAAATCATATTGCATATTTGGACAGGTTTTCCATTTTTAATCCTAATTTGAATAAGTATTGATTCAGATTTCTAAATAAATCTGTTAATTAACTATACTAACAAACCAGTTTCATCGTTCATTCAAGCAGAAAGCCGTTTATACCGGTGTATGAACCGTCAATGGAAAATTTAAAATGGGCTTCATTTCAAGTTGACTGATAAAATGCAATCGACGGATAAATGTGGGGCGTGCAGTCCATTTACAATTTGATCAGCTTCCAATGATAATAAAATAAATAAATGATAAATACCAGATAAAATTGCCGGCTTAGAATAGCATCACCCCATTTATTTCCCATGGTAGTCGTAAGAAGCGACTAAGGGATTTGGGAGTTGATATATCGACTACGGAAATATGAATTAGCGTAAGGGACATTTTGGCGATTTTGAGTTATATATATCATTGCATTCAGAATTTCGAGCTCTATCGAATGGTATATATAACTTTTTGATATCTTGAAAAAAATGTCTCTTACCTTAAACAAAAAGTGAGCAAAAGTTTAAAAATCAGGTGTAAAAAGTACTGTTAAGGACATAAAAAATGATGTATGTCTCATACGTTAAATTTTTCATCATATCGGCCAATTGATGTTCCTTACACTAATTACAAATACAAGTTTCTATGTCCGATATGCATCTTACATTAATTTTCAAAATAAAAATGGGCCCTTACGCAGGCAAACAAACTTTAATAATGAGGTAGGAAACCAAAATAACATAACACTATTATCTTACACTGCCCGCAAATCAAATTCCTCTGATATTTTTTTTTTATGTGGCTTCAGAATATCTGTGTGAGCGCTTATTAAGTAAGATATTTACACCGACCAAGAAAATACAAATTAATGTAAGGGACAAAGTAACAAAAATTTAGGAAAGAAGCTAAAGTAACGTACATGACATTATAAAATATGTTGAAAAATGTTAATGTAACGCACATTTCTTGACCAAAAATGAGGTAAAATTGCAGCAAAAGACATCGTTTTTTCAAAGCTTTAAGGCTATTTAAATAAATAAATAGTCAATTTTACTTATTTCTTTCAATGTAAATGTACAAAGACATGCTTCATGTCAATTAAATAAATATAAACAACAAAATGAATGGTTAGTAACATAGAAACCATGCTCTCTCATTTTTATTGCTTTCATTTAATGAAAGGCCCTTTATTCCATCATCATCATCTTCCTGCCCTTATCCCAATTTCTTGGGGTCGGCGAAACACGTTTTGTTGAACTTTATTTCATGTTCCATACAAAAGCAAAGATCATTTGAAATTTCTGACCGTTACTAAAATGAACACAAATTAAGTATTGTCCGTCAGAAGAAAACGCACAAATCTTCACGCCGCTTACAGGCAAACCGCTAACATCTCGAATAGTATCGGAAGTGTTCGTTGACCATTGAAAACGTTGTGAAATTAAAATATATTACGTTGAAAAGAATGTTAATTACAATACAATATTGCGCAAAACACAAAGATATAGTTTTTTAGAATTTGTCGTTTTGTTCGATAAAATGTTTTATTTTATTACAAACAAAGTATAAATTATTAGAATACTTTAAAAATTTATACAGAAATTGGTGTGATGAGAAGCTAAAATAGTATAATCGACTCATTATATTATATCACGATCGAGCAAATCGCGGATCCCAGCAAGATACTGAAAAAGAGTCATCTAAATTCTTCAAATGGTAAAACCGTCACATCAGGTCGAGAGATTCTTGCTGTAGTCGAGAACTTCTATGAAAGTCTCATGCGTCGCATGCACCCAGACCTTTATCTGACGTGAGAGACTCCATTGTTCTCTTCCACCACCTTACTCTTAGACAGCTTAAGAATACAAAGGTTTCAGGGGAGAGTGGCCCCTGTGCTGCTTAAGGCTGGTGTCATGAAATGGCTGTTCAACTCGGTAATAACTAGTGGCAAAACCTCAGAGGCGTGGTTAATCCACTACACGAAAAGAGAAGAAACGTTTCTCAGTAAGAAACGTTCCCCAGAAACTAAAGGTCAATTTCACTTCTGGACCACGTCTATAAGCTGTTCTTGAGAGTAGTCACCAATCGCTGTCATAAAAAATTTACGCCTTCATGTTTTGCGCGTCCACTTGTACTTAATTTGTTATATAATTCTAATTATTACACTCAAAACCTTGTATTGTTTTTATTAACTTAGTATAATTTTGTTTGATTAACAAAAATTTCGGGGGTGTACGGGGTTTCAACCAACATCTTTCGAAACCCAAGCCAACCTCCCCTGCCCGCGGAACACCCTGCTGAATAACGGACGAGGCTCTGGCGACCCGCCAACATACACTGGACCAGTATGGTGGGTTAAGGTCCAAACCCCCTCTCTCATGAACAGTACAACCAAGAGACGGCCCCAAGTGCCCGGCGGCTCTAGTACTTGTGCTAGAGCTAGGGGTGCTAAGAATCTCCGGGCGGCGATTCCTTCACAAACGACTAAGGCTTCATCTAAAACGGATTCCGATATGCTTAATGTGTTATCATACAATGTTAGGACTTTAATGAGCGACGAGCGACTCATAGAGCTAGAAGAGGCACTGAAACTCATAAATTGGGATATAATCGGTTTATCCGAAGTAAGAAGATTGGGTGAGCATACAGTAGAAAGGGAAGACAATATTTTCTTTCACTACGGTGAAACGAATGGTTTATACGGGGTCGGATTCCTAGTAAACAAGAAATGGAAAGATAATATAGTGGAATTTATCGGGTACTCTGAAAGGATCGCAGTTCTTAAATTCCGAGTATCAGGCGAGAAAATATTGACTATAATTCAAACATATGCACCAACATCTGCACACCCAGATGATCTAGTCGAAGACTTTTACGACGTTCTGAACCAGGCATGCGATGAGAATAAAAGTACGTGGAGAATAATCCTAGGAGACTTCAACGCTAAAATCGGCTTGAGACAAGCAATGGATAACGAAGAAGTTCTCGGATCACACGGATTAGGACACAGAAATGACAGAGGAACCCGGTTAATTCAATTTGCCTTCGGACAAAATTTAAAAATTCTGAACGGTTTCTTCCCAAAACAGACACAGCGGCGATGGACATGGATATCTCCCGACGGAAACACGCGCAATGAAATTGACTACGCGCTGTCGTCTGATAGAGGTATAATTAACGATGTTAGTGTCATAAATAAGATTAGATTCAGCTCAGATCACCGACCCATAAGAGTAAAAGTAAAACTTAATGTCAAAATTTCTAGAGCAAAATTATTTAACAATAAAACGAAGAGAATCTCTAGACATATTTTATTTCACAATAGAGATCAATTTAACTTAGAGTTACATAATTCATTCGGCATTTTAAATTCAGACACACAGGCTAAAGACTCAAGCACACTATACAACGCTATAGTCAAGAACATCAAGACAGCTAGCAACAAAATTAAAACAAATCGCAAAAACTTAAAGAAATTTTCCAGATACACCGAAGAACTGATAAAAACTAGGGAGGAATTAGAGAAAGGAACAGAAATATACAGAGAGATAGACAGAATAACAAAAAGACACATCAGGAAGGACATCAGGGACGTCAAAACACGCCTAGTCAAAGTAGCTCTAGAAAAACGAACCTCTCTTAAAACAGCGCAAAACGGTTTATCATCAGGTAAAGCTTGGATCAATAGCCTCACAGACGAAAATGGGATAAAACAAAGAAGTAGAGATAGAATCACGGAAATATGCACTAACTTCTACAGATCTTTATATTCCAATCCATCGAAATCTGAATATGCAACAACGTTATATCACTGCCCAGACACAATACCCAGTATTACAGACCAAGAAGTACAGAAAGCATTGAAGAGTCTGAAGTATGATAAAAGTCCTGGCGAAGACGGGGTAACTACAGAGGCACTAAGAATAGGAGAACCATCATTGCTACATCACCTAACTAGCTTGTTCAATACGATCCTTCAATCAGGCCAAGTTCCAGAAAATTTATGCCACTCGAACATAATTTTGTTGCATAAAAAAGGTGATAAAAGCGACTTGGGAAACTATCGGCCTATAAGCTTGGTCTCTCACATCTACAAAACATTTATAAAGATCATACAAAACCGCATTGACGGCAAGCTTGATAGGCACCAACCCCCCGAACAGGCTGGTTTTCGCCCCGGATTTGCCACCACCGATCATATGCAAACTCTAAATCAGATTATTGAAAAATACACTGAATACCAAAAACCACTATACGTAGCATTTGTGGATTATACCAAGGCGTTTGATAGTATCTACCACCATACTATATTCACCGCGTTACGCCAGCAAAACATAGATGAGACGTATATTAATATCCTGGAAAATATTTATAACAGCAGTACAAGTTCTATCAAATTACAATCGACTGGTCCAACTTTCCGCATTGAACGAGGTGTCAAACAAGGAGATCCCCTGTCACCAAGGCTCTTCACAAGCACACTTGAAGAAGTTTTTAAGACGCTGGCTACTGCTTGGGAGCGAGAGGTGGATTGTCGTTGGCGACCGTAGGCTGACAAACCTCCGTTTCGCTGACGACATTGTCCTCTTCGCCCCAACGGCACAAGGTCTAACCCACTTATTAGATAGTCTTAATACAGCTAGCCTCGAAGTCGGGCTTCACATGAACCGGTCCAAAACAAAAGTTATGACCAATAGCGTCAAACGTAAGGTAGAGGTAGAGGGGCAGGAAATTCAGTATGTCGACGAGTACATCTACTTGGGCCAGATAGTTTCCTTCCAGAACCGGCAAGACAAAGAAATCGAACGCCGAATAGAAAATGCCTGGAGGAGCTACTGGTCCATGAAGCATCTGATGAAAGGAGACCTCCCGTTATGCCTAAAACGGCAACTCGTCGACATGTGCATCCTGCCCATCCTAACTTATGGAGCGCAGACCTGGTCTCTGACCGGCTTACAGAAGTTCCGACTCGGGGCATGTCAACGAGCAATGGAGCGGAGCATACTAGGTGTCAAAAGGACGGACCGTATCCGAAACACAACCCTCCGCTCCAAAACTCAAATCACCGACGTGGGCAAAAAGGCCGCGAGACTTAAGTGGGATTGGGCTGGCCATGTGAGCCGTATGCATCCGGAAAGATGGGCCAAACTGGCTACCGAGTTTATCCCTGAAGAACGTCGCCGTAGAGGAAGACCGAGAAAACGCTGGCGGGATGACCTGGTTGAATACGATCCCAACTGGTCGGAAACAGCCGCAGACCGGAAAGCCTGGAAAGAGAGAGGGGAGGCCTTTGCCCAGCAGTGGGACAGTGTAGGCTAAAATAATAATTTTTTTTTATTATTATAATAAATAATAATAATAAAAAACAAAAATTTCAACGTAGTATAAATTTTGAAGATTTATTTTACTGTCAAAGATTAAATAAAAAGTTTCTGCTCGGTTTTTTTGCTAATGACGTTATTTTTTATCGTTCAAAAAGTTTTCTAATGCTTTTTATTCTAACATTTCTCACATTAAAGTATTGACTAAGAATTTGAATCACATTAGAAGATGTTTATGTTGTTTGTTATACTACATCGTGTCAGAGACGCATTTCTAAGAGCATTTCTTTTGAAAATAATTGGTTATAATAAAGTTTTGGGGCAAACTAGTCATTAAAACCTATACACACGGTGTCCTTCACTGCAAATTTACCTCGTGGTCGATGATGAAGTGTACGTTACATTAATTTTTTTCAAAATTTTCGGTGATTTTAACAGAAAAAATTAGCGTAAGGGACATTCCAATTCCTAAACTACAGGGATATCTCAGATGAAGATAGCTTTAGCATAAAGAACTCGAAATTCTAAGGAATTTTTCCCTAGAAGTCATTTGAATCGGACTAGAAACAAAAAAGTTATAAAGAATTTTTAAAATTTGCAATCGTTTTTTGGCTCGCCTGAAAAATTGCATTTTGTCCCTTACGCTAATTCATATTTCCGTAGTCGATATGTTGCAATTTTAGGCTGTCACTATGGTGATACACAGTCTTCCGAATGACTCTCAAACTTTTATCAGACGTCGTGTAAATGGCTATTTCTTACAGCCGTTTACACTCTGCCTACTCCGCAAGGGATATAGACATTATATTATTTTGTAGTTTGATTTAAAGTTGACTGATAAAATGGAGTGCATTTAGAATTTGATCAGCATCCAATGATAATACCAGATAAAACTGACCTATGACGTCACCGGTGACGTAGGACAAAGTGTCTGGATTTCTTATCTACGTAAACACGAATGAAATGCGTATGTTTGTGTGTGTGTACCTAAGGTGTGTACATATAGATGGTACTAGGTTGCTATACAACGTGTTATAGAATTTAGCTACCTTATCGCCAATAGGCAATCTCTTCCAGGCAACAGGGTTATTGCAGGCAACATTGTCTATAGTACCCGAATGTTGCTTTAATAAGTGCATAGACTTAAATTTCCAGTGTGAGTGCAAACAGTACTAGATTTATTATTTTAAAAGCTTTTATTTAACTTGCAGTGTATGTAAGTATGTATGTTTGTTCGGGTCAAATCTTGCAACTTAATTTTGAAGCAGATATTCTCAACCGATTGAGCTGAAATTTTGTAAACACGTTTAACTCAGATGACAATGCATGTTAGATTGTGTGTGGTTATTCTAAAGCCAATATGGCGGAATATCCAAGATGGCCGACAAGTAATCTTTGACGCACTCCTACAATATGGGTGTCAAATGAAAGGGCTTGCTGAGTACAATTTAGAAAATAATATGGCGGACATCTAAAGATGGCCACCTATGATAATTTACAATATGAGTGTCAGGTGAAAGGGCTTGCTGAGAATTACCTATTCGAATTACAAGTTGACGTCATTCTAACTATGGTGGTAACTATGGTGGACTTCTTAAGATGGCAGAATAAAATTTTTATGCTTTTTTACAATAAGGATATCAAATGAAAGGAATTTTCAGAATAACTCGAAAAATAAAGTGACGTTTACGTCACTCAAAATAAAACCAGATATGACAGACTAAAGGTTAGATGGCGTATTAAGTTTGTTATGTTTTCTTACTAAATGGGTGAAAAACATAGACAAATGAAAGATAAATACTAGTGTGAGGTAAATGACGTCGCTTTGCACAGATTTTAGGGGTTGAATGGTTGTTGTGTTGGGGTTTTTAGTCTTCTGTTCATGGCACTGTCAATGAAGAAGCAACATAAAGTTCAGCGATTGCCCCGCTTGGGTACAAGAAGCTTATCGTAGAGGACGAAACTCATACCGAGTTGTCGTAAGACAGTCATGAGACCGATGCCTCGCAGATTCGCACTAGTAGTCCGTATGGACGCAGTTTCAAAGTCAATGAAGAATGTTGTAATTTTTTTCCAGAGGTTACTAAAAAGCAAAAATAAATTATAAGTAAAAAACATTTTTAAAACAAGCTTTTATTTGGGTGCGCTAAAAAGTATAAAATAATCTATTTACTAAAACTTTAACTTGTAACTTTTAATGGCATTAAATCTGTCTTCACATTTTATACGATATAAAAGCTTGTCGCGAGATTTAAGTAGGTACTCGTGTGGTGTGACTTAGTTTAAAAGTTTATTTAAGATCATTTACACTGGTTTTCTAATTTATTTATTGATTTAGACACAGATCAAATCTCGCAACAAGCTTTTATATCGTATAAATTGTGAAGACGTAGATTTAATGCCATTAAAAGTTACAAGTTAAAGTTTTAGTAAATAGATTATTTTATACTTTTAGCGCACCCAAATAAAAGCTTGTTTTAAAAATGTTTTTACTTATAATTTATTTTTGCTTTTAGTAACCTCTGGAAAAAATTACAACATTCTTCATTGACTTTGAAACTGCGTCCATACGGACTACTAGTGCGAATCTGCGAGGCATCGGTCTCATGACTGTCTTACGACAACTCGGTATGAGTTTCGTCCTCTACGATAAGCTTCTTGTACCCAAGCGGGGCAATCGCTGAACTTTATGTTGCTTCTTCATTGACAGTGCCATGAACAGAAGACTAAAACCCCAACACAACAACCATTCAACCCTAAAAATCTGTGCAAAGCGACGTCATTTACCTCACACTAGTATTTATCTTTCATTTGTCTATGTTTTTCACCCATTTAGTAAGAAAACATAACAAACTTAATACGCCATCTAACCTTTAGTCTGTCATATCTGGTTTTATTTTGAGTGACGTAAACGTCACTTTATTTTTCGAGTTATTCTGAAAAATTCCTTTCATTTGATATCCTTATTGTAAAAAAGCATAAAAATTTTATTCTGCCATCTTAAGAAGTCCACCATAGTTACCACCATAGTTAGAATGACGTCAACTTGTAATTCGAATAGGTAATTCTCAGCAAGCCCTTTCACCTGACACTCATATTGTAAATTATCATAGGTGGCCATCTTTAGATGTCCGCCATATTATTTTCTAAATTGTACTCAGCAAGCCCTTTCATTTGACACCCATATTGTAGGAGTGCGTCAAAGATTACTTGTCGGCCATCTTGGATATTCCGCCATATTGGCTTTAGAATAACCACACACAATCTAACATGCATTGTCATCTGAGTTAAACGTGTTTACAAAATTTCAGCTCAATCGGTTGAGAATATCTGCTTCAAAATTAAGTTGCAAGATTTGACCCGAACAAACATACATACTTACATACACTGCAAGTTAAATAAAAGCTTTTAAAATAATAAATCTAGTACTGTTTGCACTCACACTGGAAATTTAAGTCTATGCACTTATTAAAGCAACATTCGGGTACTATAGACAATGTTGCCTGCAATAACCCTGTTGCCTGGAAGAGATTGCCTATTGGCGATAAGGTAGCTAAATTCTATAACACGTTGTATAGCAACCTAGTACCATCTATATGTACACACCTTAGGTACACACACACAAACATACGCATTTCATTCGTGTTTACGTAGATAAGAAATCCAGACACTTTGTCCTACGTCACCGGTGACGTCATAGGTCAGTTTTATCTGGTATTATCATTGGATGCTGATCAAATTCTAAATGCACTCCATTTTATCAGTCAACTTTAAATCAAACTACAAAATAATATAATGTCTATATCCCTTGCGGAGTAGGCAGAGTGTAAACGGCTGTAAGAAATAGCCATTTACACGACGTCTGATAAAAGTTTGAGAGTCATTCGGAAGACTGTGTATCACCATAGTGACAGCCTAAAATTGCAACATATCGACTACGGAAATATGAATTAGCGTAAGGGACAAAATGCAATTTTTCAGGCGAGCCAAAAAACGATTGCAAATTTTAAAAATTCTTTATAACTTTTTTGTTTCTAGTCCGATTCAAATGACTTCTAGGGAAAAATTCCTTAGAATTTCGAGTTCTTTATGCTAAAGCTATCTTCATCTGAGATATCCCTGTAGTTTAGGAATTGGAATGTCCCTTACGCTAATTTTTTCTGTTAAAATCACCGAAAATTTTGAAAAAAATTAATGTAACGTACACTTCATCATCGACCACGAGGTAAATTTGCAGTGAAGGACACCGTGTGTATAGGTTTTAATGACTAGTTTGCCCCAAAACTTTATTATAACCAATTATTTTCAAAAGAAATGCTCTTAGAAATGCGTCTCTGACACGATGTAGTATAACAAACAACATAAACATCTTCTAATGTGATTCAAATTCTTAGTCAATACTTTAATGTGAGAAATGTTAGAATAAAAAGCATTAGAAAACTTTTTGAACGATAAAAAATAACGTCATTAGCAAAAAAACCGAGCAGAAACTTTTTATTTAATCTTTGACAGTAAAATAAATCTTCAAAATTTATACTACGTTGAAATTTTTGTTAATCAAACAAAATTATACTAAGTTAATAAAAACAATACAAGGTTTTGAGTGTAATAATTAGAATTATATAACAAATTAAGTACAAGTGGACGCGCAAAACATGAAGGCGTAAATTTTTTATGACAGCGATTGGTGACTACTCTCAAGAACAGCTTATAGACGTGGTCCAGAAGTGAAATTGACCTTTAGTTTCTGGGGAACGTTTCTTACTGAGAAACGTTTCTTCTCTTTTCGTGTAGTGGATTAACCACGCCTCTGAGGTTTTGCCACTAGTTATTACCGAGTTGAACAGCCATTTCATGACACCAGCCTTAAGCAGCACAGGGGCCACTCTCCCTGAAACCTTTGTATTCTTAAGCTGTCTAAGAGTAAGGTGGTGGAAGAGAACAATGGAGTCTCTCACGTCAGATAAAGGTCTGGGTGCATGCGACGCATGAGACTTTCATAGAAGTTCTCGACTACAGCAAGAATCTCTCGACCTGATGTGACGGTTTTACTATTTGAAGAATTTAGATGACTCTTTTTCAGTATCTTGCTGGGATCCGCGATTTGCTCGATCGTGATATAATATAATGAGTCGATTATACTATTTTAGCTTCTCATCACACCAATTTCTGTATAAATTTTTAAAGTATTCTAATAATTTATACTTTGTTTGTAATAAAATAAAACATTTTATCGAACAAAACGACAAATTCTAAAAAACTATATCTTTGTGTTTTGCGCAATATTGTATTGTAATTAACATTCTTTTCAACGTAATATATTTTAATTTCACAACGTTTTCAATGGTCAACGAACACTTCCGATACTATTCGAGATGTTAGCGGTTTGCCTGTAAGCGGCGTGAAGATTTGTGCGTTTTCTTCTGACGGACAATACTTAATTTGTGTTCATTTTAGTAACGGTCAGAAATTTCAAATGATCTTTGCTTTTGTATGGAACATGAAATAAAGTTCAACAAAACGTGTTTCGCCGACCCCAAGAAATTGGGATAAGGGCAGGAAGATGATGATGATGGAATAAAGGGCCTTTCATTAAATGAAAGCAATAAAAATGAGAGAGCATGGTTTCTATGTTACTAACCATTCATTTTGTTGTTTATATTTATTTAATTGACATGAAGCATGTCTTTGTACATTTACATTGAAAGAAATAAGTAAAATTGACTATTTATTTATTTAAATAGCCTTAAAGCTTTGAAAAACGATGTCTTTTGCTGCAATTTTACCTCATTTTTGGTCAAGAAATGTGCGTTACATTAACATTTTTCAACATATTTTATAATGTCATGTACGTTACTTTAACTTCTTTCCTAAATTTTTGTTACTTTGTCCCTTACATTAATTTGTATTTTCTTGGTCGGTGTAAATATCTTACTTAATAAGCGCTCACACAGATATTCTGAAGCCACATAAAAAAAAAATATCAGAGGAATTTGATTTGCGGGCAGTGTAAGATAATAGTGTTATGTTATTTTGGTTTCCTACCTCATTATTAAAGTTTGTTTGCCTGCGTAAGGGCCCATTTTTATTTTGAAAATTAATGTAAGATGCATATCGGACATAGAAACTTGTATTTGTAATTAGTGTAAGGAACATCAATTGGCCGATATGATGAAAAATTTAACGTATGAGACATACATCATTTTTTATGTCCTTAACAGTACTTTTTACACCTGATTTTTAAACTTTTGCTCACTTTTTGTTTAAGGTAAGAGACATTTTTTTCAAGATATCAAAAAGTTATATATACCATTCGATAGAGCTCGAAATTCTGAATGCAATGATATATATAACTCAAAATCGCCAAAATGTCCCTTACGCTAATTCATATTTCCGTAGTCGATATATCAACTCCCAAATCCCTTAGTCGCTTCTTACGACTACCATGGGAAATAAATGGGGTGATGCTATTCTAAGCCGGCAATTTTATCTGGTATTTATCATTTATTTATTTTATTATCATTGGAAGCTGATCAAATTGTAAATGGACTGCACGCCCCACATTTATCCGTCGATTGCATTTTATCAGTCAACTTGAAATGAAGCCCATTTTAAATTTTCCATTGACGGTTCATACACCGGTATAAACGGCTTTCTGCTTGAATGAACGATGAAACTGGTTTGTTAGTATAGTTAATTAACAGATTTATTTAGAAATCTGAATCAATACTTATTCAAATTAGGATTAAAAATGGAAAACCTGTCCAAATATGCAATATGATTTTGCGTTACAAACTAAGCTGCGCCTACCCCCAATGAATTGGGATAAGAGCAGGGAGTAATATTTAGATAGTCCACATGGCTTGGCTTAGGCCCTTCTAAGAAACGCGGAAGATTCAAAGAATGCAAATAGGTCCCTAGCAACAAAGCGCGGCTCGGGTCTGATAAATAATGAACCTTCAATATTGTCAAAGACGCGCCCACAACCGCAACATAAAGTAAAATAGGTAAGATATTGCTTACGAAGTTAATTTCCCGTGAACAACTACAAAATAGGTACATAAATCACTAGTTACAGTTAAATAATTTCATGCATACGGTGTGGGGTAGACAGAACGTAAATGGCCGTAAAACAGTAATTATAGACCACATTAATCGAGAGCAAACATTACCACCTTTGACAAACATTAATCGAGGGCAATTTAAGAAAATTATGTATCACTGAACTTAGTGATAGCACGTGATAGGTATATTGTTAGTCCCTCGCCTAAACCGTTATTCGAAAAAAAGGCACCGTTTTAGGGCCAGCTAACGTAGTAAATGGTAAATATTTTATTCAAAGACAAACACACAAATAAATATCAGACCAGACAGTACGTAAAGTAAAATATTACTACTTACTTATGATAGATTGGTACCTTATGTTATGGTCGGTATAACGTAAGTATCGGCACGAGACATCGTAAACACGGCGACTTAATAGTATCATAGCCGTCTGCCATAAGCCATTCAAATTCACAATGAACTATTAAACTATGTATCTTGTCTTTACGTACCAAGTAAGTATGTAATAGTTCACAGAATCAACAAATGACGAACTCGAGGTCAGAGATTTTTAAACCATCTACTATAACTATCTAGTAGCTTGGCTGTTATCTATCACTTGTCTTGGTTGTTGTTACTTCTACTTTTCTTGTGGGACACCTAGTCGCCCGATACTCGATGAAACCTAGTGTCAAAGTATCTCAACCGCCTAATACAAGTAGCAGACCTCTGACCTGATTGTGTAGTAGGTAGGTACCTAACGAACACCGTCCAAGTAATCATACACAGCAACCGGGACAGACGGCTTAATGTGCCCTCTGAAGCACGAAACCATCTTGCTTCGGACAATCAGGTGGTTCAGCCTGCAATGTCCGAACCAGACCGGGAAAAAAATTCACACAGTGGTAAATATAACCGTTATTACTTATCGTGCCCTCCGAAATGCCTCCAAAGTTCTGCCTAGCTTGCAACATACATAGTCGTCTTACGGGTGGAAAATATGTGTCATCTCATCATGTTTAACAATATTAACAGCCTCATCAGTCCACTGCTGGACATGTCTCCCCCTAACATTTTAATTAATAGGGTCTTTCATTCCAAATACCTCGTATATGCTTGTATGAAAATTCCGATAACCGCATATAGGGAAAAATTTTAATTATCTATTGACGCAACCAAAAATTATTACAATGCACATAGTAGGTAAGATCGCTTAAGTGAGAGTTCCCGTTTTTTCCCGAGTTTGGCCCCGCCTTGGAAACGAATCTTTAGGCTATTCTTTAGCTATTCCGAGCCGGGGCCTTGCTAGCATACTTACAAAAAAAAAATGGCAGCCATTTTTATTGGCCAAAATTTTGTTATTTTGTAATAACTCAAAACTGGTAAGTGCTATAAATGAACATTGTATAGAAGAAATGTTACGCGTAAATTTCTGCACAACCTTGTTCTAATAACTTTTTTGATAATCTAATAGTTTGCGAAAAAACGCTTTAATACATGGCAGTTTTTTCTAAAAACTCACCAAATCTAAAATATGAATTATGTAGTGAAGTTGGGGATTAAGAATTACTTACTGTGTGGGTAGACCTTGCTACGGTATCCTGACTGATACTTAGTAACAAGCTTTCTGCCCAGAGGTTTTACCCGCTAATATATTTTCAATTAAACAAGCAAATTTTTTGCCAATTTACACCCTGAGTTTTACCACCTTATGAGATGATTTTCTTAAATTCCTTTCCTGGTGTTAATTCACCCAACCAAAATAACCTCTGCGCAAAATTTCAAGAACCTAGGTCCAGTGGTATTGCCTGTGCATAGATTTACAATTTGTAAAAAAAATATTAAATTTGTTCGTAGTTGCCACATTTTTATTTTTTTGCAATCTCTTGAGGCTGTTCTTTAATAGTTCTGACCCAAGGTCCTGTTAGGATAGCAAAAAAGAACAAAATGTGGCAACAACGAACAAACTCTACTTTTTTCATACAAATTGTATACCACGCACAGGCAATACTACTAGACCTAGGACCCTGAAATTTTGCACAGAGGTTATTTGAATAATCTTAATTAATATCAAGGAAGGATTCCAAAAAATTCATCACCTAAGGTGGTAAAACAATGGACGAAAATTTGTATAAAATTAACTTGTTTCCTTCAAAATATATCAGCGGGTAAAACCGCTGGGCGGAAAGCTTGTTACTAAATATCAGGCAGGATATTGTAGCATGGTCTACCCAAACAGCGAGTGACTCTTAATCCCCAACTTCACTACGTACTTTATACTTTCTAATTTGTGAGTTTTCAGCAAAAACTGCCATGTTGTGCTACGTTTTTCTCGCAAACTATTGGATTATGAAAAAGTTATTGATAACATTCATATGCAGAAATTTACGCTTAACATATCTTCCATACAATAGTTAGTTGTAGCTCTTACCATTTTTGAATTATTACAAAATAACAAAATTTTGCCCAGTGAAAAAATTTTGAAACGGTTGCCATTTTTTTTTTGTAAGTAGGCCAGCAAAACCCCGGTTCGGCATAGGTAAAGAATAGCCTAAAGATTAGTTTCCAAAGCGGAACCGACCTGGAACACGCACGGGAACTCCCAAAATATTTTTGTATAGAAATTCTAACCTACTAACAGTGTTTATTGCACAGCCTAGCCTACAACAAACCAGTTTCATCCAGTTTGAGCTACAT
The DNA here is from genome assembly GCA_024500475.1 of Phthorimaea operculella. Taxonomy (NCBI): domain Eukaryota; kingdom Metazoa; phylum Arthropoda; class Insecta; order Lepidoptera; family Gelechiidae; genus Phthorimaea; species Phthorimaea operculella. The sequence continues at coordinate 2,942,735 of JANFCV010000019.1, read as the reverse complement.
TTATCTGGTCGCAGCACTTCATCAAAATTCTGTTACTCATTCATAATCAGAATACAACTTTTGTAACGTATTAATTATAATCCAGTCAAGTGCCTATTTCGGGCCCCGTTTGCCGTAACAAAAAAACGTAACTTGATGTAGAGCGCCGGATGTTAACCCCATTCAGAGGCCATATTTCGGGCTAAAATCTCTGTCAAAATGCTAATAGGATTAGTCAGTTGGTACTATCAGCAGTGTCACGATCACGAGTAGAGTACCTACCAGTACGATTACTCATTTCATTCATTCCTACTACCTACTCTATGATGGCGGTCGTTACACAACCATGTCAGAGGCCTGTTAACTTGCAGTAGGCGGTTGAAAAACTCTGACAACAGGGTTCATCGGGTCGTTGAACGACTCGGTGTCCCACACGAAAAAAAAAAAGAAGACTACCTACTACATGGCTACCAGTAGATGTTGCAGCCATCAAAACTAAAATGTAACCAACCTGGTAGGTATATGGTACTCTAGTAAAATGCTACTACCAGAACGTACTAAATATGTAAGTGTAGCTAGAAGTAAAATGACCTATATCTTTTGCCCGACTGCCTCAGAAGGAGGTTTATGTTTTTCGAGAGTATGTATGTATGTTGTGGGTATGTATGTGTAGACAAAAAATTCAGCAGTGCGAGTGACACTGGCTATTATTAAAAATTCATAACATCATCGATGGCGGATTTTTATCGCAAAATATAACTTTGAAATCACCGCAGTTCGTTTAATACATCTGCTTTTTTGTAAGTTTAAAGGTAACATCCACAAAACACTAAGAACAGTTTTGGATTCTTAGTGTATTTTTGATGTTACCTTTAAACTTTGATTCGCTGGACTATCTTCTAAATATAGCGAAGAACGAACGTCCGAAACGATTGGTCTATTTCTGTAGCCAAAGGATGGACCTGTTAAAAGTTAACTGCAGGGTCTTCGGTCATGTCCATAGATTCAGATCAGAGCCACGAGAGGGCCGCGGGAGTAAAGTTTTATCTACATACGTACATATATCACGCCTATATACCTTGCGGGGTAGGCAGAGCGTAAACAACGGCTATTTACACCAAGTCTGACAAAAGTTTGAGAGTCAGACTGTCGTCCCCTACAATTGCAATACACAACAACTCTGAAATCCCATATAGTAGCTTCTAACCAACCTAGTAGGTATATGGTTCTCTAGTAAAATACTACTACCAGAGAACACTAAATAATATGTAGGTATAGCTAGAAGTAAAAAACCCTACATCTTTTACCCGACTCCCTCATTCTGGAGGAGGTTTATGTTTTTTGAGAGTATGAATGTTGTGAGTAAGTATGTAGACAAGAAATACGTTTTCACAGGCTACAGCCCAAACGGATGAGCGGATTTAACATGTAAGGTGTCATTACATTTGTCTCAGCAGTGCGAGTGACACTGGCAATTATTAAAAACTCATAACATCATCGATGGCGGTTTTTTATCGCAAAATACAACTTTGAAATTATTTTTTGTAAGTTTAAAGGTAACATGCACAAAACACTAAGAACAGTTTTGGATTTTAGTGTATTTTGGATGTTACCTTTAAACTTTGATTCGCTGGACTATCTTCTAAATATAGCGAAGAACGAACGTCCGAAACGATTGGTCTATTTCTGTAGCCAAAGGATGGATCTGTTAAAAGTTAACTGCAGCGTCTTCGGTCATGTCCATAGATTCAGATCAGTTTTATCTACATACATACATATATCACGCCTATATACCTTGCGGGGTAGGCAGAGCGTAAACAACGGCTATTTACACCAAGTCTGACAAACGTTTGAGAGTAAGACTGTCGTCCCCTAAAATTGCAATACACAACAACTCTAAAATCCCATATAGTCGCTTCTTACGACACCCACGGGAAAGACATGGGGTGATGCTATTCTAAGCCGGCACCACACGTCGCATCTGATACTATCTGTTGCTAACCAGTCTTATGTATGATGGTATATGTTATGTTATTTACGGTATCCCGTCGAAGATATGACCATGATATATTCTTTGATATGAGTACGATGGTAAAGTTTACGATATCCCACGCTTTCAGCATATTTATCTATCGGTTTACCATCAATCATCATAGAATGTTGCTATGCTTTTATTTTAAAAAGCTTTTACCATTTTGAAATCTATATAAGTGGCTTCTTGTTATTTTTTGCAGCACACGTCATGTCAAGTAGGTAAGATTTGCAACGTACTCTCCTGCCTCGCCACTGCCGAACGAATTGCCGTGTGGTGCCTTCTTAGAATAGCATTACCCTACATCTTTCCCGTGGATGTGGGATTTGAGAATTATTGTGCATTTCAAATTTTAGGAGACAGGCTGACAACTGTCGCAATGGTGTTACAGTTTTCTGAATGACTCTCAAACTTTTGTAAGATGTGGTGTAAATGGCCGTTTTATACAGCCGATTACGCGCTGCCTACCCCGCAAGGGATATAGGTGTGATATATGCATGTAGTTTACCATCAAGCATCCATCATAAAATGTTGCTATGCTTTCTATGCTTTAATAAACCTTTACCATTCGAAATCTATATACCTAAGTGGCTTTTTGTTATTTTTGCAACACACGTCATTTGGCAAGGCAGGAGTACCTACGTTGTGAATCCAAAACGAACATCTATCATAGAAAGATCAGTACATCCATCTATCAAGTTTCAAGTGCCGTTTGATGCCGACTTAGAATATCATCACCCTTTATCTTTCCCGTGGGTGTCTTAAGAAGCGAATAAGGGATTTGAGAATTGGTGTGCATTGCAATTTTAGGCGCCAGGCTGACAAGCTGAACAACTTTCCCTGAGGTCTAAATCTAAAGTGCAAAGCCTAAAAAATAATTGGACCACTCATAAAATTATTGCTCGAGCAGTAAACTATTTTTGTATGGAAGGTTTTTTTAGACGTTAATCTTTGGTCTTTAAATAAAGTTGTTCAGTTTGACCTGCTGAGCTTAGCATTTTCGTGAAAGTTGGTCGTTCGGTAACACCTTGTATAGAGAACAAATAGCATAAAACCAAAGACAATAAACGTACATTTGTAAGCAACTGTGAACGCTGGAATCCCATTAGGTAGAGTTGGTGTTTGATCAACTAAGGAACTCGAGATCACAAAGACGTCCACGTAAACTACATTAAGGAAACAGTAAGTAGGAAGGTAATGCGTAAAAACAAGCAGATGTATTAAAATAAAAAACCCGATTGCGGTGATTTCTAAGTTATATTTTTGAATTAAAAATCCGCTATTCCGAATTTACGAAGCTTTAATATAGTAAGTGTTAGACGCGTTGCTGCTGAGACGAATCTAACGACACCTTATACGTCAAGATCCGCCTAGCCGTTTGGGCTGTAGCCCATGATAAAGAATTCCTTGTCCAGGATAGGGGGAGGCAGGGGGAGGCCCATGACCAGCAATGGACAGTTGTAGCTGTTAAGGTTAGATAAGGTAAGTGCGTGAACTAAAATCAGAAAATCAAAGAAAATGTCAACCCTATTTGTAATTAATGCTCTTATAGATGATATCAGGCTGTGCGGTGCCGGCAGAGTAGAATAGCACCACCCCCTAACAGCCACCAATAAACCCGACCCAAACAGCCAGAGCCAACCGTATGGTGGCGGTTAATCCACCACAAAACATTCCCAAGGAGGGTTGACGTCTGGTAGGCGGCCGGTCGTAAAATTGAGCCAAGTCCTTTGCAACACAATTTTGTGTTCAACAAAACGTGTTGCGCCGACCCCAAGTAATTGGGATAAGGGCAGGAAGATGATGATAGGTGATATTACCGCCACCATGCCGTTGACCATATTCGTCAGATGTTCAGCCGAGGTCAAAAACTCTACGCCGCCGGGGTGGCAGTATTCTTAGCCGCTACCACACGGCGAAAAAAATCAAGTAATAAATAAAATCATAAAAATCCATATTAGGTAATTCTCTGAAGTGCAGACTAAGTGACATTTTATCTATGATCATCAGATAGATAACAGTTTCACCCGCCTACACTATCATTATATTAAAGGTCAGCGAAATGAGAAGGAAAGGGAAATACAGTGTTCTGAAATATTTGTCATACGTGAGGATAACGGCCATTTACGCTACTGTCTACCCCACAAGTGCTACAAGCGTGATTGATATTTGATTATAATCACGTGATCGATATTGGAATTAATCAGAATCACGTCCAGTTATAACTAGTTGTGTAAGACTAACATTCCGTGTGTGATGTTAAAAGTAATCTTATCTGTACATACAGGTTAATCTTTGGTCAGTATGCAAAATTTGTAGAAAATAACCCTGTACGCGTTGGCATGGTATGCCCGCAAACGCACGTGGACTGCTATGTACCTACCTATTACATAGGTATGTAGATAAATTATGCGTACAAATTTTTCCATGCTTATGGATTAGTTGGATGGAGAGCGCAATAATGCAAAGAAAGCAAGCCATATTTTATGCAATAGGATATAATTAGATATGTGACAAGACCTAAATAAGGATTACATTCAAAACTTGAGTGTTTTTTATAACTCAAGCTATTATTTCACCAAAATCGGTCAAATATTTTCAGAGATATAGCTTTCTAAAATCAACTACACTTTTTAAAACTTTCTTCACCCACGATAGTTTTAATCTAAGGTATGAATCGTGCCTCTTGACGACAAAAACAAATTAATTACAGAAGGTGTATGAAAAAGTACGTGGATTATCTTGCCAGTTGAAGAAAATGTAACATTTCCGACAATCGAACTATATTCAGACTTAAGTGTGCATGATAAACATTTGGTAAACATGGTCAACATATCTGACAATTCCTGTACAAAATATTAAAGTAGGTAAACACAGATGTCAAAATGTTTACCTTTATATTTACTGACATACCTACTGTCGCCAAAAATTTACTTTAGCTAGTTTCTGCCAGTTTAGAGTCTGAGAATTTCCAAGAAAATAGATTCGGCGAAAAATAATGATCGACACAATTCACACCTGTTTATGACGTAGGCACCTACTTATGATTCATTTATTTTAACACTTATGTAAATTAATAGCATTACAAAAGATGTGATACAAAAATAAGTAATAACTACATATTATAGTGTTATTTTTTATGTTATAGCCGTTTACGCTTTGTCTACACCGCAAGGAATATAGGCGTGATATATGTATGAATGTATGTATGTGTGTATGTTATAGCGATAAACCTCTCAACTAATTTCTAACTTCTGCTTTTCGAGTGGGACACCGCGTCGTCCAACGACCCTATGAACCCAGGTGTCAGAGTTTCTAACTGGTACCAGCTTGGTGACAAACGGACAGACAGCGAAGTCACAGTATAGGGTTTTCGTTTTCATTTGTAGCGTACGGAACATTAACCATTTTAAAAGTTATGTTTCGACTATTATGCAACGACTATTATGTTATTATCTTATCCTAAAGTAAGTCTTATTCAAAAGTCGCCATTCAATACAGCCTTCAACCTCGAAACAAAGTATATACCTATTTATTCAACACCATACAATATAGACTAAATATTCATTTTAAAATGAATACACTTAACAGACACTTCATGAATGGCCATTTTAAACAGTGAAATACTATTTTTATATTACAATACAAATACTTTGTTGGATGTGTACATACTATTTTAGTAGCGACAACAGAAAACTACTCGTACAATGCGTAAATTACATAAAAGTATATGTGAAATGGAACTTCTTGTCGAGTGGGAAACCGAGTCATCCACCGACCCGATGAACCCTGGTGCCAGAGTTATTCAACTTCTAGTAGCTGGCCTTTGATATGGTTGACTAATAGTTAGAGAGCCCAGGGGGTAAGTGGCTATCTCATAAGGTACCACGATAGGCTAGGTTTGGATCGTTAACCAAGACTTAAACAAGTCGTATGACCCAGGTCTGCCAGAGCCAATCCTGCCGAAACATAAAAATAATCGATATTTTTCAGAGTCATTTTTTCGTAAAAATTATGTCATAAGGTACCACAATGAAAGTGCTGGCATCAGTTAACCATTGAAAAATTATGTAAAAAAGCTTGGTCTGCCACTGCGCACCCTGCCGGAAGTGCTTGCCAGACCTCTCCAAAGATGCCCTTCCGACACCCCTAAACTATCTCATCGGGTACCGCGACGCGACCACCACAACATAATAGCCAAGATCACTCTGACAATAGATCACAAGGTCTGCCAGGCCTGAACTTGCCGCATCCTAGTGTTTCAGACATTTGAAGTTGTAGGTCCAGTGTATGAAAAATGACCTATATCTTTTTCCCCCCGTGTTTGATTTTGATGGTGCCTTAATACGAAATGCTCTCCATAATGAGGAGCTTCGAGTCATATAGGACAGTTGGGTGGAGGGTTTCAGTATTGAACGCAATCCTGTCAAAAAGTTTGAAATGGAGGTTTGGTCTATGAAAACTGGCCTATATCTTATTCCCCCCGGGTTTGATTTTGATGGCGCCTTAATACGAAATGCTCTCCATAACTAGGAGCTTTGAGTCATATAGGTCAGTGAGGAGGAGGGTCTCTGTATTGTACACAATCCTGTCAAAAAGTGTGAAATTGTAGGTAAAGTGTATGAAAACTGGCCTATATCTTTTCCCCCACTGGTTTGATTTTGATGGTGCCTTGGTATGAAATGCTCGTAATGATTAGGAGATTCGATTTGTATAGGTCAATTGGATAGAAGGTCTCTGTTCTGTGCAGGTCCTTAGATGAGATAGGTTAGGGGTGTCGGAAGGGTATATTTGGAGGGGTCTCCCAAGGACTTCCGGCAGAGTGCGCAGTGGCAGACCAAGTTTTTTTAACATAATTTGTCAATGGTAAGCTGATGCAAGCACTTTTATTCGAGTTCCTTATGATATGACAATTTTAACTGATAAAATCTGCAGAAGTTATCGAATATTTTCATATTTAGGAGGATTGTGCACAGAACAGAGACCTTCTATCCAATTGACCTATACAAATCGAATCTCCTAATCATTACGAGCATTTCATACCAAGGCACCATCAAAATCAAACCAGTGGGGGAAAAGATATAGGCCAGTTTTCATACACTTTACCTACAATGACAGCATTTTACCTACCAATAAAATGCTTATTAAACTACTTACCTCCTATAACCATACTTAACATGAGAGTAGCAACTCATCTATACCTACAGCTACGATCACACTATCTGTCCTTGCTCGTGATTGGTTGCTCCCACCTCCCCGCTCCTCACTCCGACGGCAGGGCGGGGCGAGTCGGCCCGCTTGGCTTCATTGCGTCTCACAATAATATTCTAATTAGAATATTATAATTATTTTGTAGAAAATGTTTTTTATTTTTTACAAAATATCCCAGGCAGAATTAAAAATGTATGGTTATAGGAGGTAAGTAGTTTAATAAGCATTTTATTGGTAGGTAAAATGCTGTCATTAAACAACTGTACGTCCTATAACCATACTTAACATGAGACATGTTTCCTATCGCCTGGAGGAGTGGGAGCTATCGCCAAAGTGATAAACTATAAAAAATTCAAATATTGTTAAATAATTTATAATATAGAATCTGTTGAATTCAGTTATATTGGTCCACTATATTAATGAATTAAACAATCATTTAAGGATATACAAAATACAAAATTCTGTCATTCCAGACGCTCACTCTTGACGATTAATAAGCGTAAATTATTAAAATATAAATGTTATTACAAATCTGATTTACTGCATTATGGCATTCTAGTCAAGCATATTAGAATAATGATAAATACTAGAGTATTTAACACATGACATAATGCCTTTCAAAAGTTTTCCTCGTATCTGAAATCAAATTCACAAATTACAGACTTACATTACCTAATCCATTGTGAATAAGTAGTGAATTAGTACACGGAAACACAATTGCAGTTTTCCGAAACAATCAACAAAAATATAATAGGTACCTTTTTCTTAAAACGCAACAATAAAGAAAAGAGGAAGGTAACCACCGTTAGCTAGCGGTAGGATACGCAAAATAGGTAATATTTATATAATCTTCCATTCTAACTACCTATGTACTAAGATAGTAAGTAAATCAGCAACCATTACACACAGAAAAACAAAGCTGATATATTTTTATTGTGCTTGATTGCTCAAGCTGTAGGTAATGTAATAGTGTAACCTGAATCCCTTACTAAAAGATCAACGGTAAATCTTAAGGTATGCATTGTCCTAACTAGGCAATGGCAGATAGAAAAACTGGCCATCAAATACCTTAATTCCAATAAAATAAACTTTCTTAATATAATAATAATTGCAAAAATCATATCTTCATATGACTTTCTAATACGTAATTGGGGCTTACCATAATATTTATAAGATTAGCAAATAATAATTAAAACTAACCTTGTTTAAGTCTGTCTAGTCTAGTCGGAGTAACGGTCAAGCTTCATAAAAACACAATCACTCTGGCTGTCACAGAAACTTCATTGTATGAATCTATTGATATAATTTTCTTAGAACAACTAACGAGGTGAATAAAATTATTATTAATAACAGACTATCTACCTCTGACCGTCCCTTGGAAACCCAAGTAACCGTTAACATTTATTAAAAGCGCATGAACTTGTCTGTATAACGTACATATAACATAGCCCACTTACCGCGGAAAACAAAAATGTAGGTATCTGCCTGCTGACGTAGGTAGTCGGCATAAACAACTCATTGTAAATCTCTTAATTGGTAATAGATTGATATCCAACTCAGAGTGCACCTGTGTACGCATAGTGCAACAGTCACCGTTAGTTCACAATGTATCTGTACAATTTATAAACTACCATCGTACCTTCGTAGGCAGGTCGAAATGGCATTTCCGCTATCTGTTTTGCAAAATATTATACTTGATAGACATAATAACCTAATAGGTAGGTACTTTCACGAATGCCTGACCTTCAGAGCAAATATATTGGAACAAGCGGCATTATATTTTGAGTTACGTGTGTCTAAAAATAGATACATTCATTCACCACTTTACGTTTTAAAATACCTTATACACGGCAGTCAGGAGTCTTTTACTCGTGACTCAAAACGATGTAAATTTGCGAAAGTACCCTCTATTTGACATCATTAGTTTTAAAACGTGTTATAGCGTTGTTTATTTCATAAAAGTACCCGCATAGACTGTAGGTAGTTTTTTGTTTATTTTCGCATAAGACTTCATTCATAATAAATAGAGTAGGTAGCAAGATGACCACACAAGATAAAAATAAAAACTCATACCTGATCATACCGATCGAGACGGTATTAAGTACAATGGTTATTTTGAAATCGGTTTACAACTTTTTATCTCTAGTGCAGTTGGTTAGACACATTACGTAATAAGCATGTAATTCATATCATAACACTTTGAGTGTATTACTACCTATGATAGTAAGTATGAAAACATCCTAGATACATACATATACGTATATATCACGCCTAAACCTTTGCGGGGTAGGCAAACTTTCTAAAGTAACATTACGTATATCATGTCCAAGGTTATGGCAACCTAGGAGGTAGGTACTTCAAGTATACCTAACTTATGTTATGATATGACATGTAGGCATTACTAGTTTTCAGTAGCTAGACCTTAGCTAGACTTGTTAAGACAATTTACCACCAGTTTTGATGTTTCATAGCTTGTGAATCTACAACAGAATGTAGTTATACATTTGCAACATGATGGATTAAGTAAATCACCTAGGTACATTACATAAATCTGTATCCCAAACACACACTTTTCTCTCGATAAATTGAAAAAGCAAAAACTTTTCATAGTTTAGGTGTGACATTTATTGAATGGGTAGGTAGGTAGTTATTTACTTATCCGTTTTGAGATGAGGCCATTACAATACGGCCTCCTTCTCTCCCCACTTTTGTTTGTTTTCATGTTGCTTTAAATCTCGCTAAAACATGTAAATTTTAACTTAACTCTTCAGAGAGCTTAGATTGTACATATTTCCCTCCGGGGTTGATTGCTGCCAAAAATACAGCAAGTACCTATTTGAAGTAGGTACTTTCATGACACTCTTTGACCATAGTTCAAAGAAGTAAACGAATGACAAGCGTAAGGGATATCCCTTAGCATGACCTTAGTATTAACGTATTATATTTTTAGGGGACACAGTAGTAAGAGAATATTATTTCATAGACCTGATTTCTTGCTACCTATGACAGTGAGCAAGGGAAATACATAAATGGTCGTTCCATTACCAGAACAATGTTGTAACTTATTTCTTATTGCAGGGCCTAGTGAGCCACTGTAATGATCACAAAGTGAAACTGTTTAAGACATTAACCTGCCGGAACTTCAGCCTTCAGCATAACCTGAGGTTATGGTAATGTCCTTATTGACAATCTCCTTGCGTAGGTGTTTCTAACTAGCTCAAAGCTACGCAGGAGCATTCCACGAAAACATCAACTTCTTGTTGCTTACGTGACGTTTAGCATCTACTTTACGCTTAAGTTTTGTATGATACAAAGCTACTGTATGTGAAATTTTTTTAAAACTTTTATGTTAATATCAAATCTCTTACACGGAAATATTAGAAGCCTCAAAACATTTTCTTGGAATGCCTCTACATACGCTAAGATGTAAACTTCTTTTACAAAAAATTGTAACAGTCATTTCAAAGAAACTTTCATTGAAAATAATTATCTCAGATGCGTCCATCGGATTATGGACTTTGTAAACAAAACCGTGTTGGGTAGGTATTCAATTAGAATACTTATCTTAATAAAATGCCACATGCAGGATTCGAACCTGCGAGATTCACTATCACACACACTACCCTTCGTTACACTCGTTAATTTCGTCTGAGGCAAGGCCCTGACGATGTACTATTTGTTTTTATAGAATACTTCGAAATTAGTAAAAGGAGAATCCTTTATTTTGTAGATAAGACATATCGTGCATGCGCCGACTTTCGGCTGTTTGATATGGGATAGGTATAAGAGTAATACCTAATACAGTACAGTTTATATTTTAAGCCACAGAGTTTTATCAAAGGCGCTGGCCGACTCTTTCTGCGCGAGGTATTAAATAATATGTAGGTACGTTTCGAAACTTTTGGGTCCACGATGACCCCGTCCTTTTGAGGAGTATGTAGTACCGAAACGCAACAATATACTTATCACTATTTTGTGCGATATTTGTCTCGCATTACAAAATATCAGTTCGTCACGTATACGAAAGGCACTAGGACGAAAATTAAGGCCCTCCTGCAAGTGCAGGCGAGAGCAATCTGCATGACATCAAAAAGCACAACCCCTGCGCGGGGATGTAGGAGTTCAAGGGCTCGCCATGCGCTGACGGCCAACGTACTCCTAATGATGTTATAAAATAGGGTATACCTTGCATTGCGCAGACAGAGGTAACATATAAAAAACAAGGGAACATGGCCTAGTTCGCCAAGCCATATAATATCAATTATCATTGCAATAGAATAAAATTAGGTATATACCTTACAAAATATCCTTGCGGAGATTTAATTTGTTCTATTTTGTAGGACGTTTTACGGACTATGTGTGCCGTAAACTCTCACTGCATTATACTGGGTCACAGCGACACCCTTTTAGTGAAATTCTTTAATTTTAAAGAAACACTTCAAAGAAAAAGAACTTTGAAGGTAGATTTTGAATATGTAAATCAACGATTTTAAAAAGTGAGGACCACGTGTTTATAGCGTCGAACACGTTGCGACGTGTCAAACAAAACACAAACTTAAAAACCACGTGTCTGATTACAGACTGAAGTTTTTTTAAATTAAATAATATATTTGTTGATGAAAATCCATAAAATCAATCAGTGACCTTACTTCACTCCGTGGCGTACACGGAGGACATCTACAAATATTTCGAACGGATAATAATTTAACTAAAAATATACCCTGAGGCAAAATGTATCACTTACAGATAACTAGCTCAACGGATCAGCTTTTTGTGTTGCAAATATTTAAATCATGTCACTCAAGGCTTATGAAAGGCACTATAATTACTGGATTTTCATTTGATTGTCCTCAAAAGAAGAGAACGAATTTATTACTTCGATACCAACCAAATTTCTTTAACACACTTTGCTTATTTAATTGGGATCTTACTTCCCTGAAATAGTTATCTATTTAGTTCACTGGCGCGGCCTTCCTGAACAATTTATTTACTCGTAAACGGACTTTAGACTGAGCTTGGTCTAAATTATGAACAGTCGTAAAATATAATAATTGCAAAGTAGTGTTCGACGGAAACCGCCTTCAGAAATTTGATTTTCAAGTGCATGCTCAATAAAATAGAAAGGACTTACCCAATCTTGTACACTCACTGAATTTACATTTTTAAAAGGACAGATAATTATAATATTTAAAAAACGAACGGTGTAAAACCGTTATTAATTAAAAATTTAAAAGAAAATAATTTTTCGAAAACGCCATAAAATAAGAAATTGAAATAGTTAAATTAAAATAATTTATTAAATTTTATAATTTATGAATTATAAAACTTTGGCGAAATTCAAAAAATTATTTTCTGAGCGCGACCGTGCGTTAGCACAGAAAAATCGCCAATGAAGCCAAGCGGGCCGACTCGCCCCGCCCTGCCGTCGGAGTGAGGAGCGGGGAGGTGGGAGCAACCAATCACGAGCAAGGACAGATAGTGCGATCGTAGCTGTAGGTATAGATGAGTTGCTACTCTCATGTTAAGTATGGTTATAGGACGTACAGTTGTTTAATTTCACATTTTTTGACAGGATTGTGTACAATACAGAGGCCCTCCTCCTCATTGACCTATATGACTCAAAGCTCCTAGTTATGGAGAGCATTTCGTATTAAGGCGCCATCAATATCAAACCCGGGGGGAATAAGATATAGGCCAGTTTTCATAGACCAAACCTCCATTTCAAACTTTTTGACAGGATTGCGTTCAATACTGAAACCCTCCACCCAACTGTCCTATATCACTCGAAGCTAATCATTATGGAGAGCATTTCGTATTAAGGCACCATCAAAATCAAACACGGGGGGAAAAGATATAGGTCATTTTTCATACACTGGACCTACAACTTCAAATGTCTGAAACACTAGGATGCGGCAAGTTTAGGCCTGGCAGACCTTGTGATCTATTGTCAGAGTGATCTTGGCTATTATGTTGTGGTGGTCGCGTCGTGGTACCCGATGAGATAGTTTAGGGGTGTCGGAAGGGCATCTTTGGAGAGGTCTGGCAAGCACTTCCGGCAGGGTGCGCAGTGGCAGACCAAGCTTTTTTTACATAATTTTTCAATGGTTAACTGATGCCAGCACTTTCATTGTGGTACCTTATGACATATTTTTTACGAAAAAATGACTCTGAAAAATATCGATTATTTTTATGTTTCGGCAGGATTGGCTCTGGCAGACCTGGGTCATACGACTTGTTTAAGTCTTGGTTAACGATCCAAACCTAGCCTATCGTGGTACCTTATGAGATAGCCACTTACCCCCTGGGCTCTCTAACTATAAGGAACGACTGCCTTCTAAGTTATTTATCATAGACAGAAACCGGGACCGATGGCTTACCGTGGCACCATCTTACTTTCAGATAATCAGGTGGTTCAGCCTGCTATGTCCTAACCAGACTGGAAATAAATTCACAAAATGTAAATACCAACTTTGTGAAAGCCCCGCCAAGAATCGAACCCGTAACCTTCTGCGTCGAAGGCAGTCACACAGGCAGAGTAGTAAAGAACAAATTGTCCATCGTCCAATCCAAACAAATGTTTAAGCTAAGCCTTCTCAAATGATAACATTGTTTACAAGCTACTGAAAAGGATTTTCACGTTTGCAAACATTGTATATCTTATCTTAATAATTCAGAAGCCATAAAAAGGATTATCCTTTCATAACATAATATCTTAATAAACCGTTCAGGTCTCAAGGACGTCTGTAAAATCTTTGCAACAAGTGTATCGACAGGTTGATGTATAATGCCGAATTAGAACAACATCACCCCATTTCTTTCTTATTTGTCGTAGAACCAATGGAAGGTGGTGTAAGCGGGTTCTCGAGTGGAGGCCACGGCTTGGCAAGCGTAGTGTTGGACGCCCTCCGGCCAGATGGATTTACAGAGAGCGGTAGCGACTCGATAGCGAAAACGGGAGATAGTGCCTTGTGGCGTACCCTGGGGAAGGCCTATGTCCAGCAGTGGACTGCTATGGGCTGATGTAATGTTATGTGATTTCTTTCGTATGAGACGAATATAGAGCTCGAGGGTTTCATGGGTAGGTCTTACAATATGTCATTAAAGTTAAAGCTACATTTTACGATGGCCGGTCACGCCGTGAAACCCTGGTGTCAGAATTTTACAATCGCCTACTACAAGTGGCAGGCCTCTGACATGGTTCTAACGACCGCCGTCTTGCCGCCGTCTAAGTAATCAAAGACAGCAACCGGGACCGACAGCTTAATGTGCCCTACATAGTACGGAACCACAAAGTAAGTATTGGCTAGCGCCGGAACCATCTTTCTTTTCGAACAATCAGGTGGTTCGGAAAGTACCGAAAAGGTAGAAAAATATGTCATAAAAATAATTAGCTTTAAGGCAAAAAGAAACCTGCAGCGCCCATTCAACTAACTAAGGCCCGTTGCATATTTCGCAAAAGATCTAAGAATCAAAAAGAAATTCTAAATGATTTTGCCACTTTTTCTAGTTCTATTGGAAGAAACGGCCACCCCTCTTATTGGAGGGGTTATGGAGGGGTCCAAGGAATGTATCGAATTACCTTTCAGAAAGAGCAAGATGAAATCGTGACAAATACAGGTTTCTTTAGCCTGCCTTACATTTGCCATACCTTCTAACACAATACCTGTACCTGTTAATCTCTGCGGGTCTAGGTCAGGTGCCTGCTGGCCAATAAATCATCATTTTCTACAAATGGATACTAAATCTACACGCCATAGCTCCACTCCACCACATTATGAGTCAAAATATACACATTGACCGAAAGTGTATGTTTGTCCTGTCCCGATTCCCACTTGCCATATTTTAGACCGTCTTACTTTTGCCATACAAACTTAAATATATCACGCCTATATCCCTTGCCAGGTAGCCAGAGCGCCGACGGTTTTAAAAACTACTATTTACGCTACGTCTCGTCTGACAAAAGTTTGAGAGTCATTCAGAAAACTGTATATCAATCATCTATTCACCCAACAATAGGGACAGGTCTTCAGCCTGTCGCCTAAAATTGCAATACACATCAGCTCTCAAATCCCTTAGTCGCTTCTTATGACACCCACGGGAAAGATATGGGGTGATGCTATTCTAACATAATACCTGTACCTGTTAATCTCTGCGGGTCTAGGTCAGGCGCCTGCTAGCCAATAAATCATCATTTTCTACAATTGGATACTAAATCTACACGCCATAGCTCCACCACATACGAGTCAAAATATACACATTGGCCGAAAGTGTATGTTTGTCCTGTCCCGATTTCCTCTTGCTTTATTTTAGACCGTCTTACTTATGCCATACAAACTTAAATATATCACGTCTATATCCCTTGCGAGGTAGCTAGAGCGCACGGTTTTAAAAAACTACTATTTACGCTACGTCGTCTGACAAAAGTTTGAGAGTCATTTAGAAAACTGTATATCAATCATCTATTCACCCAACAATAGGAATAGGTCTTCAGCCTGTCGCCTAAAATTGCAATACACATCAACTCTAATTATAATTATATATGTTACGGATTTTTGCACTTACATAATTTAGGTTCACTCGCGGTAGACACATCAACTCTCAAATCACTTAGTCGCTTCTTACGTCACCCACGGGAAAGATATGGGGTGATGCTATTCTAACATAATACCTGTACCTGTTAATATCTGCGGGTCTAGGTCAGGCGCCTGCTGGGCAATAAATCATCATTTTCTACAATTGGATAAGTGCACGGCTCTTCCGCCAGCCTTCTCGCGGATACCGCCAAGATGGGTGCTGGGTTCTAAGGAGTTTAACCGACTCTAAGAAAAGTACGAGTAGAATAGGGCCTTAATTCATCGCAGACTTTTGTAAGATTTTTCAGGAAGGTTTAATATCCGTTTCCATAACGTTGTCTCGAATACTAGCAAGATAGTTGCAAGAAGTGCACAGTAATATAACGTCTAATCAGGCGATATCCGGTTAGACATTCGCTCCGCCAGCCGGGTCAGGTTCAAGCCGGCCTGGGCTCAACTCAGCCGAAAAACGAAAAAAGTCCGATAGTAGGAATTACTATTATCCATTCAATATTGACTATGACCATGATTCTCAACAAGCTAGATAGAGAGCAGCTGTGGAGATCCCGCTGGCCACTTCCACCTGGGTTTATTCCACCGTCTGACACTCTGCCACGAGGACATAAATTACCGTGGCAAACCTGAAAGTCCTTGAACCGGTTGCGAACGCAAGTTGGTTGCTGCCGAGAAAGTATGGCATAGTCTGGCTTCACAGACAAAGCGCAAGTGCACTGCGACTGTGGAGGCCCATCTCAGTCTATGGCGCACTTAGTATCGTACCCCCTCTTGCAGCTGGTAGGAGCTGAACTTAGCTACAGAGAACGCCAAGCAAAAACACATCCGTTGAAAAGATTCAGTGTTCAGTGTTGATAGATAGCTTTACTTTAGCGACGTATATAGGTCCACCTCCTGGCAAGTATAACAGGTAATATAATAAGGAGGTAATTGCGGTTACTGCGCCTACTCCGAACCGTCTCAAGTTACAAATTGATAATGACCATGTCATTATTATTATGACTTTATTTCCGTAAGTAGGAAGTTATTTATAAGCCTGCTACACCCATGTCTAACCACTCCTTTTAAGACAGCTAATTTCGGAAGTTGATGGAACTCACAACACAGGAGACATCATTCGACATACAAAAAAACACTGGCTATACTGGGTTGGGTGTTACAGTACAACAAATTAAACGAAAGGTGAAGGGTAACAGAAGCATAACAGAAGTTCTAGTCGCCCATCGCCCTGATGACAACAACTCGCTGTACTTCAGTCTGCCCGCGACCATGACTGATGGATGAAACCCAGTCGAAACGTCGGGTTTCCAGGTAAATCGCTTATTTACCTGAAAACTTTCGCGATAAGGCCCATTAAAGTAACTATTATGAGTGAAAGTAATCGCAAGTGCCGAAAGGAGGACAAGGTACTCATGAAACTGAACAAATTTCTCCACGGAACATGGGTCGAGATATGAAAAAGAATTTTGCAACCCTTATGTACAAAACTGCCGATCAGCTGATTTAAGTTACAATGGGACATGTCAAATCCATACCAGCAGCATGTCAGCAAAGAAAAATAGACTTTATGTCAAATATAGCCTATTCGGACGGCCGGACTGTTAGACCAATTTCTCACAGACGCAATTCCGATTAGCTTAATCCGTTGGAACAAAAGCATGCAATGTTTTAATGAAGTAAACGTTTACACCTGGTTTAGATTAGACCACGGATTTTTCTTCATTATTTTTAACTAGCGACCCGTTAGCATTTTCAACTGTTGCAACTTATTTTCCCGCAGCAAAAAGGCATTATCTCGGCAAGTGTCATACACATAGCAAAAAAGCGAATCAATATCCGTTGCGCGGTTTAGGAGGTTTTAGCGAATTCCACGACAGACAGACCGACGGAGAAACGCAAAAAGCGACTTCATTTTATACTATGTTATACTGATTGTATTGTTAAATGAAATATATAGGGTGTAATTTTATTAGTGGCGGATCCGTTAAGGGTGTGTTCTGTTAATGAAACTGAAAATCTTTCCCCAAGGAACATAGGTCAAAATGTGAAAAAAAAAATTGTCCCTCCCATAAAAATTGACCCGGCCGGCCAACATACTTAGTATGGGAAGACCAACATTTTTTTCGTATTTCGACCTATGTTCCTTGGTGAAAGTGGTTCAGTTTCATTGACAGAACACACCCTTAACGGATCCGCCACTTATAAAATTGCAACCTATATAATTCGGAAAAGTAATGCAGTTAATTGTGACTTAACATTTCTTTACTTAGTTATGCGCATGTTATTTATTACGCTAGATAGCTTAGCCAGACAGGTAGGTATTTTCTAACCACAAACTTGATTCACACATAGACGTAGAGTGTCGTATTTGCCTACAATCTCACCTGTTGGTAAGTGATGATGCAGACGATGTTGAAGCATGCTTGCCTAGGCAGTGCCTATTCACTCTTGCCTTGAAAAGGCCCAAGTTATAATGTTCCGGAAACATATCCGCCTGCAAAGTGTAGGTATCTAACTAATCCGAAAAACTACGGCTGCTAAGTAAGCAAACGCCATATCAGCGATAATTTCAGACGGTCAGTATAGGTATAGCGCGTGTGACAAAGGTTTTTAGCTTTTTGTGTATAATTTTATCATGTGCAAGCAAGACTTTGTCTACAAAACCCACCTGGTGGTAAGTTATGATCACCTAGGAAGCGCAATAGGAGCTATATTTATGTCCAGCAGTGGTAATTGGACTAAGAATGGGAAATAAGAACAAGTTAATAATAAACATGACCGATTCGGATGAAATTTAGTACACACATAGCCTGGAAATATAAATTTCCAAAAGAAAATCGAAAACAGCTGCGGGTGAAACTGCGGGCGGAAATCTAGCTATAGATAAAACTTAAGCACGTGCTAAACTTATCTATCGTACTATCGTAACTATAATAAGGACACTGATTCATTATAGATAATGAATACAAAGCTAAACCGCTAAATATTACTTTCTGAAATTATAACTCTCACCAAAGAATCTTTCATGTAAAATGTTGCCAAGCCGAGAGGATACATGGTTGTGAAAAAAATATCAGGTCTCAAGTAGAGCAAAGCTTGTCCTAAATCTACAAACACTAATTTATCATTAACTCTACAGCTACATTTTAGACAATTTCTATGGCTTGGCCGTCACAACTCGGACCGCACATCACATACATACATATATCACGCCTATGTCCCTTGCAAGGTAGGTAGAGCGTAAATGTCTATACAAAACGGCCATTTACACCGCGTCTGAAAAAAAAGTTTGAAAGTCATTCAGCAGAAGTCTGGTGAAGATGGTGATAACGATAGTGACGAGTTGTCAGCCTGCCGCCTTAAATTGCAAGACATCAAATCTCAAATCCCTTAGGTAGCAAATCTCATATTCTTACGACACCCACGAGAAAATGAGGTGATGAATTGATATAAGCTATCCGGACCATTCAGTTTTTTTAAATAGAAAAGTTTTCCTTTCGCAGTATCAATTTGAAAAGTTCCATTCCATATACTATTATAACAGACAGACCGATGAAAATTGCAAGAAATGCGGGTCCCACGGGCCAAACGTACAATTTAATACCGGTTAGAAGCCTAGACCTAATTGGATTTCTAGAAATTCTCCATTTTACGACCGCAAACTATGCTGGTTTTGCGCTCATGTTTAATTTAACAGTCAATATATCTTAGAAGGCATATATCTATCACGTCGTAAGCACAGGTTGCTTTTTTGTTTTTTTTCGTGACGTCTAACGAACTGATGAACCCTCCTGATGTCAGAGTTTTTCAATCGCCTACTCTCTCTCTCTTCTCTTCGAGAGAGAGAGAGAGAGAGAGAGAGAGAGAGAGAGAGAGAGAGAATCGCCTACTAAAAGTAGCATACAATGTAATGTCGTAAAAGGCGACTAAGGGATTGATCCAGGGCAGCAGCGTTCCTAATATCTTCAACACCTTGCCCTGCGCTCGCTAATCCGCCTGCCAATCGGTGAGTAAGACCACAGTATAAGTAATTAATAGTACTAAGACAATACCCCCCTTTAGCGAGAAGTCCTTGTCAAGCAGTGGACTGTTGTGTTGTGGCTGTTATGGATGGATTGATTGTTATCACAGTGAATTGGGGAAGCCCTAATTGGGGGAGGCACATGCTCAGCAATAGACTGTTGTGGCTGTAGCAGTACTTTTCATTTTCACCCTAGTTATAATTGATACTTTACTTAGCATAACAACAACCAAGCTTCACAGGTGGCTCAGTAAATGCAGTGCAAATGTTATGTTAGCCAGGAATGTTCTGCGAACTCTACTCCATTGAGTACTCAAGTTGAGAAGCAGTAATTAAAAAACCGCACAGTGGTTTTGCGGTAAATGACGGTGGTACTATCAGCAGCACATCTACCTACTTATCAGTGGCGAAGGGTGACATTTTAACTTAGGTAGACCAGAGCAAAAAACTAACTAAATAAAAGTAGAATGATGTGAGTGCGGATTTGGAATTTCTGAAATGGAAGCCGATGGGAATCAGTATGTATGACCATTCGCCACTGCTATTTACCCCGGTTTTTCATGGAATTACTAAGAGTAAGAGAGAGAGAGAGAGAGAGAGACTAGTATAAGTTGGTCCCTTATATTGATAGGTTGATGTGCTGCTGTCAACTTTGCTACGAGTATGTGAAGTTTATTTATGGACTCAATATGTGGTTAGTTCTCGTAATGAGTATACTATCTATATTTAGTATTCTTTGGTACTATACAAACCACAACTCGGAACTGAGAACGGGAATACTTATCT
Source organism: Phthorimaea operculella (assembly GCA_024500475.1). Classification (NCBI taxonomy): domain Eukaryota; kingdom Metazoa; phylum Arthropoda; class Insecta; order Lepidoptera; family Gelechiidae; genus Phthorimaea; species Phthorimaea operculella. The sequence goes on along the minus strand of JANFCV010000019.1, from coordinate 2,922,118 downwards.
ATTGTCCGCGCGCGATTTGATGGCGGCCGCTGCACTGTCATATAATATTTTGAACTACCTATATATTCGAGAATTATATACCTAGGTCCTTGCGATGTAGGCAGAGCGTAAACAGCCGCAAAATAAAACGTTACATGTCATTAAGGTGCTCCAGATTTAAAATTGTTATAATTTTCTATAAAATAAATGAATTTCAGGAACATCGACTGACCTTGGCAGCCATTTACATATCAACACTTTTTTCGGTTGAAAATTGAACTTGGCTACAAATTTTCACATGTGTTTTCGACGAGATCATATTGTACATAAGGAAAGTTCATCAATTCACCGCGAGCCTCCTACACTCTGCACCCAATACCGTTTAACCACAGTTGATAGATGTAACAGTAAAGAAACTCGACCCGTTTCTGTTGGATCGCAATAATTGACACTTTCGGTTATAATACTTAATATAAAATTGAGGTTCTGGGTTCAAGTCCCTGCGGTCGCTAATGGATTATTCAATATTCTCATTTTCAATTTGTACAAATTGAAATAACTTTAAATAATCTTTCACCGTTAATAAACTGCATTATCCCTGTAAGTTTACTTGTTTATTACTATGGGAAAACACTTTATTTCCTTTCCACGAGCATTCGGGGAACATTTCGCTCGGGTGAGATCAGTTCAGCTTCCTTGTAAGCGGCGTCGCGCGTCTGTTTCGAGCATTGTTGCTGCGAGAGAGAGCGAGTGTTGTGTGAAGTTTCCTCACTGCTGAGCGCAAGCAAAGCCATGCATTCACTGTGATTTAACTTTCTTGCCAAGTCAGGATATTTGCATGCAGCTATGGCTTCTCGACGACTTGATATCACATTCACCCACTAGAGATGGGATTCTACCCAGGTAAATACCCAGATTTGGGTATATACCCATTTTTACCCGTTTTTTCCTACCCGAATTAGTTTTTACCCGGGTAAATACCCGTATATAAGTTTCATATCTATTACAGCTTTTAAGGTACGTGTTTTGCAAAAGAATTCGTACTAGGTTACAAAAACACTTATTATGTACCCGTGCAATGTAAAGAAGAATTTTTTTACGTATTTTACGATTAAGTTTGAAAGATATCGTCATTCGTTTATTGCTTTTAATGTCGGTATTGTCGTGCATTACTTAGACCATGTTGATAGATGCGACTTTTTTTGTCCCGCGAACCTCTCGTTCTTTTCCTCGTGTGTAAAAGGGACTTCCGATAACTCCCCGGCCAAATTCTTCTCAGTGTGAATGCGCGGTCACAGTGCTCAGCTCAGATCATGAAACTGAACGATTTTTACATGGTGGGTCGTAAGTATTTGTAAGTGGGTTCGTTTGTGTTTGTTGGGCGGGTCGTACATGTTTTTTGGGTCGTAAGGGTTTGTTCGGTGGGTTGTTAGGATTTGTTGGGTCGTAAAGGTTTGTTGGCTCGTCAGGGTTTCTTGAGTGGGTCGTGAGTGTTTGTTGGCTCGTAAGGATATGCTGGGTGGGTCGTTAGTGTTTAGTGTGTCTTAAGGGTTTGTTGGGTCGTAAGGATTTCTTGAGTAGGTCGTGAGTGTTTGTTGGCTTGTAAGGGTATGCTGGATGAGTCGTTAGTGTTTGGTGGGTCTTAAGGGTTTGTTGGGTGGATCGTTAGTATTTGTTGGGTCGTAAGGATTTGTAGTTGGGGTTGTGGTTGTTTTCGAGACGTAAGGATGCTTGGTGGCTCGTTTATATATGTTGGTACGTTAGGGTTTGTTAGGCGGTTCGTTAGGGTCGTTTGCTAGGGTCGATGGGGTTTTTTGGGTTGTAAGGGTTTGCTGGATGGGTCGTTAGTGTTTTCTAAGTCGTAAGGGTTTATTGGGTTGTAAGAGTTTGTTTGCTGGGTCGTAAGGGTTAATTGGGTCGTAAAAGTTGTTAGGCCGTGGGTTTGTTTGATCGTAAGGGTTTGTTGGATGGGTCGTTAGGGTTAATTGGGTCGTTAGGGTTGGTTGGGCGGTTCGTTAGTGTTTGCTGGGTCGAAAAGGTTTGTTGGCTTGGTCGTTAGTGTTTGTTGGGTCGTTAGGATTTGTTGTGTGGGTTTTTAGTGTTTTCTGGGTCGTAAGGGTTTATTGTTCCGTAAGGGTTTGTTGGATTGATTGTTAGTGTTTGACCAACCGACCCAATCTTTAGGGTTTGTAGGTAGGCTCTTTGGTGTATGTTGGTTCGGTAGGGTTTGTTGTGTAGGTGGTTAGTGTTTGCTGGGTCGTAAGAGTTTGTTGGGTCACAAGGGTTCGTTAAGATGCCGTTAGTGTTTACTGGAAAGTAAGGGTTACTTGTGCGATTTGTTAAGGTTAGTTGGGTCATACGGTTACTGGATGGGTCGGTAGTGCTTTCAAGGTCGTTAGGGATTATTGTCCCGAGCCCGAGCCACGTTTAGAGTAGTAACACAAATTGTCATTAAAAGAGAAAAAATGCATTAGAAATTATCTCTTTTAAGTTTGAATTAGAATGTGACTTTCTTAAAGAGAATCTTGTAAATTCCTATTGAGAAATAAATTATTGAATTTTGCATTTTGAATTGGGTGAGGTTTTAATTTTTCGTGTTTGTTGGGTCGTAAGAAGTGGGTCGTTTGTATTTGTTTCCCCATCCAAACAAACTTTACGACCCAAAAATACTAACGAACCAACCTACAAAAGCTTATAATAAATATCCCTGAACGAGGCGCCATCTAGCCCCAAACTAAGCAAAGCTAGCAAAATGGGAACAAGATCACTGATATTAGTACTGATATACTATTTTGTAAATAAATCTATATTTATACATAGAAAAAACCCAGACTCAACACAAATACTTAAAAAACCTTAACAAATATTTGTGTCCGGGTGGATCAAACCCACTATTTGAGCATGGCGGGCAAGGGTACTATCCAGTACGCTATCTGGATTTTGGATCATAGTCGTCGTAATGACCCAACAAATCCCCAATATTCAATCCTTTATGACCCAACAAACACTAACGACTTACCCAATAAACCTTTACGAGCCAGCAAACCGTAGCGACCAACCTAGCAAACCATAACGTTTTTTTTTGTTTTTTTTTTATCTATGATGGGCTTACTCTTGACCCCAATTTACCCTAGAGCAGAGATGGAATCTACGGTGGAGCGAGCTTGCCCAGAAGATGCCTATTCACTCTAGACTTAAAGAGATTCAAGTTATATGCACTCGGAAATACAGACGCAGGCAGGGAATTCCATTCTTTAGCCGTGCGCATAATGAAAGATGATTTGAAGCGCTTATTGCGTAATGTGGGTATATCAACTAAGAACGGATGGTAGCCGGACGTGCGTCTGGATGTCCGATGGAAGAAAGGAGACGGTGGTATGAGCTCATCACGCGCACACTCTCGAAGTACAATCTGTAGAAGACCGATAGGCAAGCAACCTTGCGGCGGTGAGCCAGGCTGTGAAGCTTGGTCGCCACCAGTTTTTTATCGCCTATTAATCTCTTGGCTCTGCGTTCCACCGAATCCAGTGCAGCAAGTTGGTATTTAGCCGAGCCATCCCAAAGGTGACAGCAGTACTCCATGCAAGATCGGACTTGAGCTTTATAAAGAGTTAGAAGCTGTTCAGGCGTGAAGTACCGCTTGACTTTATTCAGGACGCCCAACTTTCTAGCTGCAATTTGATCCACCAAACAAACCCTTATGACACAAGAACCACCAACGAATCGACCTACAATCCCTCACGATGCAGCAAACACTAACGACCCAACCTACAAACCCTCAAGAACCAGCAAACCTCAACGACCCAATTTGCAAACCTTTATGACCCAACATACACTAACGACCCACCCAACAAACCTCAATGACCCAATTTGCAAAACTCTATGACCCAACATACACTACCGACCCACCGAATAAATTCTTACGACCCAGCAAACCCTAATGACTCACCCAACAAACCATTACGACCCAACCTACAAAGTTGTAGTACAAACCCTTACGCCTCAACAAGCACTAAAGACCCACATAAAAAACCATAAAGACCCAACAAACACTAAGCTAGAACAACTAACTGGAGACAAGAGCGGGGCTTGACTGATGCGAAACTGTCCGCTACTGCGACGGGCGCGAGCTTACGAAACGTTGCGGGTACTCTTATGTGTAAGCTACGGTGGCGTACGAGAAGTTAAACCACCACACATGAAGTCATAGCATGCGCGTATGCATCCACGCCTGACAACTTATAGGTCATTTTCCTAGATTTATTCTAGTGAAATGTCAAATTTGTTCGTTTGTTTTGCAGAATGAGATGACGATTGATCAATGCGTATTCGTTATCCGTTTAAGTGGTTTCGTTTTCGCGGTTTTCCTGTGACATATAGATTCTAAATGTATAGGTAGGTTTACATTACTTCATATTTTAAGAAAAAAATTGAAATAGAACGCCTTATAACAAAATTCTATAATTTTATAGTTCTTACCCATGCTTTTGGGTAAATACCCGGTAAAAACGGGTAAAAAAGGTAAATACCCAATTTACCCGTTTTTTCCCACCCGGGTATTTACCCACCGCCCATCTCTATCACCCACACACATACACATGCTTGTGAGCTGTGCTGTGAGTCAGCGGCGCCTGCACTTTTTCTTTTTGATACAGAGTGTTCCGCATTTAGTTTATAATCTAGCTAGACTCTCGACATCCCAAGCCAAATTTAGGAAGATTGTTCAAAATATTGGGGAGACTAAATGCCCTTCAGCACAGCTTCAGACAATGTTTACTATTTTGTAGACATTTTCCACAAGATAGGAATTTCAAATATCTAGGTACTTGGTGTTTTAATCAATCACTAGATATTGATATTAAATTTTTGGGCCCTCCTGTGAGTTTCATCTGCTGGTACGACTTTTTTCTTGCAGATCAAATATTATCCAGTGCAAAAGCTGCAGATAATATTGCAGCTGGACTAACAACCTGTTTGCCCCAGATCGGAACGTTCACAATCTAGATTTTGGACCACTCAATGCGAAACACCCTGTATAAAAGAGATACGGTGTAATCTTTGCTCCTCATAGGAATAAGCATTAAGCATACAGTTTGCATGAGCTAAGCCTTCCGGGCTTGAACGTAGATACCTAATTCGGGGACACGGCGATACAGCTAGAGTATCGATACATACATACATATATCACGCCTATATCCCTTGCAGGGTAGGCAGATTAAACGGCTGTAAAAACGGCCATTTGCACCATTTGCACCACTTGCAACGAATGATTTATTGCATCATATTTCGGTCTGCTTTTATGCCGTGTGGTGCCGGCAGAGTACAATAGCACCACCCCTCTTCTTCCCGTGAAGTCGTAAGAGGCGACCGAGTGATAAACCCGACCCAAACAGCCAGGGCCAACCGTATGGTGGCGGTTAATCCACCACAAAAGTATTCCCAAGGAGGGTTGACGTCTGGTAGGCGGCCGGTCGTAAAATTCAGCCAAATCCTTTTGCAACACGATTTTGTGTTCAACGAAACGTGTTGCGCCAACCCCAAGTAATTGGGATAAGGGCAGGAAGATGATTTCGGTCTGCTGCACATACCTACTACCACGACAATACCGTTTTGGCTGCAATTTCGTGTCGTCCTCTCCGAATTTACACCTTTAGTCGTTTACAGGGACAATGATTTATTATCCTGCGTCCTATTTTTAGAATACTGATTAGTTAGCCGACCGCCTCAGAAAGAGGGTCGTGTTTTTCGACAGTATGTGGAAAAACAAATTCTTTTTCACGGCTTTAGAGTTAGATTAGTCTCAGCAGCGCGAGATAACATAGATACTGGCTATAATAAAAATTCCACAAATTTAAAAATGGCGGATTTTAAACGCAAACTTAACTAACCGCGGTCGGGTTTTTGATTTTTTAATAAACTATGCTTGTTTAGTAAACATTTTCACGACCCAAAGTTTGTGCCAAAAATTCGTGAATGCACAGTCACGACCCTGTGAGTGTTGCAAATTCCGTTTCGGAGAATGATGCGAATATCTAATGAATATAGCTAACTTTTTACGTGTTTCATGGGTATGGCATGTATGTCGCCTATCTAGACACGCGGTAATATTTTAGGGTCCTAGTAAAAACTAGGCAAGCCAAACTTTAAGATGCTCTGCATTTTAAATTGTTTGTTTGAACCTATTTAAAAATCAACACTCTTCTTAAGTTAAACCTTGAACTTGGCTACTAATTTTCACATTTATTTTTTTGGTGGGATATACCTACAATGTCGAAAGAGGATACATACTAGTTTGATTGCAGGTCAAATTTACATTTAATAAACAAATAAAAATCACACTTTGGGACACCCTGTCTGTACCTAATAAGATGCCATAAAGTATGTATCCTATGCACAGATTTAAATTACCTAGACCCAAGATAACAAAATTACCTTAACTGGAATCAAATCCGGGACTGCATCGTAGGTAGACACACTACCTACTACCACGCACGACGCATCAGTCATAGTCCTATCAGTTTCCGTTTTTCCACATACAAATACAAATACAAATACAAAAGCCTTTATTGCTGATAAAATACAGTTACAATAAACTTAATTCTAGTAGTTTTTGCACATCAGTCCGGTTTATCAGCGTGTCCTTTCGACACATAGGCCTCCTCTAACGCCTTCCATTTTTGTCTGTCCCTGGCTGTCCTTAACCAGAGTGAGCCAGCAACCTTTTTGAGGTCGTCGGCCCATCTTTTAAGCTGTCTACCTCTTTTACGCTTGGTGTTGTACCTTGGAAGCCATTCAGTAAGTGTTTTCGCTCATTTTTCGGGTGGCTGCCTTAGCATATGACCAGTCCAGCGCCATTTCAGTATGTTGCATTTTCTGTTGACATCCTCGAATTTAGTGATTTTGCGTAGGTCAGATGCACGTTTTCTGTCTATTTTTTTGTATCCAAGGATGCTCCTTTCCATGCCTCTCTGGGTGGTTCTTAGTTTATTTTGTAGTTTTTGGGTAAGGGCCCAAGTTTGGCAACCATAGGTCAGTACTGGTAATATACATGTGTTGAACAACTTCCTCTTTATATCTATCTTGTACTTTTTGTTCTTCATGATATCTTTGAGAGCCCAATATCTCTTCCATGCATTTGTTACTCGTCTGTCGATTTCTTGAGGCATCTGGTTTTCGAATGAGATGAGCTGTCCCAGGTATATATAGTGTTCTACATACTCTATTTCTTCGTTGTCAACACAGATTTTGAATTTATTACTATTAGTCATTATTTTGGTTTTTGACTTGTTGATGATTAAACCCACCTCTTTACTTCTGCTACTCAGGTCTTGGAGCATTGATTGTAGTGTTCTTGGGTTGTCTGTCAGTAACACCAGGTCATCTGCGAATCTGAGGTGGTTGAGTTTGCGGCCATCAATGTTGATTCCAATATCATCCCACTGCAGCTTCCTTATGATTTCTTCTAGTACAGCAGAGAACAACTTAAGGGACAGAGGGTCTCCCTGTCGCACTCCTCTTTGGATTGCGAAGCTTTCTCCACACGTCTCAAGTTTGATTTTTGCCGAGCTGTTGGAGTACACATTTTTTATGAGTCTTATATATTTAGATTCTACTCCTTGGTTTTCTAGGGCTCTCCAAATATGTCGATGTTCCAAACAGTCGAAAGCCTTGCTGTAATCTACATATGCTAGGTATAGTGTACATCCATATTCTTGGCTTTTCTCTATTATTTGTTTCAGACTATGCATATGGTCTGTAGTTGAATATCCTGCCCTAAATCCTGCTTGTTCAGGAGGTTGGTGAAACTCCAGGGTCTTACTAATTCGGTTAAGAATAAGTTTTGAAAAGACTTTATATACGTTTGACATAAGACTAATAGGGCGGTAGTTGTTCATATCGTCTTTGTCGCCTTTTTTGTATATTAGGATGATTGTGCTACTTGTCCACTGGGATGGTATATATTCAGTCTGTAATATGGCATTGTAGAGATTGGTGAGTCTGTGTAAGTTCTCTTGTAGAGTTATCTTCATCATTTCGTTTGTGATGTTGTCCTGTCCGGGTGATTTATCATTTTTCTGAGACATAACCGCGTGGGTTACTTCCTCTTCTAGTATGAGTGGAACTTGCTCTTCGTTTTTTGTTAGATATGTTTTGTCACTAGGTGATTGATCTAGTGCTTCTGGGTCTTTGGTTGAGTATAGATCTTCATAGAAACTCAAAATTACCTTAACTGGAATCAAATCCGGGACTGCATCGTAGGTAGACACACTACCTACTACCACGCACGACGCATCAGTCATAGTCCTATCAGTTTCCGTTTTTCCACATACTGTACATTTAAAAACTTCCGTAATTAAATTAAATAATGTGGTTTCCTAACTTTTGTTTCAGAATCAGCCCATTTGTTTAACAGGTAGCCATTTGCACTGTCAACAATAACTTATCTATAAGGTTATCAGGCCCTGGTACTTTTGTTGGTATAAAGCTGGCATGAATGCATAGGGTTTATCAGTCGGGCCGGTTACTACTGGTTTGTTGACTTTGAATGGATTCCTATGAGGAAACATCTAGCCGCTACTAGAATTATAATAATATAGCTCTATAGTGACTCTGTAGGTTAGTAGTATTATACTATTTATCTGTGTCTGTAGTAACATTATCAAAGACTCAATTAGCAGTCAGAATCAAAACCTACTTTCCTTGACAATTGTGAGTTTGATTTGTGAAATTTCAGTCATATATACCAACAGGATATGTACAAAAATCAACTGCAAATATTTTGAGGGGTGAACCCATGAAACTGAACAAATTTCCCCAAGGAACATAGGCCGAAATATGAAAAAAAAAATTGTACCTCCCAATACAAAACCAGCAGACCAAGTCAATTTGTATGGGAGGTCCAAAATTTGCATTGTTCAGTTTCATGGGCTGATTCACCCCTTAAAATATTTGCAGTTGATTTTGCCCTAAGGACTAAAGTCCAAAGCCTAAAAAAATAATTGGAGCTCCCATACAAAAATCTGCTGTCTGAGCTGGGAAGTCCCAATTTTATCAAAGGATTTGTAATTTGATTCCTAGGGAAAATTGTCCAGTTTGACTAGCTGAGCTTAGTGTTTATGGAAAAGTGGGTCATTCGGTACCACCCTGTATGTGCCCCATACCATGTGTGGTGGATGCAGGTTGTAAGAAGATTAAAGTTTGTGTTGATCAGAACAGGATTTGTAGTTGTTAGAAAGCTGGAATATCTGGAAAGTTTGGTATGCATGTGGCAATTTGTATTATCAGTCTATCTGTTAGGACCTTGATATGCTGACCAGTTGTTCATTTTATTACATATAGCTGGATATAAGAAGATTAAAGTTTGCGTTGATCAGAACAGGATCTGTAGTTGTTAGAAAGCTGGAATATCTGGAAAGTTTGGTATGCATGTGGCAATTTGATTTACCAGTTTATTTATTAGGAACTTGATACCCTGACTGGTTGTTCATTTTATCAGCCGTTTTTTCCATGAAAGGTACTACCACTAGCAAATCCACCTACCCATTTCTTGGTTCTTTTATGAAAAACTAGTTTAATTTGGGCCCTTAAATGGGTAGGTAGATTTGCTGGCGCTAGCACCCTGACCAGTTGTTCAGTTCTATTGGCTGCATCACCTTCAAAGCGTGGGTACTTTTCCAAATGCCTCTATTGAATTTTAAACGATAAATTTAAAATGTACTCACCTGGAATCTAGTGGCAGAAGCGTTCCGGAACCGCGACGGTTTTTCCACGTCCCTGAAGCTGCTCTTCGTGATCTGCACCTTCGCGTCCGCAGCCTCACTCCCGCTGAGCAGCTTCTCACGTTCCACAGCATCCCGCCTCAAGTGCAGACCGGATTCCAAGTCGTCCGGTCGCGGCGGCGGCAAATCGGTCGGATACTGGATATTCCCGTTCGTGGCCGCCATAGACTTCGCAGAACTTATCTTCCTGAACCGCCCGATGATCACATCTTCCTCATCGTTCATTGGAAGCTGTAGTTTATTCTCCGGCGGCTTACTAGAAGCCCCGTTCACCGGGTTCAATTCCATGTCTTTTTCCGGCGAACCCATACTCGAAACTTTTGTTTACCAAAGAAACTCACTAATGTGTGCTCGGACGTGCAACACGCATGGCTCTTATCGAATTAAAGCGAGAAACGGAACTAAGTTTACGATAGTACAAAAATGCGAGTTTGAATTCGTAAAACGGTGTTTCGCAAATTTATAATTTATGCCATAAATTCAAACACATAATGGTTCAATGTAACGGATGTCAGGTGCGTTTGGAATTTCAATGAGAACCGAAACAAATACCAACGATTTTCTGTTATGAATTGATAAAATTGCAAAGAAACACGCGGTAGAAAATCAAAGAACAGAAAACACGTCCCAACCGTCGACGGATATTTTGACAACTGGCTGGAGAATGAATGAATGGATGAGTTGGTTGGTTAGTGACTGAGTGAGTGAATGATTATGAATGGTTGTTTTGTTTTTTCTTTGAAGTTGGTTTGAAGCTAGAAGCATGTTTGAAGCAAGTTGAAAGCGCACAGGTTGGACTAGGAGCATTTTTAAATCTTTTGACATAAAATAAAGGGAGATATTCATTAGAAACAAAGTTCCGGGACATTGTGTCAGATACAAAAGCTCTCCAATAAAGGCGGGTAATCATGAGGGACAAAATCCCTGAATTTTTGTATCAGTTACAATGATCAGGGACAATGTTTCCGAAAAGTTCCCAAGGAAGATGCACACTCATTGGGACTTTGTTCCAAAACATTGTATGTTCCTGAACTTTATTCCCAATTAATACCTGCCTTAAATGTTTCCAATGAAGACGAATTTTAAACAAAGTTTCCAGCGAGGGTGCGTTTTCACCGGGAACTTTTAGAGAACATTGTATCAGATACAAAGTGCATGGGATTTTGTTGCTAATAAATAGTTTTATGTGATGTGGGTATTCATTATTGGGGACATAATCCCCGAATCTTTGTATAAGATACAATGTTCTGGGACATTGTTTCTCAAAAGTTTCCAATGAAGATGCACCCTCGATGGGAACTTTGTTCTGTCTGAAACATTGTCTTCATTTGGATAGTGAACTTTTGTATTTGATACAATGTTCCGTAACTTTGTTCCCAATGAATACTTGCCTTTATAGTCTATGGTGCGGTGCCCCTGCCTGTTTGTTGTTTTATGTTTGTTTATTTGTCGTTGTATGAAATAAAATTTGAATAAAATCAGAATATTAGAATAGCAGAGTTACCTGAAATAATATGTCCTGAAGAAGCTATACGCTACATCTAAAATTATGTCTGGTAAGATCTTTACTTTCTTCAGTAGTTACCGAAATTACCTATGAAAGTCTAACCTCAAATTGACTTTCCATTAGCAGCCAACAACAGTCCACCGCTGGACATTGGCCTCCCCCTTGGACAAATCAACCTCTGTCCAAGGCCTCCCCATATTAGGAGGGGTAGTTGGCAAAAAGTATACTCTGACCAATAACTAACTTACATTACTGTTTAAGTGTGAAAAAGTACCTATACTCTGACCATACAATTGCAGTTGCACCGTTGTGGACCTTAATGCACCGTTGTGGACCTTATTGCGCAGGGCGAAAAGTAGTTCAAGCAGTAATCGACTGTACACTTTGAGGTGTTGTAGGGTTGACCAATTTATTAACAAGGTTTTGGAAATTATCTCAATCTTCTAACATTTTTTATAAAATGATTGAACACATTTAACTTGTCAAACATACATACTACTTTTCCTAACACCCTCTATAATGATAGGCTACAAAATATAATTAGCAAAATGCTATTAAACTTAAAAGGGGGCTGATTTCGCATAATGTTTATTATTCCTTATTGATTCTACTTTATATTTTGGTTTAAAACTTGCTCTTACATATGAGAAAGGGTTATAGCTGCTGATGTTAAATCTCTAATTATATTCCTTATGTTGATGTTGATACACTTCCCATCAGTAAAATGGAGACGCTTGGCAAGTTTTTACTAGTCACATTTTATCCCAGAAACATGTTTATTTAGGTTTGAATAGTGTGTATTATAAGATTTCGAAATCTTAAATTAATAATTTATATTTCCTTCTTTCATATGCAGAGCTGGACCTTTCATCGCAGAGGCAATCAGAAAATGCTGAAAATATGATGCCATCAGATGAAAATACTCAACCAATTGTCCAATCAGAAGAACATTCAGATCAACATCCATCAGAAGATGTTCAAGCAATTGTATTGGCAGAAGACAATTCAACAGAAGGCAATACTCTAGAAACAGCGCAGGTGGAAACAAAATCTAATCAACTTAACCCAGAAAATGTTGAAAGTACTGTTCCATCAGCAGACAATATACAAAATATTGCCCCATATGTTAACAAAGAAAAATTATCTCTCTCAGAAACTCAATCACAGAAAACTGAAGAAAATAATGTTGTGTCTCAAAAGCCAGAATCAGATATACAACAGCAAACAAAAAATGCTAAAGCAACTGCATCATCAAAAGTAACAAATCCAGAACAGACAAATGCTAAAAATCAACCTAAAAAAGATGAGAAACGTCAGGATACAGATACTGTGAAAAAAGATGTAGAAAATGAAAAGATCATCAGATCTGAAGTAGTCCAAAAACAGTCAGCAAAAGGTGAAAATAATGAAGAGGCAGTTTCAGAATCAATGACTCAATGCGCTGTAAAGAAAGTAGCTGAAAGCAAAAACAACACACTAGCTGAGGTTAATGATATAGACATCAACAATGATAAATCTTTACAAGATAATTTAGAGACCAGTGCAATATCCACTGAACAAAATGAAAGTGAAATAACCTCAGTTTACCTCAATGAATTTTACTTTAAGCCCCTTACAAAAGAGAATAAAAGGAAACAGTTGACAGTTATACGAAAGCACTTGTATCCATTACTTGGTATCAGTCAATTTACACCAATGAGACAGGCCAGGGAATTTTTAAGAAAAAACAATTATCAAGGGAAGAACCTATGGCTGAAGTATGGAAAGCCATACTCACGACAAGCAAACCATTTTAAAGTTCTTCATATCAGTAACTTGCCCTGCCCTTTCAAATTTTATCATGTCAGGGGCATGCTCATGTTGATGACAAATTTAGTAAGTAGCACTTATATCTTTTTAAGTTCTTATTTAGGTTTATTATGCAGGGTGCACCAAACAGTGATGCCAGAAGATAAAATTTAAATTCCTTATACTGAGGGGTATCTGAATCACCCCCATGTCAGTTCTACAATTTTCGTAGTTTCCGAGTTATTCAACTTTTAAACTGTCTGGTCCACCCTGTATATCTTTTCTATTATTTGTGACGTAAAATAAAAAAAAATTACGTCCAAGTCCTTTGCATAGGCATATTATTGTTTCAGAACGTGGACAAAGGAGAATACATGATTCTTAGAATAGAAAATGATTCTGCGGATACTAAATCAACATGCGATTATTTGATAAGATTTGCAAAAAGTTCTGACTGCTTCAACGTTTTCAAAAACTTGCACGGGCATACATTTGGTCACCAGTTCAAGTCACGAGTTATTGTTAAAGTGGATATAGGTATGTATGTAATAGCCAGCAATGCAGACTGAATTGCGATGCGCCGTGTTGGCACAAAATAGAGAGTTTACAGAAGGTTCACTCGAACCTATTCAAGATTTTTGCGATTGTTATTTGTTGCACAGTCAGGGTTGCTACTGTCAACAATCTCAAAGTATAAAAATATCAACAGTAAAATCTTATACGAAAACCTGAGCCAATTAAAGAAATATAACGTTCGTGGCAACCAACTCCTTAGTTACCTTGACTTCCCCTGAGATTCCGGTTAATTTCCAGTTAGTCAGTAAGCGTCAAAATCGGCGCTAGTACTGAGTGAGCCATCTGTATAGGCGCCTCGCGCGTTGTTTCCCTAATTTGGGGTGTGTTGTCTAAATTTGTTGAACACAAAATCGTGTTGCAAAGGATTTGGCTTAATTTTACGACCGGCCGCCTACCAGACGTCAACCCTCCTTGGGAATGCTTTTGTGGTGGATTAACCGCCACCATACGGTTGGCCTGGCTGTTTGGGTCGGGTTTATCCCTCGGTCGCCTCTTACGACCCCCACGGGAAGAGAAGGGGTGGTGCTATTCTACTCTGCCGGCACCACACGGCAACCGCACATTACATTAATATGTTATCTTTAATTGTACATACAGATCACAAACTCCTCGAGGAACTATTGAAGAAAAGTCCCTTAGCAAAGAAAAAGCATGACATGTTTATGGAATTGTGTAAGAGGAATGCCAAAGATGTACATGATGCGGAATCAGAATTTGAAGACTCGATTGAATATAGTGACTATGATTTCGAAAAAAATGAAACTGAAGACTTGGACAATGAAACAAATGCGATTGAAAAAAATAAGGAAACCAATACTAGTAATACTGAAGGAAGTCAAGACAAAAATCTAAAAGTACTACTTTTTCACAACCTCTTACCTACTTCTTTTCGTGTAATGAAAACTTTGATAGGCAAAATTCTTGGACAAGTAAGTATAATACGCGCGCTAGTTCATTACCATCCTGAAGTATTGGGGTTATGCTATTCTAAAGCCGGCAACACACGGCAAGTTCTATTAAAGTGTTGCCATTTCTCAGAGATAAAAATAATGTTGGACTTAATGGAAAAGATATTTTAAGGAAGATCGGTACGTTATTTTACTTATTTTCATACTTTGCGCATCAGAATCTTGTGCCACAACTTAAGCGCGACAGTAAATAGAAAACGCGTGAGGGTCAATCTTCAAAGCATGATTATTTTCAATTTCCGAAAGAAAATGCACACATTGATTACTCGCAGAGCTAAAATTTCTACCTTATTTGGAGAGCCTGAACCTATTTAGTATAGCGCAAAAACAATTACAACAAAAGGATAGTAGATTAGGTAGATATAATTTTTTTTAGTACCAAAAATTCATTACCATGACCTGTTCTCTGATCAGAACCGACAAAAAAAAAAGTATATTTCCAAAATGTGCGCGGAGAACATCACTTGCTACAGGGTACCTAAATTCTAAATCATTAAGCTTTCAAATCTATATTTTTATTCATAATTTGGAATACGAAGACATATTGTTTTTGTCACCTTAACTTTTGTCACGATAAAAATTTCATTACCATGTGCAGATTTATTTGTGTTTGAGGTAGTCGTAATTTCCTTTGATCTCGCTGCAAAACGCCGTCATTTCTCTCGCCGCGAGTCAATGGATCGGCGGACGTTGTGTACTGTGTGGATGTGTCTACGTTTTCGCGACAAAATCAGATCGAAGTGCGTAATTTGGTATTTCAACCAGTTTATTCTTCATTACACGGCCTGAATTATTGAGTTAAGTTTATGTTATATCTTGAATTGTTTGCTTTATAACCATTACTCTCAAGTAGTGTTAGGTAACCATAAAAGCTTTTATGAGAAAAGGCGGGAAAGATGCGAGTTTTTCTCAAATATATTTGATTTCTTCATTACCAGGCCCTTCATTACCGTCTTTACCGTAACCTTTTTGAGGCTACGGTAATGACGTTGCCGCGACGGAGATGAGAAATTCTTTTTTACGTTTTTCTTTTTTTAGAATTGATAAATAAGTATCAGCAGTTAATGCTCAAATACTTTTCTGTATGTTGATGTGCATGTAAAATATTGATTTCCCAGTAATTAGAATAATTAAATGTAGTGTTTTTGTTGACTTCCAGTGGTTGGTAATCCGATTATATAAAGGGCCCTGGAGAGCCTCTTCCATTCCTCCATATTGAAGTCCCAGGAGGCTCCAACTGCGTTCAGCTCACTTTGTGTTGTACGCGTTCAGGTTTCAACAGGTCTGCCACGTCGACGTTGCCCGCTTGGCTGCCACATGAAGACAATCTTGGCTAGGTTGTCGTCGCTTTAGCGTAGAGTGTGCCCAATCCAACTCCATTTACGGTGAGCAATTTCCTTTGCGTCTGGTGACTGCCTGGGTATAGACTATAGTAGATACCTAGTATGAATACAACGATTTATTTTGGAAAACTTGGATTTTGTACGACAAGGTTTTAGTTACCTTCCACTACTCATAGCCGTACAACAACACTGACTTTTCGAGCGAGGTGAAGAGTGAGATTTTGATAAGTTGGGTAAGGATGTTTGTTTTCCAAACAGGTTTTAACTGAGCGCATACACCTTTGGCTTTCTTTATCCTGTACCGCCGTCAACGTCCTCGTCTGAGCCACCACTGTTGGTAATGGTGCTGCCCCGAAATTGCTGCTATAGAAAATTGAAAGTAAAAAACATCACTGTTTGACATTTGCGATTATTTTTATCGGGTCTGCTCGTGAACCACTTTGCAGGTGCTGTGGATGCAGAAAGCTTTGATGATGTTGACCTGTCTTTCGTGGTAAACCCCTCCTTCTTAGCGTTGCCAGCATCGCACTCCTTTTTACGGTGTCAAACGACTTTTTAAAATCAACGAAGTTATGTACACCTCAAACTGCAGTTCTACACATTGCTCTATCAGTATCCGGAGCGTGTTTTTTGGTCAGCACATGAGCGCCCAAGGCGAAAACCAGCTTGCTCTTCGCGTAAGGTTCGTTTTATGTGAGGTGACATCCTGCCCAGCAGGTTCTTAGCTAGAACCTATGCAGCAGAAGAAAGTATTGTTATGCATCACCAATTGTCGTTCTTCGGAACTTTAATCAACGGCCCTTGTTTCCATTTTGTGGATGCTTGATCTTCACATTCCCAGAGTCGTGCTATGAAAGGGTACAGTGCAATATTTCAGATGACCGCACTGCGTATTCCATAAGTAGCTCTACCTTAATGTTGTCAAAACTAGAAGATTTTGCCGGATTAAAGTTGGCAATAGTTTTGACAACTTAGTGTACAGTTGAGGCGGTCATAGGTCTATCAAGCAAATCGTCAGGATTCATTCTAAAACTGCTGTCCGCTTCACTAACAGCAAGTATAAGTAGACCACACTGAAATGTTCGTGCTATCTGTCTAGATGTTCTTCAGTTGTACAAAAGAGTTGTCCATCCTTGGCTTTAAGAGGTTTCTTAGACAGAGTTGCATGCCCCCCCACTAAACCGAGATGTGGTGTCATACAGAGTTATTGATTTATGTTTTTTATTTCATTACCATACCCTAAATAAATCATTACCAGTAATAGTTTCATTACCGTAACTAAGCTTTTTTTATTTGTGTCAGTATCTCCTTAAATCCTAGTTCTATCAGCGTGCCTTGCACACATGTGATACATTAGGTTATAGTCTCTCGTTACCTACGCGAAAATTTGATTTTAAACGTATTTTTTTACCCTATTAAAAAATTGCGCAAATATTGCGCCTTTTGAAGATTGACCCGTGAGAGTGAAAGAGACAGCTATACTCGTTGGCAGAGTGAATTCCAGGGAACCAATGGGCGTTTTTTGGAGAAACTAAACCGCAAGATGGCGTTGTACGCTGCCATAGACTAAAAGGGAATAAGTGTCAAAATGTGACAGCTAATCCCTTTAAGTCTATAGAGGCGTACAACGCCATCTCACGGATTAGGTTCTCCAAAAAACGCCCATTCATGTCACACGTTTTGTTTGTGCATTGTGCGTAATATGGGCCATAACTTTTTATCGAAAAGGTATTTCCCCTCACTAAAGCCACTGAATGGTAGGTAGGGAGGTAGGGATGCCCACGTTATGGGATTTTTCCTAGGACCACTATAAACGGGACAGCCTGTATAATACATTTGGCTAAATGTCGATATTTAGTGAATTGATTGATATTTATTTCAGGAATTCAAAGTTAAATTCTTTAGGAACACAAACCAGGAAATAACGGAGAAAACGACCTACAGAGAGTACTTCGTAGAGTTCAATTCGCATGAAGACGCGGTTCAGGTTCGCAACAGAATTAATAACACAATACTTGATGACAACCGTATAAAGATTGATCTGATAGGTAAGACTTTTTTTCGATTTGTCATCATCATCAAGATATTGAACTACCTGGGCCCCGAGTCCCCGAGTCTGCAAATTTTTTCCCATTGTAATGCCAGCGGCACTCAACTGTCAATCTATTGCCACTCTGATTTTCTATACTAAAAACTTGCTTACAACTGTTAGCAGAATACGAAACTACCAAAACCATCCATCGACACCCAACTGAAACGATTTTTATTTAGCAGACTTCCGGCCCTGATACTCTGTCCGTAAGTAAGATGGTTCCGTGTTTCAGAGGGCATGCCAAGCCGTTGGTCCCGTTTGTGTAAAATAAGTAAAACGGCGGTCGTTGCTGCGTGACGCGAAATGTCCACGAGCGAAGTTCACTTAATTTCAAGCTGTACAGATCAAATTAGGCCAAATCCTTTTGCAACATGACTTTGTGTTCAAACAAAACATGTTGCGCCGATCCCATGTAATTGGGATAAGGGTAGGAAGATGATGAGATGACGTGACTGAACCTCGCGCGAGTGCTCGCATTATGGTATTATGTAACTAGCAGCCCGTTAGCGGTTTCACCAGCTACAACTCATTTTCCCGCATGAAAAAGGCATATAAACCTACCGCTTAAATCACCCAAATACAGAGTACAAAAAACGCATCAAAATTCGTTGCATGGTTTTGGAGGAGTTGGCGAATTCCGAGACAGACAGACAGGGAAACTCATAAAGCGACTTTAATGTATACTATGTATTGATGTATAGTCTAAAAATTCAACATTATTCGTCATTTTTAGATGTCAACAGTCTTCCAAGTAGACCAGAAAAAAGAAAATGGAATGATAACGGCGGCGGTCTTCCAAATAAACCTGACAAAAGGAAATCGAATGCAAGTGATCTCGAGAGCCAGCCAGCGGAGAAAATCAGGAAAACTAACGATGGTGGTGAAACTTCTAGCTCCAGGTAGGTATTATTAACCACTAGCTTTTCGCCCGCAGTTTCACTCGCGGTATTTAGCTATTTGGTCTAATAAAAAGGTTTGAAATACATTTTAAACTTTTTTATTAGACCAACTGCAACTCAAATAATTGTTGTTCTGAATGGAGTTCAAATACTCGACAACAGATGGCACCACTGTTGAAGGATTGGAAATGCCCTTATATCTTTAAAAATACGCCCTTTAATTTAAAACGGGAACTTTCTTGTTCGAGGGGGGATAAAGGGCTATTGTACTATATAAGTCCCTTTATCGTACCGGGAATCCGTTTTAAGTTTTATCGGCACGTACATTTTATCAACTTAGTTTTATTATATATAATGATTTATTGCACACAAGAAACATTACAAGAGACATACGGGGTGTAAGGGACAGCCCTCCGAATACTGAAAAGGTGCATTCAGACCATGAAACTGAACAACTTCCCATAGAAATAAATTTCAGGAAACGAAAAGAAATTTTCGACTTCCCATACAAAATCACGATCAACTGATTGAATTTACTATGGGAAGTCAAAATATTTTTGCGTTTCCTGAAATTTATTTCTATAGGAAGTTGTTCAGTTTAATAGTCTGACTGAATGCACTCTTTCAGTATTCGGAAGGCTGCCCCTTACACCCTACAAAGAAAGACGACACAACAGGACAGCACAGCAGGTATGATATGATATGAACACCTCCACGCGTAATTTCTGAGACTAGGAGGCGTATTTTATAAACTACTAGTGACCCGTCCCGGCTTCGCTCGGTTGCAATTTAATATTTAACTTGACTTACTTTATACAGGGTGTTAGGGACGGTGTAACGAAAACTTTGCAGGCATGATCAGACCATCAAACTGAACAACTTTTACTATGGAGCCAATGGTGGGAAACGAAAAAAATTTTCCGACCTTCCATACAAAATTCACGATCAGCTGACTGACTTTGTATGGGGGGTCGGAAATTTTTTTTCGTTTCCCACCATTGGCTCCATAGTAAAAGTTGTTCAGTTTGATGGTCTGAGCACGCCTGCAAAGTTTTCGTTACACCGTCCCTAACACCCCGTATATTTTAAAAAATCCGCATCAAAATCTGTTAAGGGGTTAAAAAGATATAAGCATACATACATACAGACACTGGAAGGGACTTTACTTTATACTATGTATTGATGATGATTATGTATGCGAGCGTCTGCAACGAGCGTTCGAAACAGTTTTGTTACACGTTCTAATATAAAATACGGCGGATTTTAATACCAAAATACAACTTGGAAATTACCGTAGCCGGGTTTTTGTTTTTAAATACATCTGCTTGTTGTATTGTTGCAGTGTTGAAATGCAGCAGCAGGTTTCCCAGAGACTGTTTGTCCCACTGCCGCAATGGAGTATCGGGAAATTCGGCCTTAACAAGGCCTTCCTTAATAATCTCGGCTTGGACGAAAATTTGCCAGTGGGACCGGTGGTGATGGTCAAAAATGTAAGTGTTACATACATCTTGTGGTGCCGACTTAGAATATATCGGGTGAAATTTTACTAGTGACCGATAGCGAAAACTCAGAACTGGCTGGTGATAAGGAACAACTTTCCCCTAGGAACATAGGTCGAAAAACGAAAAAAAAAATTTTTACCTCCCATAGTAACTTAAATCAGCTGATCGGTAATTTTGTATGGGAGGACCAACATTTTTTTTCGTATTTTGACCTATGTTCCTTGGGGAAAGTTGTTCCTTATCACCAGCTGAGATGAATAGCATCGCCCCATATCTTTCCCGTGGGTGTCGTAAGAAGCGACTAAGGGATTTGAGAGTTGATGTGTAATTTTAGGCGACAGGCTGACAACCTGTAACTATGGTGATCGATTGCATGGTCAAAGACAACATGATACCAACTACTTATCAAAAATTAATTTATAAACCTCGTCATACTCATTATTTAACTAAAATAGAAATGTATTTCTAAATAATCACATTTCTCTGATGATTTAATTCTAACAAAACCTGAACTTGCAAAGTGTCTCGATTTTTTTGATGAGGAGTATAGTTAGACAGTTGAAATTTTTACAGATGCCGTATTTTATATACCTAGCAACAAATACTAAAAAAATGAAACATAATAGACGTTAGATTCGTCACTGGCCATCATAATATCAAAACGACAGATTTAAGTTGCAAAAAACACTCGGTTTTATTTTATTTTTTTATTTTAATAATTATGCTTGTTACTTATTTATTTCAGCTTCATCCGTTAGTGGACGAAAATAAACTGCGAGAAGTGTTTTCTATGGCGGGAGAAATAAAACAAATCGCATACATGAGTGGCAACAAAAGCTGTGCTCATATTGAATTCGACCATGCCTTAGAAGCTGTACAGGTAAAAATCTATAGGTACTATAAAACGTAATAACTGTCATATAATATAGTGGCATGTGTGAACCTATGGTCCTTGGGAAAAGATTTTTAGTTTTACGCGCCAAACAATTATCCCACCAAACAATATAATCCCGCCAAACAATCTATCCCTCTTTATAAGCTCAATTCTCAATTCCCAATTCTTTATTTCTGCATTACATGTTGTACAATAGATCTTAAAATAATATATAGACACAAACATGCACCCTAAAATACTTCCTTTCATAACAAATAAATACCAATTTGTTTCAGGCTATATCTATGTTCAACAAGCGAAGACTTTTCGACCAAGTGATGTGTGTCACTATGGTACTAGAAAAGAAAACCGTATTACCTGTAGGACTAGAATCCATCGGCCCTGGCCTCGATGGAGGCGGATTTGCCCTTAGAGGAATTCGGGATCACGTACGGCTAACAACATTGCAAGAAACACTGTCACATGCCGGGTTGTTCACCAAACAACTGAACAACGCAAACCACCCGTTTAAATTCAGCTATGTTTCACGCTTGAAACCACGTTTCGATAACTCTGAAATTCCTAACAGCTCAAAAATCCCTGTGTGGGATACCAATTCGACAAAACCGACAGATTCCATAGCTATCCAAGCCATGGGCGCCATTTTAGTGTCTCAAGGACTCATACCGGCCGATACCGACCTCAAAGATTTCCAAAACATAATCAAAGCATTGCAAAAGAATACATCCAATCATAACGTGCCAAATCTCCCAAACGTTCCAGGCAGTCAAATGCCAAATTTCCAAAACCAGAACGCGAATTTCAACGCTTGGCAAACAAATTTGAACATGCCTCCGGAGACCACTAATATGCCTCCAAACATGCCAAACCAAGGAGATCCAATGAACCAAATGATGAGCCAATTGATGCAATACTTGTCTGGGAACATGATGCCTAACTTCCAAATGCCGAACCCGAATGACATGGCATACCAAAGCATGATGATGGCACAGAATTTCGGGTTTAATTTCGCTAATATGAA
This sequence comes from Phthorimaea operculella, assembly GCA_024500475.1. Taxonomy (NCBI): domain Eukaryota; kingdom Metazoa; phylum Arthropoda; class Insecta; order Lepidoptera; family Gelechiidae; genus Phthorimaea; species Phthorimaea operculella. The sequence continues at coordinate 2,899,769 of JANFCV010000019.1, read as the reverse complement.
TCAAACTGCTGTGCCGTCTTTGGCTCAACAGCCAGCTATGATGTTTAACTCGAATCAACAATCAACTTCTATAATTCAGAACCCTTCCATTTCAAATCAACAATCAACTTCTACTATCGTAGAGAAACCTTCTATTTCCTACGTACCGCCCTTGCCGAAAGTACCGCCGCCAATAAACACTCCAAATTTGAACCAAAATGTGGCGCAAGGTGTGGGTCAAAGTGCGAAAGTAACTCCGCCAGCCCCACAGCTGGTACCACCGCCTGTACCAGCGCCTTTGCAGAAGAATCACAACAAGATACAGTTCGCGATCCCTCGCCGCGACGACAAAAATGATTACGAAGTTGCAATCCCTCGCCGGGACGACAAAAAAGATTACGAAGGTATGTTTTACTCGTTTAGACCTATATTATATACAATTCTCAAAACCGGAACGGGATTTTAAGTACTGTAATGATTGATTTCGCATTTACTGACGTATGTTTCAGTTATAAACTTTATTCCTTTAGATGCATAATGTCCATTTTGCAAAATTTCCAGTGGTGAAAAAATGTCCTGTTTGTCCTTTTTGTAAGTCCTTTCATTTAGCCACAAAATAAAATTAAGCTCTAGCGTTATTTATTTTATTTCAGATACTTCAAGCAGGCATAGCAAGAGTAAAAGTAGCACGATGTTGCTTTTCAAAAATGTAAGTCATGCACAATCTTATTCTAAGCGATCGGCATAATCAATATTCGCGACTGTACAACAAGTAAAGAGGCAGACATAAGTATTGTGGGCGAAGCGACCTTGACTTTCTATGGTAAATATGAGAGAGAAGCCTTTACACTAGCTGTAATTGTAAAACAAGTAGTAATACATACTTTCCGCATAAGAAGTGGGCTTGCCTTTTCATGTTACAAATAAGAGAGAAGTCTCTAGCTGTAACAGTGAAAAAAAACATATCGCGAGCGAAGCAAGCAGGACTTTTCATGCAACAAATAGGATAGAATATGAATGCCTACTGTAGAAAGCTACAAAAAGTCACTCGCCCCGTCTGACGGAGATAGCTTCAATGAAAACTAATATACCTAACCTAAGCATATCTGTAGCTCTCTCCTAGTGTGAGCTCAGACGCACTGGCTGACAGTTGGGGCAAGCCTTATACTTGTATACCAGTGTATGTTGACCTCCCAATTACTTGTAGCTGCCTCCCAGCCTCAGTTCAGACGCACTGGCTGACAGTTGGGGGCAAGCCTTATACTTGTATTTTTATACCAGTGTATGTTGACCCGTGCGTTACTTGTAGCTACTTTCCAGCGTGAGTTCATACGCACTGGCTGACAGTTGGGGCAAGCCTTATACTTGTATACCAGTGTATGTTGACCTCCCTATTACTTGTAGCTGCCTCCCAGCGTGAGTTCAGACGCACTGGCTGACAGTTGGGGCAAGCCTTATACTTGTATACCAGTGTATGTTGACCTCCCTATTACTTGTAGCTGCCTCCCAGCGTGAGTTCAGACGCACTGGCTGACAGTTGGGGCAAGCCTTATACTTGTATACCAGTGTATGTTGACCCCTGTGTTACTTGTAGCTGCCTCCCAGCGTGAGATCAGACGCACTGGCTGACAGTTGGGGCAAGCCTTATACTTGTATACCAGTGTATGTTGACCTCCCTATTACTTGTAGCTGCCTCCCAGCGTGGGTTCAGTCAGACGCACTGGCTGACAGTTGGGGCAAGCCTTATACTTGTATACCAGTGTATGTTGACCTCCCTATTACTTGTAGCTCCCTCACAGCTTGAGTTCAGACGCACTGGCTGACAGTTGGGGCAAGCCTTATACTTGTATACCAGTGTATGTTGACCCCTGTGTTACTTGTAGCTCCCTCTTACGTGAGATCAGACGCACTGGCTGACAGTCGGGGGCAAGCCTTATACTTGTACACCGGTGTATGTTAACCAGTGTATTTTTTATAGGAAAACTTACAACCAGTCTTGCACAATCACAATAGTAATAAAAGTAGACAAAACTGGGCCATTCACAATTTTTCACCTAAAGTAGTTAAGCTAATATTAACAAATAAACAGAACGTTCAAATCGAAACACACATTAAACACAAAGAAATACAAAGTAAAGAATGAATTGGTATGGTCCATTCAAAATCACAGCGCCATGACCAGCCCAAACGGGAGGTCAAGTCACGCCGATCGAATACTTAGATACTACGCGACCAGCGTAACTCGGCCCCCAGCCTAGGCCGGCCACGTCATTTACTATGATTGCGAATGGACCATACATAACTTGTAGCTCTTTCTATTATTTGTAGTTGCCTCCCAGCGTGAGTTCAGACGCACTGGCCAGCAAGATGCGCGAAGTGGGCGAGACTACGTTTAGCGAACTGACGGGCGAGGGCAAAGCCTTATACTTGTATACCAGTGTATCTTCACCCGCTTATTACTTGACCATTCTTTGTTGACCTCCCTATTACTTGTAGCTGCCTCCCAGCGTGAGTTCAGACGCGCTGGCCAGCAAGATGCGCGAAGTGGGCGAGACCATGTTTAGCGAAGTGACGGGCGGGGGCAAGCCTTATACTTGTAACCAGTATATTATGTTGACTGACGTATTACTTGACCATTATATCTTGACCCGTTGTTCCTTGTAGCTGCCTCCCAGCGTGAGTTCAGACGCCCTGGCCAGCAAGATGCGCGAAGTGGGCGAGACCATGTTTAGCGAAGTGACGGGCGGGGGCAAGCCTTATACTTGTAACCAGTATATTATGTTGACTGACGTATTACTTGACCATTATATCTTGACCCGTTGTTCCTTGTAGCTGCCTCCCAGCGTGAGTTCAGACGCGCTGGCCAGCAAGATGCGCGAAGTGGGCGAGACCATGTTTAGCGAAGTGACGGGCGGGGGCAAGCCTTATACTTGTAACCAGTATATTATGTTGACTGACGTATTACTTGACCATTATATCTTGACCCGTTGTTCCTTGTAGCTGCCTCCCAGCGTGAGTTCAGACGCACTGGGCAGCAAGATGCGCGAAATGGGCGAGACTATGTTCAGCGAACCGACGGGCGAGGGCAAGCCTTATACTTGTATACCAGTATATTATGTTGACTGACGTATTACTTGACCATTATATCTTGACCCGTTGTTCCTTCTAGCTGCCTCCCAGCGTGAGTTCAGACGCCCTGGCCAGCAAGATGCGCGAAGTAGGCGAGACTATGTTTAGCGAACTGACGGGCGAAGGCAAGGCGGTCGTGAGATTCAGACACACGAAAGACGCCGAGAGATGTTTACGTATCCTTTTTTAAAAACCAAACCAACAATACAAAAACGAATACTAACGTATTTAAGTTGAAGAAAATACTCAGTTTACCCACCCACACTTGTTTTTAAAGGGTTGGCAGGTATGCAGTAAGTCAGATAAAGCTTCAGAGCACCACCGAGGAGTGGCCCCGTTGATGCTGAGTCCTATTACAGTCTGGCAAAAAATACTTGACATTAAATAAAGTGGATCTAAAAAACCATACTAAATTGTTTCCATTTATAGTCAATGTTGCCATTTAATTAATTTTTAAATTTCATACAAAGTGGCGCCCTCATTTTTTGTCTACTCTTTTATGCTGGACTGTACTCTGTACTACCTTCTACATTATTCCCGGAATGAGAGACAATAGATGGAAGGAGTAGAGGGAGGCCTTTGCCCAGCAGTGGGATGACGTGGGCTAGATGAGATGAGATGAGAGTAACTAACTGTAATACCCTCTCTCTGTCTTCGGGTGGGACACCGAATTGTCTGGGGAGACTCATGTATGTTATTTATTCCATGAATAAAACAATAAGAGATGAAAAACATCTGCATCCGGGGCTTGAACCCGGGACTGAGGAATGCCGTTCCATCGTTCTATCAACTAAGCAACCGCGGCTACTGCCGAAATTAATATATCTCTTGATGCTTCGAAATACTTTTCCTTAACAATTTTTCAGGACTATTTCATCATTCCAAAGTGGACGGGAAAGTTATTTCCGTAACTTTAATATCCTAGTGTGTGTGGTAAGTAAGACGGCAATGTAAGTACCTAATTTCAGGTTATATTATAATATAAGTGGCTACTTATGATAAGCGGCTACGAATACTGCCACGTCAGAATTTATAAAATCCACCTACGATAGTATTCCCAAAGAGGGTTGACGGCAGGCAAGCGGCCGGTCGTAAAAGTATGCCAAATCGCTTTGGAACATTATGTTACTGTTTAATAAAACATGTGACGCCGACCCTAAAAAAGTTGGAACAAGGGCAGGCAAATGATGATTATAAGAACGTAGTAAATACGCTGCTTCGCTGGCTTGGTCATGGTAGTCCGGACGGATCTGTATCAAGCAAGGTTCTTCCAAAAGGACGTCGCCTGTTGAGACGCCTCTAGTACTTATCTGCTGCTGGCAGCTCGCCTGGTTGATCTTCAGGTCAATAACGGGCAGGAGGTGGTGCAGAGATCAGTAGAGAAAGCCCGCTTTGGAGACGAAGATCTGTTTTGGTTCCGTGAGTCAGCGAAGTTAGTTCTCAGTAAATAAGATAGCTACTAAGTATCAATTTCAGCTTGAGTTTAAGGGATTAGCACCTAAAGCACAGGTTGATCCCTAAACTATTCGATAGAACGTGCATGATTTGCCTTATCAGAGCATGAGCATATTTCTTAGCAAAGCCATGCATGCGGTCATTGGAAAAATGCACCGGAATGACTTGATTCCGCCGTCACAGCGTCTGGCTATGGCGCGTGAGGTAGAGTTTGCTGGTTGTATTAGAAATCGACATACCTGCCTTGTCTAATGAACACCCTTAGCAGTTAGCAGGGCATCTATGTGATGTTATTATTATTACTGATAAGTTGCAATAAGGTTGCAATGTAACTCTTTGTATTTGCCCATGGGGTTTAAAAGAAAAGAAAAAAAAAATGTAAAACTTACTTTGATGTCTATGGGTGGTGTTAGAATTCGATTGCAGATGGTGTTACAAATAAAATACTTGTATACCTACTTCTACATACTTATGTATAGTTTACCTACAACAACTATTTGGCGCAGTAGACACATCTGTAATAAGTTTTGAGTTCTCATTCTATTTGCAAATAAAAAACTACCTGCAGTTTTTAATTATTTCGTGATTCCTTAATCTTGTTTTTATTTTAATTACAGTGACTACCGCGGGATTGAAATGAAAAATGGATATTTGTTTGTTTTCGTTGATTTTTAAGTGTAATTTCTTTTAGATAAGTTAAGAATAGTTTTTTTAAACAGGAATGAGGTCTAGAATAAAAATTTTGTTTGATAAACAAGGACTTATTGGTAAATGTTATACCTATTAATAAAATAGGACATAATAATGGTTAACCTTTATATCGAACTCATAAAGCAATAGACCGTAACAAAATTTTGTTTAGGTGTTTAGATGCCCTAAGGTAAACTGATAGATAATGCCATTGGCATTAAGTCCGCCCGTGTGCACATTTTGTGCATAAAGCTTAATAAATGAATAAAATAGAAACCGACATGACCTTAACTTTTAAAATAATTTGTTTTAGTCTTAGTTTTAGTTGAATAGCCACAGTTTCTGTAGCCAGTGAAGATGGTATTAATAAATCTTATTCACTTAAAATTGTTGTTTTATTCAGTAGAAAATATTATATTGATATCTCCCATCTAACCTCAGACCCCACACGCAAAGCCAACAAGTCGCAAAAACTAACTTTTAAGAGCCCTTATGGTCTCGGGAGTTTTCATACAAATGTCCCCCATGATAAAAAAAAATAGTATCATAATAATTAAATAGGGGCATAATAGTTATAGCTCTACATGCATTAGTCGGGAAGAAAACAGATGAATACGTTAGTATGAAAACTCTTAACCCTTTAGGCACAAAAAGTCTACTTTACCAAAATGACCACTTTACCAAAATGACTACTTTATCGAAATGACTACTTTTTTTCACAAAAGATTTTTGTGAAAAAAGTAGTCAGTAGTAGAGAGCGCAGTTATCCGCAGATAACGAGACCTCAGTCTCGCGCCTCAAGGTTGAAACCATTTGGGGTGAAGTTTATACACGTCCCTGTACGTGTCTAGGCCGGTGGCCGATCGTGCGCGTTTCGTTCTGTTCGGAACTCATCAGGTAGGCGAAGAAGCCTACTACGCTTGTTTTTCACAAAAAGCTTTACCAAAATGACTACTTCAACGAAATGACTACTTTTGTTCACAAAAAGACTACTTTACCAAAATGACCACTTTACCTAAATTAAATCGCTAATAAATAAAATTCTGTTGCCTGTGGTCCACGTTTTCGAATAAGTTGCTGTCGTGCTCACGTTAAGAGCTTTCATCAGCGCGCATGCAAATTAGTTTTTTGAAGAAGTTGTAGCATTGTTATAGGCTTTGACAAGATCTACCTTTGAAGTGACAGCTGTCAAACTTAAAACTTATTTATCTTGTTAACTGAGAATGATACACCACTATTTTCTTTGAAGAAGTTGTAGCCTTGATGAGATATTCATTTGAAGTGACAGCTGTCAAACTTAAAACTCGTTTATCTTCTTAACTGAGCGTGCTACACTACAAGTTTATTTGAAGAAGTTGTAGGCCTTGATGAAATCTACATTTTAAGTGACTGCTGTCAAACTTAAAACGTTTATCTCGTTAACTGAGCGTGCTACACTACTGGTTTCTTTAAAGTAGATGTAGTAATGTACTAAGTTTGACAGCTGTCACTTAAAATGTAGATCACATCAAGGCCTACAACTTCTTCAAAGAAACTAGTAGCGTAGCATTCTCAGTTAAGGAGATAAATGAGTTTTAAGTTTGACAGCCGTCACTTAAAATGTAGATCTCTTTAAGGCCTACAACCATACAACAACATCTTCAAAAAACTAATTTGCATCGGCCATATTTGACAGCTATCATAATCATGCTAATGCTTTGACATAAGGTCAATTTTTCTTTGTTGACATGTCTTCTAGTATAGACTTGTCAGCTGTCAGATATGACATTTTGCAAAGCAAGCATTTTACATTTCTGAAAAGTAGTCATTTTGGGAAAGTAGTCGTTTTAGGAAAATAGTCATTTTAGGAAAGTAGTCATTCTAGGAAAGTAGTCATTTTAGGAAAGTAGACATTTTGGGAAAGTGGACATTACGTGCCTAAAGGCTCTTAACTCCTCCACACTTAACTGTAAACATTTACAACGCGATGCAAATTCGCAGTATACCGAGAGTAACAGAAAGGGTATAACAAGCCGAAAGGAGGTCAAGGTACTCATGAAACTGAACAACTTTTCCTATGGAACATGGGTCGAAATATGAAAAAAAATTTGGACCTCCCATACAAAATTGCCGATTAGCTGATTGATTTACTATGGGAGGTACAATTTTTTTTTTCATATTTTGACCTATGTTGCATAGGGAAAGTTGTTCAGTTTCATGAGAACCTTGACCTCCTTTTGGCTTGTTATACCCTTTCTGTTACTCCCTGTATAGGTACCTACTCCAAAAGACTATTACGAGATTGTCGGACGGAGCAAATGCTACTGCGCTTACCTCGTAGTGTGTTCTACGAGACTCCCGGAGCACATGCTACGCTTACCTCGTAGTGTATTGTACTCTTGGACAAATCAACCTCTGGACGCGAATCCTACAGAATTTGTTCTGTTTATAACAAAGTGTGTGAAAACTTGCCAAGTTATATCATTAAAAAGTACAGAAAAAAAAATGTTATAAGGAAACTGCTGAAAAAACAGGTTTGCGTTTTTGTAAGTATTAGAATTTTAGGTATTTAAAATGATATTTATTCAGAATCTACTTTCCAAACTGCGGAAAATCAAGTGTGCATTCCTGTAACTATTTTTAACTGAGGTCTGTGTATGGAACTTGGTACTTATTTAGATCTCACTTCTTTTAAAGGCGAAGCATTCCAATATTATCGAACTTGGCAGCCTTTCACATTTATGTTTTGGGTGGGATTTCATTTATTTTTGTAAGGTTTATTTTCTTTTTTTCTTATGATTAAGTTAGTTAAGGAAATGTCTCATTTATAGGTACTGATTTTCAGATTTTTGAATATGGACTATGCTTCTTACAAAGAAATGGACTAGTTTTTTTTTATTAAATTTTTCTACGTTTGCGTAGCAAAGGAAACTTTTTGTTTTGCCATTTTGTATGCCGTCTTGTACGACTGACACGCTAGAGCGCATTGCCTATTCAATATCTTGGATTTTTTTACACATTTTCTATTTACTGATAAGATTGCCAAGTCAGGGCGGTATAATTTACGTAGCCGGTTATATTCAATTTTTACTTTACTTTGACTAAATTACAAACCTTCGTAACGAATTTTAGGTCGGTACGACCATTGGAAGATATAGATAAATATTTGTTTTAGTTCCTTCATCATCATCATTGGCCTCATACGTCTGTATCAGACGATTTATTCAGTGTCTGAGGCAAGATTTTTCATGGCTGTATACGCCGATACAGGAGCGGCAAGGCTTTTTGCACGCTCTCCACAGACACTGCGTTGCCTGAGACGCCATTATGGAAAACGCAGGGCTGCCCAGGACCTGCGCCACCCTCTCGGCCTTCCTGGCTGACTCCACAGGAACGACGGGTCGATACGTGCGGAGCCAGGTCGGCTGCTGGAGTCTGCCGCACGATTTATTACCAGTCACTCGTGCCTGACGGAGACCCCGTTCCGGGTTTGTGTGTGGAGTTTTCCTTCTCCAGGACTCAGATCAGCTTGGGTCGGATTTATCCCTCGGTCGCCTCTTACGACCCCCACAGGAAGAGAAGGGGTAGTGCTATTCTACTCTGCCGGCACCACACGGCTCAGTTTAGTTCCTTAGGGGTATGAATTTACACCTTCATTATTTTTAAAACCGACTCACACTTGGCCATTTTCAGATTTTTTCCTTTACCTTGACCTAAAGACCTACCTCCATGCCAAAGAATATTGCCCACAGGGCAAAGGACTTCCGTCTAAAATGCCTCAAACCTGAAGTAGTTCTAAATGGATATTAAATAACCACTTATTTACCTCCAGTTTTTCTTTTCTATAAAAACCCGGTATTCAAAGTTATTTACAAAAATAATACATAACCTAAAAACAGATTGATCTCATTATTTTAACACTTTGACATTTAACACGTGCATTTTAGATTTCCTTAAATAGCGGGGAACCCTACTGGATACTGGAAACACTGTAAACATATAGGTAATTCCAAAACACGGCACTTGCAGAATTTCCTTCTGAGCCAAAGTGACGAACACTAGCCCTTTCACACAACCGAATTTTTCCGGCTATTACTCGACGGACTATGATCGCAACGAGCAGGCGACAACTCGCATCGCAGCATGCACGTTATCATCGCGATTTTTCGATCGCCACTTTATCACCGCGTGCTTATCATTAAGAGTCCATTTTGTGAATTAAATACCAACCATCCCACTTTATTCTACGCGAGCGCGCATATTGCAGCGATATATAGCTGCGTGTATGCCGCTAGTCGCCGTGCGTGGCCCGTGAACCGTCGCGTCCTCGGCGCGATCGCTCTCCACCGAAAAATCGCCGGAGCAAATCTCTTGTGTGAAAGGGCTCTTATTTCATTACTATTTACCTCCTAACTGCTGGGTAGATAGCATAGCAAGTAAAATACAATAAATAATGCAAAAAAAGTAGTTTTATTATATTGCCACTTGTTGGTTGATTAATATTATGATGCAGTGGTAGTGCAAGTGTCTGCGGCGTAAAGGTTTCGGGCTCAGACGGCGGCGGTCGTCACACAACCATGTCATAGCTTCATAGCAGTATTAGGGTTGTCGTATCGTTTTCCTTGTTGCAGCTTGCAGCACTATTATAGAGGTAAAAAGCTGCACTTATTACACGTTCCATCTTTGAGACCTAAAATGCATAAATAAAATAAATATTATCTCTCTTTAACATTATAAACCATGTGGGTGCCTTGTTTATGCGGCATGCCTGGCAGCACATGATTGCTAGTAATATTTACTTAGATCCATACGTTTAATAATAGATTGGTATAAATATCCAGAATCAAATTGTGCCTCCGTAGATTTCCATCAGTAAACACAACAATCCACTGCTGGGCCAGGGTTTCCCAGAATCGGGGGAGGTTACTTTCCATACTCACTACACCACGCTTGGCAGGCGGATTGGCAAGTTTAGCGTATTTACGGGAATGTTGCCGCCCATTCTCTGATTTCATCCCTTTCATAGCCGTCGTTGATCTTACATAGATAATTACCTGATTCGAAGGTTTGTATCCATGACGCCAATAGGTTGGCCATTGGAAGAGTAGTGTTTATTTCTTGTATGCGACTCTAAACAAACGTGTTTGGCAAGGCCATAATGGCCACATTTGTATTATTTTCGTCAAAAATTGGTCAATTAAAATAAATATGCGGATTGAAAAATTATTTTATGATTTATTATGACTTATGACAAGGAATGCGATTCAAAAAACAAACAGTCAAACGTCAACTACAAACAGACAAATAAATCATGTCATTTTTGTGTCATTTTGTAACCAAAAAGAATCTGGTCAAATAGGTACAATACATTACTTGGCTGATTATATGAGTTGCTTAGATAATAAAACTCCACTAAAACTCCTTGTGTTTCTAGCGTGTGTTTGGGGTGTTTGGTTGATTTCCTAGTTTCATAACCAATCAATACAAGATTTAGTAATATATAAAATTCAATTCCCCGTTCTTTAAATACTTACATATAGCAAACAGCAAAGATTAAATGTAAAAATAATTTTAATATTGGTATCATCTTGAGGCAATGAAAAAACATAGACCACAAATGGGCATTCGTCTTTCAAGTCAATACGACCATTGGAAGTGGTCTAGGTTTTTGATGAGTGAGTCAGTCAGTCAGAGAGTGTATAGTAAAAATAGCGATTTTCTGACAATATCTCAAGACCTACAATAGGTACATTAATGAAATTTTGTATTTTAGATAAGTAAGTAGACCTCGACAGATACTAGAAATTTCATATGCGTAGATAAAATAGATTTTGAGTTATAGGTGGGTCGAACTTGGCCCGAAATGGTTCGTGTAATATAACCCACGGCCGGTGTGTCGGTTCTTTGCTCGAACTTGGCGGACACACTGCCGTGTGTCTAGAAAAATGTCATTGAGTCGCGTCAATGTCATTGTATCGGTTGATTTGTCCAAGATTGTACTGTACGAGACTCCTGGAGCATATGCTACGTTTAGGTACTATAGTACCGGCATTTGAATAGGCCTGTGGAATAGGCCATATTTGACAGCTGTCAAAATCATGTTAATGCTATGAAATAAGGTCTATTTTTCTTTGTTGACATGTATTCTATTATAGATCTGACAGCTGTCAAATATGGCCTATTCGAATGCCACTACTATAATCAAAGACCCGACGCGCACGAGCATTACTTTTTGTCGCCCTACTCTTCGACGAGAAGGTGAAAGGGAATTTAAAAAAGTCACCAGGAGGGTTTCTTGCATCGACAGTTACTACGAGATCGTAAGAACACATACTCTCTTCTCTATACATACAACACGCCTTCATCCCTGCTTTTCATAGTGAACTTAAAATGGGTACCCAAAATAAAACTAAGCTATTAATAAAATGCTTAAAAAATATATTTTTAAATCACTTACAAATCATGAAATTGAGTATCTTAAAATCAATGTAGGAAGACAAACATATCACTAAGTTAAAAAAAACATTATCAGTCACAATCACAACATATTCAGAGGTACTTAATGAAATTATTATACAACGTGTTACAAAACAACCAATAGATACAAAGTGAGTTCATTTTGTATGGGAAGTCGAAATTATTTTTTTCATATTTCGACCCATGTTCCATGGGGAAAGTTGTTCAGTTTCATGAGTACCTTGACCTCCTTTCAGCTTTATTGTTTGTTTTGTAACACCCAGTACATACAGTACATACATTTATTTAAACTGCTGATTCTTACTAGACATATACAGGGTGTTAGATACAGCTCTCTGAATACTGATAGGGTGCATTTAGACTATGAAACTACAACTTCCCACAAGAAAATACTACAGGAGACGTAAAAAGAAGTTCGACTTGCCATCCTAAATGACGACCAACTGAAGTCAGAAAACTATAGTAAAAGTTTTTCGTAGATGCCGATCATTAGTTTAAATAAATGCCCGCTTGCTGGTAACACACTGTATAATATAGCATGAATATAACAGATCCATAGTAAGAAAACCAGTAAAGATTGGTCCCTGATTGTACTACTAAGTGTACCCGTAATTTATGGTAACAAAATTGGATTATATTGGTCTTTACCGAGTGTAAGAGTTGGTGTACCCAAAAGTTTGAAGGCATGATTAGATCAAGAAACTGAATATCTTTTACTATGGGATCTAGGTTGAGAAACGAGATTTTTACATATAAAATTTCCGATCAGCTGATGTACGGAAAAAAAATGTTTCCCTGCATAATAGGTTCCATAGTAAAAGTTGTTCAGTTTCATGATCTGGACATTCCTGCAAATTTTTCATCTCTTTCTTACGCCCTATGTAAAAACGCCAATATTATAAAAAAACGTAAAAAAAAACTATAATTATAAAGGATGGGCACAATATAGAACAAAAATTATTAAAGAAAAAGTGCAGCAAATATTTCGCGTCATTCACGAAGTAACAAGACTAGATATATACAAATTTTTTTTGTTCTGTCTCGCACAATACTTCTCTTTTTTGTTTGAAATGTAAAACACACCGCTTCCGTATGTAGGACGTATGCGCTCGTAATGTATGAAAGGCGGCACACTGCCTGCGTATGCGTGCACGGCAAAACGCGTGTACCGCAGTGTGCTGTTTCGTGTCTCTCATATGATCCCACTAGCTGTCCGTCAGCGGTTTCACCCGCTGCAACCTATTATTCCGCGGGAAGAAAGCATAACTCGCCAAGAGATGTCGCTGTTAGTTTTCGGCGAAAACGTTTAAAACGCGAATCGGCTCAGTCACCTTTGCAAAAATATTGGAATATGCGTGATCCCGTAGGAATAAGACATTTTCCCGTGGTAAAAAGTAGCCTATGTGTTATTCTAGATACTCTTCTATATTTGTGCAAAATTTCATGTCAATCTAACCAGCCGTTTTAGCGTGATGTCGTTACAAACACACACACACAAACATCCGCCTTTATAATATTAGTAGGATGCTCTAAAAAGTCATAGTTACGCGCGTGATGATCTGACGTGCACGTCACGCATACGTAGGCGGTGTGTTCTGCCCTTTAGACACCGAGCATCCAATATTTGAAATGTCGCGAAACATTTTCTGCACATATTATAACTACTGTTGCTCCGTTTTTATATTTTGCAAAATACTATTATATTGTTGTAGAAACTGATTATTTTCATTGCAATCATTTGGCTCTTTCTTTACAACCGTTCCTGGTTCTTGTTTTACAACAATCTCTTGCTTGATTTCTTGTTTTATCGACTGAATTTCTATCTTAGGTTCAGAACTACTTGCTACAGGTACTTCTTCCTTTTTCACTTTACTTTCTAGCTTTGGTTGAACAAAAGAAGGAGATGACTTCGCTTTTTTTGATATTTTAGGTTTTTTATCCTTGTCTGGTCTCATTTTCGTGCTATTATTACGTGACCTGTTATTTATTATTAAGGGTAGTATACTTCTAGTCTGATTACGTTGAAAACGTGGGTTTCGGGGGGCGAAATTTGAATTGCGAGGGGCAAAATGTGGATTTCGGGCGACAAAATGTGGGTTTCGACTTCGGGGAGCAAATTGTGGGTTTCGAGGAGCAAAATGTGGGTTTCGGGGAGCAAAATGGGGATTTCGGGGGCCAAACTGTGGACTTCTGGGGGCAAAACGTGGGAAACGTGGATTTGGCGGAGAAAAACGTGGATGTGGTGGAGAAAAATTTGGATTTGGTGGAGATAAATGTGCATTTGGTGGAGGAAAGTGTGCATTTGGAGGAGAAAAGTGTGTATTTGGTGGAGAAAATCGTGGATATGGTGGAGGTAAACTTGGGTATGGCGGAGGTAAATATGGATTCGTTGGGGGAATATTTTGATCTGGTGGAAAACATGGATCCATTAGGGGTATATTTGGATTTGGTGCAGGAAAACTTGGATCCGTTGGGGGTATACTTAGATTTGGTGAAGGAAAACTTGGATCCGTTGGGGGTATACTTAGATTTGGTGTAGGAAAACTTGGATCCGTTGGGGGTATACTTAGATTTGGTGTAGGAAAACTTGGATCCGTTGGGGGTATACTTAGATTTGGTGTAGGAAAACTTGGATCCGTTGCGGGTATACTTGGATTTGGTGTAGGGAAACATAGATCCGTTAGGGGTATACTTGGATTTGGTGTAGGGAAACTTGGATCCGTTGCGGGTATATTTGGATTTGGTGTAGGAAAACTTGGATCCGAGGGGGGTATACTTAGATTTGGTGAAGGAAAACTTGGGTCCGTTGGGGGTATACTTGAATCCTTCGGAGCTAAACTTGGATCCAGTGGGGGAAAACATGAATCCTTTGGAGCACTTGGATCCTGTGGAGGCAAGCATGGATCCGGTAGAGAACATGGATTAGGTGGAGGAATACATGGATTTTGTGGTACGAAATTTGAATTTTGGGGGTCATTTAAATTATCGTCCATTGGTGATTGGTGTGAAGGCCTTGGCATATTTTCCATAGGACTGGGAACCTCGTCAGGGTCGATACTGAAAAGAAAAAGTTATATTTTATTATATCATAATGTAAAACTTATTTAAAAGACAGAATTTCTGCATGCTGCTTCTGATAAATGTTTATCACTAATAGCTATCTAGAAATTTACTACAAAATTTACTAAAAGATCATTCTTAAAAAATTTATTCATCTCATACTTTTTTAAGAGGTTTTTATTCGTATAAAAGCTTTTGATAAGCTTCGACATGTAGAAATTAGAAAGTATGTATACCTTTCTTGCAAATTCTGTGGTTGAATGTTTTCGGTAGATCTACATGTGCCTAATATCCTTGCGAGTGACGAGATTCTTTCGTCAAAATCGTGTCCTGCAAAAAAGATTACCTATTAATTAATGTATGTGTTTATAGAGAGAAAGTAATTCCATCATATCGCCCTAATTTTCAAAACACATGATCAGAAATGTTTAATGAGGATAGAAAATTTTGATCAATACTATGTCGTAGTAGAGAAAATACATAAGCAAATATTTGAAGGGTGTGTTCTACTCACAAAACTGAACAACTTATATTAGATTTTTTTTTCGAAATAAGGAAAAGTAATTGTGTCCCAAAAATGTTGAAAAAGTGCGCTTCTTTGAATGGGAGATCCAAATATCGTTTTGTTCGTATTTCTAAGAATTCTTATAAAAGTTGTACAGTTTTGTGAGTAGAACTCACCCTTAAAATGTTTGTAGGTACTTAATAAAATGTAGCCCAATAAAATATTTAGAAAATTTGTGACAGTTATTTTACTTACCTGATTCGAATCTAACAAGCAATCTCTTGTTGTCAATAATGATTCCATTCAGTGCGACGCAAACCTGCACCGCTTCTTCGTGTGTCGGAAACTTGACCAAATACTTCAGGGTGTTGTCGTAGTTTTCGTTGAGTATACCGGTCTGGATTTCCATTTTCTGTAAAATTCAGTACACTTATTAAACTAGGAATACAAAAAAGTCACAAAGTAGGTATTTTACTTTACTACACCATTATTATTAAACTAGGAATACAAAAAAGTCACAAAGTATTTTACTTTACACCATTATTAAATACCAGCTGGTGGACCGAGCTTGCTCGGTTTTTATTTTTTATGTGTTACGTTTCAAAACAACTTACAAAAATGGTTATACTCACCAACATATGTCGTTGTTAGTTTTAAAGCAATTACAAAAAAAGTGTGGAGCAACGATTTTTGGAAAATGTATCCTATCTAGATCGATTTATCATCCCCGAAAACCCCTATTTATGAAATTTTGTGAAAATCGTTGGAGCCTTTTTCGAGATCCCGAAAATATATATATATAGGTATATACGATTCTTGCTCGTTTAAAGGTATACCTAAGTAATAAGTTAATATATCAGCATATTGCAGTCCACTGCTGGACGTGAGCCTCTCCCAGGATACGACACAATGCACATCCTTTCGCTACCAGCCGCCATTAACAAGTCATTGGTCCATCTGGCAGTTATAAGTTATTTTTATTAAGCTTTTATCTAGTAGGTACTTACTTGTCTAAATACATCCCTGAGTAAAATATGTATATGAGATTTACCCCATGTATTGGGTACTTTATCCATCACCAGAGTTCTGCAACTTTCATTCTCACGAGACAATTTTTTCCTTCGGTTTTGTTCTAAGACTTCCAATACTGGGTCAATACTTTCTTTAAAGTTGTTTAATACATCAGCCAGTACGGGAAAGCTGTATGATTGGTGTACTTCTTCGCTGTCGTGTATTTCGACCATGCCTGTCTTCTTTGGGCACCTGCAGTAGTAGAAAGATTGATAAATTCTACAGCTTTTAGACCTACATATTATACAAAATTCACAATCAGCTGACTGACTTCGTATGACAGTCAATTAGGGATTCAATTTGTTTTATGTTTCCCAGGGAGAGTTCATGCCCTTAAATGTATCTCAAAATTGTAAGTGTTAGAATATGAGAACTATTTGTATGTCATTACCGTCACTTCAGGTAACTTTAACCCTGGGGTAACTTTAGCTTAGTCTTTTAATGCCTAGACTATTGGACCGAAATTACCCCCTAAGGCTAAATTTACCTACAGTGACAGTACGCAAATACATTTCTTTGAACCATTATTCTAATGTAACTCACCAAATTGCCTGATCAAGTCTGAACTGCTTTATGCAGTTTAACGCTTTTGGTAATGATTTTGCTATATTCCTACTAATCACACCTGTAACCAAACATTAAAACTATTCAGTTATTTGCAGTGCAGCCAGTCAAAAAATGGCACTGCAGTTAGTTATTAACAGATGTATGCAAAATCAAACTTATATCAAAAATGTACCTTTTTTATCTGATGCAACTATTGAAAATCTTAGTTATGGCATAACTTATTGGTGAATAATTTGGGATTTTTGAGCCTAGACTAGACTAATACAGCCACACATCCACTGCTGGACAAGGGCCTCCCCAGTTGGGGGGTATTTCCATACTCACTAGGCAGGCAGATTGGCGAGCGCAGTGCTAAGTGTTGTAAATATTCACAGGGAATGCTGCTGTCCATTTCCTAAATCTATCACTTAGTCGCCCTTACGACACCCATGGTTAGAAATGGCGTGATGCTATTTTAAGCAGGCAACACACGGCAAAGAAACTATGCCGAGAAACTGAGTGAAAATGAAACAACTTGGTATGTATTTAATAAAACTTACCAAAAGTTACATTGACTTGTATGTTGTTTTCAAAACATTGAAGTCCTTGCAAATCATACAAGAGTTGTCTACAGTCTTCTATATTTAGAAAATTTATCACACATCTGACTGAGTTTTCTTTATCCATTTTGGTTAGCTTGTTCCTCTTGCCTAATTTTTTTGTTTGAATCCAGTAATTAGGTTTATTTACATTCTGAAAAAAGATTTAAATGATTGCTGCAATTGCTGCACTTTTTAAGAGGTAAATAGTCCAATAAATGAAAATAAGAAGTTGATGTAAACTAGTTCATGAAACTGAACAATGTATGAATACAGTGCATGCTCAAGTTTATGGCCAACCTGAAATATGCACCTCTTTATTGCACCCACCAGGATCACTGGGAGTGTGACAAGCAGGCACATATTTCAGAATGGTCATGAACTTTTGTACGCACACTGTAGTTGTATTGAAATATTTCATATGAAAAGTGTAATTATTTTTTGTGGTTACATTGTTTGAATCCAGGCCAAAAAATAATACTTACAAAGTTTGACATGAGTCTTATCAGTGTGATGACATGATATGTTTGAAACCAATTAGGTAAAAATGTGATAACCACTCTCCTACTCCAATAATGTGCTTTACGGGCTATAGCATCTTGTAGTTCTGGTGTTCTCTTGTGATTTCGTGTTCTATCTTTGAATATTTTCCTATAATGCTGCAGAGACTTTTCTGGCTTGAAATCAACTCCGAAATACTTGCAAAGCACTCTAACAGTGTTTCTGTATATTGGAATTCTTTTTACTTCACCAGTAAAGTCACATTGTGAGTGTCTAGTTATTTGAGGTTGAGGTCGGAACCTTGTTTTTGTTGGTGTAGAGTTACTGGTGTTGCCAAACTCATCGTCTGTGTCATCATCAACCTCAATCAGCTCATATTGTTCGCATATCACCACTTCATCATCATCGCTATCAGCATCAATGATCATTCCATTTGCTTCAGACATTTCTTAACAAAAACAAAACACACCTGTGTGTTAACTGTTCTTCAGATATTTTAAATATTTCCTGTAATTGAAATTAAATAATTTATCAGCTTCTCAATAAAAAATATGGTGTTTGTGAAAAAACTTGTAAACACTGCTTTCTTTACTCAAAATTAGGTCATCTAGGTACATTATAGGCACACAACATTTACTTGTACTTTTGTGTGGTATATGGTGGCAACGGACGCCAGGACAGGAGAACAATTATTAAGACTTACCTGGAGAAAAAGAATGTTTAGCAGGACAACAAAAGTAGGTATCCACCACTGCACTGGAAACTTAGTTACTTGTGACCTTAGCTTGTGACAAGTTATCAAACACACTGTCTGCCTGCGCTTGGTCAGAGAATGGTAGAATAACTAGAAAACAACTATTAAGTATATTTTCGGGACCTTTTGTTAGTACACAACAACATCTGCGCACAACATATTTGTATTTTTGTACAATACAATAGAAAACACCACGAACGACGATTTCTCGGAGGGAATGAATCCGCGCCAACGAGAAGTCCCGCGGCGACCCTTATTTCTAGCGCGATAAAGTTCAAAATGGTGTGACCGACGCGACGTCAGATTGGCAACATAGACTAAAGACTTACGTCAAAATTTGGAAAATAAAGATCATATTTCTACCCGTGCGCTTTTAACTTGCTTTTAGACCGCGTTCACACATGCGACTTTTTTGTCGCGTGAAACACGGATATCCCTTGGTCTTCGGTCCGAATGTCGCTTGGCTTGATCCGTTATGTTTAGGGCCGGCACATATCTAGCGCCACTTAACGCTAGCGTTGGCAAACGTTTCCAGTGATAATGAGGATAACGATATCGCTCGATCGTGTAAATATACGAGATTTCTACAAGACTGACGTCTTGCTCGGACTGAAGAAGATTGCGCTCATGTAGTCTTACATCTTTCCAAGAAAAGCAGAAAAAATAGGTATCACTGAGTAGGTAGGTACAGTAAAATAAAATACCTAAATAGGTAATAGGAGCACTATATTATATTGTAATATATATAAAACAAATAATTTACAGTATTTACAGATATCCTACGTCGATAACTTGTCCATCCACTTTAGCTCGGTGAAATAAACCTGTTATGAAGAGTTAAGGAAATAGGGCTGGAATGTTTTTCAAAAACGCAATTACACTCTTTTTTTTGTGGGCAGTCGTGTAAAAAAGAACGGTCATTTCGTGCTTCGGAGGGCACGTTAAGTAAGCTAAGCAGTTTCTCCCATCCCGGACGCTGTTCTCCGTTTACTTACCTAGTAGTTACTAGTCGCCGGGCCCGGGCCGTTGGACGACTCGGTGTCCCACACGAAAATAGAGGAGAGTAAAGTTATAGTAGTAGGTTTTTTTATCTATCTATCTTGTTATTAACTTTTTGGTTACAAAGTTAATGCAAACGAAACAAGTAGAACAAACATACGCCACCAATAGAATCCAACCCCACGTCTTCTGACAAACTGAGTCAGAAGTGTTAACCGCTACACCACGGTTGGCTCTACCAGAAATTGTGAACCACCTGCTTCGTTCATATATGTTTGTTACTTCACTATTTACGAATAGCTTTAGCTATCTATCTTGTAGTAAGCGGTTGAAAAACTGTGCACTAACTTATTGGGCTATTCGTAGAATTGGTACCCCACTAAGACTCAATATGTTCCCACATCTGCATTCCGTCGGTATGGTATCTTTGTAAAGGATACGTATAGCAGTGTCCGCGTGGCTGGAGCGGGCGAACCGCATAAACGCGCGGCCCGGCGCCGCCATCTCGCACATAACTACCTCACCAACCTCGTCGCGCATTTTGCGAGCCAACGAAGTACTGGATATGGTTGGCGGTAGCTGTAAATAAAAACACTTGACATTTTACAAAATAAAACTTGGTTTGATGGGACCGTTCTCCTGAAAATTTGGTCCCTTCCCTTTTATTTGCGCCGCGCCAGGAAGAAAAGGCTATACTAATCATTTTGCGCTTAGTTATGCGAGATTTTACGGTTTTTAGAAACAAAAAAAAACAACGTTGCAACGTTTAAAGCTGCAAATTGTTTTTAAATGCTGGTATGAAAAAAATGTTAGTTTTATATCTTTAGAAATAATATTGAAAATACGTTAGATTAGGTTAATGTCTTAAATGCCTCTTACGACACCCACTAGTAGAAAAGGGGTGATGCTAATTTAGGTATTACGGAAAAACCCAATGCAAATCTTCAAAAAGTGAAAAACTACATAGAAACTTACATTGGAAAACACAAGCAAATCTGACTTTTTGCTTTGACTCAATTCTCTTTCTAGGCTGCCTCTGATGTGTCTAGAAAATTCCTCTTCGATATCTCTACAAACTCTGTCTATACTATCTCTGTGCCTTGAATCCCTGTCTACGCTTTCTCTGTCATGTCTTGAGTAGTAACTATCTCTCTCTCTGCTTTGACTTCTACCGTATTCTGTATCTCTGCTATGCCTGTAGTTATCTCTGCTTCTGCTTCTTTCGTCTCTTTTTCTGCGTTTGAAATCTCTGTCTGCACTGTCTCTGCTTCTACTTCGTTTAGATAATCTCTCTGCTCTGTCATGGCTGTATACCCTGTCTCTGCTTCTGCTTCTGTCCCTGCTTCGTCGTTTTTGTGCATCTCTGCTTATGCTTCTGTCCCTGCTTTGTCGTTTTTGTGCATCTCTGCTTATGCTTCTGTCCCTGCTTCGTCGTTTTTGTACATCTCTGCTTATGCTTCGATTGAGGTCTCTGTCTGATCTGTCAGTACTGTAAATATAATCTCTGTCTTTTCTTGGGCTGTAGTTAACATCTCTGCTTTTGCTTCGGTCGTTTTGTTCATCTCTACTACTGCTTCGTTTGGGATCTCTGTTTACTCTGTCTGTACTGCAAACGTAATCTCTGTCTTTGCTTGGACTCAGTCTTTGTTTTTGTGGTCCGTCCTTTTGTTGTCTGGATTCAATGTTAATGTTTTTATCTTGTTTTGGATCTACAGCTGAAAAAAAGGAAAATTTATGATTATTTTAGATAAAAAAGATGAGAAGACTTTTGGATATGTAGTTTTTAAGGATAATTACCTAGTAGGAAGGATACTTAGATATTTTACGCACCTAGTTGTGGAAGTATAGGGTTCTGTAGTAAAGTTGCTATTGAATTCTGCGCAACAATTCCCATTGGTCCAGAGTTTTGGTTCCCTAGTAGTAGTTGCGGTAAAGAAGGTTGCGGGGTAGGCAGAGTGTTAGGCGTCATGAATTGCATCACACGGTTGATAGCTTCGTCTAAAGGGTTGGTTTGAGATTCTATAATAGTAGCTGCCGTATTTCTGTTCTGTATATTTAGTGACGTTGCAACTATGTTCATGCTTGTATTCTGACTTGGCTGATGTTTATTAATTCCTTGGTAAGGATGATTTGTTGCCTGACTGGCGGTCGTGATACTATGAAAGTTTTGGCAGGTCATTTCTTGCGGAGGTATTATATGAGACATTGGATACTCTTGCGTAGGTCGGAAACCTTTTCTTAATGGTGGAAATTCAGCTTTTTTGTAAATGTACTCAAATGCTGTTGAATTTCTGTGTTTCTTTTTTATTCTTTGACTATCGACGTGGTTGAGACGACCGTATCTCTGCATTCTGCCCATTTCGAATAGTATTTTGTGAATGTTTTGGAGTTCTCCTACTACGCGACATCCTCTCAAGGGCTCGCCATTTTGGCTGAGCCCTTTTCCAATAGAAGCCAGCCCTAAAGGTAAAGGTTTTTCAGTTTGCGATCGATCCATTTGGACTTTCAATGGATTATTGTATAGACGGTGTGTGTGGAACATAGAAATGGCCTGTAAAAAACAGATATAGTCTTTGAAAATTGATAAAATTAAGTCATAATAAAAAAAAGGAAATTTTTAAGAGGGTGGGTAAATGATTTTGAGCGTAAGTATTTTTGGAACTTCCAAAATTTTCCACCACCGGCAGGATTTGAACCTGCGACTTTCGGCATCTGTACCTGCTGCCATGCCACTGGGCTATCGCGGTTCTATCCTAGCCTGCGCATTAAACAAGTACCTATATCTTAACCACTGGGGCTCCATCTACTGGGAAAAATTTGCAACTAGCACGGGAAGTGTTTTAAAAAATTAGTATTCGAAAACACAGTATTTTTGTATAATTTGAATACCTAAATTTTACGAGAGTGAATAATATGTCGTGGCATAGCCAACTGACTGATTTTTAGAAGCAAACATGTAATCGACTACAATATATTACAAATACAAAACTGCGACTTTCACCATTAGTACTAGCGAAGCATCTTTTATGTGGGTTATCGCTGTCAATCTTGGCCTGCAAAATTATGCGATCTACCGGAATAGTTACCTGCACAGCTTCCAAAGGGTGATCGAATTCAATCTTGGCTGCAAAAACACCATTAACAACAGGAAATAGCTTCGTTTTCTTCACTACACCGGCTATTGAAAACACTTCGACCAACTTGGCTTCGTCTACGTCCTGGTGGATCTAAAAAATATAATTTACATTTCAACTTGGGCCTTTTCAAGGCAAGAGAGAATAGGCACTACTTAGGCAAGCATGCTTCAACATCGTCTGCATCATCACTTTAATTACCAACAGGTGAGATAGCAGACAAATGCGGGCCTACATTATACACTCGGCTTCAAAAGAATCGCACCGTTAAGGAATCTATTTCAAACATCTTTCAATCGTATTTGTATTATGAAATATTGGTAATGTTCGGTATCATTTGAAAGGTAAGGAAACGGAGAATGCAAAAACAATAATTCATTCAATGTTTTTTATTTGAATTGGAACTGAGAAAAATTTACAAAACAATAAAAATCCTTAAAAACCCTAATGAAATCTGATTAATTTTTCAGAACAAAGTTGCTTAAAACTAACCTAACACCTAGTGTTACCCCCCCTAGCCCTAATGACGTCTTCCATGCGCTCCCTCATGGATCGCACCAACTTTAGGACCTCTTCTTGAGGGATACTGTCCCATTCCTCAATAACGGCGTCTTGGAGCTCCTGAAGAGTCGCGGGAGCGGGATCACGGGATCTAACCTTGCGTTTCAGCTGGTCCCAGAGGTGCTCTTTCGGGTTCAGATCTGGACTTTTCGCTGGCCACTGCATGACAGGGATCCCAACCTCTTGAAGGTAGCCTTGCACAATACCAGCAGTGTGCGCGCGAGCGTTATCGTGCATTAATGTGAACCCGTCGCCAATAAATCCAGCATAGGGGACCACATGTTCTTCCAGGATCTCTGTGATGTACCGGTGAGCAGTCATCGACCCTTGCCCGCGAGCACCGCCGGTCCGAGAGACGCAAGAAAGTTCAGTTTTGCAATCGGCAGATATGCCGCCCCAGAACATGCAGGAACCGCCCCCGTATTCTACCGTTTCTTGGATGCAGGCTTGGGCAAAACGTTCCCATTGTCTTCTGTATACTCTTTTGCGTCTATCGTTGCAGAAAAGGCACACTCTCGTTTCGTCTGAGAAGAGAACAGTTCTCCATTGGTCCAGGGTCCAATTAACGTGGGCGCGAGCAAATTGCAAGCGTGCTCGCCGATGCGCTGCGGTTAATTTTGGACCCGTGGCAGGTCTTCTAGCTACAATATTTCTCTCCTTTAGTCTTCTTCTAACTGTAGAGACACTCACGGCCCTTCTACGAACTGCTTGAAGCTGCTGTTGCAACTCAACAGCATTAGAGAACCGATTTCTCAAAGATTTTGATACGACGAATCGGTCATCTATCGCAGAAGTGCAGCGATTTCTACCAGACCCACGCCTTCGGACAAAGCCACCGGTCTGCAGGAACCGCTGGTACACTCTTCGAACAGAAAAGCGACTAGAGTGCAATTGCCGAGCAACATCACACTGACGTAGTCCTGATTGCAGTAGTGCGATAACTTGGGCGGCTTCAGCGGCTGTAGTGTCCATCTTCAAGGACGTTTTTCTGATGAAAGATATTCTTCTGTGTCTTCTTCGACTGTTGGTAGCAAATTTATCCCCCAATAAGCTGTATCGACCCTTTTATACCCAAAAAACAAAACAATACAAACAAAATTTGAAGAGGAGAATCAGTTCCATTGTCATTCACAGTGACGTGAAGTGTCAAGCTTTTTCTTTATTCAAATGAAATGGATATTTTATTAAAGAGTTTTTATAGGGCTCTCAAATGATACTAATATTGCTACGAATAACTGCTTGTCTTAAGGATTACCAGTGCTTGAAGCCTATTTTTACGGACGTGCGATTTTTTTGAAGTCGAGTGTATAAAAAACTAGCTGCCCGTCAGCGGTTTCACCCGCTGCAACCCATCTTTTACCCCTTTAGGGGTTAAAAATCGAAAATCCCTGAAAAACGTACTCAATTTTTTAGCTGTTTGTTCTAATTGCAAGTTTTGAAACAGATCGCATATTTAAAGTCATGATTTTCCATAAAATCTTTAACCCCTTTTTTATTCCTTTAGGAGTTAAAAATCGAAAATCCCTGAAACACGTATTTCTTTTTTTTAGCTTTTTGATCTAATCGCAAATTTTGAAACAAATCGCATTTTAAAATAAAGATTTTCCATACAAACTTTTAACCCCTTTTTTACCCCTTTGGGGGATAAAATTTGAGGTAAAGAATATTTAAAAACCTGCCCCTTAACTTACTCTATATACTTAAAAAAAACGCATCATAATCCGTTGAGGGGTTTTAAAGATATATGGAAACATACATACAGACACGGGAAGGGACTTTACTTTATACTATGTATTGATTGATGAAATTATCATGTCATAAGTCACAGTTTCAGAGACACTGATAGTATCAGGCGTTACTTCGCGGAAGTCCAGCTTGATAACCATGAAAAAGTGCCTTTAGAGACGCATTGCTCTATATTTTGCGATGAGAAACCATTTTGCGAAACGTATGTAAATTATGTGATTGAAAGTAAAAATACTATTACGGTGTATAACAAACGCTTAAGGGAATTAATTTCTGTTTCTATATGTCGCATATTATTTCCTTCCATAGTATTTCCTAGGCAATACGTGAATTCCCGGAAAATGGCAATATGTATGGTTTATTCGTCATCTTCCTGAAAAGTAAACACTGGTTGGCAAGCCCCTAAGATAGGTACGTCTCAGACGTAGTTGACAAGCCCCTGATTACGTGCGATGGTTAAGTGAGCCTCTTGTTTACGGGCTCCTGACATGGTTATGTAGGTCCCTGACATGGTTAGATGACGACTGGGTTCATTCATTTCTTTTACCGGAAATTCGCGTATTGTCTAGGAAATACGCAAATTTCCAGATTTTGCGGATTTCCTACGACATAGTATAGGCACTTTTGATATAATATCTATTACTTACATTTGAAACAGTGATATTTCTTGACAATGGTAGAGTGATTCCCAAATCAAGCAGGACTTGGGGACTCAATCCGAAATTCTTATTGCAAAGATCTTCACGTGGTAAGACGCCAGTTTTGTATCTGTAGAATAACAGGGAGTAATTAAAGCTTAAATCAAAAACCTGACTGCGGTGATTTTGTTTAATATTCGTCATTTTGAAATTGTGATATTTTATAGCTAGTGTCACATGCACTGCTGAGACGAATCTACCGCATATGCCTACATCCGCCCGTGAAATATAATTTCTTGTCCACATACATACAAGAAACAAACACTTTCGAAAAACATAACTCTCCTTCTGAGGCAGTCGGATAAAATGATAGGGAAACAAAACGCAAGAAATAAAAACATATCTAAATAAATTCAAACACTTTTTTTAAGCTATGTCCGGAATTCAAATCACTTTGCCTCATCGAATGAGCAAAAGTAACTTTTCTACACTGATTTATTTGCAAGAAACATTTATTTCGAGCTGTAGAGATGAAAATATTAATAACTACTTAATTACTTACTCAGGCATAGATGAATTCGATTTTTGGCTTGTAGATGAATAGTCTTCTGTTGCTTTCACAGATTTTTGTTGTGCAGACGAATTTTCTACACTTGCATGCTTTTCTTTTTCTTCTGTTCTATTATTAGAAGTGTTTTGCGAAGATATATCTTCTGCTGCTTTCTGAGTTGTTACTGGTGCATGTATATTTTCTACGTTTGTTTTTTTCGCCGTGTGCTCGTATTTGCGATCCTCAATCATTCTCCTTTTACGTTCAAAAACTTCAAGCTGCTTAACGCTTGTGTCTTCGTCAGCAAAAGTGTATCCTGTAATTTGAAGTAGCAAATTATTTAATGATTTAAGTAAGTCAATTCCAAACTTGCGGTTTCACCCGCTACTTCCCGATTTCCCGTGGGAATGTGGCATTTCCTTGCCTATGTAACTCAGAAACGTTAAAGCTTTCTAATGGAGAAAGTTTTTTTGAGATTGGTTAGTAGTTTGGAGTTTATCGATTACATACACAAAAGAAAACATTCCTCTTTCCTCTTTATTATATTAGTGTAGATAGATAACTGGTGGCCCGCCCAGCGGTTAAACCCGCTGCAAATTATTTTATCGTGGGAATAAGACGTTTCCCCGGCAGAACATGTAGTTAGTAGAGTTCATCCATGACAGACAGATAGACAAACGCATAAAGCGACCTCGATTTATACTTAGTAAGTATGTATTGAAGTGACAAGACAATTACACAATTTTTACCAATAGTTACCCATGACGACTTGGATTCTACAGCCTAGAACGAAGAGTCGAGCATCAAGAAGTTGAAAAGTTGTTTGGCATGAGCCAGGCACCCGTAGCTCAGTTGGCAGAGCCTTGGGACGGTACCCCACGGTTCCGGGTTCCCGGCCAACGCTAAAGAATTATTTAATTATCTTATTTTCATTTATTTTTTAAATAGTTACCTAAACCCATGACGACTCCGATTCTGCTGCCCAGAACCATCGCTTTGTCCAAGATATTCCAAGCTCTGACGGCGTCGTCATGCGTCTCAAACTGCAGCAGGAGATCTGTCATCCACCCGCATCCATAGTTGGGGGACACTTTGCTGTATTCGTATTTCATTACCTGAAACATAAATATACATACATACATCACGCCTTTATCCCTTGCGGGGTAGGCAGAGCGTCAACGACCGTAAAAGTACGGTCGTTATCGCCACGTCTGACACATATTTGAGGGCCGTTTAAGCTATTGTCGTGTATCGCTATAGTGAAAGGTTGTCAGCCTGTCGCCTAAAATTGCAATACACATGATACCCTCGAGTCCTTTAGTCGCTTCTTACGACACCCACAGGAAAGGAATGGGGTGATGCTATTCTAAGCCGGCATTACACGGTGCATAAATATATTATATTATAATCTCCTTTTATTTAAAAGCGCGCATAGTCTCAAGTTTTCATACAAAAACTACGTTTGTATGAAATTGCTGAAACAGGCATCACACGGGTATAGTTCTTATTCCTACGGGATCACGCATATTCCAATATATTTGCAAAGGTGGCGTGACCGAGCCGATTCGCGTTTTAAACGTTTTGGCCGAAAACTAACAGCGACATCTCTTGGCGAGTAATGCTTTCTTCCCGCGGAATAATAGGTTGCAGCGGGTGACACCGCTGACGGGCAGCTAGTAAGTCATAAAGGATAGTAAGTATTTTTCATCATATAAAATAACGATTGCAAAAGTAGGATCAAATACATATACCTATCTGTCTGAGGATTATATTTTTTCTTCTAAGAAAGTGAAATTTAGGGGTCAAAGAATTAAAATTATCTATCTTTATTTGGATAATTACTTACAGTGGAAGTATTTCTTGCAAGTAATTTATTTATAGCAAAAAGAACTCTGAAGGTAGGCTTTCTAGGAATGCCCTTGATATGAATAATATTGCATTTATTGTAATAATAGTAATATTCGTCTTTAGGTGCACCGTATTCATGACACAAGTCATTTTGATCTGTATCTTGCGTTCTTTTGGCCATTTTCTCTTTATGTTCATTTGTTTTCATTTTCTGTTTTTGTTGATCAGTGGGTTCATTTGTTCTTTTGTTTTCATTAGATTCTTTTTGTGTTTTCTCTTGTACAGTTTCACAATTTATAGATTCATTTATAAGGTCATGAGTTTTATCACATTGATCGGCTTGTGAAGGTTCTTGACTATCTGTGAGGTTTTCGTAATCTTCACATTCCATTGTATTTTCTACTATTTCTGTTTTGAGTATAACTTCTTCTGGAATAAGTGAACATGGTTGATTTATTTCAACATGATCATACAACGTATTGTCATCGGGTTCTGCTTTTATAATTGGATTTTCGTTTACTGTTGCAATATGATCTTTTTCTAAAGTTTGTTCGATCGTATCTAAATTGCCATCTGTTACATTTTCTTGAAACTCCTGTTTTATCAAAAGAGTTTGATTTTCATTTGCTTCACTTCCTGTGGATTCCATTCTATCAAAATCATTATTAGATTCTTCTTCAATTTCCTTTTTAATGACAATGTTGGTGACGCTGAAATAAGAAAAAATGTCATGCTGTACAATAAAAAATATTGAATATACATGGCAAAATCCCTTAAATTGTGGTACCTAGGCGTATGTTTAGCAGTGGACAGTTGTGGCTGGTGTGGTTGTGGTTACTATACAGGGTGTTAATTTAAATGCGTGCCATAGCTTCAGGTTAGGTTTAGTATCGATAAAGGATGCCGTAAAAAAAGAATGGTGTGTATCAATATACCACATACCTTGTTTTCAAATGTTCATCCAATTCTTGCTGTTTCTGATTAAATTGTTCACGTGCCTCTGTAAATTTCCGAAGCTTCTCCTTATACTTCGGACAAACTTGTTTCCGTCCATTTTCTATGATGTTATCTGTTCCGAATTATTATGAAGAAGATAAACTATAGTCCGACAAGTTCGTCAGACGGTGAACGGGCGAGGAAGGACGTCATTTTAATATGACGTGCGGCGTGGATGCACGCGACTCCCTTCCCCGCTATACCTTCAGCTACCCGCTGACATCAACCCCCTG
The DNA here is from genome assembly GCA_024500475.1 of Phthorimaea operculella. NCBI lineage: Eukaryota > Metazoa > Arthropoda > Insecta > Lepidoptera > Gelechiidae > Phthorimaea > Phthorimaea operculella. The sequence goes on along the minus strand of JANFCV010000019.1, from coordinate 2,870,319 downwards.
CAACGTCTGCCACCCCTAGGGAAGGTCACGCACGAACTTGTCAGACTATAAATTACCTACTATTAGATTAGATAAAACAAATATGCAAATCAAAACAGGGATGGACCCTGATGGGAAACACTAAGGGGGGCAGGAGTAGCTAATTGTGATTGTGATAACTCTTTTTTGATAATATGGAGTGAATTTTTACTAGTGGCACTTATTGACGCAAAGTTGCAGAGCCTCGAACACCGTCGCAAAGTAGCGTGCATGTCGGTATTCTACAGGATACATTTCGGGGAGTGTGCACGCACAGTCTCTCCATGACCTGATACCTCCGTCACCATTCCATCTCCGGTGCACGAGACGCCGGTTGGGATTCCACCCTTATGTCGTAGACATCCCGCAAATTCGCACAAAGCGCTTCGCTTCTACATTTTTAATGCGAACTGCTAAGGAGTGGAACTCCCTGCCTGGGGATCTGTTTCCGGAACGTTATATAACCTGGGCCTTTTCAAGGCAAGAGTGAATAGGCATTATCTGGGCGAGCATGTTCCATCATCGTCTGCATCGTCACTTAACATCAGGTAAGATTGCGGACAAATGCTTACCCATTGTTTATAAAAAAAAAGTGACCGATAGCGAAAACTCAGAACTAGCTAGTGATAAAGTCTTTCCCTAAGGAACATAGGTCGAAATACGAAAAACAATTTTGGACCTCCCATAGTAATTCAAATCAGCTGATCGGCAAGTTTGTATTGGAGGTCCAAAAATTTTTTGTATTTCGTGCTATGTTCCTTGGAGAAAGTTGTTCCTTCACTATCACTAGCCAGTTCTGAGTTTTCGCTATCGGTCACTAGTAAAATTTCACACTATAAGTACCTATATGTCTTTGTCAGCCGGTGTGGCACGAGAGCGTTACCAAAACCCGAGCGTGAAAAAAACGCACTTTAAAGAAAAAAAGTGCAATGCATGCAAAAAGGACGACGGATGATTGCACAGGAGCGACCATTCGTTTATGATCCTGCATATAAAGAATGTAAGAAAAACAAAAATAACAAGGAACATAGGTAGGTATATAAAAAAATTACCTCCAATACAAATTGTACCATTCGCCCAAGAGAATTTTTTTTGCAGGTCCAATTTTTTTTTTCATATTTCTACCAATGTTCCTTGGGGAAAGTTGTTTAGTTTCATGGGCTGGTTCACCCCTTCAAATATTTGCAGTTAATTTGTTTAGGTACCTTTATCTTTGACACCTACTATAACACCTATGGTTCAACTGGTCGTTGGCTGACTCGGTGTCCCACACAAAGAGAGAGAGAACTACTATAATGATCACTTATAGCATACCTATGTGCAGCTTGATTGATAATGGTACTTCATTTAAAACAATTCCTTGTAAATCCTTGTAAACTTGCAAGCAATCTTCATTCTTCACAAAGCTTATCAAACATTTTCCAGCATAAGCAGTATGTTTATTTCTTCTCACCTTTACTATGTCTATGTAGTAGTTATTGCTGTCTACATCCTGTAAACCAAGAATAAAATAATTTGTAGGTTCCCACACATTTTATATTTCGAATCTTATGCACTTAATGTATTTACTGATGAATAGCAAGAAAATAAAAAAACATGAAAGAATAATGTTCCGTGTTATCTGGGCAATTCACAAATAAACTTATTTGTTTGGGTACCTACTGTAAAATAGTAGTATTGTATTATGTATTCAAATATTACTAAATATGTTCTATTATATTTTTATTTGTTATGTTACTTACAAAATCAGACATCATTTGTATCAATGCCCTCACATGGCAATACTCGAACCATGCCGGCATTGAACTTATGTACAAAGATGTACAATTCTTTGCTTTAGGAGAATCTAAATCCAGATCAACATTCGATGACGTAAATTTACTCCTCAAATGCTGTTTTAGTTGTAGCAACGATAGATCTGTACTCAACTGAAATAATTGACAAAGCTTTCTAATTCCTTTTGGATATTTATTATGGGACTGTTGTACTTCTGGAAGTAAATCTTTGTTGATTTCATCATCATATGCATCCACATCTATAGGTTCATTCATTTGCCATAGAATTTGGTGTGCTGCACCAGATGATCCACTTTGTTTATCTGAAATCAGGGATTAGGTATTTATTATAATAACAAATATGTGGAATGTGAATGTGTATGTGTTCTACTCACACTGAACAACTTTTATAGACACTTCATCAAAATATGAAAAAAAAAGAAACTACCATAGTGACAATCTTTATCAACATGTTTGTATGGGAGGGAGAGCCAAATTCTCATGTCAAAGAAAATTTTCTATTAAACAGTTGAAATATTAAAAAAATAATTTGTGCATAATATAAAGTATTCTAGGTACCTTACCTACATAAAAAGGCAATGAACAAGATCACTAAATTTAAAAATAAATGATTAAGTTAGTGCCCTACAGTTCTTCACTTTTGCAGTAGCTGTGAATAATGAACCAAAACTATGAAATTAGGCACAACAAGGTAGGTAGGTATATGTTCTATGTTATGGGTCCATGTGAAAGTTTTTGCCTATCTGGTAATCACTGGCACCATTGTCCATATAATCGCGCCGCAGGATAGGTAGGTAGTAATAAAGCCAACTCTTTTAGAGTAAAGTAAGGCAAATAGGTAGGTATTAGGTTTACTTACCAGACATAGTAGTTTAAACTAAGACAACCTATAGATAAATACTAGCAGCCTTTATATTATGAAACTGCTGACGTATAGTTTCTACAATACAGCAAAAATCGGTGTTCACATGAAGAAATGTTAATAAAATCCATGAAATTGCACACACTGCACAACAGAACCATTAGATTAATGTTGCCAGACTGCTGCGCCGATTTCAAAATACCAATTTCTGGATTTGTATGAAATCAACTTCGTTACGTCATACAAACTAAAATCTGAACTTCAACCGAGTTACACATGAGCTAAACAACAATTTTATCAAAAAATATTTATGTGAGATGAGGAAGGCACACGTAAATATGTCGCAAAACTGCTTAACGTAAAAAAATATCAAGTATTTTCTCCACAAAAAAATTAAACGTGTTTATTGCAGCAGTAGCTCCATCTATGTTCATTAAGTGGCGACACGGTTTTTACAGAGAAATCTGGGCCTTTTCCAAGGAAATTACAGTTCTACAAATATGTCGAAAAGTGACATAATTGTCAAATTGTCCTACATATGCCGTTCAAAAAAACCTACAAATATGTAAAAAAGATACCGGCTAATAACTGTAAATTGTCGCACCTGTAAACTCTGTTCAACAAAACTTACATAATTCTAAAGTCGCCTGTCATACGTGAGAATTATTTTTTACAAATATGTCATAGTAGTTTACAATTTACACATTTATGTAAATTGTATGCTAAAACACATTAATGAGCGTAAAACAAAAACTTATAGGATTATTGGTGAAATATTTACCACAGCCCCACAGCCCAACCAATGCAATGCGCACAAAATTTGTTAAGAAGGACTAAGAGCTTTGTCCCTGTCTGTGTTATGTTTTAGGGTATGCCCAATTTTACTCAACAAATATTCTATGGTTGCCTAGCCTACAATTATGTAAATTGTCACCTGTCACGCAAAAATGTTTATTGAACCGAATTATGTAAAATTGTAAGTACAATTTGACAAATAAGTAAATTTTCCACCATTACAAATTTGTAACTTGTATTTTTTATTGAATAGAAACTTGTAAAATTGTCACCTGTAATTGTAAATTACAATTTGTAAATTGTAAGTTTTTTTTAATAGGGCCCTGATGGTTAAAAAATTATTTGTTTTATTTTGCGAAAATGTTATAAAAGCACGGGACTTCCCATCAAGTTTTTTAATCATAATTTTGTCTCATTTAAAGACGTAACTCCATTTAAATTTTGTATGGAAAACGATCCACCTTAAAATCACGCACAGTGGTACACAATGTTCAGGATCAAAATTTTCAGATCAATTGTGTATAATTGAGACAGTTTGAAAAGCGACGACGGTGGATATAAACCATTGATCTACAACAACCCTAGATTACGCGCGTACGCTCTAAAGGTGGTCCGGTAAAGGGGTGCACAATTTGCAAGCGAGCACTCCTTTTCCATAGTGCGTGGCTGGCCGCGAAGCCGTTAACATGACCAAGTGCGCGCTAAAAAACTGCAAAAATGTCAGTACAAAGCACAAAAAACAGGACGATGTATCGTATTTTAAGTAAGTAGGTATATACATTATTCATCTTATTGTGGTATTATTATTGCAATTTATGCGGTAATACACATAAAAGTAATAATTTTAATCATAAATAATCTAAAACAACTACTTCGCAGCTGTCCTTCTCTTACACGACAACTCAGCGTTGCGTGTGAAAAGGACGGAGTAAAACTCTAAAGTAGGCTCCGATTTAATATACATTGCTGCTGCACTGGTTTTACTTGAAGTGAACTACTCAATATAAGCAGCAGTGTATGAAGTCTAGTTAAAGGTCAGCCTAATTGCTGCTTATATTAGAAAAATATTTGTGAATGTGGACCGTAATAGTGGACAAATAAGGCTGAGATCAATAAATTATGGTGAGGTTCGTTGTGATATTTTGAATCGGGCGGACGCAATGAATCTATCTATCGCTATGTATGAATGCATAGTTGAGTAGGTGACAAAATCTTAGCGTAATTTTTTATGAGGCGCTAAATCTAGGGTTGTTGTAGATCAATGATATAAACGTACAAAAAGAGCCGGTCCTTCGCCCTACAAAAAGGGAAGGAAAGCTGTCCGTTTTGGGTCGGTCTGGCAATGCTGCATTTGACAGTTGGCTAGTGACAGCTGACCTCGAATGGTGCTATCCTCACTCGTGCGCTTTTAACTTTTACCTTCTCAGCCACAACAGTCCACTGCTGGACATGGGCCTCCCCCGTATTGGGGGGTACTGCCGTACTCACCACGCTTGGCAGGCGGATTGGCGAGCGCAGTACAAGATGTTTAATTCACAGGGAACGCTGCTGCCCATTCCCTGAATAATTATCCCTTAGTCGCTTTTAACGACACCCACGGATAGAATTGGGGTGATGTTATTCTAGGCCGGCATCACACGGCATCTTTTAACTAACTACACATCCCCCATACTAGGATAATGCACGACAGTGTATTGAACAACAGAACATTGTAATTTGAACGACATGATGAACAGGGCGGTAAATGAAATCAAAACAAATTTTATAACATGTGACAGTGTTGACTTAAATCGCCTTATCGATTTATTATACGAACATGACATACAAGGCAACCCACGGAAGCGGTGATGGGGGGCGCAGCCCCGCTGTAAAAAAAATACTCCTTTAACACGAATCGGACACAGTAGGTTGTTTAGAGTTGTGACCCCCTAGGTGAGCCAAGATCAATACAGAATAATTATAAAATATAATTATATTTTAAATAAAAACAAAATTGATTGAGTTAGAAATGCATGTAAAATTTATCGATCAAGTCCAATCACTTTTCTACCACACGTGATATTCCCGATCATCATGTCGTGCAATATACCCTGGTGCGCGTGGTGATGGATGGCGACATTGATTTCGATTCCATCCACCATGTCGTGCTTCATTATGTCGTACATTACTTTGTCGGCCAGATACAATGTCGTACATTATAGGAACTCCTTAAAGCCAGGTATTCATTGGGGACAAAATCCCTGGATTTTGTATATCGACAACTTCACGCGTGTCTCACGGCATTCGCGGCAACTTCATGTGTGTCTCTCTCTGGGGACTTGTTTTTGGAACATGGAAACAAATGTTTCGGGACAAATGTTCAAAAATTTTGTGAGTGTGTACGTGTAGTTTTCATGTTGCGGGACAAATCAAAAAATGGAAACAGTGTGGAGAAGCGAGCAGACGGCGATGCTAATACAACGTGTTACAAAACAACCAATAAAGCTCAAAGGGTGTGGAAAGGTCCGTTGCAAAGAGTTAATTAACATAAAAATTAAAGCCGTAGTATCGTTTTTGAAAACTACGAAAAAAATATTTTTTTATTTAATTACACTTATTTTTAATCGTGGAATCGCAGCACTAATTTTGACAGCTCAAAGTTCAAATGAAGTTACCGACGCGGCGAAGCGCAGTTCGGTTTACATTGCTGGCTATTACATGAATGTCATCAATAAAAGAAACTAAGTCAACTAGCAATGTATGCCGAAGCGGACTTTGTTCGCCAGGTAGTGTAGCACCTGACCTAGACTAGTGATGTGATTATTTTATCGACTGATGATAATGAAAAATATTCTTTTTTTTGGTTAGTTATGTAACAGGTTGTAGAATTGTATGAATAATATACTTAGATTGTTATGGGATTTGAAACATCCTTTTTACAAAAACAAATTTTGGCAACAACTGACAAGTGTGGACGGTTTGTTGCCGATACTTTGTATCTGGGACTTTGTATAATGGCAATTTCGCGGCGACATTTGTTGGGAACATTGTGTCGTATACAAAATCCAGGGATTTTGTCCCCAATGAATACCCGCCTTGAGTCACCCTATGTTCCTTGGAGAAAGTTGTTCCGTATCACCAGCCAGTTCTGAGTTATCGCTATCGGCACTATAGTACCGGCGTTCGAACAGGGCATATTTAATAGCTGTCAGATCCATACTAGAATACATGTCAACAAACAAAAATAGACCATATTATGTCATAGCATTAACATGATTTTGACAGCTGTCAAATATATCCTATTCGAACGCCGGTACTATAAAAAAAAACTCACTCATTATACCTAAATTATTCGGGCTTTTGGGATTATGATTAAATGAAACTAGCAAGAACAGGAAGGAAACATTGAATTTTAATTATTAAAGTTACACGCATTTTATCCATAAAGGAAGGAAGCCACACCATGCACAATCTAAACTTATCGATAGCATTTTAGCTACAGTCAAAACTCAAAATAATTACCCAACTTATGACTAGGTACTTATCTAATAATAATAATAAATAACAAATAAAATAAAAATAACATTAATTTCCTTATATACCACCCTATATCGTACAAACAGGTTGACAGTAAACTTATTTATTTACTTATACATAGGTATATAAAATATTTTCCAGGGGCGTTATCAAATATACCTACCTACGCAATTCTTTATTTCACCACAATAATACATTGTAACATTTCCTTGACTTAGGCGTTAGCTATAGTTAGTATTCTTTGCTTAGGCACAATAAACACATCATAGGTACAAAACAGATTTTGCACTAGCGCTTAAACTAGGCCGAGCCTGTATCTTAAACGCTAGTTTCCTTCCAGCATTGATAATAACATGTGTTTTTTAGATTAATTAGGTGTTATAAGATATGAGATATACGCGTAAGAAACATGTACTATTAGTGGGTAACCAAAGAAAGAATACAACTATTGAACAAAAGGCAAGTTGGTTAGACCACGGAAAGTGTGAATCTAGGCATAAGACAAGTAGTAAGTATTATTAAAACTAACTTAACATACATACCTATAGTAACAATGCTATACCAGATACATTTAAAAGGTAGGTATGTTCTTATTGTAACATACATGCCACATTCACAGAAAACATATAATAAAAATAACTAATATATAATGTAGGTTTATATAACTATATAATGTAACATAAGTTACTTATTCTATTTTTTATGTCTAGGTCCTGTCCTGTTTATAATATAAATCTTTAGTTATAACTAAAACTTAATTAACATAATTCTTCTTTCTTCTAAGTAGCTGCAACTGAAATAAAAATAAATAATATCATTTTTATTACATTATCTGTGTCGATGTAGGTCGAAGATGTAGGTAGACAACTTTCCCCGTAGATGCATGCTATGCTAACGGTCAGCTGAGTTGTCTACTTCAAAGGTAGGCAGCAGAATAGTACATCATCTATGTTTTAAGTAGTCGGTTATAGTGACTAGCATAGACATAAACATAATAAATATCACACACAATAATAAACATACACCAAATATAACAATTCGATAAGACACTTAGGTAAATTACTCAGAAGGAAAACATTTCCATAAATTTAATCATAACTTTCAAGCACACAGGTAATATATCACTTAATCCCCTTTAGGGGAGAATCCTAAATATTGCTTTTTTGCTTCCATGCAGCGCTTGACGTTAGGTACGTGGTCTCCACGCAAGATATCTTCAGGTCTAACGACCATCAGTCCTTCGAGCAACTGCCCTGCCCACTGCCACTGGAGTGTTCGCAGTAGTTTCATGGAACTATACTCAATGGAACTACTGCGAATGATTGGACAGTGGCACTGATATCCAATGGGCGTTTTTTGGAGAAACTAAACCGCAAGATGGCTGTGTACGCCACGGATTAGTTTCTCCAAAAAACATGAAGGGGTCCGATTTCTGCAGGTAGAGACCACGCCTCGACACCACACCGTAGCGAAGGTCATCCATCACATCACTGGCAAGGGAAGGCAACGGCACTGTTCAGACACTTTCGTCTTCAAACGTTGAGATGGGCACTTTGGACGTGAAAAGGCTTCGTAACTCTATCTGAGTTGGATTTGTCGAGTGTCCTCTTTCTCAAACGTGATCTTTATACTTAGGTTCTTATTATTTAGACTGTTTATCTAAGGTAGACATGATTGTCCACTATTTTTCAGACGAGTTCACAACTAATATTGAGGTTGGCGCTACAATAGAGTTGGCCATGCATGACATGACTTCGTCTTGTTCAAATTCATGCTGAGGTCTACCTGTAAGGGACCCCAATTGTGGATATATGAGATTTTGATTTTCCAACGATTCTGTTCTACATTAACTGCAATATCGTCGGCAAACCGAAGTGTATTCGCCATTATTATTTCTTCCAAGTTCTTTCCATTCCAGGATTTTCCATAATTGCATTGGTGAAGATTGTTGGAGATATTAACATCTCCTTGTTTCACACCATTCTGCAATGAAACTGCCATGGTCTGATTCTGTACTAGAACTGACATGGTGCCGATTCTATGAGAACACTTTGATATACCTGTAGTCTATGGCATGGCAACGTTCTAAAGCGAGCAGCGCTGCCCAGCCCACGACTCAATCAAATCAAGGCCTTGTTATAGTCCACAAACAATAAGCATAGTGGCAAATTGTGCAATCTGCCACACCTGACTTGTTTCGAAGACTTCAAAAACAAGGATCCTCTAAAACAGCTTGTAAACAAGATTCAGAAGTCCTCACCCAGTGCTTTGTTGTTTTTGAGCTGTTTGATTTGAGGGCCATCCTATTTAAAGGATGATGTCCGGGTTAACTCCGGTAAAGCCCGGTTGAGGTTTGCTTTGTGGTCTGCTGAGCTGTTATCCAAGGTGTACAGCCGTACTGTCTACGTATAGAGGTAGAACTGTTGGATTTACTTCAGCTCAGTAGGTACCTCTGGCTTCGTGGAAGCTACACTGCCGTACTGTCTTTGGCTTTGCGCAATAGTTAGACAGGTCCCAGCCGAACCAGTCTTAACTATCTGTAAATAAATAACACATACCACAGGTGTACTTCGTTTCGGTTTATCACGTCACGTCGTAGTCAAGTTGAATTAGTAATTGGTCAAGATGGCTCATGGCTGAATAAGTAGGTGCTTACTTACATGTTTAGTGTCAAAGGCGATGGGCAAGCGTCAAGGGAAATGATGCTAACTGGGATGACAGGCCGCAGGGTGTATGCTCCATCGTCACTGAGGCACCGAAAGGATTTCAGACGGCGCATGTATAAGATCTCGTGGCGCAAAGGCATTGGTTGTACCTTTACTGGTGTGGACTATTGGATATGAAATCTGGCGGGAGATATAATGACGAGAATGGGGCTCAGGAGCGTGGCAAAGGCGTGGCAGGGCATGGTGACAGCCGGCGGCATCCGATGGAAGAAATGGTGATGTTGTAGTAGATCAAACTTCTTTCTTTCCTCGCACGAAGCCGAATTTCTTGACACCAAATGTCTGCTACTGAAATAAGTTCACTTACCTTCTTTGCGAGTCCCATAAGTCGTTGAGCAGCAGTGTAGTTTAGAAGGCAAGTGGAGAAACCACTGCACTGAATTCCCTAATCAAAGGAGTAATATGGAAAGCGTAAGCTCCACTGACAAGAGCCAAGCTCTTGAGAAGACCTATTTTGTGTTTACGTACAGAAGGCGTGAACTTGAATCATCCACCTTTGCACATAGGGCATCCAAAGGTTTTCACATTTTAGTTTTTCAACAGTTGACCGCCATGAAGTGACTTTTATAAGTAAATCACTTCGTAGGAGACTACACCATACTGAGTCGTCTCGTGACTCTTCACAGTGCATTGATCGATTGTTTTACAAACTGGATTTCTAGCACAGTGCCAATTCAGGTTCTATTTGCTATTTTTGTTATGAGGAACATTATTTCTTCTATGAATAGCGCTCATAACTTATTGAGGATCTTGATTTCTTATGAGAAGACTTTGTGAGTGACCCCATCCGGAATTGAACCCGGAATCTTCTGTACGCAGGCAGTCGTACTACCACTGCGACACATCGGCTCTTCTGTCAAGCCCAAAGTAAGGATGAGTTGGGATCTGGCTTGTCCCAGTTGTTCCTCATAGTTTAATCTCTCTTAGATTGCATCTTTGGTAGTTCTATGTCTTCGAGTACCATATTTACACAAAGTAAATAGCTACCGAACAGAAAGAGCATGATTTATTTTATTAAAAGATTCCCAAGATTTTATCATAGTTCTGGCAGGTGGATAAGTCCATTCTCATTTAGAGAAGATTCTGGAAGTTACCGGAAGATTTCGTCGTACGGCCTTGCTCCACAGGTGAGACGTAAGATAGAAATGAGACGGAGGCGTGAGACGTGCGACATAGCGACGCTTGAAACAGTTTCCATATAAAATGTATGATAAGAAGAGACGCCGGCAAAACAAGTGACACGCGCGTTGCACATATGACGGCTGACGATCACTTGTTTGACAGATGTTATCTAAGGCGCAAACTCCACCAAAAAGACGAAGGGCATAGGACGTAAGAATGACAGTTGACAGACAAGTAATCGTCAAACATTCTTCTTAATTTTTGACGCTAGCTGTCATAGATGCGACGCTTTGGCGACGCTTGTGTGTGCCTTTGTCAATACGTTTTCATACATTTTATATGGAAACCGTTTCCAAGCGTCGCCAAAGCGTCGCGATATCAAACGTCAAGCGTCGTAGGGCATGTCCTATGTCCTCTCTGTGGAGCTTGGGGCTTACGTCTCACGTCGCACGTCTCTTCTGTGGAGTTCGTGCCTAGAGAGGCTCAAATGCTGTGTCTTGTAAGGTGTCTTGCCATAGCAAATAAAAATCACCATTCATGTTTAGCTTGGCATCCATACCGAAAGCAGAAACAAAATGAAACGACAGTTTGGAAAGATAACTCTCTCTGTCTCACTCATTTCTCTGCAGCTGGTTGGACGATATATCTTTGAAATGTTTGTCAGATCATCAGGTGACTGGTTTACCAAACTGAGAACAATTTCAAAACACTTTTTACACTATTGTAGGGTTGGTTTGTAAGCAAATATGTGCTCCGTGGGAGTAAATTACTTATCCCTGGGTCTAAAAGGCAAGGATCACGATACGTCAGAACGTTCCAAAGGGAATCAATGTTTTCCATTATTCCTTGCCTTTCGAGAGATTGTTCTTAGTACTTTTCTAGTAAATACTTTTCCAAAGCTTGCCAAGCATGTCATGGCAAACCACACAACTTCCCTCCGATAGGAGGAGGCCCATATGATGACATGGGCCTGTTGTGGGTGTTAATGATGAGTGACTTCTTTACTTCTAATGGTTTTGCTCTTGAATTTAGTCTTGGCCAGACGACCATTCAGATCGATTTCGACCATGGCGACCACTTCTACTCCTAATAAAGTCGGCGCTGATGCGCCCATAGGTGGCTATTGTAGCCACAACGGAGTCCATTATTCGGAAGAGGTCAGTTTCGCAGGATAACGTTCGCTTAGCCAGATACAACTAAGAAAAATTAAGTGGCGAAATTACCAAAATGTATTGGCTTTTCCACTTGATTCCAGCGTTTTCATTGAAGGAAATCTTATGCACTTGCACTTCACTTTGAAACCTGAAAATACTTACCAGATTGAAGTTCTTCACTTACCCTTACGCTCATAATGTAATTTTTAGAGATATGACACCTGGATAATTTGGCCGTCCACTTTAGAACGATGGAATAAACCTGAGACAAGATGTTAAGAAAAATTATTTCAAAATTAGATAATTATCTTATTTAGTTCTCCGCACATTTTGTGTTATTGTATTTCGGATGATCCGGAAGTTTCGGATAGTTTTGGTTACAGATATTAAGTAAAAAAAAAAACAATGTATAATTATAAACAATACTTTTCTTAAAGTTTATCGCGATGGCCGCTTAGATTAGCATAAGTTGCAACTAAGGGATCTGCGGATTTGATGTGTATCATAATTTTAGGCGACAGGCTGACAACCTGTCACTATAGTGATACACAATTTTTCTGAATATATCGGGCTTTTTGGCAGAGATCCGTAGGGCCACCATGAGAGATATTTTTTCATTTTAGCCAATGTCAACTCTATTTCAATTAGGGTTTACTTTCGCATATCTCGTGAAAAGTTCGCGCGACTAACGTTCGCTCTGTCTGTCTCGGCGCAAATGGTCGCGCGACGCCGTGCAGAAAAACGGTCGTCTGTGAGCGGCGGATTGTATGGCATGGGTTTTAAAGCTTCCAATTTTATCCTATTACATTGGCCGGAGTGTAAAAAGGATACGAATACACCGGTCGGCGTCGGACAAACGCGCGCCCCCTGCCGGTCATCTCGCAGAACTTCACCTCGCCTACCTCACGCATCTTGCCTTGCAGGATGTGTACTTACTATGCTACCCAATAATTTTAGACGCACTCTATAGCTTGCTTATCCTATACTCTAAAGAACCTGGCGACCCTAACACAAAATACGCGCGCCGTTTCCCTTATTTGTGTCTATAGCTTGCATTATTATACTATAAGGGACCTGGTTGTTTTAGGACGGTCTATATAAAGGATACGGATACACCGGTCGGCGTCCGTGGGGTTCTTGAAGCGGACAAACGCGCGCCCCCTGCCGGTCATCTCGCAGAACTTCACCTCGCCCACCTCACGCATCTTGCCTTGAAGGCTGTGTTCTTACTACTGCTACCCTACCTTTTTAATAGCACTCTATAACACAAAATAGAGAGTTTACAGAAGGTTCACTCGGCCCTATTTCAGATTTTCGCGATTGGCACTTGTTACATAGTCAGAGTTACTACTTTCTAAAGTCTTAAAGTATAAAAATATCAAAACAGCAAAATCTGATAAAGAACGTCAAGATTCTGAGCCAATTTTAAATGCAAAAAATATGACGTTCGTGGCAACCAACTTCCTAGTTACCTTGACTTCCCCTGAGATTCCCGTTATTTCTAGTTTAAATCAGGAGGCATTAAAATCCATCTGTATCCGCCCCGCGCGCAGTTTCCCTAATTTGTGTCTATAGCTTGCATTATTATACTATAAGGGACCTGGTTGTCTTAGGACGGTCTATATAAAGGATACGAATACACCGGTCGGCGTCTGTCGGGTTCTTGAAGCGGACAAAAGCGCGCCCCCTGCCGGTCATCTCGCAGAACTTCACCTCGCCCACCTCACGCATCTTTCCTTGTAGGGTGTGTTCTTACTACTGCTACCCTACCTTTTTAATCGCATTCTATAGCTTGTTGGCTCGATGCTACGTTTCAAAGATTGCGCGAAGCGGGACATGGCTGCGTTTGACATCGACCATAAAAGCTGGGAGAAGCTTGCTGAGAATAGGGATGAATGGAGAAAGCATGTGTTTGATGGGCGTAAAACTCACGATGATGCCTGGTGCCTGGTACGCTAGTCTCGCAAACAAAAGGCAAAAACGACATCTAAACATGCATGTGCCAGTCTCCAATTCCACCTTCACTTGTAGAGCGTGCGGAAAGTCATGCCGCTCCCGCATCGGCTTATACAGCCATGAAAAATCTTGCTTCAGACACTGAATAAATCGTCTGTCAATGACGTATGAGGCCAAAGAATAGTTTGCTTAACGTATACTATAAGGGACCTGGTTGTCTTAGACCGGACTATGAAAGGATACGAATACACCGGTCGGCGTCCGTGGGGTTCTTGAAGCGGACAAACGCGCGCCCCCTGCCGGTCATCTCGCAGAACTTCACCTCGCCCACCTCACGCATCTTGCCTTGCAGGATCTCCGTCGTCACGCACGATGGTAACTGGAACAATTTTAATGTAACCTTTAAAAAGTGCCTGGATTTCAGAGAAGTTCGCTCGCGACCTTCCCTAGAGTTGACAGACTGTCGGGGAGACGAGGTATCCACAATAGTAGTTTATGCAATTGCCTTATAATAAGAGGCTTTAGGATGTGAGTGTCTGTTTATCACACGAGGCGCAGCCGAGTGTGATAATAGTTTGACACGAGCATTCTAAAGCCTAATTATATTGCAATTGCATACACTATTTTATCTACACTTTACAAGAAAAACTATGAAAAATAATTCATACCTCCGCACTTCACTATGGCGATTGCAAGCATATCTACTGAACCAACAACTGAACGACTTTTATACATAAAAGTAACTTTTTAACTAAACGTTAAAATGGAAGCTCATAAAAACGGAACAACTTTTAAAATTAAAAAGCATTAATCGGTAAATTTTAATTCGGAAAATGATTTGAAGCAAAGATTTAATAATAAATAAGTCCTCATAATTTCAAGTGTCGTCCCATTCTTTGATTGTGTCGTGACATTTGTTTTTTTTTATTATCTTACTGCTAAATGTCGATATCATAAAGTCAGAAAAAAGTACTTTATCTACACTCAGTTCGTAATATTCGTTTTACAGAATCGAAAGTACGAACATAATGAACTGCATTACGAATATACAGCCTTTAAAAAAAAAATTCATACTACTGGCAGCTACATAAAGTAACTCGATTTCTAGTATTTGAAAAAAAATTAAACGAATTAACCCGCGTACCAAATTGTAATCTGTTCCAATTTGACACTGGCCATCAGTAAGTCGAAAGAAAAAAAAAACAAGTGTCACCCGCGGCGGGACGAGTCCCTACAATGTACAACATAGTATTGTACAGCATAATATTGGCCGTCAGAGGAATGTACGACGTGATGGAGCACGACATGGTGGATGGAATCAAAACAATGTCGCCATCCATCACCCCGTACCGAAAGTGCACAGGGGTGGATTGCACGACATGATGGTTGGAGACATCACGTGTTGTGGTAGAATAGTGATGTGACTGGATCGATAATATTTTATGCATTTCTAACTTAATCGATATTGTTTTTATATTTAATATTTTCTTTAGTAAGCTTGGTCGCTCACTTCGTTCGCTCCAGGGGGTCACTGTTCTAACCTAACCTAACCTACTGTGTCGGATTTGTGTTAAGTGTGTTTTCTTTACTGCGGGGGGCTGCGCCCCCCAAACCAACCCTTGTGGGGGGGGCTTTGCCCCCCCCGTCCCCCCCTCCGTGGGTTGCCTTGCATGTCATGTTCCAATAATAAATCGATAACTCGATCAAAGTCAACACTGTCACATCACTACATCCGCTGTGACGTCATTTGTTTTGATTCCATTTCCACCCCTGTACATTATTGGTCCGGGCCCGTATTTCAAGACCATCCATCCATCACGTTGTACAATGATCTGCTGTACAATACGCTGCCGTGCCTTAACCTGCTGTACATTGAGTATGTCGTGCATTGTGGTTCCCCGGCGGGACGACACTTGAAATTATGAGGACTTATTTATTATAAAATCTTTGCTTCAAATCATTTTTCGAATTAAAATTCACCGATAAATGCGATTTAATTTTAAAAGTTGTTCAGTTTTTATGAGCCTCCATTTTCACGTTTAGTTAAAAAGTTACTTATGTACAAAAGTCGTTCAGTTGGTGGTTCAGTAGATAGGCTTGCAATCGCCATAGTGCAGTGCGGAGGTTTGAATTATTTTTCATAGTTTTTCTTGTAGAGTGTAGATAAAATAGTGTGTATGCAACTGCAAATAATTAGGCTTTAGAATGCTCGTGTCAAACTATTATCACACTCGGCTGCGCCTCGTGTGATAAACAGACACTCTCATCCTAAAGCCTCTCATTATTAGGCAGTTGCATAAACTACTATTATGACATCGACATTTTACTTTATGATATCGACATTTTTTTTAAAGGCTGAATGGCTGTAAAGCTGTTGCTTATACATTTGCTTTCGAATTTGTAATAGGAACATTATGTATGAAGTGTAGATAAAATATATTATTATGTATTCTTTTTGTATTGTGGGCCACCGAGTTGACAAATGACATAATAAGATAGCACTTCCCTAACCATACTGGGAATAATTTGTATGTCCTCACTTTCATCTGGAATTGAACCAGGGTCTTCTGGATCCTGAGACCAATACACAGACTACTTGTCCATGAAGGCAGTTAACACAGGAAACTACTAGGGAAAGTCTAAGGTTTTCTGACACAGGTAACAATACTAAAAAAAAACTATGAATATTTCTGATTCATAAATCAAAACATGAATAAATAGTCAATGCCTTGTCAGTGCTTTGGTATTTTTGTTTCGATTAAATGAAACCTGAGGGACGTTAGCTTCCAACTTAACAAAGAATGTTCATGCAGATAGATACTTACATCTTTGAAAACTAACATCTCAGATTTACTGAAGCTTTCTTTATTTTGGCTGGCTTCTTTTTCTAATGCGATTTTAGCTTGGTTGGCATCTTTATCTGGAAAATAAAATTTTATCATAACTAAAACGGAAACTTAGTAGAAATAAATGTATGTTATGCTGTGTTATATCATTTTCTGCCTGCTCTTATGCCAAATCATTTGGGGTCGGCGCAATACGTTTTTTTAGAGCACAAAATCATGTAGCAAAAGGATTTGGCTATGATTTATGACCAGCGTGTGGTTTATTACCGCCGCCTGCCTGACGTCAACCCTTTTGGAAATGCTATTGTAGGTGGTATGCCGCCACCATGCGGTTGACCATAGTCGACAGATATTCAGCCGTGGTCAAAAATCTACGTCGCCTTTTACGAACCCTGAGTGGACAAAGGGAGGTAGTATTCTTAGCCGCTACCCATGTAATATTTATTATACGTACGATAATTTGTACCAATATACCGTGAGTAACAGAAAGAGTATAACAAGCCGAAATGAGGCCAAGGTACTGTCCAACTGAACAACTTTCCCCATAAAACATGGGCCGTATATGAAAAACAATATTTGGACCTCCCATACAAAATCGCCGATCAGCTGGTTGATTTACTATGGGATGCCCAATTTTTTTTTCATATTCCGACCCATGTTCCATGGGGAAAGTTGTTTCATAAGTATATTGACCTTCTATCGGCTTGTTATACCTTTTTAGTTACTCCCGGAATAAGTAATAAGAAAAGACCAAAATATAAATTACCTTTCGTACTATCCCGTACTGGATCCGGCTTTTGTTGACTAGGCGTAGGTTTAGGCGCAGGCGGCCTAACCGGCTGGGTAGCCACTGGAGCGCCAGTCGGTACCGCCCTTAAGTTCGAACGAATATTATCATACGCAGGCTGTACCGATCTTTGCGGCGCAGTCGGTCTGGGTTGTATAGGGAACGACACTCTTGGTTGAGGCCTGACTGGTACAGGGGCCGGGTTAGTCGCAGGCATACGCTGCCCTACTAAAGTAGGCGGTGTGATAAGAACGGGAAACTGTCTGCCTACGATGTCCCATTTTGACTGGTTTTCAGGTCTTACGGGCGGGACCGGCGCAGGTATAGGCTGAATAGGCGCAGGTATCGGTTGAACGGGCGCAGGTATTGGTTGAACGGGCGTAGGTATTGGTTGAACGGGCGCAGGTATTGGTTGAACGGGCGTAGGTATTGGTTGAACGGGCGCGGGTACCGGCACTGGCTGAACATTTTGAGCATTCGCTGGATTTGTTGCCATGTACTGCATAACGGTGCTTAGAGCGTGGTTTAAGACTTGAGCTTGGCCTATGTTTAAGTTTTGAAGGTTTTGTTGAGCTGCAGTTTTCTTTTGTAAAGCCCCGAGTATACTTTGCAAGCTTTTGCAGTCGGTGTCCGCCGGGATCAATCCTTGGGCTACTAAGACAGTTCCTAAGGCTTGTATGGCAAGTAGTGTGCCTTCTGCTTCTGGTATAGATTCTTCCGCCTTGGAGCTTTTCTTAGCATCTTTAGAAGAACTTTCGGAAGCTTTCGAACTGTTAGGCGTACTAGACCGGCTTGCAGAACTAGTAGAAGGTTTTTTACGTAAATCGTAAGTTCTAGAAAACGTCGGTTCAGGACTCGAATCTCTCACAACAATTGTTTCGCGATTTTTATCAGATTTAGAATCTGCTTTTACATTTTTCGGTTTAATCAGCTCGAACCTAAATTTAAAGGGATTTGAGACATCATTTCTTTCTTTTTCTGCTCTCCCTAGGTCTGTGAATATTTCGTACAGTCTTCTTAGTTCTGCAAATATGCGGCAACCTCTTAAGGCTTGTCCATGTTTGCCTAGGCCCTGCCCTACGCCTGCCAAACCTTGAGGCAAGGTTCTCTTTCTTGGTAACTCGTCCATTCTAACTGCCAATTGCTTGTCGTATAATTTCTGTCTATCTAACATTGATACAGCCTGTAAATTAAAGATGTTTCTAGAGTATCAAGTATGACAGATATTAAAAAAAAAAAAACAGGTTTGTGACATTATTTTGATGCTTTGCTGTATGACGCCGACTTCCTGCCCTTATCCCAATTACTTGGGGTCGGCGCAACGCGTTTTGTTGAACACAAAATCAAGTTGCAAAGGATTTGGCTTAATTTTAGGACCGGCCGCCTACCAGACGTCAAACCTCCTTGGGAATTTCGATTCCCGGTCGATGTATGACATTTTTTTCTATTTCTTATTTTCACTCCTTGGGAATGCTTTTGTGGTAGATTAATCGCCACCATACGGTTGGCCCTGGCTGTTTGGGTCGTGTTTATCCCTCGGTCGCCTCTTAAGACCCCGACGGGAAGCAAGGGGGTGGTGCTATTCTACTCTGCCGGCACCAGACGACAATTGGCTATTAATACAATACCTATATTATTATTTTTACCTGTACGGCTTCTAATGCATGATCGAATTCAATTTTCGCTTGTCTATAAGTCGGGTGACAGTCTATTTTCTTAACTTCACCAGCTAATGAGAAAACTTCCATCAGTTTTGCTTCGTCTACATCTGGATGGAGCTGAAAAAAAAAATACAGCAAATAAATAATCCTATAAATTGTGCAAAAAAACGGATCCTGAGTTGGAAACATGTTATTGAAATCCTAATAATATGTCATAAAGGTAATGCAATCAGGGCTTGAAATACCGGTACTTTTCGGTACCGGTACCTATGACCTTGAAGCAGTATCGGTACTAATGTGGTACCTACCTCTGGTACCGGTTCCAGGGTGTTGGTACCGGTTCCTGGGTGTTGGTACCGGTAATACAGGTACTGTATGAGTACTGGAACCGGTACTGGGTACCGGTATCAGTACTGGGTACCGGTACTAGCCAGACGTTAAAAAGAGGAAGAGTTAGTAGTGAAAAGGAAAGTAAGACCACGGCTGGAACCTTTACTACTTTACTTTACTATTTAGGTTCTAGTACCGGTACTCATCAGGTACCTGTACCCAGGTACCGAATTGCTAAGAACCGAACCGGTACTTTTGGTACCGGTACAAAGCCCTGAATGCAATGCAAACAATAATGTTCCTAAGTCGGGTCCATTCTTTATCAGCGCACGTTTATTCTATACTGTAGTGTATCGAGTAAGTCTATTGACTATTGTAGTACACTGAGTAAGTGTATTGACTGTCAGTGTTTCGTGCGCATACGTCACTACGGTGGGGTGGGGACTACATCTGCCCCGTCAGTCTGTACCCGACCGTGTCCATGAGTGGTGGTGTGTTGTCGAACCAACTCCTGTCAAGTCAATCATCAATACGATCCCTGTCGATCGTACAATGGCGACGAGGATAAATCGGGAAAACCGTGAGTAAAGTGCAATTTTTTTCCCTTTTGAAAAGGGAGGAAAAGGCTAGGAAATAAAAATAATAATTGAAATTCAAAAAATATTGAACGTGCAAAAAGAAATTCTTTGATTAGAAATTTCCTACAAAAATACTAATAGTAATAATATTTCTGCTATAGCTGTAACTGCTTCAGGAGCGATAAACCATATATCTTTTGCTATAAGCTAAAGTATTTGTTTTATGTCCTATTAAGAGACCTTAGATGAAAGTCATTGACATTGGAACGATCGACGAAAAGCTAAATTTTAACTGTGTTCTAAATGCTACGTTACATATCGAAAACTTGACTTTTAGTCGCTTAATAATGTTAACAAACTCTTGTAAGTTTTCACGGTATCTGATAATCAAAATTCAGGAAAATCCGTATTAATACGGTTTAGTCTAAGACGCCTGTCTGAAATCATACAGCAAAATAAAGCTAAGTCTAAAACGCCTGTTGGCAACTATCCAGCAAAATAATGCTAAGTCTAAAACGCCTGTCTGAAAACATCCAGCAAAATAATCATTTATCACACCCACAGAACCTATCATACAGCGCTTAAAAGCCCAGTAGCCAAAGCTATACAAAAAAAAAAATACAGTTATCAGTATTTGTTATGATTACTTTTTAAATGTAGGTATTCCATACAAGTTTTGTATCGCGCATTATCTTACACATTCTCTGTATCAAATATAGTTTAAATTGTGATATTTGTAGCGGTTTTATGAGAATTCTGATAGCGAAGGTGAAAAGCGCGGAAAAAGGGGTAAAAGTGAGGCGCCGACGCAGATACAGTTCAGATAGATTAAACGAATAACTATTCAGAGCATTCAGTTACACTAAAATGTTAAGTGGATCAGGTTTAAGTGCTAGAAGCGGAGAAATATTCAGGTATGTGACAGATTATGTTATCATCATATTACTTACGATTGAGATCTCATAAGTTACATAGTGAGCACAGCGGTAGGTATAATCATTTAGTCCGTACTTTAACCCATAGTCTAATAAAACATGGTCTTTCCTTCCCATAGAAACACAAGTCAACGTCACTTAGTATTGCCACTTTATTTCAATAAAATACGTTATGGGGTAAATTCAATCTCAGAAAAATGAGTTAAAATATTTCTGAATAATTTTGTAATTTAGATTTACGTGTGTATTAACTTGAACTTTACAACAACACTGAAATTGTATTTATTAGTTAACGGTATCTTATATGATTTACAAAAATAATCATAAGAGTGGGTAGTTTTGGTAACCCACAAGCATGATGACGTAGTCTTGTGTTGGTCACGTGGTTCACGAGTCTCGGAAAGAAATACCAGGCGGAGTATCTTATTATACCATGCTTTAACCTACCTTTTCGGGACGTCACTATTTAGTTATATACCTACAATTGTACAACCGATGTTGTATGTATGACCTGTTTTAAACGGAGTTGCTACCTCACGGTATAGATCTATCTACTGGCCGAGTGTCTACTGTACAACGACATGATTAGATTCTACGTTGTTGTTTATGTGGCATGCTGCAGAATAATCTTCCAGTTCATGCCCACCTGTTCTTAGTAGGTATATAAACGAAAAAAGAAAATCACGGGGTCATGCCCACTCTAGTATGGATGTTCGTCCATTGCTTGCCTCACTACTTGCAGGCCTCGCATCAAAACCAAAGTTATATTTCTTTCTTCCCTCTTCCCCCCCGGATCTATTACTGTTTGGACGTGTACACGTACAGCTATTTTCTAAATTATTAAATTAACAAAGTTCAAAGAATAAATAGATTCAAAAAAAATAGGAGCGCATAAGTGTTAAGGAGGCTGCAAGAGGACAAACGACAACAGCGACGGACGACGTGTGCTGTGCGGCCTGTGCGCGCTAACTTGAAGTGTGCGTAAGTCAACTAAACGTGTTTCGCAGTGTGCGTCGAATAACCGCACGCACACAGCGCACCATATCAAGCCCCGCCGCCCAAACCAGTGGATCATCAAGACCTGCGTGCGTGTGCGCGCGCAGACTGGAAGTGTGTGAGTCACTAGAACTAGTTTCGTCGTCGTGTGCGCGCGCGCGCATAGCGTACACGCGCACACAACAGCGGAGCCGTACATACATACACTGCATAAAGGCTCTGTCGACGCCTCAAGCCTATGCTGCCCTGGTACTGCGCATGACCGCGCGCTCTCGGTACGCGCTGCGCTACGCCTCATATTGTGCGACTTTACGCTTTACTCTGCGCGACTAGTCACTATTACCTGTGTCGCGAACAACGGCCTGCTGTGGAACGCTGGTTGAAATTGTAGGCTGAACACATAAAGAAATTTGCACTTAACGAAATGCCTAGAAAAACACGCACCCCTAAAAAGGACACGCAAACTTCTCCTACTAACGCTAAAAATACAAATGCTGCCGGCACAAGCTCCACCACCCAAACGCCAGCGAAAGAGTTCCATACGCCGCTTCACCTAGAATATGATTCAGAATCCGAAGCGCGATACGGTATTAACGATGATTTCGCCAACTCAATGGTAAATAAAAATAAACGTCGTGCCTATGGATCCCCGCCCCAAGTTCAGCAAGATGATGATCGTATGGAAAGCTTCATGCAAGAAGTGCGCGGTCTTTTTTCCAAACTCTCTGCAAAAGAGGATCAACGCTATAATGATTTGAAGATCTCGCTAAGTGAGCAACATAAAGCGATGAAGGAAAGTATAGAATTTGTAACTGCAAAATACGACGATGCCATTGCTCAAATTAACACTCTGCGAGAAGAAAAAAAGGCAGACGAAAGACGCATTACTGCACTAGAGGAAAAAATTGATCACCTTGAGAAAAAAGCAAGCTCTACCGTGCTGGAGATACGCAACGTTCCCCTGCAAATATCTGAACAGAGAAAGTATGAGGGAAAAGAAGAGTTGAGCACTATTGTGAAGGAAATAGGCAAAACAGTCAATGTCGAAATAAATGAAACTGATATAAAGGACATCTTTAGAACTAAATCAAAGACAACCATTATTGCTGAGTTCTCAACAGCACCAAAAAAGGAAAAGGTCCTCACAGCAATAAAGCACTTCAACAAAGGAAAACGCACTGAAGAAAAACTACACACCGCTCACTTGAATTTAGCAGGAGAAAAAATGCCTATTTATGTTGCTGAAAGTCTAACAAAGAAAACTTCGAAACTATTTTTCAATGTGCGCAAATTCGCCAAAACCATGAACTTCCCGTGCTGGACATCGCGAGGTACTATTTTCCTTCGCATAGATGAAGATAAAATCTTACCCATCAAGACCGAAAATGACCTTGAAAAAATTATGCAAACCGCGTGACTAGGATCCTGTGTTGCATTTGTTCTAAGTTTTATAAACAAAATTTGTTTTTATTTTTGTTCTTTAGATTTATTAGTACCCATAAGCTTTCTTTATCAGTCTAACTCACTCTTTGCATCAAACATTACGTACACTCCAACATTCAATCTACATTACACAAATACCACACAAATACTACACACAAACACGTGTTCCCACACAGACTTCAAAAAACAATTCTTTTCAACATACGATCTACATCAACATATAACAACTGTCAACATTTTAAAAGACATGCACAAATCTCAAATTAAAAATGATTGATTTGGATATACTAAATGACATTGACAATACCTCTTTAATAGACTGTCATCATGTCCTTAATCTTGAAAAATGTCACTCAATTCTTGGCGATACACAGAAATCATTTACGGTATTAACGCAAAATATAAGGAGCATCAACAAAAACTTAGATAATTTCATACTTACACTCTCTAGAATGCGCATCACACCTGACGTTATCGTGCTTACAGAGTGTCGACTTAATGACCACTCTCCTAATTACTTGCTTAATAATTATGAATACCATTGCTCTAAAACATATCTAAACCAAAATGATGGGATTGTCGTCTTTACTAAAGAAGGACTCAATGTGAACATCTCTGAGCCAACCATAAGTGATGCTAACTGTCTTACAATCGATATAAATAACATGTTTCACATTATTGCTATCTACAGATCCCCATCAATCTATAATACCGACAAATTTATCACATCACTTGAAGTAATTCTTCAACGATATGAGTGTAACAATGTAATACTTACAGGAGATATTAATATAGATTTAATTGAACAAACGGCAAGAGCTGAGGACTATCTTGAACTTCTTGGTCACTACGGATACATCTCTGGACATACCCTACCAACTCACTATCACACTTGTCTCGACCACATGTTTATAAAGTCAATTAATTCTGCAAAAACACTTGTCTGTTGCACAGACATAACAGACCATGATACCATAATATGTGCCCTTGCCCATACACCTGTCCCCAGAATTAATCGGAATGAGAGTCGTTATATTACGAAAATTGATTATGCAGGACTACATAAAGACATATCGAACAGTAACTGGCAGAATATACTTACTTGTGAGGATCCGGAACAAGCAGCTATAACAATGATTAATAACATTCAAAATAAAATAAATGCACACAAATCTACTAAAACTGTTTCAAACGCCACAACAATATTTAAGCCTTGGATGACACCTGGACTGCTGAAATGTGCAAGAAAAAGAGATATTATGCATATGCATGCTCGCAAACACCCAAAAGATGAGGATTTTAAAGAAAGGTACAGAAAATACAGAAATTTTTGTAATAACCTTCTTCAAAATATCAAAGACGAGCACGACAAAAAACTATTGATAGAGTCGTCTGGGAACATTAAGGATACTTGGGGAGCAGTTACTGAGATTTGTAATATTAAACCTAGTAAGCGTACAAATACTGAGCTCCTAAACATCGAAACAAGTGAGGATGAGTCACTTAACACCGTTAATGAATATTTCACAACGGTTGGTGAAAAACTAGCAAATAATATACTCCAAAGCACTAACACAACAGAATCTCAACTAGTAAATGAATACAGAACTGCTGGGAGTAGCACTGCCGATTCTATGTTTTTTGTACCAACCGATTCTGTAGAAATAATAAAAGTTATTGATAGCCTTAAAACTGGCTCTGCTCCGGGAGAAGACAACATAAGCAACCGAATACTTAAGCTTAATAAACTTGCACTTGCTGAACCTATTTCTCATATATGCAACTTAAGTATGTCCCAAGGAACGGTTCCAAGTATTTTCAAAACTGCTTGCGTATGCCCTATTTACAAAGGCGGAGACAAGAAACTGGTATCAAATTACAGGCCCATTTCACTTCTGTCCTCAATGTCCAAGATTCTTGAGAAAGTAGTAAACAAACGCCTTCTTAACTACTTAGAATCGAAAAATCTTCTATCGGATAATCAGTACGGCTTTCGATCGAAAATATCCACAGAAGACGCTGCACTATCCCTAGTAAACTTAATTATAAAAAAACTTGATCAAAAGAAGTCTTGCATCGGTGTTTTCCTAGACCTAGCGAAAGCATTCGATACTGTTTCTCGAAAACTGCTGCTCAGAAAGCTGGAATTAAATGGCATACGAGGATCAACATTGTCTTGGTTCTCATCTTACTTGACAAACAGGAAACAGAAAGTTAAAATCGGAAATCATATGAGCGACTCACGAGATATAGAGTTTGGTGTACCGCAGGGAAGCGTTCTCGGTCCCACTCTCTTTTTGACATACATAAATGACTTGTGCAACTTAAAGCTTAAAAATGCAAGTATATTTACATATGCTGATGACACAGCCATTGTGTTTCATGGTAGCAACTGGGCGGAAGCTACAAAAACTGCAGAAGAAGGACTTAATAAAGTAGCCAACTGGCTACAGCTAAATCTACTGACACTTAATGAGAAAAAAACCAAGTTCGTTACCTTTAAAATCTCTGACAGATCAGCCCCAGAAGCACCAGTTGCTATCAAGATTCACAAATGTAACGTCAGTAGTCGTAGTCAGTGTACTTGCACCACACTTGAAGAAGTAGACCGCATCAAATATCTTGGTGTGACTATGTGACTTCAGCAAGAATAAGAAAACTTCTGCACATCTTCTACAAGCTAAGGCGGGTGGCAGACCCAAGTCTTGTAAAACTGATATACACCGCCTTGTGCGAGTCTGTTTTAAGCTATTGCATTATAATTTGGGGGGCTGCGCTAAAGACTCACCTCATTACTCTTGAAAGAAGTCAAAGAGCAGTGCTTAAAGTGGCCTACAAAAAGCCTCGTCTTCATCCTACTACTCTTCTTTACCAAGAACACCACACTTTATCAGTTCGGCAACTCTTCATCATGTATGCTACGTTAAGATTCCACAAATCGGCATTACAAACAAGTGTTAAATTAACAAGATCCGAACGTATCATAAAGTGGAAACCAAAGCCAACAAGAACTATGTTTGCAAATAGATCATTTGAGTTTACAGGCCCATATCTATATAATCCTACTAATATTATAAAGGCGGATGTTTGTGTGTGTGTTTGTTACGACATCACGCAAAAACGGCTGATTAGATTGACATGAAACTTTGCAGAAATATAAAAGGGCATCTGGAATAACACATAGGATACTTTTTACCACGGAAAAATGTCTCATTCCCACGGGATCACGCATTTTCCAATATTTTTGAAATAGGTGGCGTGACTGAGCCGATTCGCGTTTTACACGTTTTCGCCGAAAACTAACAGCGACATCTCTCGGCGAATAATGCTTTTTTCCCGCGGAATAATAGGTTGCAGCGGGTGAAACCGCTGACGGGCAGCTAGTAAAATAAATAAAATACTTGACATAACAAAACAGTCTAAATTTATTTGCAAAAAAACCGTTAAAAGATGGTTACTTACTCTAGACTACATTGAAACAGAGAAGTTGTTAGAAATCTTAAAATAATCTAACGACATACTGACTTAAATTATATAATTGTAGATCTATATATCGTATTTATAATTCATAAATATATATACAAAACCACATAGAAATACATACACAAGGAACACATGCAAATTTTATCACTAATACGTAATATTTTTATATTTACAAATATACACACACACATACACAAACACACACACACACACACACACACACACACACACACACACACACACACACACACACACACACACACACACACACACACACACACACACACACACACACACACACACACACACACACACACACACACACACACACACACACACACACACAGACCCTACATATATTACACACTTTTTTATTTTTATTTTTATTTTCATTTACTTTGTTTGTGATTTCTAATATTGATTAAGTATTACTGTAAATCAGTGCATCCTAAGGGAAGAGGCTGATATCCCACAACACAGGGAATCCTAGTGTGGGAGTCAGTGCGCAACCACATTGTAAAATTTTATTTTGACAAATAAACGTTTTTGTATTTGTATTTTTTGTATATAAAGTCCTAATTATTGCCTAACATTTTGTAACTGAAAATAATTTAATTATGACAGTAGTTCTGAAGTTATTAAATGTTAAAGTTGGGAATCGGAAAAAACGAAAGTGCTAAAGTTTGGCTGTATATCGAGTATTTCGTTCTTAAATCGTTATCGTTAGCTATACCGAAGCAAACAGTGCAAAAAAGGTTCACACCACAGTAAATCTTTGGTAAAAATACGTAATGGTAGTAAGATCTTTAAGAATTAAGTTAGTTTCCCTGTTTTGTACAACAATTGCAGTAGCTATTCTACATTAGAAGGAGGGATATTACATACCTATTGCTTTAATTTTCATTTTTATGAGAGACAATTTCTTGGACTTTAATACTTGGATTTATAACTTTTAAAAATAAACCTAGCTGATAACTTTATAGGCAAATACAGTCATAATAAATATTTAAAAAATGATCCTGTTATTAGTTTATCACATAAGTAATTGAAAGATTTCATTGACCAAACGTAGCATAACATTTATTTAGATCAAAAGCAAAATACCAAATATAAAGAAAACTATACCAAACTATATTTTGATATAAACTATTTGCTATGAGGATTCACTGCTTAAATTCATGTCTCAATTAAGTATAAAATGTTTAATATTTTGATGTGTATGTCTCCAAAGTTCTGAATTTTACTCAAACACTTTTTTTTAGTAATGAGTGAATAAAAATGTGTCCCACCAAATACATCTAAGTATGTACCTTTGTGAAAACTAGGCACATATAAACAACTATTAAAAGTAAAATAACATAAATGGGCAGAGCGAAAAGTTAGTTGAATCATAGGCAAAATAATTTCAGTGTACAGTATTTAAACCTAAAATAGATAGATAGATGGATAGATTAACACTTTATTGCTTACAAACAATACAACATGTAAAACAACATTAAAGAAAAAACTTAGAGCTAGAAGTAAGCAAAGGCGGCCTTATCGCTTGCAGCGATCTCTTCCAGGCAACCTTTACCTTAAAAGAGATAGTTGACACAGATTTGTCAGTAGTTGCAGAAGCAATCACAATAAAATAGGCTTTATTTATTTTAATCTGTATGGTAAAATTTATTACTTATATTTGAACAATAGTAGCTGCCTACATTTCACTGTATTATTAACAAAATTGCAAATCAATTCAATATAGTACAAAATACAATGCATTTGTAAATATTCTATTAAGAAGTGTGTTTCATGAAGAGAAAGATAACACAAATACTTAAAAGTAGGTATTTGAAGGAAGGTCTCTGTTTGTGTCGTTCATTTGATAGCAGGTAAAGACCTGATCGTTAAATCGATAAAAGCAGGTATAGTTCTAACCTGATCGTTCAATCGATGGCAGCAGGTAAAGACCTGATCGTTAAATCGATAAAAGCAGGTATAGTTCTAACCTGATCGTTCAATCGATGGCAGCAGGTAAAGACCTGATCGTTAAATCGATAAAAGCAGTTAAGTATAACTATTATAACCTGATCATTAAATTGATGGTAGCAGGTAAAGACCTGATCGTTAAATCGGTAAAAGCAGGTATTGGTATAACCTGATCGTTTAATCGATAAAAACAGGTAAGACTTAATTGAAATCAATGTAAATTCGAAGTATTCTCATACCAGTTAAATTAGTACCTATAAGGTTGGGCAAACAGGTAAGACTGATCATTTAATTGATGAATGGTAATAGTTACAAAAGCGAAAAACTGATTATTTAATACACATATATATTGTATGTGTAAGTTTGTGTTTCTGTAAGTTCACAGCAGCGCCTGAAACAGCGTTAGGTAGACGAGGACTACAATGATAATTCATACTTCTTCTTCTTCTATCGTGTAGGACCGAGTCGATGAACACTCAGTAAATTACTTACGTAATGTTTGTCCTTCTTTCCCGTCACATCAAAGCAGGTATAAGTAATATTTTTTTAAGTAAAGCTAGTGACAAGCTAGTTCTGCAACAGGAAGTCATGTAAGTAGTAAATACAGCCGCGGATGAAACCGGGGGTTCCCACCCTAGTTATTGAGATATGATGAGTGACTCTCAATAGTGTATTTGTGGAGGATGAAAGAAGTGGGTCTGAATGAGAAGATGTACCTATTACGAAATGTTGCAGTATTAGCAATATAAAATCAAACGAAATTTTGGATCAATGATTACTGTAGTATTAGTAGGTACGAGTACCAATGATTTTCACTCAGGGTATGACGTAATACAGGTAGGTGTGTAAATATTGATACCTACCAATATTAATATATCGCATATTATGTGACCACGAAGTTGCCATGCTTTGGATTTTCGTCGCGGGTTCGATCCCCGTGGATATTCTTGTAATTTATAGGTATCTATTACTGTTTACTGACTCTGTTTTAAGGTGTCCTTCTGCGCTGGGTACCTAACCAATAGATATTGTACAAATTTCAAGTAAGTTTTCGGGGGTAGAAGTCTTCAGGTTACCTTCCTACAATATTCTT
Source organism: Phthorimaea operculella (assembly GCA_024500475.1). Lineage (NCBI taxonomy): Eukaryota > Metazoa > Arthropoda > Insecta > Lepidoptera > Gelechiidae > Phthorimaea > Phthorimaea operculella. The sequence continues at coordinate 2,840,254 of JANFCV010000019.1, read as the reverse complement.
AGATTTTGCGTTCAGAATAAATAAGAAACCATGTATGTTTTATTTCGATTCTTGCAGTTTGGATTTATTATGTTGTTGTAAAAAAAAAGGGGGTAAAAGATGGACCTCATGCGACGGTAACAGTCAGATGGCGTATACTTAGATACATTATTTACATTGCTATGTAATTAGTCTGCTACAAGTATAGAGACTATGCAACGGTGACTGCGTTGGAAATCGTCAGCGAATTGAGGGTAAGCTTGCACAATTCAAAATAATTTCACATTAAGCAGTTTTGTGCCGCGATATACTTATCCAGTGAAAAAGCATACCTCTTGTGGGTTACAGTCTACGACCGAGAACTATGAACTGACGACTTCTAGTGTTTAAGTACCTACATAGGTAAGTAATTTCTAAACTACAGGTTTAGACTGTCGGATCTTTACTCAGGGATAAAAAAGGAAGCTGATAATATAGTGTAAATATAAAAAAAAATATTAGTAATTTAAGGCGAGTCCAGTGGCTGCATTAGCAACTTGTAAAGACTTGTCTAATGTTTGGTGAGTGATATAATAAGTTTCATAAACCTACACTACCTTTGCTGACTTATGGAGATAATTAATCATCAATAAGCACTGGCAAATAATTTAATATTTGGTAAAAAGCTTTGTCAATATCATACATGAGTGTACTTAATATTAACCTACCTACTTATTTCTTTTTATAAATTTTGTTCTGTTAATAATAATAAGTGTTCAATTGCAACTATTCTAATGGAACGAAAAGTTAATTTAATATTAAATTACATTTTGAAATACGAAAAAGATAACTTTTGGGATAAAAATAAATTCACTAAGCAAACTAGCAGAAAGTCAATTTCTTCTTAAGAGAATAGTGCCTATTTATTTAAGTACGAATCTAACAGCTTATCTTCGGTTTTCGCTTTTGTTGCATCAGTACGAAAAAATTAGATGAATTACTTTCAATATTCAACTGGTTTAATTCAGTGTCAATTTCACCAGTTCCTCAGTTCATGTACAATAAAATACCGAATTATCATACTTAATATTAATAAGTTGAACTAAGCTGCAAAATCATACATAACAATAGAACTAGTCAATAATTCCTTATGCGAGTATAAAATATTTGACGATACGTATCTTTTTTTATCGATGATAAAAAGTATCTAAGCATTAATCCCCTACAGTCCCTACAGATCTCAAGGACTGCAGATTGAGTCAAGCAAAATAACATGTCCCTAATTCAAGGAGAATAAGGACTTGTTTTGTTCACCCAAGCAACATTACATCGGGTAAATTATATATTCTATCACTAGTTAAAATACCAATATAGTTGAAAAATGAAAAAAAAACGAAGAAGGGGGAAAAGGTAATAGACAAAATACTTAGTTTGTTTAGATGTAATGAATTTATAATTTGCATAGTTGCAAGCTAGGACCATAGTTGTATGGTTTTACCAGTAGGTACTTACATTTGTGACGGTGACTGAGCGTGAAAACGGCACCTTCAACCCGAATGACTGCAGGAACTCCTTGCTAAGACCGAACGCTGTAAAATCTCGTTCGTCTACAGTTACCACGGCTGTTGGATACTCGGTCCTGACACTAAAACAAACAATATTAGAATTTATTAGGATTTTGAATGCACCCGCAGTGTTATATTATTATCATGAACTAGCTGCTTGTCAGCGGTTTCACCCGCTGCAACCTATTATTCCGCGGGAAAAAAGCATTTGTCGCTGTTAGTTTTCGGCGAAAACGTTTAAAACGCGGATCGGCTCAGTCACGCCACCTATGCAAAAATATTGGAATATGCGTGATCCCGTAGGAATAAGACATTTTCCGGTGGTAAAAAGTAGCCTATGTGTTATTCTAGATACTCTTCTATATTTGTGCAAAATTTCATGTCAAACTTATCAGCCGTTTTAGCGTGATGTCGTAACAAACACACACACAAACATCCGCCTTTATAATATTAGTAGGAAGTAGGATTTAAAATGAGAAAATTTAAAAATTCATTAGTGACCACCGGGACTTGAACCCGGAACCGTGGGGTACCGTCCCACTGCTCTGCCAACTGGCAGGCGCTGAGGAATTTTGAACCTGTTGATGCTCGTTTCGAAAGTAAGAAAGTAGTTAAATTTTTTATTTAGTTGTAAAAAGTACTACTAGATGTCGCTGAAATCGTCGCTTCGATATTCACATTTTCAATGTTAGAATATTTCAAGATGGTATTAAATACAATTTAATGATTTTCTGGTTGTATTTTAGTCGTGAAACTGAAAAAGTATTACCTGGGTTAAATGGGACTCAAAAAAATATGTTGTAATAAATAGCATAAATAAAATAAGGTCACAAACTTACCGCTTGGTCTTTTCTCTGCTCGTCGATTCCCCGTTCGTTGCTGGAGATTCGTGTGATCTTCTAGATGTTTCTGTAGTTTCCGAACTAAAATAATGAGATTAATGTAAAATATATGAGTATGAATTATTATACGAACAAGGATAACTCATATTTTATACAGTTAACGACTGACTTTGTTAAGTCGAGGCTTATTATAAGCCGAACGTGAGCGACGTGTGGGACTCCTGATGATGGTGCACTTATTGCATCGATACGTCGAGACTCTATAAGCCTCGACAACAACAAAGTCAGTCGTATACTACATTGCGACGGTTAAAACCATAGCGAATAAATTGACTAGAAATTGCGAAAAACCCACTGACTTAGATATCTTCTGTGCTCTTCTAAAACTATTTGATGGAAAGTGACAGTGCTAATATATATTTATATTCTTTATTGCAACAATATTATAGAAAATATAACATTAAATGAAGTCGCAAAGGCGAGCTTATCTCTAAAGAAGAGATCTATTCCAGCCAACCCATGTGTCGTAAGAGAATTCAAATTTTTGAGTATGTAAGCAATAACAAAAGGGAAAAAAAAGACTGTTACAAATAATATAAAATACTAATCTATCGATTATCTTAAGGTAAGTTAAGATTTCCCAAATTGCCAGCATAGTCTAAGGTTCAACGATATTTTCAAGTTTGCTGACGCTGTTAGAGACAATCTTACGGTTTATAAGACTGCCACAGACAAGCTAAAAAAATACTGACAGAAAGGACAAAGCTAAATTAAAAGGCGTCGGCGCCACATACCGGCTCCGTAGAGATGACGTTGTATTTTATGGGATTGTATGAGAGGCCGCACACTGCCTGCGTATGCATGCGTGTAGTCACACGCGTGTTTCATATGGTCCCTAACGATACAACGTCATAGCTACGCGCGTGATGACGTGCACGTCACGCATACGGACTACGGAGGCGGTATGTGGCGCCCTTAATTAAAATGCTACATACCGTGAAGATTTTTCTCTATTTGTTGATTCCTTATGCCTTTCAGTAGAAGCGTGTTGCTCTTTACTAACTTCAAAAGTTTCTGCAATTGATCCTTCTCCTTTATTCGAACTATCATTGTCTGTAGATGTAGGAGTATCTCTCTTTGGCTTCTTGGGATTTAGACTTTCGTCTTTACCTTCATATTCTAGTTTCCTTTTGAGTTCGAAGCAACGTAGATCCTGAGTAGTGATTTTGGACTTGAATTCATAGCCTGCAAAACAAATAAGTGCAATTGAATATCGTAATTTTTATAGAAAACTATAAATAACACTGTTTTTCTCTTCGCGTGGGACACCGATTCGTCCGACGACTCGATAAACCCAAAAACAGCATAAAGTTACAGTTTCGGGTATAAGCATTTAGAGGACTCTTAAATTGTACATAGGCAGAATTCAATCATGTGGCTTTCTCTATCAGTTAGTACCAACTTCTGTGATTATTTGTCTATGGACACCCTGGGGTGGCAGATTGGATTATCCAGGTTGATTTTGTCTAATCTGCCACCCTTAGGTGCCATCTTAGGATGTCAGCAGGGGCGGATTAAGACCACTTAGTACCCTTGGCAATCCACGCCTTGGTGCCCCTCTTTCCAAAGAATGAACGTAAAATAAAACGTATCGGAACGAAACATGTTTTTTTTTTTTACGTTATGACGGATTGGATAACCCTAATTGAACTTACCAATGCCCATAATGGCTTCTATGGGTGCTCTAGCAGAAGTGATGTAATGCAAATCTTTATCTTTCCCAGAGTTTATCGTCCTGCATATAACATCGGCGTCTCTGTGTTTTGTGAACTGCAGTAAAACGTCGCCGGATAGTCCGCATTTGTCGTTGTACACTTTCTTGAATTGGAAATTCACGCTCTGGAAGGAACCGTAGCATAACATATAAAATTTATTTATTGCACAAAAAGTAACAATAACAATACAATAATAGAAATACACAGACAATAGTAATAGTAAGGGAGACCGAGGGGTGTTGGATCATTTTTGACATTTTGCTTCGTAACACAAATTTCTATAAAGATAATTCGTATTTGATTACACCAATCGATAGCAAATTTCATAAGCTTTAAAATGATATACACTTTAGTAGTGTAAGTGTAAAGTCTTTTATAAAAAATCAGCTTTAGTTGAGCAAGACATTTTGATCCAACACCCCTGATACCGAGGACTGTTGGATCAGGTACAGAGGGGTGTTGGATCATTTTATGTTAATGTCATTTCAATAAAGGCTTATTTGAATTTTTTTATGTATGACCTCAAAGTTAACTAAATAATTCATTTTGAAGAATTTACTGGGGGCACAGTAGTGCCCCCGCCAAGACGAGCCAAGCAAAGCGCCAGAGAACTACCTACCTTTTCTAGAATTATTTCGTAGTTTTGAACTCTCATAACTCTAGTTTTCTATATACCATATTGATCAAATTCTCAGGATATCTTGTCGATAGTAACCTTATTAAACATGCAATAATTCAATTACATAGCTTTAATACTTTTTGATTTTATGTATATCTAAAAAACACCGATTTCGTCACTCACACTCACTCGCTGATGATCAGCAAAATGTTCGGGAACTTCCTGAAGAGCTAGTACGCTGAAATTTGGCGTGTAGACTAGGTTAAGCATACAAAAAACGAAAAGATTCAGAAACTTATGCCCCAATCCCCAAAATGGGGGGAAAAAGTTAGTATGAGAATTCTTCATTTTTTTAAATCGCATTTTATTTCACGGTGAAAAAGGAATAAATAATAAATAAGCGTCAGTCATTTGAAAATGAAAATGAAAATAAAATGAAAATGACAATGAAAGTGAAAGTGAATGTGAAAATGAAAATAAAAGTGACAGTGAAAGAGAAAATGATTATGAAAATTAAAATGAAATCGAAAAGTTTATTAATAATGTATTCGGTTATACGTACGTATAAGGGTAATTCCATGGAAAACAGCACTTCAGCAAAAATAAATAAAGTTACTTGTTTTAACTCAAATTATAATTTTAATCCTTCGAAAGACATTGAATCCTTCGAATCTTAAAAGATAAATGGTTACTTTATACGAATTTACTGTTATTTTCTGACATGAAGTGAGGTCAAAATGGAACATCTGTTAGTAGTATTTAAATGCCATAATTCCAAAGGCTAAATTGAAGAAAATACGGTTGTTTTAAGGATATTTTTTCCGTTATTTTGTAAAGGAATCAATGGAGATTACAGGTAAATTCTATATTTTCGAAAAATATTTAGTTTTCTTTGGTTTTTAAGCACTTATCTTTGGGGATATGTGATGTAACGCCCGTTACGAAAATAAGCTAAAAGTTAATTTCTCAGCTTAATTATTCAATGTACAGTTAATTGGTTTTGGGAGCAAAGAGTTTTGATGATCTTGTCATCATTTTCATCTTATTTTCAAAAATTGGCTTCACCAATATCTCGATTTTTGCAGAGAAATGGGTGTAACCCCCGTTACGAAATAGGGTTCCTGAATATTTTCTAATGTTTTGTAAAGATAATTAGGTTTATTTAAATGTTTATATGGACGTCATTGAGGTTCATTTGGTCAAATAACTAGTTTTAAGTATTATTTTCAGTCAAAAAAGTACAAATTTTCAAAAATTTGATGGTTGGCATATAACAGTAAATTCGTAAAATTATGATATTTAATTTCTGTGACTTTTAAGATTTATTTCATTTTTTCTATTACTATGATGCCTGTTACAAGTGAAAAAAAAAGAAATATCAAAAGAATACAAAAATACAACTAGGGCTTGTAGAACCGGCTCCAGTTCCTCATTTTTCGTTCCCGGGAGAAAAACAGGTGCGGAACCGGGATTCCCGGTTCTTCCCGGTTCTTGCAAAGTTTTCCATTTTTTTTGCTAAATTAACTTTTAATGAAAATCATCATTGCTACCTAGTAAATTTTTTTGTCACTGAAGGCTTAATGCAATTTTTTTGATTAATTAAGCTTAGAACTTTAAAAAAAAGTCTGAGAAAGTCATCAGTCATCATCTATTATTATTCTAATTAAATCACAGCTGAATTAGGAACAAATTTGTTTACTTTGACTTAACTTAAGTAAGGAACGAAGGAACGAAGTACTTATCTAACAAAAATCTAACAGAATAAAGAATAAACCCTTAGGCTTAAAAACAAATAACAAGCAATGCAAAATTTTAAAAATAAAAACTAATCTTGAAACAAAATTGCTACCCTTTGGCTTAAAAACAATCAACACAAAATTAAAAAATAAACACTAGGACGCGGGACGGGAGGGGTAGAGGAGCAAAGCGAACTCAATCCGTAACCTTCTCGCGGTCCTCTTCAGGACGCGGGAATCACTCGGGGCTTGGTTGCCTTTCGGAAGCAAATCATTGCAGTCGGCATCTGCCGACCGATCTTAGGGTGACTGTTTTCACAGTCTTTAGGTTTCTCGTTCGCATTCGTGACGACACCTGGGGTCCAAGCCATCTAGGCCCGTAGATGGCTATGGAAGCATCAACGCGGTCGGTATTGTCGACCGGTAATCGTAGGCTTTTCTCAGCCGCGGCGAGTAGCCTCCGCGCTTGCGCGTCTGGAGGTTGAGGCAGCACGACTGAATCGGAGTCCGGTGGGCGTGAGCGGAGGTCTTCGGTTTTGGGATGGTCTTGCGCGGTCACCTGCGGTCCCCCTCCGGGGGGGTGTGCAGCGGTAGGATCTCGGTGGTGCGAGCGTGATCATGGCCTTGTGGGCTCGAGCATCATCCTCGCCTGGCTTCTGGCCTGGGCCTCCGTTTCTTCGTCACTAGGTTCTCGCCGTCTCGCGATAGCGATAAGTGCGAAGTGGAGTGCCTTCTTGCGGCGTCCGGCTCGGCGCTTGCGTCGCCTGTGCTTGGGACGTGCGGAGGAAGCTTCACGGTCTCGGTTTTCTTCTTCGCTTGTGCGTCCGGGACTCTCGCATGGGGTCGCGGCAGATGCAGTGGGCGGGGCTTCTTGTGTGATTATTTCATGTGGCTGTGGATCATCTATGAGAATTGGGCCTCGGGGGTAGTAGGTCTGTCGTTGGAGGCAGATCTTCTGTTGGGTTATCCGGGTACAGCTCGCGTCTATGTTCTTCTAAGCGGATGCGCATCCAGTGCAGCATCTCTACGGACAGCAGTTGTTGCTCCGAGAGCATCGCCATCATGGCAACGTCGTAAGCATACTGCACGTAGGGGTCCACTTCCGGTGGCGAGTCGCTCAGTGAAGCGAGAATCGCGGCGGATGAGCCAAACGGGCAGCGCGCTGCGGCGGCAAGCGCGGCTGATTTTCGGCAGCGTCTATGGGGGGCAGAGTGGCGTCTTCGCAGAGCTCGGGTACAGGTAGGTCGGTGCTCGCTTGTTCGACATCCGTCCATGCCGAGGTCATGGGACGGCTGGAACGCTGGAGCTCGACGGCCTCCTCGCTGGATGTGCGTGCGTCCGGGTTCGCGATGTCGCCCTCGTCGCAGATTCTTGGTCCGGGGTGTGTCGGTTTGTCGACAGGCTTCTTGGGGGTAGTCATATCCATGTCCGTCTTGGGGGTAGTCCGAGAATGTTTTCTCCGACGGTGAGCGGTCTTGTCCACTTCTATGGTTAGCTGCGCTTGTAGCAGTTCTTGGGGGTAGGCTTCAACGCCGGCTTGCCGAGGCAAAACCGGTGTCAGTTTGGGGGGACAGTTGCCCAGCAACTGCCCCGAAACGACGGAGAGTACTAATGCGCACGAACTAGTAGCAAGAAAACGAATCCCAAAGCGAACTGCGTGCATCCCGACCCAGACGCACGAGTTGGCAACGTTGTATTTGTTTTGTAGGTAGGAGCACAGAATATATAATAGTACTACGTGTAGGAGTAGAGTAGAGAATACGGAGGTTTAATAAAGGAAATAACGCAACATAAAATTTTTTTCAAGAACCGGGAAAACCGGGACGCTTATCTTTAGAACCGGTTCTTTTAAGGCCCTCGAAGAACCGGGATATCCCGGGAATTTTAAGAACCGGGAATCCCGGGTGCATGCCCTAAATACAACTTTTGATAGTGCATGTTTTCAAAACAATTTTTTAAATATTCCTCATAAAGATTTTGATAAATAATTGTCTTAATAAACATCGAGAATATTCCCAAAATAGTTTTAACTCAGTTTTATTTCCATATTTTTAACCAATATTTAGTTATCTTAGATTTGTTGTACTGATTTCGTACATGTAACTCCCGTTACAATGGCATGTAACACCCGTTACACATTACAGACTCAGTAAAAATTAAATAAATTCCCTAATTACTCATTTACCCACACAGGTATACTAATTACTTAATAAACTTTCACATCAATTCACTCTTTGTAGATAATTTTTACAAGATTCGCAGAGTTTTGCGATTTTGTTCGACTACCTGAAAGTAAGAGCGCAAATCGTGTAACGCCCGTTCCGCGCATAAATTGCGTCATATTTTCGTACTGATACATAGACATTATTATTTTAATACATTTTCCGAAAATTGAACTCAGGTGGAGTGCATTAAAACAATAACATTGATAGGTTTTCTTTATAATTTTGTGACTTTTTGTTAAATAAAGGTGTACGAACTGTAACACCCGTTACATGGAATTACCCATAACGAACTTACACCCGGCCAGCACAACACGCGTGGTGCTCGTGTACTCTATGAAATTAACCATACAAAATTTTACCGAGGGGTGTTGGGTCAGACTGATCCAACACCCCTCGGTATGAAAAATCCTGCCAGTTTGACAAAAACATTAAACTGAGATAAAACCACAGAGAACCCAGACGTCCCAGTGGTGCCATATGAATCCTTAATTTTGAAGGTTTCATATCGTATAAAACTTAAATAAAAATATAAAAGCACCTCCAAAATATTAGCCTGACAAATAAGAGCAGAAAACTTACTTTTGACGATTTTTTTTACGATGTTCCGATAAAAACAAAACGGCGCGCTATTTGTCAGGGACGCTAACTTAGGGGTCAACAAGAGGCAGAAAGAGGCACAATTGCATTATAGTCTGCTTGCTAACGCTTCTACTTTTCGAGAAAACAAAGCTGATCCAACACCCCTTTGATCCAATACCCCTCGGTCTCCCCTACAACAAGGCGGCCTTAATGCTAGGTAGCATTCTCTATCATTCAGGAAACATTGTTGATTTGGAATTCTTTATGTTTGCGAAATATGTGGTACTTACTTGAAGATTTAATTTACAGAAAATCCACTTGGATTAAAGTATAGATAATGAAGCTATTTACATACATACATATATCACGCCTTTATTCCTCGCGGAGTAGGCAGAGCGTAGACGGTTGTAAAAAACGGCCCTTTACACCACGTCTGACAAAAGTTTGAGAGTAATTCAGAAAACTGTGCATCAATATAGTGACAGCGTATCAGCCTGTCGCCTAAAATTGACAACCGATGTGGCGCAGTGGTTAGTACGCCTGCCTGCCACGCAAAGGTTCCAGGTTCAATCCCCGGTGGGGTCACTCACAAAGTTGATATTTATCACTTTGTGAATTTGTTCCCAGTCTGGTTAGGACATTGCAGGCTGAACCACCTGATTGTCCGCAAGTAAGATGGTTCCGTGCTTCGGATGGGCACGTTAAGCCGTCGGTCCCGGTTGCTGTCTATGATGGCGGTCGTTACACAACCATGTCGGAGGCCTGCTACTTGCAGTAGGCGGTTGAAAAACTCTGACACCAGGGTTCATCGGGTCGTTGAACGACTCGGTGTCCCACACGAAGAGAGAGAGCCTAAAATTTCAATACAAATCAACTCTCACATCCCTTAGTCGCTTCTTACGACATCCACCACACGGCACGAAAATTACTATGTTTACTTACACTGTTAATAGTTTTTTCGATGAAATCCTTCAGGGTCGGGTAAAAGAAGTTAGATTTAGCCGTGTCCAAATTCTTCAAATGTACAATCCTGCATTTTTGGTACAAGCATTTCCTATAGTTTTCCAGGAAAGGAGTACTTTCTTTTTGTTTCTCTTGCGCTGGTGCGGTTCCTGGAAGATAATATAATAGTACATGATTGCAAAGGCCAAATTGATAGGAAATTTATAAAATTCATATTTTGAAATAATGAAGTCATTTGCGAGAAAATTGAAGCAAGGGTTTTTTTACAAAGAATAGCAATAACTAAGAAATTGTTATTTTAGGAAATGTTTTTAACCTGAACTAGGATTTTCTGCATTCTCTTCAATATCCATGTCCGCTACACCACCTTCTTTAGTAATTTCACTTGTATCTTCTCTCTCTCGTTTTATACTGACATCATTATTATCTGATATTTCTGGTTTGATGTCAGCATATTTGTTGAAATCAATGGTCCTTGGTGTTACATAATCTTCGTCACGTTCTGTTTTAACTACAATATTTTGCCTGAAAATAGAAAAAGATAATAATTATTAAAGAAAGTTTTTGTTTGTGTGAGTGTTTGTAGTCAATGTATTGCAGGATTGTTTAATTACTGCAGTGTGGTGTCGGCTTAGAATAAGATAAATAAGGCAACAGGCTGACTATCTGTAACTAAAGTAATACACAGTTTTCTGAATGACCCTAAACTTTTGTCAGATGTGGTGTAAACGGCCGTTTTTACAGCAGTTTACGCTCTACCTACCCCACAAGGGATATAGGCGTAATATTATGTGTATGTATGTATTTTTAGACTTACCCACTCTCATTGTTTTGAAGTTGTGCTAGGAAATTAGGATGATAAGTATCTCTCACTTTAGCAATGTCGTGACCTGCAAATATTACAAAAATAAATGAGTCTAAATAGCAATAAGCAATATAAAAGTTACAATACACTCTTATAGTACCTATACATGGTGTAAGGGACAGCTCTACAAATACTGATTGGATGTATGGACATTTTCTATGGAAACAGTATTTTTTTTATGTCTCCTGAAATATTTTCGAATTCAGGGAAGTTGATTGATGTATTGATAAGTTTGACCACCCACGACTGAGCTGATTTAATTTCTTTGTATTAAAATTTATATACCTAGTATAGTATGACCGACCATACTACAAAACCATACTAACCTAAATCCAAATTGATAACTAGTGGTCCATTCAAAGATAAGCCCTGCAAATCTTTGAACACTTGAATGCAGTCCTTGTTCTCCATAAATCTGATCAGACATTCCCCAGTGTTCTCATTGTTAACATTTTTGAACATATCTATGTAGTAGGAACCCCAGTTCACATCCTGTGGAAAAAGAAAAGAAAACATGTATTAGACTCAGGGTCAGAAGAATAGGGAAAATTCTTTAGTGTCAAAAACTGAACTGCTCTGTGGCTTTTTTACCTACTACAGACGTAAATTCAATCCTACAGGATATGATTAGAAAAGGGTAAAACAAGTGAAATAGGTGCACATTTTTAAAACATTAGTTTCTTTACTGGTGAAGAAGGTACAATTACAGGTTCAGGTCAATCAAAACAAGTGGTTCTTGATGTGACATTTTATGAAAAGTGGTTCAGTTCTAAATTGGATCAGACCTTGAAAAAAGTTTAGATTTGTGTAAAGACGACTTTTCTGATCCTGTTTTTCTATTAATTTTTTTCTATCTGAAGGTACATAATACGTAATTGAAATAACAAATAGTTATACACTTACAAAGTCTGATCTCAGTTGTATCAATGTCTTAACATGGTCAAACTCAAACCATACAGGCAGACCGGAAACAAATATCGCTTTGCACCAGGCGGCTTGCGGAGTCTTCAGGTTTGGGTGCTGCAAGAGTGGGGGCTTGAATTTCTTCCTCACATGTTCTTTGATTGCCTGTAGAGTCCTTGAAATAGAAGTTCAAATACATTTTTATTAGAACCTGCTGGTAGGGGCTAAGAGTACTTATTCTTTTCGTGTGGTACGCCGAGTCGTTCAACGAGTACTGCCACCCCTAGTCCACTCAGGGTATTTCTTAAAAGCCGACATAGAGATTTTGGCCTTGGCTGAATATCTATAAACTATAGTCAATCGCATGGTGGCCGTGATACCACCTACAATAGCATTCCTAAAGAGGGTTGATGTCAGGCAGGCCGCCGTTCATAAAGCATAGCCAAATCCTTTTGCTACATGATTTTGTATTGAAACAAAATATGTTGCTTCAAACCCGACAGATTTGAGATAAGGGCAGGAAGATCATGATGATTTGTGTATGTGTGTTTGTACTACCAATATTACCTTGCGAAGCATGGTACACCCAATGCATTACAGACATGCGTGAACACTTTGTCTGTGGATTCTGTCTGTTCGCTCATGGACTCAACTTTGGTTATAATTGGCAGTGACTCCGTCTGAACTGGCTGGTACGCATCAACATCAATAGGGTCATTGGTCTCCCACTTGGTGGTGTAGAAGTTATCAGACGGTCCTTGCATTTCGTGTGAACCCGAAGGTTGCGGGTCTTCGTAATCTGAAATGTGTAAAAACAAAAACATGCTAATATGAGTGAAATTTGTTCCATAAGTTCACCTTAACGTATTGGTTTGATGTTTTTAGTGTTTGTTTTATAATTTATAAACAAATTAGTGAGCGACATTTACGAAAAAGCTCAATAAACTGAAATAAACTAATCTTTGTTGTGGTTACAAAATGTTAGAGGTTATGTTTTACATTTATCATTAAATGTCGCCAAAAATAAAAGTACGGTGTTTTGTTAGTTAAATACTTACACGACATAATTGTTACATCTATTCGACTCCTGTGAACTACATGAAAAGACGGAAATTACACACGAAAATCCGAACCGAAAATCCGTAGCGAAAATCTTAATATTTGTTTGTTGTTGTTTTAAAAATTCATCCATCAGGATAGGCAATGGTACTAGCCATACAGCCTAGTCTTTTATTAGTTCTTTCTGTTATCTTTTCAAAAATAAGGCATTAAATGCCAATTCTTCTATAGTTCATTTCTTATTTCCAATAAAAACAAGGCAAAAATGCCATTTCTTCTATATATTCTTGTGTAATTTTCAGGTTCATAAAATTCCATGTCCGGGTTGCGTAAATACATACCCTGATGCAACACAGACACCCATACTCTGCGTTGCATCAGGGTTTGTACAGCGTTCAGACGTACAAACCCTGATGCAACACAGAGCACTGGTACCATTTCTCCTTACAATTATATTAATTATGAGCATGAAAATGAGGATGAGCATGAAAATGGATACCAATGCTTATGGAAATGAACATGCGCATGGAAACGAGCATGCGCATGGGAACGAGCTTGCGCATGGAAACGAGCATGCGCATGGAAACGAGAATGCGCATGGAAACGAGCATGCGCACTGACATAGGCATGCGCATGAAAATAAGCATGCGCATGAAAGTAAGCATGCGCATGAAAATAAGCATGCGCATGATAATAAGCATGCGCATCGAAATGAGCATGCTCACCGACATAGGCATGCGCATGAAAATGAGCATGCGCACTAACATAGGCATGCGCATGAAAATGAGCATGCGCACTGACATAGGCGTGCGCATGAAAATGAGCATGCGCACTGACATAGGCATGCGCATCAAAATGAGCATGCGCACTGAAATAGGCATGCGTTTGAAAATAAGTATGCGCATGGAAATGAGCATGCGCACTGAAATAAGCACGCGCATGAAATTAAGCATGCGCATCGAAATGAGCATGCGCACTGACATAGGCATGCGCATGAAAATGAGCATGCGCATCAAAATGAGCATGCGCACTGAAATAGGCATGCGCCTGAAAATAAGCATGCGCATCGAAATGAGCATGCGCACTGACATAGGCATGCGCATGGAAATAAGCATGGGCATCTAAATGAGCATGCGCACTGACATAGGCACGCGCATCAAAATGAGCATGCGCACCGAAATAGGCATGCGAGTAAAAATAAGTATGCGCATGGAAATGAGCATACGCACTGAAATAAGAACGCGCATGAAATTAAGCATGCGCATCGAAATAAGCATGCGCACTGAAATAGGCATGCGCATGAAAATAAGCATGCGCATCGAAAAGAGCATGCGCTTTGAAATAGGCATGCGCATGAAAATAAGTATGCGCATGAAAATAAGTATGCGCATGAAAATAAGTATGCGCATGGAAATATAATGCGCATCGAAATGAACATGCGCATCGAAATTAATATGCGCACACTGAAAATAATATGCGCATATGTAGAAATGAGAATGCGCAAGGAAATAAGCATGCGCTCTGAAAAATAGGAACCAAATGGTAGGCTGGGATAATAAAGTACGAAAATTTTGTTATTTTTGCTCTACGACGTTCTGTTATCGAGATAAATGGACTTTTAGTTTGCATTATTTTTTTATATTAGAAATCGCTACTTTATTGAGATATGATGCTACAGAGGCGTAGGACGCTACGGAGGCGTTGGACTTTATGCACGTGTCGGACGATACGGAGGCGTCGGACGCTACGGAGGCGACAGACGCTATGGAAACGTTGGACTTTATGGAAACATTGAACGCTGTAGATGATCGGGGTTTTCATCAGACGCTATGGAGGCTTTAGGCACTATGGAGGCGTCGGACGCTATGAAGGCGTTGGACGCTATGTGAGACAGGGTAAGTCGTGCGATGATTGTGTTCCTAATAAGGGACTGATTTTAGGTTTCAGATAATCAAACAAAAAAGTTTCAATAAGAGTACGAAAATAGAGCTATTTTTGCTCTACGACGCTCCGTTTTCGAGATCATTGCACTTTTAGTTTGCATTCGTTTTTCATATTAGAAATCGTTACTTTGTTGAGATATGATGCTACGCAGGCGTTGGACGCTACGGAGGCGTTGGACGTTATGGACATGTCGGACGATACGGAGGCGTCGGACGCTACGGAAGCGACGGACGCTATGAAAACGTCGGACTTCATGGAAACATTGATGATCGTTTGTTTGATAATCTTAAAAAACAAATCAGGCCCATATTCGGTTTACAATCATCCCATGACTTACTCTGTCTCACATAGCGTCGAACGCCTCCATAGCCTCTAATGTCGCCATAGCGAGCGACGACTCTATACCACCTGACGCCTCCATAGCGTCCCTACAGAGTTCAATCCCTATCCTCTACAGAGTTCAATATCTCCATAAAGACTGACGTTTCCATAGCGTCCATCGCCTCCGTAGCGTCCGACGCCTCCGTATCGTCCGACACGTGCATAAAGTCCAACGCCTCCGTAGCGCCCTACGCCTCTGTAGCATCATATCTCAATAAAGTAGCGATTTATAATATAAAAAACGAATGCAAACTAAAAGTGCAATTATCTCGAAAACGGAGCATCGTAGAGCAAAAATAGCTGTATTTTCGTACTCTCATTGAAAAATGAATTTTGATAGATAGGCTTAAACCGAAAATCAGTTCCCTGTTTGATACACATTTTGCGACTTTAGACATTTTGCGACTTTGGACATTTTGCGACTTTGGACATTTTGCGACTTAGGACATTTTGCGACTTTGGACATTTTGCGACTTTGGACATTTTGCGACTTTGGACATTTTGCGACTTAGGACATTTTGCGACTTAGGACATTTTGCGACTTTGGACATTTTGCGACTTTGGACATTTTGCGACTTAGGACATTTTGTGACTTTGGACATTTTGTGACTTTGGACATTTTGCGACTTTGCACATTTTGCGACTTTGGACATTTTGCGACTTAGGACATTTTGCGACTTAAGACATTTTTTTTTTTTTTTTTTTTTTTGCGACTTTGGACATTTGCGACTTTGACTTTGCGACTTGGACATTTGCGACTTTGGACATTTTGCGACTTTGGACATTTTGCGACTTTGGACATTTTGCGACTTTGGACATTTTGCGACTTTGCGACTTAGGACATTTTGCGACTTTGGACATTTTGCGACTTAGGACATTTTGCGACTTTGGACATTTTGCGACTTTG
The DNA here is from genome assembly GCA_024500475.1 of Phthorimaea operculella. Lineage (NCBI taxonomy): Eukaryota > Metazoa > Arthropoda > Insecta > Lepidoptera > Gelechiidae > Phthorimaea > Phthorimaea operculella. The sequence continues at coordinate 2,823,933 of JANFCV010000019.1, read as the reverse complement.
GACATTTTGCGACTTTGGACATTTGCGACTTTGGACATTTTGCGACTTTGGACATTTTGCGACTTTGCACATTTTGCGACTTAGGACATTTGCGACTTAGGACATTTGCGACTTTGGACATTTTGCGACTTTGGACATTTTGCGACTTAGGACATTTGCGACTTTGGACATTTTGCGACTTTGGACATTTTGGACATTTTGCGACTTTGGACATTTTGCGACTTTGGACAATTTGCGACTTTGGACATTTTGACTTTGGACATTTTGCGACTTTGGACATTTGACGACATTTTGCGACTTAGGACATTTTGAGACTTTGGACATTTTGCGACTTTGGACATTTTGACTTTGCATTTTGCGACTTAGGACATTTTGCGACTTTGGACATTTTGCGACTTTGGACATTTTGCGACTTAGTACATTTTGCGACTTTGGACATTTTGCGACTTTGGACATTTTTCGACTTTGGACATTTTGCGACTTTGCACATTTTGCGACTTAGGACATTTTGCGACTTAGGACATTTTGCGACTTTGGACATTTTGCGACTTTGGACATTTTGCGACTTTGGACATTTTGCGACTTTGGACATTTTGCGACTTAGGACATTTTGCGACTTTGGACATTTTGCGACTTTGGACATTTTGCGACTTAGGACATTTTGCGACTTTGGACATTTTGCGACTTTGGACATTTTGCGACTTTGGACTTGGCTAAATATTCCTAAGTTGTCTGTGCTGCATTAGGGTTTGTTGCATGTTTTGATTTACACACCCTGATGCAGCACAGACAGGGGGCTGTCTGTACTGCATCAGGGTTTGTATTGTCGCGTCCGGGTTAAATCCATGTCAAAGCTCTCCAACCGTGGAGATAATAAAGTCAAATATTGGATTAAAAGTGGCAGGGTTCGATAGAAGTTCTTGAAGCGATGGCGGGATACTGTCTTTGTAAATATCTTGCAGCTTGTCAATTAATAAAATTCGGTTAATATTTAAAGCGGGACAGTTGAAAAATATATGTTCCAGCGTTTGATTTTCATTTAGAGAGCAATCTGTACATAAAGGTGAGTTAATAATTTTCATGCGGTGTAGATGGGCTTTAAATTTACAATGGGGGCATTCCACGCCAAGCGGGCAGCGAAAAAAGGTCGATGTTTCCGATTTTGGTAATATTCGAGTATGTTATAGGTATATGTGTCCTCAATCCAGATATACAATATTTTTGATATACAATGAATAACTAAAAAGTTATGAGGTTTTGTAGTTTTGGCTAATTCATAGGTAAGCATTATTTCAAAGCAAAAATTAGTTAAAAATATATGTAATCAAATAAACTAACTAATGAAATCTGTAGTAAATTTAATGAGCTTCGTAATGGCAATTTTGGAAATTAAAAAAAAATTTTGAGGAGAAAAAATGATTTTTATTTTTTAAATGGATTTTTTTTAAAGTTCGACCCTTTTAATTTTTTTTATTTTTTTTCTACAATTAGGTCTTAGTATAGAGATAATTCATACCAAGTCTCATAATGGGCCCGAAAGTAGTTTAGGAGCTATAGAAGATAGAATGCAGGAAGGCGGCGACTGCGCTCCAGCTGTTTACAGCAGCGACGCATCGCGGCCCGTCCATGATGATTTCTGGCAATTTAATAGCGACCAACGATGAAATATTTAGCAAAACATGGTACTGTTTATATACTTTAGAACATTTTTTTCTAGTGTATTAGAATAAAACTAGATATATGTAGATAATCGTAATAGCAAATAAGTTATTTTAATTTTTTCACAGATCAATATCTTAGCAACTAAATTATTTACAAGTTTTTACACAAGATCATTATTTAACAATTACTTTACTTACTAACAATTTTATACACAAGGTCATTATTTAGTGACTAGTTTATTTGCAAATTTGTACACAAGGTGAATAAAGAGCAATTTGTTTACCTATTTACAAACTTTTACAAGCATGTAACGTTCACTACAACTTGTGCGTTTAATCATGAGTCCTTCAGTGGTGCCAGTAAAAGCATGATATTTTTTAGTGCTTGGTATTGTCACTGCTTCAGCGAATCTGGGTTTTAGAAAATTTCAGGCGACCCTTTTAACATCGGTTTATTATTATAGGAAGAATGATGTTTTTACACAACATTTTACACGTTTCAGAAAATTTTTCACCCGACCTTCAGGACAACAATATACCAACAAATTATTATTTTCATTACAGACGGCGCCTCACAACATTATAAGAAGAGATTTAATTTCATCAACCTTTTTCATTACAAACAAGATTTCGGTACAGAGGCAGAATTCCATTTTCATGCAACTGCTCTCGGCAAAAGCCCGTGTGACGATCTGGGCGAAAATTTAAAATGCCTAGCAACACGGGCCAGTTTGCAATGCACGGCAAATAATGCCATCGCAACTCCCAAACGATTATACAAATGCATGGGCTAAAACATCAATGCCGCAAACAAATGTTTATTATGCTAGCAAAAAAGACATAAAAGAAAACCGAAATTTTCTAAAACCCAGATTCGCTGAAGCAGTGACAATACCAAGCACTAAAAAATATCATGCTTTTACTGGCACCACTGAAGGACTCATGATTGAACGCACAAGTTGTAGTGAACGTTACATGCTTGTAAAAGTTTGTAAATAGGTAAACAAATTGCTCTTTATTCACCTTGTGTACAAATTTGCAAATAAACTAGTCACTAAATAATGACCTTGTGTATAAAATTGTTAGTAAGTAAAGTAATTGTTAAATAATGATCTTGTGTAAAAACTTGTAAATAATTTAGTTGCTAAGATATTGATCTGTGAAAAAATTAAAATAACTTATTTGCTATTACGATTATCTACATATATCTAGTTTTATTCTAATACACTAGAAAAAAATGTTCTAAAGTATATAAACAGTACCATGTTTTGCTAAATATGTCACCGTTGGTCGCTATTAAATTGCCAGAAATCATCATGGACGGGCCGCGATGCGTCGCTGCTGTAAACAGCTGGAGCGCAGTCGCCGCCTTCCTGCATTCTATCTTCTATAGCTCTAAACTACTTTCGGGCCCATTATGAGACTTGGTATGAATTATCTCTATACTAAGACCTAATTGTAGAAAAAAAATAAAAAAAATTAAAAGGGTCGAACTTTAAAAAAAATCCATTTAAAAAATAAAAATAATTTTTTCCCCTCAAAAAAATTTTTTTTTTAATTTCCAAAATTGCCATTACGAAGCTCATTAAATTTACTACAGATATCATTAGTTAGTTTATTTGATTACATATATTTTTTAACTAAATTTTTGCTTTGAAATAATGCTTACCTATGAATTAGCCAAAACTACAAAACCTCATAACTTTTTAATTATTCATTGTATACCAAAAATATTGTATATCTGGATTGAGGACACATATACCTATAACATACTCGAATATTACCAAAATCGGAAACATCGACCTTTTTTCGCTGCCCGCTTGGCGTGGAATGCCCCAATGACCAAATCGTAACCTGCATATTTGTGTGAAGAATCTTCTTTTTATAAAGGTATTATTCTTAGCGAACCAGGGTTTCTCTCCAAGATTCTTATTGATTGCAGCATACCATGCACCTTTTTCTTGTATTATAATTTGATGTTGATTTATCCAGCTTTGTCTAATTTCCTCTTGAATCAATGGGATTAAATCTCTCCATGGAACTGACATTCTTCTGGGTTGTCCAATTAAGCTATTGTTTATTGTTCTGGCAAGGTAGTCAGCTGTTTCATTACCTGACACACCTTTATGTGCTGGAGACCATAAAAATTCAATTGAAACATTGGCGTTGTATAGTGTTTGCCACAGCTGTTTAATTTTATAAATAATATAATTTGTACTCAGAGTGTTATTCTTTAAAGCTGATAAAACTGACATACTGTCACTAATAATAAGCCATTTAGGGAAAGAGTGATTTAAATTGTTTATATATTCTAAAGCGGCTAGAATTGCTGCAGCTTCTGCCGTAAATATACTGCAGATTTTTGGTAGTTTATATCCATTTCCTGTCTTCAAGGCACTGTGATAGTATGCAAGAGAGACACCAGTATCAGTTTTCGAGCCATCAGTGTAAATATGCTGGTATTGTGGCCATAATGATAGTTTCTCATATAGCTCTTCTCTAGTTCTAATGGAGTTATCTATAACTATATTCATATTGCAAAATTTGCTTTCAAAAGCTCCTTCGTAACATGCCAACTTGTCAGATTTGTGAATGTTATGCCTTTCATTATAAACTTTTATTTCAGAATAATCAAGCAGAATAAAGGGGAATTTAATTGAAGTAGATGCAGAGGCCAAAGTTTGATTTTCAGCGATTTTCTCTAATAAGGAATGGTGAGTAAAGGAAAATAATTTCAGTAGAAATCTAAATTTGAGATATTTAAATCTTAACATCAATGGAGGTATATTGCATTCAACTTGCATAGAGACAATAGGTGTTGTTTTCATTGCACCTGTTATTAAACGTAAATTTTTATTCTGTAAAGTTTCTAACTTTTAACCAAAATAGGATTGGAAGCATAACAAAGAAAACTATATTCAAAGTGGGAACGTACCACAGACTTATATAACATAAGTAAAACTTTAGGATCAGCCCCCATGATGTTCTAGCGAGGATTTAAGAATATTAAAAGCTCTAGAAGCTCTATCTGACACATAACTTACATGCTTATTCCATGATAAATTTCTAGTAAAAGTTACTCCAAGAAATTTTGCTTCATCTTCTACTGGCAATAAGCTACCATCATAATATATATGAGATATTAAAAGTCTAGATCTACTAAAGATCACAACTTTAGTTTTCTCTAGACTAACACTTAAATGTAAATAATCAAAGTATGTTTTTAATCTTTCTAATGCTAAATTTAATTTGATTTCTGTTGCTTGCATGTTAGACCCAATACAATATATAGCTAAATCATCAGCAAATTGTAAATTTCTTACTTCGGTACCCAGTATACTATTTAATTTATTAATATACAAGATGAACAGCAAAGGACTTAAAATTCCACCTTGACAAACACCTAAATATGACGATTGTGGTCCATATAAATTATTTTTAAACTTGACATATACTTGCCTACCATTTAAAAAGTTGAATATCCAACTAATTAATTTTCCAGGTAAACCTAACAACTGTAACTCCGCAGCAAGCACGTGGTGATTAACATTATTGAAGGCTCCAACAATATCAAAGAAGACACAAACAACAAATTTATTAAATGAGAAGGAATGATGAATGTCAAGAAAGAGATTATTCAAACTTTCGATTGCAGAGTGACCACGTCTAAAACCAAACTGATTTGGAGGTAATAACTTATTAGATTCAATAAAAAATTCCAGTCTTTGTTTTAGTATTTGTTCAAAAACTTTACCTATACAGGATGTTAATGCTATAGGTCGATAAGAATTACAATTATCCGCATCTTTACCAGGTTTCAAAACTGGAATTAAACAATCAACCTTCCATTCAGTGGGAATTATGTCATTAGACCAAAGAAAGTTAAATATGTCCGAAATCATTTTTTACTTGACAATGAAAGATTTTTAATAACTTATATGGAATATGATCTAACCCAAAACAGTATCTCTTCTAGAGTTAAGTGCACTAATAAATTCATTTAAAGTAAAAGGTGTAATTAAATAATCATTACCACCAGTGACTGGAGAGTTAACAGTAGTAGTGACAATATTTGGAGAAACGGTTGTGTACTTATTTAAAAATGCTGGTATCCAATCTGTGTTAGAAGACCGTATCACATTACATTCAGAAAAGATTTATTAAACATGCGCATTGTTTTCCATATTACAGACAGAGGTGTTTGCCGGTTAAATGTTTCACACAAAGCCATCCATGAAGCTTCTCTTTCCTTTTAATGGTAAGTTTTTAATAGCTTGTTGTTTTTAAAATAGATATAATTTTCTAATGTTGGGTCATTTTTAAATTGAATGTAAGCAGCTTTAGAATTATTTACTGCTAAAGTGCAGGCATTATTCCACCAAGGCAAACATGGTCTTTTCCTACGTGTTAAATTTGGCTGCACTGAATTATTTCTGGTTGTGGGATTAGCCTCAAATGCACAATTTAGTAGTAAAGAGCAGAGATTAGAATAGGATTCCTGGGGTCGTTCAAAGTCAAAGTTAAAAGTAGTTAATTTGTCACTAACTATTTCTTGATATTTTTTCCAATCGACATTTGAAAAATTTGGACGGATGTAATTTCCTTGATTTAAATTGGAATTGTTAATTCTATTTACAGAACCAAGGATACTAGTAACAGTGGGAAGATGATAACTCCCCATTGGATCATCATGAACTGACCAGCTACAACGTAATGATAATGAGGAAGAAACGAGAGTAAGATCCAATGCATTTGGTTTCCACACATGTGAACCCACAGTAGTTGCTTGGCCGTCATTAAGGAGGCATAAATTATTATCATCAATCACATCTTGCAAAATTATACCACGCGCATCAGTTGACGTGCAACCCCACGAAGTACTGTGTGCATTGAAATCCCCAGCCATAATAAGAGGCCCCGGTACAGATTTAATCAAACTATTAAGACGGGAATAAGTAAAGTTGGAAGGAGAAGCCAACGTGGGACTATAGAAACTAATTATTGTAATAATTTCATTGTTGAAATGTAACTGAACTGCCAAATTTTGTAATGAGTTATCAGAATGTGTGTTTAACAAATTGTAACGCAAATTATTTTGTATTAAGGTGGTTCGTTACGTCATACAAACGAAAAACTGCACTTCAGTCGGGTTACACATGAGCTGTAGAGTTTCTTTTTAAAGAAACTTTATTCTGAATGATGAAGGCACACGTAAATTTGTCGCAAAACTACTTATAGTTAAAAGATAAACAGTATTTTCTGCACAATAAAATTAAACGTATTTATTGCAGCAGTAGCTCCATCTATTTTCGTAAAGTGGCGACTCGCTTTTTACGGGGAAATCTGATGATTTAAAAATTCTTTTTAGTGTTTTGCGACAATCTTATATACCCACGGGACTCCCCATTAAGTTTTTTAAACCGACTCTTGTCTCCTTTACATACATAACTCCATTGAATTTTTGTATGGATAACGGAACGCCTTAATATAGCAACACCATTGTGTTTAGTACCTATATCTAATCTTTCGATGTTAAAACCTTTAATTTTAATTTTTTTCCCTGGTTTTAACCAGGTTTCAGAAATAAGTGCTACATGAATATTATTATTATATAAAAAACTAGCGGCCCGCCCAGCGGTTTCACTCGCTGCTACTTACCTGTTTTCCCGTAAAAATGGGATCTTTGCCCGTAGTAAAAAGTCCATTAATCCATTCTAGCAGAAGTTACTCATAATGACCATGTGCCAGCAGAGGCGGCCTGTCATGGCGAATAACTTTAACTTTGAAGCCATTACCGTATCTCTTATAGTTTTGATGGGATGCTGGTGGTCTACATCAGGCACTCCAGACCCTCGTGACCATGTGCCAGTAGAAGCGGCCCGTCATGCTGAATAACTTTAACTTTGAAGCCATTACCGAGTCTAATAAAGTTTAGATGGGGTGCTGGTGGTCTACATCAGGTATTCCAGACCCTCGTGACCATGTGCGAGCAGAAGCGGCCCGTCATGCTGAATAACTTTAACTTTGAAGCCATTACCGAATCTTTTATAGTTTAGATGAGATGCTCGTTGTCTACATCAGGTACTCCAGACCCTCGTGACCATGTGCCAGCAGAAGCAGCCTATCGTGCTGAATAACTTTTACTTTGAAACCATTACCCTATCTCTTATAGTTTAGATGGGATGCTTAAGGTCTACATCAGGAACTTCAGATCCTCGATGATCAGGTGCCAGCAGAAGCGGCCCGTCATGGTGAACAACTTTTTCTATGAAGCCATGACCGTATCTCTTATAGTTTATATGGGATGCTGGTGGTCTTCATCAGGTACTCCAGATCCTCGAGGGCTGACCATGTCCGTCTTTTATATGATGGTAATATCAGTGCCAAAATTCGCGAGGATCGGTAAAGCGGTTTGGCTAATTTGGGTAATATCTGCTTTATTTCCCCGTTTTCCTGCTGCTAACCGTTTGCCCGTAGGAATGAGGAATTTTCCCGTGGTAAAAAGTAGCCTATGTTACTCAGGGATGTTGTAGCTTTCTAATAGTGAAAGAATTTTGGAAATCGGTCCAGTAGTGTCGGAGTTTATCGATTACATACAAACAAACAAACAAACAAACAAACAAAAAAACAAACTTTTCCTCTTTATTATATATAAAAAATAAGTAAAAGCATGTAAATTACTAGACAAACTTTGAGCATTCCATTGAACAATATTTAACTGATCCATAAATTAGAATTTACTTAGTTTTATGGTCTGTGGTTTTATTGATACTGAATGAATCAAGTAAAGCGCTTTTTATACTTTGAGTAGAGATTGGGATGGGATTTTCAGCATCTTTACTAGCGGAAATAATTTTTATAATTGAAGAAATCAGAAGATTCATGAATTGTTCCGATTTAAACAATTGTTGAACTGGGTCTACTTTACTTTTTAGTGGGGGGAAGTTTTTGTTATTAAAAACTTCAGAATACGAGGCCCTGCGCATCTGAACTTTTATCTCCTCTGCTTTTTGAATTTTCACTGGGCATGATTTGGCAATTGCAACATGTTTTCCTTTGCAGTGAACACAGACTGCTTCTTCTGGCCGTTTTACGCAATCTTTATAATTGTGGGAATCACCGCAGATTGAGCACCTCTGGGCGTTTTTACAGAATTTACCAATGTGCCCAAAGCGCAGACATCGCAGGCATTGGCTCACAGGAGGCGTGTATGGCCTTACTTCGAAATACCAGCTGTTAATATCCACATAATCAGGAAGTACTGCACTAGCGAAAGTTATCGATACCGCTTGTGTTGGTACCAAGCAGGAGTTACCTTCGTCGTCTTTGGAACGTCGCATGAATCGGCGTACAGATACAACATTTCTGCAACTAGAAATTCCATCATATATTTTTTTGTTGCTCATGTATGTTGGAACGTTTGTTATTACCCCTGTCACTTCCGTTAATCTTGCTGGAATAGTCGCCCTCAACTTTAGCTCTTTTTGAGACTTGAGATTATTAAGAGCTGCATTTGCTAACCCTGGTCGCTCAAATATAACCGCTATTTTGTAACGATTGATTCTTTTCAATTGCTTGATACCTTTGTTACTAAGCTTCAATGCGCTTCCCAAGCCCATCAAGTCTCTCTCACCTATCGGCGTCTTGTCGTCCGCGCTCTCGTAAATTACTATATATTCAAACTCACCGCCATCCTCCGGATACTGACGAATGTAGTTTTCGGTTTTGTATGGCTTGTATTTGTCTACATCGTCGTCGCCCGCATCATCGCTCATAGCGGGGTCCTCTCCTTCGCTTACCTCTCCGCCATCGTTTCCCTTTTTACGTTTGCCTTTGCGACCCATGGCTGGGCAGCAAAGCTGTGTTGCTTTTTTATTGCACTATTAGAATATAAGTTACTAGTAATTAAATTTACTAAGAAATTATCAATTTATTCTGCAAAAAGCAATTTTAAAATTTTCTTTGAAAAATTTTCACCCTCTTGATTCAAATTCCCGCCAAAGAATCTCTTAATATTTTATTTTGACATTACTTTTTTTTTCGCTTAAGTCTCTTTGTGAGATGATTTTGCCAATGTCAAGATGAGAACGATCAAGAAGTCGCGACTTTTTACCCATGCTTGTTTTTTTCCTACCAACTTGCATGCAACCTACTACCTCAGGATAGCGATGGGCAAGGATGGGCATCTTCCCGGTTAAAACCCGGGAGGGCGCTTTGAATCTGCCGGGTATAAACCCGATTTGTGCCCATTTCTGCTCAATTTTACGAAACTACAGGCTACAAATTCTACAGACAAATGATGTTGTAGGTTGTAGTCCATCTATGTTGTAGTCCAGTAGTCCGTGAGCCTGCCTGTGGCCTGCCTAGGCAGTTATCTACGTCATATGACATCAACACGCATGGCAGCAGGTCGGTAAGGTTGTTTTGTGCTAAACAGGAATCAGTTAAACGCTAGTACCTATACAAGTCTGATCAGAATATCAGATCCCGAAATTGGCAGGAAGTTGGAAAATCCGTGACTTCCGGTGCCAATATTGAGGGTAGGTACGTCATAAGACATCATTAAGCTCAATGGGAGCATTTATCGCTTGTTATGCTTTAATCGTAATCAGCTACCACCTTATCTGCTAGATAAATTAAAAATATTTGTATTTGTAGATATACTATTTTTATTTTAGTTTGTTCAATTAAATAACATACCAACACGTTTACATCACACCTAGAACACCAAGATCACATTTTCAAAAGACTTGCACAATTATTAAAATGCTTTGATAGGTAGGTAGGTAGGTACCTACTTAAATCTATAAGCTGTTGTAATAGTAACTAGATAAAAATTATATTTGTCCGGAGAACCAAAATGCTGTCTTAGCTTTTGGTACTCCAACCAATTTTTATGGGGAGAATGAAGGTACGTATTTTTAATCTTCTTAATAAATGCATCAAACTCGTTCCCTTAAATGGTTTGCTCAAGCTATGCTGCTGATAGTGCCCTAACAGCATCTGGTATCATAATCTTAATTGCTGAACGATATTTTGTGCCCTTTGGGACCGACGATAGTATCGCTTTAATAACATATATTCGTTTTCGCGTTCATACATTTTTATCTCTTCAAACAAACTCTGAAGAAGGACCTCAAGGTAAGCATTTGCTTCAGACAATCTCTCAGAGTGTCCTTTAGCTTCCAGGGTAATGTTCTCTGAAAATGCAAGACTTTTCAGCAGATCCTCGTTTTCATTTTGCATAATCTTCAAACGGTTATGAATAGCATTCATGGTTCAGCTTATAATTTAGCTGTTTGACTCGACTTAGTGCTTCTTTTGCTTCAGCTACTGTTTGCTTTAGACTTAGATTTTTCTCCCGAAGTTTGATGGCTCTGGTCATTTCCTGGTGTTGTTTCGAAGTTGCGTTAAAGAGCCGTTTTTTCAGTCTGTGATTTTCTTCTACACAAATTTTCAAGGTGTTGTACAGTGGTGTTTGTTTTACATCAAATTTATTATTTTCCAATTTTTCTCGATACATTCCTTTATTTATTTTGCTATTTTTTGCTTTGCTTGACGCTACTAGACATCACCTAGACATGATCAATCAGTTGTCTAGGTAAAGTCATATTGATTTGACGTTTGACGCTAATTTCCGCACTTTTTAGGCTTTGGACCTGATTTTGAGCAGGTTTTAGCCCAGAACTGGCCAGTGGCCAAAGCTGTGGCCCATAGAGTACCTGTGGCCAAATCACCAAATCAGTGGGCCAAAGCAATCTGTTTTGCATGATGAAAGTTTTCAAAATTCCTTCCTAAGTTTCAAAGTTTTCCTGCGCAACATACCTACCTATGTAGTAGGTAACAGAAAATAACTATACTCTATCCGCGCGATGAAGATAATATAGCGTCCTCTCAACCGCACTTTTGTATGCAAGTGAAAGGGACAAATGATTGCCGTTCCAGGTAAGTGGGCGTCAACAATTGTGTAAAAACGTAAAGATGCGGTTACATGGCTCTTTGGTTAAAGAAGGCTCATAAATATTTTTTACTATTTTTGGTTTTCTTTGGTCTATTACTGTTTGATTCCGAAGCTGATCTTAGCGCAGTGGAAGCAAATTAAAGTTATCTTAAAATCTAAAACTAAATGGTCGATCAGCCTCGGAACAACATTTGACTACGATTCGTAGTGCTCTTTACTATAGCTAAATAAAATAAATTTAATGAGAGAATTTTGTTCCGGAAAGTTTCCGGCCGAGAAATTCTTGTTTCCAAAATCTACTTAAACAGGGCCCAGCAACGAATTGCTTACCGAGCGAACGATGACGCCGTTTCTTTGTGAGTTTAAGTATGACAGGAATCAGGTATTCAGGATATTTGAGGAGCACAGGAATAGGGAATAACCTAAACTCACGGCACCGGAACATCCGCTCGTTCTCGAACTCCTTTCCTCCAATTTGCACTATAGTTCACAGTTCGACATCACATAATGTTTTTTAACACAAAATAACTAAAAGATTTCTCTCCGAATGAGAAATCGGCCCCGTTGGCCTCCAATCATTTATAATTAAAATACGTAGCTATCGGCAGCCACGACGCGAGCCAACGAAAAGTGAGGTTATATTTTGCCGGCGGTCGCGTGACTCTCAATCAAAGCGCCGGAACCAAAATCACTTGGTTCACTTCCCCACCGAACAGGAAAAACCACACGAGAAAACCGAAAGCACACTAAATTACACCATTTATAATTAAAATTCGCATCAACGATGCGGGCGACGGCAGAGGACGTGACAATGACAGAGCAGTGTTGCCAGCACCGCGCGCCCATTTTATACGAAAACTAAACATTCACCCGCCCCGGACCGACCCATCGGTCCGCTCTATGCATGGCAGGCGTGATAATGTAGCTACTGCTCGCTTAAGGACTGAATCCCCCACCTGAACTTCTGCAACTCGAGGAGTGCCATCACTACCCGGAAACAGGTTGAGAATGCGCCCCCGGCGCCAACGCAGTGGCGGTAGGTTGGCATCCTTAACCAGAACGAGATCCCCAATGCAGGGGGGTTCAGTCCTGTCCGTCCACTTAAGGCGTTGCTGCAGAATGTGCTTCCAAAAGTTTTGAGTCATTTGCTGCAACAGCTGATAACGCGACAAACGATTGCTATTCACCTCCGTATAGGGATATTCCGGCAAGGCGTTAAGTGGGCGGCCAATTAAGAAATGCCCTGGCGTCAGGGCCTCTAAATCATTTGGGTCTGAGCTGAGCGGACACAAAGGACGCGAATTGAGTACAGCCTCAATTTTACAAAACACGGTCGCCAGCTCCTCGAAAGTCAAAATTGTTAACCCTACAACGCGCAACAAATGCGTCTTAGCGGACTTTACAACCGCTTCAAAAATACCACCCCAGTGAGGGCACGCTGGTGGATCGAACACCCAGGTAATGCCCTGACGGGAGAGGCCCGTGCTGATGGCTTCTTCGTTCTCCCTTAAGAACGTTACAATTTCCTTCATACACCGATCAGCACCCTTAAAGTTGGTACCACAATCCGACCTGATCAGCGCTGGTCGCCCTCGTCGCGACGTAAATCTCTCCAGCGCTGCCAAAAGGCCTCCGTAGATAGGTCGGCCACGAGCTCCAAGTGGACGGCCTTGGTGGCTAGGCACACGAACACGCACAAGTACGCCTTGATAGACTTTGCGTTCCGTAGGCGTGATGCCTTTACCATGAAAGGGCCTGCAAAATCCGTTCCCACACCTGCAAACGTCCAGGCCTCCGTCACCCGGTCCGGTGGGAGATCTCCCATCTGTGGCTGCATTGTGGCTGCCTTCAAGCGGTAACAAGGCAAGCACCTAAACACAACGCTACGTACCGTTCGTCGTCCCGATAAGATCCAGAACTCGCGCTGTAGGATGGCCAATAGCGCATTACAGCCCGCGTGCGAGTTTTTCTCATGACGATCCCTGACTAAGAGCTCAACTAAGGGTCCCCTTTTGGAAGTAACAGTGGATGCCGAGCCGAAAAGGGCAGGCTAGCGTTCCGAAGTCTGCCTCCAACCCTGAGCATACCTTGCTCATCCAGGAATGGGTTGAGGCGCACAATTCCTCCCTTCAGCTTTCCACGTCCATCCCTGAGCAGCCTGACCTCCTCTTCAAAATGTTCCGCCTGGACGACTCTAACCAATGAGCATAGAGCCGCATTCCGCTCCGCAGGCGAGAGGACAGGTGTAAAGTTCCGTTCTGCTTGAGGCTTCCTGCAGTTGTTCACGAACCGCTTGATCCAACCCAAGAAGTTTGTCGAGGGAGCTATACCGTTCCAGCAAGAAAGCTGGGTTAGGCTTCGGTACGAGTTGCCCCACGTTCACTCGCAAACCTCGATCAGGTGGCCCAAGCGGCGCCCTGCACTCGTTGAATGGCCATTCCTGCGGCGACTCAGTCAGCCATTGAGGTCCCCACCACAGTGGGTGACTCACCAAATCAGGTGCCCTGCACCCGCGCGAAGCGCAGTCCGCTGGGTTCCATTCTCCCGGTACGTGCCTCCACACTAACGGAGTTTCCGACCCCGTAATCTGTGACACCCGATTTGCCACGAAAACCTCAAGTGTATGTACCGACGTCTGCAACCAGCACAGAACTATCCGACTGTCAGTCCACGCGTACACCGTTTCATCCAAGTTGATGGTACCACGCAGATTGCAGGTTACATGATTTAGCAAGCGCGCTAGAAGAGCTGCCCTGCCAATTCCAATTTGGGGATGGTCCATCTAGTTCTGACTGGTGCCACCTTACTTTTGGCCATAACCAGACGCACGTGCACAGTTCCCGTTGAACTTGCTGTCCGAAGGTATACAGCTGCCGCGTACCCTCGCTCCGAGGCGTCACAAAACCCATGTAGGGTAGCCTTACATCCCACCGATGGGACTAACTTGCGGGGTATCGCGATGTGCACAATCCCTGGTAAGGTGGTCACAAACTTGAGCCAATCCTTCAACAACTCTCCGGAGAGTTGGTCGTCCCATCCTAAGTTGGCTAGCCACAACCTTTGTAAAAGGCACTTCGCCATGAACGTAACCGGGGCGATCCATCCGCTAGGATCGAACGTTCTAGCGATTGTCGACAGTACCGACCGCTTAGTCCAAGTTTTCCAAAAGGTCGGGCTCGATCTTGTACGTGAATACGTCATGCGTTGGCCTATATTGCACCCCGAGGATGCCCAACGTGTTTGGATTGTCCGGGTTCTCAAAGAGGTGCGGGTCCTGATGGAACTCGCCTGGCAAACCGGCCAGGAGCCCTGGGCAACTGGACAACCATTTCCGCAACTCGTAACCTCCTGAACCCATGATCGCGATCAACTCGTCTCGTAGAATTAGCGCCTGCTCCACGCTATCAGCACCCGTGCAGATATCGTCCACGTAGACGTCGCGATCCAGTACTGCTGCGGCTCGAGGATATCTTACCCTTTCCTGTGCGGCCAACTCTCGCAGCGTACGTACTGCCAAATACGGACTTGGCTTAAGTCCATACGTCACCGTGTTAAGTTCGTATGTGACCATCGGCTCATCTGGGCTCTCACGCCACAAAATCAGCTGATACCGACGGTCATCCGGATGTATCATGGTTTGGCGAAACATCATTTTGACGTCTGCGACGAACGCTACCTGGTGTAACCGAAAGTCTGTGAGAATGTCCACAATGTCCCGGTTCAATTTAGGACCCGCGTGCAAACATTGGTTCACAGACACACCATTCGAGGTAGGAGCAGAACCGTCAAACACCACCCGTATTTTCGCCTCAGGTGACTTCAAGACAGCCAGGTGTGGAATGTAATAATGCTCGACACACCTCCAATCCAGGCTGGACACCGACATGTGGCCCAATTGAATATATTCCCGCATGAATTCTATATACTTCTGCCGAAGTGCTGGGTCTCGCCTCATCTTCCGCTCCATTCCGAGTAGTCTCCGTTCCGCGAGCTGTCGCGAACTACCTAAAGCGGGGCGGTTTGGGAGAAAAGGTAGCCTGGTCACGAATCTGCCTGACGGGCATCTCGCAGTGTTGTATTGATAGAACAACTCGCACTCGTCATCCTCTGGCTTCCGTCTGTCCGCCGTGGGCGGCTCTTCAGACTCCCAAAACCTCTGCAGCACCTCTGACAGCACACTACCATAGAGGACCGGATCCCCTTCTGGTAGGTCCTGAGGTCTCCAAACTGGGCCGAAAACAACATACCCCTGTGGTATCTACGGCCACCAAACCAGTTTCCTGGAGTACCTTCTTCCTACCGCACCATAATCTCCCGAGGACGTCTGACCCGAGAAGTACGTCCACCGTACCAGGAGTATCAAAATCAGGATCAGCTAACTCCAACCCTGTGGTTAACCCTCGTACCGTTGGTGGTAACCTAACCTGAGGGAGTTTCCCAACCACTTCATCCAGCACCACGGCTGAGACTTGATAGCTGACCCTGTACATGTGCTACCTAATGCGAACTCAAAGTTCGTCTGACCCCGAATGTCAGGCACATTTAGGCCCCGATGCCTACAGCTTCATCCTCACTTGGCCGTACATTTAGGCCTAGCCTACTCACCAGCTTACTCGATACAATACATCCCTGAGCCCCTGTATCCAGTAGGGCTCTTACTTGAATGGTCCGGCCACCGTATCCCCATACCCAAATCTTAGCCGTTGGCAAAAGTACCGTGATTGGACGGGGAGCCGAAGCTGATGAGTAGGCGGCGATTACCTAGCGGGAATCTAAACGCGGTGAGGCCGCGTCCCGCGGGGTATCCTCACTACCCAAACCTGTGTATGGGTCCCACTCCTGCTGGTAGGGAGGTCTGCCCATAAAGGCCATGGCTGGAGTTCTATAGTACCCCGACGGCAAACGTCCGTACCGAGGTTGCGCCTGTAGCCGCGGGTACTCAGGCATAGGCGGGGCATGCGTGGGTCTTGAGACCCAACCAGGTGGCTCAAGCCCGCAGAATACTGCATGTACCCTGGTGGCTGCCTAGTGCTCCCCTGACACCCGCCCGTTGAATCCCGTACCTGGGATGGGTGTCCTTGGCCACGTTCCTGTGCCGCTCTTCCCAATCCGGCACCTGCTGCCGTGGTGGGGATCGTCCCCACGTCCTTGGGTAAGTGGGCTCCGTCTGTTGACGTCCCCTGCCTGTCCCTGTGACCGATGCGGAGGTGGGCTCCTCCTTGGAGGGGTGGGGAGCGTTGCTCCCTCCCTTGGTGGGCAGGCTCCTTCGCTGATCCGATCCAGCGCTGCCCCGGCGCCTCCGGAGCGATTCATGCAGAGCAGCGGATGGTGTGCACCCTGGCAGTACCTACAGTTGGTGCTTGAAGGCCACTCGCACCTGATGCGGCCCCAGGCAACGAAAACACCAACGCCTCTGCTGTGCCACACCCCGTCTCCTC
Organism: Phthorimaea operculella; assembly: GCA_024500475.1. Taxonomy (NCBI): domain Eukaryota; kingdom Metazoa; phylum Arthropoda; class Insecta; order Lepidoptera; family Gelechiidae; genus Phthorimaea; species Phthorimaea operculella. The sequence continues at coordinate 2,806,873 of JANFCV010000019.1, read as the reverse complement.
TGAACCCGCTGCGCAGCAAACTCCTGACACGCTGCCACCCCGTGGCCTGTCTCCTGCAGTAGGCACACCCTGATTCCAATGCGGTGTTGTACCGCCTGGGTTGCCCACTGTTGCCTCCTCGCGCCGGTGCACCCGGCCGTTCCGGGTGGCGAGGGGCAGAGGTCTCCTTGCGAGGGCTTCACCAGCCTGGACGTCCACTCGCCTGCTTTCGGCCTCGAGGAACGACTTCAGATCCTCGTAGGTCGGGAGGTGGTCCGAGGACTTGCCCCATGTAGCTGCTCGAATCGAGCGACCATTTCGCTCGGCAGGCGGCGAAGCACTGTGTGGACCAAGATATAACCGTAGCCCGCCACTGGCAAACCCTGTCGCTCTAGTGCGCTGACCGCGACACTGACTGGGTGGAAGATTTTCTCGCGGAGGTCCGTACCTCGCGTTATGGTTGGTATTGACAGCCACTGGTCTAACAGCCTGTCTACAATCAGGCGCTTGTTTCGATACCGGTCGGTAAGGATCTTCCACGCCACCTCATAATTGCTATCCGAGACAGCCAAATGCGTCAGCAATTCATGAGGCTCTCCATGTAGCCTGGACATCAGCTGAGCCATCTTGTACGCCGGCGTTATGTCCGTCCGTGTGTGGACCACACTGCTATACAGGTCCTCAAACGCCGGCCAGTCGGCGTAATCGCCTGCAAAGACTGGAACCGTAACAGGCGGAAGAGGCACCTGTAATCCTTGTCCCACTTTACCACGGAATGGCTTTTCCTTTCCGTCACGTCGCCTAGATATGTCCGCAGCTGCCTGCGCAATGTCCTGTGCCAGCTCCAAGCACTGGCTTACATCGCCCTCAACCAGCTCCTTATCTTCAGGGTTAGGAGCTTCCTCAAGGAGCATGAGGCACTCTGTGAGGTGTTCCGACACAACCCGAACCCGTTCATCTGCCTGTAGTGCACTTTTCAAGAGCGCGTCCTCCCGGTCCTCGCGGCCGATCATTGCCGCTGTGGTAGTAAACCACCTTAATTCTGTCTTTATAGCAGCCTTATACCTGGCGATCGAGGAGCCATGGTACCAACTTTTACACACTCGACTTAATAAAAACGAAAATCCAATAAACAAATACCACAAAATAAATGTTAGTTGACTGGCCTAGACCTTACCGATAAGGTACCGTTCACTAGGCAAACAATACAGTCACAAAAAAAACCGAAACAATATTTTCCAAAATTAATAAAATATGTGGGTAATATAAAAAACACGCTTAATACTAAATTACGGCTAACTATGTTGCAATAAAGCAACCACGCTCTGCTACCAAAAAATGTTTGATTCCGAAGCTGATCTTAGCGCAGTGGAAGCAAATTAAAGTTATCTTAAAATCTAAAACTAAATGGTCGATCAGCCTCGGAACAACATTTGACTACGATTCGTAGTGCTCTTTACTATAGCTAAATAAAATAAATTTAATGAGAGAATTTTGTTCCGGAAAGTTTCCGGCCGAGAGATTCTTGTTTCCAAAGTCTACTTAAACAGGGCCTAGCAGCGAATTGCTTACCGTGCGAACCATGACGCCGTTTCTTTGTGAGTTTAAGTATGACAGGAATCAGGTATTCAGGATATTTGAGGAGCACAGGAATAGGGAATAACCTAAACTCACGGCACCGGAACATCCGCTCGTTCTCGAACTCCTTTCCTCCAATTTGCACTATAGTTCACAGTTCGACATCACATAATGTTTTTTAACACAAAATAACTAAAAGATTTCTCTCCGAATGAGAAATCGGCCCCGTTGGCCTCCAATCATTTATAATTAAAATACGTAGCTATCGGCAGCCACGACGCGAGCCAACGAAAAGTGAGGTTATATTTTGCCGGCGGTCGCGTGACTCTCAATCAAAGCGCCGGAACCAAAATCACTTGGTTCACTTCCCCACCGAACAGGGAAAACCACACGAGAAAACCGAAAGCACACTAAATTACACCATTTATAATTAAAATTCGCATCAACGATGCGGGCGACGGCAGAGGACGTGACAATGACAGAGCAGTGTTGCCAGCACCGCGCGCCCATTTTATACGAAAACTAAACAATTACAATATTTAATAAGTAAAAATAATTTTAGGTCACTACATCTGTGTATGTTTCACAGGAAATAGTCCAAAACACGCGCTAGGTCGTAGGAGAAATAAAACAATCGATATAAGAACAAAAGAACGCGTCCGCTCCGTGCAAGCCACAGAAGTAGACTGAAATTGCACCGCCATGTAAACGCACCCTTGCCTCGTTATCGCTAACCAATGGCAATCATTTTGCATTTTCTGGTATTATCTTCATCGCGCGGATAGAGTATAGGTAAGTTGTTTACACTTTTCTCCTTTTCTACCTCAAGCCACTCGTCAGCCAGTCACTACTAACCATCGTGGCCTCCTTAGGCCAGCTGATGCGATTTCTATGCAACTAACATACCAGACTTTTCGAGCAAAGCAACACGGCCTTCCGTCCCGTAGGTAGACCATACTATCTGTCCGGATTACAGTAGGAAGCAAAACAATCGCCAGTTTTACAACCGCCTCAAATTAGTCTACAAACAAACCAGTCCGCAGTCTGTACGTTAGTATCCGTATTGGTATAGTTAGTGGTCAGTACGAAGGAAGCACGCATGTCTCACGCGCGTACCGCCGCCCTGATCTGCGCATGCGCGCTGGTTGCAAACGCCGCCGCGGAACCGGCGCCTGCGCCGCCTAGGAGACTGGAAAGCAAAGGTAGGTAAACGGTGACTGTAGAATAATACGGGGTTATTTTTTAGTCAGTGCGCAAACTTTGCAGGGTGTTTCTACTCGTGATTCTGAACAACTTTTACTATGGGGCCACCTGCGAATTCGCAAAAAAAAAATTTGGATGTTCCATAGAAAAATTCATACCTACTCGGCGAAAATGTATGGAACACCCAAATTTGTTTTGTGAATTCACATGTGGCCCCATAGTAAAAGTTGTTCAGAATCACGAGTAGAAACACCCTGCAAAGTTTGCGCACTGACTAAAAAATAACCCTGTATTAAAGGCCTGTTAGTATTTATTTACTTTGATTGGTGTTTTTAGTGCAAGTGTTTATTAGGCTGCGAAGTAGAAGAAATAGAGACGTGTTTTATTTTTTGCGAGAGAACTGCGAGAGTGGGATCCGTCGATGTCAGCCGATGGCGCAATGATAGTGCGACTGCCTGCAACGCAGAAGGTTCCGGGTTCGATTCCTGGTGGGTCATTTCACAAAGTTGATATTTATCACTTTGTGAATTTGTTCCGAGTCTTGTTATGAGACATTGCATGCTGTACCACCTGATTGTTCGAAAGTAAGATGGTTCCGTGCTTCGGAGGGCACGTTAAGCAGTCGGTCCCAGTTGCTGCCTCTGATTAGGTACTAAATCGCGGTCGTTACCTAACCATGTCAGAGTCCTGCTATTTGCAGTAGGCGGTTGAAAAAATTTACACCAGGGTACAACGGGCCGTTAGACGACCCGGTATCCCACTCAAAAAGAATAAGAAGGGATACAATATAATATATCTTTAACCGATATCTACCGAAAAGTGAAGATGGTCCCGAATAGCAACGCAAAATATCGTGTTTTTTTGGGTACTTTTCACGCACCGTACGAGGCATACCTAAATGTAAGGAAAACTGTGAAAATAGTGTTTATAATTAGGAACTGTACTTGTGACTGTACCGACATTTTAAATGTAAGATCCTCTGTGTATCTATTATAATAATTACTTACTTATTCACTTGGGAGGTATGAAGTTGATAATGTGGGCTTCAACGCGTAGAGTCGTACAGTTTCCGAAGATGTAGTTTTGTGAAATTCGGATTTTCAGAGTTATACCTAACGGGCTATTTTTTAGTTAGTGCGCAAACTTTGCTGGGTGTTTCTACTCGTGATTCTGAACAACTTTTACTAAAACTCGATTTTTATAACTGTGCGTTTGGAGCTGTCAAACTTTCTGTACGATCATTGGACACAGGGCCAAGGAGAATCTCTTCCCTTGCCTTCACATCGCCAACTTGATATCCTTTCGCACGACCACCCTTGGGAATACATTAGTAAAAATAAACACTTGACACAAATTTTATTGCTTATTATTAGGGTCATTGGGACACAGGGTCGGTGAGAGCGTTGAGTCTTTATTCGCACACTTGACATTCGTTTTTAAGACTGCCCTCAATTCGGAACCGCGTATCCTGCCTGTGTTTGCGGGCCTTCAAATGGGTCACTGTGTTTTTGTTGGGCCCGGTCGTGATTTCGTTGGACCTGTTCATTCATGTCTGTGAGATATCGAATCGTCCAACGACTCAATGGAGCCGGTAGTGAATTTTTAATACAGTGGGTTTTAGACGAGGCCGGTAACTTGAATTAGGACCAGCTGATTTCAATAAGAGTTGTCCCACCCTATTGTGGCTGAACTGGGTGTTACCAAACAACGAATAAAGCCGAAAGGAGGTCAAGGTACTTTAGGTACTCATGAAACTGACCTGTGAAACTGACCAACTTTCCCTACTTCTTCTTCTTTTTGTGTGGGACGCCAAGTCGTCCAACGACCTGATGAACCCTGGTGTCAGAGTTTTTCAACCGCCTACTGCAGGTAGAAGGCCTCTGACATAGTTGTGTAACGACCGCCATCATAGACAGCAACCGGGACCGACGGCTTAACGTGCTTCTCCGAACTTCGGAACCATCTTGCTTTTCGGACAATCAGGTGGTTTAGCCTGCAATGGTAGGGAAGGATAGAATCTAGATTTTTCTGTGGACCACTTATACAGGGCACTCTGTAGAAGATTGACTCTACATTTATGATTTTTTCTTGGCTTTTTAATTTGTGACTTGTGGCTTTACTTTTGGACCCCCGGGCTGAGCCTATACACATGTGTTCGATGTAATGATTCACGAGCATGTCACACTAACGGCCCAACTAGCGTGTGGCTTGCTCTATATTGCGTGGATTTAGATCATTGCCACCGAGTTACTAGTGCTGGCTAGCCGTCGCTTCTTTCAAGTCGATAGCAATCTCCCACAACGTGGAGTACCTAGTTCTTACAGGGCTCACTATTAGCACGTTATTGCGGATTTTTGACAACCAACAAGCACTGTCAGTGCGGCGGATGGTGATATGCGGTGTCGCGTGTCGTTTGTGTCTATTCTATGTAATATGCCTGCGCTAAATCACAAACCAAGACAAAAACCAAGAACCTACCTAGATCAACAAAATGCATGTACATCGCTATTCTTCCGTTCACCTTCTACATACATGCACACATCACGCCTATATCCCTTGCGGGGAAGGCAGAGCGTAAACGTCCATTTAAACAACGTTTGTCAAAAACTTGAGAGTCATTTACAAGACTGCGTATCACCATAGTGACAGGTTGACAGCCTGTCACATAAAATTGCAAAACATCAACTCTGTAATCCCTTAGTCGCTTCTTACGACACCCATGGGAAAAATATGAGGTCATGCTAAGAAAGATATGGAGTAATGCTACTCTCAAGTCGTCACCACAGAGTAACATACATAACATAGTAGGTATATGGTAGTCATCACCAACACCTTCTTCTTTATCGATATTCTTGATAACATAAACTAGATACACTATCGTGCAACTAGGCGAAGTGATGCCACTGTGCTCTCCTGCGCAAGTCAACGATCCCGCGGCGCGTTTGATCTGGCAAGCTTGACCCACTTGCAGCTGGCAACACACCGGATGCGTTAAGGAGATTGTCCCACCCTATTTTGGGATTGCCCGATTTGAACCGTGGGGCACGTTACGTTATGTAATAAAATATACTACTCAAATGGTTTATAGTGATCCTTATCATAACTATCGCCTTCAACCAATATGTACATAAATACAGCGTCTGGGACTTGAAACCATGACTCACTTCTTCTTCTTTTTCTTGTCGTGTGGGATACCGATTAGACGAGCCATGCTAAGTCGTTTTAGTCGCCGTGACAGGTTGCATATTAAGCACTTAAAACTAAAACTCTACTGCTCCCGAAATCTATCTAGTGGCCGAAGCCTCAGGATACGAAGATCCCAGGCCCGATTACTGGGAGGTTGTTATTTATCTATGACTCTGGAATTTGTTTACTGTTTGGTTGGGTTTTTGCAGATTCAACCATCTGGTTATCCATTTAAAAGATGTTTTCGTGCTTTGGATGGAAGGCAGTTTGAACCGTAGATCCTGAATGGTTGGTAATATAATATTGGCCTATGAAAGACTGCGGTCGTTAATAAGTCAAAGCTATGCAGTAGGCGGTTTGAAATCTGGATGACATCAAGGCTCATCGGGTCGTTCGGTCGGTTCAGCCGATGTGGCGCAGTGGTTAGTATGACTGCCTGCCACGCAGAAGGTTCCGGGTTCAATTCCCGGTAGGGTCACTCACAACGTTGATTTGATACTTATCACTTTGTGAATTTGTTCCCAGTCTGTTAGGACATTGCAGGACATTGTCTGAAAACTAAGATGGTTCCGTGCTTCGGATGGGCACGTTAAGCCGTCGGTCCCGGTTGCTATCTATGATGGCGGTGGTTACACAACCATGTCAGAGGCCTGCTACTTGCAGTAGGCGGTTGAAAAACTCTGACACCAGGGTTCATCGGGTCTTTGAACGACTCGGTGTCCCACACGAAGACAGAGAGAGATCGGGTCGTTCGTCGACTTGGTGACTCATATATCTAACAGAGAAGAAACCAAAACTGCAAATCGGGTCACTGCCGTCGAGTCACCCGTTTTGTTTACGTCTCAGCCGCCACCCACGGGTGCCGTTTATCTACCGTTTCCTTACTGACGGCATGCTGATTATGCGTAGGAGACCCTCGGGTGCTGGTAAAGGGATACGTACTACGCTGACATTTTTATCATTATATTATTATGATGTGCATAGTTTATCTAACCAGACTTAGGTTAGCTACCTAAACTAAGTTCTGGGATCGTCAAAATTATGGAAGGCATGTACGGATTTAAAGTCGAGTAAGTATTGTGGTTTTTCAAAATATCACTTTTGAAAGAGCATTCATATGCATAATACTATGACTTGGACTTGGTACTCTGAAAGACCACAATACTCGAAAGGTGCATCACGATGGTACATACCTTAGCTATTTGCCCCACATGCTGGACTGGAGTACCTATAGTTATGCTTGAACCACGTTAATTCACATCACATAACATCTGACCATAGCAGTCCACTGCTGGACATAGGCCTCCCCCAGGATACGTCACAAGCCGCTAACTTCCGTTTTCGCAATCCAGTCGCTACCTGCCGCTCTCTTTAAGAGGCCGGAGGGCGTCAATTCAGAACCCGCTTACTCCACCGTCTATAAGTTTTATGACAAATGTGACCAGCTCACTGCCCTTCAGCTTTCTACATTTCCAAACTAACTTTAATCACATAGGAATACGATTCCACTATAAATAATCGTAGTACAAAATCTCTATTCCCTATGTCCATCCGCGGTGTCAACGTCCAATGTTTACGGTTGTTCAACCAATCAGAGTCCGGGGCTCTCCTCTCAACATTTTGTGAGATAAATCATCAGGTCATTCAGATGAGGAAGGTGTGGTCATGGTCTCTAAATAAACAATGAGCTGTAGGTAGGTGTGCTACGTTTTGGTACACGTAAAGAAATCAACTCTAGCGCATATTCACGCATGCATTGATTTATGAAAAAGTCAAAAACATTAAGGGTCAGTTCCCACAGAAGGCGACGAGACGAGACGCGACGCGACGCTGCAATGTCATTTTCAAGCGGCATCAAGATGCAACGCGCGGCGCCGCTCGATGCATCTTGAAGCCGCTTCAAACCGAGACGAGACGAGACGCGACGCGACGCGACGATGCAATGTCAGTTCAGGTGACGTCACTTACGGTCGCCTGTCAGTCAGATTCCCACGCTCAGTGTTGCCGCGATGCGAAAAAAATCCTACAACTTTTGGAAACTCGATACGAAAAAAAAGCAAAGTAACTTGGTTCTACTTGGTACCTATGAAGGGTAGGTAGTTGTTATTGAACTAAAAAAAGACCAATCATTCGCAGTAGTTCAATCGAGTATAGTTTCATGGAACAACTGCGAAGTTTATTTCGCACTAGTTCCATTGGGCCAGGTGACAGGTCAGACATTATACAGACAATGGAACTATCGGAAACCTTAGTTTACGATTTTTGCTGTAGTTCCATTGAGTAGTTGTCTGTGATCCACCTTCTCATGAAATAGTGTATGGTAGACTATCAGATTGTTTGAGAAAATGGTAGGTCTTGAAGTGATCTTTCAGATGACAGCTATCGAAAATAAGATCCGTTTATCTCGGAAACCATAAATCTTAGACTATCAATTTCTTTAAGGAAATGGTAAGCCTTGACGAGTTTCATCAAACGACAGCTGTCAAACTAAAATCACATTTATCTCGGCAATCATTCATGCCAGTCTATCAGTTCGTTTGGGAAAGTTGTAGGCCTTGAAGAGACCTTTATTTTATGTGACAGCTGTCAACCTAAAAACTAGTTTATCTCAGCAATCGTTCATGCTAGACTATCAGTTTGTTTGGAAAAGTTGTAGGCCTTGAAGAGACCTTTATTTTATGTGACAGCTGTCAAACTTAAAACTCTATTATCTTGTCAATCGTTCATGCTAGACTATCAGTTTGTTTGGGAAAGTCGTTGGCTTTCATGAGACCTATATATTCAGTGACAGCTGTCAAACTTCAAACTAGTTGAACTCGTTAACTGTGCATGCTACACTACTAGTTTCTTCAGAAAAGTTGTAGGTCTAGTCGAGATCTACATTTTAAGTGACAGCTGTCAAACTTCAAACTCGTTTATCTCGCTAACTGTGTATGCTACACTACTAGTTTCTTCTGAAAAGTTGTAGGTCTGGACGAGAACTACATTTTAAGTGACAGCTGTGAAACTTCAAACTCGTTTATCTCGTTAACTGTGCATGCTACACTACTAGTTTCTTCAGAAAAGTTGTAGGTCTAGACGAGGTCTACATTTTAAGTAACACCTGTCAAACTTTAAACTCATTTAACTTTTTTCTGAAGAAACTAGTAGTGTAACATGCACAGGTAACGAGATAAACGAGTTCGAAGTTTGACAGCTGCCACTTAAAATGTAGATATTGGCAAGACCTACAACTTTTCCAAAGTAACTAGTAGTGTAGCATGCACAGTTAACGAAGATAAACGAGTTTGAAGTTTGACAGCTGTCACATAAAATGTAGACATTGGCAAGACCTACAACTTTTCCAAAGTAACTAGAAGTGTAGCATGCACAATTGACGAAATAAATGAGTTTGAAGTTTGACAGCTGTCACTTAAAATGTAGATCTCGTCCAGACCTACAACTTTTCTGAAGAAACTAGTAGTGTAGCATACACAGTTAACGAGATAAACGAGTTTTTAGTTTGACAGCTGTCACATAAAATGTAGATATTGGCAAGACCTACAACTTTTCCAAAGAAACTAGTAGTGTAGCATGCACAGTTAACGAGATAAACAAGTTTGAAGTTTGACAGCTGTCACTTAAAATGTAGATCTCGTCCAGACCTACAACTTTTCTAAAGAAACTAGTAGTGTAGCATACACAGTTAACAAGATAAACGAGTTTATAGTTTGACAGCTGTCACAGAAAATGTAGATATTGGCATACCCTACAACTTTTCCAAAAAAACTAGTAGTGTAGCATGCACAGTTAACGAGATAAACGAGTTTGAAGTTTGACAGCTGTCACTTAAAATGTAGTTCTCGTCCAGACCTACAACTTTTCTGAAGAAACTAGCAGTGTTGCATACACAGTTAACGAGATAAACGAGTTTTTAGTTTGACAGCTGTCACATAAAATGTAGATATTGGCAAGACCTTCAACTTTTCCAAAGAAACTAGTAGTGTAGCATGCACAGTTAACGAGATAAACGAGTTTGAAGTTTGACAGCTGTCACTTAAAATGTAGATCTCGTCTAGACCTACAACTTTTCTGAAGAAACTAGTAGTGTAGCATGCACAGTTAACGAGATAAACGAGTTTGAAGTTTGACAGCTGTCACTTAAAATGTAGATCTCGTCTAGACCTACAACTTTTCTGAAGAAACTAGTAGTGTAGCATGCAGAGTTAACGAGATTTATAAACTAGTTTGAAGTTTGACAGCTGTCACTGAAAATAAAGGTCTCATGAAAGCCAACGAAATTCCCAAACAAACTGATAGTCTAGCATGAACGATTGACAAGATAAACGAGTATTAAGTTTGACAGCTGTCACATAAAATAAAGGTCTCTTCAAGACCTACCATTTTCTCAAACAATCTGATAGTCTAGCATACACTATTTCCGAGAAAACTAGTCTTAAGATTGACAGCTTTCACCTGTAAGGTCAAAATAAAAACCGGGTGCGGCGACCTCGTAGTGCGCCGTCAATGTGACAGCGTCTTTCATTGTATTGAGGGCGCGACGCGGCGTGTCATTCTTTTTTCTGGCATCCCCATATAAACCCATACAAACCAGTCATACTATGAACAGCGCTGTCACGTTGACGACGCACTATGAGCTGCCGCGCTTAGTCTTTATTTTGACCTGAAATGTAGATTTTAACCTAATAAACAAAAAGAAAAATACTATATATATAGGAAAAACTAGAGGATTCTACACACAATTCTGTAATAATTAGCTAAAACGGCAACACTTTACTGTGCAATTTACCAAGACTGAAAGCTGCTTCGCGCGGCTTTGCGCGGCGTCGCGCTACAACAAGCTGCAACGAGCGACGTAGAGCGGCCTTGTGCTCGGCTATTGAGCCAAAATGCCGCGTCGCGTCGCTCGATGTAGCGCGGCGTAGCGCTACGCCGCGCGCTGCATCTTGTTGTAGCGCGACGTCGCGAGGCGTCAAGCGGCATCGGGATGCATTGGGATACAACGAGCTGCAATGTCAAGAGGCCGCATGATGATAACTGACATTGTCCATCAAATACCTGTCACTTTATGGTCTACGAGCCTGAAGTTGGGAAAGTCTTGAAACATTATAGCATATTATGGTGGCCCTGTAGCCCCATAAAATAAATCTACATTTATATCTACGCTTCAACACTATCTACACATTATATCTACATTTACACTTATTTTATTATAGCTGGTGCCCGCGAACTTCGTCTCGCCAAGGGATGCTTGTGTGCCAACAGTCCAGAGCTAATAAAAGTTATCATAACTTATCTATCATCGATGTTGATCAAGACATTTGTGTGCAACCATTCTAAACATCAAAATACATCGCTAAGTTTTGAAGTGATAGATGCATGCACGATCTACGGCAGATGAAACGGACGTTACGTTCGTTTGAGCCTCCCATCGGTTCACACCACAGGTAGAATGACTTCTTTGCACCGCCTCACATAAGGTGGGGTGGGGTCTGCTCTCCAAATTTTTCTGCGCCATGGTCTTCTGTTTGGGGTTGTCAAGTAGGTATACGCAACCGGATTACCAATATAATTAGTACAACTCCATTTTAAAATACCGAAATAAAATAAACAGAAAGTAATTACTTACTACACTAACAAAAAAGTAATGCTTAATTAATTTTCTTTAAATAAGAAAAAGTAGCTTAAGTACCTACTTACTAACACTACGAAATATGAATCACAAAAGATGGTACTACACAGGTAGGTAGTCGTGACAATAATACTCACTAATTTAGCTCTACATATTTTAATCAATAAATAAAACTTACTGCGTTTGTATTTACATTATTAAAGCACTAAGTAATTAAGTGGCTTATCATCACTATCCGTAATTAAGAATTTCAACACTGCAACCACTTCTCATTATATTTGGAGTTTGACCTCTACTCTCATGGGAGTCTCTACTCCACATGGGACAGTTTGAGATCCGTCTCAAGAATGCCACTGCTTCTCCTGCTCCTGAGAAGAAAGGTCCTCGTGTTCCATGGGGTCGCTGAAACCAAGGATGAAAGGTTAACTGAGATTATTGCAAAAGTAATAGGTGACAAAATGCAGCTGTCCGAAATTACCAGTTCCGATCTGCAAGCCTGCCACAGGCTAGGTTCCTCTACATCGAAGACGCGTCCAGTACTCGTTAGGTTCTACATACTCTTTGAGCTTGTGTTATTATTATTTATTTATTATGATGCCTATATAGAATAGCATCACCCCCATTCTACCTGTTGGTGACGTAAAAAGCAACTAAAGAACGGGCAGCAGCAAATTCGTGCTTCGTATTTGCACATAATCGAAAATAGAACCCAATGGAGAGCTCAAACGGTTCACATTGTACCAATAGTATTATCCTCTACTGGTATTATTCCTAAAACTCTACATAACAGCCAAAAAATCTTAAAAATCTAGCCTCACCTTTATCACACTTCACAAAAAGCCGCAATACTCAATACGTGTCGCATTGCCAGGAAGCTCTTGACTACCTCCGTGACTACTGAGTCTTACAATGGCCTCTCCTTTCTTGGCTAAGGCCCATGAGACAGGGAAGAATTCCTCTGAAAAAGAGAGATAATCTTAAGATAGGTACGCATAAAAATAATAAATTATTGTGTCGTGTGATGCCTGTATAGAATAGCATCACCCCCATTCTACCTGTTAGTGTCGTAAAAAGCAACTAAAGAACGGGCAGCAACGTTCCTTGTAATGCAACATCTTGAACTGCACTGCAAGCGAAGTGTGGTGGCTCATGTCCAGCGGCGGACTGTTGTGGCTGATAGGGTTATGGCAAATAATCATAAACTGTGTGATGCTTATTAGTGGTATCATCCCAAATTCTATTCAGATTGTCGTAAAATATTACGTAAAATCGGATAATTTCATCCAGGGAGTGGGAGCAGCGTGCATGTAAAATATTGCACAGCTCTCGCCAATCCACATGCGCCTTATTCTAATAAATGAGTGTAATTTACTTACATTCAGGATGTATTGTTGCATAACAAAGTATTTCAATACGATATTTTTATCAAATAAAGACATAGAAAGAATACTATACTCTCACTGACATGTAAATAAAACTGGTGTTTGGCAATGAACGTCAAAACTGATGTCTTTTCAATTTGTCAAAATCAATCAAAAACAATAAAAAATATAGAGGTTTTGAAAAGAGGTTTCTCCTTTTTGACAGCCACAGAACAATATTTTAATCGTATTTCACGTAGGAATAAGCGTTTTTCCCGCGGTAAAAAGTATCCTAGGTGTTGACCAGGGCTAGTAGGTACACACCACAAAGAGTCTAATGTACACACGTACTATATTTTCCAAGATTATCGCGAACAAATGATTTGGGGTAAAATATTTTTCAATAGATGTCGCTTTTCTATGGAGATGAGGTTTTCTAAAACGCGGTATAGAGGTGTTTTCTGAAATCTATAAGAGGTTCCTGTTACCCCGACCAGTTACGATTTTATTAGATGTATAGATCTAGACTTCTACATTATCTACACTAATATAATAAAGAGGAAAGATTTGTTTATTTGTATGTATGTAATCGATAAACTCCGAAACTGCTGAACCGATTTCAAAAAATCTATCACTATTGAAAAGGTACAACATTTCTGAGTAACATAAGCTGCTTTTTATCACGGAAAGATATCATTTTCTTATGTGAAAACGGTTACCAGTGGTAAAACCGGGAAATTAAGCAGATATTACCCAAACCGCTTAACCGATCTTCATGAGATTTAACACTGATATTGCCAGCATATCAAAGACGGACATGTACTACTTTTTTTCAGCCCTTGAGAATCTGGAGTACCTGATGGAGGGCACCAGGAGCGCTGCTTAACTATATGAGATACAAAAATGGCTTCATAACAAAAGTTGCTCAGCATGACGGGCCGCTTCTGCTGGCACATAGTCATCGAGGGTCTGGAGTACCTGATGTAGATGACAAGCATCTCATCCAAACTTGATGGCTTCATTGTAAAAATTGATCACCATTACGGGCTGCTTTTGCTAGCACATGGTCATTGAGTGTCTGGAGTACTCGATGAAGACCACCAGCATCCCACCTAAATTGTTAGAGATACGGTATTAATTTCAAAGTTAACGTTGTTAAGCATGATGAGGCCATTTAACTGGTACTTAGATATCCAGGATGTGGCTTACCTAGAATGGAATACCAGCAGCCTAGCTTAACTGAAAGATGTACGGGCAAGGCTTCACGGAAAAGATTTTTAAACATGAAAACGGGTAAGCAGCAGCAGGCGAAACCGCTGGGCGGGCCGCTAGTTATTCAAAATTTATTTTAACTATTTTTGGTATCTTTTTTGGATAAATCGATAATGACCTATCAAATTGGTAATGACAGATTTGTAGATTTTTGTAGTTTCATAGAAACCTTAAATTTAAAACTCGGCGTGTACAAAAAAATGCAGATTAATCCGTTGATTTCCAGATTTTTGTATGAAACTAATATTATTAAAAAAAAACTAACATGTAGCTTAAGGTTTATTACCACAACTTTTTTTCCAAAGAAAGAAAGCAAACTCCAACGAGCGTTCTTTGGCCGAATGCTCTTTGTTGAATGCCAAGTTGAATGCTCTTTTTCTTTATTTTTTAACAGTTTACATTTTTAAGTTATTAAATTACGTATTATCACCTTATCGAGTTGCAGTCAGAACGGTCACCTTTGTTCTTGTAGAGGGCACTAATGCGAGACACTTTAAAATCGTCCGGGACTCGCTCCTCCTCCCACATTCGAACAAAAAGTTTCCATACCATCGAGTGCAGCTCCGCACCGCCATATTTAAGTATTTCGCCTGGTATAAGGTCAATGCCAACCGCCCATTTATTATGCTGCTGTCTGATGGCAGTAACAACCTCATCACACGACAGGGGCTCGTCCAGCTCGGTGGCTAGGGGGAGTTGAGGTAATAAACTGATGTGATGCAGGTTAGCTGATCGATCTACGTTAAGCAGATCGTTAAAATGTTCAGCCCACCGTTTGAGCACATTCTCTTTGCTGGTCAAGAGTTGCGAGCCATCCAGAGACCTCAAAGGCACTTTTGCTCTATGGGACGTACCTGTCAGTTTACGCACCTCGCAGTAGAACTCCCCAAGCTGGTTTGTATCGGCAAGCCACTGCATCTGACAAGCTTTTTCCTGCCACCACTTGTCTTTTATTTGCCGAGACAGCCTACGTAATTCTTGGTCACTTTCTTTGACTGCCGCTACACTTCCACCTCTCCGATGATGCTGTCGCAGGAGCTCTCGATGTTTGTCGAATGCTGCCTTGAGAACTTCGTCATTGTCATCGAACCAATCTTCACTACGCCGGTCTTTTGTACCTAAAGTAGCGGTAGCGGCTTCTATGAGATGACATGACAAACTTCGCCAAGCAGCATTGACATCAACTGTCTCATTTGTTGGCAACAGATTTTCGGTTAAGGTTTCAGCATACTTTTCTCTCATCTCGCGATCTTGCAGCCTATCCACGTTCAAAGACGCAGGCTTTTTTATCATGGATCTACGAGGTCGACGAAGGTGGAGTCGCAGTTTTGTGACAACAAGTCGGTGGTCAGTCCAGCAGTGAGCACCGCGCATGACGCGGGTGACTTGGACTTGACTGATGTCTCTTTGCCGCATAATAGCATAATCGATCAAATGCCAGTGTTTGGATTGGACAGGAGTGCTGCGTCTCTGTAGACGGTGAACAGTCTGATTTTTTCCCCGTCACCTGTGGGGTGAAACAAGGGTGCGTTCTAGCGCCCACACTGTTCGCCTTATACTTTGCGGTAGTAGTCAAGGAGGTCCTAAATACTGTCTCAGAAGGAGTCCGCATCCGCTTCCGCACTGATGGCAGTCTTTTCAATTTGGCTAGACTTAAGGCGCGCACCAAAGTCTCGCATGCACTTATTACTGAAATTATGTATGCCGATGACTTGTGCTTTCTTGCAGAATCCCCAGAAGGCCTACAACAACTGATGACCGTTTTTCACCAAGCATGCTGCAAATTCGGCCTTAAGATTAGTGTCAAAAAGACGGAAGTGATGTCCCTGGGTACACAAGGTCGTGAGACACTGACAATTAAGCTTGGTGAAGATATGTTGAAACAGGTTGACAAGTTCCGATATCTGGGGAACACTATTACAGCTAAGTGTGACCTTGATGCTGAGATCAATAGCAGAATCAGTGCTGCAGCTGCAGCATTGGGAAGCTGCGTTCCAAGGTTTTCTGCTCGCACGACCTTAAACTAGCCACAAAAATATCTGTATATATGGCGATTGTGCTGCCAAACCTTCTGTACTCTTCCGAGACCTGGTGTGTGTATCGTCACCACATACGCACTTTGGATCGATTCCACCTCAAATGCCTTCGCACCATCATGAAGATCAGATGGTCCGACCGAGTGCGAAACACCGAAGTTCTAAGACGAGCCAATGTTGGTGGCATTGAAGCCTACTTAATGCGTCGACAGCTTCGGTGGTGCGGTCACGTGTCCCGGATGGCGGATGAGCGAGTGGCGAAGCGCATCTTCTATTCTGAGCTAGAGGAGGGCAAGCGAAAGCATGGCGGTCAACTCCTCCGATTTAAAGATGTTCAGAAGAGACACATGAAAAGATGCTATATCGAACCCTCTCAATTTGAGGTGTTGGCAGCACAACGGCCAGAATGGCGCGGTCTTGTGAAGAGGCGAATCCGCGACTTCGAGGAGCAGCGTAAAGCAGACCTTGACGCTAAACGCGATGAACTGAAGGCCCGTCCTCCCGCCGCCATTAACTACAATTATATCAATGGCAAACTCACGTGCCCACACTGTGCACGGGAGTTTACTGCCAAAATAGGCTACAATAGCCACCTACGAGCGCATCAGCGCCGACTTGATTAGGAGTAGAAGTGGTCGCCATGGCCGAAACCGGCCGGAAAGATCATCATCATCATCATCACCTTATCGGGAATTGTACGGGAGGACAAAATGAATATACACAAAAGTTATTCGGTTTTATTCTCTAATCATGCCAGCAAAGTTTTCGGTCACTACATTGTGCGGCTATAGTCGTAGTATAAAAGTATACGGCACTGCTTTCAAGGGGTGCGACAGACGCCTTCGACTTTCATATGACTATAGCCACACTTGACGAACATACACCTTTACACCCTGTCTGTATGTCTACGCTTACCTTGCTCTACAAATGCTATTAGGATCCCACTGCTGATCAAAGGCCTCCCTCCCTTCTTCCACAGCTCGCCATCCTGTGCATCCGCATACATTTCATTGAAACACCTGGCAATCACGCCATCTGCGTCTGGGCCTCTCGTGACGACGTCTACTGACACTTGGGCTCCATTCAGTGATGGTTTTAGCCCATAGTTCGCATGGCATGCGGCAGATCTGTCATCAGCCTAATCCCATTTAAGCTTCGCGGCTGCACGCGCCACATCGGCAATTTACGTTTTGGGACGCAGTATAGTATTTCTGACCTGATCTACGAGTTTCAGACCTAGTGCGCTCTATTGCTCACTGAGATACTATATAGCGGGTCTTCTGAGCTTTTGTGAAAGACCACGTCTGTTCACCATAAGTGAGTATCGGGAAAATGCAAATGTACTTGATTTTGCGCTTTAATGATAGGGTAGTCGCCTTTCATTTATTCCTTGATGAACAAATATCTCCTCCAGGCTTTTTCGGTGCAACCCGCAACTTCTTTGTCTTGTCGTGCCTGGAAGGAGACTATTTGGCCCAGATATATTATGTATTCGTGGTCATATATCATTCTCCCGCCGACTAGTCGATTCGCAAAGAACGTTGAAAGGCTCTTATGTTATGAATGATATGATAATTGATAAATTAATAGGCGCTAATTCGTCGGTCCTGGTTGCTGTGTTACTTAGACGGCGTGGCGGTCATTAACTCTGGCACCAGAGATCATCTAGTCGTTGGACGTCTCGGTGTCCCAGACGAAGAGAAAGATGTAGACAACGCTGTCTATCTATCTGTCAGCATTTTTACTCTAAGTTCTTAAACGTAACAGCCACAACAGTCCACTGTTTGGACATGAAATATCTTCTGGCACACCTTATTCGCCATACTCACCTTGGCAAGCGTATTGGCAAGCGTAGTACAAGATATTGTACATACAGAAAACTGTTGCTTATTCCCAGAAATTTAAAGAATACTTGTAGCAGCATAACAAATCCACACGACGCGCGGGCTCGAATACTTTCTCGCTCGCACAGTCTACCTATCTTACTCGCCAGCCGAACCAACGCGAACGCATACGATGCCTCCCGACGGCTGCTCCCGCGGCCTTATAAGCGCGCGCACGCATACAATTATTCATTCTTTAGCTAGCGGTTAAGCTTGAGAGACGGCCTATGTTATCCTCAGGTGACACCAATAAATGAGTACCAGGGTGAGACAAGCCGATGCGGTCCACCTACAAACTCATAGTGTATGCTTTACGTAGCTAGGATCATTAAGTATAACCTACACACGTATGATTAGTTCCTGAAATGTTTAGTAAGTTTAACTCAAAATAAACCATCTGAAGAGTTCTATCGTCGTCTCATTCTTACCACCTTACATTTGGCGCCCAACGAAAAAGAAGATACTAAGTACGTGGAATGAGTCTGAAGAAGAAAATAAAAAACCAAGGTAGTCAAGAACATAAAGATAAAAACGAAGAATATGATCAGATGGCGATACAGTTTACTGATGAACAATTCCAATAAACAAATTACAAATGTATTCTCTTGATATTTCTTTACAATCTCATGAAGCTACTTACCTATCAGAATCTGAAAAAAAAAGATTAAATAAGTTGTTAGTAGAATTTCATGATATTTTCAATAAACATGGTGAACCTACACCTTTTGCTGAACATAAAATAGAAACAGACTTACGAGAAATATTCACAAAATTAAGGCACTATAAACTAAGAGCAAACAGAAATAAATGCAAATTCGCATGTGAAACAATTAAATATTTGGGTCACGTAATTACACCTGACGGTATTATGACAGATCCAGATAAAGTCAAAGCAATTAGTGAATTACCAGCACCCACTTCTCTAAAACAATTGATTTCATTTCTGCAGACGGCCTCTTGGTACCGTCGTTGTTTAGTTTTCGTATAAAATGGGCGCGCGGTGCTGGCAACACTGTCCTGTCATTCACGTCCTCTGCCGTCGCTAGAGATGGGTAATGACCCGGGTTAAAATCCAAAAGTGGGTTAAAACCCAATAATCACCCAGTTTCAACCCAATTATAACCCATTTTTGTGGGTTAAAATTTTGAATAGAGATTGAATTTAAAATAAATATTTTAAAGCTCTAGGTCGATTGAAAAATATTCGTGCTAGCTTATAATAGTCTTGTTAATGAAATCCACGGTAGTTTTATGACTCGGAACTTTAATAGATATGGATATTTGAAACGTTTAGTTAGAGAATGCAATAATTACATGATATCAGAAGTAAATATTGGGATCTTTAAAAGCTTATTAATTCGGTAGGTAGGTTAGGTCGTTAAGTTAGAAATGTGTGCGCGATTTTATTATTATTTCTGTTGGAATTCGAATGTTTTTGTTTTAGGGTTTTAAATCTAAATTAAAATACATTTTACGTACATTAAGCAACGGTAGCCAAATTTAAACAATAGAAGTACCTTTTCCAGGTAAATAGGAAATCGTTCCAGCAATAATGTATTGTTCTCCGTGCCACTGAATGATCCTTAAAAACATTGTTGCTAAGTAGTTGCTGCATGTAAAAAAGAGATAGAATATATTTTTATAATGTTATCTCTTTCTTTTTTCTATTTTAATAGGAATTTTGTCTCACTCGTGTTCCTTCGTTCATTGAGTGCGCTTGTGGCTTTGATTATAAACTTATTTTGACGACCCCATGTTTTTCTCTGGACTGATCTATCTGCTATTTACGATGACTTTAAGCTAGTGTAAACGGACTGATACCTCAGCTTGATTTGGATTTGTTTTATTTGGATATCATTTCCTTGGACTACAACCCCGGTAAGTTTGTTATTGTTTATTTTACTGGGGTGTCCCAGGTATAGAGAGACAAAGTACCTAGAACATTCTTACAACCTGTTACATTTTACCCATCCCACTGTAGAGTTTTGAAGACATCCTCCAATGCGTTGGTGAAGAGTTTCGGGATATAACGTCACCCTGTCTTACACCACGGAGCAGTTGGATGGGTCTTGTATTATGGTTTTGTACTTGAACGGATATCGTAGCCGTTTGATAAAGGCTTCTCAGCACCTCCACATACCGCCAGTCGACTTGACACCGCTGCAAGGACTCCAAAACAGCCCAGGTTCGATAGAGTCCAAGGCTTTTCGTAGTCCACAAAGCCATACACAGTGGTTGGTTGTACTCCTCTGTCTTCTGTATAACCTGCCTTACTGTATGGATGTGATCTACGGTACTAAAGCCCTTATGAAACCCGGCCTGTTTTGGTGGCTGAAAGGCGTCAAATCTTGATGCCATTCGATTCTTGACGACTCGAGAACAGCTTATAGACGTGGCTCAGAAGTGTCGGCCTATAGTTTTTGAGAAGCGTTTTGTCTCCTTTTTTAAAAAACAATGCCACTACACCTCTGCTCCACGCCTTCTGGGTTGTCCCATTGGCTACTACAGAGTTAAAAAGCCTTTTCAGCTCCTCGAGGACAGGTTTTCCACCGGCCTTAAGTAGCTCAGAGGCCACTCCGTCTTCCCCGGGAGCCTTTCCATTCTTAAGCTGTTTGAGAGCCGCCCCGATTTCGTCTATATCTACGTCCGGGAGATCTTCTGTAAAGTGGCGGAGAGAGGAGCTTTTGGGTCTGGGGTCGCATCAGGTGGAGGCTTTTTCGCATGCGAGGCATACAGATTTCCTTAGAAGACAATTTCGGCGAGAATATCTGGAACTGATGTGACAGTTACACCATTCGAGGTAGTTAGCTTTGCCAGATGACTCCTTCCCAGTGTCTTGGTAAAAACTTTCGACCCTCGGTTTTTCTCAATCGCCTCCTTTACTAGTCGAGTGTTATAGCTTCGGAGGTCGCGTCTTACCATAATTCGGATCTTTTTGTTAAGTGACTGGGGATCTGGCAATGCATCCTCTGGTGTTTCCCGTCTAATACGCATCAGTTCCAGGGCCTCGCTTGAAAGTTTGGACTTCTTGTCTGTTCGCCTTTTACGAAAATACTTTGTTCCCACTTCGCGAACAGCCCTGACTATGCTCTCTAGGTCCTCGTCAACGTTTGCCGGGGTCTCCAGGGCAGCAAATCGATTTTTCAGTTCAAGTTGGAACTTCTCATGTCCGGCTTGGGGCAGATTGGGACGGAGAACTTGCCTTACCATGCGGTTTCTTTCTAGCTTGAAGTTAGGGTGCCTCTTACTAGTCGGTGATCACTTCCGGTATTGAACCTACTGATCACTGAGACATCCCTAAATATATGCCGTTTATCCGTCATGATGAAGTCGATCTCGTTCTTCGTCCTGCCGTCAGGGCTCTTCCAGGTCCACTTCCGTTGGGGCTTTTCTAATAAAAGGTGTTCATACAAAACAGCCCCTGCCTGCTAAGGAAGTTGACTAGCATTTGGCCCTCTGGTTTCTGCTCCGTAGCCATGTGGTCCCAAGCTTGATCATCAGCAACAGGCGCAACAGCTGAAGTAGACATATCTTGGCTCTCCCACTTAAGATAATCACAGACTTTCTTAAGTGTCGTATTAGAAGGTGTCCAAACAGATTCCAATAGGTCCGTAAAGTTATTTCAAAAGTAGAGGCCATTTTGCTAGTTTTCTTAGAATATAAGTGATTTTAATCTAACACGTTGGTTTTTAAGCTGAATGAGTGGTTTTGGTTTCACATTTCACAAGCTAGCACGAATATTTTTCACTAGACCTAGGGTTTTAATTTACTTATTTTATATTTTTATCACTATTGAACATTTTCACCCACAAAAATGGGTTATAATGGGTTAAAACTGGGTGATTTGGGTTTTAACCCGGTTTTAACCCAAATGGGTGGAATGGATTTTAACCCATTACCCATCTCTAGCCGTCGCTCGCTTGGTTGATGCGAATTGTAATTATAAATGGTGTAATTTAGTGTGCTTTCGGTGTTCTCGTGTGGTTTTCCCTGTTCGGTGGGGAAGAGAACCAAGTGTATTTGGTTCCGGCGCTTTGATTGTCAGTCGGTTCGATAACCACGCGGCCGTCGGAAAAAAATAACCTTACTTTTAGTCACCCGCGCGTCCAGTGTCCTTTGGTTCGCGTATTGTACAGTAAAACGTGTTGCTGTCGCGAGCAGTGGTGTGCGGGAGAAATCTTTGTTACTGTGTGTTAAACATTATTTGATGTCGAACTATGAACAATAGTACTCAAGTGCTTGTGAAACTTGTTGGACGGAGTACCACGCGAGCTGGTGCCCGGGTACAGTAAGTCTAGTACCTAAGTCCCAATCCAAAAGTCTTCCTCAAACCTGATACCTATTTTTCCTGTCAAAACTAGACTTACAAGGAAACGACGGCGTCATCGTTCGCTCGGTAAGCAATTGTTGCTGGGCCCTGTTTAAGTAGATTTTGGACACAAGAATTTCTCGGCCGGAAACTTTCCGGAACAAAATTCTCTCATTAAATTTATTTTATTTAGCTATAGTAAAGAGCACTACGAATCGTAGTCAAATGTTGTTCCGAGGCTGATCGACCATTTAGTTTTAGATTTTAAGATAACTTTAATTTGCTTCCACTGCGCTAAGATCAGCTTCGGAATCAAACATTTTTGGTAGCAGAGCGTGGTTGCTTTATTGCAACATAGTTAGCCGTAATTTAGTATTAAGCGTGTTTTTATATTACCCACATATTTTATTATTTTGGAAAATATTGTTTCGGTTTTTTGTGACTGTATTGTTTGCCTAGTGAACGGTACCTTATCGGTAAGGTCTAGGCCAGTCAACTAACATTTGTTTTGTGGTATTTGTTTATTGTTTTTCGTTTTATTAAGTCGAGTGTGTAAAAGTTGGTACCATGGCTCCTCGATCGCCAGGTATAAGGCTGCTATAGGGTCAGGATTAAGGTGGTTTACTACCACAGCGGCAATGATCGGCCGCGAGGACCGGGAGGACGCGCTCTTGAAAAGTGCACAACAGGTAGATGAACGGGTTCGGTTTGTGTCGGATCAACTCACAGAGTGCCTCATTCTCCTTGAGGAGACTCCTAACCCTGAAGATCAGGAGCGGGTCGAGGCCGATGTAAGCCAGTGCTTGAGCTGGCACAGGGCATTGAGCAGGCAGCTGCGAACATAACTAGGCGACGTGACGGAAAGGAGAGCCATTCCGTGGTAAAGTGGGACAAGGATTACAGGTGCCTCTTCCGCCTGTTACGGTTCCAGTCTTTGCAGGCGATTACGCCGACTGGCCGGCGTTTGAGGACCTGTATAGCAGTGTGGTCCACACACGGACGGACATAACGCCGGCGTACAAGATGGCTCAGCTGATGTCCAGGCTACATGGAGAGCCTCATGAATTGCTGACGCATTTGGCTGTCTCGGATAGCAATTATGAGGTGGCGTGGAAGATCCTTACCGACCGGTATCGGAACAAGCGCCTGATTGTAGACAGGCTGTTAGACCAGTGGCTGTCAATACCAACCATAACGCGAGGTACGGACCTCCGCGAGAAAATCTTCCACCCAGTCAGTGTCGCGGTCAGCGCACTAGAGCGACAGGGTTTGCCAGTGGCGGGCTACGGTTATATCTTGGTCCACACAGTGCTTCGCCGCCTGCCGAGCGAAATGGTCGCTCGATTCGAGCAGCTCCATGGGGCAAGTCCTCGGACCACCTCCCGACCTACGAGGATCTGAAGTCGTTCCTCGAGGCCGAAAGCAGGCGAGTGGACGTCCAGGCTGGTGAAGCCCTCGCAGGAGACCTCTGCCCTCGCCACCCGGAACGGCCGGGTGCATCGGCGCGAGGAGGCAACAGTGGGCAACCCAGGCGGTACAACACCGCATTGGAATCAGGGTGTGCCTACTGCGGGAGACAGGCCACGGGGTGGCAGCGTGTCAGGAGTTTGCTGCGCAGCGGGTTCAGAGGAGACCGGGTGTGGCACAGCAGAGGCGTTGGTGTTTTCGGTGCCTGGGGCCGCATCAGGTGCGAGTGCCCTTCAAGCACCAACTGTAGGTACTGCCAGGGTGCACACCATCCGCTGCTTTGCATGAATCGCTCCGGAGGCGCCGGGGCAGCGCTGGATCGGATCAGCGAAGGAGCCTGCCCACCAAGGGAGGGAGCAACGCCCCCCCTCCAAGGAGGAGCCCACCTCCGCATCGGTCACAGGGACAGGCAGGGGACGTCAACAGACGGAGCCCACTTACCCAAGGACGTGGGGACGATCCCCACCACGGCAGCAGGTGCCGGATTGGGGAGGGCGGCACAGGAACGTGGCCAAGGACACCCATCCCAGGTACGGGATCCAACGGGCGGGTGTCAGGGGAGCACTAGGCAGCCACCAGGGTACATGCAGTATTCTGCGGGCTTGAGCCACCTGGTTGGGTCTCAAGACCCACGCATGCCTCCGCCTATGCCTGAGTACCCGCGGCTACAGGCGCAACCTCGGTACGGACGTTTGCCGTCGGGGTACTATAGAACTCCAGCCATGGCCTTTATGGGCAGACCTCCTACCAGCAGGAGTGGGACCCATACACAGGTTTGGGTAGTGAGGGGATACCCCGCGGGACGCGGCCTCACCGCGTTTAGATTCCCGCTAGGTAATCGCCGCCTACTCATCAGCTTCGGCCCCGTCCAATCACGGTACTTTTGCCAACGGCTAAGATTTGGGTATGGGGATACGGTGGCCGGACCATTCAAGTAAGAGCCCTACTGGATACAGGGGCTCAGGGATGTATTGTATCGAGTAAGCTGGTGAGTAGGCTAGGCCTAAATGTACGGCCAAGTGAGGATGAAGCTGTAGGCATCGGGGCCTAAATGTGCCTGACATTCGGGGTCAGACGAACTTTGAGTTCACATTAGGTAGCACATGTACAGGGGTCAGCTATCAAGTCTCAGCCGTGGTGCTAGATGAAGTGGTTGGGAAACTCCCTCAGGTTAGGTTACCACCAACGGTAAGAGGGTTAACCACAGGGTTGGAGTTAGCTGATCCTGATTTTGATACTCCTGGTACGGTGGACGTACTTCTCGGGTCAGACGTCCTCGGGAGATTATGGTGCGGTAGGAAGAAGGTACTCCAGGAAACTGGTTTGGTGGCCGTAGATACCACAGGGGGGTATGTTGTTTTCGGCCCAGTTTGGAGACCTCAGGACCTACCAGAAGGGGATCCGGTCCTCTATGGTAGTGTGCTGTCAGAGGTGCTGCAGAGGTTTTGGGAGTCTGAAGAGCCGCCCACGGCGGACAGACGGAAGCCAGAGGATGACGAGTGCGAGTTGTTCTATCAATACAACACTGAGAGATGCCCGTCAGGCAGATTCGTGACCAGGCTACCTTTTCTCCCAAACCGCCCTGCTTTAGGTAGTTCGCGACAGCTCGCGGAACGGAGACTACTCGGAATGGAGCGGAAGATGAGGCGAGACCCAGCACTTCGGCAGAAGTATATAGAATTCATGCGGGAATATATTCAATTGGGCCACATGTCGGTGTCCAGCCTGGATTGGAGGTGTGTCGAGCATTATTTCATTCCACACCTGGCTGTCTTGAAGTCACCTGAGGCGAAAATACGGGTGGTGTTTGACGGTTCTGCTCCTACCTCGAATGGTGTGTCTGTGAACCAATGTTTGCACGCGGGTCCTAAATTGAACCGGGACATTGTGGACATTCTCACAGACTTTCGTTTACACCAGGTAGCGTTTGTCGCAGACGTCAAAATGATGTTTCGCCAAACCATGATACATCCGGATGACCGTCGGTATCAGCTGATTTTGTGGCGTGAGAGCCCAGATGAGCCGATGGTCACATACGAACTTAACACGGTGACGTATGGACTTAAGCCAAGTCCGTATTTGGCAGTACGTACGCTGCGAGAGTTGGCCGCACAGGAAAGGGTAAGATACCCTCGAGCCGCAGCAGTACTGGATCGCGACGTCTACGTGGACGATAAGTATGTGAAAAGTTGTTTAGAATGCCAGAGATATAAACCATCGAATCTAAAACCAGCAGGCTTATTCCAATCAACAGCAAATAATCAACGCTTTGAAGTTTTATCCATCGATTTGTTTGGACCTCTACCTAAAGGCCCTAAAAATGAGAAATGGATATTTATTGTTGAAGATACCGCATCACGTTGGGTAGAATTATTTGCTTTATCTGAAGCAACTGCACAACAATGCGCAATGACATTGCTTAATGAAGTTTTCCTACGGTATGGGTTACCGAGGAAAATAACCAGTGACAATGGAACACAGTTCATATCAGCAGTTATGCAGCAACTAACCTTTTGTTTGGACATTCAGCAAATACTAAGTCCAGTGTATCATCCAGAACCTAATGTGGTGGAAAGAAAAAACAGAGACTTAAAAACACAAATTGCTATTATGATCAAAGACAAGCATGGCAATTGGCCTCAAACCTTGCCAGCTATTCGGTTTGCCATGAATTCAGCATACAATCAGAGCACAGGCTTTACAGCAGCTTACCTGACGTTTGGAAGAGAATTACGAACACCATTTGAAATAGCGCATAATCTGAGTGATGTTGTCCAGTCAGAAAATTTCATACAAGAAATTACACCACAACTACGACAGCTAGCCAGTGACTTAATTATCGCAAAAGAAAACATTGAGATGATGCAAGACAATAACAGGGATAGATCAAATAAGAAACGAAGACCTGATCCTGGCTATAATATGGGAGACTTAGTCTTAGTTGAAACTCATCCGATCGACTGATGACTGATGGTGACTGATGGTGACTACCAAGATAGTGGTTTTTCTGCTAAGCTCGCACCTCGTAGAGATGGTCCATACATGATTACTAAGAAGATTGGAAGTTCTATCTATGAGATTGCTAATGTGAACGAACCTGACAAACCTATTGGCAAATATCACACATCAGCTATAACAAAATTTGAAAAGCGAGATAATAGTAATCCAGAACCAGTATTACCTATAAGAAAAAGAGGTCGCCCAAAGAAGAGGCAAACCATTCCAGATGCTGGTACTCTCACGGGACGTCAACGAGTACCAGAGGGGGAGAATGTAGCAGCATAACAAATCCACACGACGCGCGGGCTCGAATACTTTCTCGCTCGCACAGTCTACCTATCTTACTCGCCAGCCGAACCAACGCGAACGCATACGATGCCTCCCGACGGCTGCTCCCGCGGCCTTATAAGCGCGCGCACGCATACAATTATTCATTCTTTAGCTAGCGGTTAAGCTTGAGAGACGGCCTATGCTATCCTCAGGTGACACCAATAAATGAGTACCAGGGTGAGACAAGCCGATGCGGTCCACCTACAAACTCATAGTGTATGCTTTACGTAGCTAGGATCATTAAGTATAACCTACACACGTATGATTAGTTCCTGAAATGTTTAGTAAGTTTAACTCAAAATAAACCATCTGAAGAGTTCTATCGTCGTCTCATTCTTACCACCTTACATACTTAATTTATTTGACTCTCAAGCAAATCATAAATCAAAAAACGACTAGTATTTATCTATAATATTTTATTTCGTAAAAGTAGCTGTTAACTTCAAAAATGGGCAGTCAATAATAAAATAATTTTGGGCCTTTACTGAAACACAGTCTTCCGTTCCGTTTCGATTGAGGCTCACACAAAGCTATCATATCACATAACCTGCACATACATCAAGCTCTTGAACTATTTTATTTTATTTTATTTTATTTTATTTTATTTATTTTCGGGAATCTTACAGCTATATTAACAAAAAATGGGTACATAAGAATATAGTACGGTACTAAGCCATTAATAAGGTTCCGCCTATAAAAGAAAAGTAGCTCGAACTGTGATTAACATTTAACTGCTTTGCATTTGCAGAAAATATTGAAAACTTAAATGATAGCAAATTACTTAGTTTTTCAAATAATACACTAAGCACAAAGAAAGTAATAACTAAGATAAATAAGTACCACAAGCCACAGACCAGTCAGTCAAGTTTAGTTTATTTGCCTATTGGATTTAAAGTATCGTGTTTAATGGAATAAAGTACCTACTTTTACATTAAACAAATTACATACTATTTTCGCATTAATTATTAATCTCACATTATATCGCCAAAAATGTGGAGTGAATTAAAGTTTTAATTGTCCTGGGAGATGTGTTAAATAGGTCTATATGTTTTGAGAAATAATTATTAAAATTCTTACCTACTCGGCAGAAGTAGGAGTTTTGTTTATAATTAGTACGCGCTCGAGGCAGACACAATCGTAGATTAGGATATCGCGAGTTTCTGCCTTGAGCACATATTTTAATGCCAGACAGGAGATCAGGGACATCCGTCTTACCCAAGGCAATACTGGATAGAAAGAGAACATCAGCGGCGCTCCTTCGGTTTTTAAGTGGAAGTATGTGATGATGCTTACAGCTATCTAGATAAGAGTCATATGGGATTCTGAATTTATAATTTAGACGGCGTAGGAATTTCCGTTGAATCCTTTCAATCTTGTCTATGTAGACATCGTAGCCAGGATTCCAAACTTGCGAGGCGTATTCTAATTGACTTCTGACTAGTGAACAATAAAGAATTTTTAGTGATTTAGGATGTTGAAAAGGTTTTGAAATTCTGAATATGAAGCCAAGAGTTCTTAGAGCTTTGCTAGTTATGGATTCTATGTGTTTATCGTAGAGAAGTTTAGAGTCGAGCTGTACACCAAGATCACGTACAAGTGATGACCTAGTTAGAACTTGACCGTTTAAAGTATAATTGAATAGAATAGGTTTATTTTTCCTCGTGTAAGTAATAATATTACATTTATTTATATTTAGGTCAAGCTTGCATGTACGACAATAGGCTTCAAGTCTATTCAAGTCCTGCTGAAGTAATAAAGCATCATTTACATTGTATACTGATTTAAATATTTTCATATCGTCAGCAAATAAG
Source organism: Phthorimaea operculella (assembly GCA_024500475.1). Lineage (NCBI taxonomy): Eukaryota > Metazoa > Arthropoda > Insecta > Lepidoptera > Gelechiidae > Phthorimaea > Phthorimaea operculella. Next base: position 2,777,827 of record JANFCV010000019.1, on the reverse strand, counting down.
AGACACTTAGATGATTTAAAACAGTCCAAAATATCGTTGATAAAAATCGTGAATAACGATGGTGCAAGAATTGAACCTTGCGGGACTCCGGATGGAATTTTGACTGAAGCTGAACAGAAACCGTTAAGAGCAACTCGCTGAGACCTGTTCTCTACATAGGAGGAGAACCAACGAAACAAGTTACCACGTATTCCAGCTGCTTGCAGCTTTGCTAGAAGTAAGTTATGGTCAATTCTGTCGAAGGCCTTGGAGTAATCGGTGTATATTGTATCAACCTGCCCCCTCCTCCATTTTGGTGGTAACAATATCGGTAAAAGAATCAAGTTAGTAACTGTAGAACGGCCCTGAATAAACCCGTGCTGTTGAGAGCTTATTGAGTTTTTTAGAACTGGGTATAATTGTGAGTGTACAATTTTTTCAAATACCTTGGCCAGAATACACAATTTTGAGATAGGACGATAATTTTCAGTCTTACGCTTTGACCCTTTCTTATAAATCGGTGTTACAATAGCCGACTTCCAAACAGAGGGCATTGTACCCTCGGTTATTGATTTGTTAAAAAGGAGGGAAACGGGTTTACAAATGGATTCGGCACATTGAACAATAAACAGAGGATGGATGTTGTCAGGACCTGCAGACTTATTACAGTCCAGGCCCCTCAGTTGGCGTAAGACGATTGAGTCAGTAATTTCCAAGCTGTGCATGTCAGCCACGGCTGACGAGGCAAGTGAAGTGTAATGTGCGATGACCTCAGTGTCTGTGGATGTCAAGGTAGGTTCCTGATATGTCGAATTGAAGTACTGCGAGAAAATATTACAAATCCCTACGCCAGTATCTGCATTTATATTTCCATAAGTCATGGAATTTGGAAAGTTGTTACACTGCTTCCGATCTTTAACATATGACCAGAAGTTTTTAGGATTGAGTCTTATTGAGCATTCAACATATTTTATGTATTTATTAAAACATTGATCCTCCAGACGCTTGGCACGCTCTCTTAACAGATCAAAACTATGTTCGTCAGCTACATTACCGTAGGTTCTAAATTTGTTAAGGAATTTAAATTTTTCCTTTAGTACCTTTTTGAGAGCCGGAGAGTACCAGCGAGGGAACTTATCTGATCTTACTAATTTATTAGGTACGTACTTATCGCGGAGATCTAAGAGTTTTTTGTTAAAAAGTTCAACTGCTTCATCAATGGTACATGATGAAAACAAAATATTCCAATCGGTCGAGTCTAGTTCGGCGCAAATGGAATCATAATCACCTTTCATGTATAAGTAAGACAGCCGAGGCTCCGAACCCAAGAGCTGGTCATGATAATAGGTAGTTACAACATAAAGCGCAGGATGGTAACCATCTTCCATGACTAAAGGTTCAGTATCTCTTATAACCGTAACACTATCGTTAGAGAGGACCAAGTCCAGTAAGCGTGACTGTTTATTTTTTATCCCGTTGAATTGTGTTAGGTTGCAGAGGTTCATTAGATCGACTAATTCGTGGTGATTAGCGTGCAGTGGCGTAGGTAAAAAGGTACCAAAGTTATCCTGTATCGGTTGCCAATCCATAGAGCTCATGTTAAAATCTCCTATCAAAAGTATCTTATCTAATGGATAATTACACGAGATATTTGCAACGTTATCACAGAAATTAGTAAGCTGTTTAGAGAACGTTTCACCCTGATACTCATCACATAAATACAAACAGCATACATGAACTGAAAGCGGTAATGAGTCGCTGCCGGTTTTAGTTGTTATTGTTACCCACAAGTCCTCTGCAGTAGTACACCATTCCGGCCTTTCTTTAACCTGCAATCCACAACGAGCAGCTATCAAAACCCCCCCTCCCCTTAGTTGTCCCAGGCGCTCATAATCACGATCCCTTCTCCATACCATGTAATTACTACCAAACAGTTCCTCATCAGATATACCATGTAAAAGCCATGATTCCGTCAGTAAGATAAGTTGTAAATTTTTTAGTGATAGATTCCTTCTAAATACCTCAGTCTTCGTGCGCAGTCCCCTGACGTTCTGATAATAAATATTTAATGTCATCGATTAATAAAAAATATTAAAAATATTTTATATTTTCTTAAAATCGTCAGGGGGCGGGGCGCAGTAAAGACGCGGCAAAGGAAAGGAATCCAAAGTGTAGTAATAAAAATAAAATGTAGATATGATAGCGGCTTTAGTAATAGGTATAGATAACTCATTAGCAGCCTACACGGGTGGGCGGTGCCGGCGATTCTTGTAAACAAGTGATCAGCTGATAAGATCGACCCGGCCGGGTAGGTATGTTTGAGGAGTTGCATGATAGTTACGATATTTCTTGTAGGTAAAAGCATGTGATATCTATAAACGTACTTACTTGATCGTTTATGAGAATTATGGTGGAAATAATTGCTTGTAAATAGGTGTATAATAAATACTGTAGTCGTGAGGTGTTGTGACGGGTGACCCTAAGTGGATAAAAATAAGAGAGGGTACTCGTCATCAGTTACAAAGATTTTATTCAAATATCAAATAAAACAACCGGAAGGGTCGCGGTAGGTACGGCCTAAGTAGTCTGTTTTCGCTGGCGTAGAACGGTACTCCCCTGGCGAAGAAGGTCGACAGGCGGCTGGGTCTTCACTTCAGTGTAGAGGTCTCGCAGTCGCAACTAATAGTGAGCTGGTACTGCAGGAAGCGTCTTCACTTCGGAAAGTCCACCGTCATGGGTGTAGTGCGTAGCGGAGATATTCTTCTGGATGTTTCTTAACCCGTAGGGTAACAGTTCCGTGGGTAACAAACCCGAAGGTAATCCCCTGTGAATAAATGTTCACGCTGTAGAATGGTGAATTCCTCCGCTGATAGTGAACCCATGAAGTGCGTCTTCTTAATAAAGGGAAGTAGCCGAGAAAGCAGAAGGTGTAAGCGTTCATTATCAGAACGGAGATTACAAGGTTGCAGTTTGAGTGACTTGCAAATATTAGTAGGTACTTGAGGAAAATGCTAGAATGAACAGTTTATCGATGCACAAGCATTAAATGGAAATAGCATTTCTACTTATCTATGCATTAATATAAAAATGCACTAATATAAAATTACGGAATAACTCACTAATAAATAAGTAGCGGTTAGGAACATTTGAATAGCTAGCCTGTGCTCTGAGCGTTACGGTACTTGTTACGGTAAAATAAAATTACGGAATAACTCACTAATTAATAAGAAGCGGTTAGGAACATTTGAATAGCTAACCTGTGCTGAGCGTTACTGTACTTGTTTGTTACGACACAAAGTATATAGGTACCTACGCCGGGGGGGCTTGATGCTTGGTAGCAGAGATAACATAACATATAACAAAGCTTACATAAGCCTACAGCAAAAATGCTTCCGGTGGAAGCCACAGGTATTTAATATGAACACTAAGTGGTGAATTCTAGAACTAGTACATGGAATATACTTGATCAACACTTACCCAATTGGGGTTTCCTGTTGCGCGTAATAACTATATAAAACTATGGCAATAACGTGCCGATGTCGAGGTACGTTACCGGCGTCTTTTACGATAACGGTTTTATTTGTTTATGGGAGCGCGTCACGTCCTAGTGCGTGAGGCGAGATTTTCGGAATGGCCAGTAGCGGTCAACCGTAGCTCCGACACAAAGGCACGGAGACAGCCGAAACATGTCGATAGTTTCCGAATGTGGACCCGGCGGTTGTTAAGGGCCGTCTTGACCAATCAGCTTGCTTAAAATATCACGCCATGTTTTAGACAAAGGCTGGAATGTGGTACCTGGCATCTACTGACGCCGATCGGTTAACAAAGAACTCGACGGCCTGAGTATTATAGCCGCATCTCGACTTGGAATTTGTAAACAGTGACGATTTCAGATTTGATAATATCCTACTATGAAATTATTTTGTTACTAAGGTATTAGGTTTGTAATTAGGTTTAATTAGAACACTTTAGGTGTTTAAGTTAAATTAGTAAGAATATGTAACTGCAACGTTACATTACCCGCGCGCCACAAAAGGATTTTATTGCATCTTTCCGCAATAAAATCCGTACTATACAGTTGCTTATTCGTGTTAGCACTTTCATATCTAACTTTCATACTTCTCACAAACAAAAACAAACAATAGGAACCACAATATGGGTTTCTAACGCATCCATTCATTAGGTTAGGTTACTAATATATTAACTGATTAGAACCCGCACGAATATGTTTAGTACTTCCGGATAGATAACCTGCGCGATAGGTAAGTAAGGACAGTTAGTTAGTTGCCTAATGATACCGTGCCAACGCCAACCGACCCTTCTGAATTGTCCTATAGTCGCCTCTTACGACACCCACAGGAAGAGTTGGGGTGGTGCTATTCTTAACCGACACCACACGGGAAATGAAAATCAAAATTATTTATACAAACTAACCGATTTAAGATCTTTAATATGCCAAGTTCCAATGTTTTTCTTGACATATCTTCAAGCACATAGACCAGAGGGGACTTCTTTGCAATAACTCGGCACTTAATGAATTTGGGTGCGAGTTTTTGCAAAATACTTGTCTTTGTTACTTAAAACGTAAGTACGTTTCATCACAAGATCACCTACTCTAAATTCCAACGGCTTCCTGCGAGTGTTGTAATGAGATGCGTTTTTTATGTGAGCGTGCCAGAGTTTTGATTGAACATTGGTGAACAGTTCCGACAGGCAACCCAAGTTTTCTGCATAGATGTCCCGTGGGAGAAATAGTATTTCATCACCTAGGTCATTATCAACGTAATGTGAACCGCAGGTTACAATTTCTCTGCCATAAACCAAGAAGGAAGGCGTGAAACCAGTCGCCTCACTGACGGAATTGTTCATGGCAAATTGAATTTTTGGCAGGAAAATGTCCCAAGACCTGTGATCATCATCAACATATGTTGACACGCATGTTATAATTGTGCGATTATAACGCTCAACGGTGTTAATTTGTGGGGTATATTTAGGTGTGAAGAAAATATTTGGGATTTTATACCTTTCAAAGAGTGACTCCGTGTGTTTGCTTATGAACTGGCTTCCATTGTCCAAATAAACCGTTTGGGAATTCCGTGAACTAGAAATACCGAGTCCTCCAGGAATTTGCAGACGGAAACTGCTGTTGCAGCACGTAAGGGAGTAATAAGACAAAACTTCGAAAAGCAACAAGTGACAACCAAAATGTAGCTGTTTTGCTTCCGAGTGACGGGTAGTGGGCCCATGAGGTCAATGGAGATAACCTGAAAGGGGCGACTGCACTGTTTTGGACGACCCATTTCACCTAAAGTCTGATGATTTTGTGCCTTATAAGAGAGACACTTTGAGCATGTACTGACGAATTTTACGACGTCTTTGTGCATACCCGGCCAGAAATAACGCAAAGCAAGGCGATTATATGTCTTAAAGATACCAAGATGACCCGCCGTGGGCTCTGCGTGGTTCTCATTAATTACCTGCTCACGCAACTCGCAAGGAACAACCTCCTTCCAAGAGAACTCCGAAAGTAAGCCCGATTCGTGCTTGTTCTTCGTGAGTCTGTACAGGGCATTGTTCTTTATTAGATAATTTGAATAATTTTGTGGTTTTGTTAAACAGGAATTGTATATATTTTTATACCATGGGTCGTTGGTTTTAGTGAAGTAGTCAGAAGTGCTTATGGCATTCACAGAAACAGCCCTCGATAAGGCATCAGGAATGACGTTATCAACGCCTCTGCGGTGTTTGAGCTCAAAGTTGAACGCGGACAATCTAACGCCCCAGCGAGCTAGCCTCCCAGTAGGATTATTTAGAGACAGGAACCACTTTAAAGCGCTATGATCTGTATAGACCGTGAATGGCTGTCCGTTCTCCAAATAACACCGCCAGTGCTCTAAAGCGATGACAACGGCCAAGGTTTCTCGTTCTGTGATGCTGTAGTTCCTCTCTGCCGCTGATAAGGATTTGCTCATGTAAGCGATTGGGTGCTCCTTACCGTCTATGACCTGGGTGAGCATAGCGCCTACACCGTAATTACTGGCATCGGTATGCACCTCAAATGGCTTGCTATAGTCAGGACAGCAGAGAACGGGAGCTGAGACAAGGCATTCCTTCAGCTTCTTGAAGGCAGCGTCAGCTTCTGGTGTCCAAACGAAAGCTGGACCACCTTTTTTATTCGAAGTCAGCTTGTTAAGTGGGCCTGAGATTGTGCTGAAATTGGGGACGAAGCGTCGATACCAAGTTGCGGTCCCGAGAAAACGCTTAATGTCCTTTCGACAAGTAGGTGTCGGATAGTTAACAATAGCTTGCACTTTCTCTGGATCGGTACGAAGCCCACTACTGTCAACAACATAACCCAAATATTTCAGTTGACTTCTGAAGAATTGACTCTTTCTTTATTAATTGTTAAGTTTGCCTGTTTCAGTTTCTCCAGGACACGAAGTAAAAGAGAGACGTGGGTATTGAAATCATTTGAGACGATAATTATGTCGTCCAAATAAGCAAATACTTTAAGATCGAATTCCTAAAAGTAGGTCCACGAGACGTTGCTGCGTAGCAGGGCATTGGTCAACCCGAACGCGGTTCGTTTAAAGCAAAATGTACCACGACTCGGAACATAGAATGCTGTCTTTTCTCGATCTTCGGGAGCTATGGGTATTTGCCAAAAGCCTTAGATAAATCTATGCTGGATAAGTAGCGAGCATCACGTAGATTATCAAGGATTTCGGACACGTAGGGTAAATTGTACGCGTCACGTTTAGTCACCGAATTGAGCTTCCGGCTATCGAGACAGAAACGGGCTGTCCATTCTTCTTGTTGACGATTAATACCGGGAAGACCAAGCGCTTTCGCAAGGCTCAATGACGTCGAGACTCAACATTTCGTCTACCTGTTCGACAAGAATGCGTTGTTTTTCGGGAGACATTCTGTAGTAACGTTGCCTAACAGGCAGAACGTCCCCTGTGTCAATCCTGTGAGTGACCAATTTTGTTTCACCCAAACCCTTGTTCTCTGTAGAAATATCATTAAATTGCGCAATAATATTGTCAGCTATAGCCTTCTCTGACTGACTCAAGTGATCATAAGCTTGTAAACAGGAAGAAGGAGCTGAATCAATGCTTGCAATAGATGTCACGTCCTTGAGAAAAGAAATGCTCTTAAGATGGTTAGGGAAAAGTTTGAACTTGAGCCAGAAATCAATGCCCAAGATGAGATCTATTTTTATGTCAGGCACAACGAATGCCTCTATTAAACGGGTGGTACCTTCAAATTTGGCGGGTAAAATCATATGACCAATACTATGCATACGTTGGCCACCAGCAGCGGTTACAGTAAGACTTTGGCCTTGTTGTAGTTTAAAACCTTGCTTTTCAAGATCAATATGCCTATTGTTACCTATAATTGTTACTACTGCACCGGTATCCAATAGACCTAACATAGAAATGTGGTTAACGTATATGGTCGCATACGGACGGGGATCATCAGTTGGTTGATCCTGCAGAATTGTACACACTTTATAAGAATTGAAATAAAATTTTATAGTTTGTAACCATTTAGACCAATCTTCACTGTCTGACTTATTTTTTTTTATTCCGGTGTTACAATTCTGCAGTCCCACTAGTTTTTGACGGAGGGCTATGTTTACTAGTATTACATTTAGGGCACGATGGGGTCTTGTAACCGACCTCACCACATACGAAACAGATTATTTTACTCCTATCTGCCGTGCACTGGCGTAAATGGTGTGTGTTATCACGACACCGTGGGCAAAATTTAGGTTTTGCATTTGAAGTGTGCAGAGCATGTACATAATTATTAGGGTTTAGCTTATTTACATTTGCTCTGTAGTTTGGGTAAGACCTGTTTCTATCATAATTATTACCAACATTAGAACTTGGTTTGTAATTTTGATTTGAGTTATGAGACCTATTAGATGAATGACCATTGTAAGCGTACTCCGGTGCCAATGTTTCTGACGAAGGTCTTGGTGGTTCCTTATAATTAGCAAGGCGAGCATGGATGTTCTCATAATTACGGCAAAGAGACCTCAAGGTGTCAATATCTGGGATTGTAGTTGCCGATGCTAATGTACTAGCATAACATGGTTTAATGTTATGGAGGAGGATTTCTAATTTATCCTCGTTGGACAATTCGGAAGATAAACGCGAAAATAGTCCGGACATAATAGAGAGATATATGGTAATATTCTCATTTTCACCCTGAGTTCTAGCACGTATTTCCGAGAGCAGCCGGTAATCGTAATCTGTTTGATCGAAATCTTTTTTTAGACGAGTAAGTAAGGCATCCCAATCAGAACTGTCATCCTGACCGTCAAGACCACGGAACCAATGCAAAGCGTCACCCGTGAAAATCTCTGTTGCATAAGACAACAATTTCGATGATGAGATATCCCTAGCTTTGCGAAATTCCGTAATTCGCTGAATAAAGGAGCGAACACACGACTTCCCGTCGAACTTAATCTTAGTGAGTTCGCCAGCTATAGCACGCTCGCATGAAACGTTAATATTTAAAGGTCGCATAGACGAGTGTTGATCTAAGTTTATGTTTGCGATAGGTGTAATTATTTTGTCCTCTACTGGTGCTTCTACAGCTGCATTGTACCGAGTGAACAGAGACTGATACTCCGTAAGCAAGCATTATGAGCAGAAAGTGTACTCTCATCAGGACTTAACCTGTTAAAACGATGATATAGGTGGTGCAATAAATTTTGGACACGAACTGACGTCTTTTTTTCCAAAGGAGCATCAAGAAGTAACTTTATCTTCGTTAAAACATCGGAAATACCCTTTAAATCTTCCTCAATTTCTAAGGGACTGTCTGTAATATCCTCTGAAGGAAATTTGGGACCCAAGTCCACGATTTGTTTACGCAATTCAATAACCGTCGAACCAGGCTCGCTGCCTCTAATGAGCACCTCGTATTCTAATTCCGTCTTTTGTAACGATAAAAATTTTACTGGGTATTCCATAGTTATAGGAAAAAATGAGATTGTTTAAAAGAGAAAAATAAAAAAATGTGTAGCCTCTCAATTAACGTAAGTGTTGATCAAGTGTCCCTACTCCGTTCTGTTACAGAAGACTAACTAAATAACGTTATGGTTGATTTAAAATTAAAAATCTGAAAATGTAAAAACACAACACAAAACCAAAAAGAAAAACAAAACATAAAATTCAGCTAGTGTGTACACCAACAGTACAGTGTATAATTAAAATACAGCTGCTGTGCGTAACAAAAAAAAATTGAGACAGAGAGAAGAAAAAGAAATATGACGTGAAGAATTTGGTGGTGACTTCGACGACAAGTTTCCTCTGCCGGTTCTTACGGCACCCTCGGATTGAAAAGGGGTGGTACTATTCGTACCCGGTACCACACGGGGAAAAAACGTAAAAATACATTCGTTAAAAAAAAACAAAATCAAAAATTTTTACTGAGACGTTACAATACGAAACAAACAAAAAAAATAAATGCAGTGTACACCCTAGCTGACGGCAACCAAAAAATAACGTTTCACAAACACAAAAACAAAAGAACACTTAACACACAACTACTACTACACAGCAAAAACAGACTCTTGTATACCACGTTAAAGGGCGCCAATGTGACGGGTGACCCTAAGTGGATAAAAATAAGAGAGGGTACTCGTCATCAGTTACAAAGATTTTATTCAAATATCAAATAAAACAACCGGAAGGGTCGCGGTAGGTACGGCCTAAGTAGTCTGTTTTCGCTGGCGTAGAACGGTACTCCCCTGGCGAAGAAGGTCGACAGGCGGCTGGGTCTTCACTTCAGTGTAGAGGTCTCGCAGTCGCAACTAATAGTGAGCTGGTACTGCAGGAAGCGTCTTCACTTCGGAAAGTCCACCGTCATGGGTGTAGTGCGTAGCGGAGATATTCTTCTGGATGTTTCTTAACCCGTAGGGTAACAGTTCCGTGGGTAACAAACCCGAAGGTAATCCCCTGTGAATAAATGTTCACGCTGTAGAATGGTGAATTCCTCCGCTGATAGTGAACCCATGAAGTGCGTCTTCTTAATAAAGGGAAGTAGCCGAGAAAGCAGAAGGTGTAAGCGTTCATTATCAGAACGGAGATTACAAGGTTGCAGTTTGAGTGACTTGCAAATATTAGTAGGTACTTGAGGAAAATGCTAGAATGAACAGTTTATCGATGCACAAGCATTAAATGGAAATAGCATTTCTACTTATCTATGCATTAATATAAAATGCACTAATATAAAATTACGGAATAACTCACTAATAAATAAGTAGCGGTTAGGAACATTTGAATAGCTAGCCTGTGCTCTGAGCGTTACGGTACTTGTTACGGTAAAATAAAATTACGGAATAACTCACTAATTAATAAGAAGCGGTTAGGAACATTTGAATAGCTAACCTGTGCTGAGCGTTACTGTACTTGTTTGTTACGACACAAAGTATATAGGTACCTACGCCGGGGGGCTTGATGCTTGGTAGCAGAGATAACATAACATATAACAAAGCTTACATAAGCCTACAGCAAAATGCTTCCGGTGGAAGCCACAGGTATTTAATATGAACACTAAGTGGTGAATTCTAGAACTAGTACATGGAATATACTTGATCAACACTTACCCAATTGGGGTTTCCTGTTGCGCGTAATAACTATATAAAACTATGGCAATAACGTGCCGATGTCGAGGTACGTTACCGGCGTCTTTACGATAACGGTTTTATTTGTTTATGGGAGCGCGTCACGTCCTAGTGCGTGAGGCGAGATTTTCGGAATGGCCAGTAGCGGTCAACCGTAGCTCCGACACAAAGGCACGGAGACAGCCGAAACATGTCGATAGTTTCCGAATGTGGACCCGGCGGTTGTTAAGGGCCGTCTTGACCAATCAGCTTGCTTAAAATATCACGCCATGTTTTAGACAAAGGCTGGAATGTGGTACCTGGCATCTACTGACGCCGATCGGTTAACAAAGAACTCGACGGCCTGAGTATTATAGCCGCATCTCGACTTGGAATTTGTAAACAGTGACGATTTCAGATTTGATAATATCCTACTATGAAATTATTTTGTTACTAAGGTATTAGGTTTGTAATTAGGTTTAATTAGAACACTTTAGGTGTTTAAGTTAAATTAGTAAGAATATGTAACTGCAACGTTACAGTGTAAAATGGCGATATAATGCATTAAGTGGTTTAATAGGTTTTCATTTGACTTCGATTGAAATAACAATGAGTGAATGGTCTTACAGGTTGGTTTTTCTGGCAAAATTAATAGAAAAATAACAACAGAATGGAATAGAACACACAAAAATAGTACGAAAAAAAGTCATTGTATTTTTTTCAGGTCTTCAGAGGTCTGGATGTGTAGTATAGGTGAAGTTTCGTTCTTCCTCACTAGGATCTTGCAATGTTGTACCCACTTAAATTGATAACCTTTCCCGTTAGCAGCTTCTTTCGTTTGGTTAAGTAGTATCTTATTTTCGCGTGTAAGGTGGTCGTTAATGTAAACACGGCTGGCGCTGTTGTGGAATCCAATGTCGCTTGCAGTCAACTCCTTGTGAAGTCTGGCCTTTGCGATGAAGTTTTCTTTTGTGTAACGTGACGTAAAGCATACGATGACTGGTTTGTTTTTGTCCGCTGATTGAACTCTGGATACAAAATTGATCTGGTCATTTGTAACCGGGTACTGGATATGCCTACTGATAGCACAGATGACATTCAGAAGATTTTCATTTTTCTGGATTGGAATACCCTTGATTTCTAGGTTATTTAAGCGTAACCATTGTTCCTTAATCGCAATTTCATGATTTAGACTGGACACTTTTTTTTCTAGCTGAAGGTAGTTATCGGCGTTATCCGGTTTAGTCTCCAGGGCTGTTATTCTGGATGTAAGGGCATCATTCTTCTCATTTAAAGTGGTTACTTTCGTCTGAAGGTCCGAGATCGAATGCTCAAACGAAGTAAAGCTGTCTTTCAGAGACTTAACGTCTTGGAATAGGCCAGGAAGCGGCTGGAGCGTCTTGTTGATGCGTTCAATACCTTGACGAAGCTCTTCTAGAACGAGATCAGCAGTAGTTGGAGTAGGTCCCGTCGGTACTCCCTGCTTGCAACCCATACACATGGACGTATAAAAGGGCGGACAGAGTCGCGCTAATAAAACCTCTGTGTAGCCCCAAGTCAGCCAGTTGGCTGTACGTACAAGAACGCACGCACACATTCACACCAAACCCAGCCATTCCGAACGCAAACGTCAGCCTACCCTACCGATTTTTGCAAAATAAACAAAAATAAAACATCATGTCGTGCGTTGTAAGAATTTGAAAAAAACAGCAGAGATCAAAGGAATAAAAGTTCGGGAATCACGTTTCACAGGTAAATTAATAATTTGATTACTCATTTTCATGTTTTAAATTATTTAAATTAGCCTCCAACTGAGGGCTGGTGTTGCCATTATTCACGTTATAAATTTCCCTAAAGTATAGGTAATTATTGGGTGGGTGGGTTCAAAAAATTCGGTTTCACCACATCTTAAAATTAGAAAACGAGACAAGAATTTCTCAAAGCAAAAGAACGTATTATAAAAACCTACTCAACATATGGGATGTAAGTCGTAAATAGAACAATTCAATATAATCGTATTAATAACTGTGTTTTATTGGTAAAAAGAATCCTAACATGGCAACCCTAATTCACTCACACAAGTTTATCCGCCGCCATTACGGTTATTCAGTTTTGACATAACTGGCATTCTGTCCGCCCTTTTATACGTCCATGCCCATACACAGCAGGGTTCCTTGCTTGGCTGCACCCAGTTTGCGATAGTTGGATTCGGATATATTAGCACATGCAAAGCAGTAAATGACCCCACACCTCGAACATGTAACACCATTGGTGAAATCCTCTTCGCACTTCGGACATCTATGCATTTTTGAATATTATAATTATTAACTGCGTGACGGTAGGTAGACGAACGAAAAGCGAGAGCGCTTGAGTATGTATGCGCGTATAAACGGCCCGGTGGCGCGAGGCGTACTGAATGAATTGACATGAATTGACAAGATGACAAGCAGCACCGAGCGGCCGGAAGCGACATGAAGATGCATCGAGCGGCGCCGCCCATTGCATCTTGATGCCGCTTGAAAATGACATTGCAGCGTCGCGTCGCGTCTCGTCTCGTCGCCTTCTGTGGGAACTGACCCTAAAGTTTCCTTCGATAAATGATTTCTTTGCTGGACTCGAGGACTATTCAAAAATACCTTAAAAAACGTGTCAAAAGTGGTATAATCCGTTTGTCTGCAATGTGTACTTCAAACTCAGCTCGCGAGGTGCCTTTTTAAAATAATTGAGTAACTGTCAGATGTTTGAAGATGAGCTGATTCTGGCTTATATTTGATTAAAATATGGCGTACTTATAAAATGTTGTACATTTTACAAGTACGCCGGGTCAATCTACCGAGCGCAGCCATTTCTTGACGCTGAAAATATTGACATGATTTTTACTTTTCCACAATTTTGTTTTGAATGCACCAGCATTATTCCACCAAGTTGTTGCTTGATCACCATTATCTATCAGTTGATTTGAATAGACTCAATAAACCGGGTTTATCACGTGATAAACCCGGTTTTCGTAGCTCCTTCTCTACAATTTCTCGTAGCGATCACCTACGCTCGAAATTCCTTTCTCATTGCACCAATTTCATTAACTTTTATTGGCATATTGTTCACTTCTGAGTACTAGGTATAAGTAGAACAATAAACTCATTTATTTTGTAGTTTGTAGATCCTCAGTTACTTTGGTCATAGATAGGAATCCTAGGACAAATCAAGTTCAAGAATTTTAGTAATCACGCTGTAATAGATAAGTATTGCCGTCCAAATTAAAACAGGTACTTAACTGTATCAATAATGTAGATCAAAAAAGTTTATAAATTTAGCTCACCCAATCACGCCACTGTACAATCCTAAAACTAAAATAGTACCTAAGTATATGACTAGGTATATGAGTATGGTGAGTATAAGAAATATTGTGTGTCGTGTCTCCCTATCCACTTGCTAACAAGTTTTATAGTCTTATTGTTGGACTTTGCTCTATGGGTTCATCCAGAAGGGTTAGAGTTCATGTTTTCTATTACTGGTTATGCGGTGAATGACCATGTAGCCCAACCTGCGTAGTTGGTCTGTCTCAGGACTTAGAAATCACAGGTTCGACTCTTAGCTATTGGTTACTTATCTGCTGAAATTAGGTTCTTTTGACTAACTGCACTTAATCACGTATACCACCATGAAAATAATTCATGTAACAAGCAAATGTATTAAAAAACAAAAACCCGACTGCAGCAATTTCAAAGTTTTATTTTACGATAAAAATCCGCCATCTTGAATTTATGACTTTTTAATATAGCCTGTGTCACTCGCACTGCTGAGACGACACCTCATATTGTCAAGATCGCCCAGACGTTTGGGCTGTAGCCCGTGAAAACGAATTTCTTGTCTACATACTCCCGAAAAACATAACCCTCCTTAGGCAGTCGGGTAAAAATCTTTATCAACGTGACTTTGAGCTAAAAATGGTACTGCCGGTACCTAAACTGGCTCACATTTCCAAGATATGTTGCTTCCTGGATGCGCTATTTTCAATTTACAGTGCAGTCACGTCTGGAATAACACCATGGATAATAAATAAGCAACCTGACGCTTCCATAAATAACCACATGCAATGATCATTTAATGTTCAGGGTAGGTATGTTCTACTTGTCAAACTAAACGATGTTCAACGTTTGTTAAACATTTTGTGGAAATATTATGAATATTATTATACTTATATTTCCACACAAAGAGACTTTAAAAAATACCAATATTTACCTCTAGCTAGAGGTATCCGTCTCGTACGTCCCGACTTTTTCTTTCATTACGTGAGGTTACTGTTGCAATTCATATTCACTAAAAGAACATACATACTTATTTTGCTTGGGGAAAGTTGATAATTTTCATGTGCTGGTTGTTCACTTTGACTGAAGTCGTGACTTATTTTATTGCCGTTAACCCTGTATGAAATTCGGGACCTAAAAGGGGGAGTAAATCGGGAAAGCAGGCTTCCCTTCTTTTCCTGAAGCTTACATAAATAAGCTACACACATACCAAGTTTCATGCTTTCTGTCCGATGGGACCATACCTCCCTCCATCTAAGCTCGGAACTAAGAAGTCGTACTAAGACCACATGCCTGACAATGTGACTGCAATACTGTCGCTTCCTGTTGCGTGTAAGGAACCCACCATTTAAGTGGTAGATATCTACTTTGTATGGCTATTTACTTGTCATTCTTGATGGAGTACGCAACTGGATTGTGTCCAGCGATCGGTTGTGCAAACGCTCAAATTGATTGATGACAGTGTGTCATGTCGTGTGCGTGCGCGCTGAGTTGCGTATCGAAAGGAGAGTCGCTCGCTAACTAGCGAAAAATACGACTTCATCGGGGCAACTACTAATGCAAAGATGGGAAAATCATCATGAGACTGCAACTTTACACTAAAATACTCTTAACATTGGTTTATTATTGAGAATTGTTTTTAGCACAAATTAGGGAGGCTGCGCGCGGGGCCGAGGAAATCATGTTTCAGGAAATTAACAGTAATATCCCCTGACGAATTTCTGAACCACTCTGAACCACCACCACACAGTCGGTCTTTCTCAGGAGCATGGAGCGTGTGTAGAATTTTGTATAAAATATTTTAATGTAAAAAACAGTGTTATACTTATAAACTATAACAGAGTCCCAAAAAGTGCACAAAAACAGTTACGCGGGCTTTGTACCTAGAGCTCGTGTAAAACGTCTGAACATGCTCCATAATAGAATAAAATGGAAGTCACGGGTGTATAACTGTGTATAGACAAGGTGATTAAAAAAATAGTTCAGTTTTAGAATTGACCCTTCAATCGTAATGTTTTTGCGAAATTCTCTACTCTATCAGCTGATGGTAATCATAACATCTATTTTAATCGCGTAATGAGTTTGGCATTGCACTGTCAACCACAAGCTTCCCGGTTTACTGAGTAGCCGAGTAGGAAGCCATGTAGTATGTAGGAACACTCGTGTTTCGATTATTGCGAATTGCAAACGATGTGCTTCCTAGTTCCAGTTGAATCTAGGGTTTTGTAGTAACTACCTAGGTACCTGCCTAAGTGGTATCCTACTTGCAAACGCTATACTACTTCCCATATTTGAACCTAGGTTTATCTAGTACCTGAGGGGTGTAATCAAGGCCGTCATTAAGTAGGTACCTACATTGGGCTGATGGGCACATAGGCAGCATTTTTAACAATCTGGAAGCCATGTAGTATGTAGAAACACTCGTGTTTCGATTGTTACGAATCGCAAACGACGGAGCGCTTCCTATTTCTGGTTAGATCTAGGTTTTTCTAGTAGATGATGAAATCCTACTGTTATGCAAACGCTTTAGAACTTGCTTAGTTCACGCGGTCATATTTGAATCTAGGGGTTTCTAGTTAGTATCTACCTAAGTGGTTTTATCCTACTTGCAAACACTGCATCACTTTATCCTAAATTGACCCACCTTGTTAGAGGGATCAAGATATTTATTTATTTACTGCACACAAGAACATTAGACAAAACAGAAAAAATAAAGACATACGACACAACAGGTACAGCTTATTTCTATGAAGAAATTTATTTCAGCCGACCTACGCTATGTTATGCTACGACCTATGCTAGATAGGTAAGGTTAATTTGCAGCTAATATAGTACCCTATCAACGACTTACATGTACTCTTCGTTGTAATTCTTGGATGCAAACTTGAAGAAAATGTATTTACGGAAGCTATCTGTCAACATCTATGACTTGTTATAATTAATTCTTACTTTTTTGTTACCTTTGAATCATACATCTTTTTCCAATTTGTCATTTTATAATATAGATGGTTTAATTTGACATCCTACAACTTTTTACAACATATTATTATGATGTATATGATGCTGATTTAATAATAATAAAATTGAAGTGCATTTTGAAATTTTCTTTGTCCCAGGGATTTGACATGTCAGTTACGAAATACGTAAATTCTGAAATTGAAGTGCATTTTGAAATTTTCTTTGTCCCAGGGATTTGACATGTCAGTTACAAAATACGTAAATTCTGAAATTGAAGTGCATTTTGAAATTTTCTATTGTCCCAGGGATTTAACATGTCAATTACGAAATACGTAAATTCTGAAATTGAAGTGCATTTTGAAATTTTCTTTGTCCCAGGGATTTGACATGTCAATTACGAAATACGTAAATTCTGAAATTGAAGTGCATTTTGAAATTTTCTTTGTCCCAGGGATTTGACATGTCAATTACGAACTACGTAAATTCTGAAATTGAAGTGCATTTTGAAAAGAGACATCCGGAAAATGTGTGAAACGCGGGCGGAGAATTTCGACTGAAGTGAGAGTTATACAGGTTTAAAGTACATAATTAATAAAGCAAAGCTCCTAAGGTATATTTTAGAAAATTATCCCCGTTTTTTATTAAAATAAGTTTTAAATAAGTGAAGTGGTAATCATAATGATAATGCTGGCAACACTATGGTAAAATCTCAGTTTGGCACCGCTAAAAGAGCTCGTATCCGAGCCAGAAACCCTCTAATTAAGGCTCCAGCAGACCAATGCTACGTCGCGTAGACGCAGACGCATGCAACGGTTGTAATGTATGGAGCTGTATTAAGTGGGCATATACGCGTCATTTTCTGGACTTCTTATTTTAATTGCATTGCGTGCCGTATCCGGTATGCGGCAGCCTTAACGCAGACGGAGTGCAGCGCGGGTGCTTTCGTGCAGTAAATAATATAGAGATGACAGGGCCCCAAGTCTGCTAAATGAAAATCGTTTCACTTGGATGTCGATGGCTTGTCAGTTGCATGGTTTTGGTCATTTCGTAGTCTGCTAACAGTTTTAATGGAAAATCACAGTGGCAATAGAATGACAGTTGTGTGTCGCTGGCATTACAATGGCTAAAAATTAGCAGACTTGGGGCCCAGGTGTTGCGTTGCGTGCGTACGTCTGTCATCTGACCATTCCATTACTGCACGCACGCACGCGTGCTACGTTCGGTCTGCGTTAGCTTTAAGGGCATGCTCTGCGTCGCTGGGACTATCAATGCGAGGACCTGCACTGCTTGAAGTAAGGGCATGCGCTGCGTATGCTTGCCGGTGTGGCAGGGTCTGCGCGCCTGCGTAGAAATACACGCTACGCGACGTGACGCGACACAAGGCGACGCGTCCTGTCTGCGGGAGCCTTTACTTTTTCTACCTACTCTACACATGCAACCTCATTAAAAAACTCTTTAGATGCAAAAAAATATCCCTCGGTTGTCAAGTAATATGTTTGACAATTGATTTGTTTACTTTGAGCTTTGATAATTATTTTACTTATTTTGTGCGATTTTTATAGTTTATTACATATTTTACCGTTACCTGCAGACCAGGGGATCGTCAATAATAATTACATCAGTAGGTTTTTAGTGATTTATTGTGCTTTTTATCGAATAACATGATTTCTTGTTTTTGCCTCTAAATCAGTACAATCCAGTATACAGAATGTGCGAATGAAGTCCTATTTGAATACAATTTAGGTATTAAATAATATTCGATGCATAGATAAGTGTAAAATGTTCTAGGGCATTAAAATATACCTATTTATAAACAATGAAATACAATGTTTGTGTTTGTTTTGGTTTAATGACAGATATGAATGACAGTTTACTTTTTAACATTGATACTTCTGCCATAATTCATAAAGGTTTTATAGATACTATGCCGTCATTTAAGAAGGTTTCATATGATTTCGATGGCAATGCAACAAAAATGCATGTTCGTTTCATTTCATTTCATTTTTAGTACCACAATTTGTTTTTATTAAATATAAAAAAATGGAGGTTTTTTAAATAAAATTAAATATATGCTTTAGTAACATTTCAACTAAGCTTTAAAATGATATACTTTTTATATCAGACGAAATTGAAAAACCCCTTTAATATCACCTTTTCTTTGTCCCAGAGATTTGACATGTCAATTACGAAATACGTAAATTCTGAAATTGAAGTGCATTTTGAAATTTTCTTTGTCCCAGGGATTTGACATGTCCATTACAAAATTACGTAAATTCTGAATTAGGGTAGATTTTCTTACGCGTTTTTATTTTGTTTCAGAGTCCAAAATGGTGCAGGAGAATTCAATAGTGGTCAGAAGAATGCCAAACGCTTATTTCTACCCATTTAGTTTGTGGCCTCTACCAAAATTTCCAAACAGAGGTAAGGGAAGGGGTCGTTTTACAAGATTATACCGGGAGTAACAAAAAGGGTATAACAAGCCGAAAATCGATCAAGATACTCATGAAACTGAACGCCTTTCCCATACAACATGGGTACAAATGAAAAAAATATTTGGACCTCCCATAATAAATCAATCAGCTGAATGATCGGCGATGATTTTGTATGGGTCCAATTTTTTTTTATATTTTTACTCAAGTTCAAGGGGAAAGTTGTTCATTTTCATGAGTACCTTGACCTCCTTTCGGCTTGTTATATCCTTTTTGTTACTCGCTGTAATTTGAAAGTAGGTAAGTACAATCCAATGTGGAGTCCATTGCGTAGGTAGACAGTTGGTTCGCAACAGAACGAAAAGTTAATTCCTCAAATTGTTTTGGTACATTGTGTTTTACCTACGACAGAACAGAGACGGTATATGCGTTTGGGGTAAAAGAATGTTTTGTGCATTTGGGCAAACAAATGTGACCAATTAATTGCGCTAGCCAATACTTACTTTGTGCCAATTATCTCCAAAACCACTGGTCCAATATTGATTTGACAGGGGGCACTGCAGTCATACGTCGTGTGAGGATATTTATAATTTTCACATTTAAATTTTATTGTTTTTATTTGTCGAGAAACAATACCCAGATGTTGTATAATCTTATTTTGAAAATTTATTTACAGAACTCGGCGAATCAATTGAAAGTTTCCACCACAAACGAAGTTTGAATAACATCCAAATAAAGCAGAATAAGAGGTAGAACGAACAGAAAACCTTTTAAGTTATTTTATAAGAAACAGTGTTTTATATATTTAGTAAGTAAAAAAAAAGCAAATTTCTTAAAATGATCTGTAAAATTGGCCTAATAGTTTTAAGATTGAATAATTGTATAGTAAAATGTAAGGTTATTTTTAATATAGATTTTTAACATAAATCAATTTTACTTTCAATTTAAAATTCTTTCCTCGACTACCTATCGTGAATCAACTTGATAAAGATAAAGAAAAAGATATTTATTTACAACGACATCTGTGGCACATTTATTGAACTACCGCTCCGATTCGCTCCTACTTTATCTTAGTTCTGCGAAAATCCCCCAGGAGCGCTCCAAGCGTAACCGTAGTAACCGTAGGCATATCGTAGCACATCCGTAGCAGTTTCGTAGCCCTATTGATTACGCATGCGCAGAACAATTTGATCTCTGAAAATACAGCATCTTGCATTTGTAAACATGTCGGTGCTGAAAATGTATTGAAAACGCCCAAATATTCGTGTAGGATACTGAGTCGCCGAACGACCCGGTGAAAATGAAGCTGGGTTTAGTGTGGTTGTTCCTGAGCGTTATAAGGAGTGCAGTGGGTAAGTTTATTTTTCATGTTTTGTTCTATTTCATACAGATTTCCTAATTGTATAGATGTTGGTATTTAATTATAAATGTAATATTTTCTACTAAATATTAAAGTGCTGATACCTACGTGCCTTCAATATTAATAGATAGTATAAAAATGAAGTCGTATTTTGCCTCTGACTGTCGTCGAATTCGCTAACTCCTCCTGAACCACGCAACGGATTTTGATGCAGTTTTTTTGTAATAGAGAGAGTGGTTCAAGAGTTCTTCTGAATTCTTCTTTTTTATTATTGTATAATATATTACACCATAGACCATAGGTATACTTATATATACACTAGATGCCAGAAAATATTCCTTTTTTCCGCGAGAAAATGAATTGCAGCGGGTGAAACCGCTAATAGGTGCTAGTTTTTTTAATAAATAGCAGTAAGTCCAAAAAGTGCATTTAATCTACAAGTTTTTATACAAGTTATTGGTGTTCTTTTACTATAACTTAGCTAATATATACTGTTTATGATTTTTATGATACTATTATGATACTGTTTTTGATTATTTTCCCATACGATTTGAACTTGTCAATGGTTCAGATTGGATTGGACATTATTCATCTTTTTTTGGATTTTCCCAGAAAAAGTCTTAGGCAAAAAACACACGGTAACGTCCATTTGTGCGTCGTTTGTTTGATTTTCCACCTCATACGCAGCGTTGTGCGATGCCGTTTGAAATAAATCGTATTCGTATGGAGGTAAGGTAGAGAATTATATAAATGACGCACAAACGGACGTTGCGAGTGTTATTGGCCTAAGCTAATTCTTAAAAGTGGAAAACTTGCATCCAACACACAATCCACATAAAATGCTTGCGAATAAAATATGTTTATCTTTTATTTTTATTTTTATCACATAAAATTTCAGGCATAAAGTTCCTAGAAGCGAACCCGGATGTAAAACGCCTGTACGATGATTTACTGAGCAACTACAACCGACTGATCCGACCTGTCACTAATGTCAGCGAGATCTTAACTGTCAGACTGGGCTTGAAGCTGTCACAACTCATGGAGGTCAATCTGAAGAACCAGGTCATGACAACGAACCTTTGGGTAGAGCAGGTAAGATTGCCAACAATAATCTTTGCTTAGAAAAGATAGTATACCTATCTGAAAAAGTCATCAACATAGTAGACCCAAGTATGTCATCAACGTAAAGTGATATCTTGACGGACCGGGCTTGAAGCTGTCAGCTCATGTAGGTCAATATGAAGAACCAGGTCAAGACTACGAACCTGTAGGACGGGACAGACAGGATTTAGTCGCTGATACTTTCTACATCTTAAAGCTTTCACTACATTAGATTCTTAGGAAATTGTTAGTTGGTTTGTATTTGTGTTTCAGTTGAACTAGATACAACTTAATATATTTCCATCTTTGAAAAGATTCTATTCAGATGTTAAAAAAAGATAGCTGATAATAAAACTGAAGAGCTATCTCAAAGGTACATAAAAATAAATTAAAATATGGTGACATATTTTGTGTCATGAATTACTATCTGCAAGCAAAACCTTATCCTGTTTGATGCCATTTTTGTAGAAATGGTTCGACTACAAACTGACCTGGAACCCTGAAGAGTACGGTGGTGTAGAGATGCTGTATGTCCCATCTGAACACATATGGCTGCCCGACATCGTGCTGTACAACAACTGGGACGGGAACTATGAAGTAAGTAACATTTCTTTACTTTAGCAGAACTGCAGACTTAATAAGTGAGCGGGTGCAATCACTGTTTCAAAATAACATTACATATCTACATGTATCACGCCTGTATCCCTTGCGGGCTAAGCTGAGCGTAAACGGCTGTAAAAAACGACCTTTTACACCACGTCTGACAAAAGTTTGAGAGTCACTCAGTGACATGTTGTCAGCCTGTCTTGCAATAGACATCAACTCCCAAATACCTACCTTAGTTGCTTTTTATACCACCCACGTTAAAGATATGGGATGATCCTCTTGAAACACAGGTAGATAAAGAGTTGGATTAAATACCTATACTTTGTTTACGTCATTGAATATTTTTTATCTCTGTGTCAAATATCTTGAATTGTGATGCATCTGCATTGAATAAAATAATTACATTCGATACGACATATAGATATTTGAAAATATGAAATATTTAACCTACCAATATTATGCCTTGATAATAAAATAACTATTGTTTACTGTGTCTAGATGTGATGCAGTGTTTCACAAAAAACTAGCAAGTACTTTTAACAAAACATTTAAATAGGTACATATTCATTTTTTTAATGAAGTGAAGTAAAGTTTTGTCAAATTGGTAGGATGTGATATTTCTATATTTTGTTTCGACTAATTAAATCTAAAGAGAATTGAACATTTTTAAGACTTTTCGTTGTGTTTGATTTCCAATAACTCAAAAGATGTGTTTTCTTCCAATTTCAGGTGACTCTTATGACGAAAGCGACCCTGAAATACACTGGGGAGGTAAACTGGAAACCACCGGCGATCTACAAGTCATCCTGTGAGATCAACGTCGAATACTTCCCCTTTGATGAGCAGACCTGCTTCATGAAGTTCGGCTCCTGGACTTATAATGGAGCGCAGGTTGGTATCATCACATAGCTCAACAAGATTAGGATTGGTATATTTAATTCCTAGGATTTTGGCCAAAATACGGGAAACGGCAAGATTGTAGACTTCATTCGAACATTGCCCTAAGCAAAATCAGGAATACAGCTAAAACTCTAGGAAGGCGTCGGATGACCTGAAGGGCGGGAGGTAGCGTCGTCGTCGCCCTGGAGAGCAGGAGGTGGCGTTAGACTGATTTATCCATCTTACTGCAACATACCCATCACGTAGCTGGCCTAGTTTAGGAAGCCACCAGCGATCGTCAACGTCGAGTACCCGTTTGATGAGCAGACCTGCTTCATGAAGTTCGGCTCCTGGACTTATAATGGACCACAGGTTGGTATTACCACTTAACTGGGCTAGGTAAGGGTCGGTATCTTCGTATAGCAGGACTTGATTAGGATTGGTATAAGTAACTGTCGCAGTAAGATGGCAGAATGTGGAATTTGGCCAAAAGCCGGAATATGGCAAAATGGTAGACTTTATTGGAACATCATCCTAAGCAGATCCAGGAATACAGCCAAAATTCTAGGAAGGCGTCGGATGACCTGAAGGGTTGGAGGTAGCGTCGGACGCCCTGGAGAGCAGGGGGTAGCGTCAGACTGATTTTGCCATCTTACTGCAGCATACCCATGAAGTTCGGCTCTTGGACTTTTAATGATATTAATAGGTAAGGCTCAAAATAAGTAAGTGTTTTTGCACAGGTCTTCATAAGTATTTATTCAGAGATAAGAACACAACATTAATTCTAAGTTGTACATTTTTTAAATCCCCGCTCGCTTAATTTGAAAATCAATGTATCCTGCGCCGATGACTTGTTGTGTAGGGTTGTACGTCATGTTCATAAAGATCCTCCCTTTGGCGAACGGGAAGTTTCGTAGAGTACTCGCCACCAACGAACAATTTGCTATTAACCACCTGCCCTGGAATAATAGCATAACAATATATTGACAGCCGATGTGGCGCAGTGGTTAGTATGCCTGCCTGCCACGCAAAGGTTCCGGGTTCAATTCCCGGTGGGGCCACTCACAAAGTTGATATTTATCACTTTGTGAATTTGTTCCCAGTCTGGTTAGGACATTGCAGGCTGAACCACCTGATTGTCCGCAAGTAAGATGGTTCCGTGCTTCGGATGGGCACGTTAAGCCGTCGGTCCCGGTTGCTGTTTATGATGGCGGTCGTTACACAACCATGTCAGAGGCCTGCTAATTGCAGTAGGCGGTTGAAAACTCTGACACCAGGGTTCATCGGGTCGTTGAACGACTCGGTATTTCACAAAAAAAGAGAAAAGAGAAGAATAAATTAATAATATACAAGACAAGACTAGACACAGCGCCATCTAGCCCCAAACTAAACAAAGCTTTTGCTATAGAAACTAGACAACTGATATAATACTTATACAGGGTGTAAGGGACATATCTCCGAATACTGACAGAGTGTACTCAGACCATGTAACTGAACAACTTCCCATAAGAAAATATTTCAGGAGACGCAAAAAATTATAGACCTCTCCCATAGAAAATGCAGTGAGCTAATCGTGATTTTGTATGGGAGGTCATTTTTTTTATCTATCCTGAAAAACATATATTATGTATGATCAACTATTAATTATACTGTGCTTGCGATTGACGCCGCTTCGTAAAATATTATGTATGTATTTCGTCGTAAGAACAGCCGATGTGGCGCAGTGGTTAGTATGAGTTCCGGGTTCAATTCCCGGTGGGGTCACTCACAAAGTTGATATTTATCACTTTGTGAATTTGTTCCCAGTCTGGTTAGGACATTGCAGGCTGAACCTCCTGATTGTCCGCAAGTAAGATGGTTCCGCGTTTCGGATGGGCACGTTAAGTCGTCGGTCCCGGTTGCTGTCTATGATGGCAGTGGTTACACAACCATGTCAGAGGCCTGCTACTTGCAGTAGGCGGTTGAAAAACTCTGACACCAGGGTTCATCGGGTCATTGAACGACTCGGTGTCCCACACGAAAAGAAGAAGATGTAACTGAACAACTTCCCATAAGAAAATATTTCAGGAGACGCAAAAAATTATAGACCTCTCCCATAGAAAATGCAGTGAGCTAATCGTGATTTTGTATGGGAGGTAATTTTTTTAAACTATCCTGAAAAAAAAATATTATGTATGTAATCTATACTTGCGATTGACGCCGCTTGGTAAAACTCCATTTTAATATAATTGTATAATGTATGTCCCATAACAACCACAACAGTCCACTGCTGGAGATGGGCCTCCCCCTATCGGGGGGTATTGCCATACTCACCACGCTTGGCAGGCGGATTGGCGAGCGCAGTGCATGATGTTGCATTGACAGGGAACGCTGCTGCCCATTCCCTGGATTTATGTATGTATTTCGTCGTATGAAATCTTACCGGTGGTAAAGGGCAGGTGGCGTTTGGGTACGATTTCAGCATCGCTCTCTTTATTTCCGCACCGAACACTTGGTCCTTCATTACCAGCATGCAAATCTTCATGTGTATCTCGATGAAACTGGGCTTGTACATGTTGGACAAGAACTCGTAGAAGTAGAAATTGAACTAATAAAAAAAATGTATCAATTATTTACTAAAGATATAATAATATGAATTTCGAGTTTATACCCGTCGATACATTTATAGATGTCTTAAAGCGTACTCACAATTGGAAATGCCCGGAATCAGATAACCTTCATGCCTATTGGTATAAAAAATTAACAAAGACTCATCCTTACATCCACAATCACTTAAACAAATTCATACAATCACCAGACACCATGCCCACATTCATAACACAGGGAATAACCTACATGCTGCAAAAAGATAAACACGACACCCAAAATCCAGCTACATACAGACCAATTACATGCCTTCAAACTATCTACAAAATTTTAACTGGCTGCATAAGTGAACTTATATACCAGCACGTCACAGAGCACAATATCCTTTCAGAACAGCAGAAAGGGTGTAGGAAATATAGCCAAGGCTGTAAAGAACAATTGACCTTAGATGCAATCGCTTTAAACCATGCATACAAAAACAAAAAAGACATTCATGCTATGTTTATTGACTACCGCAAGGCCTTTGACTC
The DNA here is from genome assembly GCA_024500475.1 of Phthorimaea operculella. Taxonomy (NCBI): domain Eukaryota; kingdom Metazoa; phylum Arthropoda; class Insecta; order Lepidoptera; family Gelechiidae; genus Phthorimaea; species Phthorimaea operculella. Next base: position 2,751,467 of record JANFCV010000019.1, on the reverse strand, counting down.
CGTACCACACTCTTGGCTACTGCAAGTACTGCATATTTACAAAATTCACCCTTTACTCATCACATTTCTACAAGTCTCAATGCAGAAGTGGCAAACTAAACTAAAAATTAACCATCCTACACAATCTATAACCACTGGACCGATTTATATTCAGCGCGGAATTTTTCAAGGTGATTCTTTGAGTCCCTTGTGGTTTTGCCTAGCGTTGAATCCATTGTCAGAGCTTTTAAACCAGAGCAACATTGGATATAAACTTAATGATGATCGCACCAGTACAATGTCGCACCTTATGTATATGGACGACATAAAGCTATTCGCTAGTAATGAACCTGATCTGTTTGCATTAGCTGATATAACACAACAATTTTCTATAGACATACAAATGCAGTTTGGTGTTGATAAATGTAATACTCTTGCAGTAGAAAAGGGAAAACTTATACACAACCCGTATGTTCTTCAAACAGGGGAACTAATTGAACCTTTGGACGAATCCAATACATACAAGTATCTGGGTTTCCATCAAGCTAGGCAAATACAGCAAAAACAAACAAAAATTGAGCTAACTACTAAATTCAAACACCGCATCAACCTTGTATTAAAATCGGAACTTAACTCTAGAAATACCATAAAAGCCATCAACACATACGCTATACCAACACTTACATACTCATTCGGGATAATAAACTGGTCACAAACAGATTTAAAGAAACTACAACGCACCATACATACTAGCCTTACAAAGTTTAGAAAACACCATCCGAAATCATGCGTACAACGACTTACACTACCACGCCAAGAAGGAGGAAGAGGCCTCATAGACATCAACAACCTTCACAATAAACAAATCACTACACTCAGGAAATACTTTCATTCTAAATCGGAAAATTCAGCACTTCACAAACATGCAACCGACACAGATATAAAACTCACACCTCTTAACCTAAACGACCGACAGACACAACCTAACGAACAACTTACTGACTCAAAACAAAAAATCGCAGCCTGGGCCGGAAAGTCCCTTCACGGGAGACACCGATCCCACCTTTGCCAGACATACGTCGACAAAGAGAAGTCGAACGAATGGCTAAGGAGGGGTGAACTGTTTCCCGAAACTGAAGGCTTCATGCTCGCGATACAGGACGAAGTAATTGCCACGCGCAATTACAGAAAACATATACTTAAGGGCAGTTCTCAAAAAATTGGCCGCAAGATTTCATTTTTGCGTGTTTTTAAAAAGTTCGTGTTTTCGCGACAAAAAATATTTTGCTAGCTAGATTAATAGTTCTTTATTACATATTTAGTGGAGGGAAGCAATTTTTTTCATTACTTTAGGAAATATGGGCAATCTAAATTACGAGGGGGGCAGGTGAACGACAATGTCGCCAGGTTAAGGACAATAGGTGCAGGTTAACGACATTTTAGTACAAATTTACTAAGTAACGTCAGCAGGTTAACGACTACGGGTACGGGCTGTAATTTCTCAGCAATAAAAACACAAAATACCTAATCATTTAGTAACTTAAATTCGTACAGCACACATATGAACATTTTTGCACTTCAACTAAATCAAACTTTTAATAAGTATAATAAAGTATCTCTATGAACAATTCAATGTTTTTTAGAAAAACCCTTCTAAAATTATTGTTTAATAAATTTAGGACTACTTATATCAAATTAGTAATATATTAAGCAATGAATTAGATCATTTATTTTATATTATTAATTACACATTTGTATGATAATTGTCGCTAACCTGCTATTTGGTCGTTCACCTGCATTTTTGAGACAGGTGAACGACCGGCAGGTTAACGACTAAATAGCAGTTATTTTGTCATCACAGGAAAACCATTTTGTACAAGGATTGCTCACTTAGACACATTAAAGCAAACACTATTTTACACATTATAACTTGAAATGAGTGCAACGGGTAGCATAGTTTTTTACATATAAGAGGCATAAAAACGACTACATACCCGTTACAAACTCCAGAATCCGATATATAGCTCGCCTTTTCTCCGGAAACTGAACAACTGACAAGGCCTTCTCTCAGCAGATGTTTGCTAGTGAATGGCTGGTTCGGGTGTTGCAGAGTGAGACGGGAAAGGTGAAGTGGTACCCGCGGTACGATCGTGTTTTCACATTTGCAGATTAACGACAAAAATATTCGTACAAAACTTTAAATTGTATTTTATGTTATGAATAATTAATATTAGGTTATTATATTGTGTGATTCTTCTCCTATGGATATACGTAAGTAGAAACGTTTGGTAGAATATTTTATTTTTGCGCATTAATATATTTTTTTAATGCTTAAACTTAAGCACATCGTGAAAAGACACGCAGGTTAGCGACCAAATATACGTAAAAATCAGTTTAAAAGTATATAATATACCTCGAGCGATATTATACACACATGGCCTTTGTGCAAGAACTGTGTTTAAAAACGAATATGGCAAAAGTTATCAGCTGGGTGCATAAATATAAAAAATATCTGACGTAAACTGATGCACAGGTTGTGCGGCCAATTTTTTGAGAAACGGCCTTAAAGACCCTAACCAGACTAACGACTGTTGCCGACACTGTAATAGCGCACCTGAAACAATTCAACATATAACTGGTTCTTGTAGAAGTATTGTTCAGACTGACTACAAACACAGGCACGATCAAGTAGCAGCTATTGTACACCAAGAATTAGCGCACAAATTTAATTTTATTTCGAAGAAACAGCCATACTACAAATACAAACCGGACGTTATCCTAGAAGACAGAAACAGCAAAATTTACTGGGATAGAACCATTTTGACAGACAGAACAGTGCATTACAATAGACCAGATATTACCGTCCACAACAAACAGACTAACGTAGTTTACCTAATTGACATTGCTATCCCTAATACCCACAATATTCAAACCACCATTTCAGAAAAACTTTCAAAATATCAGGATCTCGCAATTGAAGTAAAAACCCAGTGGCAGGCGAATGCTGTACACATTGTTCCTATCGTGCTATCTTCTACAGGAATCATACCCAAGACACTTGAAAACAGCCTTAAATCTTTAAATATTACCAGTAGATTAACTTACACTCTCCAAAAAGCCACAATTCTTAACACTTGCCGCATTACAAGAAAATTTTTGACATCATCAACAATCACTTCCAACACAGACCCATCTGCCATACTTGGTTAAGGCCCGTATGGTAGATTATTACCTTCTTTTGTTAAAAAAGGAGAGAAATGAAAAGACTAAACTAAATAATAATAATAATAATGTGGAATGTGGAATCTACAGAAGGTAACAATAGTGCTGATAGTTCTCTCTTCTACTGGTGTCATTCCGAAACAGCTGAAACAATATTTAAAATCCCTCGATTTACCCGAAATACCTTTACTTATACTCATGCAAAACGCGGTCATTTTAAACACCTGTCGCATAGTGAAAAAATTCTTAAATACGGATGAAACTTCAAATACAGAAATCCAAACCGATGTGCACTTGGCTTAGGCCCGTGTACATTGTAATACCAGAATAAGCCGAGCCTATAAAAAAAGGAAAAAGGAAATAATAATAATAATAATGTTTACTTGGCCTAGGCCCGTAGCATCGGAAAACCGGCTTTACTAAAGCCGAGAAGGAAAAACTCCAAAAATAAAAATAATATTAATAAAAGCAGAAAAAACAAATACATTTTAATAAATAATAATGATGTAAGTTCGTCAGATGTGGACAATCATAGGTATGAACACAAAATAGAGAGCTTACAGAAGGTTCACTCGGCCCTATTTCATATTTTCGCGATTAGCACTTGTTACAAAGCCAGGTTTGCTACTGTCAAAAATCTCAAAGTATCATAATAATACCTACCTAAATATCAAAATAACAAAATCTGATAAAGAATGTCATACGAATCTAAGCATTTAAATCCAAGAAATATGACGTTCATGACAACCACCTTCTTAGCTACCATGATTTTAGATTCCGCTTCCTTTCCAAAAAAAGTCAGTAAGCGTTAAAATCATCGCTATATAGTACTAAGTAAGCCAATGATTGTCTAATAGTCGTAGTATGAAATTGTATGGTGCTGTGTTTGAGGGGTGCGACAGAGTGCGTGCAGCCATGCGCGATACACTTTCATACTACGACTGTTGCTGTAGCCGCACTGGCCGCATGCGTTAATCGCATGGCCGCATCACAGCTGCACTCGGCTGTGATTGACCATACGTCATAGTAGACACAGGGTATACTTCAGACGTAAGACTTAGCCCCAAACTCCACAGAGAGGACAAGGAGAGGACATAGGACGTAAATGCATGACGCTTGACGTTTGGCATCGCGACGTTTCCATACAAAATATACGAAAAAGTATTGACAAAGGCACACACAAGCGTCGCCAAAGCGTCGCATCTATGACAGCTAGCGTCAAAAACTAAGAAGAATATTTGACGATCACTTGTCTGTCAACTGTCATTCTTACGTCCTACGCCCTTCGCCTTTTTGGTGGAGTTTGCGCCTTATGATGGCATATGGCAAACATGTGATCGTCGGAGACATAAGACGTGCGGCATCGTGACGCTTGAAACCGTTTCTACTTGATACAGAAGAAATAAAGACACGTGAGACGCGTGTCACATCGACAACGACTGACGATTGCATGTCTGACATATACAAGGAGTAACGGAAAGAGTATAACAAGCCAAAAGGAGGTCAAAGTACTCATGAAACTGAACAACTTTCCCCGTGGATCATGGGTCGAAACATGAAAAAAAAATTTTGGCCTCCCATACAAAATTGCCGATTAGCTAATTGATTTACTATGGGCGGCACAAATTTTTTTTTCGTATTTCGACCCATGTTCCATGGGGAAAGTTGTTCAGTTTCATGAGTACCTTGACCTCCTTTCGGCTTGTTATACCCTTTCCGTTACTCCCGGTATTATGTTGCATGTTGAATAAACATTTTCGTCTTTGACTTTGACAGTACCTACAACTAACTTACTGTATAGTTATTTCCGAAGCCATGGAGATTACAAAACTCCAAGTTAAAGTGGTAGAACGGATCCTTACGACCGTATCGACGCGACCACACTTTTGCACATGATACATGCTTCTTGTCAAAGTACGTTATCTCGGGGTGTTCAATTGCGAAAAAAGTATTCTGGAACATAAATGCAGACAATGATATTAAATGTTACTAGCATACAGATATCACGCCTATATCCAGCGGGGTAAACAGAGTGTAAAAGGCTGTAAAAATACGGCCAATTACCTACACCACGTTTGTCAAAAGTTTTAGAGTAATTCTGAAGACCGTGTATCACCATAATGACTCATGCCGGCTTCGAAAAGACCAATAGGTAATCTCTTCATGTGAGACAATGAGTCGTTCAACGACTCGATGAATCCTGGTGTCAGAGTTTTTCAACCACCTACTGCAAGTAGCAGGCCTCTGACATGGTTGTGTAACGACCGCCATCATAGACAAGACAGCAACCGGGACCGACTGACGGCTTAACGTGCCCATACGAAACCATCTTGCTTTTCGGACAACCAGGTGGTTCAGCCTGCAATGTCCTAACCAGACTGGGAACAAGTTCATACCTATAGTGATAAATATGAACTTTGTGAGTGACCCCACTGGGAATTGAACCCGGTACCTTCTGCGTGACAGGCAGTCATACTAACCACTACGCCACATCGGCTGTCGATATTGACTTACTTTTCCCAAATACTCTGAACAAACACATAAAAATATTGCACAACAGAAAAAAAATGCAAAAGTTTTTAATAGAACTGTCATGGCGATTGCTTTCAATTCACTGAAAAAATTTAAAAAAGACTGCATACAAATATTAGAAAGACTGCATAATAATAATACAGTAATAAATAATGATTTACTGTGTCGCTAAGATGAAACGTTGCGCCAGTGGAGCGTTCAATTAGAAAAAAAGGCATTGCACATGGAAACTATTATTTAAATAATAAAGAGTTGCAAAAATTGTGAACAGTTATTTCCATAATTTGATTTGCCCCTTAATTACAATTTGTAGCAACAGCAAAAAAAATAGTTTATTGTTTCATCATTGCAGATTAGAAATGTTTAAAAAATACTTCTGGATCTAACGTAACTTTAGGATCAAGAATACAATCTTTAGCCCCTTTTTTTTCTGCATTATAAGCGCCACTTTCTTGACTATACGTAATAATAGCCTTTTTTGAGTAATCAAAAGGTAATAATAACTATACAGGGTGTTTGTTTTTATTATTCGTGCCATAGCTTAAGTTCAGGGTAGGTCTAGTATCCATAGAGAATGCCTTAAAAAGTATTGAAAAAATACTGGTATAAAATATTTTTTTTTACTTAGCAAATATTTTATTTAAATGTCTATATCTCAACGTTGATAAGACGAAGTTGGCACACTCTAAACGACGAAACTGAAAAAAGTTTATTACTCCACAAAAAAATTTAAATCTTCAAAATTTTGGCAGAACAAAAACATTTTGTTTTTCGCCAGGAATTTTTTAAGAGCGCATTCAATTTTTTCTAGCAAATTTGCAAATATCGGCTTTATAAACATGCGAGTTTCTCGAAAACCGTTATGTAAAAATAATATGTTACTTGAACATTTAATCAAGCATATCTTCATCTAAAAAATGTACAATGTAAATATTAACATTTTAGTTTTAAACTTGTTACAAACAGCGATATCTAAAGCGACAAAACCAAAATTCAGGAAAAGACCTCAAATCAAGCGTGAGTTTTAGAGTTTTGGTTCACTGTAAAAAAATATCAATTATACAAAAAAATAGAGTATATATTTGAGAACAAAGTCTACAGTGAACATTTTACAATTTTATTCAGAAATATAGAATAATACCACGTTTTTATATACGATTTTTTGCAAAATAATGCGCCATTATAACGGCTTCTGTATGAAAAATAACAGTAGTAAAGATTTAAAAAAAATGTATGTTATTTAAGAAGATGTACTTAATCTAATTGCAGAAAAATATATTTATTTTTATTCATAATATCACTGTAAAAAATATTCAAACATCCCCATGTTTTTCGCAAAATGACGCTCCGAGTGGTCTGGCAGGGAAAATTGTATGGGCTTCGTGAAAAGCTCTATAGCGGCCTTAAGGCATCCTTTATCGATACTAAACCTACACTGAAGCTATGGCACACATTTATTTAACACCCTGTATAACATAATCGTAATCACAATGATTGTGATTGACACTTAATGGCGACGGGTTCCGGGATATTTGTTGCACCGAAATGTCGGTAATTTTTTGATATATAACATAGATAAATATATCACGCCTATATCATTTGCGGGGCAGGCAGTGGGTATAAAAAATAGCATGTTTATAGCATGCCCTGATGAGAGAAAACAATAATGATCACATGCATTATTCGGAAAGAAAGCAGGGGAATATATTGGGTGAAATTTTACTTGTGAGCGACAGCAAAAGCTCAGAACCGGCTAGTGATAAGGAACAACTTTCCCAAAAGAACATAGGGCTAAATATGAAAAACAACGGACCTCCCATACTAGTTGAAATCAGCTGATCGGCAATTTTGTATGGGAGCTCCTTTGTGGCCCTAAAAATTGCTCTTGTGTATACTGACAAAAAGTAATTCAGAAGATTGTATCACCATACTGACAGATTCTTACCCTGTCGTCTAAAATTGCAATACACATTAACTCTCAAAAGTCGCTTCTTACGACACCCACGGGACAGATATGGGTCGATACAATTCTATGTCAGCACTACGCGGCACTTAAGTATTCTTTGCTAATATCATCATCTTCCTGCCCTTATCCCAATTACTTGGGGTCGGCGCAACACATTTTGTTGAACACAAAATCGAGTTGCAAAGGATTTGGCTTAATTTTACGTCCGGCCGCCTACCAGACGTCATCCCGCCTTGGGAAAGCTTTTGTGGTGGATTAACCGCCTTCATACGGTTGGCCCTGGCTTTTTGGGTCGGGTTTATCCCTCGGTCGCCTCTTACGACCCCCACGGGAAGAGAGGGGGTTATGCTATTCTACCCTGCCGACACCACACGGCACTTTAGTATTCTTTGCTAATATCCATTCGTTTATTACAGGTGGACTTAAAGCACATGGACCAAGCTCCAGGCAGCAGTCTGGTGCATGTCGGCATAGACCTTAGTGAATTCTACTTGTCTGTGGAATGGGATATCCTGGAAGTGCCGGCAACAAGGAACGAAGAGTACTACCCGTGTTGTGCTGACCCGTTTTCAGGTACATTTTATGAAAAACTGATAAATTATGTTTAGCTTCTTCCGCACTTATGATGGCAAGTTGCTGAGTGAACCATACCAATGTACGACCGCAACTTAAATGCGAATGTACAAGTGATGCACTTCACTAACACCACAAACACCGTTTTACACTCTTGGTACACGTATTTCACTCCTCCACGGAGTATCTTCAGGAGATCATCGACAGTCGATTTCCGAGGACTGATAAGTGAAGTGCGTCGCTTGTATTTGGTATCGTCATCATAAAAATATCACGCCCTTCTTCCTTGCGACGTAGGCATAGTGCAAACGGATGTAAAAACGGCCATACACCTGTAAAAACGGCCAGACGGCTGTAAAAACGTCTCACAAAAGTCTGAGAGTCACTCAGAGAACTGTGTATCACTCACTATCAATACATTTACTCTCAAATCCCTTAGTCGCTTCTTACGACACCCACGGGAAAGATATGGGGTGATGCTATAAGCTGGCACCACACGGCAAACTAATTTAGTGTTTCATTTCCAGATATAACTTTCAAACTGACGATGCGACGCAAGACTCTATTCTACACGGTGAATCTGATCATTCCTTGCGTTGGGCTCACGTTCTTGACTGTACTAGTGTTTTACTTGCCGTCCGATTCTGGAGAAAAGGTAAGAACTAGCCACATTAATATTCACTTCTCTCACTGGTTGCTTGGACGAAATAGCTGCTTAATTATTTTTCTATGAAACAGATGTATTTGTAAAGGTCGTAGTTGAAATTATTTCTAACAGTGAGTTTCTAAGGAATTGCCAAGTGCCAGCCAAGTTACGTCCCTATCCCTGCTTGGCGGAATTTTCTTCGCGGAATTTCGAATTGATTAAATATGACATGAGAGATTTTCTGCGGGAGTTGTCATATTTCAAACTATTTTATGATCACAGCCGCATGCAGCTCGTGCTTCCACACTACAAAAAGTACATAAATTCCAAAGAACTTTTATCATACTTTTATACTTAATTTAGTGTTATACTACGCAGGTTTTATGTTTCGAACCATACTCAAAAAGCTTTCTTTCTCTCTAGATATCGCTCTGCATCTCGATCCTCGTGTCACTCACCGTGTTCTTCCTCGGTCTGGCCGAGATCATCCCCCCCACTTCCCTGGCCATACCCCTGCTCGGGAAGTACCTGCTGTTCACCATGATTCTGGTCTCGCTCAGTGTGTGGGTCACTGTGTGCATACTCAACGTGCATTTTAGGTAAGTGGTTCAATACTAGTGTCCTTATGGCTGTGTCTATGTGTGTGATGGTCTTAAATTTTCTGCAGTAGACCGTTAACAGAAACCTATATCCTATACAAAGTAAAGGTGAGATTATCCCCCTCCCCCCACCTCCCGGGCCATACCTCTGCTCGGGAAGTACCTGCTGTTCACCATGATACTGGTCTCGCTCAGTGTGTGGGTCACTGTGTGCATACTCAACGTGCATTTTAGGTAAGCAACATTTCTTTAATAATCCTTTACTGATCTAGATATTGTCCGAGTAGCAAAGCAGATAGATAGCTCCTTGCTGTAAAGTATCATTTGACTTACTGTACCTACAGCAGAATTTGAAATCATCCCCCCACCTCCCTGGCCATACCTCTGCTTGAGAAGTACCTGCTGTTCACCATGATTCTGGTCTCGCTCAGTGTATGGGTCAGCGTGTGCATCCTACTCAACGTGCATTTTAGGTAAGTGATTCTATAGCAGCCAAAGTATTCTTAAGCTTGAATTTTAGGTAAGCCAAATGTGCATTTTAGTAAAGCCCACATGGGCTTTTTGGGAGTAAATCACTAGCAGATATAAACTCGTTTATTAAAGCAAAGGGCCTGAAGTGGTAACATCATTGTCTGTGTCATATTATAAGCGGAATGTCATCATATCATAGGAAACATTGCCATTTTGGGCCCTTTTCTTTAAGAGTCCGGTTTTATATACCTACTACATTATAGTGAGGTCATCTCTCCACTTCATTGGCAATACCTCCAATCAGGAAGTACCTCACCATGATCTCAAAGTTAGTATTGGTTGGCGTTTATTTTGTGCCATGATAATCGTCTCGCCTGTGTGCATACTCAACCTGCATTTCAGGTACGTGAAAAATGCTTTTTAGTAAGTAACTGGCAAGCAGGCCTATGATGAGCTAGTGTTACGACTGTCTTTAAAGTGTTTTAGACAGTAAACAATAAGTGGCTTAAAGGGGCGCCCAAAAAATCGATTCACTTGTGGTTTCAAAAACTATTTTGAAGTGCATTTTACGTGATGATTGTTTTGATAATGTTCACAGTCAAACTCATTCGTAGTATCGGAATGCTAACAATTTTATTATTAAACGAACAAGTATCACTCATTATGTAGGTTTACGCGACTTACTTGTTATTTAGTTGGTAGAAGGTGTAGCCCTCTACGTTTCGGCTGGTTACGACAGCCTTCTTCCCGGAGGACGACAATCACACACGCGCGACTGCCAGTTGCGATTGTCGACTGGCTCGCGCCGCGGCTCGCTGCGCGCGCGCTGAGATGGTAGGGGGCGCTGCAGTAGCCGCAGTTGGTGACTCTTGTGGTGGATGCGGTTGAGTTGCAGTTGTAGAGTCATCGAAAAGTCGCGAACAAACTACGCTAACTATATCGTCACTTTTTATTTTGTCCACTGATACCGGCAATACCGTTTTTAGCACTGGCTTCCACGACGGCGATATCGACCAACCACCATCTCTATTAAAATTCGGACGACGGCTTATTTCAATAGCTTCCCGAACTTTGCGGGGCACATAGAACTTTTCCCTAGCCAGAATAGCTGTCTTGTCGAACCGAATATAGTGGTTAGTGTCCGTATCAAGCGCGTGTTCAGCTACTGCCGACGTCACCGTGTTACAGTTCTTCACGCTACGTACCTATGTGCTCGGTGATTCTTGTAGAGACGTGCCGCTGTGTTTCCCCGGTGTAGCTCTTACCACACTCACAAGGTATAGAGTAAACGCCTGGTCCGGATAGGGGCTCCTTATCTTTCGGTGATCTTAGCCAGTGTTTTACTTGAGTGTGGGGTCGGAAAACAGTCTTGATGTTGTATTTCCGTCGCAGTAAGAAGGCGATTTTATCCGTCACACCTTTTACGTACGGAAGATACGTTGGACGTCGTTCAACAGTGTGCGGCCTCTTTTTATTCGATGAGTTTGCGATACGCCAACTCTGGCTCAGTCGACAATCGCAACTGGCAGTCGCGCGTGTGTGATTGTCGTCCTCCGGGAAGAAGGCTGTTGTAACCAGCCGAAACGTAGAGGGCTACACCTTCTACCAACTAAATAACAAGTAAGTTGCGTAAACCTACATAAGGAATGCTAACAGTTTACATTTCGCTACAGACCTTTAACTTCAAACGTCTTATTTTAGTACTAGAGTGCATAATATAATGGGGTTCATAAACATTTCCGTGCACAAAAGCGACATAATGCATAAATTCCTGCTTTGTTAGTGTGAAAGTTTTGTGCTGTAACAATACCTGCCGATACCGCTCTCCGACACCATGCTGCCTCGTAGCTTATAGCAAGATTGCTAGTCTAGGTATAACAAGAATTCTCCTTAACAACGTAGTCACTACAACAACAAAAGGACAGCTCGCCCCTTCTTCCGATATTTTATGCCTAAACTCTAGGGTAGCTACTTACTTTTTCTGAATCTTGAATATGCCATACCTGGGTTAAAAATACTTAGGTGCATTACTTACTTTATATCAAACTTACACTATAACATACTATACAAAAATATTGGCACTTGCGAGTCGTTATTTTGCCGTCCGCGCGCACCGAACGCTATTGACACTCGCTACTAGCCGGTTCGAACCGGTTCGACATTGCACGTAAATGACGGCGCAAGGATGTCTGTGTGACTAGGGACGTTTCCTTCAAGCCGGCTCTCTGGATTTGCGCTAGCCAATACTTACTTTGAGGTCAAAATCATTTTGTGAGTCTGCGTTGTATCTGAATGCGTAACTTATAGTTCAAACGTCTGTCTTTAGTACTAAAGTGCATAACATAATGGGGTTCATAAACATTTCCGTACACAAAAGCGACATAATGCATAAATTCCTGCTTTGTTAGTGTGAAAGTTTTGTGCGGTAACAATACCTGTCGATACCGTTCCCTGACACCATGCTGCCTCGTAGCTTATAGCAAGAATGCCAGTCTAGGTATTCATTATCATTATATATAGATAATAAAACTAAGTTGATAAAATGTACGTGCCGATAAAACTTTAAAAAGATTCCCGGTAGGATAAAGGGACTTATATAGTGCAATAGCCCTTTATCTCCCCTCGAACAAGAAAGTTTCCGTTTTAAGTTAAAGGGCGTATTTTTAAAGATATAAGGGCTTTTTCAACCCTTCAAGTAGTGGCGCCATCTATTGTCGAGTAGTCGAACTCCACCGTTCGTGATCTTTGATGCAATCTGTTTCAAAATTTTGGATTTTAAATGCAATGTATTTAAAACTTTTTTATTAGACCAAACAGATAATACCGCGAGTGAAACCGCGGGCGGAAAGCTAGTAATGCATAAATTCCTGCTTTGTTGCTGAGAAAGTTTTGTGTAGTAACAATACCTGCCGATACCGTTCCTGACACCATGCTGCCTCGTAGCTTATAGCACGAATGCTAGTCTAGGTATTCATTATATACCTATAATAAAACTAAGTTGATAAAATGTACGTGCCGATAAAACTTTAAAAAGATTCCCGGTAGGATAAAGGGACTTATATAGTGCAATAGCCCTTTATCACCCCTCGAACAAGAAAGTTTCCGTTTTAAGTTAAAGGGCGTATTTTTAAAGATATAAGGGCTTTTTCAACCCTTCAAGTAGTGGCGCCATCTATTGTCGAGTAGTCGAACTCCACCGTTCGTGATCTTTGATGCAATCTGTTTCAAAATTTTGGATTTTAAATGCAATGTATTTAAAACTTTTTTATTAGACCAAACAGATAATACCGCGAGTGAAACCGCGGGCGGAAAGCTAGTAATGCATAAATTCCTGCTTTGTTTCTGAGAAAGTTTTGTGCAGGAACAATACCTGCCGACACCGCTCCCTGACGCCATGCTGCCTCGTAGCTTATAGCAAAAATGCTAGTCTAGGTATAACAAGAATTCTCGGCTACAACGTAGACTCTATATATTATCTATATATAAACAACATTTCGTATGAGGGCATTTCGCTATCTGGAATGGTTTAGCGATAATTGAAAAATATAAGTTTGCGGTTGGTAATCTTATTTTTGCATACAAAATCTATGAACTTGAAATTTTTCCATTATCGGAATGCATAACTTTTAGTTCAAACGTCTGTCTTAGTACTAAAGTGCATAATATAATGGGGTTCATAAACATTTCCGTACACAAAAGCGACATAATGCATAAATTCCTGCTTTGTTAGTGAGAAAGTTTTGTGTAGCAACAATACCTGCCGATACAACGTTCCCTGACACCTTGCTGCCTCGTAGCTTGTAGCAAGAATGCTGGTCTAGGGATAACAAGAATTCTCGGCTACAACGTAGACTCTACGAGGCGAGAAACACACTGTAACGTCCGTTTATGCGCCGTTCGTTCGATTTTCTACTTTATTTTCGTACGAATACGGTTAATGCCGAACGGTTTGACAGACGCATCCGTCGACGCAGCGTTGTGCGATGCTGTTTGATATAAAACGTATTCGTGAATGGCGCACAAACGGTCGTTGTGTGCGTTTTTCGGCTAATATTTTCTTAATGGTAGGTGGCAGAAGCCTGTGTCGAAACCTTGGTGTGAAACCCAACATACTAAAGTAGCACGAATAAGTTAAGATTTCTATGGGGTCTAAATAAACCTAACAACGGCTTTAGAACATTCCAAGTTTATTCTAAGTTTTAAATGTTACTTTTAAGCTCACTGCAGCTAAGTAAAAAAATTCGTAGGTGTATAAGTAAAAATAAACAAAATTAAAATTCCGCCCATTAAAAAAAAGATGGAATGATGGTAGATGAAGCCCTGCCACGCGTTATATTAGTTGCCAAGACACACTATTACACTATGACGCAGGGTGAGATTGAACCTCGGTAGCCCATTTGGGAGTGGTGTCGGCAGTACCTACAGATTCCGAAGGTAGCAAGTTAAATCCTGCCTGTGGCGTATAATTTTGCAAGTTTTCAAAAAACACTCTAAAAGTTTTAATACGAAAAATCGCTTTAAACTAAAATGGCCGACCTGTAAATTGGTTGTGGAAATAAAGGCGTGGGCCGCATAAATCTAGCGGTGCATTGTAACGTTGTCACGTCGATAGCAGGACAATAGTGCGTGAAATATGGCCGCGTTATGGCACTCTAAACTAGCAATGCTCTTTATTGAATGCAGCAACGAAATTGCGCGAAATTAAAAGCAATTTTTCATTTCTCGATTTAAAGATTTCGACGAAGCACAGACTATCTTTACGGAACCTTATGCGGGATGTAAGGGACATGGGACGGAAGATGCGTTGCTCGAAGGGGACGGTGTAACGAAAACTTTACAAGTGTGCTCAGACCATGAAACTGAACAACTTTTCCTATGGAACATCGGCCGAAATATGAAAAAAATTTGGACCTCCCATACAAAATGTACCAGCCGGCCGAGTCAATTTGTATGGGAGGTCCAAAAATTTTTTTCATATTTCGACCTATGTTTCTTGGGGAAAGTTGTTCAGTTTCATGGGCTGATTCACCCCTTAAAATATTTGCAGTTGATTTTTTTACATCCTGTATAGATACCTACCTATAAATTCTCCCTCTCCACCGAAGGAACAGCTGATAAGATATAAAATGTAGAGCTATGCTGGGTATACTGTCGACGTTGGAGTTGGTTGGTTGAACGTAGATGACAAGATTTCTCTAGTGAGTGAAATAAACATGAAAATAATATTTTTCTCGCAAAATTGTTATACCTACCTAAAGTATTTTCCGAAAACAATTACTCCGTCTGGTAGAAGTGTAATGAAATAACACTTTGATACTTTTACCAAAATAATTAACAGAAATCACTTGTTCATCCATGAATAAAGTAATAAATACCTCCACACCAATAAAATTAATGAACTACGCACACTCCACACTCTGAATACTCAGATCAAGAAATAACTAGACGGATCCTTGTAATATAATGCAGGGATCAAGGAAAGCCGAAATACTCGTTTAAAAGAAAACACAAAGTACTTACTATTCACAAAAGAAAACTGGAGCAGAAAACAACATAGTGTTTTAAGATTCAAAAACACACTTTCATAGATTAATTATAAATATTGCATTAAAAAAAGTAAATAAACAAGTACCTCCTTTTGAGTACTAATATTCTATTGCGTAGTAAACTATAGGTACATTAAAGAAAAAGCTTGTATATTTCCTAATCTGTTTTTTAAATATTTTTAAATACAACCACGCAAGTGCGGGAATAATGAATCAGAATTATCAGTAGACAGTTACTGACAAAAGCAATTGTACAGCAGGTTTTGTATTCAGTTTGAGGTACGCTGCGGTCTATCTACATATTTTTGATCAGATATTCGCATATAAGTTGGCCCACTACGAATAGGGTTGTAAATCACCGACTATTGTTATTTTGTCATTACATTAATAGAACAGGAGTTGGTGAGTTATTGCAGGGTTTCTGATAAGCGCTATTAGCGGGAGAATATTTTAGCTGAGTTAGATATGCGAAGGGAAAAGGAAAATTAGTGAATTGTACCGTTAGAGTGGTAAATATGTAAGTGCTCATAAGGTTTTCTAGTTGAAAAAGCCTGGACTAAAAATACGATGGAACTGTTTTTTGGGTTTAAGGAGACAAACATACTAAAATGCCTCATCATCTTTCTGCCCTGGTTGGTCTCAATCAGATGGGTTTGTTAGAAAACAAAATCATGTAGCAAAAAGTTTTGGCAATGTTTTATGATTGGCCGCCTGCCTGACGTCAACCATCTTTAGGAATGCTATTGTTGGTGGTATCACCACCGCCAACATGCGGTTGACCATAGTCGACAGATATTCAGCAAAGGTCAAAAACTTTATGTCGCCTCTTACGAAACACCCTGGTTGGACTAGGGGTGGCGGTATTCTTAGCCGTTACCACACGGATAACTTACTAAAATACCTAGTAGATTAAAAACTGCCATGAACTACTTTTTCATATAGAACCTCCTCCCATCAGGTCACCGTCAACCCACACCATGTCGCCGTGGATGAAGAAGCTGTTCCTGCAGCTGATGCCGAAGGTGCTCATGATGAGGAGGACCAAGTACTCCCTGCCGGACTACGACGACACCTTCCATTCCAACGGGTACACCAATGAGCTGGAGATGAGGTGAGAGTTTTCATTATGTATCAGAGAGTTTGAAGAGAAAAAAAGACTACTTTAGTGACTCTTGGCCTGACAGGTCCTCTAGTATGTCTAACAAATTCGCAAGTTGTTCATAATCTCTATTTCTATATGTCGAAAAAATAAAAACATTGAATTTATTTCAAATTCAGATCAGAAGCAGTAAAGCTCAGATTGCCTTAAAAAACCTATTGGTAAGGAGAAGACTTCTGAAAACCTTTTCCATTAGGGAGATCCATAGTATACAGTAAGTAAAAAAATAACTACAAATATTTTATCGAGTAAACCAGTCCATGAAACTGAACAACTTTTCCCAAGACACATACAAACTGCCCGGCCAGCCAGAACATTTTGTATAGGAGGTCCAATTTTTATTTTCGTATTTCGACCTATGTTCCCAGGGGAAAGTTGTTCAGTTTTATGGGCTGGTTCACTCTTTAAAATATTTGCAGTAATTTTTTTTACTCCTCATACACCTTTCCATAGCTCTCTAAGTGACATGTAGCCGGTGAACCAATTTTACTGTTAGGTTTCAAAAGTACCTATGGTAGTTACCTATGCTACTTTTATTAGCAGAGAAATTTTCGAAGTTCTCAAAAAGGGCTCAATCTCTGCAGCCTTAATGAAAACATGGCGTCTATCAAACCCTTGATCAAATATGCCGTCCGTCAAATGACATTTGAATATTGACATCAAATTACATCCGAATCTGAATTTTGATGGCTTGCTTTCCTCTAGGGCTGCCTTTGTGATTCAAAATCTGGACTGGTCAGCCAATCTAATTTTCAAAAGAGTAGGCAGTTCCAAACTATAGTGTTGTACGCTGCCATAGTACGTCCATGACGCTGCCAGATTTACTTATTTAGAGTTGTCAAGTCTTGACAGTTCCCTATTCCGAAGTGCTTAACTAATCTGTGGTATCTAGTTAAGGGAAAGCATATAGATTCATCCACATTGATTGATACATACAAATATCACGCTTTTAACTCGTTTGGAGTAGGCAGAGCGTCATCGACTGTAAACAGCCACTTCACATCTCATCTGACAAAAGTTTGAGAGTAGTTCAGAACCCTTGACCCATTAAGACTGTGTATCATCACTTTAGCGACAGGTTGTCAGTCTGTCGCCTAAAATTGCTCAACTCTCAAATCCCTTAGTCGCTTCTTACGAGACCCGCGGGAAAGATATGGGGTAATGCTATTCTAAGCTGGCACCACACGGCTATCAACAGCCACAAAAATGCGCACCCGGTTCCCACTTTATGCAATGCAATACTTACTCACCACTTTTAGCAGACAAATTGGTAGGAGCAGTGCAAAGTTTATTCAGACGATTTAATTTTAAGTTAATGAAAATGATATAAAACTCACACAAGATGAGACTTGAGACATTGCAATTTCCACATAAAATGTATCAGTCTTCTGAATGACTCTCAAACTTATGTCAGATGGTGTGCAAATCGCCGTTTTTTACAGTCGTTTACGCTCTGCCTACCTCGCATGGGGTATAGGCGTCGGAATATATGTATGTAGGTATATTTAAAACGGAAGAGACGCCCGTGAGACGCGCATCTCGTTGCCGATGACGGCCGACGATTACTCGTCACACAGTTGTCATCTTACGTCTAACGTCTCTCGTGTGTAGTGTTAATATCTATCGCCTGACAACCCTAGGACGTCCTCGTAAATAATTCGGGGATCATCGCCGTCCAGCGCCATCTTGTGATTGTCATTTATTTTGCACCGAGAAAATCTAATCTAATTTATTTCGAGTTAATGAAAATTTTACAAGTAATCTGAAGCGCTTATGAAACAAAAACTTTGGGATCGTTAGAAGACAATCTACTTACCTATTTGATCAAAGGAAAAGAAAAGTTCGAGTAAAATGTGTAAATAAATTTCAGTTTTCCAAAATCTTCTGAAAAAGGTAGAGGTGTTTGTAATGTATTTTTGACAATATGATTCTTAAATATCAAAAAAGGTTTGGCTGTAAGATCACGCTATCTTATGGACGGGCTAGTAGGTTGGTAGCACATCACATACCTAAAACTAATTACCCAACGAGCAAAAATTGGTTTTGTAAGGATCCTAAGTAACAGTCTACTGGTAGACGTAGGTCTCCCTTTAGGGTACTTTCGCTATAATACAAGATCTTCCGTTTTCGCCATCCATTCTCTACCAGCCGTATCGTTAAGCGATGCAAGCAATTCCATCGGTCGAAAAGTGCAAATAACAAATTGGTCATTCCAAAAAACACTACTTCCCAATTAACAAGTGCTCGTTGACTGGCGAATGTTCCAAATAAAACATTTTTATTGGCTGTTTTAAAAATGGATCGTCAAGTTATTTTGACGTCATAATTATCGTGGGTATAACGATACAGCTCGAATTGCTCGATAACAATGAGCATGACTGCGGTTCGTCTAGCCAGACAATTGCACAGTCCATTGCTAGGCATTTGCCTTTAGTACCCTATTGAGGGGGTTGCGACAAAGATCTTTGATCATCTTCCTGCCCTTAACCCAATTTATTTTACGAAGTTTTTTAAATTCTACCTTAACCATGATAAAATAGTCTACTGCCTCCTATCCGCCTATTGCCATACTCACCACGCTTGACAAGGGGATGGGTAAGTCGCGAGCGCAGTTGATGCAAGATGATGCATTCATAGAGAACGCTGCTGCCCATTCCTAGACTAATATTCCTTAGTCGACACTGGGTTCATTAGGTCATTCGTCCATTTGGTAGGTATCCCATAGATATGGCAACTACAGATAGGATTGAGGTGATGAGATTCTATGCTGGCATCACCCGATATAATTCATGTACCTAACGTAAATACAAATGTAGCTAAATACTAAATCAAATTCACGATGGCCAACTGTAGAGTGGACATCCAGTTTAAAATATGATAGACCATCCATCGTCATCGACGCGATGCACCGGCAAATTAATGGGCGTTCCAGTATTATCGGGATTCAACCGGATTTATCTGGATAAATCCAGATTTAGCGAGACTCGTGTAAGGCACTATGGCAGCTTTTGTGTTGGCGGTTGTGGAAATTTGATGCATGGCATTGCCAGAGTTTCACGTTAAACCACGTGCAATATGCAATTGTGTATTTTTTATTGTCTTTTGAATAGATGCATAAATTTCCTTATATTATCATATTTTTCTTTCGATTTTTTCTTCTATGAGTTCTTCAGAACTCACATTCAACTCTTAAAGCTTTGAAATTATTTGTAGATATACCGCTAAAATTATCATGTACCTTGAATAGAAATACTTAGTAACAACTGTAAAAAACTTAAATATCGGCGCTTAAAACTAACGGATGAATCCAGGGAATTAGCAGAAGCGCACTGCGCTTGCCAATATGCAGTATTTGTCCTCAATGTAAACAAAGCGTTAAATCGATTTCACCCGCTCCCCATTTAAATAGCCATTTCCAAAACATTATCAACGCATCTACAAGTCCTTGTGTTTACACTCCATAGAGAATAAACAAATTAGAAGGAACTCTACGGACACCATGAAAAGTTCAGCTGAATCATACAATCATGCACTCCATGGCTGATTAAATTACCAGTACTTATAATATACGTGTTTTGCATACGTATAGAATACGCGCAAGTTCATGGCCATTCTGAAATATGCACCTTCTCCTCTGGATTCTTGCAAGTGTGACAAGGATGCACATATTTCAGGATGGTCATGAACTGCCTCTGAACTGCGCATTGTAATAAGTAGTCATCAACTTTTGTCGTGCTGAACTAGGACAAATCACCTTGAGAAGATTTTATAAGTAGGATCCGTCTGTAATGTTGTATACTCTAAGTAACCCTCTTATACCGAACCACTGTAAACTAATCATTCTCGCATTGCGGTGAGCTCGAGCTTTGACAAATGCGCATGTAAATACAATACAATTTCGCATGCGGTTTTAATGATTTCGTGGCGTGGCTCAGCGTTCACTGATATTATCTTCTTCTGTCGTGTGGATACCGAGTCGATTAACAACCCGATGAATACTGGTGACAGAGTTTTTCAACTGCCTTTTATACTAGTCGACCTCTGACGGTTTGACGACAAATTGTCATCATACGACGCAAACAGCTATCAGTGCCCGGTCTTTCGAAACTACAGGACTGGCGAAATTCGATGTACATTGCGCAGCCGGTTTAATAACGGGATAATAATGACTAACCGACTACGCAATGTACATTGAATTTTACCTGTAGTATTGTAGCCTGTAGTTTCGTTGCATAGGCCACAGGTTGTTCAGCCCACATGTTGTAACCAAACTGGGAACAAATTCACATGTACAGTATTACAAGTACAGAATAACTTTGTAGGTGCCGTCTGTTTAATATTAAGGTGCAGTTGATCGGGGAGGGGTGCGACAGACGCCTGCGGCCGTGCGCTATACACTTTCATAAGACAACTATAGTCTAAAATATAGGCGCATCATAAGACCATGGTATAATAAGATACTCCGCCTGGTATTTCTTTCCGAGACTCGTGAACCACGTGACCAACACAAGTTTACGTCATCATGCTTATGGGTTAACAGAATTACCCACTCTTATGATGTTTTTTGTAAATCATTTATGATACTGTTAACTAATAAATACAATTGAAGTGTTTGTTGTAAAGTTAAAGTTAATACACACGTAAATCTAAATTATAAAATTATTAAGAAATATTTTAACCCATTGTTCTGAGATTGAATTTACCCCATAACGTATTTTATTGAAATAAAGTGGCAATACTAAGTGACGTTGACTTGTGTTTCTCTGGGAAGGAAAGACCATGTTTTATTAGACTATGCATAAGACGACTATGATCGCATATCGGCCGCACGCGTCAATCGCATGGCCGCAGCCGTGTGAAGCTGCGATCGGCTGCACCTGACGAGCTTGCACCTTTACTAAGCAATTCATTTCTTCCTACAGCCGTGAAAGCTTGACCGATGCCTTCGGTGACAAGACGAGTGACAACGGAGACTACAGGAAGTCGCCAGCCCCTGAAGACGATATGCTGGGCGCTGGGGCTCATCAGAGACCTTCAGGTGAGGATTCTACTTCCAGATGAACCTGAATGATGATCACCACTTTAGCCTATAACAGTGAGCTCTTGCTTCCTATTAAATAGATAGGTAATACTTCATTGGTCCTGCAACTGTAGTAGACTTAACAGCCGCAGCAATCCACTGATGGACTTGGGCTACTCCCTATTTTGGGGTTGCACAGTACCTACTCGCCATGCTTGATGATGATGCAAGGGGTCATCATCATAGAAAGATAAAATTAGTAATATCATTTAATCGGAGGCGGATACAGAAAAATTTCAAGCGTTCAGCGCATGTTTAGGATATGTACCTGGGTAGGCTGAAGTTTTCAGGTAAAAAATAAGCCCCAAGTAAACGCACGTTTCATTAAGGAAGCGAGCTTGACATTTTATGCTACAAACGTGCGTGGAAGCTTAAACACCAGCCGTAAGTGAAAAATAGCCATAAAAATTAGCCTTACGTGTGAAAAATAAACCACCCACCTGTGGCTCTGCCTTGACTTTTGTCTTTTGCTCGCGACCCCCTAGTAAGGCTCCGAAACCCCCCTGGGGGTCGCGACCCACAGTTTGAAAAACACTGCTTTAACCTATAGCCTTTGCTCGGACTACAGGAAGTCACCAGCTCTTAATATGTTTGGCACTGTCGCAAAAAATTGCAGTGCATCAACTCTCAAATCCTTAAATTTAGTTACTTCTTCCGAGAAACACGAGAAAGAAATGGGGTGATGCTATTTGCACTATACGGCAGTTCAACAAGTTTGTTTAAATTTATATGAAACCTAATGTAGTTAACAACGTAAACCGTCAATTACTCGGCGTTAATTTAATATACCAATATTAACTCATTTCGAATTCAATTGTGTGGGTACCTATAAACTATGTATTTACAATTATACCTTCTAATTACTGACCATATTTCGCAGTTTATACAAAATTTATGATAATTAATTACCAATAATTATAGAATCACGGTTGATCAGAACTGTTTACGAAAATTAAAACATTTTACAAATATAATTTCTACTATTGTGTTTTTTTTCATGCAGTGCTGATTTTTAATAGCATCACCCTGTTTTATTCCGGAGGGTGTCGTAAAAGGCAAATAAAAGACTCGAGGGCTTCATTTGTATCACGATCTTAGGCAACAGGCTGACAACCTGTCACAATAGAGATAGGTACAGTGTTTTTGACAGAGTCCTTAAAAATATTTTGTTGAACGTGGCATTAACGCTCTGTCTAACCCGCAAGGGAATGAAGCGTGATATGTATATGTATATGTATGTACTTCAACCACAACAGTCCACTGCTAGATATGGGCCTCCCCCAATTGGGGGGGTATTGCTATACTCACCACGCTTGTATTGCTATACTCACCACGAGCGCAGTACAAGGTGTTGTAAATATTCACAGGGAACGCTGCTGCCCATTACCTGGATTCATCCCTTAGTCGCCTTTAACCCACCACACCTTCAGGTAGAAATGGGGTGATGCTATTCTAAACCTGCACCACACGGCATGTATGTACCTAATGTATATTTTTATATATACATTTTTTTTTTGCAGTGACGGAGTCTGAAAACATGCTGCCCCGTCACCTGTCCCCAGAAGTGGCCGCAGCGCTTCAGAGTGTGCGCTTCATCGCTCAACACATCAAAGACGCCGACAAGGACAATGAGGTAAGTCTTTCTCTTCGTGTGGGACAACGAGTCGTCCAACGACCTGATGAACCTGCATCGTCACTTAACATCAGCTGAGATTGCGGACAAATGCTTACCCATTGTTTATAAAAAAAAGAACCCTGTTTATCATCATCTTCCTGCCCTTATCCCATATACTCGGGGTCGGCGCAACATGTTTTGCATGAACATAAAATCATGTTGCAGAAGGATTTGGCTTAATTTTACGACCGGCCGCCTGCCTGACGTCACCCTCTTTGGGAATGCTATCGTAGGCAGTATTACCGCCGCAGATATTGTAGCCAAGGTCAAAAACTCTACGTCGCCTTTTACGAAACACCCTGAGTAGAATAGGGGTGGCAGAATTCTTAGCCGCTACCACTCGGCTATCACACTTTTACATCTGCTTATTGTATAATACATGTAGCAGGCCTCTGACAAGGCTGTGTAACGACCGCCGTCAAATTAATCATAGACAGCAACCGGAACCGACAGCTTAATGTGCCCTCCGAAGCACGAAATGAATAAGGTAAGTGATCCACATTAATGCAGACACAGGAGTCTGAGAACATGACTTCTGAGAGTAAAGGATGACGCGCAGCATTGTTTATCAACAACTTCATGCGTGTAGCTGTAGAAACTGAGAAACTGGTTTATTTTACTGGTGTACAAATGGGTGATGCTATCTAAGCCGGCATCACACTGCCCATGACATTAAACAAGAACATAAACATTACGAAATCAAAGTACATTTTTAATTGCCTCTACATTAAAAGGAATTTCTGTTTGTTTATTCACGACCAATTTTAAATATTCATAAATAACGCGCTTTTCCTCGTCTGTGCGCAGATAAAAAGGAGGATGATGATTTCAAGTGGCTAGCATGATATGAATGTAATGCGTGATGTAACATTATGGCAGTATACACGGTTTTCCAGAACTTAACGCCACGCCAAAACATGGTTGATTGTAACCATCATGAGAAAAAAAAACTCATCTCATCATCATCATCTTCCTGCCCTTATCCCATTTACTTGGGGTCGGCGCAACACGTTTTCTTGAACGCAAAATCGTGTTGCAAAAGGATTTGGCTTACGCGTAATTTTACTACCGGTCGCCTACCAGACGTCAACCCTTCTTGGGAATGCTTTTGTGATGGATTAACCGCCACCATACGGTTAACCTTGCCTGTATGAGTCGGCTTTATCCTTCGGTCGCATCTAACGAAAGAGAGGGGGTGGTGCTATTCTACTAGAAAGAAAAAACTATCTACAGGAAATAAAAAAAATAGAAATGTGGCGCGCTGTATTGGTCTAACTCTAACCGTTCCTTGGTTCCTATCTGGGAATATGGCCAAAGAAGGCAATGCTGTTATTGTTGTTAACTTTTAAATAATATAAGTAAACCACAATAACCGACAAAATGGTCCACATGGTGGCGTGGCCTCCACTTTAACTATAATGACACGTCATCAAATTACATAACAGCTTAAAGCAGTTCACTGCTGAACATAGGCCTCCCTCAGAGGTTACGCCCTCTTGTTTTCACCATCCAGTCGGTACCAAAGAATGAACCCAAATGTTGTACTGGTAGATTATTTGTTGTAAGTAGAAATTTTTACTCTTTTCGTAAAATTGCCTGAGAAGCAAATATCCAATTTCAATAAAAATATCCACTTACAAGGTCGGATAATTTTTAATTTACTTTAAGTTATTTTGGGAGGAAATCATTGAAACAGGGAAAATTCTGAAAAAAAAACGGGAAGGGAATATCTTTGTTTTTAAATAAGTGGAAGGGACAAGAATCGTTGCCCTTAGGGGAAGTCGTAAAATTCGCGGAGGACCATTGGGGTGACAAGCAAGCTATTAAATTGTAATCTATCGTCGGATTTTCATTACACTTGTTTGTACTTTATGATTTTTTGTCTACAAAAAAGAAAGCACTTTATGTAGGTGTACCTCAGGATATGTTTGAAATATAAGAAATGTTCCGTTATGAAAATTTTGGTCAAACAAATTATGAAAATTCTTATTCAAGACCTTACATGTATTTACTATTTAGAAGAAACCAAAGCCTACGAGAGTCACTTCGAACTGTGCCACAGGCGAGGAACACACGCAACGTCGGTTTGTGTGTCGTTTGTTCGATTTTCCACCTTATTTTTATACGAATACGGTTTATGTCAAACGATTTGACAGACAACGCAGCGTTGTGCGATGCCGTTTGACACAAACCGTATTCATATGCAGGTAGGGTGGAGAATCGAATGAACGACGCACAAACCGACGTTGCGTGTGTTCCTCGCCTAATACACTAATGACATCATATCAGCATGTTGAGAGTTTTTTAAGTTTCCTCGGTAAATCACGATCTCCAGTTTTCGTCATCCAGTCACTACCCTTCTTTGAGTCATCGGTCCATCTGGCCGGAGGGCGTCTAATGCCACGCTTAGTGCTACTTAGCTAGGTAATAAAACATATCCAGTATTGCCACAAATAAAATATGTATCTTTAATATAAAAATTAGTTAATCTTCTCACTTGAATTCCTAATACTGTACCGCACTAAATCGTTCGCTTTCGAGACACAGAACGCAAAGTCGCGGTTTTTAACTACCCCCAAGGGGTTGAATCTACTTGGCTAAGTAACGAATAGAATTTCCTCAGGGTCCAGAATCGATTGCAATTTAAATGTGCTGAATTGCCAAAGCATTGTTCTAGTAGACATTTTGAGCAGTAGGTAAGGTACAAGGTAGTGTGAAGCCCTTCGATAATATCTGGCGCCGAATCTGTCTGTTTTACGATAGACTGAGCTTACCCTTAAACCTAACAGAATGCTTATCTTATCTTACACCAAGATAATGATTAAATACAATGGACTGAATATATTATTTGTCTGAAGAAAATAGAGTTCAATAGCCATTAATGTTTAAACCTACAAAACTAAAAATTCATCCATTACTGCATGGCAAATCGTAGGTACTTCCATTATCATGTAAATCTCTCTGGGTATTAGAAACGTGATAAACAGTATTTAGCACCGACAAATGAGAATATCTTAGCTCTGATTGTGACATTTTAAATTTGGTTTATAATATTGATGCCCAACGCGGCGCTAAATGACCAAGACGTTGTACTGTTTTATATCTACTGTGGTTCACAAGTAATGAGATCGACTAATTACATTCTGGACACGAGCGCAATTGGTTGGATCTTCAAGTTTGTTTGGTTAGCGCCATTCAAGCTTCTTCTGTTCTCGTGTGGGATATTGAGTCTCTAAACGACCAGATGAAATATTGACTAGGAATCTTTTAAAGCAACATAAAGCAAGAACGAAGCAAAACTGGTACCATAAAAAACTGGATCCTCATGGAATCAAGGTTGTCATTTGTATAGTGGCTCTTATATGATTCACCTAACACGTTAGTAACTATCATTTTAGTTTAGGCTTGATTTGCCTCAATTTAAGACTCAAAATGTTTTACAACACCACCAATGAACTAAACTCTCGGTAACTTTCTTACAACTTACGGCAGTATTTAAGCATCGTATAATCCTTATAATTATCCGGAATCACCCAATCCTCACTACTAAGTAAGAACGCTACGACTGCCCATCAAATAATTCACTACTCTTAACTGCTCTCCGCACTAGTGTAGTGCTAAGTAAGACGAAAAGGAAAACGTGCATTTTTATCGATATTTAAATTTATCGTGATTAAAATCGCATCACTGCAATTCAACTCTTAGACGTCGTAGAAAGCGACTCCAACGGGGCTGATTTCTTGTGCGGGAGAAATCTTTTGTTATTTGTGTGTTAAAAACATTAAGTTTAAACATTGAGTGATATCTATATTTGATGTCGAACTGAAAAATAGTGGTGGTGAAGGTCTTCGGTTGAATATTGGAATGGCGGATTGCAGTCCGGAGCTGGTATCCAGTGGCAGTGAGTCATAGTGTATAATTTCCTATCCAAATGTGCTCCAAAATTCCTGATACCTTTTTTCCCGTCACACTTTGACTCATAAGGGAACGGCGGCGACATACTTGCCAAACGGTAAGCAATTCGCTGTTAGGTTGTGTATAAGTACGTTATTTGCAGTGATTTAGCAACATTACGTGGAGGTCACCAACTTGATGACCTTTAGTACAACCGGAACTTTGATACATTTACTTTAGATATGAGCTGTGTAATGGGTAGTAAAACGACTTTATCCAGAAAACGTTGGAACATTACTGCCTGGGAGTGGCTCGTCTCTAGATTTATCCCTTTGTTTATGACAACCACTTGTAGCAATGGGGTGAAGCTATTCCAAACTGGCATCACACGGCAAAAGCGTCATTAGGTCGTTACATTGGGCAGTATTTTAACGTCGTATAATACTTGTAATTATCCAGAATCACCCAATCCTCACTACTAAGTAAGGAACGCTACGACTGCCCATCAAATAATTCACTGCCCTTAACTGCTTTCCGCACTAGTGTAGTGCTAAGAGTATTGAGAAAGAATTTACGTTATCGTATCCATACGTAAAATAAGTGGTAATTTGATGTAGGTATCAGTTTTAAGTATTTCTATTTTCTACCAAAATTATTCCTAATTTAGAAGGTCTGTCATACATATTGCACCAACATTTCGACGCCAATTTCCGATTATTTGAATATGACATCAAAGAGTTTTAAGCGCCAGTTGTCATATTTCTAGAAATAAAAAACAAGAGATGAAACCGTTTTACAAAAGCAGGAATGTAAAGGCCATAGGAAGCCTAGTATAGTAAGCGCCTCATAAATTGACTCTCCTTTCGACAAAACCCTAAAAATACCCTTCTTTGTGCAGCTCGGCACTATAGTAGCAGTGCAACACAGTTTACCAACTACGAACAGCTTCCCCACGATCGTAACTCAGCCTGACGTCTCCACCAATTGTTGGACATAAACCTGACGACTGTTTTAGCCATTTTAGTGTTGCGAAGTTTTCTATCCTATGTTTGAGTTCGACACACAGAGAAAGACAAAAATAGACACACTATTTTTAGAAAATTTGCAAAATAGACATACTATGTTCATAGAGCAAAACATGACGAAACCCTAAAAATATTTAATCTAGCTAGCGGTTCCGCACTATTAAGTAGTGCAACACTGTTAACTACGAACTGTTTCTCGATCGTAACTTAGCCTGACGACTCCACCAATTGTTGGACATAAACCTTACTCCTGTTTCAGCCATTTTGAGAAAAAGAAGTACCAATATTGTGAATTTTCTATTCTTTATTTGGGGCATAGGGTGAAATTTTACTAGTGACCGATTACGAAAATGCAGGATTTGCTGATGATAAGAAACAACATTCCCAAGTAACATAGGTCGAAATATGAAAAAAAGTTTTTGACCTACTGCAACTAAAATTGCCGATCAGCTATTTTGAGTTACCTACTATCCTTGGGGAAAGTTGTTCCTTTTCACTACCCGATCTTGTATTTTCGCTATCAGTCACTAGAGAAATTTTACATTTATCTTCATTAGGCTTTCGTCCAAAAGCCCTGATTCCCGCTCTATTACAGTAGTGCAACACTGTTAACTAGGAACAGTTTCTCGATCGTAACTATTAGCCTGACGACTCCACCAATTGTCGGACATAAACCTGACGACTGTTTTAGCGATTTCAGTGTTGCAAAGTTTTCTATCCTACTTATTTTTTAGCTCGACACATAAAATAAGACAAAAATGTGTACATAGGTACACTATGTGATAAAGTAGATGTGTTAAAAAACAAATAGGTAACCCGACTGCGGTAATTTTAAAGTAGGGTTTTGCTCTAAAATACGCCATCTTTAATCTATAATTTTTTTATATAGCCAGTGTCACTCGCGCTGCTGAGACAAAACTAACGACACCTCATATTTCAAAATCCAACTATCCGTTTGGGCTGTAGCCAGTGAAAAAGAATTTTCTTGTCCACATACATACAAACATACATACATACTCTCGAAAAACAATACCCTCCTTCTGAGGCAGTCGGGTTAATAGAGGTATATCTAAAATACTTATTTTCCCGCTCTATTACATACAGTAGTGCAACACTGTTAACTACGAGCAGTTTCGCGATCGTAACTTAGCCTGACGACTCCACCAATTGTCGGACATAATCCTGACGACTAATTAAAGCCGGAGATGTGTCCGCCATTTTGAGGGAAAGCAAATTTCGTTTCGAGGATTTTGGTATCGTATTAGGATAGGGAAAGTGTAGTTAGATTGACTTTATCCGAATCAAACTTTAATTATAATGAGTTGGTGGATTTTATATTTTTACCGAACCAATCGGCCGGGTTTGCCGTGTGATGCCGTCTTAGAATAGCATCACCCCAATTCCACCCGTGGGTGTCGTAAAAAGCGACTAAGGGATACTAATCCAGGGAATGGGCAGCAGCGTTCCCTGTCAATGCAAAATCATGCACTGCGCTCGCCAATCCGCCTGCCAAGCGTGGTGAGTATGGCAATACCCCCCGATAGGGGGAGGCCCATGTCCAGCAGTGGACTGTTGTGGCTGTTATGGTACCCGACCAACTGCCTCGGAAGGACGTTATGTTTTTCGATGTATGTATGTGGAAAAGTATTTCTTTTTCATGGGTTACCATAGTAGACCCTTTGTTCCTCCAAGTGGGTTACCCAAACGGCTTCACGGATATTGAGGTGGCGCTAGTTTCTTCTCAGCCTTGTCCATGCCTTGTCTCAGAAGCGCGAGTGACACAGACTATACCAATGAAAAAATCAAAATGGTGAATTTAAAATGTAAAAAATAACTTTAAAATGACTGCAGTCGAGTTCATGTTTCTAATAATTAGGCCTGTAACATGTATGTATGTTTTCAGTAAAAACATTCAAGAGGTAATAAGCCCGGGTTTTCAATTTACAGTACGTAAAGAAAATAATTAGATTTTCGTAATAAACCATCAGTAGCCGCAGAGCTGAAATGAAGCTAGTGGGTTGCCAGTTGCAGAAATAAAAAAAAAACTTTTTTTTTAATTAAGTTTATAATGTACCGTGGCAAACTAAGATGGTGAATTTTCTGAGTAAGTATCTGAGTTTTTATCAATAAGATTACCACCTTTTTTAGATAAAGACAAACAGAAAAAAAACACATCAGGTCGTTTTTTGTAGCGTGTTATTAACTGAGACTTGCGTAAAAAACAATTACTAGGTGCATATTTACTCTTATTTTACTTTTCCGTGTGGTGCCGGCTAGATCACCCTTTTTCAGACGTGGTGTAGGTAAATGGCCGTTTTTTACAGCTGATTACGCTCTGCATACCCCGCAAGGGATATAGTCATGACGTAAGTATCTATTTACTCTTGACTTATCATCATAAAGCCCCAGATTACAATAACCCAGAAACAGATCCAGGAAATCCCACTCCTTAGCCGCTCACATGACGAAAGTTGAAGCGAGTCTTGTAACAATGTAATTTTAATACCAAACTTCGACACATGACATAATTACGAATTCGCCATAATCTCGTAACAAGGTTTGGCAACACAAAGAGACTCTCAATAATTAAGTCATCTCATCAACTAAATCTAACTTAATTTGAATTTAAGGCTCTTGACAATTTCCCAGCACTCCTGAGAAGTTACTCGCGGTAATTGTTTCTTTTGTTCTTTATATTTGTTTTTTTTTTTTTAACTAATGAGGCCTTTCCTAAGCTAAAGACATTTTAATTCAACAAGAAAAAATATTTAACATAAGTTGATTATCATTTTGTTAATATTGCTACTTTACGCTTTATTGGTTTAAGAGGGCATTTTAAATCGCATTTGCCGTGTGGTACCGGCTTATGGGTGTCGTAATAAGCGACTAAGGGATTTCAGAATTGATGTGTATTGAAATTTTAGACGACAGGCTGACAACCTGTCTCTATAGCAATACACAGTCTTATGAATGACTCTCTTTTTGTCAGACGTAGTGTATATGGCCCGTTTTTATGGCCGTTAGCTCTCTGCTTACCATTTATTGCTACTTGCTACTTATTATAATTGTGTTGATACTTTACGCATTTTTGGTTTTAGATGGTATTTTAAGGCGTGTTTTGAAAATACGGCTTTTCTCTTTATAATGTGTGTTGAACACTGCAAACGCTTTCACAAAATCAAACCACCTGAAAACGCCCGATAGGTGTTAAACAAACACGCAACCTGCTTGATGGAAAGCGGTCACCTAGCAGTGGACACTACCCTTAGAGTATAAATAAGCAAGCTATGCTGTGTAGTGCCGGCTTTGAATAGTATCACCCCATTTCTGCCCGTGCGTGTCGTAAAAGGCGACTAAGGGAGGGATCCAGGGAATGGGCAGCAGCGTTCCCTGTGAATATCTGCAACACCTTGCACTGCGTTCGCCAAACCGCCTGCCAAGCGAGGTGAGTATGGCAATACCCCGCGATAGAGGGAGGCCCATGTCTAGCAGTGGACTGTCGTGGATGTTATGGTTATGGTTACATAAGCTAGCTATAGGGCGCGCGTATTCATCTGCGCCGTACTGCCAAGCGTAAGCGATACTTCGATTGATACCAAGGCGAGCTATAGAGTGCGCATTTCTGGGTATGAACGGTTGGCTCTTGTGCGAACACAACCTCTCTATCAATCAGTTGGAAATTGTCATTGATACGAAAGCAGAAGAAGGAGTTGTATAACTTATATACTTACGTCTATATTTCATGTAGGTATCAATGGAAATATTGCTTACGCTCTACGGTACGGCGCTGCGCAATACGCGAACTATTAAATTTAGGTCCTATTAAATTAAATGCAAATGTTTTTAGGGAATGTTGTACTCGTGAAACTGAACAACTTTTCTTAGTAATATCTTTGCGAAATATGAAAAAACATTTTGGACCTTCCATACGAAAATGTCCAAAACATGTGTCAGTTTGTATGGGAGGTCCATATTTATTTTTTATATTTCGGAAAAATGTTACTAACAAACGGTGTTCAGTTTCACGAGTACAACATTCCCTAAAAACATTTGCATTTAATTTATTAAGACCTTATATAGTTCGCGTATTGCGAAAATATTGTTCCTGAAAATATTTGCAGTGAATTTAATAGGACCCTAAATAAGGTGCAAAAATATTAACTCCAAATATTTTACGGGGTGAACCAGTCCATGAAACTGAACAACTTTCCCTAAGAATCATACGAAAAAAAATTTTTGTCCCTCCGTTGGTTTGTAACCGAACTGGCCGGCTAACATTTTGTATGGGAGGTCCAAATTTTTTTATCATACTTCGACCTATGTTCCTTGGAGAAAGTTTTTCAGTTTCATGGACTAGTTTTAATATTGATAGACCCTTAAAATATTTGCAGTGAATTTTTTTACATACTGCATAGTCTGCATACCTTGCTTTTAGCTATAGGATTCATCTAAGAAGCAGATGATCGATCACGTTCTTTTTTGCCGATGTATCAGAAACAATCAAATGTAGTGCCAGCGATATTGAGCCCACAATCTCCATTACAAGGCCGGCTATTAAAACTGATCAAAACGAACGCTTTATTTCCTCACAGCGTAATTCGCGGGAAGTTAAGAGGATTAATAACGTAATGGAGTTCGAGACTGTCGTGAGGCTGAACGAATGGTACCCCTGGGCACCGTGGTCGACATTGTAATAATGCTAATGTGGTATTTGAGCGTAGCGTCGGACGCCCTTCGAAAACATTAAGACATGACTTAGAGAGGCTGCTGATGGCGACTGGTTGATGAAAGCGGAAGAGCGTGCTTCATATCGTAGGCAAGGATCACATAGTCTAGTAACTAACGTCACAGCTATTCGGATTGACCCATGAAGCTGAAAATCGGCATGTAGGTACTTCTTGACCTCCTGATCAAAATGAGACATGGAGCCCAGCGGGCTCCACCCCCCCTTAACCTTTTACCACCCCCCCTCCTTTACAAGGTGTAGCTCTTGAAGTAATTGACTTAGAGGGTAGTTTTTATTTCGTATCGTCCGTAAAATCTCACTTAAAGCTTATTGTGCCTTCAAAATTACCCTTTAGGCCCCCCATGGGGTCCAAAATCCCGAAAAGTGGGGGGGAGGGGGGGCCGCTGGGCTCCATGTCTAATTTTGATCAGGAGGTCAAGAAGTACCTACATGCCGATTTTCAGCTTCATGGGTCAATCCGAATAGTTATAACCAGCTGTTGACGTTAGTTACTAGACTAACAGGGTAACGTCCGGTGCGGCATTACTTTAGTGCTGCCTCACGCATCCGTAGTAAAATAGGAAATTCGCCACCTTATTCTCATACAAATACGGCTTATGTCAAACAGTTTGATAGACGCAGTGTTTTGCGATACGCTACTGGATGCGTCTGTCAAACCGTTTGAAATGCACCGTATTTTTATCGAAATAATGTGGAAATGCGCATATATTCCTAACGCAAGCTTTACACAGCACTGAAATACCGTAGCAACGGACGTTACGTGTGATGTCAGCTCAGAAAACTTCACCTAAATTCTACTCTTGAGTATCGTAAAAGAGCGTGCCTTGTGAATAGAACATCTTGCACTACGCTCGCTCTGCAATCCGTCGTCCCACCGTAGTGGCAAATATCCTCCAAACTGGGGAGGCCCACGTAGACGCTAAATAGTACCTCAAAGTAGGTTTTCATAATCTTATTTCGTTAACTTAATCATTCACACCTGCACTGCAGTGATATATTTCTTTTACTTTTCGCAATAAATTCTGTTTCTCCTTGTATTTAGTTAATAGCATTACAGAGCGGTAACAAACCTCTATCCGTGGTCGTGTTAAACGAACCGTCATCATTCCTGGTAAAGACGCACTGCCAAACCGAATCTTATTAGAGGTTTACGTACCTACACCTACCTACACGTAGCCACACGTAGCATAAAGTAAGTAACAAGTATTATTGGATTATTCCAAATAAATGTAAATACTTTGTCGACCTCACGAGCAAACAAATCGGAGCCCCAAGTCTGCTAATTTTAGCCACTGTAATCCCAGCGACATTCAACTGTCATTCTGTTGCCACTGTGATTTTCCATACTCCAAACTGTTAGCAGAATACGAAACTACCAAAATCATCCCACTGACATGCCATCGACACTCAACTGAAACGATTTTTATTTAGCAAACTTCAGGCCAAGAATGATCCGATGAGCTTTTTTTAAAGATACAAGCTAATTATTTGGACGTGCTATGAAGAGGCTCCCTATGGCATGCCCTATATGGATCTTGAGAACTACGGCACGTGACGAAGAACTGATTTCTGGAAACAATTAACGGGAATTTGTTGAACTGAACTCGTTTGCAGAAACACAGAATTTTTCGACCTGTAGTAGGTATAGTAGGTAATCAGCCAAGGTCAAAATCATCTACGTCACCTTTTACGAAACACACTGAGTGGACTAGGGGTGGCAGTATTCTTAGCCACTACCACACGGCGAAGTAGTAAGTAGTTGGTATTAGTCTTATCCAACCATACGAAATCCACTATTTAGAATACCAAATATAACACTTAACGTGTTTGGTATACAATTTATTGGGATTGTAATGCACTCACAGTGCTATATTATTCTCACAAGTGAAAATAAGAAATAGAAAAAATGACATTTTCACTTGTGGTAGGTATACAATTTTTCGAAAACTTGCAATGTTTTTCACCGCAAGCAAGAACTTGCGGCTGGGCTGGCGCTTCTTCTTCTTCTTCTTTGAGTGGGACAGCAAGTCGTCCAAAGACCCGATGAACCCTGGTGTCACAGTTTTTTCAACAGCCTACTACTAGTAACAGGCCTCTGACATGGTTGTGTAACGACTGCCGTCTATGTAACCATAGACAGCAACCGGGACCGGCGACGGCTTAACGTGTCCTCCGAAGCACGGTACCATCTTGCTTTTCGGATAATCAGGTGGTTCAGCCTGCACTGAGGTGCCGCGATTCTATCCTAGCCTGCGAATTAAGCAAGTATATCTTGGCCACTAACGCATGGCAGACCTCCATCTACAGGGATAGTTTCAGCAAGTAATTCCACTATTTACTTGTACCGCAAACACTGAATTCCCCACTCGAGCTAAATATTTATTTATTAGCCTTGTCGCGCACCTGCCGGCTGTAATATAACATTCATTCGTTCATCACGCCCGGCACCCTGGGGAGCATTCGTTACTCGCACGAAGTAGTGGTGGACTAGTATTGGATAGTGGACTATCGATAGACTATCGGTAGTATCGACAATTCAAAGTGCAGCGATACTATCGATATCGATAGTATCATATCTCAATATAAAAAAAACTATATAAAGGTATTCTATTGATAGTACAGATTGTTTTTAAATCAGTATCGGTAGTCAGTAAAAAATTAAGTTGCAAAGTCAAAGTCAAAGTTGCGTTTCTCTGTGTGTCTGTAATTGAATTGGCATACTCGTCCAAGACCACGCAGTGTATTTTGATGCGGTTTTTTGTAGTAGATTCAAGAGTAAGGTTTATTTGTCGCACACCTGCCGGCTGTAATATAACATTCATTCGTTCATCACGCCCGGCACCCTGGGGAGCATTCGTTACTCGCACGAAGTAGTGGTGGACTAGTGGTCGATAGACTATCGGTAGTATCGATAATTCAAAGTGTGGCGATACTATCGATATCGATGGTATCATATCCCAATATAAAAAAAAAACTATATAAAGGTGTTCTATCGATAGTACAGATTGTTATTAAATCAGTATCGGTAGTTTGTAAAAAATTAAGTTGCAAAGTCAAAGTCAAAGTTGCGTTGCGAGTAAGGTTTATT
Organism: Phthorimaea operculella; assembly: GCA_024500475.1. Taxonomy (NCBI): domain Eukaryota; kingdom Metazoa; phylum Arthropoda; class Insecta; order Lepidoptera; family Gelechiidae; genus Phthorimaea; species Phthorimaea operculella. Next base: position 2,715,265 of record JANFCV010000019.1, on the reverse strand, counting down.
AGCCTTGTCGCACATCTGCCAGCTGTAATATAACATTCATTCGTTCATCACGTCCCGCACCCTGGGGAGCATTCGTTACTCGCACGAAGTAGAGTTATCTATCGATAAACCACTGAAAAACTATCGATAGTGTCGATTGTTTAAAATGCAGTAATTATATTGATAATATCGTTTCTCAAAAACACTCTATAGAATCCATTCAGGCCTGTCCCGCTTTTTTCACCAGGCGTAGGTGGCTCAGCGCCATATATCGATGATTATATTATGATTTTAATAACTACTAAGTGACAGTTATTTTTAATAGCTGTCGAAAAAGGCCTCGTTCTATCGAAAGCATCGATAGTATTGCACCTTTTCGATAGTATTGCTACAGGTTAAATTATCGATAAGCCTATTGATTGTGCAAGGTTCTACGAATCTTCTTCTTCTTTTCGAGTGGGACACTGAGTCGTTCAACGACCCGATGAACCTTGGAATCGGAGTTTTTCAACCACCTGCTGTAAGAAGCAGGCCTCTGACATGGTTGGGTAACGACCACCGTATAAGTAATCATAGACAGGAACCGGGACCGATGGCTTAGCTTAACTTCCGTCCGAAGCACGAAACCATTTTTCTTTCAAACAATTAGATGGTTCAGCCTGCAATGTCCTAACCAGACTGGGAAGAAATTCACAAAGTGATAAATAACAACTTTGTAAACTGATCGTCCGGGAATCGATCCCAAAACCTTCTGCGTCGCAGGCAGTCGCAATACGACTGCGCCACATCGGCTGTCGGACTTATGACTGAAAACTATCGATAGCAGTATTATCGATAGTTCCACAACACCAGCGCGGAGAGGAAACAGCCGGAGTACGTTTATTAGCTTACCTACGATTCGAGCTGATGTGTGATATTTTGTTCTTACCTATAGATTCTCGAAGTCTGTGCAGAAAAAGAATATAGGGTGTTAATTTAAATACGTGCCGTAGTTTCAGCATAGTTCATAAAAATATTGAAAAATATCCTAGTCATTTTTTTACTTATCCCTTGATTTGAAAATTTTATCGTTATTTATCGCAAAATATTTTTTTGTCGTTTTTGTCGTTTAGAGAGTTCCAACACAAGCAGTTTTATCAAGTCAACTTTGAGATTAAACGAATCTTGGCTGAGATATAGGCATAAGAATCTTTCGCCTAAGGGTAAAAAAAATATTTAGGACCAGTAATTTTTAAAATACGTTTTACTGCATCCTTTATCGATAGTTTACCTACACTTAAGTTATGGCACGCATTTAAATTAATATCCTGTATTGGCCTGGGCATTTGGGAGGGGCTTTGGGAGGGGCTTTGTGCATCATTATGGGAAATGGCGGCGCACTACGATTTCTTGCAAATCAGCTTCTTTGAATTCTGCGCACTTGCACCAAAGTTAGGTACTATCGCCAGAAAATCCACCTATCCATTTAAGGGATCAACATAAACTGTTTTTTCTTAGTATTTATATAAAAACCACTGGCGGTAACAAATTAAATTACACAAAAGATGTCATTGTCAAAGATATCCAATCAGATATATGACGGCGTATGAGCGGTTAGCTCGTTTCGCCAACCGGCGCGATTTGCCAACTCGCTCTGTGCCTTCTTGCGTGTTAGGCCTACTTACGCCATTCACCCACTGCTCGTTTGGGAAACTATAGCAAGATCAAAAATAAATATCACCTTCAGAGTCTTGTTTTATTACTTACGTTTTTATTTCATCAAAATCGGTCTAACCAGTATAGCTTATAAAATAAACTACGCTTGTCCAAACTCGACGCACGACGATAGTATAAATCTTAGTTTGGAGTCATGCCTTGACGTCAATAATAAATGAAAAATTGAACCTCGCCTTAAAAGGTTCCGGGATGGTGAAGCCAAGAGGTACGATTTACACGATCGCCGATACAATTGTTTTTTAAAGCGTCGTTGATTTTGTAACGCTTTATCTCTGAAAATACTAGACCGATTTTGATGAAATTACAACTACAGTATTCCGAAACCATTTGTGATATGTAAAAGTGTTAAATGAACCCTGTACGAAGGCTAATTATGACAACCTCTTTCGGATGTCAAATAATAATCAACTGACACAATATTTTAATGCCTCATCAGCTAAGAGCTGGTGAATATTTAAAACGATTTGTCGCGGACATTTCCCAGAATATGGGTCACGGTCCGCCGCTGCGGTTGTCAAACTTGTCTAGACTGCGACCCACAAAAAGAAACGGTTCATTTATAAAATTAAACATTAATCAGGCCTCAGGTTTCTAGCCTTTAAAAGTATTACGGCGCACGCGCGCTATCTCTCTAATTTGTGTCGAAAGTATTATTTACTGTTAGTTTGTAGTGAGTCAAAATTTATATTTATTATCTATCACAGTTTCACAATTTGTTGTATTAAAAAATTATCCTTCCTTAGGAAATGAGAAGGAAGATCCATATGTAAAACCCTTAGCACAGAGTATTCCTTGCTCTTCTTCTTTGTAGAGTGTCGATGGCAGACCACCGTCATGGCCCAGAAATAAGCAGTGTTGACATAAGAGAGGCAAAGTCGACCTAGAGCAGACCTAAAAGAACATAAAAGCTTTTGGTCGTCTTGCATACTCTTCTCTCTTCGAGTGGGACACCGAGTCGCCCAACGACCTGATGAACCCTGGTGTCAGAGTTTTACAACCGCCTAAAACAAGTAGCAGGCCTCTGATATGGTTGTGTAACGACCGCCATCATAGGCAGCAGCCGGGACCGACGGCTTAAAGTGCCTATCCGAAGCACGGAATACATACTTGTGATACACTTTGAGAAGGGCTGGGATCCTCTCGTTTTGTTTAACAATATCTTTATTATAAAAGCTCTTAGCGTCTTGGTAATGCCCAGAGGTTTTAAGGCTTGCACGGGAAGTAGCCTGGTTGGGTAATTGCATTTACGATGTGGACGAACCACTTTCGTTTTCAGGTTATTTGAGGAATTGTATTGTAAGTAGTGCTTTTAGCTTCTTCTGTTGTGTGGGATATGAGTCGACGAATGACCCGATGAAACTTGGTGTCAGAGTTTTTCACCCAACTTTTAGGACATGGTTTGTGTCAAGACCGCCATCTAAGTAGAAGGTAGAGTAGGTATTCATAGCAACTGGCACCGAAGCGACGGCTTAACGTGCCTTTAGAAGCACGGAACAATATTTTTGGCGGATTATCATGTGGTCCAGCCTGCAATGACCAAACTGAGAACAAATTCACGAAGTAATGAATTAAATCGGAAATCGGTTTTGTGTTTTTTCCCCTCGAGAATCAAACTAGCAACCACCGGGTCGTGAAGCGAACGATCACACCACTTGACAACAAAAGCAATACTTTTTAGCATCATACCTCGAGATTTCAATCACAATCACAGTCAACAAGTCTTACATTCAGACAATACCATACATATAATATAACCCGCACGCCTATATTCCTTGCGAGGTAGGCAGAGCGTAAGGGTGAGAATCCACCAGAGCCTGTGCGAGTAAAATGTGTCGTACGAGGATGCGTAGCTGTGCTGTGGAAATGTGTAGGCGTTTCCACCAGAGCTGTGCGAGTAAAATGTGTCGTACGAGGATGCGTAGCGGAGCTGTCAAAATGCGCATTAATGTGCGAAGCGAGGATGCGTTGCGAAGCTTTCAACATCAGCCGTCTATTGACTGGCAGGGAATCTTCGCAAACCTCGCAACATATTCCTCGCAGCACATTTCTCGCAACGCATTCCTCGCAACGCATTCCTCGCAACAAATTTCTCGCTTATTTTGTATGTAGAATGGCCTCGCTTCGCTAAACCCGATTCCACCAGAGCTGAGCTGAGCGAGGCTAGGAAAATGAAGTGATTCTATTGGTGGATTTTTTCCTCGCACACCGCTTAGCTACCTCGCACAGCTAAACGACTGTACAACGGCCATTTACATCACGTCTGAGCATAGTTTGACAGTCATTTAAAGTGTATCACCATAGTGACAGATTGTCAGCATGTCACCTAAAATTGCAATACACAACTTTCAATTCCCTTAGTCGCTTCTTACGACGACCACGGGAAAGATTTGGGGTAAAGCAATTCCAAGCCGGCACCACACGGAAAGTCTTACAATTTTTAAAAAGCAAACAGAGGAGATCCGCAAAAGTCGACTTGGCGAATTTCACGACCACTTTCAATAAGTATCGAAACTGTGGAACTTTTCCCAAACTAACCAAATCCTTGTATTTCTTAAGACGCTGGTTATTCCAAACGTTCAATGCTACGCTATTTACACAAGTGTTTGAGCAAAGTGGCCAAGAAATTCCGGGTTGTTCTACCACGCTTCAAATCACTGTGCTCGTTTTACTATGCTTCAGAACGATATTATACAGGGTGTTAGGGACGGTGTAACGAAAACTTTGCACGCGCGCTCAGACCATGAAACTAAACAACTGGAGCCAATGGTGGGAAACGAAAAAAAAATTCTGACCTCCCATATAAAATTCATGATCAGCTGACTGACTTTGTATGGGAGGTCGGAAAATTTTTTTCGTTTCCCACCATTGGCTCCAGTTGTTTAGTTTCATGGTCTGAGCGCGCCTGCAAAGTTTTCGTTACACCGTCCCTAACACCCCGTATTAACACTATCTGAGCAAATCAGCGTGCAGTATGAAGCGTGCAGTACTATACCCAGCGTCGAAGGCCAGTCTACGCGTGTTTTCTATAATTGTCGCGTGCTTTCGATAATGTTTTCGCACGATGTGCTGTGGACGAAGATGAGGGACAGGAATGTTCTTGCTGAGCTGATGCGTATTTTCCAATATTGGTATGGCAGCCACGTCAAACGTTACGTTACCTACTTGTCTAATATGATGTTCCCCAGAAGAGACCTGGGGTCTAAAACGCTAAGTACGACCGGTCTCCGCCGGCTTGTTTTGTATGGAAATCCTTTCCGCAGGCCTTACGTTCCAGCTCCGTCCCAAGCCCTGACGAGATGTCAAATCTGTTGTACTTACCAACACAATTTTCTTTACGCTACATCATTGGCAATTTATCAGTAACTAGCTGGACGCAGCACGAGATAGGGATCAGTGGTGTAGTTAACAATATCTTAGCAATGGATTCAGGCTCCAAGATCCATATAAGAGAGTAAAGTGGAACAACCTCAATTCAGTTGGTACAACAAACCAGATTTCTGTTATGGCGAGTTATAAAAGTTTTGTATTTTGAACTGTATTTTTACGAGCGAAGCAATTGTGTACGCGAGCAGGTCTGAAACTGCTCTTCTTATGTAATGCCTGTTTACGTTTGAGGGGTTTTCTTGCAGTATTAATAAAACGTTTTGTAAGCAACTGCGGGACTTGTGTATGTAGTTTTTGCAGAACAATATTTAAATGCAAGAAAACACTAAGATGTTCCGGATTTTATAAATGCAAGAAGATAGTAAGCGGTTACGTACATACCATGTATGTAACTATTGCAAGTCTTTTGAAAATTACACTTCTTCTGAATGTTCAATATACCTAGTTGACAAACCATATCACTTTTTATGAAAATTATTGGGTTAAATTTCTTTTTGGGTCTTGTAGTTTATTACCCTAACATTTTTTTTTATCATAGGTACTACTGTAACAGAACATCCACAAAAGTTTACTCCAAGACATGATGGGCTTCTTACAATTAGGGGTTTTTGCCATACCTACTTATCACGCTTCGCAGGCGGATTGGCCAGCGCAGTGCAAGATGATGTAGATATTCGCTGTATTCATCCTTTTACTTTACCCACGGATAGAAATGGGGTGATGCTATACTGTGCCGGCACCACATGGCTACACCTAGTGTCACCTCCTTTACCATTAATACCCACCGAGCTAGAAACCGGTGGACAGATAGCAATCCAATAAACCTATCTCTTTCGCGCCGGTCTAATAAAAAAGAAAAATAAAGCTATATCTCCGGGTATCGCGACCAATTCCGGATCGCAGTTGATTGCGAACATTGATGAGGGGAACTTTGTTTGACCCAATTCGGCAGGTTTCTGTCTAAGTTGTTCACTTTAGGTTGGACTCACTGCCGGTAAGACCCAGTGGGTCCAATCTTCTTCATCAAGACGATAACCGTAACTTCATCTATAAAATATTGGATCAATACTTGGGCACCTTGGAGCACTATTTGGCGATGACTGTTGGGTTCGCCTTTTTTAGGTCTTGGAGTGAGCATGGGCCCAATGAGGTAGCTACATAGATAGACGCCTATATCCCTTGCGGGGTAGGCAGAGCGCAAACGACTGTAAAAATGGTCAGAAAATCACGTCTGACAAAAGTGCGAGAGTAATTCAGAAGACTGTGAATCACCACAGTGGTAGGTTATCAGCCTGTCGCCTTAAATTACAATAATCCTATTTTGCTAATAAAAAAGAAAAATAAAGCTATATCTCCGGGTATCGCGACCAATTCCGGATCGCAGTTGATTGCGAACATTGATGAGGGGAACTTTGTTTGACCCAATTCGGCAGGTTTCTGTCTAAGTTGTTCACTTTAGGTTGGACTCACTGTCGGTAAGACCCAGTGGGACCATTTTGTGATATAGTATTTTACCTTACGGTGTAATTCATGGTCTTCTGAATGACTCTCGAACTTTTGTCAGACGTGGTGTAAATGGCCGTTTTTTACAGCCGTTTACGCTCTGCCTACCCCACAAGGGGTATGTATTCTACCTACCGAATCTGATATGTATTAGACTCCCTGACATATGGCCCTAATAAAATCTGAGCGATATCCCGATGGTTACTTGGTTAGCGGCTTCCTGATTGGGACAAATTGTCAAGTGATTGAGCTCTCCAACCATAGTAACAATTTGGCATTCCGCTCCGATTCAAACAGAGTTGTAATCAGGCGAAGTTTGATACGAAAAACAGACCGTATTTTAAACAAAATAAGATTTAGTATTTTAGACACTAAATCAAAATCTTAAAACTTAAAAGCTAGGTACTTGATATATAATTTTCTTATTTAAGATTATCTTGTATACCTACCTACGTCCTTGATGTTTCTTGCTTGCTGTATCAAATACTTAACAATTGATTTCGACATAAAGTCTCTTTGTTGTAGGAAAAAAGGCAATGTCAGATAGTAGACCCTCTAGGTCTAATCAGCAGTAGGACTAATAAAACAAGTGAACGACTCCTCTATCTGTGTCGTCGGCACGAAACTTCTAAGACGTCTGTACGTCGGAAGGGCTTTGGAGTTGGCTGAGAGGAATAACCTATTACATCACGTCAGCCTATATCAGTCCACTGCTGGATATGTCTACCTCAGAATATGCCAATGCCAAGGCACGATCACCCGTTGTCGCAATACAATCGCTACCAGTCGCTCTATTTAAGTCATTTATTGGTCCGGCTGGAGGGCGTTCAACGCTACGCTTGCCTAACCGTTGCCTCCACTCGAAAATCTGCTTACTCCGCCGTCCATCGGCTTTACGACTAATGTGACCAGCCCATATAGCCACTTCAGCTTGCTACACTACAACAGTCGTCATTAGTCATGGGTCCATCTGGCCACCGTAAAATATAGCGGCATGAGTGTGAAACCCACCTAGATGGATGCTTTAGTAAGAAATTGGCCCAGGCCAATTTCGGAAAGTCCCCCCTAAAGAATATAAGACCTATTGAAACGATTTCAACGAGAGGCTTTGCATTAATCTAATTATTATTCAAATATAGCGATCTCACCGGAAAAAATAGCGATGGCAAAAACAAGTTTTAGTTTTCAAAACGTACGTTTTTCCTCCTCATAAATTTACATTTTCAGATTTTACTAGCAAGTTGTTTAATCCCATAAAATCTATTTTGTGCCTGTACATTACACAGATGCAGTGACGCAGGTGAATTCTGATTCCCCTAGGGTGAAAACAAGGTGGCAAACCGTGATGGATGATCTATTTTAATTCATGGCATTTTCCAAAAAGAGCGATTGTAGACAGAATATTGTATTCACTCCTTATCCCCACAGCTCAGTCACACCGTTGCCTCCAAAATTTCTTTCATCAATCTCCAAATTATTATGCCAAACACGTTTTTACGTCTTCGAGATAACCGCACTTCATTTTTGAAACGACGGTATAAATAGCGCCCTTGGGGAAAATAAATTTTAAAGCCAGCCCGCCGGATTAAGCTAGTAATACATTTTTGTGCGTGGTGGATTAATCTGCCGTTTTTGGTGGTAAATAGATTTTCATTCCCATACATTCTTTCGTTTTATTGTGCTGTTTATTCAAATAATCTGCAAACCTTGCTGCGTTCTGATGGTGGAAAAGAAATTTAAAATAAGGTCCTATTGTATTCAGCGCAAATATTTTCAGGGTGCCTTCTACTCACTGATCTATATTACCTATTCTAGGCACTGGATAGGACGTACTCATTCAACTGACAGCTTGTTTCGCGCCCACAGTTGGTGCGCCACCTACCTTTGTTTTACAGTGAACTACGTGACATATTTGACGTAATTTTGATTATTTTTGATACGAATTTCAAATCTCCAAAATTGCGGCGTGATTTTTTCAAGTTATTCGTTTAATTTACTTAATATTTGCGTGATATTTTGTTTATATTTGTGTAAGTGGACCTCAAGAAAGATGCTGAAGTGTGTGTTTTGCAAAAAACGTTACAAAAAAGGATGTAAAACTTAATTTCACAGGTGGGTGTACTTTAAGGATCTTTTTACCTAAAATAATGCATGAAATCGTACCAAAATACCCATTTACTATCTGACGATTGTTTGCAATAATATTTCAGCAATATCTGATAAATATTGCAATAATATCCAAGAAAATTTTGTGCAAAACTTATTTTGTTTACATGCACTAGTGATGGGTATTTTTTTATCGATAAGCAAAATATTTATCAATTTACCAAGGGCTGATACTGTTCGGATTGAGTATGTAATAAAATAATCCTGTAGGTCGGAATTCACCTTTAGCGGTACTGAAAAAGAAGCAACTTATTGTACCTAATATTTTTTTTTACTTAGCTTAGGTAGGTATACAAGTCCTTAATCGATTTATGTTTCACGACGTTGCTGTATTCCTTATTTTTGAGTATTATTTATTTTTTCAGATTTCCTTCTGACTTGACGCTAAGAAATCAATGGCTTTAAAACATGAACGCCTTGAATTGGCTCCCAAATTCAACTCATTTTCTTTGCTCAAAACATTTTGAGTTAAGTGTTTCTTAAGTTTGTAAAACTTGAAGTGGATCATAGGGTATTTTTATTTTTATGTTACATAATTTATAAAATGTTTCTATCATTAAATTATATTATTTCGTTTAAAGCTCTTTGTCTGTTATTTTATTTTATTGCTGAAATTTGTTTAGGTTCCACAACCCAAGTCTAATGAAAGTTTGATATTAACATCACAATTTTTCATTACTACAGGGATTTTTTTGCTGCGTGCAGACTTTGTTGGTTATTATCGGAGCTGGGAGATGTTCCGCAACTTGACGGATTCGCTCCTTTTTGTACTCACGAGCTTTACACTACTGATGGATGACACCTATCTACAGCAATAATACGCAGCACTACTGCCCATAAAGTCAGTAAATGTGAAAGGCAGCGAAACTGTTGCGGCACAGCACAGCTTCGATAATTAATTGCCGACAAAGTTTGCATGCAGCAAATAATTACTTATCCTTAAAGTCATCGAGAAATTTATTTTAGAACAAATTTCATAATAGTAAATGCATAGAAATAATCAATCATATACATTGGTAGAACCTAGATTATTTTCTTTCCACACGTATATGATTTTACGATGATAATCATATCATCGATATGTTGTTATTATACAGCCGACTTTTGGACATCACTAAATCTTACAAAATGGCGATTTTCAATGCTGGTCAAGCGTGTTGCTCAGTCCACCTATCCAGTGCCATAGATAATAGAGATCAGTGCTTCTACTCGTGAAACTGGAAAACTATTTTAGTAATATTTGTTTGACAAATGAATCCTCCCCTACAAAAATGTTCAAAACATGTATAACTTTGTATGGGAGGTCAAATTTATTTTTCGTATTTCCAAAAAAATCTACTAAGAAAAGTTGTTCAGTTCCATGTTAGAATATAACACCCTGGAAATATTTGCACTAAATGTATATGTCGCAGTACGATGGCAGAATTAGGTTTTTGGCCAAAAACCTAGGTTTTTGGCCAAAAGCCGGCATATGGCATAATCGTAGACTTCTTTCGGTCATCGTCCTAAGCTGATCCAGGTTTTTGGCCAAAAACCTAGGATTTTTGCCAAATAACTAGGATTTTGGCCAAAATCCTAGATTTGTTTAGTATTATGGCTTTTTGCATTTCGGGGGAACTTTTTCTTCTTCGAATGGTACACCAAGTCACCCAACGACCCGATGAACCCTGATGTTAGAGTTTTTAAACCGCCCACTGCATGGAGCAGGCCTCTGACATGGTTGTGTAACGACTGCCGTCTAAGTGATCATAAAGAGCAATCGGGACCGACGGCTTAACGTGCCCGTGTAGTTCGGGCATACACTTCGAACGGTAGGAGGTAGCATTGGACGTTCTGGATGGTGGGAGGTAGCGTCAGACGCTCTGGAGGGCGTTGGTAGCGTCGAACACTCTGGAGGATGTAAGATGACGGGCGTTGGATTTTCTGGGGGTCCGACACTACCTCCTGGTCTCCAGGGCGTCCAACGCTACCACCAATCTTCTAGAGCGTTCAGTGGTACGTCCTGCTCTTATGGTGTCTGATGTGGCGCAGTGGTTAGTATGCCTGCCTGCCACGCAAAGGTTCTGGGTTCAATTCCCGGTGGGGTCACTCACAAAGTTGATATTTATCATTTTGTGAATTTGTTCCCAGTCTGGTTAGGACGTTGCAGGCTGAACCACCTGATTGTCCGCAAGTAAGATGATTCCGTGCTTCGGATGGGCACGTTAAGCCATCGGTCCCGGTAGCTTTCTATGATGGCGGTCGTTACACAACCATGTCAGAGGCTTGCTACTTGCAGTAGGCGGTGGAAAAACTCTGACACCAGCGTTCATCGGGTCGTTAAACGACTCGGTGTCCCACACGAAAAAAAAGGTGTCTGATGCTCCCCCCTGCCCTTTAGGGAATCCGAGGCAATCCTGCTGTTCAGACTGTCTGATGTTACCCCTCAACCTTCAGGGTCTCCATTTACGGTGTCCAAGTCTATTCTCAAAAGATCAGAGGGAGGTGCATAAAGTACCTCTCCACTCCTCGTTCCCCCGAACCACACGGGCACGGTAAGCCGTCGGTCCCGATTGCACTCTATGATCACTTAGACGGCGGTCGTTACACAACCATGTTAGAGGCCTGCTACTTGCAGTAGGCGGTTGAAAACTCGGATGCCAGGGTTCATCGGGTCGTTGGGCGACTTGGTGTACCACTCGAAGAAGAAGAAGTTCCCCCGAAATGCAAAAAAGGTCATAATACTAAACAAATCTAGGATTTCGGCCAAAATCCTAGTTTTTTGGCCAAAATCCTAGGTTTTTGGCCAAAAACCTGGATCAGCTTAGGATGATGGCCGAACGAAGTCTACGATTCTGCCATATGCCGGCTTTTGGCCAAAAACCTAGGTTTTTGGCCAAAAACCTGATTCTGCCATCGTACTGCGACATATACATGTAGTTTTAGTTAGAGCAACTTCTAGAGAACTGTATCGTGCAAATATGACTTTATGTTTCAGCGAGTTATGTAGGTATAGTTTGTACATCAGAAAAAGAATCGATGATCAGAAGAACTTATAAGTTCCATGTACTCGAAATAAAATGTTTTACAGCTTCAGTAGTTCACTCATTTCAATTTGGAAATACATTGGTACTGAACCGTTTTGGTGAACAATTTTAGAAAACTTGTTAATATGTTTTTGAAGCTGTCCCTTTCTGACCTGGATTTAGCGTTCTTATTCTGTTTTTTTTTTTTACAAATTATTATTCTTCTTATACAAATGGTTAAAATCATGATTGCGAAAAAAAATACTTTGCGTGTTCATAAAAAAAAGGTGTTAGTTTATCAAAAACACAAAACACCAACAAAACACAAAACCGTTCAGATTTTATCAACCAATCTCCAATCAATATCTTTGACAACAATCAGCTGTTATTAATATTCTCACACCGAACTGTTGACGTTTAAAAATGGTCCATTCGCTCTGTTTGCTTGTATTCTTGTGTATTAATGGTGTTGCTACCCTTATCTCCGCCCCTGATACCATAACTGCTGACTCTGCTTGCCAATAGGTAGAAAAAAGTTTGATTTAGTGCTTCAAACACTTCAGCCTTACTATACACAGCCAAGCAGTCAAGCCATTCTTTAGGTTGAGGTTGTTTGTCATCAAGGCTTGATGCTTTCAAAATATATACTTATGGGTCATCTTCACATTTGCATTCTATTATTTCAAAAGTTACACTAAAGCAATCGGGTGCATTTGTATGTTCGTTCAGATTGTTCAAAGTGGACCTTAACAGGTTTCCATGTCCCGGTAGACTTCTCTTCACTATCACATGTCACCGATGCCAATAATAAATAGTTTAAAAATTCTTGAGTCTTGAAGAACTTTTTAAGTTAATTTTGTTGGGTATTTATAGTACCCAAACTCTAGATAACAGAATGTTTTGGTTGCACTTTAAAGTAGGTACCTTATCATATCTTTTTTGACCTCTGTTTATCTCACTGTTGCTACACCTGATACCACAACTGATGACGTGACGACTCTGCCAAGACTCTGCTCGCAAAAAGGTGCATAAAAAAACATGAAATGTTGTTGAATAATCTAGGTCTTTGTTTTCTTCTTTAATTACTTAAACTAATACTCCATTTAACTTGGCTAATGTCGATATTGTTGAAAAATAACTTAACGGTCCTGCCTCGTTATAAGTTTTTCTCATAGAAGAAAGCAGTTTTCTTGCTCGCCATTTTAGTGGATAATCTCGTTGCACTATTCTCGTCACTGGAACACAAGACGATTCCTCGCCTCCCCTTCAAACCTGCAACAGTTTCAGTAAACTCGTCCATCTCTCGAACAGAAGGAACTACTTTTGCAAACAGTATTGTGTATGAGCCATCTGTAAAACCAGCATGCGATGTAAAATAATTGCTGCTTAGGTAGTGTATCACAAGTGGAGAATCAGTCAGAACTCCATTGCAAGTACAAACTGTGCTTAGGGCTGCTAATACTTCGCTCTCACTATTCACAGACACCATCGGTATTTCGTTAGGTCGATGACGATTTTCAGGGCCAGTTGCTTTTACAATCGGAACTTTTGCATAAGCACCACATTTGCATTCTGCTGTTGTCGGTTCAAGTATGACACTGATGCATTCGTAGGGTGCGGTTTCATGTTCAGAATAAACCTTCACAGGAGTCCATGAGCCGGTAAACTTGTCTATATCATCACACTTGGCTAATGCCAAAAAGGCAGTAAAAATATATAACTTAAACATTCTTGAGTCTTGAAAATCTTCTTAACTGTGTCTTTGTTATCATTGTTCAGTATTTTATAGGACCGCACGTTATCATTGTTTACTTCAATCTCATTTCAACAAACATAGTTACACTTGCCTAATATCAATAAAAAAATACCGACTTCAAAATAAACACTGTTAAGGTATACACCCATGTTTTCCTTCATTATCATTCATTCATTACATAGCATTATCAGATGGCATCAACAAGAAATTTTTGAAACTTTTTAAACAAGTTCCAAACATTCTTTAACTTTCAATTATTAATGAAGTATATTTACCTATTACTACGTCACACTTTGTTTTCAAAGTCTGTAGAACTTTGTACCTACTTAAATGGAGAGTTACCTGATAACCAGAGCAGAGGTGAAAAATAATAAGATAAGGTTCTTTAAAGTGCATTCAAAACATTGTGATATCGAGAGTTTGGGGAGACTATATATACCAAAAAATATATCTAAGGGCACAATTAAAAATATCTCCAAGACACAAGAATGTTTAAACTATTATTTTTTACGGCATTTCTGGCACTAGCCAGGTGTGAAGGCATAGACAAGTTTGCCGGCTCATGGACGCCTGTTAAGGTTTTTCCTGAACGTTCAGACGCACCCACTGAGTGCATCAGTGTCCTTCTTGAACCCACAAACGCAGAATGTAAATGTGGGGATTACGAAAAAGTTCCGATTGTAAAAGCATCTGGCCCTCAAAATCGCCATCGACCTAATAAAATGGCGATGTTAGCTGTGGAAACTGAAAGTGAAGTCTTAAAAGCCCTAAATAACACTTGCATCTGCAACGGAGTTCTGAGGGAGTCCCCGGTTGTGGTCCATTACCTGAGCAGCAATTATTTTACATCGAATACCTATATAGATGGTCTCTACTCGATTCTGTATGCAAAAGTAGTTCCTTCTGTTCAAGAGATGGACGCGTTCACAGCAACTGTTGAGGGTTTGAAAGGAAAAAGTGGAAGCCTCATGTGTTCTAGCGATATGAAACCTGAAATAAGATCATCCACTAGAATGGCAATTAACAAAGGTATCTTTTTCTACGAAAATAACTAATGACTCAAGCAAGAAAAACTAAGATAAGGCTCAACAACATCGACTTTAGTTTAGTTAAATGATGTTATATTTTATAAAAATTCAAAATTAGACGGTGTATAAATTTTGAGAAGTAGGAATACATTTGTGTAAAAACAGACCACGGTGGTTCTTTTTATTGTATCAGCAAGATTGTAACAAAAATAAATGAAAATTCAAGTAAGAACTCTAGAAGTTTGAGTTTTTTAATGAACTTACCCTAGAAAGCCCTAGTCTGTTAAACGTCATTTTTGTCAAGCTTCTTCTTCATTTGGAGTGGCTACCCATAGCTCTTCTAGCGTGCAGACGCGACATGCTATGTGACACTGCACCGTTTAGAGTCGCTGTAGCCCAACCGACACAGAGTCAGCAGTAATAGTATCTTGAACAAAGATAAGGGTAGTAACAGAGGTGAAAATAATAATAATACAAAGTTCTTTGAAGTGCAACTATAACATTCTAATATCGAGGGTTGGGTTACGAGAAATAAAGGTTTCTTTCATCAACAACAAATGCCGCTTTGCTGGATAAATAGTTTGATTTGCTACATAATTTTTTTTTAATATAGGTGTAATGAAATAAAAATTTGCCGTGTGATGCCGGCTTAAAATAGCATCACCCCAATTCTACCCGTGGGTGTCGTAAAAAGCGACTAAGGGATAATTATCCAGGGAATGGGCAGCAGCGTTCCCTGTGAATTAAACGTCTTGCACTGAGCTCGCCAATCCGCCTGCCAAGCGTGGTGAGTATGGCAATACCCCCCAATACGGGGGAGGCCCATGTCCAGCAGTGGATTGTTGTGGCTGTAAAGGTAAAGGTAAAATAAAAATTTAGCAAATTCATTTTGGACTTTCCATACAAATTGACTCACTAGGGCTAGGTGGTAAATTTTGTTTGAGATTTCCAATATTTTCTCATATTTTTCTTGTTCGGCCTATGTTTCTTGGGGAAAGTTGTTCAGTTTCATGGGTTGGTTCATCCCATTAAATAAATGCAGGTATTTTTTTGCTAAATTTTGTTAAAATAGTCTTTGAGTTGCCTAGTCCGTGTTTCCCCCTTATCTGAGACGGACAGCGGCTGAATGAGAAGTAGCATGAAATATATCTTCAAGCTTGGTTCCAGCGTAATTGGGCCTTGAGACTTTTGCTGAGTTATTGGCACTAGATAACGTCTGCTTCGTTTTCGATGAAGGATTGCGCAATATGAGACCATTATTTTTGATCGAAACGTCTGTTCATCAATCACTTTTAAGCAGGTTTTTTTTTTCACTTTTGCTGTGACGGTTCAGATTTTTTGACGAATTATGTTTACGCACTGGGCTTTCAGAAGTTGTCGTTTGTAAGGTGGCTGTCATGCACGGCACGTCACGAACCGCAATATGGTGCGGCACATAAGAGATTTACTTATACTTGTGGAAACAAATAATAGTCTAAGCGGGTACGGTCAAATATCACCCGAAAGCTGTTTTGCCGGCACAGTTGATGCCGCTTTGCACAGTGATACTAGGGACCATTGTGAATGATTCCATCCGAGGAAATGAAAGATCCATCCACTGGATTTCAATATGGCGGACCTTCGTTTTTTTGTATGGCACTAAAAAAATAATTCTTCTGGAGCCCATCGTGTGGGGTATCAAATGAAAGGGCTAGACGAGACGATTTCAAAAATATATCGTTTTAATACATTTCAGTTGCCCTCTTAGAAAAAAACCAGGTAAAATTTTTAAAAGTAGATAAAACATGCCAAGTTTGAGGTCCAGTAGGTACAAAATGGCTGACATATAGTGTCATAAAAGTATGCCAAATGATCCACCATATCCTCAACTTTAACGTGACGAAAGGA
Organism: Phthorimaea operculella; assembly: GCA_024500475.1. Classification (NCBI taxonomy): domain Eukaryota; kingdom Metazoa; phylum Arthropoda; class Insecta; order Lepidoptera; family Gelechiidae; genus Phthorimaea; species Phthorimaea operculella. Next base: position 2,698,841 of record JANFCV010000019.1, on the reverse strand, counting down.
ATTTTGAAAATAATAAGGTTTAATGCTTGTTTTGCAATGGAAAGTAGATCATTAGAAACTGCAGTAGGTTAGTAAGAACTGCTTGTGCGCCTTCATAAATATTTAAGATGTAATTCTTCTCATGATTGCTTTTACACTTAAAGCTAGATTATGATATGCCAGATCATTTTGAATCTGCGGGCACGGTTGTGCCCCAGCCAAGTTGAGTAAAAAGCCATAGGTACCATGTTGCTCTACTCATGAATGCTATCTCAGTTTAGTAGGCCTGTAAGAAAAATTCATATTAGAAATAAGTAGTGCCTGCTGTAACGTTTTATTTTTGTATTTGGTTTTGTGTAGTACCTACAATAAATGGTTAAATTAAATAAAAAAAATTCTCTCTTGAAACAGTTCAGGCCAATTTCGACGTCCATAATAACGATATTTTGGATAATATTTGAAACCTGTGTGTTAAGAACCCAAACAGTCATTAAATAAACATTCAATATTTCAAAAAAAAACATGCATTTCCCTTAAATCTGTTACTCATTCGACGGACCATAAAAATTCTAAAGCACTTTTAGATTACATGTACCTAGGTATATGAATGAAGTGAGATCAAAAAAGCCTTATGTAAAGATATGAGATACCATCAAAACAACGCAAAAAAAGCAAGTCTCACCACTCATTAGGTACATCTACCGCAAAAAAATGAGAGTTTTTGTACATAAAATATTGACTTCGAGTACGGCCGTTCCAATGGGCCATATTTGACAGCCCATACTAAAAAAACACATCATCAAAGAAAAATAACCTTACATTTGAAAGTTTTCAAATATGGCCTATTTGAGCAACCGAAATTAATTAATCACAAAAACAAATAATCATATACTTACTACTTGCAATTGCAAGATATATTTTGCTAAAGACAGCCAAGTCCGCCACTCCACCAGAAACGTTGTGCAATCCACGACGTCGTCGGTACGAAATAACTTTAGAATCATTGTATTTCATATTTATACACTAAACACTAACATGATTCTACAATTAAAACTGCAATGAATGCTGTTTCGCTGTAAATTTAAAATGGTAATCCTGTGTATTCACATAGAATCACATAGTTAATTGTTTTTTTTTTCTATTCTTAAACTTAAGTATTTTACTCCATATAGAGCTTCTATATCTGCTAAATTAAATATTTCTATTTTTATCCTACATATCGTTAAAGGGGTCTCAACTTTGGCCGAAACTGCTTTAAGAGAAATATGGTACGGCAAAGCCACTTTTTACTTGACTTGGCGGGGGCACAACCGTGCCCGAAGATTCAAAATGATCCGGCACAACATAATCTAGCTTTAAGTGTAAAAGCAATCATGAGAAGAATTACATCTTAAATATTTATGAAGGCGCACAAGCAGTTCTTACTAACCTACTGCAGTTTCTAATGATCTACTTTCCATTGCAAAACAAGCATTAAACCTTATTATTTTCAAAATTCCTTTCGTCACGTTAAAGTTGAGGATATGGTGGATCATTTGGCATACTTTTATGACACTATATGTCAGCCATTTTGTACCTACTGGACCTCAAACTTGGCATGTTTTGACTACTTTTAAAAATGTAAGTTGATTTTTTTCTAAGAGGGCAATGGAAATGTATTTAAACGATATATTTTTGAAATCGTCTCGTCTAGCCCTTTCATTTGATACACCACACGATGGGCTCCAGAAGAATTATTTTTTTAGTGCCATACAAAAAAACGAAGGTCCGCCATCTTGAAATCCAGTGGATGGATTTTTCATTTCCTCGGATGGAATCATTCACAATGGTCCCTAGTATCACTGAGCAAAGCGGCATCAACTGTGCCGGCAAAACAGTATTTTTTTGCTAAGGACCATGACTATAATATGTGAAAACAAAAATATTGACTTATAGCCAATTACAATGGGTAGTAGTGTTATTCTATGGTGTCCTTCAAGGTCCTCCAAGCATTCTTGGTCCACCACATTTCCTGATGTATATATACCTCAGTTATGTTTGTAAAGAATGCTTCTGTTTATTTCTGCGCACTTCCCCCCATTATTCAGACTGTATCCCAGCAACAATAAACTGGCGTATCAAACGGTCTCCTTAACACGCTCCTCGAGCGTCGCGGAGAGAATTTTAAAACATTGTAAACATAACTGAGTTTCCTCTACAGGGTGTGTGTAAAAGCGATATTACCTCTAAAAGCTTGTACTGCTGCGCTGCCACACACAGGATGCTCTCATGAGGCCAGCCCGTATCGATGTAAACAGGGATTCCAGTGCTGTGTTCTAGCAGGGATGAACTCAGTATCATTGCAATAAAATATACAATACAAGACAAAAACTAAATGCGTTATTTCAGCTCTTTAAGAGCAGTTGATTTTCCAGAGTTCTCCAAATATAAATGGGTACATTTTCATGTAGCGAGTCTCGACTGACTGTTCCCACCGTTCCCACCTAGGACCATTGACGACAGAGATTTGACGTCAAAAATATAATACTCAGTTGTCGTAACTACCCGTAGTCCGCAAATCTTACATTAAAATCTGTACGGTGGTTTTTTAACAAGATATACCACAACATTGTAGGTATGTTGTCAAAATCAGAATTCATTTAACCGAAAAGAGCAATTTTACAATAAAAACCAAAAATGCGTGCGGGTATCTGACCCGTGACTTTCGATGTACCGTGTAATCAAGCATTAGATGCTAAAATTTACAATCCCAAAAGTCTATGTATTTCTTATGTAGTTTACTGATTAGGCCCCTGTCCAATACTTGTATCGGTGATGCCACGTACAGGTTTCTCTACACTTGTAAGACCCACATCACTCACTAAGATCCTTGAAGATTGTGACTTGTCGATGGCAGAAACACTTTGTAAGTTCTATACTTGGCCTCTTCTTCTTCTTTTCGTGTGGGACACCGAGTCGTTCAACGACCTGATGAACCCCGGTGTCAGAGTTTTTCAACCGCCTACTGCAAGCAGCAGGCCTCTGACATGGTTGTGTAACGACCGCTATCATAGACAGCAACCGGGACCGACGACTTAACGTGCGCATCCGAAGCACGGAACCATCTTACTTGCGGACAATCAGGTGGTTCAGCCTGCAATGTCCTAACCAGACTGGGAACAAATTCACAAAGTGATAATTATCAACTTTGTGAGTGACCCCACCGGGAATTGAACCCGCAACCTTTGCGTGGCAGGCAGGCATACTAACCACTGCGCCACATCGGCTGTCCTTATACTTGGCGAAGTTCACAGAAGTGCGCCACTGCAACTGCAGTCGATAAAAATGAGTTTGTGCAAGTAAGATACTTACTATAAGTATCTTATCAATAAGGCCGCCTTTGCTTGTATTATATTGTTTTGTTTCTGTTTTTTGTATGTGTATCTATGTTTTAATGTGAGCAATAAAGTGTTTCTGTCTGTCTGTCTGTCTGTCTTATCTACTTTGTCAGTATCTTATACTTGCCTGAAAAACCAAAACATTTACAAGCCTAATTATTAAAAAACAATACCTTGACTGCAGAATCTACTTTCCAAGTCATAATATTTTACGTCTAAAATCCGCCGTTTGATTTTTTGAAATATTAATATAGCTTGTGTAATGATTTTTGAAGAAAACACTTGTACTCGTTTCACAAAATTATATTTGGTCCCAACCGGTTTCGCTTAAATAAGCATCATCAGGGGCACGTACACTCGCATTTTATAATAAAACAATTTAAAAAACATCGAAAACACCGCGATTCATTTGATAGCTGTGCAATAATCGTTGATATTATTTAAAAACCGGCCAAGAGCGTGTCAGACACGCCCACAAATAGGGTTTCGTAGTCAACGTTTAAATATCAGGTTTTTCAGCATTACAAACTTAATTTTGTTGCTGGTTTGTTAGCAGCAGTATGATGACCAACCGCAAATAGAAAAACTCATTTTTTTCTGAAACCTTTAAGGGTACAATATCCGTTATAGTTTTCATTGTAACTTCAGATTGTAAGCTATATCCCATATTTATTTCAAATTTTTAGCGTTTATACTTTAGAAGTTACAGCTGGAACAAATTATGGGTCAAAAACGCACTTTTTAAAAGCAAATATCTCGTGACAGAAACATTTTGGTGACTTTTTTTCAAAAAAACCTCACCTTAGTTTTAAAAGACCTATTCAACGATACCCTACTCAATATTACAGAAGAAAAAAATTTTTTTTGCCCCCCCTTTCACTTGTATGGGAGGAGGTCCAAAAAACATTTAAAATATTTTTTTCTTAACATTTCTATATTTGGGTCAACACGATCTATCTTCTCACCAAATTTTATGTCGATAGCTCTAAAACTGACGAAGATATGAGGGCGCGGCATACAGACAGACAGACAGACAGACAGACAGACAGACAGACATGCATGACGAAACTATAAGGGTTTCTAGTAGACTACGAAACCCTAAAAAGTAAACTTTTTAAATAATATCAACGATTATTGCACAGCTACCAAATGTGTAACTCGCACTGCTAAGACAATATAACGGTAACGACATCTCATTATGTCAACGTCTTTCAAGCTTTTTAGGCTGTAGCCCGTGAAAAACAATTTAGTTGTTCACATACATACATACACACATACTTTCGAAAATCGTGACCCTCCTTCTAAGGTAGTCGGGAAAAAGCGATTTGTTTATAAACTTGGTTCTAATTCTAATTCTGTTTCAATCAAGCTATTATTACCAGGCAATTTTTTTCATGTGATTTTCACCCGCCAGTAAAATATAGTGTTTATTTGTTCCACTAAAATAATGTAGCGTGTCAAATCGGTTTCGTGGTTTTGGAAATTGCATAGTGTGATCATTTTCGAAACCACCTTGTCACAATGATAAAAAGAACTACAAAGCAGTATGTTCCAATGCCAAACCTACTATACAAGGTGTTAAGGGACTGCTCTCCAAATATTGATGCGTCGATATGAATGCGCCCTGCATTCAGACCATCAAACTGAACAACTTCCTTTAAGAAAATACTTTAGGCATTTTGTGTTAGTTAGTTATAAATATCGTCTCCTGAAATATTTCCTTACAGTAAGTTGTTCAGTTTCATGGTCAGAATGTACCACGTATTCGTATGGCAACATCTATCAGTATTCGGAGTGCTGTCCCCTACACCCCGTATTATTTTTTTACCCAAAATAGAAATATCTCTGTTCTTCAAAATTCACAAAGTAATTCCTAAACTGATGCCTGGTTTGCGACCGGTACGTGCACCTTATTTCCCTTTTACATTCAAGGGAAAATGCGGTTTTTCATGCGACTGTACATGTTCCCACTTGACCGGACTTCCAAAGAACTGCTCAACTGAATATTATTCCCATTTGACCACATATTTGAGCTGAAAGCACTGCAGTCGCGGTCCGAGGAAATTATTTATTTTCTGTACTTTCGATCGCAATTTGAGTTGCGCTTAATAACATGAAAGGTTTTGAAAATTGCGACTCAATTTATGGCGGTTTTCATCGCTTTTAATGAAATTCAAAGTGTAAAGAATTAGTCACTGGGAATACTAGATGAGGCCCTGCCAAGCGTTTTTGGCCAAGATACTATTTCACAGCCTACGATTGAGCCGTGGTGGTAGCCAAGTTGGTAGAGGCGTTGGCAGTAAAGATGCCGAAAGACGCAGGTTTAAATTCTACCTGTGGTGGAAAATTTTGCTAGTTTTCCTAGATTTTTGCTAGTGTTGCGCTTTATGGCACTATATGTACTTATTAGGTAGGTAGGTACTAGACAATGTGTTGCCGGCTTTGATTACCTCAATCCCTCGCGCACTTCAGAAAATACTAAATTGATTTGATAGTTAATTTAGGTAAATTTTTATTTATTGAACTCTTCTGATATTAATTAATGATTGTATGCCGTGTGAGTCCGGCTTAGAATGTCACACCCCATATCTTTCCTGTGGGTGTCGTAAGAGGCGACTAAAGGATAAATTCATTCAGGGGTTTAATCCCTGGATGAATTTCGCAATTGCATTGCAACATTTTGCATTGCGCTCACTAACCCACCTGCCAAGCGTAGAAAGTATGGCAAATACCCCCCTACTAGGGGGAGGCCCATGTTCAGTAGTGGACTTTTTGTGGCTGTTATAATAATAGTAGTAGTATGGAAAACCAGCGCAAGTTTTGATCTGTAAAATGGCCGCGAACTCGAAATGCCGATGTTTGTACATTATTCAGCGGAGGATGATAGAGTGGTACGTAAGCGGGATTGGTTTTGAGTGCGCGATTCCCGCGGGATCTGCTTCCCGGGACATAGTGGTTTGCAGTCCCGATACTGGTTTCATAGATTTGTAGTAAAATAAGAGCTTTATTTGTGGGCATTATTTTTAGTTACATTTCGCTGTTATGTAAGTTATGTCAGGTCGAATTCCTCCAATATGAAAATGCATGTTTCGAATTTTAGGGGCAAGCTCCACAGAATATTCGCGCGTTGCGATGCATAACATAACACCTAGCAGACAAGCGATCGACAGCCGTTATCGATGCGACACGCGTCTAACGTGTGTAGTTTTGTAACTTCTGTTTCATACTTTTTATATGAAAACAGTTTCAAGCATCACCTTGTTTGACAAATGCCTTCTTACGCCTCACGTCTATTTTGTAAAGCTCGTGCCTTAAGCGACGAAAACTAGCGAACTGTCACTATAGTGGTAAACATTCTTTCTGAAACGAGCTCCCAAATACCTCTGTAACACATGTGTAGCATTTCATAGAATTTTGCCTGTAAGAGCTTTATCTATCACACAAGCGATTTACGAGCGAATGCGGAGTGGACGCGCAGCGGATTCGCAATGTTTTAGTTCAAGTACCACCGGTACACGCCGCGCGTCCGCGAATCCTTGCTACGTATCCACAGTGCCTTCGCAACAAATTCGCACCCACCGGGCGTCCGATCCGCTCCGCGTCCGCTCGCAGAACGCTTATGTAATAAGGCCCTAAGCTGCCTTGTGACCTGAAGTTTGATAATATTGAGCACAGGCATTGCAAATTGTACAGGGCGCAGTGCTCGATGTCTCGCGAGACATTTGCTTGCAGGACAAAGCGCTGATTTTCAGTCCAGTGCCATTTTCAGATCTGATATCTTGCTGTATCTGCATTTCTTCCGCAGATTTTCAATCCAGTTTCAACTATTCCGAATTCTCCTTGGGAATAAAAAGTCTAGCCGAGAACGTGATTTAGTTTGAATCCAATATGTTTTTCAGGTGTACTGGGAGCTATAAAAAGCTTAGAATATAGTGAACTAGTTATGTAACGTAAAATGTATTTCGGGAGATATACCTACTAATTTGAATAACAAATTTTAAAACACTTCTCGTGTTAGGAATACAATTTTTGGAAAACTTGCAAAAATTTTTACCACCGCAGGCAGGATTTGAACCTGCGACTTTCGGCATCTGTACTGCCAACGTCTCTACCAACTGCACTATCGCGGTAGGGATAATCGTAGGTTTAAATCTGTTGGCGGTTACAAGTTTGCAAGCTTTCCAAAAACGCTTTGAAATTAAGGTACAAAATCAATAAAAAGAGGTCCACTTTATCCATTTCTAAGTCGTTATACCTCGTCCACATTCCTAATTCATATCCATTATCCAAAGTAATTAAAAGCCATTCCAATTTTATACCTAAACCCACACAAAGTTTAACACACCATACTGATCAGGTCTGAAGAGTGAGGATGCATAGCCTCTTCACTTGAAGATCTTGACTGCTCAGGCTAAGGTTTTACGACAGGGCTGTTAATAGTGACGATTCTGACAGCATATTTCCTTAGCTAATTCTTACTCGTGTAACTTTCTTCATTTAGACCTGCGTATAGTTCAGTTCCAGAAATTCAGAATATTTGTACAATTAGTATGACATGGATGATTTTCCACCCATATTTTTATAAGCCATGTACAAATATTGAATTACACGCCATCTTGTTATGATACTTTCATTACTATACGCCATAAAGCACGATCTCTCGATTAGGTTATTCCTTTCATCACCATCATCTGCCTGCCCTTATACGAAATCAGTTAGGTCGGCGCAACTTATATAGTTAGAGTACAAAATCATGTAGGAAAAGGATTTGGCAATGTTTTATGACGGCCGTCTACCTGACGTCAATTGTTGTTCATTACGTATGACGATTTCCACGTGCAGTGTTGCACAGAATCAACGCCCATGCACCGCTTAACGTATTGTTCCTCGCACAATCGGTTAATCTCTCTCCGGAAATTGTTCCTTGATACACTTCCCCTATTATCCTCCACGGCCTTTGTAAGAATAATGGAAAAATGTCCTCCAGAACTCTTTTACAGGAGGCTTCAATTAGAAGAGCAGCGTCTTTGTAAACAAGCCGTCTAAATTGGCTCTTTAGCATAATTGGAGAATATTTTCTTCTTGCGAAAGTTTTGAATTACGATCGCCGAGGAATCAAAGCTTTAGTTTAAAGTTTCTAATCGCTTGGAATTGAGACGGACGGATTGTTAAACAGGCTGTAATTCGCTGATTGTCTTTATTAGTTTTTAAGCAATCTATATTTGATAGCTGTAAGTTTTCCTTAAAAATAAAATAAATAATAAATAAACAAACAGCTCAAGTACCTACCTAAGGCGCTTTACACACATAAAGTCCGTTCCAACGTTATTTTTGCGCTGCGCTATCGCAGCTTTAGGAAAATGCGAATTTGCATCTTAATCCCATATAAATATGACGACGTATGCCCAATGGTGCGTTGACGCAAACGCATCCGTTAACGCGCAGCGCAAAAAAACTTCGTAATGGACGTTTTTTTTTTTTTATTATTATTATTTATTTATTATTATTTATTGAAACAATTTGACAGCATTACAGCGATAAGCCAAGGCACTGACAAACTTAAACTTAAACTAAATTACTAAGTACAATTATTAATTTCACAATAATGTAAAAAGGTACGACAAAGTTTATGCCAAGGATCAGCAAACAAGTCGCAGTCTGGTATTACTGAGAGCAAGTTATTGAGCTGCGTGCGGGCATTCACGAGTGGAGATACGCTATGTGCCACCGTTCGCGCTCCCTCGTCAGCCAGTAGCCGGTGGTTACGACCCCTGAGATATCTGTCAGGAACATACAGCATACATTCTCTGGCAGTTAATTCGAAGCAGTCAGATTCTCCGCGTAAAAATTGGCACGCTGAAACTAACTGCTCAAGGTCACGCCTAACCTGGAGAGAATTAAAGCCAACCATACCATATATGAATTGAGAAGGGTAGAGGAAAGGGTAATACCCATATTGTTTTTTGTATAAGAAACGAAGAAACGCCTTCTGCACTCTCTCCAACAATAGTATATAAGAAGATTCGTGTGGACTCCACACAATGGAAGCCGACTCGATCTTACTCCTAATCAGTGACGTGTACAAGACACTTACAACCTTTGGGTTTTGGAAATCTTTCGCGTTTCGCACAATAAAACCCAACCTCCTGTAACAATCCTTTGCAAGTGATATGATGTGCTCATTGAAAGTAAGCGTTGAGTCGAAGAGTACACCTAGGTCTTTAATTGTGTCCACACGTGCGATCGGATCATCACCAAGTAGATAGGTGTTCCTTATTGCAAAACGCGAACGAGTAAATGACATTGCGCTGCACTTAGCCGGGTTAAAGAGAAGTTTATTCTCAACACTCCACCTAAATACAGCGTCAATGTCTTCCTGCAAATTACTGCAGTCCAAACTGTCGGCCACACAACGAATGATCTTCAGGTCATCCGCGTAAAGAAGGCATTTCGAGTTCTTGATTACCTTCTCGATATCGTTGACCATCAAGGTAAACAGTAGTGGACCTAGAATTGAACCCTGGCTCACTCCAGACCGAGTGTGATAGGGTTGAGAAGCATAGCACCCATGTCGCACAAACTGCTGACGATCTCTGAGGTAATCAGTTATGTGTGTACAGGGCCTTAGTGAACAACTTCCAGCACAGGAAACGTTGGTTCATATAAAAAATAATGCTTGTATTAAAGCCTGAAAAGGGGTAAAACGATACGTAATTCGACTCATAATTCTTGGGGAAAGTAGTTTACGTTCATGGGCTGGTCTGTCCGTTGAAATATTTTTGACATGTTTTTCTACAGAATCGTCATCTTCCTTCCCTCCCAATTACTTGGGATCGGTTTTGGCTATGTTTCATAACCGCCGCCTGCCTGACGTCGAACATCTTTGGGAATGCTATGGTAGGTGGTATAACAGCATAATACGGTTGACCATGGTCGGCAGATATTGTAAGGTCAAAATCTCTACGTCGTCTTTTAAAAAACACTCGGAGAAGAAAAGGGGTGGCAGAATTCTTAGCCGCTACCACTCGGCACCATATTTTTCATTAGAATGTTAATCTTAAAATTCTTAATCTTGTTCCCAGATCGTGGAAGACTGGAAGTTCATGTCGATGGTGCTTGACCGGTTCTTCCTGTGGCTCTTCACCATTGCCTGCTTCGTCGGCACCTTCGGCATCATCTTCAGATCCCCCTCCCTCTACGACACCAGGGTGCCGGTAGACCAGCAGCTGTCTTCCATTCCCATGAAGAAGAACAACTTCTTCTACCCGAAAGACGTTGACGTCGTTGGCATTGTTAACTAAGTGCCAACCATTTAATGTAGCACTCGAGCTGACACGTAGTGTTTTGTGGGTAGAGGCCAAGTAACACTGGTCGTGAACTCTAGCAAAATATTGTATATGTAAGCTCATAAAATACCCTATAAAATACTGTTAGTAGTAAATTATAATGATAATGAAACAGTAAAGAATCATACTATTCACTAAGAAAACGATACCCTAAATAGAGAGAACTAAGTAATTTAAATTGAGCAGAATGGTTTTGAAACTTGTAAGGAACATTAAAAGAATACTAAATCAAGTATAGTAAATTGTACCACTGGTCCCTATTGAAATATTAAACCAAATTAATCATTTTGTCAGATCCCAGCCCAGCCTCCACCAGAATTCAAATGTGGGTGGACGGTGAGTGACGTTATGTAGAACGCTTTACCAATACAGGAGACGAATGAGAAAAATGGGGGATGGAAATTTTTAGTGTAGGTATCATAAAAAATACAGTTGGTAAAATGATCTCAATATAATATGTTAATATAATGGCTGTGAGTTTACGTTCTCTAAGAATATTATACTTAATCATAAATTATACTAATCGTAATGTGGATGTGTCAGTTAAATAACGTTAATGATCTCACTAATATAAAAATGCACAATAAACATTTCTTAAAATTTTAATACACATTTTTATTTTATACCTTTGTATCAGGATTAGAACGTATTAAGTTAATGTAAAAGAAATGATTGAATCCATATAATTCAAACTTATCAGCAGCGCTTTTTAATGGATCTTTTTCAAGTTTTTATTTTATGTAGGTTTGACTTTGATTTTCTATTGAACAGCTTTGCCATGTCGAATCTCCACTAGCCGTGTCATGATGTCAAACAAACTGTACGGACAGTCTGCCAAATACTTTTCACAATTCCCGCGGGTCCCGTCCGCCTCGGCCTGGTAGTATGCGTCGTCGAGACCTTCCTCTTTTGATGCTGACGGCCTGAAAGATTATACAAAAATCATATCAGCTGACTGACTTTGTATGGAAGGTAGGAATTTTTTTGTTTCCCACCATTGGCTCCATAGTAAAAGTTGTTCAGTTCGATGATCTGAGCACGCCTGCAAAGTTTTCGTTACACCGTCCCTAACACCCCGTATAATGATAGCAGAAAAAATACCAGGTGGTGATGGCTTAGAATAACATAATTATCTCCACATAACCGTAGGTTTCCTAAAATGCGACGAAGGTATAAGTCCAAGGAATGTGCAGTAGCGTTCCATGCCTCTTCTCTTCAATTTGCTGCAGTGCTGTCGATGTATCCAATCTAAAATTTTAACTTACGTGAATAAGATGTGTAGGATGTGACCGAGTAGCCCGTTGTCATGGACTGGAGCCTCGGCAGCCTCGCAAATGTTACGCAGCATGCACTCCTTGCCGTTCATGCCGTGTCTGAAAATATAACATTAAAGTTTTGTACTATTTTTAGGATACTGATATAATTTTAATGTCTTTAGCAAAGGGTGTGTAGGGTAAAGTTCACTGAAGAGAGTCTCATTCAAGAACCCAGAAAGTGAGGTAAAACTTGATGTCTATATTCTGGAACAGCCACAACCAACTGCTGAATTGGGCCTCTCCTATAAGATATCTGTGTTCACCACCCTTGGCAGTCGGATTGGCGAGTGAAACAGGAAAAGGTAGGTACTGCGGGCAGAATTAGGATGAAAGGTACTCTGAGTCGAGAAAGCTCTATTTTTGATGCCAAGGAACAATATACCTGCCGTATAGCACTTGCTTTATTTTTATAAGATTGGCCTGCATTTATCTGCTATCTCACCTGTTGGTAAGTGATGATGCAGACGATGTTGGAGCATGCTTGCCTAGGTAGTGCGTATTCACTCTTGCCTTGAAAAGGCCCAAGTATGTAGTTTAATACTTACTCTTTAAATCTACTCTCCAATACGGTATAAGCCAGTTCTCTTGTCAAGCTTCTGCTGTGGCGAGAGCTTAAAACCTGAAAAAGAAATGGCTTGGAAAGTATCTACCTTCTCATAATCAGCAGTTTCTGCTGAATACATGGTCAGGACAAATTATCCCGTCAAAATCAAAACTCCTAAGTATATTCGACAGCAATTAAACCCAACTATACTAGGTCTGGAATCAGTTCGCCGACTTGCTCGTTTCGCAAACCGGCGCGATTCGCCAACTCGCTTTCTGCCGACTGGCGTGCTAGGCCTACTTACGCCATTCGCCGACTGCGCATTTAGCAAACTGTCATGATGTACAGTGAACATAATAATAGTTTATGGATCTGTATTATTGTACAAAAGAAAATTTAATACGAGAACGTAATATGGCATGATATGAAATTTTGAATAGGTACCTACTAGTGATAAACTTATCAAGAGAACAACTAAACAACCTTTTAAATGACTTGTATTGTAACACATAAAAAAATTAAAGCGTAAGCTCCACAGAGAAGACGTGCGTCGTAACGCATGAGATGACATCTGTCAGAAAAGTGACCGTCAACAAAGTGAACGTCAAAAAGTTCTTCGATGCGACGCGCGTCTCAAATATGTAGCTTTGTCTCTACGGAGCAAGCTCCACAGTATAGACGCGTGATGCGACGCGCAACATGACATCTGTCAGACAAGCGATCATCGGAGACGTCATCGTTACACATGCATATGCATAGCCATAGACTTACTATCTCATTTGTGATGTTAGCGCTTAAATGTTGCTAAAACTGAACAACTTTTAAACTAAACAACATTTAAAACTGAACAACTTTCAAGTTTAAACACCTTTCAAAACTGAATAACATTTAAAACTGAACAACTTTCTAGAACTGAATAACTTTAAAAACTGAACCACCTTTTTTACAGATGCAAACCAAAAAAAAATTATTTCGCATGCTAAAATTCGATAATCCCTAAATAATTAAAATAATAATCCCTAATATGAAAAATGATTAAAAGATGTGTAATTGACTGTACACTGTAGCTATAGTTTACCAATAGCTCAGTCGGCGAATGGCGTAAGTAGGCCTAGCACGCCAGTCGGCAGAAAGCGAGTTGGCGAATCGCGCCGGTTTGCAAAACGAGCAAGTTGGCTTACCGCGCGTACTCCCTAGAAAGCATGTTAACAAAGAAAAATATATCTTAATTTATAGCATTAAAATGATTTTGACTGATTGATTGACATAGGTGATGCGGCTAAATTTTCGCAGGTAAGGAACAACGATTTGACGTTTCTGAATGAGTAACTATTCCATAGAAAAGATTTTTTATTCGTCAAAATACACAATATCAACATACAATTAAAATGAAAAGTCAAAATAAAATATCCAACTCAGACTTGGGCATTTATTTTCTTGGAGGAACGCTGGACCGGGCCGGAACGGGACGGAAGATGCGTTGCTCGAAGTTTATTTTGATGAAAGAAAAGTCCTAATTTTATTTTATTTCACTTACTGGTAAGTTAGGGAAGACTACTTGATCTATCTCCGTGATGTTGGTAACCGTGGCGTAGTTGGCTTCAAAGTTGTATGACACGAACACGTTCTTGTCAGGGATATCTAGCGGAACGGCTATGGCCAAGAATGTCTGAAAACACAAATTGGGCTTTGTTTCATTTTGCGTATTTTGAATTTACCATCATCAATATCATCATAATCAAAAGCCATGAAACGTCTTAGCTATCGGGTAAACCACCAGATTTTAAAGTCCATTTTGCACCGCCCTGCGCGACATCTCCCTAAGTGCCAATTGCATCCAACTTCTATTAAAATCATGGCTGGCGTCATCTACATTTTTTGACCAGATTTGATTTTAAGTACACTTTAAGCAACACAGCTGCTATTGGCTACCATTGGCAGCCGTGTTGCTCGAAGTAAGTAGGTACGAAAACTAAATAAATGATGCCAAACCTTATGCCAAACAAAATTATACAGATTTTCGTTATAATGTTGCTGTCATATTTATTTGACAGGACAGAAACAGATATAGAATTATCCAAATCACAATCAATCCACAATATATTAAGTAAGTTATATTATCTCATAAAAGAAAAACACCTTACCCCATAAAGACTTGTGTCAAGAAAGACCAAACCACGCTTATCTCGATCTGATGCACACATTATCGCAAAGGGTAGCCTAAAATGAAATTAAGAAGAATAGTAATATCATAATACTCTAAAGTCATCAGAATACATGGAATGTAAAATGCATTTTCCAATGTTAGGTCTCTACTTTATAAAAAAACTGCACAGTCTTTTAAGTCTGTGTTATGGTACAGCTTTTGTAAATAAAATTGTGTTTAATGGACAAAAGGTCCCCTTATTTATAGACTAATAAATGTATTATAATTATTTAATAGAGCTACTTACAGAAGCACAAAATATTTTAGAAATGCCATGTTTGTCTAGAAATCACATTAGTTTTAAACATGACACACGACTCTTAAGACTGTTAACAATACTGAAAAAGTATGACCTGTTTAAGTTATACTAATCGACTGTACGGTTTTGTAAATAACTTCCGTTTACCTTAGGCGAGTAACACATGTAACGTTAGTTTATGCGTTATTTTTCCGCAGCGCTATCCGTTGCGTTTGAAAAATACGATTTTACCACATTTTCATAAAAATGCGGTTTGTGTCAAACTGTTTCAAAGATGCATGCGGTAGCGCAAAAATGGCGAATGCATCTAACCGTTTGACATTTACCATAATTTGTATGAGAATAAGGTCAAAATTCTTATTTTCTCAACGCATGCGCTACGGAGCGCAAAAATGACGCACAAACAGCCGTTACGTGTGTTTTTCTCCTTAGGTTCCAAATACTAACTAGTGGTGAGATGTCGTAAAATGCTAACTCTACGACTACAAGGTTATACCTACTTTAATGCGACATGAACAAGAAAACTCGAATAATAAATGTTTGTATTTTTTTTAATTTATTATTATTGCAATACGACAAAAATTACAAATATACTTAAAATCTAGTTAATATTAAGTTATGTTTCAGTCACTTCAGGGCCTAAGGTAGGTAGGTAGGTTTACCTATGTTATGGCACAGAAGCAAGGTAACATAAACTAGATAAAATACACACTCTAGAGGTAGCTACAGTGTTGATATTGTACTACTTCTATACTACTACATTGGGGTTTTAATTCTCCAGTTGTAGATTTTCTTTTTCATCAATGAAAAAAGAAGAAATGTCAAGCTTCGACCGGGAATCGAACCCGGGACGCGTGGGGTACCGTCCCACCACTCTGCCACTGAGCTGTCGATGCACCGGTTGATGCTTGACGAATATTGTCTTGATGCTCGTCCTCGTCACGAAGCGACGATCTTTGTTTGAAATTTGGCTAACATCAACCGTTGCATCAATTGCTCAGTGGCGGTGGGATGGTATCCCACGCGTCCCGGGTTCAATCACCGTTATACGGGGTGTTAGGGACGGTGTAACGAAAACTTTCCAGGCGTGCTCAGACCATGAAACTGAACAACTTTTACTATGGAGCCAATGGTGGGAAACTAAAATATTTTTCCGACCTCCCATACAAAGTCAGTCAGTTGATCGTGAATTTTGTATGGGAGGTCGGAAATTTATTTCGTTTCCCACCATTGGCTCCATAGTACCTAAAAGTTGTTCAGTTTGATGGTCTGATCATGCCTGCAAAGTTTCCGGTACACCGTCTGTAACACCCAATATGCTTGACTTCTTTTGTATTTCTGGCCATAATAATAACACAGTGAGTGCATTAAAATCCCAATAGATTCTTTTTCATCTTTTTGTCATGTGGGACCGTGTCGTGATGAATAAGTCGTGACATTTTCCTAAGCTAAAACAGGCTTCCCATGGCGCACTTCCACAAGTCTTGTGATGATGTCGAAGAGACTAAAAGGACAGCCGTCACGGTACTTATCGCAGTCTCCTCGAAGACCGTCGGCTTCTGCTTGGTAGTACGCATCTTCCAGACCTTCATCTTGTGATGCTGACGGGCTGAAAATTGTAAAGTTCTAAGTTGGAGTGGGGACAAGCTTTTCACAATTCAGCACGAAAAGTAAAAATTTGGAAAAAAATGTAAATGAATTAAGCCTTCTTCTTCCCTACGTTCTAGATTTCTACGTCCAAACCATTTTGTAAGTAAAGTTATTTAGATTTTCATCCATCTTATTTTTGTCTTTTGCAGATTTTTGGCTCTAGTTCCACACTTGAGACGTGACTCATGACACATGAGACAACATCGAGACGTTGAAACCGAAAAGCTACTCACATCAAGTCGCATCGATGACGACTAACGATCACTTTTCTGACAGATGTCATCTTACGTCTCACGTCTACTCTGTGGACCTGGCGCCTAAAACTTTTAGAATAAGGAACATAAAAACTTACGTGAAAACTATGTGCAGAATGTGTCCCAGAAGTCCGTTGTGGTGTAAAGGAGTCTCAGCGGCTTCGCAAATGTTTCTGAGCATACATTCTTTGCCCTTCATACCGTTCCTGAAAAAAATATGAACATTAGAATAATAAAAGTTTATAATTTTTTTTTGTCTTGATCGTAGACGTAAGACAAAGGCACCCCTCAGAGAAAGAAATACCGTGTTTTCCATTCGTGACTGAGTTTTCGGCCAAATGGTGTCATTATGTTTCATACAAAACTAAAATTCAACAACTGACATGCAGGCAGGTTCAGACTTTTGGGTTTAAAAGTGTTCACTTACTGTTTGAAATGAGTTTCTAAAACTGTGTAGGCCAGCTCTCTTGTTACACTACGGCTTTGTCGACCGGTTACAACCTGAAATAAGATGATTGATCTACATTACCTAGGCAGGTTACCATTATTTGGTACGGAAATTTTTTTAGAAATATAATAAACACGTCCAAATTCATAGCAAAAGTAGGAAGAAAATAGATGCAAACATTACGTCATATTCAAACAATTTGACAACGCTTTAATTTTCCACGGATATGTGACGTGATGTTACAGTTGACTATGATAAAATTGCTTGACTGAATTTGAATGAGAAAAAGACAAAATAATAAGAAGGAGGCCGAGGAGAAAAGAATAGTAAGGATAAGAAAAACAAAATGAATCGAACAGATAACGTATAGGTAGCCCTGGGAACAGGACTTCGTCTATCTGAGTGATGTTTGTCACCGGATAGAAATTACTCTCGTTCTTGTCTGTGATGTCCAGGGGCACTGCCATTGTCATAAATATCTGACTCAGAGACCCCCCACAGGACAAGAAAAAATTGGAATAGGAAAAGACAAAAGAATAGGAAAAATAAAACTGAAGAAAAAAGAACAGAAAAGCAAAATGAATCGAAAAGATAACTCACAGGTAACCCCGGAACCAGGATTTCGTCTATCTGCGTGATGTTTGTCACCGGGGAGAAGTTACCTTCGAAGTTGCACGATACGAACACATTCTTGTCACATCAACTCAGCTGTGTATTAAATACTAGCGGCCCGCCCAGCGGTTTCACTCGCTGCTACTTACCTGTTTTCCCGTAGAAATGGGATCTTTGCCCGTAGTAAAAAGTCCATTAATCCATTCTAGCAGAAGTTACTCATCATGACCATGTGCCAGCAGAGGCGGCCTGTCATGGCGAATAACTTTAACTTTGAAGCCATTACCGTATCTCTTATAGTTTTGATAAGATGCTGGTGGTCTACATCAGGCACTCCAGACCCTCGTGACCATGTGCCAGTAGAAGCGGCCCGTCATGCTGAATAACTTTAACTTTGAAGCCATTACCGAGTCTAATAAAGTTTAGATGGGGTGCTGGTGGTCTACATCAGGTACTCCAGACCCTCGTGACCTCGTGTGCGAGCAGAAGCGGCCCGTCATGCTGAATAACTTTAACTTTGAAGACATTACCGAATCTTTTATAGTTTAGATGAGATGCTGGTTGTCTACATCAGGTACTCCAGACCCTCGTGACCATGTGCCAGCAGAAGCAGCCTGTCGTGCTGAATAACTTTTACTTTGAAACCATTACCCTATCTCTTATAGTTTAGATGGGATGCTTGTGGTCTACATCAGGTACTCCAGATCCTCGATGACCATGTGCCAGCAGAAGCGACCCGTCATGGTGAACAACTTTTTCTATGAAGCCATGACCGTATCTCTTATAGTTTATATGGGATGCTGGTGGTCTTCATCAGGTACTCCAGATCCTCGAGGGCTGACCATGTCCGTCTTTTATATGATAGTAATATCAGTGCCAAAATTCGCGAGGATCGGTAAAGCGGTTTGGCTAATTTGGGTAATATCTGCTTTATTTCCCCGTTTTCCTGCTGCTAACCGTTTTCCCGTAGGAATGAGGAATTTTCCCGTGGTAAAAAGTAGCCTATGTTACTCAGGGATGTTGTAGCTTTCTAATAGTGAAAGAATTTTGGAAATCGGTCCATTAGTTTCGGAGTTTATCGATTACACACAAACAAACAAACAAACAAAGTTTTCCTCTTTATTATATTAGTGTAGATAGTGTAGATAGATAAAAAAGACAAAGTAAAAGAATGAAAAGAAAAAGGAACAGGAGTAGAAAAGAAAGAAAAACATAAAAGAATTAGAAAAAGGAAACTGAAGAGAAAAGAACGGAAAAGCAAAATGAATCAAAATGATAACTCACGGGTAGCCCAGGGAAGAGCACTTCGTCTATCTGCGTAATGTTGGTCACCGGAGAGAAGTTGCCCTCGAAGTTGTACGATACGAACACATTCTTGTCCGGAATGTCTAGCGGAACAGCTATTGCCATGAATATCTGGAAATGAAAGAATATTACATAAAAAACGATGTTAATAAAAGCAAAAAATACTACAAGGCATTAGTTTACAGGGAAGTCCATCTTAATTGAATGAGATAGAAAGAAGTTTAGCTTCTTGCACCATATTATCATCATCTTTCTGCCTTTATCCTAAGACAGTTGGGATCGGCGCAACATGTTCAGTTAGAACACAAAGTCATGTAGCAAAATAATTATAATGTTTTATGTCTCTGGGAATGCTATTGTAGGTTGTTTCACCGCCACCATCATAGTAGACGTGGGAAATGATAAGTTATTACCTTTATCACTCAATGAACAAAAAATAATAATAAACGATTATTAAAAATACTTAGTTCTAACTCAATACTCAGCTAAGCTCAGGTACTTACTCCAAAAAGACTAGTAGGAGGAAAAACCAAACGTTTTTGTCTCTCCAGTCCAGTAGAATACGCTATCAGCAAGAATCTGAAATTGTGCATACGTACAAATTCATTAAACAAAAATAAAAACGCTTTTTTACACTGTTTTACTTTGAACAAGAACCAGGAAGAAATAAATCTTTTAACTTAAATTTTTACTTGTCATAATCGTTTAGCCGTAAGTGATGATGGTACTTACATCAATAAACTGCTCTTCATCTTTGGTGAAATCACACACTAGATCACGGAAATAATATCAAGAACAGTGCTTATTTATGTGTTTATTTCTGCATGCTCAAATACAAACAACCATAAAATGTGGTTCTATCTGTCCGTACACACCAGAACTAACGTTACTTGAATTGAAACAATAAGTGCTAAGTAGTCTAATAGAGTCACCGTACGACATAACGGTATCTTAGTATGTAGGTAGTTACAGCTTTGAAGAATTTCAGTAGGCACTAAGAAACTAAAAAAAAGTACGGATGCATAGAATTCAGCAGGATAGGGTTTGCATTCAGTAAAGTTTTGGAAAATCGTTACGAGTTTCAAATTGTACAGCGACATCTGTTGTATAACAAACCACTAAATATCGTGAATCTATCTATTTACTTTCGTGTTAGTTTCTAATTTAAGATACTGAAATGCTTATCTACCTACACAGTTTATCCTGTTAGCTACTGCGCAAAGAGAATAGTAAATAAACAATCTTTCTCGGTAGAATTCAGAAAGCTCCAAATGATCATTATTATACTTCCACCAGGAAATTTGAGTAGGAAACAGCAAAATGAACTTGGTCTTGTCATACAAATTAGCTTTATGCCGTCATGACAAATGTAATCGCCGACTTTACGCGCTGAGAGGCAAAGGGAGAGCTATTAGGGGCCTTACATGCGTAGAGAAATATAAATTGGTATGATGTCATGTCCTACTTAACTTTACATATTTCAGTAGGTAGACACTTGTTTACTGATTTCTTTAAATGTTAAGAATTATGGAGTAATAGAAAAATAATTACATTCACCACGCCTTTATAAATAGATAGGCAAAGAAAACCCAAAATTCTTAATTTGAAACCTACGACGATTTTATGCAGCGTCTCTTAGTTTATGGTAGCGTAAGGCGAGAAATATACGTACGTAACGTTGTGCGATGCGCAGTGCTATAGGATGCGTCTGTCAAATTGTTTGACAAACCAAACCTTTTGACAGACGACGGACGGACGATATGTGTGTAAACTGTGAAGCACCTTAGTAGTGTTTGAAATAAATGGGAAAAACATATTATTATAATATGCTGTCTCTGCATGGGTAATTCGATTCGATTCAGGATATATTCTTCGTTGGCTCTAAGTAAACGATACCTTCGGAGAATTTCAGGGCCTTGGTGCCTGCGATTGCGAATAATTGGAGTAAACATTACCAATGCCGTCAGAATGCTGAGTATAAGGGAACTTGGTAACATGCAATGTGGTGGAAAGGCAGCTAGCTAGGTAAATCAACCAATAAGTAGAGTTCTGTGACTACTACTTATAGGTGAGTTTAGGCACTATTGCACCTGGCTAAATAAGTTGCACCTGGAAAAATTGCAGTGGAAAATTGTCGTAAATATTACCAATACTGTCAGAATGCTGAGCATCGGTTAATCAGTTATCGAACCGCTTACTGCAATACTCTGATGTAAGAGGGAACTTGGTAACTTGTGATTTCTCTGAACTAAATGTCAGTGCTGGTGGAAAATTGACGTAAATATTGCCAATGCTGTCAGAATTCTGATCATCGGTTAACTAGTTATCGAACCGCATACTACAATACCTACTTTGCTATAATATGGGGGAACTTGGTAACTTGTAATTTATCTGAACTAAATGTCAATTCTGGTGGACAATTGGCGTAAGCATCACAAATGCTGTCAGAATTCAGTTATCGAGCCGCTTACTGCAACACACTGCTGCACGTTAAAACTTGGTAACATGCAAAAAGGTGGAAAAGTTCTGTCGAAAATGTACCAATCAAGTATGTAAAGTTTTCTGACTGATACCTGTAGGTGAGCACTATCGCACTTGGTGCAATCGCCAGGGGGGTTTCACTCCGCGGTTTAGGTATTACCCGGCCGGCCGCTCCCTGAAGGGGCTTATCTCGGTCGGTTGCCGCGCGCGAGATTCCCCGCACGTATGTACGTATTCGGATTATTTCTACGGAAGTTTTGTTTTGTGTTTCGAAAGTGGATTAAAAACTAAAAAATGGCTAGCCATGTACCTCGCAAATACTACAGTGTAGATATATGTAAGAACAATATAAAAATGAACCCGGAAATAAGTTTTTTCGTAATTCCGAAGGAGATGGACAAGTAAGTTCCTTCTAAAATTGTATTTTGATAATTTTTAAATAGGTACTTGTTGCTATTTCTAACATTGGTCAGAGTATCTCATTTCTATCATCTCATAAGATAAGTAGGTAGGTAGGTACTTACTATTGTATAATGTTACGCTAGTTTTTTTTTAATTCGATTTAAAAACACTTGCAATACTTGTCTTGTAGTTACCTAGAATACCTATGTACTGAACAGATAAATTAAATACCTACTCGATTATTGTGACAACCCCATGAGAGCGCGCGCGGCCGGGTCATTGTCCGGCGGCGTCCAGTGGAGATTGAGCCGTTCGCGCGCAGTAATAAGTTTCAATTTTGTTCGCGGGCGGTCGGCTAAGCCGAGAGTAGGTATCTTTTTATACCTAACCATGGCTTTTGTTAGGGAGTGAATTTTCTGTACCCTAGTACTATTATATATTCTGTGCAATCGCGCATGGATATAAGTTTTGCCTTCCATTTCTGTAAGCTAAATATGTATCAACTTCAGTGGAAAATCACCAGTCAGAATGCTAAGCATCGGTTAATCTAATCTAATCAATCGAGCCAATGTGTGTAGCCACACTACGATTGAAATTACGCGACCAAAATTCAGCGCCTGAATTCCGTTCTGTCTGTTTTCGGCGTTTTAGGTTGGGATGTCACACTATGCGCCGAAATTAAATGTGCGCCGGAATGTGTTGATGCAAAGGCAAACCATACAAAAATATTTGTCTCCAGTTTCTTTTGCATTTACCATGTTTTGCAAGTATGCAACAGCTAGTGTAAGCAGTCCGTAATCGAATGTAATCAGTGTTCAAATATTTGAGCGCTGCATCGTGACGTCAGCAATGCTTTGATTGAAAGATCACAGATATCGAATATTCGTCTCTGCTGTTTTCATTATATCCGGTTTCGATTTGCACTTTCGATTTCGATGCGGTGTGGGGCTGGCTTAGAATAGCATCACCTCAATTCTACCCGTAGTTGTCCTAAAAAGTGACTAAGGGATAATTATACAAGGCATGGGCAGCAGCGTTTCCTATAAATGTAAAATCTTGCATTGCGCTCACTAATTCGCCTGCCAAGCGTGGTGAGCAATACCCTCCGATAGAAGGAGGCCCATGTCCAGCAGTGGACTGTTGTGGCTGTTATAGTTACCATGTTTTGCCAGTGTGCAGCTGCAAGTGTAAGCAATTTATCAAGGTTGAAATATTTGAGCGCTGCATCGTGACGTCAGCAATGCTTTGATTGAAAGCTCACAGACGTCGAATATTCGTCTCTGTTGTTTTCAATAAATCAGGTTTCGATTTGCACTTTCGATTTCGATGCCGTGTACCTAGTGTAGGTTTAGAATAGCATCACCCCATATCTTTCCCGTTGCACTGCGTAAGAAGCGACTAAAGAATTTGAGAGTTGGTGTGTACTGTAAATGGCTGTCTATTCAGATGTTTTCGCTCTGCCTACCCCGCAAGGGATATAGGCGTAACATTGTAGGTATGTATGTATGATTTGTACTATCAGCTGAACATCAACGTACTGTTTTTAGCAAACAATATATATTGCTTCTTTTTATACAGTTACTAAGAATAACCAGCGTAATTGGTTTATCAGTCTTTGACACCTTTTCTACTTTTTTATACATACATACATACATACATACAACAGGTATGTGTGGTTAAAAGGGTAGTAAAAGAATAAAAACGAAGATAATTAAATATAATGATATTTATTGCAGTTTTGTAAATATTTTACCTGCAAAATTAAATTGGAAAGACCTAAATACTCGTCATAATGTAAGATCGAATGGTCAAAACTTGTTGAAGGTTCCCCGGCATAGAACGGCGGGTTTCAGGGGTAGCTTTGGATACAAAGCAGCTCGTGTCTGGAATATAATTCCACCTCCATTACGAAAAAAAATTACTACAAATACTTTTAAGAAAAGAATGAGACAAATTTTGATCATGCACCAGAAGAGTAGTATCCAAGGCTACTTTACACCGTGTTTCTAATGCTCACTGCACATCGCCAACACACACTCTCACACATATATAATATACAATCACACACACTCACACACACGCACACAAGTGGTAAATGGTTAACTATTATATTTATATTTGACTGTTTGCTTTCGGTTTTATTTCATTTAGATATTGTAAGTTTAAATATTATTATTACTTTTGTCAGCTTCTATCCAGTTTGTTATTTTATCATTTCACCCTCGGAATGCTTGTTTGTAATTTTTTTTTTTGGAGATGAGAAGGTTGGGGCTGAAAATCAGTGCAGACAAGTGGCCTTTGGTAACTTGTTCTGCAATAACTGAGCCTCCCACCTTTTGCCATAATAATATGTTTATAGTTTTAGTATTACCTACATGTGTGCTTTATTATTATGTATGTGCAATAAAGAAATTTTTATTTATTTATTTTTATTTATTTACCTATTTTGTTACATTAAAGTGAAGACGTGCGAATAGCATATTTGACAGCTGTCATAATCATGTTAATACTATGACACAGGGTAATTCCTTTTTAACTTATATAGGATTGACATCCGTCAAAAATGGTTTAATATTCGAACGGTTTTAATTGAGAAAACATCTTGAATTTGCTACTGTATAACTTTTCATTAATGTAACACGTTTTACGTGTTTTCAGTATAAACGGTAATAAGTTCCAAGGGGCTCATTGGACATCCACCAAAGTAATAGTCGCAATGACCTTCAAGTCCCAAATATTCCGCTTCATAGAACGAATCCTCAATATCTTCTTCTGACAACGACGTAGAAGGTCTGAAATATAAAAAAAATAGTGTGTAATTTTACCGATATGATAGCAAAAATGCAGGACTGGCTTGTGATAAGGAACAACTTTCCCAAAGTAACATAGGCCGAAATATGAAAAAATAACACTCCCATTCAAAATTATCGGTTGGTTGATCTATGGGAGGTCCAAATAGTTTGTCATATTCTGACCTATGTACTTTAGGGAAAGTTGTTCCTTATCACCAGTCTGTCTTATCTGCAGTCTATGCAAACTCGAAGACTTCACAGCGTAAAAGATTTAAATCACTACACCATAAAGACAAAAGTTGCTGCCAGTAACAGATAATAATTGTGTCGCAATTTCAAACTTCGAAACTGTAACATAACTATTCCCGTATGTTAATCTATTTTCCACCGTATATCAATCACTCTTGCGTATGAAGTTTATTCTCGAACTAATATCATAAACTTGCATATTATCAAACATTGTTGTGTTATACGCCCTGCATGTTAGCTAATTAACTTACGAGCGGAACATAATAAGGATGTAGAACTCAAGCATACAGGGTGTTAATCTAAATACGTGCCATAGCATAAGGGTATGTTCAGTATCAATAAAGAAAGTGTATAAAATATTAAAAATCTCAGTTAATCAAAATTGGAAAACAACAATAACAACTTTAGTAGAAAATTATGTTTTATTAGTACCTACGTTTTAATCGTGTAGGACATACCAATACAACTTCACTTCTTCACTTTATGCACATATCAATTTTAAGCTTAAATGCACCTAGGTTGAGATCATAGGCATTTCAAAACATATTACATGTAAAAAATACAAAGAATTCACGTATACCTTAATTTTCACGTGTATCTTAATCTTGACTGAACCTTCCTATGGCACACATTTAAAATTAACACTCTGTATAGCTGTTAGCTACGTATGAGGAAAAGCCTGTAAGAAATGGAGTAGAGAATTTGGGGAGACATATGCACAAAATGGGCTTGTTAGCAATCAGTATTACGTGGGTACAGACGGCAAAACAGACACATTATTTTATCACATTTAAGATTACCATAACCATAACAGCCACAACAGTCCACTGCTGGACATGGGCCTCCCCCTATCGAGGGGTATTGCCATACTCACCACGCTTGGCAGGCGGATTGGCGAGCGCAGTGTATGATGTTGCATTGACAGGGAACGCTGCTGCCCATTCCTTGGATGAATATCCCTTCGTCGCTTTTTACGACACCCACGGGTAGAATTGGGGTGATGCTATTCTAAGCCGGCATTACACGGCATTTACGGCATATATTTCCACATTTAAGAAAAACAGAAACTTATGTTAACTTATCTCACGAAAGGCCCAAGGGCTCTTCAGAATAAATTCAAATTACCGAACCCTAAATATAATCAACTTTTACTTATAGTAATTTAATAAGTAGTTAGATTTACTTATCTGTTACTTACCTATATCCTCTTTCAGTTACTTTTCTTTTTTGGAAGCATAAAGTTTTAGTTGAAAACTGAAGATTAAGATAGGTGACGCAAAAGAGTGAATGCCTAAAATAGAATACAAAACAATCGTGTGATAGACAATGAAGGCAAACTTACGTAAGGATAAGGTGCAGAACATCCCCTAAGACTCCGTTGTGCAGAAAATGTGACCTGGTATTCTCACATATCGCTCGGAGCAAGCACGGCCGGCCAGGATAACCATGACTAGAGGGAAAATAACGTCAATGTTCACAAGTTTGTATACAAAAATTGGTAAGTTTTATGTTATACAGTTTAAAAAAAAGAATAATTCGAATTCAGTCCAGTGCTTAGAGCATATATAAGCAAGCTGTGCGTGTATCGGCTCGCGCCGTACTGTCAAAACGTAAGCAGTTTTTCATAGATACAGGTCAAATGTATGAGAAGTTACAGAAGAGGTTCAATAGTTGTCACTGATGTTTTGCTACTTATAGACAAAGAGGTTGTGTGCATACTACTGCTCCGTTCGAACTTTTAGGCGCGCTCTATAGCAACTCCAATGTCCAGTGCTTTTGACGTGACAACGTCTTAAATTAGGTTGTGGCTTGGTGGCATGCAAAGAAAAATATAACGCCCGCTCACGTCTGTTACAGTGAGTCATGACCGAGAGAGAGGCACGCTGAATGCCGTCTCTCTCCCACTCAAACATAATCGGTGCGCTGCACGCGCAGCATTCGAGAATTATACAGGAAATACAGGAAAAAGCACGGAAAAAGACGTTGTCACGTTCTCGCCCGTATACCGACTATACAGGCAACCATTTTTTTTTAAATGTAAATGAGAAGACAAACATATCTATTGAAGAGATGACCGCTCGTTGCATTCGAGGCCGTAAGGAACTCTCTTTCCCACTCAGTCATAGACTGAAGTGAGAAAGGTAGCGCTATACGACTGCAATACGGCCGTGAATGCATCGAGTTTTCTTTTCGACTACACAAATTTCCCAATAGGGACTCTACAAAAGTATTTCTTTTATATCCTACAAATCAAATTTAGATACTTTAAAGTAGTATTTTGTGTAAGTATAAACCAAGGTAAAAGAACTTACTTTTCAAGCATAGTTTCAATGAAGATGTAAAGAAGTTTACGCGTGATGACCTCTTTAGGTTCCACGTCATCACTGCGTATAGATCTTGATCCCGATACCTGTACAAAAAAAAAAGAAATACGGATATAATTCTTAGCAAAGTGACAATGCTATGATCAAGCATAAATATGATGATAAAGCATAATAGTAAATTACGTAATTCTTGATTGGGATTATGACAACTATCCTATCCTACTCAAGACTTGATGTCTTAAATACAAACAGTTTCAAATTCAGTTTTATTTTATTCTATTTACCTATTTAACTTTAAAATATTAATAGAAATAAGTTTATAAACAGATCTAAATAAAGTTTTTAACTGAGCACACCATCGAAGATCCAATCATTTCCAAACCATGACCACTGTGTCAAGAGTGTGGGATGAGAAGTACCTGAAAATCTCCAAGCAGTGGATCCAACCAGGTGGCATTGTCTATGGTGAAGAAGTTGCAATGGGGGACCCTAGAGCACAGAGGGTGTAACACTAACGACATCTATTGATTAACTGAGTAACCTCTATCAACCAGGTACTTCCTATAATTATTCATACTTTGGTACCTGAAAATCTCCAAGCAGTAGATCCAACCAGGTGGCATTGTCTATGGTGAAGTAGTTGCAACGGAGGACCCTAGAGCACAGAGGGTGTGAAGCTAACGACATCTATTGATTAGCCGAGGAACCTCGGTCAACCAGGTACTTCCTATAATTATTCATACTTTGGTACCTGAAAATCTCCAAGCAGTGGATCCAACCAGGTAGCATTGTCTATGGTGAAGTAGTTGCAAGGGGGGCCCTAGAGCACAGAGGGTTTCAAACTAACAACTTTATCTATTGATTAACCGAAGAAACCTCGGTCAACCAGGTACTTCCTATAATTATTCATACTTTGGTACCTGAAAATCTCCAAGCAGTGGATCCAACCAGGTCGCATTGTCTATGGTGAAGTAGTTGGCTTCGAAGAACCAAGCGACGCTGACTGGCATCTCCCGGTTTAGAGGAATCGATATTGTAGCAAATACCTGCATACGGAAATGTTTTTCCTTAAGGTGGTTCGTTACGTCATACAAACGAAAAACTGCACTTCAGTCGGGTTACACATGAGCTGTAGAGTTTCATTTTTAAGAAACTTTATTCTGAATGATGAAGGCACACGTAAATTTGTCGCAAAACTACTTATAGTTAAAAGATAATCATTATTTTCTGCACAATAAAATTAAACGTATTTATTGCAGCAGTAGCTCCATCTATTTTCGTAAAGTGGCGACTCGCTTTTTACGGGGAAATCTGATGATTTAAAAATTCTTTTTAGTGTTTTGCGACAATCTTATATACCCACGGGACTCCCCATCAAGTTTTTTAAACCGACTCTTGTCTCCTTTACATACATAACTCCATTGAACTTTTGTATGGAAAACGGAACGCCTTAACTAAAAAAATAAAACTTTAAAAAGAAAATTATAACAAAAAAGAAAGGAAAAAAATCGGTGAGGAATTCGAATTGGAATGAGAATGATCAAATAACAGATAGCTCAGCAAGATTTCGGAAAATATTTAAAATTTTATTCTGTTGATGAGTACCTACTCATATCTGGGTCTAATGGTTTTGTTCCAGGCAAGTCAAATAATTTGCTTGTCCTGCAAACCTATAGGTCTATAAAAAATATGACCAGCGATCTGCTACAGTCTATAAAATGTAAACTCATGAAAAACAACAACTATTCAAATACAGTGCTCATGATATTTAAAAAAAGATTAAAAATTATCCATCCTCAACATTTACCATCAAGTAATCGAGCGCAGTATGCTAACATGCTAAGACTAAAAGAAAGAAGAGAATGATAGGATATGATATGATAGGAAAGGTTAGGGAGTCTTACAACACTAATTGTTTCAACTTACGCCCCATTGAGTACTCGGCGTGAAAATCAAATACCTCTTTTGTCTATCGCTGTTTGTGTTTATTTGATTAATCAATATATAGCTGAAAATAATAATGGACGAGTAAAATATTAATTTAATCATACATGAAAAGGTAAGCATCAAAATATCTTGAAAGCAATTGTTTGAAGCGCATAAAACCAACCCACCACCAAAATTAATAGATAAAATGAATTGTTGATCTATGATCTTTCTTATGCATACAATCAAATATTTAAATAATGTTTCTATGTAGGTATGTACGTACAGTATAAATAAATGGAAAAGCCACATGTTTGTAAAAAAACTTGTGACAGTCGAGCAAAATTAAGTTTTGTAATAATTGTTTTTTAATAGTTTTGTAAAATAGTTCTCCGATTGTTTGGGAGAATTGCTTGGTGTAAAATGGTAAAATAAAGTTCATAACTGTTTAGGCGAATCATTTCTGGAATTTCCTCTGTAAAGCATGGGACACATTAAAAGAAAAAAATAAACCGACTTTTTTGTTGAGATGAGAATCATAGAATAGCTTGATCTTTAATTTATCTTAGATGTATAAGAAACAAAGAATGTATAAGTATACAAAATAATTTTAGTCATATTGTGTTATGCTTAAGGTATACGTGGACAAAACCACGTATATAGGTAACATTAATATACTTAATAATCCTTTTAGAACACAAAACTTACTTAGAAGCCGTAAGCCACCATATCAAAAGAATTCGCCATTCACCTGAGAACATAAAACCTCTGTGAAATGATCTCCCTTTTTTGAAGTCGGGTTAAACGAAATTTTCAATTGTGTGTACGTAAAATGTCAACCATCTCGTGACTGTCACCAACTTCAATTAGCAAGTAGGTGTTAAATGGTCCTTAAGTAGAGCACCACGTTGACAAATTAGAGAGGAATGCAGGGGAATGCCCTTTTGGATTCCGCTATGTGGTTGTGTTAATCCGTGTATTTTTTATCTGTGTTTGTGAGTGTGTCAATATGTGTGCCTGATTCTGTTTTTTTATATTTGAACAAAAAAAGACACAGATAATCTCATTCATTCATTAATTGGTCATTTACATGCTAAAGCGACATCACTCGTAAGTCGACGTATTTTCTAAGGGAGCTATCCTTTTAAAAAAAACGTAGTCCATTTGAAGTTTTCTAATAATTACGGCGTTAAAAATACAATGTGACTTAAATGTAAAAACAAAGGATCTACCTAGAATATTAAATTACCATTCGATTTACTCGATCGCGAAACAAACCGAAACTCAATTAAAAATAATCAACCCTACAGCTCAAAGCTCCCAACAAATTAGCTGATACATCGTGGAACATGTAAGCAGGCTTTGCCAGTCGGGACCACAAAATCTCATTTGAGTCCTTCACTTGGATAAATTGGCACGAACGGGAAGCGAACCCGCTTTGATGCGGTCGCGCTGCCACTGCAGCAAATATTGTAGGGAACTTTCAGTGGCTTCTGTATTTGCTGCTTATGTGTTCGACGTCGATTTTATAAGCAGCTCATGTAATATTGCTGAGCTGTGAATTGTCCACAGAAATTTTGAAGTGATGGCTCATTGAAGTCATTTATTCTTATTTTTTACTGATCGTCTCTCAGTTTGTTTCGTTTCGTCTCTTTACATCTCGTCTCATCTTATCTCGTCTCATCTAGGTTCGCCACCCGGTCTCATCAAGTCTCATCTCGTCCATCTCGTCTCGTCTAATTTCGTCACCCGATCTCATCTCGTTTTGTCTCATCTCGCCGCGTCTAGTCTCTTATCTTGACTCTTCTCTATACAACTCATCTTACTTCACAAAATCTTATTTGAGTCCTTCACTTGGATAATTGGTACGAACGGGAAGCGAACTGCCACTGCAGCAAATATTGTAGGGAACTTTCAACGGCTTCTGTATTTGCTGCTTATGTGTTCGACGTCGATTTCATAAGCAGTTCATGTAGTAAATATTGCTGAGCCGTGGATTGTCCATAGAATTTTTGAAGTGACGACTACCTAGTAGATAGACAGGTAATCGAGTATCTAACTAAACGTGACTTTTGCTGTAGGTACATTGAAGTAGTTTACTTTTTACTTATCTTCTCTCAATTCCCCTCGTCTCTTTGCATCTCGTCTGCAATTTGCATATGGTCAAATCTTGTCTCTTCTATTCTCGTCTTGTTTTGTCTCGTCCTATCTCGTCTATTCTCGTCTTGTCTCGCCTCGTCTTGTAAAGTTTTGTCTTGTCTCGTCTAGTTTCATCCGTCTCGTCTCATCTCATCTTGTTTTGTTACATGTCATCTTATTGTATAAAATCTCATTTGAGTCCATCACTTGGATAAATTGGCACGAACAGGAAGCGAATTCGCTCTTTTCAGCAACAAATATTGTAGGAAACTTTCCAGAGGCTTCTGTATTTGCTGCTTTGGTATGTGCCCAATGCCGATTTTATGCGCAGTCCGAGTTGTAAACATTGCTGGGTTGTAGCTAACAACATGATTTTCGTACGGACTTCTCAATTTCCAGGTATTTTCCGGACCGGCTTTAGTGAGTATGAATTCGCATAGAAACACTACACAATACTATATCAAGGGTTCCCGGCACATGACACTGCATTGTCAAAGACCTCTGAATTGTGCAATCCGTAATAGGTGTGGAATATCTATTGAATTATTGAAATGATGGCCTGCAATTCAGTCTATTGGGTTGTAAGCCAAGGAATGTGCATGACTGCACCAATGTTGCTGGCTGATCTTTGCTCACACCATTGAACTAATGACCCTTACGCCTATTAATTGTGCAAGCAAAAGTTTCCATCATTTTGTGTTCTATTTTAATAACCCCGGGAATATAGTTTTTCCAGAGGACCATATGTACACTTGGACAGTACTATTGAACGTACAACTGGGAGAAAATAATACCACCTGTACCATGAAAATTGTACAACAAATTACACCAGTCTTGTATGTTGGTATTTTCGAAGTGATGTACAAAAAAACGAAAAACCGTTTCGAAATTTCGGAGCGCAGTAGATGCACCCACTACAGATTTACGAGAAATCAATTTGGTTCTGTGTTTACTAGTTAGCTAGCATTTCGAGTCACACTTCGGAACGCTTGTGGATATTGGCCGGTCAAGCAGCTTAGTTCCGATAGAAATCGGATTTTCAAATTCTGATCAAAACAGGAAACATATCCTTGTATCGGATGTAATCCCGGTGTTTACTGACTGGTAGAGTTGTTTCTATTGTAGGTGGTATGGGTAGGTGAAAGGGTGGTAAAAAATATGACATAAGAATTGTCAAAGATATCCTGTCAAAGATAGGTAATTCTAAATTGCTTACGATTAATTGGACAATCTAGTGATGCTCCAAGAAATATTTCAACCTTACAGGTAAATAAAGTTACGTTTATGTAATAAACGGGTATTACATTTGACGTCCGGCGGTATTCGAACAACGCATGCGACACTAAATTTGTATCGGAATAAGGTAAAAATTATGATTTTCCTAACGCATGCGTTACGTGCAATAAAAAGCGCAGTCGCGTCACGTGTATGCCTATGATATTATTATGGCAAGCGTTGAAAAATACCCACAATTATTCCTACAGTTCAAATAAAAACATTCTTACAAAAGTACACTTAAAAGAGAAAATATATCTGTTTAACATAAATCGCGTGGGTCCCTCGGGGCTGTGTAAATTTTCCATAGGCCCTCCCGCGGGGCCCCATCCCTCACATAGGCATATCAAAGGAAATGCGATAACAGACGATATATCCCAATGTACAGCTAGTTACGACTCTATGTCTTAGTAGGTAAGAATATACGTAATAGGAAGTAGAATGAAAAAGGCGGCCGTGGCAAAAAGATTCGTATCCAGAAAGTCTATTTCAGGAAATATTTACGTAAATGTCTTTATAACATTCTATTTTTTGATGCTGAGTTGAGATATATCGCTTGCAGAGTAGGAATAATAAACTTGTTATAAAGTAATCTAAAGTAAATCAAAAGTTCTGATCTCCCCTGCCTACAAGAGATAGATATGTAGTCTATGTAGCTGGATATACGTCTTCCGAAAATATGTTTATCACGATCGTAGTACTGAAGGCAATAAAACTGATTTTCAGGCGTCTTGGTGTGAAACCTTATTTCAGGATAGCATCCAAATTGATTGTAATAAAAAGAAAAATCAAAAGACGGCTGTGACATACAAACAGCCGTTAGCATTGAACCGTGTTACTCAAATCAGCGCATTCCACTCCACTTTCAACCGGCACAAATTTCAGGTGCCAAGTAGCACGTCCAAACGAGCAAACCGTGCCTTTCAAATCACTGAGAAAACATAACGGTTCATTACACATCGCAGGCTCTAAGCAAACATCCACCATTTTATCTTAAACATCGTTCGCACGGCGACAGGTCGTGCTACCTCCAGCCATGCTTCGTGCGTTAGCATTGCTCAATTTACTCGCAATTTGTATAGCCTATAGACACAAAAGATACCTCGTCTACCCGAACGGAGGCCCCGCGAGAACACAGGTAATTTTTTCCCTCTTCCAATCCAAATTTACATAACGTAGCTTGATTTAACTTAAGTATATATGATGTTTTCTTTGCGCAGGAGCTCCGCTTAACGAAGCAGTGTTTTTTGTTCGTGAATTTAAATGCAATTAAGTTGCTCGCTCGACTCGGCGTTTTGAAGGCGAGATTTAAGTTTCGTTTTGTTACGAGCCCGGCTCTGTTTATCTCGTATTCTTTTTAGTTATTTGTCGAGCTGTGTAGCGACCAGAAACTGCGTCAACGTTTTTCCATTAGAGCAAATCGCGGATTTTATGAAAACTGAAACGCCTGCAACGTAGCACGATTTTCTTTGGCATAGCATAGAGTTGATTGAATATAGTCCTATTGTTGTCGGTTGTTGTTTTTAGGTCACAGTACTATGACATAGTCAAGCGATTTGAGATACCTAGTCAAGCGATTTTAGATAAATCTAAAATAGATTCAAAAGTTTTATTCCCTGTCATATACATACTATTGAAAATATATATTATCATAGTCCTATATCACTATCAAAAATTCTATGACTAAACATCTCGCAAATGAGTTTTCCAAAAATTAGATAATTTTCAAAATCAAAAACAACCCCAACAAATCTCCAAAGAACTCTCGAAAGTACCGATTATTTTCCTTCTTTAATTATTGTTTGAGGTTGTCGAATACTTTTCTCTTATTCTTAATTTAATTATTGTTTACGATTTGTTTTCCGTCCGCGCTAAAAGTTTCAGAATACCAGACAAAGAAATAACTCTTGTTGAAGGTATCCGTGAATTTGAAGTTATTATCTTACTGTTATAAACCAAGAAGTTTTGATGAAAGTTTTATAAGTTCTGTTCTAGAAAATTCTTCGCTTTTATTACAGCGTAACCTAAATAAGCAAGTAGGTATGTTCTCTTTTATGTAAAGTTATAATTTATATTATTTTCATTTTATTTTCAGTTCATCATAGGACTTGGTATACCAGTAGATTTAAAGGAAGCATCAGTGACCGTTGGTACAGTAATCAAATTCCAGTATGACTTACCAGTCAACAGTTCTGAGTACACTAGCAGAATCTACGGTTTCGTAAATACCGTCTCAAGAGATATGGACACTGGCACAAATGATATTGAAGTCAAAACACCTGATGAAGAAGGTTCTAGGACAATAGGAGTCTTGGAAAATGAAGAAGAAGACGTTAATAATACTCTTGTTGATATAACATTTGATGAAAGAAAGAAAAGAGCACTTCAGTTTGCAGAGGGAGGCACTTTCAATGCAATAGATTTAACAGAGGTCAATACAGAAGTACCTTTAGAAGAAGCTATAAGAAGGCAGGAGCAAATTGACGCTGAAAAGTTGAATGGATTGGATGATGATGATGGGCCGCCTAGAATGAATAGATGGGACTACTACAAAATTTTAGAAAAAATGGTTGAGAGGTAAATAATTTATCGCACCACATCAAGCAGATCAATATACTATTCTATAATTTAAATAGGAAATAAAAGAATTGATTATTTTTGACCTGTAAAACGCGAAACTAACCGCTGTTCTAAACAAACTGTGTTTTGTCAGCTATATTTTACAGCTGGACAATACACACGGCAATTCGAGATACACATTTTTCTTAACTTACCTAAGGTAAATTAGCGATACTGAATTGACACTTTCCGTCAAATAAGTTTAGAGCAGGATTGGAGATGTCCAAGAGGTTCCTCGCGATTTTTTTACGGCTTTATTTTCATCGTCGCCTTACATCGATAGGTAAAGCGCAGCGTGAAATTTTTAGACTATTTTAGTTTTGATCATCTGTATCTCTGTCTTACCCTATTTGTCGGAAAGTGACAGCACGGATTTAAGGTAAGTTAAAAGCATGTGTACCCCAAATTGCCAGCTTACCTAAAAATATTAAGCAAATCCTGTCAATTTCAGATACGGCTACACAGGAAGGCCGTGTCTGCTCCGCACAATCTGCGAGGCAGCCGAGGTGCCTTTCACACACGAGAACGGCTTGCTCGCAGAAATTGCCCATATATTATTCACGTAAGTATTGTTGCATCAAGCAACTCTTGTTAGGGAAAGTCTAGAGTTAAAAGATTTTCTTCCCTTCCTTTGTAGGGATAACAGGTTTTGGATCACAAAAGTCTTATTTATGTTTTGTATTGTGTTTTATTAAAACTTCAAATATTGATGATATTTCAAAATGCCATGACAATGTTTAAAATATGCCAATGTGTTACGCTAGTAACAAATAATACCATTGTCCAGTATGTGCTATGTTGCGTCAACCATCGACCCATATTGGACCCAGAGTAATGGTATTTGATTTTTTTTAAACTTTCCACTGCTACCACTAGGCCTTCCTTCCTAGATCTTTCGATAATGTTTCGTTATCCTAATTTTGTTTTTCAATATCCACAGCCCATCAACAACCAAAGACGCCCTGTCCCATCATACGGACAACGAGTACCACGCAGCGGAGAGATTAGGAAGGGAAGCAGGCATTGACTGTGAGACCTTGTTCCCGGAGTGCGAAGGTTCTGTTTTGGAAACCTTCACCCAGATCGGGGAAGACACGTTGCATAAGTTTGGACTGATGTGATTAACATTAAATAAATTTGGTCAAGAATTTACCTTGGTTACTTTTATTTTTAGGCCAAATTTCAGTTTTCTAATATTAGTACCTAATAATGTCTGTTTTTATTAGGTTCACTCACGCGTAGAATGATAAAGGTAGTATTTGGTAAAACATTATAACGAATTTTATGGAGCGAGGTTCAATTTAACATCCAATGAAGAAAATTTTGTAATATCCTACCCATGATCTGACTACTCAGGGCTTCACTAAATTTTTCCTTATAGAAAAGAAATTAAACTTCAAAGACGTTTATTGAAGAATAAAATACTGCCGGTAAGTAATGATAAATCTACAAAGTATCGAATTATATTCACTGCAGAGAAAAATAAATAAAAGTCGTGGTTTCAGGCAGTTATATAAAAAGTACATTGACAATTTTTAATTAAAGGTAAAGATAACATAAACAAAACTTCGTGATTAGTGTTTGAAAGAAACAAAACAGAATTCTGGAAAACACAAAGGTTTCGAAAACAATCAGTTTATCAGTCAGCATAATTAGAATAGGAGGTCCAATATTCTTTATTGCAAGCCTGGTAGCTTAAAATACCTATTGCAATCTAGATTAGATTTTTTTCTTTGTACTACTAAACGGGACATCTTGTATGTAGTGTCTACGAAGACAGCACAGTGAACATATCAACTAGAGGCGTTTTGCAGCTGCTATACATTGCCAAACAATCTCGTCCATTCTCGCCAAACTTGTAAGCTTGGATGTAGCGATAGCCGTCGTCCTCCGCCGATACTCCGTGAGCGACGTCGTTTGTTGGGCTGCAAGACAAAAGGCGTGTATATGGACGATATGATATTGTGAGATGATGACAGTGTTCGCAAGAGAGTCCAATCAATTTGGATTTTGATAGTGTATAAGCCTATGCTATGTGGTGCCAGAGCTGTGCAGAGCAGTGCGACAGTACCCCACTCTCCCGGGTTTTAGTCCCGGCCGACGCTATTAACTTTTGAACTCTTTTTTTTTATGAATAAAATAGCACTGTGACTGTGAGTGCATTAAAAAGTCTAATAAATTGGTCATTATGCCTTGTAAAGAGGAGGGTAAGCAGAAAAAAGAAACAGAAAGCCAACTAACCGATTAAATAATCAAACTTCAGAGTGCAAAGTGAAGCACGTAGGCACTAAGCATGCCCTACATTCTTTCAGCAATCTGTGTATAGAATGCGACCCACAACATAAGGTTTTCTCTACACCCTTATGTCAAAAGTCTTCACTTGTTTTGATGAATTCCATACGATTTGACACATCTTTGTCTTCTCGTGCGCGGGACGAAACAGTGAACATGCTAGCCATACTGGGAGGCTTTCAGAAATAATTTGAAGATGTTACTGACTTGAGGACGTAGGTGGCAAGTTCGTGCAACAGGTTGTCGTCATGGTCGGTGTGAAGAGCCTGAGCAGTGTAGTAGTAAGAGTACTTTACGATTAAAAACCTAACTTGAGTACCTATGCGAAACCATGAAGGCATTCTATTCTGCCAGTCTGTTCAAAAGAACCTCTGTGAGAATTTGAAGATGTTACTGACTTGAGGACGTAGGTGGCCAGTTCGTGCAGCAGGTCGTCATCGTTGTCTGTGTGGAGAGGCTGCGCGCCGAGTTGGCACAGCGTCTGTAGGACGCAGGCGGCACCGTTTTGACCGAAACTGAAATACCTTTGACCTTTTAGAAGTAATTTGAAGATGTTACTGACTTGAGGACGTAGGTGGCCAGTTCATGCAACAGGTCGTCATCGTTGTTTGTGTGGAGAGGCTGCGCACCGAGTTGGCACAGCGTCTGTAGGACGCACGCGGCACCGTTTTGACCGAAACTGAAAAAAAATGCGCCTTAGTGAATTCTTTATCATATTTTTATTATAGTGCAGCGATTTGTTTTTATGTGAAGTACCTAAAGGGTGAAAACAGAACCCTATGACTTGTAGTTGTGACACAAATTAGGAAAACGGCGATTTTGACGCTTACTGACTTTAACTGGAATAACCGGAATCTCAGAGTAAGTCAAGGTAGGTAATTAAGAATTTGGTTGCCACGAACGTTATAGGTATTTCTTGGATTAAAATTAGCTCAGAATCATAAGACATTTTTGTATCAGCCTTTACTCTTTTGATATTCTTATACTTTGAGATTGTTGACAGTAGCAACCCTGGCTACTATGTAACAATTATCAAATGACAATCGCAAAAATCCTAAATAGGGTCGAGTGAACCTTTTGTGGTTGTGACTCAGATGAGTTTTATTCTGTTTCAAAAACATGTTTATCTACACTCAGTTCGTAATATTCGTTTTACAGAATCGAAAGTACGAACGTAATGAACTGCATTACGAATATACAGCCTTTAAAAAAAAACTTTCATACTACTGGCAGCTACATAAAGTAACTCGATTTCTAGTATTTGAAAAAAAATTAAACGAATTGACCCGCGTACCAAATTGTAATCTGTTCCAATTTGACACTGGCCATCAGTAAGTCGAATGAAAAAAAAAAACAAGTGTCACCCGCGGCGGGACGACAATTGAAATTATGAGGACTTATTTATTATTAAATCTTTGCTTCAAATCATTTTTCGAAATAAAATTCACCGATAAATGCTATTTAATTTTAAAAATTGTTCAGTTTTTATGAGCCTCCATTTTAACGTTTAGTTAAAAAGTTACTTATGTATAAAAGTCATTCAGTTGGTGGTTCAGTAGATAGGCTTGCAATCGCCATAGTGCAGTGCGGAGGTTTGAATTATTTTTCATAGTTTTTCTTGTAGAGTGTAGATAAAATAGTGTATGCAACTGCAAATAATTAGGCTTTAGAATGCTCGTGTCAAACTATTATCACACTCGGCTGCGCCTCGTGTGATAAACAGACACTCTCATCCTAAAGCCTCTCATTATTAGGCAGTTGTATAAACTACTATTATCTACTGTTTGATTCCGAAGCTGATCTTAGCGCAGTGGAAGCAAATTAAAGTTATCTTAAAATCTAAAACTAAATGGTCGATCAGCCTCGGAACAACATTTGACTACGATTCGTAGTGCTCTTTACTATAGCTAAATAAAATAAATTTAATGAGAGAATTTTGTTCCGGAAAGTTTCCGGCCGAGAAATTCTTGTTTCCAAAATCTACTTAAACAGGGCCCAGCAACGAATTGCTTACCGAGCAAACGATGATGCCGTTTCTTTGTGAGTTTAAGTATGACAGGAATCAGGTATTCAGGATATTTTAGGAGCGCAGGAATAGGGAATAACCTAAACTCACAGCGCTGGAACATCCGCTCGTTCTAGAACTCCTTTCCTCCAATTTGCACTACAGTTCACAGTTCGACATCACATAATGTTTTTTAACACAAAATAACTAAAAGATTTCTCTCCGAATGAGAAATCGGCCCCGTTAACCTCAATCATTTATAATTAAAATACGTAGCTATCGGCAGCCACGACGACGACGAGCGACGACTCAAAGTGAGGTTATGTTACCGGCGACCACGTTGGCCTCAATCAAAAGCCGAAACCAAAATTCACTTGGTTCACTTCCCCACCGCACAGGAAGCCATGGCTTGTGGCAAATAGCACACGAGAAAACCGCCAAAACACCTTAATTTTACACCACTTAAAACTAAAATTCGCTTCAACAACGCTAGCGTAAAGATGACAGACGGGCGGACCGAAAAGTGTTGCCAGCACCGTCCGCTCAAAAGGTACGAAACCGTTTTTGATACGAAACTAAACATTCACCCGCCCCGGACCGACACATCGGTCCGCTCTATCATGGCAGGCGTGATAATGTAGCTACTGCTCGCTTAAGGACTGAATCCCCACCTGAACTTCTGCAACTCGAGGAGTGCCATCACTACCGGAAACAGGTTGAGAATGCGCCCCGGCGCCAACGCAGTGGCGGTAGGTTGGCATCCTTAACCAGAACGAGATCCTCAATGCAGGGGTTCAGTCCTGTCCGTCCACTAAGGCGTTGCTGCAGAATGTGCAAGTACTCAAGCGACCAACGCTTCCAAAAGTTTTGAGTCATTTGCTGCAGCAACTGATAACGCGACAAACGATTGCTATTCACCTCCGTATAGGGATATTCCGGCAAGGCGTTAAGTGGGCGGCCAATTAAGAAATGCCCTGGCGTCAGGGCCTCTAAATCATTTGGGTCTGAGCTGAGCGGACACAAAGGACGCGAATTGAGTACAGCCTCAATTTTACAAAACACGGTCGCCAGCTCCTCGAAAGTCAAAATTGTTAACCCTACAACGCGCAACAAATGCGTCTTAGCGGACTTTACAACCGCTTCAAAAATACCACCCCAGTGAGGGCACGCTGGTGGATCGAACACCCAGGTAATGCCCTGACGGGAGAGGCCCGTGCTGATGGCTTCTTCGTTCTCCCTTAAGAACGTTACAATTTCCTTCATACACCGATCAGCACCCTTAAAGTTGGTACCACAATCCGACCTGATCAGCGCTGGTCGCCCTCGTCGCGACGTAAATCTCTCCAGCGCTGCCCAAAAGGCCTCCGTAGATAGGTCGGCCACGAGCTCCAAGTGGACGGCCTTGGTGGCTAGGCACACGAACACGCACAAGTACGCCTTGATAGACTTTGCGTTCCGTAGGCGTGATGCCTTTACCATGAAAGGGCCTGCAAAATCCGTTCCCACACCTGCAAACGTCCAGGCCTCCGTCACCCGGTCCGGTGGGAGATCTCCCATCTGTGGCTGCATTGTGGCTGCCTTCAAGCGGTAACAAGGCAAGCACCTAAACACAACGCTACGTACCGTTCGTCGTCCCGATAAGATCCAGAACTCGCGCTGTAGGATGGCCAATAGCGCATTACAGCCCGCGTGCGAGTTTTTCTCATGACGATCCCTGACTAAGAGCTCAACTAAGGGTCCTTTTTGGAAGTAACAGTGGATGCCGAGCCGAAAAGGGCAGGCTAGCGTTCGAAGTCTGCCTCCAACCCTGAGCATACCTTGCTCATCCAGGAATGGGTTGAGGCGCACAATTCCTCCCTTCAGCTTTCCACGTCCATCCCTGAGCAGCCTGACCTCCTCTTCAAAATGTTCCGCCTGGACGACTCTAACCAATGAGCATAGAGCCGCATTCCGCTCCGCAGGCGAGAGGACAGGTGTAAAGTTCCGTTCTGCTTGAGGCTTCCTGCAGTTGTTCACGAACCGTTTGATCCAACCTGTCACCCCAAGAAGTTTGTCGAGGAGCTATACCGTTCCAGCAAGAAAGCTGGGTTAGGCTTCGGTACGAGTTGCCCCACGTTCACTCGCAAACCTCGATCAGGTGGCCCAAGCGGCGCCCTGCACTCGTTGAATGGCCATTCCTGCGGCGACTCAGTCAGCCATTGAGGTCCCCACCACAGTGGGTGACTCACCAAATCAGGGCCCTGCACCCGCGCGAAGCGCAGTCCGCTGGGTTCCATTCTCCCGGTACGTGCCTCCACACTAACGGAGTTTCCGACCCCGTAATCTGTGACACCCGATTTGCCACGAAAACCTCAAGTGTATGTACCGACGTCTGCAACCAGCACAGAACTATCCGACTGTCAGTCCACGCGTACACCGTTTCATCCAAGTTGATGGTACCACGCAGATTGCAGGTTACATGATTTAGCAAGCGCGCTAGAAGAGCTGCCCTGCCAATTCCAATTTGGGGATGGTCCATCTAGTTCTGACTGGTGCCACCTTACTTTTGGCCATAACCAGACGCACGTGCACAGTTCCCGTTGAACTTGCTGTCCGAAGGTATACAGCTGCCGCGTACCCTCGCTCCGAGGCGTCACAAAACCCATGTAGGGTAGCCTTACATCCCACCGATGGGACTAACTTGCGGGGTATCGCGATGTGCACAATCCCTGGTAAGGTGGTCACAAACTTGAGCCAATCCTTCAACAACTCTCCGGAGAGTTGGTCGTCCCATCCTAAGTTGGCTAGCCACAACCTTTGTAAAAGCACTTCGCCATGAACGTAACCGGGGCGATCCATCCGCTAGGATCGAACGTTCTAGCGATTGTCGACAGTACCGACCGCTTAGTCAAGTTTTCTCCCAAAGGTCGGGCTCGATCTTGTACGTGAATACGTCATGCGTTGGCCTATATTGCACCCCGAGGATGCCCAACGTGTTTGGATTGTCCGGGTTCTCAAAGAGGTGCGGGTCCTGATGGAACTCGCCTGGCAAACCGGCCAGGAGCTCTGGGCAACTGGACAACCATTTCCGCAACTCATAACCTCCTGAACCCATGATCGCGATCAACTCGTCTCGTAGAATTAGCGCCTGCTCCACGCTATCAGCACCCGTGCAGATATCGTCCACGTAGACGTCGCGATCCAGTA
Organism: Phthorimaea operculella; assembly: GCA_024500475.1. Classification (NCBI taxonomy): domain Eukaryota; kingdom Metazoa; phylum Arthropoda; class Insecta; order Lepidoptera; family Gelechiidae; genus Phthorimaea; species Phthorimaea operculella. The sequence continues at coordinate 2,655,855 of JANFCV010000019.1, read as the reverse complement.
CTGCTGCGGCTCGAGGGTATCTTACCCTTTCCTGTGCGGCCAACTCTCGCAGCGTACGTACTGCCAAATACGGACTTGGCTTAAGTCCATACGTCACCGTGTTAAGTTCGTATGTGACCATCGGCTCATCTGGGCTCTCACGCCACAAAATCAGCTGATACCGACGGTCATCCGGATGTATCATGGTTTGGCGAAACATCATTTGACGTCTGCGACGAACGCTACCTGGTGTAACCGAAAGTCTGTGAGAATGTCCACAATGTCCCGGTTCAATTTAGGACCCGCGTGCAAACATTGGTTCACAGACACACCATTCGAGGTAGGAGCAGAACCGTCAAACACCACCCGTATTTTCGCCTCAGGTGACTTCAAGACAGCCAGGTGTGGAATGTAATAATGCTCGACACACCTCCAATCCAGGCTGGACACCGACATGTGGCCCAATTGAATATATTCCCGCATGAATTCTATATACTTCTGCCGAAGTGCTGGGTCTCGCCTCATCTTCCGCTCCATTCCGAGTAGTCTCCGTTCCGCGAGCTGTCGCGAACTACCTAAAGCGGGGCGGTTTGGGAGAAAAGGTAGCCTGGTCACGAATCTGCCTGACGGGCATCTCGCAGTGTTGTATTGATAGAACAACTCGCACTCGTCATCCTCTGGCTTCCGTCTGTCCGCCGTGGGCGCTCTTGAACTCCCAAAACCTCTGCAGCACCTCTGACAGCACACTACCATAGAGGACCGGATCCCCTTCTGGTAGGTCCTGAGGTCTCCAAACTGGGCCGAAAACAACATACCCCCCTGTGGTATCTACGGCCACCACACCAGTTTCCTGGAGTACCTTCTTCCTACCGCACCATAATCTCCCGAGGACGTCTGACCCGAGAAGTACGTCCACCGTACCAGGAGTATCAAAATCAGGATCAGCTAACTCCAACCCTGTGGTTAACCCTCTTACCGTTGGTGGTAACCTAACCTGAGGAGTTTCCCAACCACTTCATCCAGCACCACGGCTGAGACTTGATAGCTGACCCTGTACATGTGCTACCTAATGCGAACTCAAAGTTCGTCTGACCCCGAATGTCAGGCACATTTAGGCCCCCGATGCCTACAGCTTCATCCTCATTTGGCCGTACATTTAGGCCTAGCCTACTCACCAGCTTACTCGATACAATACATCCCTGAGCCCCTGTATCCAGTAGGGCTCTTACTTGAATGGTCCGGCCACCGTATCCCCATACCCAAATCTTAGCCGTTGGCAAAAGTACCGTGATTGGACGGGGAGCCGAAGCTGATGAGTAGGCGGCGATTACCTAGCGGGAATCTAAACGCGGTGAGGCTGCGTCCCGCAGGGGTATCCCCTCGCTACCCAAACCTGTGTATGGGTCCCACTCCTGCTGGTAGGGAGGTCTGCCCATAAAGGCCATGGCTGGAGTTCTATAGTACCCCGACGGCAAACGTCCGTACCGAGGTTGCGCCTGTAGCCGCGGGTACTCAGGCATAGGCGGGGCATGCGTGGGTCTTGAGACCCAACCAGGTGGCTCAAGCCCGCAGAATACTGCATGTACCCTGGTGGCTGCCTAGTGCTCCCCTGACACCCGCCCGTTGAATCCCGTACCTGGGATGGGTGTCCTGGCCACGTTCCTGTGCCGCTCTTCCCCAATCCGGCACCTGCTGCCGTGGTGGGGATCGTCCCCACGTCCTTGGGTAAGTGGGCTCCGTCTGTTGACGTCCCCCTGCCTGTCCCTGTGACCGATGCGGAGGTGGGCTCCTCCTTGGAGGGGGTGGGGAGCGTTGCTCCCTCCCTTGGTGGGCAGGCTCCCTTCGCTGATCCGATCCAGCGCTGCCCCGGCGCCTCCGGAGCGATTCATGCAGAGCAGCGGATGGTGTGCACCCTGGCAGTACCTACAGTTGGTGCTTGAAGGGCACTCTCGCACCTGATGCGGCCCCAGGCACCGAAAACACCAACGCCTCTGCTGTGCCACACCCCGTCTCCTCTGAACCCGCTGCGCAGCAAACTCCTGACACGCTGCCACCCCGTGGCCTGTCTCCCTGCAGTAGGCACACCCTGATTCCAATGCGGTGTTGTACCGCCTGGGTTGCCACTGTTGCCTCCTCGCGCCGGTGCACCCGGCCGTTCCGGGTGGCGAGGGCAGAGGTCTCCTTGCGAGGGCTTCACCAGCCTGGACGTCCACTCGCCTGCTTTCGGCCTCGAGGAACGACTTCAGATCCTCGTAGGTCGGGAGGTGGTCCGAGGACTTGCCCCATGGAGCTGCTCGAATCGAGCGACCATTTCGCTCGGCAGGCGGCGAAGCACTGTGTGGACCAAGATATAACCGTAGCCCGCCACTGGCAAACCCTGTCGCTCTAGTGCGCTGACCGCGACACTGACTGGGTGGAAGATTTTCTCGCGGAGGTCCGTACCTCGCGTTATGGTTGGTATTGACAGCCACTGGTCTAACAGCCTGTCTACAATCAGGCGCTTGTTTCGATACCGGTCGGTAAGGATCTTCCACGCCACCTCATAATTGCTATCCGAGACAGCCAAATGCGTCAGCAATTCGCGAGGCTCTCCATGTAGCCTGGACATCAGCTGAGCCATCTTGTACGCCGGCGTTATGTCCGTCCGTGTGTGGACCACACTGCTATACAGGTCCTCAAACGCCGGCCAGTCGGCGTAATCGCCTGCAAAGACTGGAACCGTAACAGGCGGAAGAGGCACCTGTAATCCTTGTCCCACTTTACCACGGAATGGCTTTTCCTTTCCGTCACGTCGCCTAGATATGTCCGCAGCTGCCTGCGCAATGTCCTGTGCCAGCTCAAGCACTGGCTTACATCGCCCTCAACCAGCTCCTTATCTTCAGGGTTAGGAGCTTCCTCAAGGAGCATGAGGCACTCTGTGAGGTGTTCCGACACAACCCGAACCCGTTCATCTGCCTGTAGTGCACTTTTCAAGAGCGCGTCCTCCCGGTCCTCGCGGCCGATCATTGCCGCTGTGGTAGTAAACCACCTTAATTCTGTCTTTATAGCAGCCTTATACCTGGCGATCGAGGAGCCATGGTACCAACCTTTACACACTCGACTTAATAAAAACGAAAACCCAATAAACAAATACCACAAAATAAATGTTAGTTGACTGGCCTAGACCTTACCGATAAGGTACCGTTCACTAGGCAAACAATACAGTCACAAAAAAACCGAAACAATATTTTCCAAAATTAATAAAATATGTGGGTAATATAAAAACACGCTTAATACTAAATTGCGGCTAACTATGTTGCAATAAAGCAACCACGCTCTGCTACCAAAAATGTTTGATTCGAAGCTGATCTTAGCGCAGTGGAAGCAAATTAAAGTTATCTTAAAATCTAAAACTAAATGGTCGATCAGCCTCGGAACAACATTTGACTACGATTCGTAGTGCTCTTTACTATAGCTAAATAAAATAAATTTAATGAGAGAATTTTGTTCCGGAAAGTTTCCGGCCGAGAAATTCTTGTTTCCAAAATCTACTTAAACAGGGCCCAGCAACGAATTGCTTACCGAGCAAACGATGATGCCGTTTCTTTGTGAGTTTAAGTATGACAGGAATCAGGTATTCAGGATATTTTAGGAGCGCAGGAATAGGGAATAACCTAAACTCACAGCGCTGGAACATCCGCTCGTTCTAGAACTCCTTTCCTCCAATTTGCACTACAGTTCACAGTTCGACATCACATAATGTTTTTTAACACAAAATAACTAAAAGATTTCTCTCCGAATGAGAAATCGGCCCCGTTGGCCTCCAATCATTTATAATTAAAATACGTAGCTATCGGCAGCCACGACGACGACGAGCGACGACTCAAAGTGAGGTTATGTTACCGGCGACCACGTTGGCCTCAATCAAAAAGCCGAAACCAAAATTCACTTGGTTCACTTCCCCACCGCACAGGGAAGCCATGGCTTGTGGCAAATAGCACACGAGAAAACCGCCAAAACACCTTAATTTTACACCACTTAAAACTAAAATTCGCTTCAACAACGCTAGCGTAAAGATGACAGACGGGGCGGACCGAAAAGTGTTGCCAGCACCGTCCGCTCAAAAAGGTACGAAACCGTTTTTGATACGAAACTAAACATCTACACTTCATACATAATGTTCCTATTACAAATTCGAAAGCAAATGTATAAGCAACTGCTTTACAGCCATTCAGCCTTTTAAAAAAAATGTCGATATCATAAAGTAAAATGTCGATGTCATAAAGTACTTTTTTCTGACTTTATGATATTGAAATTTAGCAGTAAGATAATAAAAAAAAAACAAATGTCACGACACAATCAAAGAATGGGACGACACTTGAAATTATGAGGACTTATTTATTATTAAATCTTTGCTTCAAATCATTTTCCGAATTAAAATTTACCGATTAATGCTTTTTAATTTTAAAAGTTGTTCCGTTTTTATGAGCTTCCATTTTAACGTTTAGTTAAAAAGTTACTTATGTATAAAAGTCGTTCAGTTATTGGTTCAGTAGATATGCTTGCAATCGCCATAGTGAAGTGCGGAGGTATGAATTATTTTTCATAGTTTTTCTTGTAAAGTGTAGATAAAATAGTGTATGCAATTGCAATATAATTAGGCTTTAGAATGCTCGTGTCAAACTATTATCACACTCGGCTGCGCCTCGTGTGATAAACAGACACTCACATCCTAAAGCCTCTTATTATAAGGCAATTGCATAAACTACTATTTTCGTTTCGTTTCGTAGCAGTTAGCTACGTTCTTGCTACAACATAATTAACACTCTGTATGATACAGAGCGAAAGTACAAATAAAGTGACAGCTAAAATGTAATTCTTTTACGTAATGGACACTTTGAAATACCGCAGCGTAGATAGTGTATCTAATAAATAGTAATGACGTACGAATGTCACATCCGACTTACAACAAATTTTTTATCTCGTATTAGTCCGAGCGACGGGTGGTCTCATCCATATCTCACAAAAGAATAGAATATTTTAGCTATGTACGGGTAGAGGAGCTCTAGTACTTCAGATTCGTCGTGGTCTGCCGCGGCGCAGCTTGTCACGTTTGGCGGAGTAGCTAAAAGTTTTCCCTCTGAAAAAAGTTAAAAATATCTCATCGAAGAATAGAATGAGACATGGCTGTAGCGATAGGAGCAGTTTAGTAAAGCGTATAAATCTTGGTCTGCCGGCTGCTATCTTGGCACGTTTGGCGGAGTAGCTAAAAGTATGCCCTCTTAAAAAAGCAAAAAAATATCTCATCGAAGAATAGAATGAAAATATATCGTACCGATAGCTTGCTTGAGTCTGCCTACATATATACTGGTCTGCCTGGCCACAGCCTGGCAGTTTTCCCGGTCCGACCACTTTTACGTTTTTTAGTAAAAATTTTATCTCTTCGAATAATAGAATATGTAGGCAGACTCAAGCAAGCTATCTTCGATGAAATATTTTTTCCTTTTTTAAGAGGGCATACTTTTAGCTACTCCGCCAAACGTGCCAAGATAGCAGCCGGCAGACCAAGATTTATACGCTTTACTAAACTGCTCCTATCGCTACAGCCATGTCTCATTCTATTCTTCGATGAGATATTTTTAACTTTTTTCAGAGGGAAAACTTTTAGCTACTCCGCCAAACGTGCCAAGCTGCGCCGCGGCAGACCACGACGAATCTGAAGTACTAGAGCTCCTCTACCCGTACATAGCTAAAATATTCTATTCTTTTGTGAGATATGGATGAGACCACCCGTCGCTCGGACTATATTTATTGCATCTTAGATCTTTCTTACCCGTCCAGAATTTCTTCAATGTATTTGTAAAAGTGGTACAGCTTTGCGTCACTTTGATAATCTCCGTCTCTTTTCACAACGTCTAGTTTTGTATTTACATCCCTTTTCCGTCTGGAGTCTCCAAGGTAACCAGAGTTGGCTTCAAAAATGTCCATTGGTATCTGACTCCGGTTCCAGGGCAGTTGGAAATTAGCCTGAAGATGGATGGTTAAAAATATTAGAATACAAAAATAACTTTCCAATAATACAAAGTATTTGTATGTTTTTAAAGTTTATATCACAATAGCTCTTAGCAGTCCACTGCTGTACATAGACCAGCCCTAGAGAACGCCACAAGGCAATCTCTCATTTTCGCCATCCATCGCTACTAGCCGCTCTCTTCAAGTCATTGGTCCATCTTTCCGGAGGGCGTCCAAAAGTACGCTTGCCAAGCCGTGGCCTCTACTCGAGGAACTAATTTTTCAGCTTTCTACAATTCCAGACTGCCCATTACTGTGGTCTTTTGGCGGACAATCTCGTATTAAAGTTACATACTTGCAAAGCCCAGTTTACATTGATCCTTTCCGCTGGCGATGGAGTTCCTATGCCAAAGTTGAACTGAAAACAAGGGAAGAAATCAGAGTCAGGTTAAACACGAAAATGAAATCAATACCATCATAACCAATTTAAATCAGTAACAAAGAGTGCCTTTTCATATTATTATCGGCAAGTATAAATAACCTTCTATCAGCAATGATCATACTATAAAATATATTAAATTAAAATATATTAAATATAATAATGGAATTAAAGCAGTTCAAGTAGTTGGAAATTATTTATTTTGCAGCAAACACACAATTTTCGACATCTCTACTGCTAACGCCTCTACCAACTGGGCTACTGTGACTGTGAGGGTAAAAGTATCTTGACCAATAACGCCTGGCAGGGTTACATCTACCGGGATATTTTTGCAACTAATTCCCAGCGAAATATTCACTCTTTAGAGATTGAATGTAGCCGAAGCTATGAAAACCCGCATGAATTGAACTCAACGGTACTGCTTAAGTGTACGTAACTGGTCCTGTGGGATTGAATACAATTTATTTAAACAACTCCAGCGTTAGCACCTTTTTGTCAATAATCAAATAATTTATTTACTGTTTCAATACTGTTCAGTGCCACTGATTATAGCCCTCCCATTGCACACGTAAGGGTTAATCCTGACAAATCGAAGCCAATAGGGGCACAACCAAAAATTAGGGGTTAGCGGCATTCCCTTTGATCTGCTCTCAGGCGGAGTGAGTGTTGCGAATTGGGTTGCCAACTTTGAAAAGAAAAATACGTGCAATAAAAAAGCTGAATCTCTTCTTCTCGACCCAATAAATCCTAGTGTCATTATCGCCTACTACAAGTAGCAGGTCTCTGACATGGTTGTGTAGTGACCGAATGATCGCAACTGCTTCGCAGTCAGTTGCACTGCCACTGCGCACATCGGACGTTAATCTCTAGTGTGATTCAGGTTTTAAATAGCTACACCAAAAACCCAATTCCACAGGTTCATTTATTCAATAACAGCCACAATACTGCCCGACACGGGCCCTTCCTTATTGGAAGAACTGCAATGCTCACGCTTGGATTGATAAATGTAGTCTGTGGCGCTTGCCAACCCGCTTGCAAAGCCCTCATTAAAATATGCTGTATATTTTAATTTAAAGTTGGCATCACTCTTGACGCGAGGGACGATTCGCCATATGGAGATCAAAGGCCAGCGCCGCGAGACCTAACGCGTGGCTTTGCAAAGGGTTTGCCAGATAAAGCGATTTCCGGCTTCTATTTTTGTATATTTGATAGGCTAACGCTTTGGGCGCGAGTTTCCGAGTGACCTATTTATGGGATCAAAAAATATGAGGTTAATGGATTGATGAATTTTGATCGCTGTTAGGGAAAGGACAAACAAAATGATTTAAGTACCTACGGGTGGCATTTGAAACTAGAAGAAAATGGTTTTGAAAAAATACATATACATGTCACGTTTTTTACGCTTGTGGGTAGTTTAGTTGTGGTATTCTATATAGGTACATGATAATGGCATATTATGTATGAGAAATCTTGATCAAAATCATTTAATGTCATAATCAGATCAGAAAATTCCACTACGGTAGTGTGTTTTGATTTCGACACTTACCTGTAATAGTGTAGAGTTTGGCCATAATAGTTGTCTTTTGTGTCTTATCAACACATCTTGCGATGCAGTACTAGACTCTGTACCAACAATTAATAAGAAAGAAGTTAATGTGATCAAAATCGCACCTAAAACGGTTAGCGTCGACATGATCTTTGTATGGGAAGCTAGTGGAAAATGGTAAGCTTTGTAAACACACAATTTTGATGGTATGTTTGCTTACACGATTGTTTGTGGATAGTGCTGTGACAGTTACTGTTGATATTGATACTGGTATTACAAAGGATGAAATTTTAATAGTAATCGATACTGCAATCTCGGGATCGGGTACTGATAAATAGGTATGTATGGGACAACTTTCCCCAAGGGCATATTTAGATCGCTAGTGTAATCAGTCTCTGGAACAATCAAAACTTTTTCAAGGGATAAGGGATCTTAAATAGTGCGGAAAAAAGTAGATTTCGAAGTATTGTACAATATGCTGACTCTTGGATGTTTGGAAGCCCTAAGAATACTACCCGAATTTCGACCTTGATTCCTAGAAAAACGATTCTAGAATAAGCGACATGTACCGGCAGTACTAACTTATAACTAGTACTTTTTGTCATAGATATTGCTATATCGACAGCACTAAATTTTGTTCTGGATTATCGACTTTACGAGTGTTTAAATTTGAACCTCTGAAACGGTATGCATGCGGCATGCCGATTATTATCACCAATAATCACCACTTTTCTCGTGACTTCGAATATTGAGAAAACCAATCTATGCTAAAGTAAATAGGCCACTATGACTGTCAGTTTTACAAGTGTTCAGAAATGTGTTGTAAGCCATGGGATTAAGGTTTTCAATGACTGTAGTAACATATAACACGAAATTACTAAGTGCAATGGTGTTGAAGCTGATACTGATACAGATGGTATTCTACAAAAATAAATGACGAAGCGTAAAGTTAAATTATAAAATAGCAGTTTTATTAAAACGTAAGTTGGCAAGAGTGCGGTTAATCTACTTACCATACCTACTTAAAACTTCTACTCGTATAATCGTATTGCATTACATAATCTAATGAATGAGTTTAATTATAATATGTAGTACCCTCATGGAAAATTCTGCGTAAAATTGCATAATGAGATCAATTATTTGTTGTTTTAGTTAAGTAGGTATATTATTTCAATGAAAATATTCTGTTTAATAATGTCTAATTAATTTGATGTTTAATTTGTCTATTATGATTTATGTTTCAGGGTAGAAAATGATTACAAATAGACAAGGATTATTCATTGTCTTTGTACTCGCACTAGCTTACACAACAGCAGAAACTTACAGAAATACAACATTGGACTTGAGAGCAAAACGACAAGTCAATTCGTTGCCTTTGGTATTTCCTTATGGTGCAGTTTTTAAGGTAACCCATTTCAACTTCTTCTTCAAAACCTAAGTTACAATAGTCCACTGCTGCACACGAGCTTACCCAGGGGGATTAGGGCCTATTGTATTGTTTTTATTAAGTTCTCTTTACTCTCCATCGCACGCACCATAAGTATGATTGTCCAGTGCTTTGCGGATTCGATTTCCTGGCAAAAGAAAATTACAGTTCATCACATGTTTTGTTAGAGCACAAAACCCCGCAGCAAAAGGATTTGGCAATGTTGTATGACCGGCTGTCTGACGTCAGGAAATTAAATTATCTCATATAAAAAACCCTAAAAAAAATATCATGCCTACAAAGTTTTCGGTACAGCACCCGTAACATCCAAGAATATTGAACTAATTTCCAATCATTTCAGTTTGTTATAGGTCTGAGTATGCCCATTCCAATCACCGACGGCATAGCAGTTGGGTACGGAGCGAATCTGCAGTTCCAGTACCAGCAGATCCAGAACATTTCTGAACTGTCGCAGTACTACTTCATCAAGACCGTGGCAAGAGAGGAACGGGACCTGGATGTACAGCACCGGGCTGATGAGAGGCTGGTGTTTTATAAGTCTGTCGCTAGTTTGGTTGACTCGTGAGTTCTTAACCTTGCAGTTTTGTTTTGATATAGTTCTCTTTAAGTAGTCCATCCATTCCATCTGGCCGAAGTGCAACTGACAAGAAGTGATACCTCAGACGCACCGACAAGATAAATAATAATAAATATTGTAGACAATTCACACAGCGCCATCTAGCCCCAAACTAAGCTTAGCTTGTACTATGGGGACTAAACAGCTGATACTAATACATATTACATATATACTTTTTTTTGTAAATAAATACATATAATACATAGAAAACACCCCCTCGGCATAGAAGGCAGGTGTAGGTACTATCCGCTACGCCATCGGGACAGTCAAGATAGATGAGATTTATCTTATCTTATCATAATTTTTACACCCACAGGTAGATGACTTGAGGTTTCACATGCGTTACTTTAATGAAGTGATTATTGCTTATGATGTTACAGAAGGGGCATAAACGGCAACGAGTGCATGCTGCGAGCAATATGTGAAGCAGCCCAATATCCTGTCGAGGAAGAGGGTTTGGTGGGAGAGATCATACATATTTTGCTCACGTAAGTTAGCATTCTATTACATTTGAAGCCACATATCTTTTTTCACTTGAAGTTAGGTTCTTGATTTTTTCACAACTACTAGCGTTTATAGACTTCAATATACGGTTTTAATTTCAACTCGATATCTTTACGCGTTCCTGAGATAATGGGTCTTGACAGAATGACAGACAGACCTACAGACGGACGGACAACAAAGTGATCCTATAGGGGTTCCGTTTTTTACCTTTTAAGGTACGGAACCCAAAACCCCTATAACATTCTGTGCATGTTATAAAAAAGTGAGAAAAAGTTCACGCGAAATAAAATCGCTGTGTGGATAGAGCCTAAAATTGACGCAGACCTAAATATGGAAACAAATCTGCGGAATTTGGGTTTATTGTAGGGAATATGACATCAAAGATCTTCCGCGAAGGTTGTCATATCTCTTGCTGTTAAAATACGACTAAAAAAATCGCGATTGGATATTATGAATGTAGTTTTTGTAGAACTAGTATACCAAAACCAAAATCCTAGATACTAGTAAACTTAAATCCTATAGATACGTATAAACGTGAAAGAGACTATTTACATATGTAAATTCATGGATTTTCCTCTTTCAGCCGGAGTAGATGCCAATCTAAAGCCACTTAAATATTAATTGACATCCTGTCAATTCCCTTTTGTCAGGTTAATTGGCTTCCGTTTTTTACGTTCTTCCTTAATTTATTTTTAGAGGATTTTGTAATAAAGTAAATTTTTGCGTTTATTTGAAAAAGCTTTTATTAAGCGTACAATAGTACGCGTTTAAGACATCGGAGAGTTGTTACATTTGTAAAAGTCGGACACTAGGGCTCATCGGGTCGTTGGACGACTCGGTGTCTCACTCGAAAAGAGAGAGAATGAGTAAAAGCTTAAATGACGCTTTGTAATAGTAGCAGCGCAGTACCTAAAACTACTTTATAGGAAACTGTTGTTTTGATATGTCGCCGTGTAGTGCCGGCTTCGAATAGCATAACCCTATATTAACTTTCCCATGGGTGTCGCAAAAGATTTGTGACAACATGTTACTATGGTGATATTAATATGGTGGGGTTCTGAATGATTCTTAAAAAAATGGTAGAGGTGGTGTAAATGGCCGTTTTTTTTAGCCGTTTACGCTCTGCCTACCTCGCAAGGGATAAAGGCCTAATATATGTGGTATAGATGTATGTGAACATCACTTAAAACACTCAGGTATTTGTAGTTCATGATGATGATAATGATTTCTCCGGAAGATTTCGGCCATGGCGACCACTTCTACACTTGATCAAGTCTTTGCTGTGTATTTCCTAATATGATTTAGAATGATTTCAAATCTCTTGCAGACCAGACTACGGGAAGTCTCCATTCGAGGATGCACCAGACTGGGATGGCCCGATGGCTGCGTATAAAGATGCAGCCACAGCTGGTAGACAGATGTTCAGCTGCCCAGCCATCTACAGCAAATGCCCGGAGGGAGAAGGTTTCTTCGAGCTGGTTTCTGTCTTAAAGGATGAATAAATGAAAACAAGAAAAGTTGAAAAATTCATTAGCGTCGGCCGGGACTTGAACCCGGGACCGTGGGGTACGGTCCTACTGCTCTGTCAACTGAACTACCGGCGCCTGGCTGATTTTTTCAACCTCTTGATGCTCGTCTCGAAACGACGATCTAGCGACATCTAGTAGAGATTTAAACATTACACTAACTTTTCCAATTTTCATTTATAACAATAATATAGCACTGTGAAGGGTTTTTAAAATCCCAATACATAAATGAACACAACAAAAACACACAGAATAAAACATTAAATGAGTTTTCTCTCCTCAATGCGTTTTTTAATTGTCTAAGGGAGAAGTATGGGGAGGCCTTTGCCCAGTAGTAGAATGAGCATATCATAGACAGGGATGGCCCAATGGCTGCGTACAAAGATGCAGCCACAGCTGGTAGACAGATGCTCAGCTGCCCAGCCATCTACAGTGGCTGTCCGGAGGGAGAAAGTTTCTTCGAGCTGGTTTCAGTCTTAAAGGATGAATAAAGGATTTATGTAGATGATTTTGTTTGATCTTATTTCTTTTTACTCGTAATAACGTTAGGCATCATTTGAGTTTTGTGATAACATCGAGGATAAAATTTTAAAATATTTGGACTTTAGATTGAACATTTCTCTGTTGCCATAAGTAGGTAATCAATGGATAAATAATTTAAGTACGTTTTCCTTTTTTTCGTATTGTCTAAATTCAGAATCTTTATCTTAAAAATAACTTTTTCATTACAAGGCGATTTGTTCCTATCTGTATGAACTAGGGTCCAGATTATAACATCGAAGGTCGTTACATGGAATGTCGCAACATCGACAACGCTGCATCGAAAGGTCGCCACATCGAATGGTCGCCACATCTAATGGTCGCCACATCGAAAGGTCGCCACATCGAAAGGGCGCCACATCAAATGATCGCCACATCGACAGGCCGCCGCATCGAATGGTCGTCACATCGAAAATTCGCCACATCGAAACGCTGCCACATCGAATGTGCATTACATTGAAGGTCGTCGCCATGTCGAATGTTTCTGCATCGTATAATGTCAAAGTCAATGTCAGAGTCACTGTTAAAGTCACAATCTAAGTCATTGTCAAAGTCACTGTCGAAGTCAAAGTTACAACACGATGAACCCTTACGACCCGATAAACCCTTTCGAATCGATGAACCCTTACGACCCGATGAACCCTTATGACCCGATGAACCATTTACCTGAAGAGGGAACATTCAATACAGCATTTTATACGATGCAGAAACATTCGACATGGCGACGACCTTCAATGTAATGCACATTCGATGTGGCAGCGTTTCGATGTGGCGAATATTTGATGTGACGACCATTCGATGCGGCGGCCTGTCGATGTGGCAATCATTAATGTGGCGCCGTTTCGATGTGGCGACCTTTCTATGTGGCGACCATTAGATGTGGCGACCATTCTATGTGGCGACCTTTCGATGCAGCGTTGTCGATGTTGCGACATTCCATGTAACGACCTTCGATGTTATAATCTGGACCCACTATCTGAGGATAGGAATGAGCATACCTTGGACTGGTAAGAATAATCATCCTCTACACTGGATGCACGAAAATGCAGCTATTGCTGGTAGACAGATGTTCAGCTGCGCAGCCATCTACAGCGCGTGCCCGGAGGGTGAAGGTTTCTTTGAGCTGGTCTCCGTCTTGAAAGATGAATCCCACCAAAAACATTTACTTGTAAAAAGAACCAAGTCTCGCCTCTCAGTTCATCTACTGTAAAAAGTTGTGAGATCCATGTGATGCCAAGTCGGTTATTGATTTATTCAAGGACTACTTCAGGGAACTTTCATCTTAAGCTATTGCGTATTTAGGTAACAGACATCATCTTACAGTAACTATATCGATATTTAAAAACTTTTATATTTACAATAACTAGAATGACCCGGCCATCGCACTAGACCATCGTATCTCACAAGCAAATAGTGTGCGATTGCCAAGTCATTCTAGTTATTGTAAATATAAAAGTTTTTAAATATCGATATAGTTACTGTAAGATGATGTCTGTTACCTAACTACGCAATAGCTTAAGATGAAAGTTCCCTGAAGTAGTCCTTGAATAAATCAATAACCGACTTGGCATCACATGGATCTCACAACTTTTTACAGTAGATGAACTGAGAGGCGAGACTTGGTTCTTTACAAGTAAATGTTTTGGTGGATCTCATTTCTTTTGTAGATAGTCTTCCTCTTTCTCTTATCTGGAACTACTTCTTGACCCTCAGATACAGATTTCCTCAAAGCCCATCCGCAAAGTTAACTTTGTAATCCTATACATTTGTATGGAAATACAAAGTTAGTTATGCGGTTGCAACCGAATTTGCAGAATGTTATAGTTTTCCCTTTATTCATACACTAAATACAAGGTGTATTCTAAGTTTCAAGCTCCTCAGTCTGCTAGAAGTACCTTAGAATTTTGATGATCGGTCAGTCAGTCAGTCAGTCAGTCAGGCAGAAAATTAAGAAACTTTGACTAACTATAACTTCTAAACTACTGGTCCAAATTAAATGAAATTTGAAATGTATCGTGTCTATGCAGTGCTTGATAAGATATATTAAAATGAGGGTTCTAAATTTATTGACAAGGGAGTTATGAGGGGGTCAAAAATGGCCTGAACTGGTTCGAGAAAAGGATGGTACGGCCGTGCCGCTTTCAGCTCGACTTGGTGGGGGCACTGCCGTGCCCCCAGATAAAAGATGTTTCTATGAGCCTATTTGTCTTTAAGTATTGTTTAGCATCTCACTAAAAATAAATTAACTTTTTCTTCAGCACGCGTTTTTTATCCTTAAATTATTTAAGAAAGATGTATAGGGAGGCCTCTGTCCAGTAGTGGAATGTTTATAACCTGTTCTGGGATGGACCAATGGCTGCGTACAAAGATGCAGCAACAGCCGGTAGACAAATGTTCAGCTGTCCAGCTATCTACAGTGGGTGCCCGGAGGGCGAAGGTTTCTTCGAGCTGGTTTCCGTATTAAAGGATGAATAAAATATATTTCTATTTGTCTCCAAATATTGTTTAATTTAGTATTGTTACATGAACTTTTTGTCTGGCACGCGTTTTTAAGGAAGATGTGTAAGGAGGTCTTAGTCCAGCAGTGAGATAAAAATACCCTAGACTGGGATGGCCCGATGGCTGCGTACAAAGATGCAGCCACAGCTGGTAGACAGATGTTCAGCTGCCCAGCCATCTACAGCGGGTGCCCGGAGGGCGAAGGTTTCTTCGAGCTGGTTTCCATCTTGAAGGATGAATAAAGACTGAAGGCTCAATTATATCAATCAATCACTCAAACATACTTCATTATAATACATTGAAAAACACACATAATGTAAAAATATTATGAATTTTGTCTCCTCAATGAGTTTTTTTTTATTGTCTGTGGATGTATGGGGAGGCCTTTGCCCAGCAGTAGTATGAGCATACCCTGGACTGAGATGGACCGATGTACGCACAAACTACTGGCGAGTAGACGATGTATATTTTCATTCATAAAAAAATAGAGTTCCATAAGCGTGAAAAGAAGTTTGTTAGTCACATGACCCATTTACTGAAAAAAGAGCATGGCTACACAAGCAGCAGATAATTCAAAGAGCCTGTGGATACTGATGGACTTTGATTTAGATTTTTTTGTGGTAGACAAGTAAATCAAAATCGAACTTGCTAAGGTGGAAATCACACATAACGCATGCGTTAGGAAAATGCGATTTTCATCATACATATAATAGGGTTTATGTCAAACGATTTGAAACCGTGTTTGTTATAAGTACTAAATTCGTGTAGTCATAACGCATCCGTTACGCAGTGCAAATATTACGCACAAACTGACATTAGATGTGCCTCTTGCCTTTCCGTGACTGAGCCTGTGTACCTATGTAGTGTAGACATTTCCTTAGAAGTTAGAACTCGTGACTTCCATAGTGGGTATTTACTTATTTATTACTTTTCAAATATTACTACCGCGATGTGCAGTGAAACGAGAGGTTTTGGTGCAGAGAGATAATTGTATGAAGTTTTTAAGTACCAATAAAGAAAGAAAGCTCGGATTTTTTTTGTGTTCCGGCTTAATCATTAATTGACTTTAATAAAACTATGAGGTAAGACTTTTTGTGTTTATTGTGATGTCTTCTTGCGGTGTTATATCGAATATCATCAACCCGATTCTACTCTTGGCTGAGTAACAAGCGACTAACGGATAATAATGCAGGGAATGAGCACTGGGTAGCAGCTTACCCTGTAAATGCAACATCTTGCACTGCGAAGCGTGCCAAGCGTGGCGAGTACGGCAATACCCCCGATAGGGTGAGGTTCACGTCCAGCAGTGGACTGTTGTGGCTGTTATGGTTGGTAAATGGTAATTTTCTTGTTAAAAGCAGTGCCTACAAGACTACAAGCACTTATTATTTCTAAGATAAAAACGAAGTTAGCAAGAAAAAATATTTCCTCTCATTAGCATAAAAAGAAAATAAATTCGTGTTTTTCCTCTTTCAGGAGTATTTGGGTAATACTATTATTTCTTGTGATGGCGAGATCAAAAGAACAAGACGGCATGAATCACAAATGGAGAGAAAAGAGACAAATTAATTCAATTCCTTTAGTTTATCCATATGGAGCAACTTACAAGGTTTGTGTTTCTAGGCTCGTAGTAAAAATAGATATACAGTACGCCCGCGAGTTCATTACCATCCTAATTTTTACCCGACTACAGCAAAGCAAAAAGGAGGGTTATGATTTTGACCTGTATGTATGTATGTGGAATTAATTTCGTTTGTTCCCGCATAACTCCCGAACTAATTATCCAAATTCGACAAATGAAGTATCAATAGAAGCGTCTGAACACTCTGGTGGTTATAGGCTATATAATGTCAAAATAAATTTAATATGGCACCCTCTATAGAGTGTAAAGTAACGAAGAAAATATTTATTTTCTTGTACTGCTATCGAGTTGGGTATCAAACGAAAGGGCTTAATTAGCACAATCCAGAAATATAAATATTGTATCTGGAATACGAAGATTTTCTCAGATAATGATTTCGGAATAAAGATAAGGTATCGAACTACCACTATTGGCAAACATTTTATATTCGAGCTTCTTTGACTCGGACTTGTCATATTGTTGATAATAAAATTTATTTGACATGTAAGCATAGATACATAGCAAACCCGTGTGTATAGAACATAGTTACCAACTAGTTACTTACTAAGTACGTATACGCAACGAACATGTTAATGTAAAAGATCTTTTATGGTATCTATAGTACTACCTACATCAACTTTAGAAATGAAACTCGCACCAACCATCGGCTCGGGGGGTTGAGGGGGGCTTGCCCCCCTCACAGAAAAAAGAATCGTAAACATCTACTTTAGAAGTGATACTCGCAACAATCATCGACTCGGGGGGTTGAGGGGGGCTTGCCCCACTCACAGAAAAAAGAATCGTAAACATCTACTTTAGAAGTGGAACTCGCACCAACCATCGACTCGGGGGGTTGAGGGGGGCTTGCCCCCTCACAGAAAAAAGAATCGTAAACATCTACTTTAGAAGTGGAACTCGCACCAACCATCGACTCGGGGGGTTGAGGGGGGCTTGCCCCTCTCACAGAAAAAAGAATCGTAAACATCTACTTTAGAAGTGATACTCGCAACAATCATCGACTCGGGGGGTTGAGGGGGGCTTGCCCCACTCACAGAAAAAGAATCGTAAACATCTACTTTAGAAGTGGAACTCGCACCAACCATCGACTCGGGGGGTTAAGGGGCTTGCCCCTCAAAAAAATCGTGAACATCTACTTTAGAAGTGGAACTCGCACCAACCATCGACTCGGGGGGTTGAGGGTGGCTTGCCCCCCTCACAGAAAAAAGAATCGTAAACATCTACTTTAGAAGTGGAACTCGCACCAACTATCGACTCGGGGGGTTGAGGGGGGCTTGCCCCCCTCACAGAAAAAAGAATCGTAAACATCTACTTTAGAAGTGGAACTCGCACCAACCATCGACTCGGGGAGTTGAGGGGGGCTTGCCCCCCTCACAGAAAAAAGAATTTAGAAGTGGAACTCGCACCAACCATCGACTCGGGGGGTTAAGGGGTGCTTGCCCCCCTCACAGAAAAAAGAATCGTAAACATCTACTTCAGAAGTGGAATTCGCACCAACCATCGACTCGGGGGTTGAGGAGGCTTGCTCACAGAAAAATAAAACGTGAACATCTTCTTCAAAAGTAAGCCTTTTGGAGGATTTTAGGTTGGTTTAGCGTTATTGACCAAGGTACACTTGCTTAATTTCGCAGGCTTTTCTTCTGCCTTTCTCTCTTCTACCTCTATGAGGTAGAAAATTAACGACTTTTTAACAATAGAAGTACATATCGACGCTTGAAAGGCAAAATTATCTAAGCGACATTTTTGGCCAAATTGAGTTATATACATTGTTGGAATCGCCTGATTTTTCTGCGTCGTTTGGTCCTACTCACGTCTCTCTACGATGACTTTTTTGTCGCTTAGACATTTTGAAATTCGCGAAAATTCACTTTTCTCGGTTGACGAACCGACACGATTTTCGACTATTTTTGAAAATTTGGTGGTTATCGAAATTAAATAATGCTAAATTTGACTTTGGTCAAATTTTACCGTTCTCTTCGTACAGTATTTTCTCCACTTAGTAAATTTTGCCTCAATCTGACAACACAGTGTAAGGCGCATAGCTATTTTTTTCCTTACAAAGATCTCGTTTTTTCATCACTTAAGTAATTTTTGCATACCCGTTTTTCTGCGTGCTTGGCGTTTAGTTAAAAATGCCTGTCATAATTTTTCTTTATTCAGTTGGTTCAGTATATATTACCTGTCTTTAAGATAAATCTGATTGTCGCTTAGTCAATTTTTACCCGCCGTTTTCAAAGGTTCTTTTCTTATTTAGGCAATTTTTACTTGACCAAACACGATTACCCAATGTCGGTTAGAACCTATGGTAGCATCACGTACAGGCGCTTGGAATATTTTTATTTAAAGTAGTTCACATAAAAATGTTGGTTACTACTACGGATGACACACGAACAGTCGCTTGTGCAAACAGTGAATCTAGAGTTTAAATTACTTAGATAGTTCAGTGCATGGCAGGGCGTCGCTTGGGATGCACGCGCGTGCTTTGATTACGATGTCGCCAAATATGACGAATGCACTTTTCATGTAACCAGTCCGAAAACTTTTAGTAGAATTTACAAATAAATCAGATAATAAATAAATTTTGTTCATTCGCTTCATTCAGTTTCTTAGCTCGTTACCTACTTCTGTGGTCGTCATCACATTAGGCTATAATATCAGTCCACTGCTAAACGTGGGCCTCACCAGGGTGCGCCACAAGGCAAAATCCTTGCGTTTACCATCCAGTCCCTACCAGCTGCTCTCTTCAAGTCATTGCTCTTTCTGGGTGTGGCATCCACTCGAGAACCCGCTTACTCCGTCCTCAATCGCTTTTACGCTTTTACGACAGATGTGGCCAGACCACTGTACATTTCTATTTCCAGTATGTCCGTTACTTTGGTCTTCGAATAATCGTTCCGGATTAACCTCGATATATTAGCGAGATCCCTAGCATAGCATCCCCTCTCTGAATGACATGTACCTAACCAGTGTCCCAGTTTTACTCTCAGATTTCATGTCTCTCCTCCATAATTCATCATGAGCGGTAAAATGCACTGATCAAACACCTTATTGCGGCGAGGGTGACTCCAGAACAAGATACGTCTTCCCAAATGCTACCCAGTCCAGCCGCACTGTTCTGGAGATTTTAGCCTCAATGTTATCTTTTTCTCATCATCTCCCTGCCCTTATCCCAGTTACTTGGGGTCGGCTCAACACGTTTTGTTGAACACAAAATCGTGTTGCAAAGGATTTGGCTTAATTTTATGACCGGCCGCCTACCAGACGTCAACCCTCCTTGGGAATGCTTTTGTGGTGGATTAACCGCCACCATACAGTTGGCCCTGGCTGTTTGGGTCGGTTTCATCCCTCTGTCGCCTCTTACGACCCCACGGGAAGAGAGGAGGAAGTCATGTTAACTCAATGTTATCTTTTTCTAAGTACAATTTTTGCCCAAGGTATTCATACTTTTGGACAACTTCAAGGTCTACTACACCTTCGACGGAGATATGCTATTGAGCTGGACCGTGGTCTTTTCCAAATTCAACCCAAGTCCATCACGCCTCGAGGCCGTATTTAAACTGAACACCTTTGACAGGACCTGCCGCGATTCTATGTTCCTCTCTGATGATTTTGCCCATGTAGGCGGCAAAACCTAGATTGTGAGGTATTCACTGTTGACAAAATTGTCCAGTTCATTCCATGCTAAGGTCTTCAAGCGCATTGGTGAAATGTTTGGGCGATATAACGTCACCCTGTTTTACACCTCGCAGTAGTTTAATGGCCCTTGTTAAAAGTGATAGAAATATGTTTAGCTTTTTCGGCGCTTATGATGGCAAGTTATGCTGCTGAGTGAACCACACGTACGACCGCAACTTAATCGACAGGGCAGGGGCAGTTACTTATTAGTCGGTCCTCGGAACGTGACTGTCGATGATCTCCTGAGGATACTCCGTGGAAGTATACCTGTAGAGTGTAAAACGGTGGTTGTGGTGTTGGAGAGGTACGTCGCTTGTACATTTGCATTAAGTTGCGGTCGCGAGTGTGGTTCACTCATAAGTGCAGAAGAAGCAAAACATATTTCTATCACTTTCAACAATATGGACTTCCGCAAAGAGCTTATGCCTTATACTTTTAGTTACTTTGAATGGCTATATACTGGAACGCATATCGTTGCTATTAATTACAGGCTTCTCAGTATCTGTGGATTGGGGATATCGATAGTCGACTTGGCGTTGTTCTCAAAAACCTAAAAAAACTCAAGAACAGCCCAGGTTTCGATGAAGTCGAAGGCTTGCTTGTAGTCCACAAAAGCCACACAAAGCGGTTGGTCATACTATTCTGATTTCTGTAAAACCTTCCGTACAGCATAAATGTGGTCCACAGTGCCTTTACAAGACCCGGTCTGTTCCAGTAGCTAGAAACCGTCAAATATTGATGCCAGACCATTCAAAGAGACTCTCGAAAAATGCTTATGACAGTGGCTCAGAAATAGTAATGGGCTTTCGGATTGGGCAGACGAAATTTCCTAGGTGTTTGTAGAAATGGCTAATGGCTAGTGAAAAACCTGGATTTGATGAGTTAAAAAGACAATTTTATATCCGTAATAGCAAATGGGACAACCCTGAATGGTTGATGATGATGATGGTCACACTACTGAGCTACGTCTTATAGACTTTTTCGAGATCGTAATAAAACGACTAAGATTTGACGCCTTACAACCACTGGGACGGGCAGGGCAGGGTATCGTAAAGGCTTTAGTACAAATAGACCACATCCTAAAGTACAGAAGTCAGAAGAGTTCAACCAACCGTTGCGTATGGCTTTTGTAGCCCACGAGACAGCTTTTGACTCGAGAGAAACCTGGGCTGTGCAGCCGTGCCTAGTCGAATGGCTGTATGTGGAGGTGCAGAGAAGCCTATTGGCGAAGACCCCAGTTCAATTAGAAAACCACAAAACAAGGTCCATACTATTACACCGAGATGTAAAACAGGATGACGTTTTATCCTTAAAACTTTTTACCAAAATGCCATGGGATGTCTTCAAAACCTGACAGTGTGATGGGTTGGTTATCAAAAACAACGGCGAATATTTTATGTATCTCCGATGCCATAGTCATAATGGCCAAATTGCTTCAGGATCTGCAAAAAATGCTGTCCAGTTTGTAGTATACGGTCTCGAAGCATGTTGAATTCAGGATGACCTTGGTCAAGAGTAAGATAATTTTGAATGGATATGAAGTCGTTCCTGAGCCAATATCCGTGGTAGGTGTAGGACGTAGGTAGACCTTGAAGTTGTCCAGAAGTATGAATACCTTGGGCAAACATTGCAGTTAGGAAGATAAAATTTCGAGGCTGAAATCACCAGAAGAGTGAAGCTGTGCTGGGTAGCATTTTGGAAGTTGCGTCTTATTCTGGAGCCACCTTTGTCACCATGCCTCTAGACCAAGATGTTCAATCGGAGTGTCTTATCATGTACGGTGATGACTAACGGAGACGAGACGTGAAATCTGACAAATAAATTGTCCCACCGGCTATGTATGACTCAGAGACCGACGAAAAGGTTAGAGATCTCGCTAATGGATAAGGCCCGGAAAGAGATTATCTTCTAAATGTTCAGTAGATTGGTCGAAACGATAGACGATGTTGTAATCGGGTTTTCGAGTGTAGGCAAAGCCTCAGCAAGCATAGTTTTGGGCTCCCACGGGCCAGATGGACCGATGGCGATGAAAAAGACCGGCTGGTAGCAAATGGATGGCGAATACGGATGATCGTGCCTTGTAGCGTACCCTGGGGGAGGCCTACATCCAGCAGTGGACTGCTTTAGGCTAATGTGATGATGATCCTAGTTGAAATATAGGCCTCTGTGTACCTTAGTGTTGATTTTTATTGTTATTGATATAATACTTGAATTAAATTATTAGGTAAATTTTCTGTAACAAATGTTATTTAAGTCAAATTGCCGGGAAGAATTTAGTATCAAATTGTAACCTAAGTAGTTTTGCCTCAAATTCGAAGTATTTTTGATGTTAGTTAGGCAAATTTTACTCTGTCGTAAATTCTTAAAAAAGGTGTTTATCAAAATTTTACCGTACCTTTGTCATTCCCAGCTTGTCGGTTAGTCAAATTTGCCTGTATTTATTTTTAGGTAATTTTTGACTAAGCGACACTAACTCTAAAACTAAGCATTATTCTTTATTGATATGTATACTAAAATTTAGGTATAAAAATAACGAGATAAATATGTAAAAACTAAGCTTCTAGGACTATCACAAAAATTTATACGATTTTTTTTCTGAAAATTCAAACTTTAATCTGCTCTCCTGTAAAGTTACTCTGATGTCGCTTAGATAATTTTGCCTTTCAAGCGTCGATATTTGAAATTCGAGGTTTTGGAGATGTGACAAAAATAAATCTTATTAGGGTGATTTGAAAAAAGAAGAGCATCATTATCAAACAAAACTTTCTCGTTTTAAAACTAACAGTTCTTTTTAATAATCCTGCCTTGTCATTCTTTTAGTAAGCTTGTATTTTTCTATAGCGAAACTATCATTTAGGTATTGGAGTATGCATACTTTACACATCTGCTACAGAGTGGCTACAGTATTACGAGAGTAGCTATACTGAGTATTCTTTAGTATTACCGGCATATTTGGAACTTATTTAATATAACCCCAAAGTATTTAAAATAAAAAGAAGTCCAAAAACTAAAACCCGACTACTGAGAGATCGCGCTCTAAAAAGCAATAAACAAGTAAATAATAACTACACACAATTTAATGCCTCTGTCGTCTACAAAAGTGATACAAAGCTAACACCTATAATTATTTATTTTTGTGGAAATTTAATATAAATTCATAGTAGTTTTGAGGTGCTAGCTGTGGTCGTGTGCCACTATGCCTATATTTTTTATTACGTAAGAAGAATTGGAATACGTGGCACACGGCCACAGCTATCACCTCAAAACCACTATGAATTCATATTAAATTTCCACAAAAATAAATAATTATAGGTGTTAGCTTTGTATCACTTTTGTAGACGACAGAGGCATTAAATTGTGTGTAGTTATTATTTACTTGTTTATTGCTTTTTAGAGCGCGATCTCTCAGTAGTCGGGTTTTAGTTTTTTACCATATTTATTACTCTAACCTTCACTTTTACAGCTACAACAGTCCACCGCTGGACATGGGCCTCCCTTGTTTCGGAGGGTGTTGCCATACTCTCGGGAGGATTTGCGAACGCAGGGCAAGGAGTTCAATTCACAGGGAGCTCTGTTGCCCATTCCCTGGATAATTATCCCTTAGTCACTTTTCATGACACCCACGGGTTGAATAGGGCTAACGCACTGTTACTCAAAGGGTTTCAAGAAAATGTTACGCTGATCTTTTTTTCCTTTGTTTTTCAGCTTCTCGTAGGATTCAGCTTGCCAGTACCAATGAAGGAGAAAATAAGCTTGGCGTTCGCAGTGAATTTCCAGTTCCAATACGTGCAGTTTCAGAACATATCCGAGTTGTCTCGTTATTATTTCTACAACACCGTCTCGAGACAACAGAGAGACTACAGTATTAGGAAGAAGAGAAACGAAAGACTGATTTTTTATAAAGCTTTTGAGAACCTATTAACATCGTAAGTACCCTACTGCCAACGTAAGTTTTTAAAACAAGTTACAAAAAAGAGGTTATGGCTACCTAGATCGATTTATCAAAAACCCCTAGATCCGCAACTTCGAGAAAATCATTGCAGTCGTTTTTGATTGTATAAAGTTATTGGATAATATTTTAAAGGCGGGTTAGCTGGTAAAATAAATCTTTATTTTTACCCTGGCTATTTTTGTCAATAGGATCAATAATAGGACATAAGTTCCGGTCGGATTGGTCAACCAGAAAATTGTTTTCCTTAACTTATTTACCTGTACGATTTCAATCGCCGCTTTCACCTGCGCCTTATGGGTTTCGCCGCCATTGTGGAGAGAAGATGTACTTTTCGTTCAAACTAGATCACAGAATGAATGAATAGACAATTATAATTATTATTTATTATAATTCCAAATGACGAATAGATCGAAGAAGGAAACCGTACCGGCTTAGTAAAAGAGAATACTGGTAATGGAAAAACTTTGAACTTAAAATCTTTAACACTACACTTTCGAGTAGGTATCGAAATTATTTCCAAAGAATGGCGAACAGAATTCTGTCTAATACCCAAGAGTTTGTCGCAGGGGTAGAAAAAGGGTGATGCAATTTTAATACCTACAACATCACACGGTAAATAAATGAACTTATTAATAACATGGTGAATTATTCTTTTCCAGGAAAGGCATGTCTGGCAGGGAGTGCGTACTGCAAGCTATTTGCGAAGCTGCTCAAGTCCCAGTTGAAGAAGAAGGCCTATTTGGGGAAATTGTCCACATATTGCTCACGTAATTATAAAATTTCATTTTAGCCTACACATTTCCTTTTCAGTTGAACTACTTGTGTAGTCTTGTACACTCTTGTACACTCGCTCTTTTCTGTTTGCCGAACCTACGTTAGCATTATTTTCTGGAGCACACTACAAAATCATTTAGCTACTATCTGTTTTTACCATGTCTCAGGGAAATATACTTAAAAAAACTAAAAATCATTAGTATCACTAAATTTCGATTCCATCTAATAAAATATGCGCCTGGAGTGCCTCAGGGTAATTTTTTGGTCCTCTATTGTTTTCAATGTACATAATCGTCACGTATGGTGACAGAAATACACTTTTTAGACTTATGTTTTAAAAACGATATTGCAAAAGTCAGGTTGGCTGCACCGCGTCTAAGCAAAGCAGCCTGGAATTTCCCCGTGGGCCGCATAAGTGCCGCCGGGCGCTATTTATCTCAATCCCGCATTCCGGACAGGGCGAGATTAATCGTCTCGTGCGCACGCCGCGAGAAAGTAGTTACGTAAATACCTTTTTTAATTTCCCTCTATCTTAATAGAAATCTAGTGCAGCTCGTATCACGTTCCTTACGATCCTTCACGGGTATTGCTGTTGTTTAGGTAAGTATATCTCTGTCGTTTATCTATACTCTGGGAATTTACGCTTTTGTATGCCATGTGTAAAATATACCTATCAACCTGCGTATTAATACAGTCGCGAAAAGATAGCGACATTACACGAAATAATGAGCCAGCGCTACCTATAAGTTTGGGATATGACAACTTGTGGTATGATCTTTGATGTCATATCGAAACTTTTAACGCAATTGAACAGCACGCAGGCACAAAATAGAGATTTTAGAGTAGGATTACTGGACCTTATTTAGGATTTTCGCAAAAGTCATTTGTTAAATAGACAAGATTGCTACTGACAAAAATTTTAAAGTATAAAAGTAACAAAACAGAAAAATCTGAAACAAGTACGTAATATGATTTTGAGCAAATTTTAATCCAAGAATTATGACACTCATAGATATCTTAATTAAGTTCCTCTGAGATTACAGTTCACTCCAGAAAGCGTCAAAAACCGTCAAAAGAGTCGTTAGTACTGAGAGACCTATCTGTAATGGCGCCCCGCGTCGTTTCCCTGACTTGTGACGCATGCGTATTTTGATACCTAAAATTATCATGTTAATTTTCAGACCCGACTACGGCCACACACCGTTTGAAGACTTGGATCCTGACTGGAAAGAAGCCATCGCTCAGTACAAGGACGCGGCGACGGCTGGAAGACAGATGTTCCACTGTCCGTCTATTTATAATGGATGCCCTGAAGGTGAACGAGTGATGGAGATGGTCACCAAGCTAAGGGAAGAATAAGTCAAGCTCTGACACTTTACTGAGAGTAATTTGAAAAAGATGATTAAAATTGATTGTACGTATACCTATTTAGAGTTGTGTAAAAAATAAAGTTCAATATTAAACTCACTGCTAGAAGATAATGGCTCTCCTCCTATTACGGGGTATTGGCCATATTCACCACGCTTGCAGACAAATTTTCGAGAGCAGTGTAAGGTATTCAAGGGAATGCTATCCATTTCCAGGGTTCATCCCTCAGTCGTCTTGTGCAGGATCCACAAGTAGAATAAAGTCTACGAAAGTAAACCACTTTCCCCAAGGAACATAGATCAAAACATGAAAACATAAATTTGGCCTTCCCATACTGGCTGGGTCAGTTTGGCCAACACTTTTGCGTGGGAGAACCAATTGTTTTTTCATATACCTATCGTTCTATGTTTTTTGGGGAACGTTGTTCACTTACATAGACCTTGTAATATTTGCAGTTATTTTTACACGTTATATTTTAATCTAATTCCACCAAAGCTAGCACGTTTTTATGAAATCCTGTAACACATGTACTGTTTGCGTAATAAATTGATAGATACAAATTGGAATAGTTTGTTTTGGATGCGTTATTCGTTTTATTGAAATTGGAAATTAAATGTCTGTTCCCGCTGTTTCGGATTACTTTTCAATTTATTCCTACTAGGTAGATACATTTTCCGGACGTATCCCAGTACCTACTTATATAACAGAAAGATTTCAAATAAGAAACTGTGAGTTGCCAGTCTCATGCACCTCTCAGTATCAATTGTTTCTAATTTCCTATGAGGTTGAAATTGAGATATACAGAACGCCCGCTTTTCCCGAAAACGCTGAGCATCAGGTCAAACTGAACAAGTTTCCCGAAGAACCTTGTTTCAAGTTTCAAATTTTCAATACATAAAGGCGGGTATCACATTTGACGTCGATTGCTGCGATTTTTTTAACGAAGCGTAACACATGAGTTAGGCAAAGGCGAATTTCTACTTTATTCCCACACAAATACGGTGGTGTATGTTAAACGGGTTGACAGACGCATCCGTCGATGCAGCGAAAAAATAGTTATTTTGCGTTAAAACATCGTAGCAACTGGCGTCAATATGACACCCGCCTAAATGTTTTGTATGTACCACAAAATAGGGGTTTACACTCGAACCTATTCAGGTTTTTTTGCGATTGTCACTTGTTACATAGCCAGAGTTGCTACTGTCAAAAATCTTGAAGTAGTTTGAAGAATATTAAAACAGCAAAATCTGATACAAGAACGTCATATGATTCTGAGCTTTTAATCCAAGTAATATGACGTACGTGGCAACCATCTTCTCAGTTACCTTGAGTTCCCCAGAGATCCCAGTTCAAGTAAGTGGGCGTCAAAATCGACGCTAGTACTGAGTGAGCCATCTGTAGAGGCTCCCCGCGCGCCGTTTTCCTAATTTGTAATGTAAGTATCATGTAAGAAGTTACCTTGCCTGCAAAGTTTTAACTATGTGCATTCGAAATGGTCCTCCTGTTTGAAGAGGATTCCAAATAGAGTTTTATTTGTACATGTGATTCCGCTTCAAACCAAACTAAATTAAAATGTTGTTGATTCATTTTTCTGACAGATTTGTGGAATGGGTTCTCGGTAGCTCCGTGTGAGCTAAATCTAATTTTAATATATGTAAAATAGTGTAATATTGGTGTAATTTCTACCACGTGAAGGTGCAAAATACCTTAAAGGTGCAACCTTTACCCGTTGTCGTTTCCAAAACTCTTTTTTGATATAAAATCCCAAATATTACACTTACCGTGTACTGTTTCACTGTGCAACCAAACAGTTTATTCGAATGTTTCGGTAACTATATGAAATGAAAGTACCTAGTCCTCCCTGACCTAGTCAAATACTTACTAAATCGTAGGTAAGTATTTTGTTTTTCAGTTTTTAATTTCAAATATTCCATCTATTTAGAATGAAAGTTGGTCTCAGTTGGGCTTGTTAGTGGCAGGGCGAGTGAGTCGTCAACTTAGAGTATATTATAAGCAAGCTATAGAGTGCGCGTATCGTCCTTCGCCGCACTGTCAAAACGTAAGCTGATACTCCATAGATACCGTCACCAATGTGTGAGAAGTTATAGAGGTTCAATAGTGTTTTGCTATTTATAGACAGAAGGCTTGTTTGCAGACTACTGCCAACCGTTCTAAATTTTTAGGCGCACTCTATAGCTTGCTTATATACTCTATGGTCGTCAACGTTAGCGCGCCTCATTAGGCACTCCTTATATCAACTGGAGGAAATTTTTATGTTCAATTTTGCATATTTTTATGAACAAGTGTAGCAAAAAGTTCTGAAACTTTTCATAGGCGAGAAAAACACGTAACGACCGTTTGTGCGATATTATAGCGCTGCGTATCAAGCGTTGGGACAATAGGAATTTCGGCCTAAATCTAATACAAATACGGTTTGACAGAAGCATCCGACGACGCTGGCTTTGTCGTTTGACATAAACCGTATTTGTATAAAGATAGATCGGGTGCAATAGTTGCGACTAGTTGTATTTTACTGCATTGCATGATAACTGTAAAACTAGGTATTCGAGTGCAATGATATTGTTCTCGAAGTTTACGTGAAAAATAAATACAAATGACGTGAGATGAATCGCTTTATTCATTGTATTGCCTTTGTCTATAATATCAGAGGTCGGTAAAGAGCGAAACGTCCAGAGTCGATAAAGGGCAGAGTCCGAGAGAAGTCTGACATTCTTCGGCCGAGACGTTGTGCCACTTGTCCGTCGATGGAGATTTCTGACTGTAAAAGAACAAGAAAAGTTAGAAAGTTATTAAATAATCATCTTGTTAAATCTTTGTTAATCGTATTTTACTGAATAAAATCATAAAACTCCTTTATTTTGCTTCGCCGTAGTCGTGTGATGAAAGAAAGGTAGTCAGAAATCGCCTGCGTGCACATTAGTTCTACCTTTCTACTTGCACAAACATTTAATTGTCGCCAATGTCGCCATCAAATGTGGTGTAATATATAACCGAAGATTCCGACTTATAAATGTCACAGATCTGGTGAACTAGTCAGCCAGGCGCTCTTAGCTCAGTTGGCAGAGCATTGGAATGGTTCCCCACGGTCCAGGGTTCAAGCGGTCACTGATATTTTTTTTTCGTTTTCTTATTTTTAATTTATGAGATTAATATAGCACTGTGAGTGCATCAAAATTCCGAACGCATTTGTATAAAATCCTCACCTAAAAACAATTTTCAGAATTTTGTGGTAAATCTCGGCGGGCTGGTCGAAGCCCCTCATCTCACAAATGGCTACACACTAAAGAGATCAACAAATACTAGTTGTCCATAGAGATATTATGTTTTTTTATAGATTAAACCATCAATTGAGTAGGTACTGCTGATACATGTCTCCGCGGCTCCCTACATGAGCGCTTAAGAAAATCAGCTATCAGTGATGAATGGCGACGACTGGTGAAGTTTGCCACCAATAACAACCACGACGACTTAAATTTGCTACGAGTGCTCGATGCATTTTAGAAGAAGAAGAAGAAGATTCATGACGAACCAAAAATTGCGTCTGAGCGATTCCGAAGATCGGCCACGAAGCAACGATTCTTAGCAATTGTTTTGTTACCATTAATACTAAAAACTGTTAAATATAAAATGCCTCACCTAAAAACAATTTTCAGAATTTTGTGGTAAATCTCGGCGGGCTGGTCGAAGCCTCTCGTCTCACAAATGGCGCGGCGTATGCAGTGGAACCCATTGAAACCGTTCCTGCAAGTTATAGGGCGGAATTATACAGGGTAGAAAACTGGGAAAATACATCGCTATTTTCAGCAGGCCCCTTATAGATAGACTATAAAAATGGGAAAATATAGTGACGCGAACGAGTTCATGACCATCTTGAAAAATGCGCATTGCATCCTTATCGCGCACGCCATAATGCGCAGTGGATGTATCACTGCGAGTATGACAAGGAGGCGCATATTTCAGGATGGTCATGAACTCGTTCGCATACTGTACAAGGTAGTTCACAGTTTCAATCTACATACCCACCTAGGCAAAATATTGTAAAAAACGATGTCACTTTTTGCGTTTCTCTGTCCGTCTCTCTGGCGTGGAATTTGCTAACCCCTCGCAATATAAATCAGATGTTTTATAATTATTATGTCAGTAAATTAAATAAGTAGCGATGAGTAAAAACACAACATTTATAATTGTACCTTAGAAATAACTAGCTATTTTGAACTAAAAATATTATCGTTAATCATACTGATAATAAATTGAAACGGGCTCTAATACCGAGGAGATGTTTTTGTTTTCAGTTTTAGCCCGATATTCAAAACAAAAACATTTTGTTGGTCAGACTATGAATAGAGTGAACACTTGCCAAAAGTTAAAATTTAATTTGATGTAAATAGCTACTGCGAGGGGCGGTGTAGGTAGGTACCCAAAACTTTTGCAGGCATGATGAGACCATGAAAGTTGCTGAGTATGATCGGGTAGCACTAGTGCGCACATAACCTCTCCATACATCATTAGCAAAACTACAGTGACAACACTATTGAACCCCTATTGGTTACCTATAAAACGTGTTACAAAACGACCCATAAAAACTCCCATACAAATTGAGTTCATTTTGTATGGGAGGTCCAAATTTTTTTTTTCATATTTCGACCCATGTTCCATGGAGAAAGTTGTTCAGTTCCATGAGTACCTTGACCTCCTTTCAGCTTTATTGGTTGTTTTGTAATACCCAGTACAGGGAGTAATAGAAATCAAAAAAAAGTTTGGACCTCCCATAGTAAATCAATTAGCTGATCGGCGATTTTGTATGGGAGGTCCAAATTTTTGTTTCATATTTCGACCCATGTTCCATGGGGAAAGTTGTTCAGTTTCATGAGTACCTTGACCTCCTTTGGGCCCTTTTCCTGTTATGCGTATTTTCGCACGCGCGCGGATCTGGTCCGCATGCGGGCCGCACGCATCTTATCTTTTGATACATGTTTTTATGTTTTTCCTATCATGCGGTTAGCACGCGCGCGGAACAGGAGAGTGCTATCATCCGCATGCGGACCAGATCCGCGCGCGTGCGAAAATACGCATGACAGGAAAAGGGCCCTTTCGGCTTGTTATACCCTTTCCGTTACTCCCGGTATATTTGACTGAGGTATCTAATAGATACCATACCATAGTATGGACCTATTGGTTACGCTTGAAAGTACGGCGCTTGCTTAAATGTATGCTCTAAGGTTGGGGCGGTTCCTCCACTTGATACCCGTTGCTGCACATTTAGCGTAGTGCTAACGCATGCTTCTGTCAGATGCAAGGAAATTTCGAATACCCTATATTTTAACCAACGATGACACAGGAGGAAAGCAAAAACTTGTGTCAACATCCGTCTCTCCACTTACTAATGTAGATGCAATGTATTTTTTTTGCAAAAGGGCGTCAAGCTGACTGTGTGTTGAAAAATATTATTACACTGTGAATATAAAAATATTAAATCCTCAGTCAGTTTGAGACCCTGTTTGTTTATACTTGGCAGTAGATGCTCAGGATAACGAGTTAGCTAGTTGCAAACTTCTGGAAAATTGTGGAAAGCGATGTTTTCCTAAGTGAACGCATTATAATATCAGCTGAAGTTTGTGTACTGGTCTTGTCACATATGTGTCCCGGCCTTTATTAATTAATATGTGTTTCGGCCTTTATAAAGATTTCAAAACAGCGACATCTATTGGTATAAGATGCGATTAGTACTTGGTTCTGTTCTGTCAAAATTGTTATAGAAGTTCAGGAACACAGCTGATAGATGACGCTATATGTATGAAACGGTGAAGTTGTAAGTTACTTTCTTGGTTTTCTCATCATATCGTTCGTATAGGCAAGTCTAAATAATTTTGGATAATTAGCTGATAGTTGTACAGCGTTTGCAGTAGCATTTATAATTTTTCATGCTTATATGATACAGGACATAACATTTTGCTATTTTGTTTAAGAGCCATCTATTGTCGAGTAGCGGAAACTGCAAGGTGTCACTTTAGACAGGGCCCTACTAGGCCTACTATAGTGCCATAGCGACTGAAATACCTAAGGTTTATTCTATTAGTCACACTTTCGGTTTATAGAAAATTGATGTATTTTCTAAAAATTCTATAAACCAACAATAAATGTTTAATAATATTGGTAAACCCATGATTTACTCAATATACACTAAAAGTTTTCTTGGATGTCAGGATGGGTCGTGGCCCCTTCCCTGAATTGGTGTCTGGCAACAAGTAGCGAAACAAGACATTCTAAAAAAATCTAGAATAGTCGAATGTCTTCTAAAATGTGTATGAAAGAGAGGAGAATATCTTCTTTCGTAATGAGTAGCAGATTTCGAGAACATTATTCTTCTCGTAAGTTCGAAGCTTTTTGGTATAAAATAGCGAGCCATACGGCCTGCGTGCAGTTTCAGTTTTAATCGTGAAGTCTCCCAGGACAGAAAAGGAATACCTAGTGCAGTGATTAGTTTACCTATCAGTCCTGGTGGAGTCGCGCCGTGGACCAGAGTCTCGACGTTTGCCTGGTCACCCTCGATTCGCGAGTGTGTTTGGGTTGTGTAAGGTGCTTTGAACCCGTGTAGTACGTGGAGAGTGTGTTGTTGGATACAGAGGATGCGTGCTTCAGCGTGCACTGGAATCGGCATTGTGGATGTCGTCGTTGTTGGTTCTTCGTGTGCTGGTGGCTTCAAGTTCCAGATGGATAAGTACAATTCATGCTTTCTTTCGAACCCTATCAGCAGTATATATTCCCTATATGAATGTTTACAAACATATTAATTACCTATGCTTGATAGTTCTGTATTCATTGAAAGCTGATAAGATTCGGAACATGGTCTTATGCTTTGGTTTTTAGCGCTAAGGTCATTTTATTGCAATAACTTTGTTTTGTTGTCGGGTCAGAATGTTTTAAAGAATCTGCGTTCTGATTGTTTCATATAAACTTTACAGTATCCACATCTAATTTTTAATTAGGGAAATTTGGGCTATTTAGTGTGTCGGTAGATAGGTAAATTAGATGTTAGGAATAGGTAGGATACCCTATAATCCCATTACTCCTATTCCTTACTTGTCTATCTATCAAGCCATATATATGACTTTAATAACCAAATTAATAACATAATTTATTATTGCTATGCGCTAATAGCATAAAGTTCCTGAGTTAAAACTTACATAAGTAGATATTGTTAGTTATCTACTTATCTATTATTTGCTGTGGTCATCAGTGAATAAATTACTATTCTATGATTGCTGAGCGATTAAGGATTCACTTGATAAAGTTCCTGTTGTATCTACTTACCTACTGTTTGGCTTAGCCCATCAGTGGACAGATTTCTATTTGTACTATGGTTGCTGAGCGACTATGGACTTAATTGACTAATGTTACTATACTAAGTATACATAAGTAGATAGATATCTACTTCTGTTTGGTTATGTCCAACAGTGGATAAATAATCATTTACAACAGTATTGTTGTCATACAAAGAAAACTGTCTTCAGTATTGGAATGTGTCCTGCAGTGGATAAACATTTATTTACAACTATATTTTTGATACTTTCAGAAAGGAATGTGTCCGGCAGTAGATAACATCTATCTACAACAATATTATTTTATAGTACTTGCTATATTGTTAAGTACTGTGTTATCTAAGAATATATGTATGGCTGGTAGAATGGATAATATCCTATCCTATAATCCTATTCTATAACGGATTCAGATGATCCTCATCTAAAGTAATATTCTAGTCATGAAGTTTTTAAAGTTCTTCTTATGACTGGCTAAAATGGTGCTCATCATAGTAAAACTATGACTACAACTTACCTACTAATTACAATGGTTGTCATCAAATGTCATGGGACAACTTTTATCATAATTATCTTCATCGAATACCTATCTATTTACTATCTAGCATTCGGTATGGTTGTAATGGCAGCTTCTGGTCGTAGAAATCCACATTCTCTCAGGAGGTTCATGTGAACATCATGGCTTATTCTACAACTCTCTCTTGGGATGTGCAAAATATTGCTCTCCCGTCTTCAACTTATAAGCATGTATGTTCACATGTGATTTGGGACTTGCATAAAGCATTCTCATATTATATTCTGACTTCCGTAGGAGTTAAATGTGGATGGAGACTGACTGACCAGTGCAATTTCATATTCGGTGCTTACCGGCCTTGT
This sequence comes from Phthorimaea operculella, assembly GCA_024500475.1. NCBI lineage: Eukaryota > Metazoa > Arthropoda > Insecta > Lepidoptera > Gelechiidae > Phthorimaea > Phthorimaea operculella. The sequence goes on along the minus strand of JANFCV010000019.1, from coordinate 2,621,147 downwards.
CGGTACCTCTTTAGGGAAACCTAAAGATAATTGTTGAAATCATGTCATTTGACTGATAACATACCTATTCACAACATACATACTTACTTAACCAACTAGACACTTGGGTGTCAGCTTGGTCCGTCATAAGACTATTTATTCCAAACTACTTCAGTTGTTCTGCAAAGGACGTCTGAATCTGATCACCTATCCTTCTTCGTGGTGCTTTTAAGCACCACAAGCGTCTGTGGCTGACGCATCTATTAGCAGAGACGCACGTCTCACCATATTTTTATCCTTCTTCTGGGGGAATCAGGTAATTTACCATTTGTATTTGGTAAATACTCTAAGAGTTACCTTTACATACATAAATTGGTTATGTGAAGATGACTGCGGAGTGTTTATGAATAGGAATAGGTATAGTTGGAGTGGGATTCCACATTCCTCGGGCGATGCAGTTCTGGGGGCCCGTTTGGAGTTCAGTTTCCTGCCCTTTCCTCTCCTGTTCATCAGAATCACTTTTATTACAATAATTAGTACAGAGATGTCTCAATTACCTTTAAAAGAACTTATGGGTTACATATTACTTTATTTAAACACAACGTATGGGTCAATAATTAACTAGACAATCACTCTTATATCATGAGCCATTATTACACTGTGCTTGAGGTATGGGTTTCTATGAAATCTAGAACTCAAGACATCATCTTCATAACAACAGAGACTGGCGGCTGGAGGCGTGTAGTCCTTCATAAGGCTGCGGGGTCGAGTTTGTTACAGTCTGCTTTGGTATAGATACATAAAACATGCTATTTATAAGTCATTCCGTGTGACGCCGGCTTAGATTAGCATCACCCCGTTTCTAACCGTGTGGGTGTCGTAAAAAGATAAACATCCAGGGAATGGGCAGCAGCGTTCCCTGTAAGTGCAACATCTTGCACTGGGCTCGTCAATCCGCCTGCCAAGCGTGGTGAGTATGGCCATACCCTCCGATAGGGGGAGGCTCATGTCCAGCAGTGGACTGCTGTGGCGATTATGGTTATAAATCATTCCAGTTGCAGAGCTTCGCATCGATGACGGCTGACGATCACTTGTCTACTCTGTGCAGCTTGCGCAACAAGAGCTTCAGTCTGCTGTTAGGAGGCCTTCCCACGCACGTCGATCTTTACCGCCGCAACTCTAGAACCTTCCGACCATATTGATCGTTTGTTTAGTGTCTTACTTGTCCATCAGCAGTTCCAAGTTGCTGTACAAGCTCCTCCTCTGCAAGTGATGGTAAGGATGGAAGGAATCCGGTGGGTCGTCCCAGTTGATACGGAACCCGAAGGCCTGGGCGACGATCTGCGTCCACTCCAGAGTAGTTGCCTTGAAGTTTAGACGGACCTGAAAATGGAATTGGGATATTTAAAAAAAAATTAGGGAACGAGCGGCGCCTATACAGATGGCTCACTCAGTACTAGCGACGATTTTAACTGGAAACAACCGGAATCTCAGAGGAAGTCAGGTAACTGAAAAGTTGGTTGCTACGAACATCATATTTCTTGGATTAAAATTGGCTGAGAATCGTATTAGGTATAACGTTTTTGTATCAATTTTTTCCTGTTTTAATATTCTTAAACGTTGAGATTGCTGACAGTAGCAAAAATCCTGAATAAGCTCGAGTGAATCTCCTGTAAACTCTCTATTTTGTGCTAAAAATAAGCCGGCCGTTGTGAGGCTGTGGTAGGGCGACTGCTTGCAAAGCATTAGTTCCGGGTTCAAATTCCCGTGGTTACTCAACTCACAAACTCGGTATTATATCACATTGTTTCTCATTCTGAAAGAACATTTCAGGTTGAACCAACCTGACTATGAATAGAAAGATGATTTCATGATTTGGAGGGCACGCTGAGGCGTCGGTTCCGGTTGCAGCTGTCTATGATATCATAGACCTACAGTCGTAAAACGTCCATGTCAGAGGATTGCACTAGGTAGTAGATTGTACTTAGATTGTAGTAGGCGGTTGTTAAACTATGACACCAGGGTTCATCAAGTCGTTCATCGACTCGGTGTCCCACACGATAAAAGGGGAAGACTAAACGTTAAATTACTGTACAGAAAGTACAGACAATTAAACAAGTAAATCCTAAATTAGGTAAATGACAGATGGTATAGCCACTATGCTGCCTGCCACTCTGTTTCTAAAAATAAATTTACCGTCTGGTTTAAAAGCTCTTTAATGCTCACTGAAAATACAGACACATAACAAGAAAATTTAAAATGAAAATGAGATAGAAAAAATTTCGACTGAGGCCGGGGCCGTTGAGGTATTTTTGGCTTTTATTTTCATCCGTTTACTGTGAGTAAAACTAAATAACTAAATAAAATAAAGAAAAGTTAAACGAAAAACGCCAATTTCAATTTATTTATTACAATTTATTACGTGACAGTCCAAATTACTATAAAAAGCCTCAACTCTAAAAGCACAAATATCTACTAGCCGACATTCGAATACTTTTCTATCATGTGGTACACATAATCGACAAATGATCCGATGAACCCTGGTATCAGAGTTTTTCAACCGCCTACTGCTGCTAGTAGGCCTCAGATATGCTTGTGTATAAACCGCCGTCTAAGTTGTCATAAACAGCAACTGAAACCGATGGCTTGGCGTGCTCTCCAAAGCACGAGACCATAACTATAAAGCAGCAATAAACATAGGTCCTCCAATAAGTTTATATACTTACGAAGAAATGCGTAACATTCCTGAAGCTCAAAAACCTTTTAGCTCTTGAGTGTACTTGAACATTGTCATTTGCTTCACTCAAATCTAATAAAACAAACACCAACAAACTGACGTAACAAATAAATATCAATTGATACACTTTTATCATTTTTAAACTAAGAATAAGAAACTTTAAAGTAAAATCGAGTCTTGGTGATATTTTTATCCCAACTTTAACTTCACTACTGAGGAATTATGGTTATTTTCTAAGTCAGTAGGTGAAACTAGTGCATAACAGTAATAAAATGGGGTTTATTTGAGATTAAGGTTAACGGTTCTCATAATCTACGAAATCAGAACTAGTCCAAAATAATTTTTCAGCGCAAATATACAGGAGGTTGTTTTAAAAATATTACATTACCATCGTACTTCGGTCATGTTTTGTATTATATAGGAATTACAATATGCCCGGATAATCATTGATGCCTTAATGAAAGAAATTATTAATTAAAAATATTTCATTGGTTTTGTTGATATTACAAAATAGTAAATATATAACATTTAGTAACATGTTGTAGCATAATAACATATATAACACGTACGTAAGTAAGTAATATTACACAAAAAAAAACAGAAATTTCTTCAGGGTTTAACACCCTGTAGAATCCAAATTCCAAACTAAAACATAACGGTTAAATGTCTGTATTTGTCGAACGTGATTAACCTCTTTGAAAGTCGACACTGAGATTATCTTCAGCTAAGTATTACCCTAATACTGGCTGAAGATACTTCTTTTTTTCAAATTTAGAAACAGTAGCGTATTTTTCTTTTCACCCTTCACTCGCACTTTTATTTAACTTTTTACTTTTTAAGTTTTGAATTCTTTATGCCAGTGACTCAACAAGTTCAGATTAAGAATGATAATTTATTCAACAGCCATATTGAGTATATTAATTATTTATGCAACTGGGAAAGAGTTCAGTGAATATGTAAACAATGTAACAAGTGATATTGAAGTACGTGGGAGCAAAATATTGTCAAGAAGAAAGAGGTTTCTTATCTTTCCTGAGGGCAGTTCTTTGCAATTGGGTAAGCCGTCAAAACTAAGTAGTCGTTTTTTTACATGAAAATAATCCTAACTATTTCAATAGTACCTAAATAAAAATAATGAATACACGATTTACTTGCCACAGATGATTAGCCTGTGGTTTCTTTGCAATTGTATATAAGGGGACAATATTAATTAATTAGTATACTATACTATATGTAGGTACCTACATTGTAACATTTTGCAGAAATCAGTTGCATTATTCTGTACTGCCAATAATTGCCTTATAGTATAGATTTAATCATATTATGTTTCATGCGTTCTATTAAGGGTTCTGACTGCTTAATCACATTGATAAATTTTATTTTCTTTATTTTTCAGTATTCTGCAACACATTTCCCTCCATAAACGTCATCGGTGATATTATTTTATTCGGATACACAGCAGCGTTGGCCTACGAGCTTCCTCAAGACCCTTATTCCCCTTTTGACCATAAGGCTGACCCTCTACACAGAAGAGTGGATAGCAAGGAGATCTACTATTTAGACGAGGATGGAAAGGTTATTTATAAGAGACCTTATAGCACGTAAGTAAATTATTAAAATACCAAAAATATGCTTATGATATTATCTACGCCACATCAATTGATAAAAAAAATATAAAACTAAGATTTGCAAGACATTGGACAAGCCCAATTTTAAAAAGAAATGTTACACTATAATATAGAGCTGTGACAACCTTAATGTAAAAAAAGAGAAAGAGTAAAGCAAAGAAGAAATAATACAAATAAAAAAGTGTGTAAACATGCACATGGTTTAATAGCAAACTGGCCGGTACAATTTCAATTTCAAAACCACTTCGAAACCATCTTTTTCAGAAAGTTCATAGTGAATCCCGCTTTCGCAAAACGCAGCGTCGACTCGCCCACGGCTCGAACAGATTTGAAAAAGGAACAATTTCAAATAGACAGGAAACAGATGCACAGCTTGGCTAGCAAGCGGGAGTTTTTGAATGGCGACCGTATGGACAGACGGAGCGTCGAATTTCACAGGACATCTCGGGTGTTGCTCTACCGTAAAATAGAGACATTGTTGCAAGGGTGAGTATTAGTCGCTTGGCTTACGATTTTCATGTATTTTATCCTAATATCATATGTATATGACGTAGGCTATTTAAAAGGAAGCTCAGAATCTACTTTGACATGGTTTAGAAAATAGGTATGAATTGACCCGATTTGGCTGAGCATATCAAATAACGAACGGGTCAAATCATATTTCCTAAACTATACAAATACAAGGCATGGAAAACATCCTCACGTTATTGTTGCACACTGCCCTGCTAATAGGGCCCGATTCAGCATACATCTCTGGTTATTTTATGGGACAACCGATGTGGCGCAGTGGTTAGTATGACTGCCTACCACACAGAAGGTTCCGGGTTCAATTCCCGGTGAGGTCACTCACAAAGTTGATATTTATCACTTTGTGAATTTGTTCCCAGTCTGGTTAGGACATTGCAGGCTGAACCACCTGATTGTCGGAAAAAAGTAAGATATTTCCGTGCTTCGGAAGGGCACGTTAAGCCGTCGGTCCCGGTTGCTGTCTATGATGGTGGTCGTTACACAACAACCGTGTCAGAGGCCTGCTACTTGCAGTAGGCGGTCGAAAAACTCTGGGTTCATCATTCACCAGGGTTCATTGGATCGTTGAACGACTTGGCGTCCCACACAAAGAGAGAGATGGGTTTCGTTATAATAAACCGAAGATAACTATCAGTGTATCCTGGTTCGAACCCTGTTGGCAGGATCGGCAATGCCCACTACGCCACGAGAGATTTTATTGTGTGTAGCCCGTGTGTAGCTTATTTTTTTTGCACTTTTGTAATAACTGTGGTTACGATTCCATATCGATACCTCTGGGCTCAAAGGGCGTAAACGCCAAAACACGACTTTTCAGGAGAGCAAAAAAACGAAACATTAAACGAAAAATTAAAAAGTATTTTTGGCATAACTTTTTTATTTCGATAGCTATAAAAATGTTATAAAGACACTTATACATCAAATTTGAAGGTGCATAATCGTGAGAATAACAAAATAAAGAAAGCCTAACAGTTTCAAAGATAGATTGGACATACGCCCCAAAAATCTACATTATAATGCCACTTACGCCCCAAAAATTGTCCTGTACGTAGTTATCCACTAGATACGCCCCAGATTAAATAAAACGCAGGGCGTACACACCAGGCACTCCCAATCGATTTAGACCGTTTCTGCTAGGAATTCTTTAATTTCTCGATTCAGTTAGTTATAAATTAGACCAAAGGGTTCACATGTAAAATCTGATAGACTTTCAAGAAAACATAAACCAGTTTTAATGACCTAAAACAGCATTACAGTATTTTTCAACTGGGGCAGCTCATCAGGGTATTTCACGCGTACACACTCCATTAGTTGTTTTCAGATTGGCCTCCTGACGTGAGCGATAGATATTATTTCTTCGTTTATCATCAATGATCCGCTTGGAACCTGGCTTTAAGGTTGCGGCGAACATAACATAAAAATTTGAGTCGTTAATTGTCTAATTAAAAATAATCAAACTCTTGCCGTCAATTTATCAAGATACAAGTTATTTGACATTGTGCACTAAAATCCAAAAGGCTTCACTTATGTATTTGAAAAGCAGGAGTAGCCTTCTTCTAATCTACTACTTTAGTATCGTAGGTGTCGTTCGCATAACATTGTTCTACTAAGTTAGTTATATGTTTATTTAAAACTAAAGCAGTTCACGTTTTATTGCCAATTTGCATCAAACTCTCTCACAAAAAATGGGTTGGCCGGAAGAGATCATCTTGTTAAATATTTTTTCTGTATTTTTAATAAAAAGAAAGCAATATATCAGCTGGTCTCGTCAGCTCCATATTCATCGTTCTGAATATTGGACAAGTAAATAGGGCTATCCAAATTTAAGCGTTGCTACATCAAATGACCAACTAAATCGATAACAGAGACTTGAAATACTAATGTTATAAAATCTGCACGCACAGGAGATTGAATAAAAACCATCTTAGCTTTTGCTATTCACAGCACTTGTTAGTTTTCCTATAAATGCAAACGTTACTCCGAAGTCTGCATATACCATTTCAGTAAAACTGACGTCTCAATCGCACTCTCTATCTCCTTGCCGAAATGGCTCGAGCTAATCTAGTCCGATAGATGGCAAAACATCACTGACACTTGCATCCAGTGATGTATGAACCAGCTGCTGCCTATCGTTCTGGCCTTTCACTTAAACTTGATGAAGGAGACACCTACACCTTACACTTGGGACCAGCCTACGGTTCTGGTCCTGTAAGACCAAACAAATTTTTCGTGTCTACCAGCGCTATCTCACTGTAATAGGGGTACCTACTTCATCTTGGTCACCTACAACGGAACGGCTTTTTATGCCCGTCGTGCAGACCGAGCAATAGTGTATCAATATCAAGCAAGGTCCAGTCCAGTGTTGCAAATGCCAGTAGTTTCAGCACAGCTACAACTGTAACCACCGCAAGTTGATGTGCGTGAGCATCACTGCCATGCCACCATGAACCCGATATAGCAGCACGAGTCCAACGCGACAAGATTCGTTATAGTGAACAACAGTGACCCTTCCGGACAATGGAAGAGGCAGAAGCCAAGGAGAAGTCATACAACGCTACGTCACATCGAGAAAATTTCGAAACGTCAAAGGACTTCATAACATTATAATGTATACTTGCGATTGTTGGCGCATGATGAAACTTTGTAGTAGACGTAGACATAGTTCTAAACAAAACTCTTGTACTCGTTTCACTTAAATTTGCTGGCTTAACCCAACCAGTTTCACTCACATGAGCATCTTCAGGGGGATTTTTATGTTTTATACTATATTTGCCTTTGTTGTTAGTTGCGATGATTTATGTAAACTTTCGATGTTTTTATCTTTATTTATGAAAATAAATTATAATATATAGTTCAATGTGATAGTATAAAACATAAAAATCCCCCTGAAGATGCTCATGAGAGTGAAACTGGTTGGGTTAAACCAGCAAATATAAGTGAAAGAGTACAAGAGTTTTATTTATAACTATGACTTTATGACAAGATCCTTAGAAAATGTGGTCTCTCGTCTAGGAAATCAGGGCTGTAACGGAGGTTCAAGCCCCGTTCTGCACAGATACGTTGGACGTAAACACCATTATTTGTATAAAAATAGATGAATATTAGGGCGTAAAAGTCAAAATTAATGGAAGGTTTGATATGTTTTTGGGCGGAAACACCATTATTTATATAAAAACAAATAAAATCTAGGGCGTAAAAGTCAATTTGTTGGAAGGGTTCAAATATTTTTTTGGCGTAAATGCCATGCTAGCCCCGTCATAGGCTTATACGCTCCTTAGTGTTTTAAAACAAAACGTTTACAACCTCAAAATTTTGAACATTTGAAACCGAAATCCTTTACTACCCAAATTCACCCAGAAGTACCTTCTTTAGTAATAATTTCCTTAGGGCGTAACCACCATTTTTTGCGGAATTCGAAGATTTTAGATATACAGATCGATAGAGGAGAAAAAACTGAATAAGACTGCATTAAAAAGTAATTTTCGCTAAAATGGCGTTTACGCCCTTTGAGCCCAGAGGTATCGATATGACTGTCAAAACATCGCTGTCACTTAGCAAAATAGGTTTAGAAAAGGATAGTAGCCATGATAAAGCATTTTTATTCAGGTATTTTTTTAAATGTCTGTTGTTTTTTCCGTTCTTCTTTTTTGACATCTTTTTATTAGACGTTTAATTTTGACTGATAAAGCGTAAAAATCATAAAGGACAATTTAGTCAATCATCTCCTATCCTTGTCTTAATAAATTTTACTAAAAGTGACAGTGCACTATTCAAAAACTGCTATTTTTGACAGTCATTGGAATAGAGTGCAATATTATAAGAAGTAAAACATTGTTTTTTTGCTTGTCTTTTAGTCGTACCTAACATATCCTTATTTGTAGTCTCGGCGGGAACGGCAAGGAGTGCTTGCTGAAAACTTTGTGCCTGGTTGGTCAAACGCAGCGGCGCGCCCAGGGGACCTTCTTCCAGGAAATACTTCGGGCTGTATTCACGTAAGTTGGACAAAATGTCAGCACTCTCTTTCTGAAACTCAAAGAGATGTCAGCACTGAAAGCCGCATACTCAGTACTAAAAAAAAGGTTAAGTGCGGTGGGATTTTTCTTACATAAAGCGTGTTTCTGAGGCAATGCATTAAATTGGACACGTTGTTTACTGCCGTGCTCAGAATAGCATCACCTCATATTTTTCCATAGGCGTCTTAAGTCTGCCTGAAAACTTTGTGCCTGGTTGCTTAGACGCAGCGGCGCGCCCAGGGGACCTTCTTCCAGGAGATTCTAAGAGCCGTGTTCACGTAAGTTGGACGAAATGTCAGCACTGAAAGCTGCTCTTACTACTCAGTAGTGAAAACCTGGATAAGCCGCATACTCAGAAGTAAAAATTGGTTATGTGGGGTGGGAGTTTTCTTTTATACAGCGTGTTTCGGAGGAACTGCATTAAATTTGACACGTTCCTTACTGTCGTGCTCAGAATAGCATCACTCCACATTTTTCCGTGGGTGTAGTAAGTCCGTCTGAAAACTTTGTGCCTGGTCGGTCAAACGCAGCGGCGCGCCCAGGGGACCTTCTTCCAGGAGATACTTCGAGCAGTCTTCACGTAAGTTGGACGAAATATCTGAAAACCGCATACTCAGTAGGAAAACATTGGCTAAGTGGGGTGGGAATTTTCTCGTACCTATACTGCGCGTTTCGGAGAAAGAGCATTAAATTGGATACGTTGTTTACTGCCATGCTCAGAATAGTCGTAGCATCACGACACACTTTTCCATGGGTATGAAAAAGTCTGTCTGAAAACTTTGTGCCTGGTCGGTCAGACGCAGCGGTGCGCCCAGGGGACGTTCTTCCAGGAAATACTTAGAGCAGTCTTCACGTAAGTTGGACAAAATGTCAGCACCAAAGTATGAGGCTTTAGTAGTAAGAAATTGGTTAAGTGGGATGGGAGTTTTCTTGTATAGGTACAGCGTGTTTCGGAGGATATGCACGTTGTTTACTGCCGTGCTCAGAATAGCATCAACCCATACTTTCCCATTGGTGTCGTAAGTCTGTCTGAAAACTTTGTGCCTGGTCGGTCAAACGCAGCGGCGCGCCCAGGGGACCTTCTTCCAGGAAATACTTCGGGCTGTATTCACGTAAGTTGGACAAAATGTCAGCACTCTCTTTCTCTGAAACTCAAAGAGATGTCAGCACTGAAAGCCGCATACTGAGTAGTAAGAAATTGATTAAGTGGGGTGGGAGTTTTCTTCTATACAGCGTGTTTCGAAGTTGGACACGTTGTTTACTTCCTAGCTCAGAATAGCATCACTCTACATTTTTCCCATAGGCGTCTTAAGTCTGTCTGAAAACTTTGTGCCTGGTCGGTCAGACGCAGCGGCGTGCCCAGGGGACCTTCTTCCAGGAGATACTAAGAGCCGTCTTCACGTAAGTTGGACGAAATGTCAGCACTGAAAACCGCATAAACAGTAGCATTTCATTGTTAAAAAATTGGCTTAGTGAGGTGGGAATTTTCTTTTACGTAAGTTGGAAAAAATGACAAAGTGGGATGGGAGTTTTCTTTCATACAACATGTTTCGGAGGATATGCACGTTGTTTACTGTCGTGCTCAGAATAGCATCGCCCCATATTTTACCATGACTGTTGAAAGTCTATTTGAAAACTTCGTGCCTGGTCGGTCAAACGCAGCGGCGCGCCCAGGGGACCTTCTTCCAGGAAATACTTCGGGCTGTGTTCACGTAAGTTGGACAAAATGTCAGCACTCTCTCTCTGAAACTCAAAGAGATGTCAGCACTGAAAGCCGCATACTCAGTAGCAAAAAATTGGTTGAGTGGGGTGGGAATTTGCTTTTGTACAGCATGTTTCGGAGAATGCATTAAATTGATCACGTTGTTTACTGTTATTCTTATAATAACATTACTCCACATTTTTCCGTGGATGTCGTAAGTCTTGATGAAAACTTTGTGCCTGATCGGCCAAACGCAGCGGCGCGCCCAGGGGACCTTCTTCCAGGAGATTCTATGAGTCGTCTTCACGTAAGTTGGACAAAATGTCAGCACTCTCTCTCTGAAACTCAAAGAGATGTCAGCACTGAAAGCCGCATACTCAGTAGTGAAAAATTGGTTAAGTTGGATGGGAATTTTCTTGTATACCTACAGCGTATTTCGGAGGGAATGCTTTAAATTGGACACGGTTTTTGCTGCCGTGCTTAGAATAGCATCAACCCCTATTTTTACTATAATATGTAGTAAGGCTATTTGATAACTTTGTGCCTGGTCGAAAATTTGGTTAAGTGGGGTGGGAGCTTTCTTTTATACAGCGTGTTTCGAAGTTGGACACGTAGCTTACTACTGTACTCAGAATAGCATCACCCCAATTTTTTCCGTGGGTGTCGTAAGTCTGTCTGAAAACTTTGTGCCTGGTCGGTCAGACGCAGCGGCGCGCCCAGGGGACCATCTTCCAGGAGATACTAAGAGCCGTATTCACGTAAGTTGGACAAAATGTCAGCACTCTCTCTCTCTCTGAAACTCAGAGATGTCAGCACTGAAAGCCGCATACTTAGCCCATATATGCCCACGGGGTCGAAAACGACCCAAAATTGGTTAGTGCATTTGGAAATTAGCTAAAAAAAATAACACAAGTTTACTCATCTACATAATTCAGATACAAAAATAGTTCTGGGGTTAGTAGCGAATAATTGGTTAAGTGGGGGTGGCAGTTTTCTTTTATGCAGCGCGCTTCGGAGGAGATGCATTAAATGGGACATGCTGTTTACTGCCGTGCTCAGAACAGCATCACCCCATATTTCCCAAGACTGTCTGAAAACTTTGTGCCTGGTCGGCCAAACGCGCGCCCAGGGGACTTTCTTTCAGGAGATACTTCGGGCTGTATTCACGTAAGTTGGACAAAATGTCAGCACTCTCTCTCTGAAACTCAAAGAGATGTCAGCACTGAAAGCCGCATACTCAGTAGTACAAAATTGGTTGAGTGGGGTGGGATGTTTCTCGCATAAAGCGTGTTTCGTAGAAAAGACATTCAATTGGACACGTAGTTTACTGCCGTGCTCAGAATAGCATCACCCCATGTGTCGTAAGTCTGTCTAAAAGCTTTGTGCCCGGGCGGTCAAACGCAGCGGCGCGCCCAGGGGACCTTCTTCCAGGAGATACTAAGAGCCGTATTCACGTAAGTTGGACAAAATGTCAGCACTGAAAGCCGCATACTTAGTAGCATCTCAGTAGTGAAAAATTGGTTAAGTGCTGTGAGAACTTTCTTGTATACAGCGTGTTTCGGGGAAGATGCATTAAATTGGACACGTTGTTTGCTGCTCAGAATAGCATCTCATCTCTCATCTCATCCAGCCATCAAGATCACACTGCTGGACAAAGGCCTCCCTCCCCTTTTTCCAGTGATCTCGATCTTGTGCCTCCAGAATAGAATAGAATAGCATCACCTTACAATTTTCCGTTGGGTGTCGTAAGTCTGTTTGAAAACTTTGTGCCTGGTCGGTCAAACGCAGCGACGTGCCCAGGGGACTTTCGTCCAGGAAATACTTCGGGCTGTATTCACGTAAGTTGGACAAAATGTCAGCACTCTGTCTCTGAAACTTAAAGAGATGTCAGCACTGAAAGCCGCATACTCAGTAGTAAAAATTTGGTTAAGAAGGATGGGAATTTTCTTATGTACAGCGTGTTTCGGAGAAACTTTAAATTGGACACGTTGTTTACTGCCGTGCTCAAAATAGCATCACCCCATATTTTTCCTATGGTAGTAAGTCTGTCTGAAAACTTTGTGCCTGGTCGGCATAAACGCAGCGCGCCCAGGGGACCTTCTTCCAGGTGATACTTCGGGCTGTATTCACGTTAGTTGGGCAAAAAAAGCCGCATACTCAGTAGTGAATAAATGGTTAAGTGGGGTGGGAATTTTCTTTTGTACCTGGAGTAACAAAAAGAGTATAACAAGCCGAAAGGAGGTTCAAGGTACTCATGAAATTGAAGAGTTTTCTCCATGGAACACGGTTCGAAATAAGAAAAAAGAAATGTGCTTCCCACAGTAAACCAATCAGCTGATCGGAGATTTTGTATGGGGGATCTAAATGTTTTTTATAATTCTACCCATGTTCCACGGGGAAGATTGTTCGGTTTTATGAATACTTTGGTTTGACCTTCTTTCGGCTTGTTATATCTTTCTTGTTATTTCTAGATCTGGAACTCATTTTGTATCCAATGGGCGGTCCAAATATTTTTTTAGTACTTCTACCGATACTTCTTGATAAAAGATCCAAGATATCTGGAAAGAAATACTTTTATCAATTGTATAAGTACTGTACTTATATCATACATAATGTATTTTTATATCTATTAACAGTTCTATGTTTTACATCTATTTGCAGATTACCCAAAGGTGAAACAGACGATGAAGATGTACAGGAGTACGAAAATGCCCATTTGTCAACAGAATCGTGCGAAAATCTCTATCCAGATTGTGTTAACCCACTGAATGATCCTGTGTCCGCAAATGTTTTATAACCTTTTTCATGGTATTGTCACAAAATAGAGAGATAAGTTATGGATGATTCGAGCTATATAAAAATTTTGCGATTGTCACTTGTTACATAGCCAAGATTGCTACTGTCAAAAATCTCAAAGTATTAGAATCTGATAGAAGAACGTAATACGATCCTCCGCCAATTTTAACCATCTTCTTACCTTGAGTTACCTTGTTACTAGTTACCTTGAGTTCCTCTGAGATTCCTGTAAAAGCCAGTAAGCGTCAAAATCGTCTCTATTACTAAGTAAGCTACCTGTAAATTCACCCCGCGCGTTGTCTTCCTAATTAGTGGTCTCGTCATTTCGATTTATTTTGGTGCCAGCGCATTTTTTTTACCCAAAATCATGTTATAATCGTATTTGGTCAAGTTTAACCTCATTTTAGTCTAGTTCTGTGGGAATTCGTTGTAAGTAAATACGTTCACTACCACCATGAAATGTTGAGTTGACCATTCTGCCAAGATCAAAAATTCTTCAGCAGCCTTCGCCAGCCTTCAACTTAACCGTTTTACTCACCAATTCATAACTTGTATGAAAAAGACAATCGTTATCTCATTTTACTACCTCATTTTAATAATTGTGTAGAAAATGTCAATATAATACAATGAAGTAATAAATACTTGTTTTAATTGTGAGTCATAAAAATTATTGCCTAGATCTGCAAATGCTAAAATCTTTTGTTGACATCAGAATCATCGGTTCTATTATATCGTTCCAACTTTTATAGTTTTACCAATGATATGAAGTGAAAATTTTTACACCTCATTTTTTGTCTTACACGATTGGACCTTAATGATTCCAACACGATCCATAACTGTAAAGATGTCGACGTGACAGACCGCATGTTAATTTGACTTACGCAGTACTAACTTATAAGGAAACGTAACAGTCTATTCCATACTTTCCTACCGTCAACTAGCGGCCAGTACTAATGTAAAATTAAAAAGAAAATTGACAAGATCTTTGATGAGGTTACAAAATGTATCAAAAGTACTGGCACGTAGGAATATCCATTTTGCTAACAATTTCGGCATCATATAGTGAATTAACTAGTGAAAGTACACACGCAAACAAAAGCGACTGTTCAAATGCAAGAGTACTATCGCGTAGAAAAAGGTATCTCATTTTCCCAGAAGGCAGCTCGCTACAATTGGGTAAGTAAATATTCTAGGTTACTTACAAGTTTGGACCTAATAGTCTGTGTGATGTGTAACTTAACAATTATCAAGTACTATGTAGAGACGAGGTGAATGCCCGGAGTATAGGCTAAGTAAGTTAAGGCTCTTCACACACTGTGTAGTAAAGTTAAAGTTATAGTTATAGTCCTTTTAATATTATAGTGCCAAGTTACGATGGTCGCAATACTCAGATACTATTCGACCAGCGTACCTAAATTGGCCTCTTGCTTAGGCTGGTCATGACACTATGTTTGCAAATAGACTATACCCGTCGATTTTCATTAGCAATGTAGCGCAGTAAGTGTTAAAGTTTTTGGCCAAGCATAGACATATAACCACTTCAGCCATTAAAAAAATACATAACATAACAACGAGATAAGAGTGGCGATCAAATCTACATTAATTATTGGCGAAGCATGCTAGTGTACTTTTTGCTAAGCTATTAAGCCAGACAGTCTATTATTTATCCAGAGCAGGTACCTGCCTAGCTGAACCACAGTTTTTGTGACGAAATTAAAAATATTTACTGGGTCACCGGGTTTTCCTGTCTGGGACATAATTATCGTCGTGTGTGATTCGTCTATAAAATGCAACTATTTTTGACTGAACTAAATTAAACTAGACTGATTGTAGGCAGTTAGATCGGACTGCAGAGGCAGTTAGGTGGGTATCATATTTGGACGTGTATTGCTGCGATTTTTCAACGCAGCATATTAACGTTTACGTTAGGAAAGGTAAATTTCTAACTAGTTCCCTTACAAAGTATCTGTCAAACACCGTATTCGTATGGGAATAAGGTGAATATTGCCTTTTCCTCACGCTTGCGTTGCGCTGTACGTCAAATGTGATCCCCGCCTCAGCCTAGAAGGTTTGTATGATTTAATTCGATTTTATTTGTACTTTCCAGTATTTTGCACCCAAACGTCAGCGCTCATCCCGATCGGCGACATTTTCCTATTCGGCAACACTGCAGCGTTGGCGTGGGACCTGCCCCAAGACCCTGAGCTACTGACCATGTTCAAGAACCAGCTGAAACACGGCCAACGGAGACAAGACCTGCATGAGATCTACTACGTCAGTGATGACGGAAAGATTCTAGCTAAGGCTCCTTATAGCAGGTTGGTTTATAGTTGAGAAAACATCACCTTAGTTTTTCAGGCGGGTGTTTTATAAGTCAGCAGCATTTATTTTAATAAGTATTACTTAACAGCGAGGCTTGTCTTGTAATAGGAAGATGACATTGATGTCTTAGTTGAATGTGAATGTTGCTAATCGAATCTATGAAAAAAAACTAACAGTAAGTCGGTAGAAGGAAGGACTGTTACCGAAATTTATGCTGGACTAATTTATTTACAGGAAACCGATAGTAAATCCAGCCTTCGCAAAAAGAAGCGTAGACAACCAAGGCCTCTCTTTCAAGGAGAAACTGAAGATGATGAATAGAACTCATATGCACAAAGAGCAAGAGAGAAGGGAATATTTGAAGCAGCAGTACATGACTGAGAGAAGTGTAGAGTTTCATAGGAGAAGCCGAGTGGGATTGTATGAGAAGATGGAGAAATTGTTGTCAGCGTAAGTACAAAGCATAGTAAAAATATTATTTATTTTATTACTAACTGAATGTTAAAGTGCTGTGTGGTGCGGGCTTATAATAGCATCACCCCGTATCTTTCCCATAGGTGTCACAAAATGCGAATAAGGGATTTGAGAATGTATGTGTATTGCAATTTTATCACTATGGTGATACACAATCTTCTGAATGACTTTCAAACTTTTGTCAGAAGTGTTGTAAATGGCCGCTTTTTACAGTTTGCAAATTTTTTATCATTTGTTTAAGCACCACAAAATCTGCTACAAAACTTTACACAGACATGCTCAAACCTAAGTACACCAACATACATACCCTTATCACAGTAGGTACTAAATGGCCGTATTATTCTAACGTTCCAGGCTGGGCAGGGACGGCCGACAATGCGTGCTTTACAAACTATGCGAGGCGAGGCGAAGTGGCGTGCGGCAAGGCACATTCCTGCAGGAGTTGGCCAGGATTGTCTTCACGTAAGTGATTTTACAGGGTTTGAATACTTTTGAGTGTTTAAAGAAAGGTATAAAATAAATCGCATTAAAATGCAGGTGAAGATGTCATCGACATAGAACTAAGCTATTTTCCGCGGGAATTCTGAGGTTTTGAGTTTAATCAGTCCCTTAAAGAAAGCACAGCGAAAAGAATTTGATATATTAAAATAATTTTAAACTTAAAACCGATGTCAGATTATATAGGTATCTAAGTTCTTGAAATATAAAAAAAAAACAAAATCGATGTAGTTTACAGTTTAACGGATAGTAAATATAGGTCAAGTACAAAGCAAAAGTGAAATGTCAACTTCCTCGTACTTTTTTTGTTACAGATTACCAAAAGGCAGAGAATTTGACCAAGAAGAGCACAAAGAATACGACACAGCCCATCATAGTACCGACGAATGTTCAAGATTATATCCTGATTGTAATGTTGTACTCTCTAATCAGATTTAATGAATAAATGACTAGATTTTTTGTCTAAAAAATTATGATTGTGAAACTTAATTCCTTTTAATTACGACGTGATAAAAGATTGAGGACCCTCGGATCGGTTTGGTCTATTTGCAGCTCGCTACAAATATGCATGTGGAGGCCTACCTAGGCTATACTATACCATAAGAATAAATAATAATACTACCGTGACTATACCATAATGCTGTGTCCCCCGTTTTCTCGTCCAGTCATAATCAGCCACCATTTTTGAACCATATTATTCCTATTTACTCTACTACAAGATCTAATTGACACAGAACACCCAGAGGCGGATCTGGCTTGGCTCAAACTTTGCGCCCCCCCTCCCCCCTTTGCAAGCGCGATTCAAGCCCTCGGTTTCCGAGGAGTCATCGACGCACCTTAATGTTACCAGTTACTTTATCTATACAAATGAGTGCAGGTTCTGTCAGAGACGATTTTAGATCAACATTTTCGTACTTACGGACATCTAGAAGGGCGGCACAACAACGTATTGCGAGCGAAGCAAGCCCGAGTTTTCGCGCTAAATCTGGTTTGGTGGTAGCAGCACTAATAGACTGATAGTTGAGGCGTTAACCTGACACATAACGAATTGCGAGCGAAGCGAGCCCGACTTTTCACGCTAAATCTAATGTGGTGGTAGCAGCACTAATGGACTGCGAGAGGGGGCGTCAGCCTGGCACATAATTAATTGCGAGCGAAGCGAGCCCAATTTTTCACAGTAAATCTGGTGTGATGGTGGCAGCACTAATGAACAGCGAGAGGGGGCGTCACTGGGACTCAAAACGTATTGCGAGCAAAGCGAGCTCAACTTCTTACGCTAAACCAGGTGTGGTGGTAGCAGCACTAATAGACTGCGAGAGGGAGCGTCAGTCTGGCACAGAACTAACTCGACTTTTCACGCTAAATCTGGTGTGATGGTGACAGCTCTTCTAATGGACAGCGAGAGGGGTCGTCACTGAGACACATAACGTATTGCGAGCGAAGCGAGCCCGACTTTTCACGCTAAATCTGGTGTGGTGGTAGCAGTACTATAATAAAGGACAGCGTGGTCACACTTATACAAAACTTATTGCGATTGCGAACGCAGCGAGCTCGACAAACACTATTAAGATTAAAAGGCGGCGACTTGTTTCAAGAGGGCGTCAGAGTTGTATTGGGTTCCTTTGCAGTTTCAGTCTTTTCACCAGTGAGATTTTTTTTTTTTTGCGCGATTTGCTGCCCTTAAATATTTTGCTGCTCTACCCCCGGATCCAACTGGCCTTACAAAATTCAATGTCTCGAAATAAAAATACGATTTATTACGGTAATAAACTCGTTTTTAATAGTAGTTTATGCAACTGCCTAATAATGAGAGGCTTTAGGATGTGAGTGGATAATAGTTTGACACGAGCATTCTAAAGCCTAATTATATGCAGTTGCATACACTATTTTATCTACACTCTACAAGAAAAACTATGAAAAATAATTCAAACCTCCGTGCACTATGGCGATTGCAAGCCTATCTACTGAACCTCCAACTGAACGACTTTTGTACATAAGTAACTTTTTAACTAAACGTTAAAATGGAGGCTCATAAAAACTGAACAACTTTTAAAATTAAAAAGCATTAATTGATGAATTTTAATTCGAAAAAAGATTTGAAGCAAAAATTTAATAATAAATAAGTCCTCATAATTTCAAGTGTCGTCCCGCCCGGGTGACACTTGTTTTTTTTTTCATTTGACTTACTGTTGGCCAGTGTCAAATTGGAACAGATTACAATTTGGTACGCGGGTCAATTCGTTTAATTTTTTTTTAATACTAGAAATCGAGTTACTTTATGTAGCTGCCAGTAGTATGAAAGTTTTTTTTTAAAGGCTGTATATTCGTAATGCAGTTCATTACGTTCGTACTTTCGACTCTGTAAAATGAATATTACGAAATGAGTGTAGATAAAATAAGATAACTACTTAATTTTGATAAATTTAAAAAGACCGGCACATTATTGCCCTCATTATAATATAAGTTATGCGAGTAACTTCTATGCCCGTATTGGCTGACTTGAATTGGCGCCCTCAGTTTAGCAGGGCGCGCCCCTTTTCGTGTCGTAGCGCCCGCGCCCCTCAAGAAAGGCACAGAGACCACTTTTTAAAAGGCAGAAAATATTATAATTGCTTCACCTTAACGCCATTTATGCCCAATGGTAAGCAAAAGATTATCCCTTAGCTCTCAATAATAACCCGAATCTTACGAGGCATGAACTCCAAACCCGCGCCCTAGCGGGTGCGAGTCTGGTTTTGCGCCCCCCCTCGGTCTGCGCCCCTGGCTCCCGCCCCTATAGCCACACCCTAGATCCGCTCCTGAGAACACCTAATGTCCGGTGACAGAAACAGATTTTAACGGCATGGGCTTTTTTGGGGAAATTCGAAATTTCCTTGCATCCGACAGACGTATGCGTTATATTAGTACTGCTTAAATGTGTAGTAACGGACGTCAAGAGAGGGCATTAAATTCCTCCCATACTCTTTGAGCTCGTTATAGCTGTAGAGAGCGTTTTCTTAAAAGTTCTCTCTCTAGTAGAATAGCAATTATGCTGCTTAAAGTAGTTGAATTATTAACAGTGCAAAATTATCTTCCAACACCTGCATGAAATGCAAGAGTAAACCCGGATAAGGAACTTTGTAGATAAGGAGGTAGTGACAAAAAATAGGCTGTAAATGTGACCTCTGTGAGTGGTAGTGTTTTGTGCAGTCAGCTACAGAATTTGCGAAAAAATTGTAAACTTTCTACATAAGAACGTCCAATTACAAAAAAAACAATGCGTGACTTTGATGAAATAACAAAATTACTGTTTTTTTGCAACTTCTGTGGCTAACAACTTTTGAAACCTCTCGTCTTGACTGCTAGATTTTGTGTTGAATAGTATGAAAGTAAAACATTTTTGTTTTACAAAATCATTTAAAATGTATGTCACTGCCTCCTATACGTTGGATAAAGAACTTGTAGAGGCGTTAACGTAGTAAGCTAATGAGCGCCGGCACTCGCTGTAATACTTCCTGCAAACATCTCGGTTCAATGAATCTTGGTGAGCTCAGGATTCTGAGCAGATAGATACATGTGGATATACCCTTAGAAAAACCAAAATAACTTTGTATGGGAGATCGGAAATTCTTTCTCGTTTCCCACGTTTGACTCCATAGTAAAAGTTGTTCAGTTTCATGGTCTGATCACGCCTGCAAGTTTTCGGTACACCGTCCCTTACATCCCGAATAATAAAAGTATATAAATTTTTCTACAAAACCATTTTATATTTATATCACCACCTCCTATACATTGGATAAAGAACTTGTAGATGCGTTAACATAGTAAGCTAATGAGCGCCGGCACTCGCTGTAATACTTCCTGCAAACATCTCGGTTCAATGAATCTTGGTGAGCTCAGGATTCTGAGCAGTTAGATACATATGGATATACCCTTAGAAAAACCAAAATGACTTTGTATTGGAGATCGGAATTTTTTTCTCGTTTCCCACCATTGGCTTCATAGTAAAAGTTGTTCAGTTTCATGTTCTGATCACGCCTGGAAGTTTTCGGTACACCGTCCCTTACATCCCGTTTATTGAAAGTATATAAATTTTTCTACAAAACCATTTTTATCTTTATGTCACTGCCTCCTATACGTTGGATAAAGAACTTGTAGAGGCGTTAACGTAGTAAGCTAATGAGCGCCGGCAGTCGCTGTAATACTTCCTGCAAACATCTCGGTTCAATGAATCTAGGTGAGCTCAGGATTCTGAGCAGATAGATACGTGTGGATATACCCTTGGAAAACCAAAGTATATATTCATGGTAATTAAAGATAAGCTATGATTGTTTCTAAAACAAGACTATAATCAACTAAACTCAGTAAAAATAGGTATCTACTCTAATAAAAAACATGGACATGGATGAAAACCTGTTGAGTTATAGATACGCTCAAAGCTGGTAATTATACTGTTATACGAGTCAAAGATAAAGTTGATAGGTCTTATATTTTTATATAAGCAATACCAATCGGGATTTTGGAAACGGCTATTACGATTTGCACAAATTGTGTATGTAGGTGCTAAAATCACTTTTAGCAACGAAACAAGCCAAAAAATTATTGCTCATAATAACCTAATTTACCGTTAAGATAAAGAACTTGTAGAGGCGTTAACGTAGTAAGCTAATGAGCGCCGGCAGTCGCTGTAATACTTCCTGCAAACATCTCGGTTCAATGAATCTTGGTGAGCTCAGGATTCTAAGCAGATAGATTCGTGTGGATATAACCGTGAGCTTTACAAGGATTTAGAACTGAAACGTGTGGATTATCAGATATGATCAAAATTTCATGCTATCAAGGCAGGGTCGATAAATCCATTTAGCTAGGTTTAATTTTCCAAATAACAAGCCGTAGTAAGCTAATGAGCGCCGGCAGTCGCTGTAATACTCCCTGCAAACGTCTTGGTTCAATGATAGATAAATGTGGATATACCCGTGAGATATAATAGCAGGGTTTAAAACTGAAGCGTGCGGAATTGCAGATATGATCAAAACTTTAGTCTCGAACACAATTTCATAAGTTTTCAAAAAATTCGTGCTATCAGGGTCGATAAATCGATCTACCTAGGTTTAAGATTCCAAAAAAAAAGCCTTAGTAAGCTAATGAGCGCCGGCACTCGCTGTAATACTTCCTGCAAACATCTCGGTTCAATGAATTTTGGTGAGCTCAGGATTCTGAGCAGATAGATACATATGGATATACCCTTAGAAAAACCAAAATGACTTTGTATGGGAGATAGGAACTTTTTTCTCTTTTCCCACCTTTGGCTGCGTAGTAAAAGTTGTTCAGTTTCATGGTCTGATCACGCCTGCAAGTTTTCGGTACACCGTCCCTTACATCCTGTAAAATGAAAGTATATAAATTTTTCTAAAAAATCATTAATTTATCTTTATGTCACTGCCTCCTATACGTTGGATAAAGAACTTGTAGAGGCGTTAACGTAGTAAGCTAATGAGCGCCGGCAGTCGCTGTAATACTTCCTGCAAACATCTCGGTTCAATGAATCTTGGTGAGCTCAGGATTCTGAGCAGATAGATACATGTGGATATACCCTTAGAAAAACCAAAGATATATTTTAAGATATAATTATGGCAATCAAAGATAAGCTATGATAGGTACCTTCACTATTGAACATGGAACCACGTGGAAATTGTAGATACGCTCAAAGCTGGTGATTGATTATACTGTTAGACGAATGAAACATACAGTTGATAGGTTTTATATCTTTATCAAGCAATAACGATCGGGATTTCAGAAACGGCTCCAAAGATTTTCACAAAATTGTGTATGTAGGCGCTTAATATATCCAGATATATTATCTTTTTAAGAAAATTTAAAATAATAGTTTACGGAACTAAGCAAGCCGAGAAATGCTAGATATTTTTCTGTTGTGATATAAAACATGCAGGTAGAGGCGTTAACGTAGTAAGCTAATGAGCGCCGGCACTCGCTGTAATACTTCCTGCAAACATCTCGGTTCAATGAGTCTTGGTGAGCTCAGGATTTTGAGCAGATAGATAAATGTGAATATACCCTTAGAAAAACCAAAGATATTTTTAAGATTTAATTATGGCAATCAAATATAAGCTATGATTGTATCTAAAACAAGACTGTATCAATTTAACTCAGTATAAATACGTACCTACAAATAACTATAAATAACTTGGACATGAAAATTGTAGATACGCTCAAAGCTGGTGACTATACTGTTAGAGGAATGAAACATACAGTTTGATAAGTCTGATATCTTTATACAAGCAATAAAAATCGGGATTTTGGAAACGGTTCCAATGATTTTCACAACATTGTGGATAAATAAATATTAAATCTAAAAATCAATTTAAGCAACGAAACAAGCAGAGAAATTCTCACTCATAATAAGCTAATTTGCCGTTAAGATAAAGAACTTGTAGAGGCGTTAACGTAGTAAGCTAATGAGCGCCGGAACTCGCTGTAATACTTCCTGCAAACATCTCGGTTCAATGAATCTTGGTGAGCTCAGGATTCTGAGCAGATAGATACGTGTGGATATACCTGTGTGATACTTATAATACAAGGGTTTAAAACAGAAGCGTGTGGAATTGCAGATGTGATCAAAAATTTTGTCTCGAACACGGCTCCATAAGTTTTCACAAAATTTTGCGCTATCAGGACAGGGTCGATAAATTGATTTAGCTAGGTTAATTTTTCCAAAAAAACAAGACTTAGGAAGCTAATCAGTGTCGGCACTCGCTGTAATACTTCCTGCAAACATCTCGGTTCAATGAATCTTGGTGAGCTCAGGATTCTGAGCAGATATATTCGTATGGATATACCCTTGAGCTATATAAGCGTTTAAAACAGAAGCGTGTGGAATTGCAGATATGATCAAAATGTCGTGTTATCAAGGCAGGGACAATAAATCGATATAGCTTGGTTTAATTTTCCAAAAAACAAGCCTTAGTGAGCTAATGAGCGCCAGCACTCTCTATAATACTTCCTGCAAACATTTCGGTTCTATGAATCTCGGTGAGCTCAGGATTCTGAGCAGTTATGTGTGGATACCCGTGAGTTACCGTTTAAAACAGCGTGTGGAATTGCAGATATGATCAAAAATTTTGTCTCGAAAAGGGCTCCATGATTTAAAAAAAAAAAGCTAGGTTTAATTTTCCAAAAAACAAGCCATAGTAAGCTAATGAGCGCCAGCACTCGCTATAATACTCCCTGCAAACATCTCGAAAGTTAAAGTTGTGAAGGCCTAATGTTCAGTGCTATAGACTGATGTGATACTCTGTCAAATCTAGATCAGCTTTTCAGACATGATGACATTAAAATATTGAAATAAAGTCAACAAACTTTCAACCTGTAAAATCAAAACAAGCACGTGATGTATTTGAAACTGCAACAGGGATATCCACGCTAATCTTTCACCCAAACAGGGAGTCACATGCTTAGAGTGACATCACACTAGACTTGCGTTCGACGCACGCCTCTAAACAATTTTGTTGCAACAGGGATATCCATGCTAATCTTTCACCCAAACGGGGAGTCACATGCTTAGCGTGACATCACACTAGACTTGCGTTCGACGCACGCCTCTAAAAAATTTTGCTGCAACAGGGATATCCATGCCAATCTTTCACCCAAACGGGGAGTCACATCCTTAGCGTGACATCACACTAGACTTGCGTTCGACGCACGCCTCTAAACAATTTTGCTGCAACAGAGGAAACACACAATATTCAATACTATTGACTCTGAAAATGCTCACTTCGATGCTTCTAGTGATGCTATGTACAGTTTTGGTGGAGAGCGGATTGAACGAAACAGAGTGTCCAAATGTGAAAAATATAAGCTTTTTGAGAAAGCGCAGGCATATCGCTTTTCCGGATGGTAGTAATGTTGTTGTGAGTATGATGTTTATTTTTCTTTTGCTTCAAGAGTTATAATATTACTTAGCTTAAATTACCATGCGGTGCCGTATAAGATTTCTGTGTGGTGCCGGCTTAGAATACTCTATTTCTTTCCCGTAGGTGTCATAAGAAGCGATAGCGTGTACTGCAATTTTAGGCGACAGGTTGACATTCTGTCGGTATATACACAGTCTTCTGAATGACCCTCAAACTTTTGTTAGACATGGTGTAAATGGCCATTTTTTGCAACCGTATCTTTACAAAGTTCTGCCTATCCCGTAAGGGATACAGGCGTGATGTATGTATGGATGTATGTATATTAATTTCTCTTTACTTACTACACTCTGTATTTGAATTTTTAACTGACTGTTGGCTATTTGCCCTTAATAAGTAGCTCTTCTCTATCATTTCGTACTAACTCTCTTGTTTTCTATGATTATTGACATAATACAATTTCTTGAATTCCAGCTTACAATATCCCTAGTGAAAGCCTTCATGACCCACGCCCCGGCCGGCTGGAACCTTGCACTGGAGATTGACGTGCTGTTCCCGTTACCAGATGCCAAGTTCACTCTGGCAAAGCACAGGAGGAAGCTGCATCATCGGCAGAAGCGGGAGCTGTGGGATGGGTTGAGAGAGGCGATGGACTTGTACGTTTATTTTATACCTACTTACGAACTCAGGAACCTTACCTCCACGAGTTGTTCCCTTTACCAGATGCCAAGTTCACTCTAGTCAAGCACAGGAGGAAGCTGCATCATCGGCAGAAGCGGGAGCTGTGGGATGGGTTGAGAGAGGCGATGGACTTGTACGTTTATATTTACGAATTCAGCTTAGCTTATTCTTACATTAGAAGCCCAAAACAAACGGCAACGGCAAACCCAAACATCCACGGCAGGGTACAAACCTCTTTAATATTGCGCTTATCCAATTCATGAGATAAGATAAGATAAGATAATGGACTGAGGCAGGCGAATGACTAGTAAGTAATGCCAATGCTGACTTAGCATGCTATCTCTACAATAATAAGTACTACTAAGTATCGAAAAAAGCGACTAAGGGATAAAACCGTCCAGGAAAGGTAGCGTTCCCTGTGAATGCATTATCTTACACTGGGCTTACTAATCCACGTTAACGCTTGGAAGGATAACGTGATAGAAAATTTTACTGAACTACGAACCTAAGTCATAAAATGATAGGTACATCTGCAGTTTGTGGTTACAAAACTTATGGTCTATTATTACTTGTCTCTTGTCTATTTCGTATTTGTAGGACCATATCTGCAAACTGTCAAAAAATACCTACATGTAGCCAAATGAATACTAATGCTACTAGCTCCGTAAAATTAAATTGAGTATCAAACCATAACCTAACGGATTTTTTATTAATTACAAGTAAATACAAATCGAATTAAATAAAAACTTTCAAAATAAAGATGGTCAGTGAATATCCCACCCGGCGCAAAATGTGCCCATCACACTCGCCGCATTACCACCTCGAATGGCAATGGACAGCTTGTAGCTTGCAATTTGTACTAGAAATGACGCGAAGCATGGTTCGTAACGTCTCTCCCTCAGACGGCACCCGGTATCAAACTGGGAAAACAGCATCTTAATTTATTCGAGTGCATTATTTCAGACACAACTTCAACGGGCGATCTTGCATCTTGCGAAGCGTCTGCGAAGCGAAGGCACATCTGTTACCGCCCGGAACATCGCTGCTTCATGACATTCTCAGAGCTATATTTACGTAAGTATATTTAGGTACTTAATATTATTTATATTACAAAATTGAAAGATTACAGAACGATTGCTCGAACCTATTTCGAATTTTTGCGGTTGTCACTTGTTACATACATATCTAAATATGATACAACAACGTAATAATGATTCTGAACCGATATTAATCCAAGAAATATGACATTCGTGGTAACCATCTTCTTTTTTACCATGAGTTCCTCCGTGCTATTCGCATGACCTCGTAACTTTCCCGTATGTGTCGTAAGAAGCGGCTAAGGGATTTAACGGAAGATAAGTATTGCAATTTTAGGCGATAGACTGACAACCTGTCACTATAGTGATACACAGCTTTCTGAATGCCTCTTTTGTCAGACGTGGTGTAAATAGTCGATTTTTATAGCGGTTTACCCCGCAAGGGATTTAGACGTGAAACACGTGTGAATGATACTAGATACTTGGTCGGAGTGAGTAGATAGGTATAGATAGTACCTACAGTAGGTGCTGGCCAGTAAATTGAAAAACTACAGGTGACCGCCCGCCGCGCCATGTTTCATAACGACACGTTGTCGACACGCTGCGCCATAATTTGATTTATGTTCGAGACAGGGGAAGGTATTTCTCTTTGGTAGTGTTATTCTTAGGTGAGAAACACACACAACTAACGTTTGTGCGTTATTTTGGCGTTGCGTAACGCATGCGTTGGGAGGATACGAATTATGACCTTATTTTCCATATAAATATGGTTTGACAGACGCATCTGTCGATGACCGACGCTGCGTTGTGCGATGCGTAGCGCTATCGGATGCGTCGGCGGCGGGACCGTTCGACATGAGGCGTATTTTTATGAGAGTTAGGTAAAAGTCGCATTTACTGACGCATGCGATAGCACTGTGCAAAAATAACGCACAAACGGACGTTACGTGTGTTTCTTGCCTTATATGACTAGAGGTTGGTTGGTAGTGATTGGATTGCAGAAACAAGAAACCATGCCTTACGGTCTACGTCTAGCAGTTGACTGCTGTAGGCTGATGTGACGTTTTAGTAGTAGTTAGGTAAAGATTATGTGGTGATAATGCTTTTCTTAGCCGTTGTTATATGGCAAATTCTAAGCCAGCACCAATAAAAATCTAATTTACTTAATTTGATGTATTTTCAGAGCACCACTGCATGAAGAGGACTTTCTGGAAGAAATGAAGAAGAACTACCACGAACTATTTGATTCTGATTTTTGCGAAAAACTAGACGATTGTCCTATTTCATTGCTTAATTTTATCACAGAATTAAATCTTATATGAGAACTTGGTGTTACATTTTCGCTCATAAAAATATATTTATTTTCTTTTCGCTTATAAAATTCAAATATTTTTATGACACTTGCTCCGTTTCTTTCCTTATGCCCTAAAGTAGACTGGTAGATAAAGCTTTCGGCGTTAATTCCGCCACTGCACAGTTGTGCATTAAAGTTAATTAAAATAAATAATTAAAATACTAAAATATGTATCAGGTTACGAACATATCTACTACTCCACAAACAGCCAGGTATTTCAATTTACACATCAAACACTTACATAGTAAACAAATAGGAACCTAAACAATATTTAGACTTCTGATGTAGGGTTCACTCGCATAGTTAACCTAACTGCGAATCAAAATCGAAAATATCTACAAGAATGTATGACACTGTCGAAGATATTTGCGATTCGATACGATACGCATTCGCATTTGTCCTGTGTGAAGACGGCGTCTCTTCTGTTTCATACATTTTATCTGGAAACGGTTTCTCTGTCTGGCTTGTGAACTTAGCGCCTAAACGAAGCCAAATACCTTCCTTAATTTACACTCCAAATACATCTCAAACAAATCCGTTTACGTTCCTAAGAAAATTGCTTTTGTTTAGAGGGTACCGTAATACCGTTAAATACGCTTTCTTGGAGAGGCCATAATTGACAAAGGTTTGGTGACAATTCGTATTGTCTTCATAACTGTTTTTGTGGTGGGACTCATTGGTGTTTGAAGAACCTCTGTGAACCGATACCCTACTTTTGAGAATCTTATTTGAAGTACAACATTCTTGCTATTAGGATCAATGTTCAAAAAATCATGGTGATAGTTTACTAAAATCTATCAAGTTTCTATCAAAATCCATCGCGCGGAATCAAAATTTTATCGAACTTTTGACATGGATTTCAAAGATTGGGTCAAAATATATTTATTTTTCTCTATAGTAGGGATATCTATAGCAAATGAATACAACTCTACATTATCGGATTCTAGAAGTTCAAAAGTGTTGTCAAGAAAAAGAAGATACCTTGTATTTCCAGATGGAAGTTCGTTCCAATTAGGTAAGTGTTTGGCCTATTTATTGTATACACGCATTTGTTTTCTTTACTTATTTTATTTTATTTTTAATTATTTTCGTACCAGATTCTATAACAAAATACGTAGGTAAGTACACTAAAATAGTCCAAAATAAATACCTATGGATCATTTATGATTTATACTCAGTTATTTCTAGTAATGAGTGCCACACAAATCAAGTATCTTCATGTATTATATCAGCTGCAACATCACCTCAAACGTTTACATAAAAATATTTTTCACAGTATTCTGCGCCCAAAACCAAGGCTACATCCAAATCGGCGACATAGTCTGGTTTGGCAACACGGCAGCTTTAGCGTGGGAGCTGCCGAAAGACCCCAACATCTTCCACTTCCTCATCAACAGTGAGAAGAAGTTCTACCAGGGCAACAGGAGACAGGACACGCACGTGGTGTACTTCGACGAGGATGGGAAAGTGGTTGCCAAAATTCCTTATCACAAGTAAGACAAAATATAATTCTTCTGCTAGACATAAGCCTGAACGTTTGCCTCACTTATAAACACAGAGAACCAAAACGTCATTCGATTTGTCTGTGCTTATAAAGAACAAGACAGAAAGGCAAAATCAAAGAAATCAAAGCTATCTCTTCTTCCGGGTTTATTTTACAAATTTTATGAATCTTATTTTATTCAATTGATATTTTATACTGAGTTTATTGTGGGGCGAGTTTGATTCATTGATACAGCATTGACAAAAATTTTTTAGATCATTGATCGTCAATCCAGCATTCGCAAAAAGAAGCATCGACAACATCAAACCTGTAACTAAGGAACAGTTACATGAGGCTCAGAAAAACAGGAATTTGATACACGAATTAGACGAGATGAGTATCAAATTTCATAGAGAAGGAAGGAAAAGCCTTTATGAAAAGGTTGAGAAAATTTTAATAGGGTAAGTAAATAAGAAAGGAACTCTAAATTATTATTTTCTACCCATGGGTGTTGTGTGGTAGCCGCTATGAATACTGCCAACCTTAATCAGGGCGTTTCGTAAAAGGCGACGTAGAGTTTTTGTCTTCGGCTAAATATTTGTCGACTATGACCAACCGCATGGTGGCGGTGATACCACTTACAATAGTATTACCGAAGATGGTTGACGCCAAGCAGGCGGCCGTTCATAAAACATTGCCAAATCCTTTTGCTACATCCTCTTGTACTCTAACAAAACATGTAGCGCCGACCCCAACTAATTTGGAAAGAGGGCAGGAAAATTATGACGTTGATACAAGCTGAAAAATATTTTTGACAGATGTTTGCGATGCGATGCTATTTTGTCATAATATAAGGTTGATACAATTAATTCTATCCATCACAGAACCTCGCCCATTTTGGAAAATAGAAATACTTGTATTAATTTGTAAATTGTTTTCAGTTTGGGTTGGAGTGGAAAGGAATGTGTACAACGGTTGCTATGTGAACATTCCCGAGTTAAAAATGAACAAGGAACATTCATACACGAAATCATGAGGGCTACATTTACGTGAGTATTGAAATATGGGATTATCTTCACAGATGAGACGTGCGACGCAAGACGTAAGATGACATCTGTCAGACAAGTGATCGTCAGTCGTCATCGTTTCGACGCGGGTCTTGCGTGTGTAGACGGCGTCTCTTCTGCTTCATACATTTAACATGGAAACGATTTCAAGCGTCGCGATGTCGCTCGTCTTACGTCTTCGTCTCTTGTCTTCCATCTCGCATGTGGAGTTAGCGCCTCATAGGTAACCTAAACTTGTATGAGCTTGACATAGCAAGAAATCATCCTATTAGTTTTCATTTCAGAAAAAATATTATAATCAGAATCAGTAGAAAAAGGTATAAAACACGTTTTAGAGAAATTAAATTAAATTAAGTCATAGATCTTTTAATAAAAACATTTTTGTGAATTCATTTACCTGCAACCAGAGAAGATTGGAATTTGTTCCAAGAAGGTTCAATATCATAAAGGAATTTGTTATTTAATTATTAATCTCTTCTAAAAGGCCGTGTGATGCCGGCTTAGAATAGCATCACCCCATTTCTTTCCTGTGGGTGTCGTAAGAAGCGACTAAAGGACTCGAGGGTATCATGTGTATTGCAATTTTAGGCGACAGGCTGACAACCTGTCACTATAGCGATACACGACAATAGCTAAAACGGCCCTCAAATATGTGTCAGACGTGGCGATAACGACCGTACTTTTACGGTCGTTGACGCTCTGCCTACCCCGCAAGGGATAAAGGCGTGATGTATGTATGTATGTCTAAAAGTTTAAATTTCAAAATAAAATAAATGAGTATAACGCAAATCACACCAGCTCATTACAGTCCACTACTGGACATACATTAGACCTCAAACACCATGGTATGGTACACACAATTTTGCCACGTAGGCACTACCAGCTGCCCTCTCCAGGCCACGGTTTATCTGTCCCGAGGGCATCCAGCACTTATTGTAGAGACTTTTGTGCATATTTGTATAAAAAACATAAAATAATGTTAATTATATCACTGCAGGTTTCCAAGAGGCAAAAAATCCGAAGTACTCGAAGACTACGACGTGGCTCATTCAGCAGAAGATTGCGAGAAAGCCTTTCCTAATTGTGAAGATCCTCATGGAGTCCTATTTCATCCGAAATAAACATGTTTTTATCAAGTATCTTGTTTCATTTTTACCCGGCTGCCTCAGAAGAAGCAAATGTGCTCTCATAGATAAAACGCTAGACGAATCGTGCCAAATTATACTTCCTAAACTACAAGATCCCTGATTCCCATATTTGAAATATAAGATCTTTTCTACACTTAATGAAATAAAAATAAAAAGCAGACACTAACAGTATGAAGATTAATTTACAAATACGTGTACAAATTCAACATGTAAGACAATATAGACAGTTTACAGAAGGTTCACTCGACTCTATTCAGAATTTTTGCAAGTGTCACTTGTTATACTTTTGATACATACATAGCCTGACAAAAATCTTAGAGTATGAGAATATACTGAAGCTCGTAATTTGGGTCTTTTATTTGACGCCAAGCTTCACTTCGAAAACCATATTTTGCTCACTATTAAGAACTGTTTTTATAGGCTTAAGGTGTTATATCGCATTCGTAAATATTTGGATGTTGATTTGCGTATTCGCCTCTGTGATTCACTTATTTTATCGAAACTTAATTATGCAGATACCGTTTTTGGAGAGTGCTTACTGGAACGTACGAAAAAAAGTGTCCAAAGATTACAAAACGCCTGTGCTCGTTTTTGTTTTCCCATTCCGCAGTATTCTCATATAACACCTTATCTTAATAATAATAAATTGATGAACATGTCATCACGACGTGCATTTCACTTTGCAACTCTGCTCTTCGGAATTATTCAAAAACATCAACCTTCATATCTATATGATAAGCTCAACTTTTCAAATCGTCATATTCGATTCGCCATTCGCCTTTCTTGCCCTCAACATAGAACCGCCGCATTTCGTGGTAGCTTCCGGCCGCCAATACGATACTCCAAGTCAGTTCACTCTTTTAAATATCATCTTAAAAAGTATTTATTACAATTACAAAATCAATAACTTGAAATCGCAGGGCTGTTTAAATTAAAATATGTATTGGTTTTTACGTCATTGGAATATATTTATTGCATTTATTTTTAAGTAGTTGATCTCATGTGTGTAAGGCACTAGTGGTAGTAATTATATAGGTTCCTTATTACTATTCTGTGAGCATATTATACATACAAAATATTATATTATATATATGTATTTAAACATTTATATTTTCATGTTATTAGATTTATTTTATTTTAAATAATAATTCTGTACGACTTTGTAGTCATGTTTATCTTATGTTGCCAACTTTTGTTAAATTTTATTTTAGTTTTAGGGCTCACGGAAGACCAGCGCTATGGTGGCTAGGCTCCTCCATAGCAAATGCTGAGTGAGAACCTTTTTGTTATCGTCTAATTTTATAAATATGAATGTAATGTTAATTTAAGTTTATTGTTTAATGATGATGACAAATAAACGTTTTCTATTCTATTCTATAATATCAAAACAGCAAAATCTGATACAAGAACGTTATATGATTCTGAGCAAATTTTAATCCAAGAAATCGTGCCAACCATCTTCTTAGTTACCTTGACTTCCCCTGTAAGCGTCAAAATCGTCGCCGGTACTAAGTGAGCCATCTGTATAGACGCCCCGCGCGCCGTTCCCCTAATTTGTGCACGTAGTCTGTGAATGAAAATATGAAAATTAATGTCATCTCATCAGGCCCACAGATAATTTGTTACCCGGCTTAGCTCTATGATGACATTACCAGTTCTTGAAAGGGACCATGACTTGCAGCAGTTGTGTAACGGAATTTTGTGCGTGACGTCCTAATACAAAAGTTAGGGCTGTCAAACCATTCAATATACTACATTTTTATATGTGGTTATGTAAAAATACCTGATTGGAGCGCAGCAGCAAACAAAGCAGTACTTAAATTCTTCTTCGAGTGGGATACCAAGTCATCCAACGACCCGATAAACCCTGTTGTCAGAGTTTTCAACCGCCTACCGCAAGTAGCAGGCCAGTATTACATTGAAAATAAATTATTACCTACGAGTATATCGCTTATTGATTTGAAAAAAAAAGTAAAGCGATTTCTACTCAAATAACTACACTCATTCCCTGAGATGAAATTGACAGTCTATTATAAAAGTAAATCGTAATTTCTAGACTCATATTATTATATTGTAATTTCTCTGTACTGAGGTAAAAAAAAATTCAAAAGCAGTGATAGAAAATCATACCCTTTAGGTACCCATGGTGGACGAGCATTGATAGTGTAAAATTGTTTGCTGTGTTTTAAAAGTCTCACGTGATAGCAATTATAGAAAATCACGCCCTTTTTACTCGCAGGGTCGACAAAGCGTTCACGTTGTAATACAGCGGTGTTCTTAGTTCTTAGTGTTTCATACATAACCCAAGTGATTAGCTAAAAAGCCCCAATAAGCGATGAAATATAAGCTTGAAATCGTTTATTCATTTTGTGTAAAGTTAAATTAATTACCTATATTGAAAAGACACACCCCTACTGCAAGCCTGACGTCTACCTAACCTATTTAGCGGTCCTATTCATATTTTTTATTGAAGTTTGTTTATGAAATCATCAAGATACCACAAAATTCCTAGAAAATAAAATGTAAAAAGTTACTCATTTTATTGTATTAAGCGACAACTGATACACATTGAGAGATTTTTATTTTCAGTTTGTATCAAAGATGTACGTGAAAAGTAGGATTATAGTGTTGATATTTTTGCTTCCTCAGTGTATGTGTTTGAGTGGGAACTGTCCTAATTTGAAAACTGACATCAGGTCTGTAAGAAAAAGGCGATATCTTATGTTCCCTGAAGGAAGCGACGCTGTAGTAAGTAAAGAAATACATACCTAATACCTATCAATATAATTAATTATTATATGGATGTTGCACTCCACGAACTGCATGTTTTGGTGTTTTAGATAGCAATTATGCAAGCAAATGACAGCCTGTGATTGTCCGTCAGAAAGATCTCGTTATCGTATCGATACCAAGTTAATGGATCGTTGTCCTTTTCGAAAAGAAGAAGATAGAATATTATATGAAAGGTGCTAAATGTTCAGCCACCCGGACAGAGTTTTAAGTAGCTGTGATGAGGTCATCAAGTGTGTTTGGGCGCGTGGGGTAGGACACGAGTTGTTCTATGGCCTAAGGTTGATTGGCCTGAGTTGGTCACCACACCACAATTATTAATATTTACTTGAGCTATCAATGTAGCCCCACCGGGTCAGATTATCTAACATAGGTTAAAAAGATGGCGAGCATAAGACTTGCTTTTCTTCTTCTAAGGCGTCACTCTTGACAGAGTAGTCGTGGTCGTCGGTTCAGAGTTGGTGGCAAGCTTCACTATCCGTCGTCATTCTTCTCGCTCTGCCGCTTTTCTTAAGCACTCATAAAGAGGCACAATAATTTGTAGCTTATTGGTCAGACTTGCTCTTACATAGTCTATTAAACATTGCAGGTGACTCTCGACTTCGCAAAGAACTTCCTCACCCACGTGCCTTCAGGGTGGGCCCTGACGATGGATCTGGACGTGATCTTCCCTCTCCCGGACAAGGAGTTCGTCAGAGCCCATCTGAGGAGGAAGCTGCACCACAGGCAGAAGCGGGAGTTCTGGGAGCGGGTCAAGAGCGCTTTGAACTTGTAAGTAGCATTGTTTTATGTTGCCCCCACGTTATGAATTTTCCTTTGCAAAAGAGAAAACAAAATTTATATTTTGCAAAACCCACCATGGTTAACTGCAGCTCCCCCTGGTGAGTTGTTCGCATAACACATATCTAACAACATGTCCTAGTCAAATCTTTATCTAGCACTGAAAACTGTATCAAAATTTCAATTTCAATTTCAATTTCAATTTATTTATTCATTTAAAATTTCAAACAATGAGGTCATAACAGGTTGGAACCCAAATCGACGTCACTTATAAAATAATAAAATAACATATGCATCAATATTTACAATTCATAATAGATAATATAACAAATAAATTTAACATGTCAAAAATCCTTAAGTTTCTACAATAAAATAAAGTAATCGATATCCCATTATGTCAGTACAATAAACTAAAATTATATAATTATAAAATAATTCACGAATGTTATAACAAATCAATTAATATCATTAGTCTAGATAACTTCTATCATTCTTACTTAAAAAATGTAGAGCGACTTCTGCGAATTTCGACATAGAGCAGTTAAATAAATCTATGACCTTACCTATTTCATTAAGTAAGCGTAGGGCTGTAGTTAATGGCGCGTACTTTAAAAGGTTTGTCCGACACTTTGGTATTACAAAGGTTTGGTTTCTAGGAGCCAATCTAAGACGGGTATTAGGGACCCTCAAACAAATACAGTCCAACAAAGTTGTATTGTATAGTTTGCCACGAAATACTTTTAAAATATATGTTGTGAGGGCTAAGTACCTTCGAGTGTCCAGCTTATTATACCCTACCATCCCCATCACCTATAATGATGGGTACATCAGAGGGTAGAAGGGATAAACCCCATACTGCCGCCAGTACGCATATCTTAAAAATTTGTTCTGCAGTTTTTCTAACATTTCGATGTACTTGGTCTCGTGCGGGCTCCATATAATTCCTCCGTACTCTAACCTACTTCTCACTAAGGTGTTATATAATGTTTTTATGGTGTTCATATTGTTGAAGTCCTTCGAATGCCGCAGTACAAATCCTAATATTTGAAACGATTTTTTGCAAACTGCAGCAATATGATCCCTAAAATTCAGATCTGCATTTACTATCACTCCCAAATCACGCACTGACTCTACCTTAGCTAACTGAACCCCTTCTATGGTATAATCGCTATGACTTGTTTTAGCACGCGTACATGTCATCTGGTTGCATTTTGTGACGTTAAATTCAAGTCTATTTTCCCGACTCCATTTGACAACATTGTCAATGTCGTGCTGTAATCTTTCCCTATCACTTACGTCCTTTACTTCTATATACAACTTCAGATCGTCCGCGAAGAGCAAACACCTGGCATGTTGAACCACTTCCGGCAAATCGTTTATCATTAATAAAAACTGTAAAGGTCCCAAATTACTGCCCTGGCTTACTCCAGAAGGTGTACGATATGGCGCTGAAGTGCTCCCAGCGTACTCTACATACTGCTCACGACCAGTCAAGTAACTAACAAAAAAGGAAAGCAACGCAGGCGTAAAGCCGAAAGTCGCCAATTTTTGTAATAAAATATCATTATTAACTAGGTCGAATGCCTTTTTAAAATCAAAGTAGGTAACATCCACCATCCAATTGAAAGATTTTGAAGATAATGGAGATAATTGGTAACATTGGATTGCTTCGTGAGGGTCGGTTAGGCGCCGAAAAATCAGTTAGCAGACAGAGCAATGCAGTGGGATGGTACCCCACGGTCTCGGGATCGAGCCTAGGTAGATGCATTTTTTTAAATTTCTTATTTTCATAATTTATGAGGTGGTTTTATGTTTCGTAGGCCACGTCAAGCCTTCGAAGGCGGTTCGGGTTGCTGTCTATGATTTGATTACTTAAACGGCGGCGAGGCGGTCTTTATTAATCGGAAATCCTGTGATTGAGCTTCCCGCTGGACAGTTGCGACTAGTTCCGCTTACTATAAAACGCTAAAACGGAATCAACTTTATTGAAAATTGTATTAAAATCAAATGAATAAATTCGCCGTGTTGTGCCGGATTAGGAGACCATTACTGGATATCGTAAGAAGCGACTAAGGGATTTGAGAGTATGATGTTTATAGCAATTTTAAGCGACAGGCTGACCACCTGTCTCAATGGTGATACACAGTCTTCTGAATGACTCTCAAACTTTTGTAA
The DNA here is from genome assembly GCA_024500475.1 of Phthorimaea operculella. NCBI lineage: Eukaryota > Metazoa > Arthropoda > Insecta > Lepidoptera > Gelechiidae > Phthorimaea > Phthorimaea operculella. The sequence goes on along the minus strand of JANFCV010000019.1, from coordinate 2,584,051 downwards.
TACGCGGGAAGGAAGATTTGTTTTTAAATCCGTTACTGTTCTCGTAATTATGTATGTATGCAAATCGAATGAAATATAATTTTATTACAGACACAACGTGAACGGCCACGCGTATGTGTTGCGCAGCATTTGTGAGGCGAAGATGTTCCTGGCGCCACCCGGCAAGTCTCTGGTACACGATCTACTAAGGGCTTTGTTCACGTAAGTCGTCACATGAGATTATAGCAATGTACTGCTAGAGGAAGGCCTCTTTCAGGGTACGCCATAAAGCACGATCTACCGATTCAATCGCCATCAAGCGCAATCGCCATCGCCGGAAACTAAAAAAAAGCGTGGAACATAGACAGTGGGATGATTCTGATAATAGGGAAACGGCGCGCGGGCACAAATTAGGAAAATGGCGCGCGAGGTATTTTGTGTCGCGGGGTATAAGGGATTTATATTTTGTCTTTGGAGGTCACTCCTTGGACCGCAATGTATTATGAATGAAACATGGCTGTCGTGCAGCAGTTCTACGACTGTCATTCAATTGCGGTAACTGACTGTCAAAATTTACAATTTCGTGCGGCATGCGTGTGGTTTACAAGAGACGCAAGGAGGCTGTCATTTACTGACTGACTGAATACCGCAGTATTGTTCTTTACGTCAAATCAATAGCGAGACAATAAAACGTAGATCTTATATCCGTCTCAAAAATGTTTGTCCAATAAAATTCAAACACTCTTTTAAAAGTAAAATCTATTGCATTCGCTCCTGTCGGTTCTGTCTATCCTTTTGTATATAAGAATCCATTTTAAATTCAAATCCGGATAGATAATTAGACAGACCTCCTGTGTTATGTAATATGATTTATTTACATACGTATTTATGTAAAGAAGCATTTACATCCAACAAATTGTATATTTAACCAAAATTGCTTCTTTTTATGGGGTTGATCATTTATAGCTATATCAAGACAATACTGTATTTATAGTTATTGGATTTTCTTGGCTGTTAAACTATCCTTCTGTAAAAGATCTCTTATAATAAACGGGCCCAGAAAGTTAACGGTAGATGATTTAAATATTCCGACAAAAAGTTAAAAGACCAAAAAGACTTAGGTTTATCTACTAGCAACCGTTAGCGATTTCACCTAATTTTCCTGCGATAAAAAGGCATTTTCTCGGCATGTGTAATAAATAAAAACCTTCCTCTTGAATCACCTTAAACAAAATCCGTTTCGTTATCAAATTCCACAACAGACTGGCAGACAGAGAAACGCATAAAGCGACTTCATTTTATTGATGATAAAGTAGCGCTTAGAACAAAATTGTAACACAAATTCGTGACAATGCAAATTGTGCTAGCAGAAGGAAACTAAAATAAAAAGTAAATGAGATCAAAATCTGAAGCATCCAGCCGAAACCCAGCAAAAAGCAACTTTTCCGAAACAGTCAAATCCGTGGATTACAAGTGTTACAACACCCGTAGAGCGCGACGACAAAACGTCAAAACTATTCTAAAAGTTCCTTTACACGAGTTTAGTCGGTTACTAAGTTGTCCCACTGCCGGTTGGACCCAGTAGAAGAAGGGGAAATTTTCTATTCGCAGTTTTGAGTTAGTGTCTTAATGTTACACCAGAGGGCGTAGTAATAAGCGCTTCTTTGACGTTATACCAACCAATCAGCAAAATTCATTATGGCTGACGGCAAACATGCTTTTGTCACGTTCCGTTTCACATTGTGTTTATAACTAATAATTTAACTACCTTTCGATTCGTTTTTTTAATGAAATAAATTTGTCTCGTTGTTAAATTAAGTGTCAATCATGTTAATATACAGGACATCAGTAGATTTGGAACAATTAAATAAACACAAAATAAAGAACAATTTATAAAGTGGTACAAACTATTCGTGCAAAGAAACGGTAATACCTCTTGGCTCAGCGCCCTCTACGTGACACTTGAGAATCCATGGAAAGTTTCCCATTGGCTGATTGCTACACTATCAATTTCAGAAAGCATGGCCACTAGGACGGAGGACGCGGCAAATACAGACTACTCCATACCAAAGCACATAAAGATTTGTTGACCGATGTCTGAAGTCTGAATTATCGAGAAATATTTAAGTTTCAATTAGCTTTTATAATTAGCAATGCTTTATTGCTCAACGCTCACTAGTCAAGGTAATAATGGCATTAGAAGCCGTAGAAGAGAATTGGTAAAGTGAACCAATATTGTGCAATTTAGATGGCAACCAAGGCCACAAGGTCTCCCGGCATCAGTGCACATGACACGAAACCAAGGAGCTTGGAGAAGTTTTTTCAGAGCAGCCTTTTACTGTTTAGCATGTTGCGGGAGGCGTCCACTTTTAAAATCATAACCCTCGCGTCCCTTAGTCACCTCTTACGACACCCACAGGCAAGACGTTAGGTTGGTGTGGGGTGATGTTATTCGGCTAAGAAAATTAAGCGATGCAATTGGATCTAATCGGGCGTGGGTCTAAATAGTGAACGAGTCCCAGCGTTTATCCACTACGTTCCCTATCACGCTAATTGCCTTATAATCCTGGCACGTGACGAACTTACGCGGTTGAATAATCCGGTTATATCCGGTTTCAATAACATTGTATCATAGACGAATAGTTTTGGTTAATCGCTGAATTCGAGCATACATTGGAGTTCTGGATTTACATATTTAAACTTTATGCAAGTTGTAATAGTTACAGTACCTATGTACATGTTTTGTCTCTGTTACGAAAGTGAGACTAAAATAATAATTATCTTTGGTTTATGACATTTTTAAAGAAGATTCTGTTCCTATTTTGTATATTATAATTTGTTTGAAAGTCATATAAAAATGATGTCGCCGTTGCGTGTGAAAAGTCATAAATATTTGACATTATACCTAGGATACTGCAGTTGAAAACATGCCTACTATCGTGAAATATGTATTTTGATCGTAGTTTTTCTGTCAAAATAAAAATAAAACAAAACATAAATATTGCTGAGGAAACTAGTAAGGTTACGTTTAATTAATTACAAATATTTTCAGGGAGTGTTCTATTCACAAACTGAAAAAAATTGGATCTCGCATTCAAACATGTTGAAACAAGATGGCAGGCTCAATTATTTTTCATGTTTTGAAGAACCTTTCCAATAAAAGTTGTTCAGTTTTGTGAGTAGAACACGACGTTGAAATATTTGTACTTAATTAAGATTAACCCTACGTAGCAAAAACACAAATGGGTAGGTATTTAACGGATCATATACCTATTAGTTCTTTTTTTTCATTTCAAATGTTGTAAATACATTTTGTTCAATTCCAGGGCTCCATTAGAAGAAAAGGAATTCGCTGAAGAGATAGGAGAGCACATGTACAGAGACCTGTCAGACCCCAACTTCTGTGACCGCCTGCAGGAGTGCCCTTTCTCGCTGCTACATTTTATACTTGATTTCAATAGGAAAAGGAAATGATAATGTAATAGATGAATTGCCTAGCTATAAATATCAAATTGTATGCTACTTATATATTTTGTTTCATTTATATAGGTATCTTTCTTTATTTGTGCCTCACATGCTACCTACTTTCTATCAATGTGCGTGAATCATCATCTAACCAGTACCATACTCCAGACCTACTCAAAAATAGTGAGGTAAGTTCATGTGAAAAAATATAACGACGGTGGAAAGGTAAAAGGGGCCAAGCGACACTAAGGAAATTTTACAGGAGAGCGTTTTAAAGTATAAAAAATTGGAAAAAAAATCATAACTTGGTAAAAAGATGTTATTTAAAAAAAAATGGAAAATTACTTTTTTATAATTTTCAAAGCGCATATTTTAAGGGTTATTCGAATGTTCTATCGTTTATATTAATTGAAATAAATGTCGGTTGAGACAAATTGACTCCAAATCTGGGCGAGGTAAAAGGGTCCAATGGTCATAGTAAATTTTAACGAAACTGGGTAAAAAGGTTCAAGTTTCTTCATTTCTGATATGAGAATGTGTAAAAACGCATTACTGTACAAGTAATTGTAAAACCGCGCTAGGTATAAAGGGTTAATTTTTGATGTTAGTTAATTTAAAATGAGGTAAAAAGATATTAATACTGTCAAGTTCATATATCGATTAAGGAAAAAAGTATTAACGTGCTAGCTATAAGTGATGAGGGCCAGGTAAAGCGACTTAGTTTGAAACATAACGAAAAGTAAAATGAAGTAAAACGAACCATATACTTTAAATTTGAAATAAAAAACAAGGAACAAAGAATGAAGTCATCAGGTTTAGATATTTAAATATAAGAAAAATGGTTTAATTGCGTTACTTCAAAATAAAAGAAGGGGGTTAAGCGCCGACTTATTGAATGAAAAATAGTAAATTGCCATTTAGGTCCAAAGATTGGAAGCAGTCAGGAAATATGTGTAGTTAAAATTTAACTAAATAATTCAGTTTGTATCCATAATCAATGTTTTATTTGGAATGTTAGCCAGTAATTAACATAATTGTATTATTTTCTTAATTAGAGATAAATAATTAACATTAATTCTGCCACAACTAAAAGCTAAAAATTGAGATCAACTCATGAGTTATTATTAGTCATTAATTCATAAAAGTAGGGTATCACCACCGAAGCAATCGTCCTCATGTTGATCTCTCCGGCCGGTTTTGGCCATGACGACCATTTCTACTCCTGATCAAGTCGGCGCTGATGCGCCCGTAGGTGGCTATTGTAGCCAATTTTGGCAGTAAACTCCCGTGCACAATGTGTGCACGTGAGTTTGCCATTGATATAATTGTAATTAATGGCGGCAGGAGCACGGGCCTTCAATTCATCACCTTTAGCGTCAAGGTCTGCTTTAAGCTGCTCCTCAAAGTCGCGGATTCGTCTCTTTACAAGACCGCGCCATTCTGGCCGTTGTACTGCCAAAACCTCAAATTGAGAGGGCTCGATGTTGCATCTTTTCATGTGTCTCTTTTGAACATCTTTAAATAGAAGGAGTTGACCACCGTGCTTTCGCTTGCTTGCCCTCCTACATACATACATACATACATATATCACGCCTTTATCCCTTGCGGGGTAGGCAGAGCGTCAACGGCCGTAAAAGTACGGTCGTTATCGCCACGTCTGACACATATTTGAGGGCCGTTTTAGCTATTGTCGTGTATCGCTATAGTGACAGGTTGTCAGCCTATCGCCTAAAATTGCAATACACATGATACCCTCGAGTCCTTTAGTCGCTTCTTACGACACCCACAGGAAAGAAATGGGGTGTTGCTATTCTAAGCCGGCATCACACGGCACCTCCTCTAGCTCAGAATAGAAGATGCGCTTCGCCAATCGCGCATCCTGCATCCGGGATACATGACCGCACCACCGAAACTGTCGACACATTAAGTAGGTAAGCTTCAATGCCACTAACATTGGCTCGTCTTAGGACTACGGTGTTGCGTACTCGGTCGGACCATCTGATCTTCATGATTGCCGATTGAGTGCCGAATTGCGGCATGCTTGGTGAAAAACGGTCATCAGTTGTTGCAGGCCTTCTGGGGAATCTGCAAGCAAGCACAAGTCATCGGCATTCATAATTTTAGTAATAAGTGCATGCGAGACTTTGGTACGCGCCTTAAGTCTAACCAAATTAAAAAGACTGCCATCTGTGCGGAAGCGGATGCAGACTCCTTCGGAGACATTATTTAGGACCTCCTTGACTACTACCGCAAAGTATAAGGCTAACAGTTTGGGCGCTAGAACACACCCTTGTTTCACTCCACAGGAAGAAATTAGACTGTTTATTGTTTGCAGCACTGCATATCGTTATGCAGGAGTCTCAGAAGGGGCACAAACTTCTCCGTGCACCCTAGTTTTCCTAGCAGCATCCAGAGAGCTTCACGAGGTACACTGACGAATGCTTTCTCTAGGTCAACAAAGCAGAGGTACAACTGACGATCTTGTTCTCTTCTTTTTTCTTGCAGTTGACGACCGAGAAAATAGCTTCACATGTGCCTCGGTCAGGTCGGAAGCCAAATTGGGTTTCGGGCAGAATCTTTTCTGATAAGTCTTTCAAGTGGTTTAATAGGACTCTTGCAAAGGCCTTTCCGGGGACTGATAATAACGAAATACCGCAGTATGACTTGCAGTCAGAAGGGTTACCTTTTACTTGTAGAGGGCACTAATGCGAGACACTTTAAAATCATCCGGGGCTCGCTCCTCCTCCAACATTCGAACAAAAAGTTTCCATACCAACAAGTGCAGCTCCGCACCGCCATATTTAAGTATTTCACCTAGTATAAGGTCAACGCCGTATGATGCCGGCTTAGAATAGCATCACCCCAATTCTACCCGTGGATGTCGTAAAAAGCCCTTAAAGGATAATTATCAATGGAATGGGCACCAGCGTTCCCTGTGCATGAAATATCTGCGCTCGCCAATCCGCCTGCCAAGCGTGGTGAGTATGGCAATACCCGCCAATACGGAAGAGGCCCATGTCCAGCAGTGGACTGTTGTGGCTGTATAGGTGAGGTCAATGACAATCGCCCGCTTAATATGCTGCTGTCTGAGTTGAGGTAATAAACCGATGTGATGCAGGTTAGCTGATCAATCTACTTTAAGTAGATCGTTAAAATGTTCAGCCCATCGTTTGAACACATCGTCTTTGCTAGTCAAGAGTTGCGATCCATCCAGAGCCCTCACAGGCACTTTTGCTATATAGGGCGTACCTGTCAGTTTACGCACCTCGCAGTAGAACTCCCCAAGCTGGTTTGTATCGGCAAGCCACTACATCTGACAAGCTTTTTCCTGCCACCACTTGTCTTTTATTTGCCGAGACAGCCTATGTAATTCTTAGTAACTCTCTTTGACTGCCGCTACACTTCTACCTCTCCGATGATGCTGTCGCAGGAGCTCTCAAGCTGCTGCACAGCTTTGAGGACTTCATCAATTTCATCGAACCAATCTTCACCACGCCAGTCCTTTGTACCTTAAGTAGCGGAAGCGGCTTCTATGAGATGACATGACATGGCAGAGCTCGCCAAGTAGCATTGACATCAACTGTCTCATTTGTTAGCAACAGCTTTTCAGTTAAGGTTTCAGTATACTTTTCTCTCACCTTGCGATCTATCAGCCTATCCACGTTCAAAAACGCAGGCTTTTTTATTATTAATCTTCGAGGTCAACGAAAGCACAGTCGCATTTTAGTGACAATAAGTCGGTGGTCAGTCCAACAGTGAGCACCGCTCATGACGCGGGTAATTTGGACTTGACGGATGTCTCTTTGCCGCATAATAGCATAATTGATCAAATGCCAGTGTTTGGATCGTGGGTGCATCCACGTCGTCTTGTGCTTAGCGGCAAGTCTTAACATAATGTTCGATATTGCTAGGTCGTATTGAGCACAGAGACTGAGTAGCAACTGACCATTGCTGGTCATGTTGCCGACTCCGTGTCGCCCCAGTACTCCAGGCCAAGTCCCATAGTCCCGATCAACTCTTGCATTGAAATTGCCCAGCAATAGGATCTGCTCTCTGGCGTTTATGCTGTCAAGGCATTGAGATATAAATAGATAGAATTTGTCCTTAATGTCATCAGACTTGTCTACCATTGGATCATAGATACTGATGATGACATTAAGGTAGGTAGTTGTCTTTATCCAAGTGAAGGCGCAGTGTGGTAAAGCGGTCCGAGATATCGCTTTACTAAATGATTTTTGATGGTAAATCCTACCTATGAACGTCGAGGTTCGGATACGGATGTAGCCTTCCAGAAGAAAGTGTAGCCCCCTCCATCTTTCACTAGTTCTCCTTCATCGTCAAGATGTGTTTCGCTGAGTGCAGCCACATACACATTGTAGCGATCAAATTCCCTAGCTACTATAGTGGTTTTACGTTCAGCACAGGCGTTGCCATCTCTACCAATAAGCGATTTCACGTTCCTCGCGTCAAATTTCATAATAGATGGTGTAGAGTTTATAATATGATGCGATGGCAGCCGTGGTTACTACCACATTCCAAGTAGGGACGAGCATTTTTTTAGGGCACCTTTTCTAGCCTCCTCCTTATCTGAGCAAAGATAGCAGTGCTTCCCTAAATAAGGCTGCTTTGTCACCCCAGGTGCTGCCGAATTCGCATTGTCGTCCCGATTTTTCAATACAAAAGCGACCTCGGCGTGTACTCACACCCCTGGGACCGCCTGCGTGCAGACATCAGACAAAGCCTAGCTTGCACCACGCTAGACTTCCCTACTTCATCCCATCGCCGCAGGACTTAGCGTCATCGGAGTCCATTTTTCGGAAACGGTCAGTTGCGCAGGATATATTAGGATGCGCAGACGTTCGCGCAAACGCAAGCGCACACACTTAGTCCTTCCCCTTCCCGGTTCAGTGGAACGGAAAACCGCTACGATTGAAGGATAGGTCGGATGCAGTGTCTGGCTGACATTAACTGCCCGCACCCTCTACCGTCGCCCTAGGCCATCCACCTTGCTTTGCTGAGTCGCCGAGTCCGCCAAACCCATTACACTATCTGCATTAGGTTGGCATTCTTGCCGAAACAGACTTTGTTTGTTAAGCAGGAGGGAGCTGCTTTTGTCCTTCCCCTCCCTGATTCAGTTGAACGAAGAACCGCTACGACTGAAGGAGAGGTCGGATGGTGTATCTGGCCGACAGAAACCCCACGCGCCCTCTACCGTCGCCCTAGGCCATCGACATTTCCTTGCTGAGTCGCAGAATCCACTAAGCCCATTTGCACTATTTGCATTGGATTGCTATTGTCGCCGAAACAGACTTTGATTCTTAAGCAGGAGGGAGCTGCTTTTGTGGGATCTAGGAGAGATGAGCAAGTAGGAATACGAGTGGGGAGGAATGTGGTGAGATTGGGACAGGAACACAGGTAGTGGGATACTACTGACTGGAAGGTATTCAAAGACAGTAGAAGCTCGGGAAGCCGAGGTCGCATACCCGTATACCACAACTCAGCTTTCGATCCATGAACTGAGATGGGTACCCCTGGCTAAATAAATAGTATTAATCATGCTCATGTGTAATAGAAAATTGGATCCTTAAATCTTCTAAAAAGAATATTTTTGGTCATTTAATGAATATTTCACCTATCAGTCCTTTGGTTTTGATTGGGGATACCGACTGACTGAGAATTCGCGAGCGCGCGCGCCGATTGACGGTGGGGCGCGGGCACAAATACGGCTTTAGAATCAAAAATGTTTGGGGTCCATTAAGATAGGACCCAAAAAGTACGGTTTATACGACTGCACTGTTTAATTTACTATAAATTTTTGATGCTTTAAATAAACATTGTTTTTAAATATGATTCAAGAAAAAAGTCTTACTTGCAGTAGAATGTAAACTCGTAGGCATTAAATACCTAAAGTCATTATAAATGACACGAAGTAAAAGGTGCCAACAATAATTGTTTGTAAAATAGAAAAACAGATAAAGGGTTTAACAGTTATAAAAACTATCAGTAAAATACTGTAAAACGACTTAATCAAAAATATTTCTATGATTTTGATGACGTAATAAAGGCCTAACGAACAATATAATCAATAAGGAGTACGAGGTAAAAGGGTCTAAGTTACACGGCTGCTTATTACAGGTCGAGGTAAAAGGGTATAAGCGACATTATTGCTTTTTACAGATCGAGGTAAAAGGGTCCAAGCGACACAAATGCTTATTATAGGACGAAGTAAAAGGGTTTAAGCGACACGGTGGATAATTATAGTTTGACGTAAAAAGGTTTAAGTGATCTAGATGCTAATTACTGACTGAGGTAGAAGGTTTCAAAAGCAAATATTTTTTTAATAGGGTGTGGTAAAAATGGTTAAACGACATCATCATTTTATCTGAAATAGCGTATAAGGGTTTAAATACGTTGCATAGAAAAAATGGAATGAGGTTAAACGATTGAAATAGTCTGTCTTTGAAAAGTGAAGATAGAAATAACGACTCAAGTGAAAAATTATTAAACTCTGTTGGGTTCAACCTATAAGAACCAATAATTTTAGATTCAGCGAGGGCACTCAAGCGACATTTTTCACTAAAATACAGGGGGTACTAAGCGACACAAAAGTGCTCCGATTTAAGCCAAACCCAGCTCAAAAAACGCAGAAAAATTCGCTGATTCCGAATATGTATATAAGTCGTTTTACCCCAAAGTGTCGCTTAGCCCCTTTTACCTTTCCACCGTCGATAAGATAACCCATTTGAAAGCAAAATTTAAAAACAGATGTTAGAGATCTTGCTCTGAAACATTTAAAAAATCACAAAGACATTTTCGTTCATTCATTTTATAATATCCAATCCTAACCAAACAGGAAACAAAAATCAGGAATCCTGCCTGGGATCTCAGATTCCTAAGGCAAACGTTCAGACCGACAGACCACCGAAACAGCTACCAAACAGCGATCATACGAATTCTTTCTTAGTACTTTGCCTGCTGCTTTGAAAATAATGACTATTTATGGCAGAGACGTATAGTCCGGGCACGCTGGCATTATTTGAGGGCACAACTTACAAAAATTCTAAAGTTGTTTATTTTTTGTACGATTGTGTAATGTGCGTCTCTAAAGCACTTATCTCATTTTGTGCCATTTAGAACGCTTGTTTAAATTTTAAATTCAATGTGTGGCAGTTCATCAATTAAATTCAATGCTATGTGTGTATAATTAAATTATTATTAGAAAATACCGGTAGTATTGTCTATGTGACTTATAGAGTGTAATAACCCAGATTTTGTCATTTTTTTTCACTGAATACAGAAAATGTTAGCATATATCTAAAATGACACAAAATAATAAATTGGGTTTGGCTAATGGTGCATAAACTATTGCCAAAAAATAAACGACTTTAATATTTTCAAAACATGAAAATCTATCTGTACTGGACTAGTACGGTTTATGGCTGGGCAGTAAAAACTTTCAGTCGTAAGTCAGACAGACGCTGACGGTTAATATTTTCTTCCGAATTTCGCGAGTACAAAAGTTTGCCACTTTTCTTACAACTTGAGAAAAGTTGCGTGTAAGTATGTAATTTTTTTTATGATACTGTTATTTTATTACCTTAGGTACCCAATTAAAAATTGAATCCTCAAAATCAATGTCATTAATTTGCGATTTTACTATTTTTGTGATCATTTTTAAAGGAAAAAATTGTGTTCGTTTGTGTAAAAAAAAAGAGAGAAAAATATATAAATTTGTATTATATTCTGAAGAAAAAAAGGGACTTATTTTTTGTTTACATTTTGAAATGGCTACCAAAAATTTAATCTAACACACAATAATTTAATCTTACCTTTATTCACAGCAAGACCATTCCCATTTTTACGGAAACAGTAGGTAAGGTAATACGTTTAAAGGTATTGTTGGAAAATCCTAAATAAATACAATAATATAATTTATTAAAAACTCCTTCATTTCAACCGCCCAAAAGGTTCACGTAACAATTTATTAGCAGTGAATGGAGAGAAAAACCGTATGTTAATTTATTTTAGATAAACAAGGTGTAAGAGACGCCGTAACGAAAACTTTGCAGGCTTGTTAAGACCATAACTGTACAACTTCCGTATGGAATATAATGGTGGTAAAGAAAAAAAAAAACCAACTTTCCATACAAAACTCACGATCAGCCGACTGATTTTGTATGGGAAAAAAATAAAAAATCCTTTATCAACATTATGTTCCATGGAAAAAATTGTCCAGTTTCATGATAAACAGTCTCTTACATCCCGTATTATGTTTAAAAAAAGCGGTCACGAGCGTGTCAGACACGCTCACAAATAGGGTTTCGTAGTCAACGTTTAAATATCAGGTCTTTCAGCGTTACAAAGTTTATTTTGTTGCTAGTTTGTTTGGAGCTGTATGGTTACCATCCGCAAATTGAAAAACTTTAATATTTCCTTAATCTGAAGTGGTACAGTATTCGTTATAGTTTTTGTGGTAATTTCGTATTAAGAACTACATTCTAAATTTTTTTCAAATTTTAGCATGCATTCTTTAGAAGTTACAGCTGAAACAAATTATAGCTCAAAAACGCCGCCTTTAGAAGCAAATATCTCGAGACAGAAACATTTTAGAGACTTTGTGTCAAAAAAATCTCCTCTTAGTTTTAAAAGAACTATTCAACGATACCCTATTCAACGATACCCTATTCAATATTGCAGGAGTAAAATTTTTTTTTGCCCCCTTTTAAAATATTTTTTTCTCAACATTTCTAAGTTTGGGTCAACACGACCTATCTTCATACCAATTTTGATGTTGATAGCTGCAAAACTGACAAAGTTATGAGGGCGCGGCATACAGACAGACAGACAGAGAGACAGACAGACAGACTTACCGAAATGATAAGTGTTTCTAGTAAACTACGAAACCCTAAAAAGGGTAAATTGTTTTACTTATTTGTAGATTTGTTTATTCATTGATAATTTGTTTATGACTTTTTAAAAAAAAAAATTCTTAAAAAATTTAATTCTTTACTTTCCATTCCGGAGTTACATTAGCGAAAACGCACGTGCAACCTCATTTAAAAATCAAAAGCCTCTAGTAGTAGGTATATGGCAAGTTTTTTTGTTTCCCCTTTTAAGGCGATGACTGACATGACCCCGTCGACATGCCACGCCGTGTGACATACCGTCGAAATAAAGGCAATTCTTTTAAGCTTTTTCACAACATGTCGCGGTGGTAGTTTATCCATAGACCAACAATTATCAGTTAGTTCGAGGTGGCATTTTTTTTAGCTTAGCTACAGAGTATCACGTCTACGTTACATTCACTTGCACTTCCAAAATGCCTACCAAGCGTCGTATAATACGCGTATCACGCCAATATTCCTTGCGGAGTAGTTTTCCAAAAATAGCTTCATTTTAAAATTTTAGGAAGCCATAACAATGCTAACTATAGTTATCCGTAGGTATAGAAAGCACACCATAATGTTCTGTATTAGAGGGAAGCCCATGGTTAATATTGGCCAGTTATGACTGTTGATGGAAAGAAAGCAATCACAGACAAAACATATATATCAACGAAGCAGGTGATTCACAATTTTGCCGCCTCGGATAAAGCCTACAGTAGTGTAGCGGTTAAGACGTCTGACCCCGCTTGTGATAAGACGTGGGTTCGACGCCAATCGGTGGCGTGAATTTTTTCCAATTGTTTTTAGGGTTTCGTAGTCTACTAGAAACCCTTATAGTTTCGTCATATCTGTCTGTCTGTCTGTCTGTCTCTGTCTGTCTGTCTGTCTGTATGCCGCGCCTTCATATATCTTCGCCAGTTTTAGAGCTATCGACATAAAATTTGGTGAGAAGACAGATCGTGTTGACCCAAATATAGAAATGTTAAGAAAAAAATATTTTAAATGTTTTTTGGACATTTCCCATACAAGTGAAAGGGGGGCAAATTTTTTTTTTCTTCTGTAATATTCAGTAGGGTATCGCTGAATAGGTCTTTTAAAATTAAGGTGAGATTTCTTTGAAACAAAGTCACTAAAATGTTTCTGTCACGAGATATTTGCTTTTAAAAAGGGCGTTTTTGACCCATAATTTGTTTCAGCTGTAACTTCTAAAGTATAAACGCTAAAAACTTGAAATAAATATGGAATATAGCTTACAATCTGAAGTTACAATGAAAACTATAACGGATATTGTACCCTTAAAGGTTTCAGAAAAAATTGAGTTTTTCTATTTGCGGTTGGTCATCATACTGCTGCTAACAAATCAGCAACGGCAACAAAATTAAGTTTGTAATGCTGGAAAACCTGATATTTAAACGTTGACTACGAAACCCTATTACACGCTCTTGGCCGGTTTTATTCAAAGAATCTGCCAAAACCTTGCTGCGTTTCGATGGTGGTATAGAACTTTAAAATTAGGTCCTTTTGTATTCAGTGCAAATATTTCCAGGGTGCGTTCTACTCGTGAAACTGGGCAACTATTCCTAGTTTTTTTTTAACAAATGTATCCTCCCATACAAAAATGTTCAAAACTTATATATCTTCGTATGGAAGGTCCAATAAATTTTTCGTATTGCCAAAGAATTATACTAAGTAATGTTGTTCGGTTCCACGAATAGAACATAAGACCCTGAAAATAATTGCACTATAAGTATTTACATGTAGTCTTAGAGCAACTACTAGATCAAATATGACATTATGTTACAGAAAAAGTGTACATGGTCGATGATCATAAGAACTTTAAGTTCTATGTACTCGTAATAAAATGTTTTACAGCTTCAATAGTTCACTAATTTCAATTTGGGAATACTTTGGTACTGAACCGTGTTACGTAATAGGTTTTAGAAAACTTGTTATATATTTTTGAAGCTATCCCTTTCTGACCTGATTTTAGCGTTCCTATTCTATTTTTTTATTACCTATACAAATTATTTTTCTTACACAAATAAATGGTTTATATCATGATTGCGGAAAAAATATTTTGCGAGTTCATTAAAAGGTGTCAGTTTATCAAAAACACAAAGCCGTTCAGATTTTATCAACCAATCTTCAATCAATATTTTTGACAACAATCAGCTGTTATTAATATTCTCACACAGTTCGGTGTGACGTTTAAAAATGGTCCATTCGCTCTGTTTCCTTGTACTCTTGTGTATTAATGGTGTTGCTACCCTTATCTCCGCCCTAGATACCATAGCTGCTGACTCTGCCTGCCAATTGGTAAAAAAAGTTTTATTTAGTGCTTCAAACACTTCAGCCTTATACACAGCCAAGCCATTCTTTATGTTGTCAGTGATTGTCATCAGGGCTTGATGCTTTCAAAATATACACTTATAGGTTATCTCCACATTTGCATTCCGAGTCTGTTATCCCAAAAGTTACACTTAAGCAATCGAGTGCATTTGTATGTTCGTTCAGATTGTTCAGTAGACCTTAACAGGTTGTCATGTTGCGGTAAACTTCTCTTCACTGTCACATGTCAACGATGCCAGGAAGGCAGTAGCAATAAATAGTCTAGCATAAGTATAACCAAACTCTCGATAACAGAATGTTTTGGTTGCACTTTACAGTACCTTATCATACCTTTTTTGACCTCTGGTTATCTCACTGTTGCTACACCTGATGCCACAACTGATGACGTGACGACTCTGCCAAGATTTTGCTCACTAAAAGGTGCAAACACATGAATATGTTGTTGAATAATCTAGGTGTTTGTTTTCTTCTTTAATTACTTTAACTTACACTCCATTTAACTTTGCTAATGTCGATATTGTTGAAAAATTGCATAACGGTCCTGCCTTGTTATTAGTTTTTTTCATAGAAGAAATCAGTTTTCTTGCTCGGCAATCTAGTGGAAAATCTCGTTGCACTATTCCTGTCACTGGAACACGTGACGGTTCCACGCCTCCCCTTCAAACCTTCAACAGTTTCTGTAAACTCGTCCATCTCTCGAATAGAAGGAACTACTTTTGCAAACAGCAAAGTGTATGAGCCACCTGGAACACTGGCATGCGATGTAAAATAATTGTTGCTTAAGTAGTGTATCACAACTGGAGTTGCAGTCGGAACTCTATTGCAGGTACAACCCAACTGACAATTTTTGGTCGTATAATGGTCAAGACAACGTTATCGTTACGTCTTGAAGTCGGATAGTTTTGGTCGTATAGTGGTTATATATATGTTTATACGACGCGATTTGGGCACAAATTATATGACTTTTGTCCGTATAAAGATCGTATTAAGGTCGTATTAATGGGCTTAAGTCCGGTAAAAGTCATATACAAGTCTGTTTCGCGACGTATGGTCGAATAACATTCGTATAGGTGACTGTTATTCGACCATTTAGCCGTGTAGTGGTCGTATTATTGTCTTTAAACCGATCAAAAGTCGTGTAGTGGTCGTATTACTGACATTTATACGACCTGAAATCGCGTAGTGGTCATCGGCGTTACTTTATCGTGCACGGACTTCAGTGTGGTATCAAACGAGTGAAAGTGAGGTTAAAGACAAACAAAATCATTCAAAATAATTAATGTCTGCCATGTTTGTTATCGAATATAATCTGAAAAGTTGTGAATGGTGTTATGAACTGTTTAGTGTTGAGTTTTCAAGTGGGAAATTGTTTTATCGACTATTTTGTGTTATTATTCAAACAAAATTTTAATGCCCCCTACAAATAATAACGATTTGAATTATTTTATTTATGTTATTAATTCATTATTTATTTATATAACGTTTATACAACTTTATGGCGTGATCGCGACTGTTAAAGGACACTTTATGACTAAAGGTCGGGTTATATGACTAGAAACCATTTTCTGTCCGCCATTTTCAGGGTACCGTTTAGAAAGTGAAAACCTTGAAAGACATTGTATTGTACAGCATAATACTAGCCGACAGTATAATGTACACCACACCAGAGGAACACAATACAACATTATGGATGAAATCAAAACAATGTCGACATCCTTCACCCCGTACCAAAAATGTACGGGGGTGTAATGCACGACATTGTGATCGGAGACATCACGTGAGTAGTAGCGTAGTGATTGGACTTGATCGATAATTTTACATACATTCCTAACTAAATCGATATCGTTTTTATCTATTTATCTATATATATAAAAGGCAAAGGGGATAGGTCATAGATCAACGCACAGGCTAAACCTTTAGAGCTAGAAGCGTGAAAATTGGCATGCGTATTTTATAAACATTGTAGGCATCCACTAAGAAAGGATTTTTCGAAATTCAACCCCTTAAGGGGTAAATCAGGGGATGAAAGTTTGTATGAAACTTTTTATTCTTTTGATATATTTGGCTAAACTTTCGTACTATGAAAGATCTTAGACAATAATTAAAGACGTGTTTTAGCGTTTTCCAAAATTCAACCCCAAAGCGTGTAAAAAGGGGGATGAAAGTTTGATATTAACGCGCCGGCCGGACCCTTAGAGTCACAGACTTAAAATTTGGCACACTTTTTTCTGATGTATAGAAGATATCATTATATTCAAAAGTTTTCAAAAATTGGACTCCGGGGTGTCAAAATAGGGTTGAAAGTTATGCAATGCTGAAAAGGCCAAATCCTTAGGGCTAGAAGCTTGAAATTATGCATGCATATTCTTTACACAACGTAGGTATCCACTTAGAAAGCACATTTCGAAAATCAACCCTTAAAGGGTAAAACAGGGGATGAAAGTTTGTATGAAACTTTTTATTCTTTTGATGTATTTAACTGAACTTTCGTACTATGGAAGATCTTTAAAAATAATTAAAGACGTGTTTTAGCGTTTTCCAAAATTTAGCCTCTAAGGGGGTAAAAAGAGGGATGAAAGTTTGATATTAACGTGCCGGCCGGACTCTTAGAGCTACAGATTTGAAATTTGGCACTCTTTTTTCTTATGTGTTGTAGATATCATTATATTTAAAAGTTTTCAAAAATCATACCCCAGGGTGTCAAAATAGGGGATGAAAGTTATGCAATGCAGAAAAGGCTACACCCTTAGAGATAGAAGCTTGAAATTTGGCATGCGTATTATTTTAATAACGTAGGCATCCACTAAGAAAGGATTTTTCGAAATTCAACCCCTTAAGGGGTAAATCAGGGGATGAAAGTTTGTATGAAACTTTTTATTCTTTTGATATATTTGGCTAAACTTTCGTACTATGAAAGATCTTGGACAATCATTAAAGAAGTGTTTTAGCGTTTTCCAAAATTCAACCCCCAAGCGTGTAAAAAGGGGGATGAAAGTTTGATATTAATGCGCCGGCCGGACCCTTAGAGTCACAGACTTGAAATTTGGCACACTTTTTTCTGATGTATAGAAGATATCATTATATTCAAAAGTTTTCAAAAATTGGACTCCGGGGTGTCAAAATAGGGTTGAAAGTTATGCAATGCTGAAAAGGCCAAACCCTTAGGGCTAGAAGCTTGAAATTATGCATGCATATTCTTTACACAACGTAGGTATCCACTTAGAAAGCACATTTCGAAAATCAACCCTTAAAGGGGTAAAACAGGGGATGAAAGTTCGTATGAAACTTTCTATTCTTTTTATATATTTAGCTGAACTTTCGTACTATGGAAGATCTTTGAAAATAATTAATGACGTGTTTTAGCATTTTCCAAAATTCAATCCCCAAGAGGGTAAAAAGAGGGATGAAAATTTGATATTAACGTGCCGGCCGGACCATTAGAGCCACAGACTTGAAATTTGGCACACTTATTTTTGATGTATATTAGATATCATTAAATTCAAAGTTTTTAAAAATCATACCCCGGGGTGTCAAAATAGGGAATGAAAGTTATGCAATGCTAAAAAGGCCAAAAACTTAGGACTAGACATTTTGAAATTTTGTGTGCGTATTCTTTATACAACGTAGGTATCCACTAAGAAAGGATTTTTCGAAATTCAACCCCTAAAGGGGTAAAAGAGGGGATGAAAGTTTGTGTGGAGCTTTTCATTCTTTTGATAAATATTTGGCTGAAATTTCGTAATATGGAAGATCTTTGAAAATAATTAACGTCACAAGTGAAAATAAGAAATAGAAAAAATGTCATACATCGACCGGGAATCGAACCCGGGCCGCATGGGTAAACGCCCCACCGCTCTGCCACTGAGCTATCGATGCACCGTCGATGAATGGCAAATTTTCTATCTCTTGATGCTCGAAGGTGCATCGATAGCTCAGTGGCAGAGCGGTGGGGCGTTTACCCATGCGGCCCGGGTTCGATTCCCGGTCATTGTATGACATTTTTTCTATTTCTTATTTTCACTTGTGAGAATAATATAGCACTGTGAGTGCATTAAAATCCCAATAGATGAATTAAAGACGTGTTTTGGCGTTTTCATAGATTCAACCCCTAAGGGGGTGAAAAGGGGATGAAAGTTTGATATTAACGTGCCGGCCGGACCCTTAGAGCCACAGACTTGAAATGTGGCACACTTATTTCTGATGTATAGTAGATATCATTACATTCAAAACTTTTCAAAAACCATACCTAAGGGTGTCAAAATAGGGGATGAAAGTTATGCGATGCTGAAAAGGCCAAGCCCTTAGGTTTGAAATTTTGCATGCGTATTCTTTAGACAACGCAGGTATCCACTAAGAAAGGATTTTTCGAAATTCAACCCCTAAAGGAATAAAAGAGGGGATGAAAGTTTGTATGAAACTTTTTATTCTTTTGCTAAATATTTGGCTGAAATTTCGTACTATGGAAGATCTTTGAAAATTATTAAAGACGTGTTTTGGCGTTTTCCAAAATTCAAACCCTAAGGAAGTAGAAAGGGGATGAAAGTTTGATATTAACTTGCCGGCCGGACCTTTAGAGCCAGAGACTTGAAATTTGGCACATTTATTTCTGATGTATTAGTAGATATCATATATATTCAAAAGTTTTCAAAAATCATACCCCGAGGTGTCAAAATAGGGGATAAAAGTTATGCAATGCTGAAAAGACCAAACTCTTAGGGCTAGAAGCTTGAAATTTTGCATGCGTATTCTTTAGACAACATTTTTTATCTCCTGATGGGAAAGAGAGAGGAAGAGGTATAGTGGCATGGGGAAAACCAATACCAATACCAAGACCAGGACCGAGGCCTTGACCAAGACCAGGACGGAGACCGTGACCAATACCGAGACATATACAAATGATAATATGCGACCGAAGACCGAGACCGTGACGGAGACCGGCCCTTAAACGAAGAACAAAACCGAGATCGAGATCGAGACCAGGACCGAGACCGAGATCAAGACAAGGCCGAGACTGCGACTGAGACCAAAATCGATAGCGAGGCCGAGACCGAGACCGGCACCGAGACCTAAACCGGGACCAGAACTGAGACTGAGACCGAGGCTGAGACCGAGACCGAGGCCGAGGCTAAGACCGAAAGCAAGACCGGGACCGAGACCTTAACCAGGACCAGAACTGAGACCGAGACCGAAAACGAGGCCGAGACCGAGACCGAGACCGAGACCGGGACCGAGACCTAGACCAGGACCAGAACTGAGACCGAAACCGAGACTGAAGACAAGACTTAGATCGAGATTGAGACAAGGCCGGGACTTCGACTGAGACCGAGACCGAAACTGAGGCCGAGACCGAGACCGGGACCGTAGATCGGGACCGAGACCTAGACCAGGATCAGAACTGAGACCGAGTCCGAAACCGAGGCTGAGGCTGAGGCTGAGGCTGAGACCGAGACCGTGACCGTGACCGTGACCGAGGCCGAGGCCGAGACCGAGAGCGAGACCGGGACCGAGACCTAGACCAGGAACAGAACTGCAACTGAGACCGAAACAGAGACCGAGACCGAGACCGGGACCGAGACCAGGACCAGAACCAAGACCGAGACCGAGACAAAGACCGAGTCCAGGACCAGAACTGAGACCGAGACCGTGACCGAAAATTGGGCCTGGACCAGGAACAAGACCATGACTAGGACCAAGACCAAGGCCAAGTCCACCAAGAATATGGAATGTCCGCTTGCACTGGAAATGTTTCATAATCTTCCTCATGGCGTCGTAATCATCATAACTGAGGGTCGTGATGGGAAATAATTTTCCTCAATTCCATCGCTGCCTGTCTTTGACGACATAGGGCGCTGAGCGTATTTGATTAGACCACCTAATTACACTGCAACCTCTTGGTTGTTTTTTCGCCATCGACTTTTCCAGTGATCATGAGTTTGATGTTGCCAAAGAACTCAAGGACCCTTCTTACGCGTCATGTTTTTTGGGTTTCGTAGTCTACTAGAAACCCTTATAGTTTCGTCAAGTCTGTCTGTCTGTTTGTATGCCGCGCCCTGATAACTCCGTCAGTTTTAGAGCTATCGACATCAAATTTGGTGTGAAGATAGACCGTGTTGACCCAAATTTAGAAATGTTGAGAAATGTACAAGTGAAAGGGGGCAAATAACAAAATTCTTCTGTAATATTGAGTAGAGTATCGTTGAATAGGTCTCTTAAAACTAAGGGGAGGTTTCTTTGAAACAAAGTCACAAAAATGTTTCTGTCTCGAGATATTTGCTTTTAAAAGGGGCGTTTTTGAGCCATAATTTGTTCCAGCTGTAACTCCTAAAGTATAAAAGCTAAAAATTTGAAAAAATATGGAATATACTTCTCAATCTGAAATTACCATGAAAACTATAACGGATACTGTACCAATAAAGATTTCAGAAAAATAAAAGGTTTTCTATTTGCGGTTGGAAATATACAGCTGCAAACAAACCAGCATCAAAATTAACTTTGTAACGCTGTATAACCTGATATTTAAACGTTGACTACGAAACCCTATTAGTGGGCGTGTCTGACACGCTCTTGGCCGTTTTTTTTTTTCAATAGTTTGTATTGTTGACGGTAGCGCCAAGGTACCACAAATCAAAATACATTTTCAAGGGAGACACCTAGAGACTCAGTGCCAGGCTTTTCCTTTCTATTATATTAATGAAGTGGATAAATTGAATTGAATTGAACCATTTCAACGTAATGTCGTCTGCATATCAGTGAATAGTGATTTTAGTGCCCTCTCAGTTGTTTGCCTTATGATGTGTCGCTTAGAATACGCAACTAATTAATAAATCCCTATGAGTACGCGGGCGAAGCCGCGGGTAACAGCTATTCTATTCTATTCTATTTCAGCCTATTGCAGTCCACTGCTGGACGTAGGCCTCCCCCAGGGAACGCCATAAGGCACGATCTCCCGTTTTTGCCATCCAGTCGCTACCAGCCGCCTTTTTCAAGTCATCGGTCCATCTGGCCGGAGGGCGTCCAACGCTACGCTTGCCGAGGCGTGGCCTCCACTCGAGAACCCGCTTACTCCACCGTCCGTCGGTTGTACGACAGATGTGGCCAGCCCACTGCCACTTCAGCTTGCTACACTTCCAGACTATGTCCGTCACTTTGGTCTTTTTCGGATGGCCTCATTCCGGACTTTATCCATTATAGAGATACCAAGCATAGACCTTTCCATAGCTCTCTGAGTGACATGTAGCCGGTGGGCCAGTTTTACTGTCAAGTTCCACGTCTCGGCTCCGCAGGTCATGACTGGTAGGACGCATTGATCGAACACCTTGGTCTTAAGGCATTGTGGCAAAGATGATTCGAGGATGTGACGCAGCTTTCCAAATGCTACCCAACCAAGCTGCACTCTTCTGGTGATTTCAGCCTCAAAGTTGTCTCTTCCCATCTGCAAAGTTTGCCCAAGGTACACGTATTTCTGGACAACTTCAAGGACTACACCTTCGACGGAGACCGGCTCGGGGATTATGTGTTGATTGAACATGACCTTCGTCTTATCCAAGTTCATCCCAAGTCCAACACGTCTCGAGGCAGAGTTAAGACTAGATAGCATTTTTTGCAGGTCCTGCAGCGATTCGGCCATTATGACTATGTCGTCGGCAAAGCGGAGATGCGTGAGACTTTCGCCGTTGACGTTGATGCCCAGTCCATCCCACTGTAGAGTTTTGAAGACATCCTCCAATGCGTTGGTGAAGAGTTTCGGGGATATAACGTCACCCTGTCTTACACCACGGAGCAGTTGGATGGGTCTTGTATTATGGTTTTGTACTTGAACGGACATCGTAGCCATTTGATAAAGGCTTCTCAGCACCTCCACATACCGCCAGTCGACTTGGCACCGCTGCAAGGACTCCAAAACAGCCCAGGTTTCGATAGAGTCGAAGGCTTTTTCGTAGTCCACAAAAGCCATACACAGTGGTTGGTTATACTCCTCTGTCTTCTGTATAACCTGCCTTACAGTATGGATGTGGTCCACGGTACTGAAGCCCTTACGAAACCCGGCCTGTTCCGGTGGCTGAAAGGCGTCAAATCTTGATGCCAGACGATTCGTGACGACTCTCGAGAACAGCTTATAGACGTGGCTCAGAAGTGTGATCGGCCTATAGTTTTTGAGAAGCGTTTTGTCTCCTTTTTTGAAAAACAATGCCACTACACCTCTGCTCCACGCCTTCGGGGTTGTCCCATTGGCTATTACAGAGTTGAAAACAGCTAGTTTAAAATAATATTCTTTATTGAGCTTAGTCGCTCAATTTGTTCGCTCCAACTCTAACCTTACCTAACCTAATGTTTTGGAATTGTGTTAAAGGTTGTCTTTTATTGTGGAGGGCTGCACCCCCCAAACCACCGTCTCGCCTCGCTGGGTTGCCTTGTATGTTAGGTTTGAATAATTAATCTACAGGGAGTTAGGAAAAGTAGTCTGTCTCATCGTATAATAAAGTATGTTAAGGGTGTTCAAATGATTTAAAAAAAAATATTTGATGATAAAAATATTTTTAAAATCTTTTAATCAAATAGTTTAACTCTACAACACAAAGCGCCTTACAGTGTATGTACTGGCAATTACCACGCCAATAACTATGCATGCACTGTTCCTTCACAGCGCGTAATAAGATCTACAACACTGCAACCGCAGCTGAACGTGACAGTAACAATGTGCTCTATCACGCTCAGACCTAGGGTTGAAAATTTTATTTTTTTAATTATGTTTTATGTAAAATATTTCTAATTTATTTTTTAAACATGGTCAAGATACTATATTATACCTGCGTAACAGAACTTGTGGTATAAAGGAACGTACTACTTTTCATAACACCATGTATAAGTCAATTACAGCCAACACTGTCACTTCACTTCATCCGCTGTGAAGTAACCTGTTTTGATTCTATTTGTAGCACTGTACATTATTATTCTGGGCCCGTATTTCAAACCTATCCATAATGCCGTACATTATTCTGTTGTACAATATGTTGTCGGGCATTATCGTGTCGTGCATTGAGTATATCGTGCATTGTATGTACTCCACGGAGGAAACGTGGTGAGACGTAAGATAACATCTGTCAGACAAGTGATAGTCAGCCGTAATAGATGCGACGAGTCCCTATAATGTACGACATTGTATTGTACAGCATAACTATTGCTGACAGAGTAATGTACGACATAATGAAGTACGACATGATGAATGGAATCAGGACCAACTAAAGCCCCGTACAAAAAATGTACGGGGGTGTACTACACAACATGATGAACTATTCTCAAGGCTGGCAGTAGTGATCTGATTTAATCGTTAATTTCACATACCTACTAATCAATGCCATCTTCCTGCCCTCAATGCAATTACCTGGGGTCAGTGCAACACGTTTTGTTGAACACAAAATCGTGTTGCAATGGATTTGGCTTAATTTTACGACTGTTTGTCCATCTGTTTGTCCATTCGTCCATCCGTCCGTTCATTCATTCATTCATTCATCCATACATACATCCAGTCTGTCCGTCCGTTCGAACATATATTTCCTATTTTATTACCTACGGAACCATGGCCACAATAATTCACACCACAGCGAGGTCAAGTAGTTGTTAAGAAGTATTATGTACGACTACTAAACAATTAAAAGGTTTTTAAGAGTCATATAAATAGCCTTTTAGGACTTTTAGTCGTTTAATCGTTACGTTACACCACGTTTATACGACATTGCGTTGTGTTTCAGGTAATAATATGTTCATAATATAACTAATGATTAAATTACAGCTGTAGGCTTGACTGAAAGTCATATAAAGGTCGCAATGACGATTTCTATACGACTGTGCGGTTTATTAAAGGAAGTAATATGACCTTTATACACCTAATGGTCAGATAACAGTCGGTGGCCTGACTAAGAATCATCTTACGGTCGCAATAGCGACTTTTATATGACTTCGAGGTTTATTACAAGTAATACGACCTTTATATACCTAATGGTCTGGTAACAGTCGGTGGCATGACTTAAAGTCATATAACAGTCGCAAAGGCGACTTTTATGCGGCATTTAAACAAGAAATTTACTCGACTTTTATACGACCTTTATACAACTTATGGTCTGGTAACAGTCGCTGAACTGACTAAAAGTCATATAACGGTCGCACTGGCGACTTGTATACTACTATACGGTTAATAAAAGATAATGATACGACCTTTATATACCTTACTAGCTGCCCGTCAACGGTTTCACCCGCTGCAACCTATTATTCCGCGGGAAAAAAGCATTATTCGCCGAGAGATGTCGCTGTTAGTTTTTGGCGAAAATGTTTAAAACGCGAATCGGCTCAGTCACGCCACCTATTTCAAAAATATTGGAAAATGCGTGATCCCGTGGGAATGAGACATTTTTCCGTGGTAAAAAGTATCCTATGTGTTATTTTAGATGCCCTTTTATATTTCTGCAAAGTTTCATGTCAATCTAATCAGCCGTTTTTGCGTGATGTCGTAACAAACACACACACAAACATCCGCATTTATAATATTAGTAGGATGATCTAGTAACAGTCGGTGGCCTGACTGAAGGTTATATAATGGTCCAAATATCGACGATTAGTCCTATAATTTAATCGTATAGCAATCATTTATACGACCTTTATACGATGGTCGTATAATTAAGTCGTATAAACGTTTACACGACCAAATTATACGACTTCAGGCGTTTACGACTAAAAGGTCGAATAAGACACCACTACACAACTCAGTGAAATTCTTCTTACCACTATACGTCCTTTATATAACCAAAAGTCGTTTAGTCTGTTTTTTATAGGACCAAATTGTTAGTTGGGAAGCTATGTTGAGAGCTTTTAATATTTCACTTTCACTATCCACAGCCACCATCGGAATTTCATTAGGTCGATGACGATTTGCATGGGTAGATACTTTTACAATCGGGACTTTTGAATAAGCACCACATTTGCATTCTGCGGTTGTCGGTTCAAGTATGACGCTGGTGCATTCGTAGGCTGCGTTTGAATCTTCATAATAAACCTTAACAAGAGTCCATGGGCCGATAAACTTGTCTATATCATTACACTTGGCTAATGCCAAAAAGGCAGTAAAAATATGTAACTTAAACATTCTTGAGTCTTGAAAATCTTCTTAACTGTGTCTTTGTTATCATTGTTCAGTATTTTATAGGACCGCACGTTATCATTGTTTACTTCAATCTCATTTTAACAAAATATAGTTACACTTGCTTAAAATTAATAAAAAATATACCGACTTCAGAATAAATACTGTTAAGGTATACACCCATATTTTCCTTCATTATCATTCATTTATTAATCAACAAGAAATTGTTGAAACTTTGTAAATGAGTTCCAAACATTCTTTAGCTTTCAATTATTTATGAAGTATATTACCTATTTACTACGTCACACTTTGTTTTCAAAGTCTGTAGAACTTTGTACCTACCTAACCGATAGCACACTGGCCTCTCATAACACCCAAAACAAAAAAAATAATAATTGGAGAGTTAGCTGATAACCAGAGCAGAGGTGAAAAAATAATAAGATAAGGTTCTTTAAAGTGCATTCAAAATATTCTGATATCGAGAGTTTGGGTAGACTATTAATACCGAATAAAAATTAAGGCACAGTTAATAATATCTTCAAGACATAAGAATGTTGAAACTAATATTTTTACAGCATTTCTGGCATAACAGTAACGTTGAAAGACCTGATATTTAAACGTTGACTACGAAACCCTACTTGTGAGCGTATCTGACACGCTCTTGGCCGCTTTTTTGTATTAACTTTGTAACCAGAAAGTTAATATCAATTTTAGACATATCCAATTCCATTTTATGTTTATATTTCCAACCGGTACGTACCTACATACTTATGGTAGGCTTAAAAACCAAGCGACAGCGACAACGACGCCCGTCGTTGTCGCTGTCAAATGACTGGTTTGTATGGGTTTGTATGGGGAACCAGAAAGACCGAGCGTCGGCGTCGTTGCGGCGCGCCACGACGCCGTCACGTTGACAGCGCGCTGAGGAGCTTAGAGTTTGTATGGGATGCGGTCGGGTTTTTCTACAAGACCGCAGCGACAACGACGCCGTCAAAATTTGACGGCGTCGTTGACGCGCGTCGTTGTCGCGACGCTTGGAAAATAAGGGTACCATTATTGTTGAGTTGTCGTTTATTCACCGTCGTCGCCACATGTCATGATGTCAGCTTACATTTGGGTCATGTAGATACAGGATGCAAAAAAGCGGTATTTTGATCACATGAATTAAACTGAAATGACTTGGTCAGCTAATATACCTACATAAAATATATTTTGTATGGGAGGTCAAATCAACCTTTGTTCCCAGAGGTAAGGTATTGGCACCTTTGGATTTGTTTAAGAAAATGACAAAATACTTATTGCCATTATTTTATCAGTTCTCGGGATTGGTAAATCTCTTAGACTCCCTCCACACAGCGAATTTTAATCGCGTACGGCTACCTACTATTTTGATTATGGTACCGCGATTTATGAAAAAACAAGCAATATTTTCTTCCGTCAGTGCGGAACCTGGCATAAGATTTAGTGTGTTACAAAAATAGCTGTAAGGATAGAGCCTTAGTGATTGGGTAAAGTTCCTAATTTTACATCTGTAAACCCTTTCACTCGGTGAATTTAATTTTATTTATTTATTTTCAAAACACCCTGTATAGATTTATCAACCCTACGCGCGTGGGGTAAAAAACCAAATTGTCGACCCCCGATGACGGATCGCGCTCATTCCATTTGGTGCATTAGTGCGGTGGCGCGGCCGCAAAAATGTGCCCGCCATTATCCCCGGGCAGCAGACAAATCACGCTCATATGTGGACGGGGATAGTCACGCATACCCTTATGCGGCTTACAAACAAGTTTTTTTATTGAGTTTAAGCTAAGGCTATGCGACTGTCGTCGAAGTATGAAAGTGTATGGTGCACGGCCGCACACCGCACCGATACACTTTCATAATACGACTGTTCCGGATGGCCGCAGCCGCGTGTGGCTGCGATCGGCCGCACCTGGCAAACTCGCACCTTTAGGGAGTATTCTCACACGCACTTTTGTGATTGTCCGTTTTTTGACGAAAGCAGTTTACGAAACCCCGTATAAAAATCTATTATCACGCCACACGGCGCCGCACCTAATTGCAAACTGCGTGTGCAATTCACCGTAGAGTGGTTTTACTTGCATGAGTTAACTTTAAACTGACTGCCTCAGAAGCAGGGTTTAGTTTCGGGAGTATGTATCTGTGTATGTGGACAAGAAATGATTCTTTACGATCTACAGACCAAACAGAATCATTAATGACGCTGGCTATATTAAAATTTGATAAACACAAGATGGAGAATTTTATTCCCAAAACATAACTTTAAAATAACTGCAGTCGGACTTTTGTTTTTTTACAGGGTCGGGTGTTAGGAAAAATACTGCGTTCCTTTTGAGCGATGAACCAGCCCATGAAACTAAACAACTTTCCCCAAGAAACATAGGTCGAAATATGGAAAGAAATTTTGGACCTCCCATACCTAAGTGTGTCGGTCGGCCGCCAATTTTTTCTCATATTTCGGCCTATGTTCCCTTTTCCTAACACCCTGTATACATCTGCTTGTTACTTAGTGGGATAATGCCGGCAATTCGAGGTACACGTAATTTCCTTCACTTTTTATTTGAGCTCTAATTGACGGGAAGTAACAGCATTAATTTAAGGTAAGTAAAGAGAATGCCGCGTGGTGCCGGCTTAGAATAGCATCACCCCATATCTTTCCCGTGGGTGTCGTAAGAAGCGACTAAGGGATTCGAGAGTTTATGTGTATTGCGATTTTAGGCGACAGCCTGACAACCTGTCACTGTGGTGATAAGCAGTCTTTTGAATGATTCTCAAACTTTTTTCAGATGTGGTGTAAATAGCCATTTTTACAGCCATTTACGCTCTGCCTACCCCGCATGGGATGTAGGTGTAATATATAGGGCTACATTTAATTAAGTACAAATCTCTTGAGGGTGAGGTCTACTCACAAAACTGAACAACTTTTGTTAGAAACTTTTCTTCGATATATGAAAAAATAATTTGGGCCACCTATACAAAAATGTTGAAAAAAAGTGTCACTTAGTATGGGAGGCCAAATTTTTTTCCATATTTCGAAGAAAAGTTTCTAACATAAGTTTTGTGAGTAGGCCTTACCCTCAAGAGATTTGTACTTAATTAAATGTAACCCTATATTGTGCCTATATGTATGTACCTATGTAAGTTAGGACAATGTGTATGCGGAATTGCCAGCCATGATCATCTACGATTCCTTTATGCGAACTGCTGGTTGATAGATTAAGTTTGTCTCCACAGACTAATAACATGTAACATTAATGAACAGATTCCTCTATGTAATAAAGACTAAATATTTCAGTTACATAGTTTCAGTAACTGGTGGTGGTAATTAATTACTTTAAGTTAGTAGCTCTGCCGTGTGGTGTCTTCTTAGAAAAGTATCACCCCATGCCTATCTCTCCCGTGGGTGTCGTAATAAGTGACTAAGGGATTTCGAGAGATGGGGTGTATTGAAATTTTAGGCGACAGCCTGACAACCTGTCGCTGTGGTGATACGCATCTTCTAAATGACTCACAATTTTTTTGGTGTAAATGGCCGTTTTTGTTACCCCGCATTGGATGTAGGTGTGATGTGATGTATGTATGTATGTAAGTTAAGAGAATGTGAATGCCGAAATGCCAGCCATGATTACTCCAGTTAAAACATCTACGATTCCTTTATACGAACTGCTGGTTGATAGATTAACTTTGCCTCCACAGACTAATAACAGTTTGATGTAACATTAATGAATAGGTATATGTCTCTAAGTAATAATAATAAAGATTACATGTTTCAGTTACATAGTTTCTGTAGTGGTAATTAATTAGTGAAAAAGTTAGTAGGTATTTTCATACTTTTAATGCTTAGTAAGTTGCAACGCAAGTTTCATCGACGAATAAATAAAAATATCATTAGGTAATTTTAACTTATTTTTCTGGAAAGTGTATTCTATTTTGACTGTAAAAGCTATCTCCGTGGTCTATTATTCTAAACGTGTGTCTCAGGATCCAGATTTCTCAGGTTTAATTTGATTGCCTACGGATTCGATTTTAACTGGAAATAAACGGAATCTCAGGGGAAGTCATTATTTCTTGGATTTAAAATTGTCTCAGAATCATATTATGTTTTTTATCTGATTTTTCTGTCTTGATATTTTTATACTTAGAGATTTTTGACATTAGCAACCCTTGTTCTGTAACAAGTGCCAATCGCGAAAATCCAAAATAGGGCCGAGTGAACCTTCTGTAAACTCTCTATTTTGTGCTTCTGACATGGTTGTTTGACAGATCCAAAATTCCCCATTTATCACTTTTGTGTATTTGTTTACTTGTACTTGATTGTCCAAGATGATTCCTTGCTTGGAACGAAGGGCACAATAGCACAAGCCATCGGTCCCAGTTGCTTTCTAGATTACTAAGACAACTGATGGAAGGTAGCCAGTAAAAAAGTTAATTCTGAAAGTATACAAAAGCATGCACAAGTATACCAGCACTCACCTACTCTATTTTCCGTTTCCGTCGCCTCCAATTAGGGGCTTTTAGCGACAATGTCCACGGCAGAGCCACGTCGGGGAGAGTGAGAATTACCCTGACCGTTACTTACGTGACACCGTTCGTGTCTAACCGTTTTTGCGCCAAAAATATTTTGTCACACCTCTCAGTCTATCTATACGGCCAGTAGCAAAAGAAACGAAACAAAGAAAAATATTAGAACGTGACATTGGCCGAAAAGGTTTCTATACAAAAAAACTTTATCACAGACAGTTTACGACTTGAAAATGATTCGAAATTCAAATTGGTTGGTTGTTTTCTTTCTGGCCAGTTGTGTTGTTGTAGTTTGTTTAGGAGGAGTTGAAAGGAAATCAAAGGTTCTATCGAGAAGGAGGCGGTACGTCACATTTCCGGAAGGATCAAGTTTTTCGGTAAGTGTATCTGCAATATTGTATAAGCACTAATTCAAATTCTAAATACCTACTTAGGTATCATTATGATAATAATAATAACCTACGACTACGACTATCTATATGGATTGATAAAACAAAACAAAGTCAGTGTTGGCTAGAAAATTTACGGCACTTTCAACTTGCTTTTTAAGACTGCAATCTTCAAAAATCACTGCATCCGCGCCTGCAAAGTAATGATTAGCACTATAAAGAGGATAAATATCAGCCTAGGAACCTATTTTTTTCCAAATTAAAAGCTCAAGCCTTACAGGTGCTAAGAATCCAGAACATTTAATGTTATTTCCTGCTACAGGCTCATTTCTCACCCAGTACAATTGATGTAACGGCTCTGTTAGTACCTACACCCTTGCCCTTTCTATATTCATAAATCGTACCACAAAACTGCAAGTGACGTGAACGGATATTTTTTTAAGGAAAATGTGAATGGGAATAGGATACTACTAGTTGTTCTTGAAAATTGCTCAAATATATTGCTTTAGATTTCAAATGAATAAGTGGTCGTACTTTCTACTAGTGGCCCGCCCAGAAGTTTCACCCGCTACATATCCGTTTCCCGTCTAATTCAGGTCTTGGCCTGTAGCAAAAGTTGATTACTACGTACCAGAACAAGTGAATTATCATTAAAACTATAAGACATTATAACGGGTTTTAACTCACGGTAGGGGTATATTAAGGTTCCGTGGTTATTAGTGATAATAACCACGGAACCTTAAAATCAAGAGAAAAAATGAATTATCATGTTTAAAAACTTTTTCTATAAAGCCATTCCTATATCTCTTGAGCTTTCTGCTTCGTGGTAAAAGCTAGTCTCCTATTCATGCAAAATTGCTAAATTCATTTAGCAATATTAACACAGAGGACCAAGACGTCATTCGCGGCCCCCGATAGAGCCACCCTTTGAGCAATATAGCGTGTCAATTCGGTTTACCGAATGGCAAACCCAGTGTTGCCACCACCTTATATTTCTCGAACTTGACGTCCTTTTTTGACTCCCACGTGTTATTTTTAATTTTACCATTTTGTTTGTAAATCACCCATACTCTAATAATTATGATGATTTTGTACCTTCAGAATCGTCATGCTTAAATTTAAAACTTATCTTTATTATTTCAGTGTGCAGGATGTATGACAGTGGGTGTGATTGGTCAACCTGCACCGACTACAGCCCCAGGAACCTTCACGTTTGGACTCAACTGGGGTATTGCCTACGAGCTGCCCAACGCCACTGAGTCCCTCAGGTTAGTTAATTTATTATATTTTCATCGCTTCGTCTTCAGTTATAATTCTAGCTTTAATAAACTAACTAGAATTATATCTTTGACTCAAACAACCAAACGACTCATATAATATCGATTGAACTTTACTTGGTACGTTCGTTTGATCTTATAATTATTATCCTCATTCTTCTTATTATCATTATGTCATAATTAACATTTTCATTATGATCATCACCGTCATCACTATCTTTATAATTTTAAACCGTGAGATTCCTTCCAACGGCTACTTGTGACTCTTTTAAGCTGTTTCAAGTTGGGTTTTTAATTCAATGACTGACAGTAGAAAGGGCCTAACCTAAAAAAAAATGCTTCTTACAACTTTTTCGAATGATACCTGGAAAATAGTCATTAACAGCATTTTTTATTTCATATTTTCACAGTTTCTATCATCAAAAGTACAAGCTGAAAAAACCAGCATCTCAAAGAAGAAGCAGGCGAGAGCTGTATGGGAAACTTGAGACTCTTATTGATAAGTAAGTGTTGCTTCAGGTAACAAGTTTGACGAATAATATTGTACTATGGCATAATTATTACCATCTAATATGCATAAATTGTAATCATGCTTGTATCTTGGATGGGATAAATCATAAAAACTGATTAAAGAAATATTAAACGTAGAGGAGATAGAATACCTTTAACATTATAGATTTTTTGTCAAACGATTTTTTCATAGCACCTACTATCTCTGGACTATATGCATTTTTACGAAGGCATGTTTCGACTTCGCACTTTGGTTTTATCAAAACGTGTTGCGCCGACCCCATATATTTGGAATAAGTTCAGGATGATGATGGCTCTATGTTCTGGAAATAAAATGAGTGTAATACTGTTTCAGTATGGGCTACAACGGTCGAGAGTGTATCCTGAAGACCATCTGCGAGACAACACAACGCCTGGTGCCACATGGAGGCAACATGATCGAGGAGATGTTCCGGACTATTTTCACGTAAGTTGAAAATTCTGCTCTTACTAGGTATCGTATAATATACCTATCAAAATCGTTACTGTTTATTTGAAAATTCAGTCAGTTCAGTTTCAAGGACTGATGCAGCTTGTCTAATGCTTTCAGTTTCTTGGTCTGGACAGTTAGCACATCATCTTCGCATCGCAGAGTTTTTAAATCAATGATATGTAACTGTTTAATCATCGCTTTGTTACAGCTTACCTATGTCAAAAGTTCTGCCCGTGGAACCGGTTGAGCAGGCCATTTACGATTCAGCGCATCGCCTAGGCCGAATGTTGGAAAGCTGTGATATCTACAAATGCCCGTTGTCTTTAGTGGATTTAATAAAGGGGTACTATAATGCTCCTGCACCTACTGATGATGTCAGGCTGAAGCCTTGGTCTTTGTTTGACAGTACTATTGGTGCAATGTAGATACCTACCGAAAAGAATAATAAAACTCTGTGAACCTATAACTATGATAATTATTGTCTTTGTCACATTTATCCTATCTTTGATTTGGCCCAAACTGACCTACTGCGTTAGCGGCCGAATACTATCGAATATCGTAAAGTTTATAGTTCATGGATTTTAAATTAATATATAAAATGGAACCTGCTTTTAGTCTTGATATTCAGCGCAATTTATGTGCCGTATTTCATAAAATTGAAAATACTGTAATTTTCAAAATGTTGCAGCAGCTGAATTTCAAAATATTATGTTGAAAATTGTTTGAAATGGAAAGGAATATTGAAGGTAGAATAAAAATGCACGTCATATTATTAACGCATAACATTTAATATTTATAGTTCATTATTATAATACATTTCAATGTTAGCAGTAAGAATCATGAGTGTATTCATAATAGTATGTGGTAGTGCTTGATTTATTTAATTAATTTAACATTACAAAATGGGACTTAATCTAAATTCTTAAACGCTAAATTTCTTCATTATATTTTCGCGTTTCTTATACAATAATTTGCGTAACCTAACGTTTCATTTACCTATATAATTGCTTATCATCTATTTATTATACAATTTCATAGATTTCGTAAATTATTGAGCTATTATGACTTAGAATGTTCTATACGAACTTATTTTATACATAGCATAGTGCATAAACCTTACATAGGTATTGAGTAATTCTGCGGCTTGCCCCAATAGTCAAGATACAAACTCGAATGAACAAACATACTTGGCTATTTTCTAAATCTATATAAGTTGACTATTGAAATTTTTCATAGAAGTCTATTATTATTGTATTAAGTATGTAATTAGAATACCTTATATATTAAAATAAATTTAGGAATTTCTTCTCATGTACTATCTAATAACTATATTTGTAACATTAGTGTGGTGTTCGTTTGCAAATGTCGTTTTCACTGACCTTTTGTTGATGTAAAAATTTAAAGAAAATATTTTTAGCTAGGCAGCTGCTAGTATGACAAAATGTTGCTTGGGAATGATGAAAACAAGTCAGATAGTTTTGGTAGATACAAAAAATTTATTTCCTAATTTTCTAAACATTTTATGGGACTATTATCATATTTTCTTTAAATTTTTCCACAACAAAGTCGTTACTCGTGACGAAAAAGGTGAAAAACAATAAAATAACTAACTCAAAAAATTCATTGATTATAGTTCTAATAGAGGACATTAATTATTATCATTAATCATATGAGACGAGAAATTGAATTTATTGTGCATTCGCTATTTCAAGAGATATTCTGCTGAAAATAAGCTCCGATAAAGAAGCTGTTAATTTGATTAATAAAGCAAAAGGTTTAGAACTCTATGTATAATATTCTATAACCAAAAAATCAATCAAAAAATTTAAATCAGTGGGACTGTTTCCCAAACTTTTGTCATGGGTCCTGACCTGAGGGCCTGACTGGTAATGACGCTTTAACATTTATTTTATATACAAGTCAAGAATTGTGATCGAAATTATAGAAAAAGACATATAAATAAACCTAATTGTTTAGAACTTATTTTCTGCAGAATAATTCGTTACGCAACGAATGACAATTGTTACTTAACCTAGAGATTGACAGTGTTTACCTTCAAGTTGAAGTAAGGGTGATACAATTCAAACTAGGTACATTGATTGTGGCATCAGCCGTCATTCGTATTTTTTTCCGGTTTCATAATATAAATATTTTTCGTCAATAGTATCAGACTAAAAAAATACCGAAAAATTGTGCGGCGCGCGAGAAAATCGATGTAGATAACACAATGCTGAATTAATCATCCTTTCCTTCAACTTGATGACACAAAAAGTAAAAATAATTATTACTCGATCGATAGGTAGGTACATTAACCATAAGCACAAAATTTTACGTAAATATTAAAAAGTAATTAATTATCTAAATTGCTCATAGAATCAAAATTTACAAAGTTTTGCACACTTAGACGAATAAATTTACTTATTATAACTTGTTCGTGTGTCATAAAGTACATCTGCAAACCAGACAAGAAACTAAGCTGGTAAAAAAACGGACGAGAAAATTTAAAAAAAAAAAATCTAAAGTTAAATTGTTTGAATTGAACCAAAAAATTGGTTTTTATTTTGCATATTGCAAGACGGGAAAGAAGGGTAAAATAAACACAAACTCACCAATATTCCTATGAGTGTGGATGAGGATTATATATACAAGCAACTTAATGCCACAATCATAAAAAAACATGAATTTCAAGAACCAGTAATACTAGCTTACATAAACATAAAAATATTATCAATCTTAGTTTCTTGCTGAATCAGATTTTTGAAATCACACCAATCTAAATGACTATAATACTGTCAACTTAATATAGACCTAACCAAGGCACACGTAAAACTTAATTAAATAATGATAAGAGTACATAACATTATGTATAGAATCTTAAAGATATTTAGACTTCTGAAATAAGGTTGCCAAATCGTTTTTGAACGGATAACTTCAGAGCGAAATATTTTACACAAACGATTTTATAGCGTTAAGAAATTATTTTAGAAAGTTCATTTTCAAAGTGTTGGCAAGAAAAAAAATACTTCGTATTTGAGTTATCCTTCCGAAAACATGCCAGTATAAGGCGTCATAGCTTGGGCGTCAAAATACATAATATTTTATATTAAGATGCTTGTCTAAGACATTGTATCCAAGGCCTTCTTAGAAATCTATTACGTTATATTTTGTATCTAAAGACACATCTTTTGGCATTTATTTCGCTCTATTATATAATGAAATCATTTATTATCTTTACTTTTACAGATGGCATACAAAAACAACTGTATAGCATACCGTAAGATAGAATATTACAGTATCTTCACGCCTTTACAGATACAGTTAAAAACAGAGAACTTAAGAAGGAAGTTGGACAGTAGAGGTGATCGTGGTTTCATTTAAGTCTGTATTTACAATCTAATCGTGTTGGAAGCTCAACGCAAATTTCGTGTGGTTTTCATCTACTTACAAGTACACATTTTATTCTAAACATTATGCATATTACGAAAATAACAAATCAACAACTTGAAAATTAAAATACACAACGAAATATTGAAGATAAAATAAATTTGAATGTATATATTTAAAACTTTTTAAATAAGAATAAAGGCAAGGATATAATAGATAATATAAAATAGTAAAAAAGGTAAAATCATAAAGGGAAATGAAAATTAAGTTAATACTTACGTCGCTTTGGAAGACGTTCGATTAAACATGCGAATATGCCTAACTTACAAGGTATCTATAGGGTAAATAGTATTATTATATTGTTATATTATAAAGATTAAATGCGAGGAGAATTCGAATGAAATCAAAATGACGTGAAGAAAAGTGCATAAAAGCAAGAATCCAAAAGTGTTATTCTAGATCTCGTTGAACCTAATTATAAAGCGTTATGGATTACGTACCAAATCGGTTTTTGTCCTCCTTCCAAAATTATATTAATAAGTAATTATAAAACGCGTATACAGATTTAAGGTAAAAATGTAAAAGTTTTAGCTCAATACGGCGTTGGCAAACCGTAAAAATATTACATAAGGTAACATGCTTCGTATAAACATACAAAAACATATATAATTGTGTCATCGCTCGACAAAGTTATGATATTAAATGTTAAAGTACTATAATCCCAAATTCTGTAAAAATAATAAAAATCAATAAAATACTGATTAAATTAGATAAGGGTTTCCAACGCCTAATACTAAAGTAGGTATATTTGTAAAGTAATAAGAAACAACAAAACAATAAGTCTTTTCTATGGAACACTTTTATATAAAAGTAAAACAAAAGACTGTCACACACATTATCGGAACAGACAACGGTCTTATAACGTCCAATTACTACCTCTACGTTAGCACTAAAGATAAAGAAAGGAACATAGAAAAATAACTCGTCAATTATAAATATTATTTACTATGTTGATCTGCTATATGTACACGTCAACATTTCGGTAAGTTGATTCTTAAAATTACTGACAGCCATGTGACAGCTGACTCTGAGTTCTCAACTCCATCACTCAATGTAGATAAACTTGCTGGTCTAACCAAACATTCTGAACAAGGAAGAATTTTGCAATTTCATTTAACTTTTCGAAAGATCAACAACTGAATAAACTTTACTAAGACTAAAAGCATCATTTGAGCGTTGGCGTCCAATTACATTTGATTTGGCACAATCTTTGAAACAATTTCATATTCAATCTTTTAAGATACGTAGAAGTGGCAAAAATAACAGCAAGATTGCAATATCCAAATGTAACAACAAATTTATCTGACATCGCGTATTCGAGCTGACTCATTCGTCGACTAATTCTAAAACATTGAGAAGCTAAAATATACCACTTATTCTCGTATCCATTTAAACTTACTTACTGACAGCTGAGTCTAGCTTGTTGTTATTGTTAAATTTATTTACCTATCTACGCCAGATATATACGACAACACTACATTCTTACCCGTTTATCACCCGAAACACACACAGACGCAGGTCTGATTGACTAACAAGTCTCACGACAACCAAGAAATAAAGGAAGGTGTTACAAACAAAACAAAAATAAACGATTTCGTTTGTCTTTGAGACAATAACAAGTAAACAACCAAAGTTTCAGATCACAGAAAGAAACGAACAACTGGGATCAAAGGTACATACTCAATTTGAGCAAGACTTATTGAATTTTTTGAAAGAATTTTAAAACACCGTAGGTTACTTAGACATCCATATTAACCATAGGTTTATAAATCGTTGTATCAGCTCAGCTCATCCAGTTTTCGTAAGCCTAAGAGCATTATTTTGTAACCTACAAAATTAATTTGCTATTTTCTTTCACAAAGATTCTTTTTTAATTTAAAATATGAGTTATTGCAATATTGTATTGCCTGGGAACATGACACCCAACTTAGAACGACTACATAATTTGAAGTCATCGTCATATTTATACACACGTATGTACAATACAATATATATTCTTCCACTTAATATCCAATTACATTCAATATATTCATTCAGAGCAGTTCCACTCTTTCCTAAACAATTGTTAGCCTATGGTGTTTTAGTAAAATCTAACTATTATTAATTTGCAGTCATATAAAAATAACAACAGACAGTTTATTTTCTAGCAAATATCTACATTAAAAGATCGGATGATCGAGGATTAGTGAGGGAAGCCTGTTATGTGGACTTAGATTATTTATTGATAAATAGTAATTATTTTTAAACACTAAATTGGTGTAGTTTCGGTGCGTGCAATAGCACATTCCTACTTTAATATACCGACGTGACTGTTATCATAGAAAATTAACAGTTTAGTAACAGTAAGACGAACAATTCCATCGAAAATTCCATTAAAGAACTGGCTTCATAGGGCAAAACGACACGATTAGCGAAACGCCTGGTTTGTCTTCCATTTCCGTTAATATTATGAAATAATGCACTTCAGCCTTTCGGCCTATTTTGAAAGTAAATTAAGCGGCCTCTAACTGACCAATCACGTCCAATTTCGAACCGAGGCTTGAGGACTTAAAATTCTGATTGACTAATTAACTTTGAAGCGATCTAAGGCCCACCGCAATCCTTTAATCTAGACAGTCTGCAGGTGACTGTAAATGCAGGTCCTTATATTTTTGTAAATATGCTTTACAAAAAATATAATTCATTCAATTTTAATGTAGCCAATTTAAAGTTAGCTCTTCTCTATACTACGATACAGGCAAAAATTACTTTATACCAATCTCGTCTTTGCCAAAATTCCAACAGGATTTCCTTCTTCTTAATTTCTTGCATTTAGACTCTAGTATGCGCTGGCCCTAAATGGAAGGCGACTTTCCACAGGCTTTGCTTAACGTGCTGCTTGCCCATAAAGCCAGCAGCCGATATAAGTAATTCACTGAAAAATGTCTCCCCTAGGAAGTTCTAGTAGTAGTAACATTTAGTTCGTTCAACCTTTGGCGAGCTTTTGCGGCGTACCTATCGTATTAGGACCGTCTTCACATGTAGTTCGATTTCTTAATTTACAAATTTGGGCACTGATTAAAGCATTGTTTTTTTTTTTGTTTTTCAGCCTACGCTGTGTTTTTCTGAGTGGCACATAATTTAAATTGTAATATGTATATTAAATTTCTATCAAGGAGGATTGAACTTTATGTTGGTATGTTTTACAAGCTTTAAATTGAAGATAGAAACTTTTAATTTTACGTAGCAGTTTATCTTGAAAGTTTTAGTTTTGTGATTTGTACATTGATTTGGTACATACGAAAATGCTGTTTGTTTTTTTTCTGTCCTCAGGCTCCGTCAGTCCTATTGATGGTTTAAGAAATCGAACTACCATTACGTCTACGTTTACGCATATCCTAATCTAATCTAGCCAGTATTACGCATCAAACACAAACAGCTATACACATTCAGTAACACTTATATATATGAAGACGAATCACACAAACCAATATGAATTTATTTTCTATAACCATCCCTGTTTTCTTATCTGCTCGCTGGTTTTATTATTAATAACTCTGAGTTATCTAAGTAAACTTTATCTAATAAACATTATCATGATTTACTTTGACATATCAAATACGCGGCTCGAAATTTTTTTTATTAAGATAGTTTGCTACATTACCCTACTAGATGGGTTTAGTGAGGTGTACGCATATAGTGCGTGAAGTTATCCCAAATTATATTTAAAATCTCAACTACAAATGAACGTGTGACATGAATGAATCGGTTTATCTCGTCTCATATCTATTGGCCATACTTGGCAACATATCATATTTTTTGTATAACTTTGACAAGCTAATATTTTGAGTTTTGATTGTAAAAAATGTTTTGCAGCAATTTGAAGATTTTTTGAAGAAAATATATTAAACCAAATACACACATAAAACAGACACAAAAATGACTAAACACAAAGGCACAAATGCCCACACTAGAATTACTCGATAGTGTGAGCAGATTGGACACACACAAAAACGAATACTTACAAATAACACCCAGACCCAAACAGATATTTAAAAGTCATATCTGCATGACTAGGAATCGAACCTAGAGCCATCTGAGATATTTGACAGGATAAACTGCTTCAATCTGCAGATAGGCCGTCGTATACAAAAATACTACCTACCTATTCATAAAATATGACAATAAATTCTTTATATTTATTAAAGTAAACGTATAAAATTGTATTGCAGTCGATGTCCAATAGATAGTAGACAAGATAAGCCCCTTAATAGCAATTCAAATTAAATATCTAATATTGAATCTAATCTAGGTACAAATAAATTTCAGGTTACCTAAGTTACAGACTAGGGTCACAAACCTCAACAATCGTTTTACTATCTAAAAATGTAGTGGTAAGGTGCCCTTTAGGTGAATAAGACTTACGATCGGTGAAAAATTGTGAGAATTCAAACAAAGAGAAGACTTGTGTACTAAATTTACCCTGTACTCTAGGATTATTAGTGAATTTACTGTTAATTATTAAAATGGAAACGCACTTTCTTACGACGAAATTAAAGCGCGTGAACTAATTGTTCAGTCACATCATAATCGCGTATGACAGCTGTCAAAACTTATAGTAACGGAGCAAACAATGCAATTCCAAAATATACACCCGAAGTAGCGTAGAAACATTATAATACATTAGTAACGATTGGCATACAACTGGCAGCAGCTGCAATACTATTGAAAATTCTTGGCATCCCGTTTAAAAAATCTAATAAAAACAAGTTATCGAACTATCTAAGAATATCGACTTTTATAAAAATGTTATTTTACAATTGGCAGTCAACTGTGTCACAAATATATACTAGACAAATAATATCACCGTCGCAACGTGACTATACCTACTATATTTGGCATTATGATAAGTTTTTATTTCTCTTGACTAGGCTTTAGACCTATATCTACAACCCCTTATAACTTCATTACAACTACAGGGAATTATTACCATTCGTCAATTTATCGATATTGTCTTATGATTTTTACGCGAATACGTAGGTAGTTTATCAAATACTAAATGTATAATTCAAAATTACATCCACCATTATTAAATACAAGTCAATCTACAATGTCCGGCTCTCGTTGAGGACGTTTGCATCAACTATAAATTAGTTATGTCTGGTTGCTAATCGACGTCGATTGAGTATAGTTACCACTTTACATTACTTATATTACGAAATTGAGCTCGATTTTATTCGAAGTAAACCTTAAAATAAGTAACTGCTTATATGCACGTTAATGTTAACATCCCGAAGCACTATCGCAAGAAATAAATATAAACCCTAAAGATAATCTGTACAATGTTTGTGCGCTCGTATTAAACAATACCTGGAAAAGAAACTATTCCGATGACAATGTACAAAAGAACGTCGCTTAAAGTATAAACGTTACAGCGTCTTATACAAAAATAGTGGCGGATCCGGCGGTAACAGAAAACGGTCAAGTCTTGAGGTTGCTCCGTTCTCGAACATCGACGGACACAGTCTCACGATAGAGTTTTTATAAAAAGACGGCTTCGGATACGCCCGCGGCGTGAAACGTCCCACAGCGCACCGGGTGCTTGGCACCACACTTAGCACGAATAGTTCTCGCCTAGCAGTTCCCATCTGGGAGCTTTACTGTGATCATCCGTGCCACCACATGACGATCAGCTCCCAGAACGTCTTCGGCGGCGAGTGGCCGAAGACGTAAGACGAATTTCAGAGACCCGGGTCACCTTCGGAGCCCATCTTTAGCAGCTCCAACTTCTTCTTGGCGATCTTCGAGTAGAGGATGTCGATGGGTTTACTGTTGTCATAGAACGTGGGTGCTCGGAATATAATGAGTGCAGTTCCGAGCACACACGCTATCGTGAACAGAAAGAGGAAAATTCTGTCTAGTACCATCGCTACATACTTCCAGTCATCCTCCACCTAAAACAAAAACTTGGCATTAAAGTCGCATCTAAATTGAATATTGCGCAATACCAGATTAAAGCTGAAAGTTAAATTGTTTCTGGTCCAGAAGCATTAAATTGAACGTAGAAAATCCCATTGCAATACGTCTAGTTTTGGTTCATCGTGAAATCAGATACAACGGCATTGGCTTTGGTCCAACTGAGGGTTTTGTGATACGATTAATCTATAGGTGAACCTAAATGTATTGAGTAAAACGAGAAAAGGCATACTTACGCTTTCAAACTTATCCTTATTCTTGACGTGTTGGGCAATGAATCTGGAACCTTCTATAGTCTTTTCCATCTCTCTCACGTAGGGTTTTTCTAGAGATGGGCTGCCGTCGTCTAAGTCTAAGCGGCAGGGGGAGCCGGGGGGAGGGGAGAATAGCTCATCGTCGCCTCCGGGAGGAGGAGGCGGGGATGGCGGCATGCCTGGGAGGTCATACTCTTCGCAGCCCCACTCTTTGAACTTTCCGTCCATGTCGTCACCACCAAAAACGTCAGTGAGGACCTGCAATGATGACACAGTATGAGTATTTGTTACTTAGGTATATGCCTGCCTATGACTAGAAATAATTCAAATTGTTTCATATACTATAAAATTGGCACTAATAGTACATTACGTCACAGGCCGAGTA
The DNA here is from genome assembly GCA_024500475.1 of Phthorimaea operculella. Taxonomy (NCBI): domain Eukaryota; kingdom Metazoa; phylum Arthropoda; class Insecta; order Lepidoptera; family Gelechiidae; genus Phthorimaea; species Phthorimaea operculella. Next base: position 2,541,011 of record JANFCV010000019.1, on the reverse strand, counting down.
TATAGCAATTTCTGGTCGAGTGGCATTGGAAGGCCGAGACGAAGTCGAGGCCTTCTAAAGTAAACGAGACCAGAAATTGTTATTTCGGCCGAGGTTTGTATAGTGCTTTTCTCCAATTTGCAAGGAAACACATATTTAAATCGTGATAAAATTGACACTTTGTAACTTTTAAAGTTCGCAAAGCGTTGGCGCTGGTTTTGCTTACGTTCCGTTTCATAAAGAATGCGCGGGAAATTCACATTCAGCCTTCAAACTTCAAACAAATTGTGTTCCATAAAACACCTAATCACGAAAGTGTGAAGTTTAAGAACTCTTTTATTACCGGCCTAGTCCGGCAATTTCTATTACAGTCCTCTGCGCCTTGACAACATAAATGAGCCCATTGACGTATTCTTTTTTTAAAGTAATGAAGCTATTTCCGAGCAAATTGGAGAAAAGCTATTATCTGCCTAATTTCTACTTGATTTCAGTTTGTATATGGTTCCATCGAAATATCTAACATTTAAACTGATCAAATTGTGCGTGAAACCCATTTCAAGTAGAATTTACGTAAATTCCGTGTGAAGTTATCAGGAAAATAGCTGTTATGCAGACTAGGAGCGCAGGCAGTTAGTGAAGGCTGAATCGACTGGAGATTAAAACGTCAGTTCTCGTTCGTGAGGGCAGTGTATCGACGCAACGCGAGCGCGGCTTAAGCCGGCACACAATTAGGCCGGAGTGGAGGTTTCGGTTTCGGGCCTCGTATATATCGCGATCCGTCCGCAACCACCAGGGGAACATAAATAACAGGGCCGCTTTCGCTCGTTAAGCCCGCCGGCGTTGAGTAATAAAGGAAAATCGAAATGGAATGAAATTGGGCTGGAAGCGATATTTTCACGATACACACAGAGTACAATGGATTTAGAATACCGTTGAAAGGAACGTTTCCCAGAAGAGTCCCGCGGCTGACGACAATTAAAATGGTTATTGTTGAGGGCGGCTTCGACTCGACTGTAATAGCATCTGTTTGTATTGAATCAGTTCTGATCGAATGTTTTGAATGAAGGAATCGCTTCGAGAAAGGGCGTCGTGTTATTTTTTCGTTTTAAAAGGGATTCCGTCTGGAGAACTTCATTTTGTGCGAGAGAAAGCTTTTATTTTGTGAATTTAATTAAAGCAATCTGAGTTTGTTTTGGGAGTCGGGGAAAATAGGCATCGATATTATGAGAAGAAAATTGATGGCTAAAGGGTTTCGTAATACTAGCTTATTTAATTAAGGATAATTTATTATTATTTTTGGGTGTAGCGAAACATCTTTGAAGACAGAGCACTTCTGAGAGTTAGGAATTTAAGATATTGAGTTAAGATATTTCTTTGTGCTGCGGTTGTCCTCAAGGATGTTTTGCTACGCCTCCATATATTACCTCAGTCGGTTTATCGTTCTCATCGTCTTCTTCGTCAGGTGGTTTCTCAGGCCTCTGTATACACAATATTTTGGGTAAAAAATCTATAAAGACTTTCCGCACCCACGGAGCCATATGGTGGGTAACTGGCGACCTAAAATTTACGTTTAGCACCACGATAGTGACTACTACTGATAATGTGACTAGCATCATAGTGAACAACAAATATTTGCCCAATAGCGGGACTGTAAGAGAGGTCGGTGGGATAATTTCTGCTAAAAGCAAGAAGAACACAGTCAGCGACAGTAGGATAGAGATACAGAGTGAGATCTTCTCCCCTGAATCTGAGGGTAAATAGAAGACTAGGACTGATAGGAAGGAGATCCCGACGCAAGGGATGATGAGATTGACGGTGTAGAAGAGAGTCTTTCTTCTGAGGGTGAGGTTGAAGATGATGTCAGGGTATGGCTCTTCGCAACATGAGTAGAACTTTTCGTTCCTAGTGGCCGGAACCCTCATGATGTCCCACTCTACTGAGATGTAATATTCTGACAGATCTATGCCCATCCCTATATGATCTGAGTCCGGCGTTTGTTTTAGATGCCTCAAATCCACCTGCAACAAAGAGAAAGACATTTGTTAATTTTGATGAAAATTACAACAAGGTCTGCAGAATATCGTCTAGGTAGACTGAAGTTCAAAATAAAATTTCATGCCCTATTATTGTGTAGTAAGTACTATTAATTTATTCTGTATCAGGAGAAAATTCATCAATAATGTTCCTCTTCCTAAATATTCTTTCTAAGACCATGTTTTTCTATTTCCTCTGCGATTAAAAGCGATAAATACAGCCAGGCGTTCCGTGTTAAAACTCTCAACTGACCCATTCGTTATTAAGAAACCAAAGTGTTCCTATCCAGCCATTTATCGCTATCTCAGCTAAGTATCTTAGGTGCGAGTGAGATGGATAGCCCCTGGTGAACCTTAACATGGCCGATATAGGCTGCAGTCTTATTTATATGAAGTGAGGGAAGTATCAGATTTATAAGCTTCCGTATCTGCGATAGATGTTCGCGAGGAGGGGCAGGATGTTTGTACTACGTCTTAACATTTCGTAATTGATTGGTATTTTTGGAAGTAGATTTTATTTGTCTGGTCGATGCTTGCTATAAAATTGATTTACAAAAGAGTCAGTAGTAAAAAAGTGATCAGAAAAAATACCTATAGATTAGAATATCATAATAAGACTTCAAAGATGTTTTATTGCTTCGAGCATGAAAATGATAAAATACTTTCTTGAGATGTTCTTTTTTGTGTAACTAGGGGCATTTTTTTTTAAATTACGTTCTTTAAATATGTTTGCTTATGTCCAAAGATGATTGATGTCAAAGTAATGTGGCTATAAATGTCGATGGCAATTGATATAATTATTATTTTAGGATATGTTCTGGACTTAATTGTAGATCTTTTTTTTATTATCTGATTGATTGAATATTTCATAGGCAAAGTTAACGACTTCATGCCGATACCGATGACAAAAGCCAATCGGTTTCGTTTGGAGGAATTGTTTCACGATGGGCATCAACAGTCGCAAAAGGGGAAAAATGGCGTTTATAAAGGATTGAACAGTCAAAATAAAGCCGATGACGATGCCGATAAAAATAAGAGTTTAGAGGTTTATCGAAATCCTGGTGGTGTATTCTAAACCTCTCTTATCCTCTCATAAGCGTCTGGAACTCCATTCCAAAGTTTTTATCGGTTGCCGTCTCTCATCGCGATATCCTCGTTGTTCATATTATTTATTGCATGCCAATAAATATCTCCCCTCGACATTGTATCTGAATAGGCTTTGTTCAACGAATTTGATAACTTGGCTTTTATAAAGCTACTCTTATATACAAGTCGCTGACAGACGGCGAATTTTTAAGACGCAGAATGAATAATTTTAAAGACAGTGAAATAAATAAATACAGTTATCATTAAATATGTAATGTCCCTCCCCTACCCTACCCTAATTTTTTTTTTTTTTTACTAGTCTACCTACAAACGCGAAACACAGAATCCGAATAGATAAAATCCTACTTGGCATGGTTACTAGAATTGGGTTCACTGAGGTTTATGAATCGGCCAGGTGATCGTCAACCCTACGTTGTGTATAAGTAGTAACCCAAACTTCTTTGCTGATAAGGAATGGTGTGTCCTAACTAATCTAACCACTATTTTGGAGAATAATCCGCTTAACATAGCTTCATAAGAAAACTATACACCAATAAATAAATCAATTAGCAGCACCGTTAGAATATATTATGTAAGTAAAGGTACTTCAAGTCAAGGCGCAACTAGCACAGAACGACATAAAATAAAGTTAAGTAAAGCGCTGCCGAATCGATTCTACTTATAAGTCACTATGTCACTAGTACTTGAGTATTTTATTGGTAAGGCTTAAGGTTGGAGCCCCGCCCCGCTCCCTGGCTTATTTTATGAAATTGTTCACCAGTGTGCTTGTATTTTCAGATGTTGTTTTATTTATTTTAAGAGGTGGTAGGTTTTAAGTTTTCCTCTTTCTGAAAATATTCTATCCTCAAACACAAACCGTGGGTTTCGGCTTAGCCTGACTGGACACCCTCCGCCTTATATTATTCCCAAACTAGTGCCTGAATTTACATTTACAATCAAAGTTACAAAAGATATAATGCCTTAGTAATTTAACTTAATTTTATTTGCAAAACCAAAAGAGGAGTGATAAAATAGATACATATATAAGTAACAAAAGGATCGAAACTGGATTTTCCACGTCCAGATGTACTAGCTTTCAAATATAAGGCATTTTGTATTGCAAAACAAAGAAGCTACTTTTATGGCCAAGTGTTTGGAATATTTTTTTCTTTTCTGAATTTACTTTTTACTGAATCTACTTGGAACAAAATAATCTATGTCAGATAGTCAGTCCGTCTCCCCGATTCCCCAAAGAATTAAAATTCGTTCTTTCTTTTGAACCAAAGATATGTGCTAAATTGTCACATCCCCTAGAAAGCTTTCCATTTTTGTAGGTGTCATTATATTTTTATTTCTAAGCAAGTTACTAGTAGTACTAGAAGGTTGACAACAAATAACTATTATCTTATTGTTGATTTAATTCATAAATTTATGTGCAAACCGAGCTTTATCAAATTATTTCAAACGACAAACTTTACCATGAAACAATAAATCGTTTGTATATAAGATAGAAAATTGATAATGCAGTAATGTATTTAATGTTAAATTGATAATTTAGGGTAAACTTGAATTAAAAGACACGTAAGATTGCGCATGTGTAAGTGACAACGTAAGCGCGTGGCAACTAACTATTTTCAAAATTCAGTTCTAAAAATTCTTAATTCCGAAAATGTTCCTACTTAAAAAACTATAAATACTCCAAACTATATTTGAACTAAATAATTCAACCAAAAGTATTCAAAGTGTCCAAAGACCATAAATGTGTCCAGGCTATGTCATAAAATTGACTGAGTTAACTTTAATGCAAAATCTACATAAATTACTTGTATTAAAAGTTAAGGTAAGAATACGCATTTATGAAGTTGTGATAACCACCATCCAGCGTTGTGTATTGAATTCTAAGTGGAAAATATGACCATCTGTTTTAGCCTCATCGTAATCAATATACACGCAACTTTTCCTACTAACGGATAGTTATACAACACAAAACTAATAAAGTTTCATAAAATAGTTCCGTATCCATTTCCATTATTTGTCTACCCCTCAAGAATTATGAGCATGAGCAGTTAAATAACCAAAAGTATGGGTGACCGAAAATAGATGTGTTACCGAAAATGGATGGGTGACCGCAAATGGATGGGTGACCGGCAAATGTATGGGTGACCGGAAAATTAACCTATATCTCCTCTTCTAAATATTTCCGCAGGCTAAAAATGGCTACAAAGGAAGGCTAAAATTACCTGCTACAAAATGCAACCTTCACCAATTTTGAACTCGTATCGTTGGATACTAAAGTCGCCCCGTATCTCGATTTCCAAACATTTCCTCAGTCTAAGAATAGTATCAAACGAAAGCTAAAATTGTCCCTTACAAAACTCAACCTTTACTGAACCTAAATTCGTACCGCCAAATACTAAAGTTACCCTGTAACTTCGCTTTTAACGTTTCCTCACATTCAGAATGGTTTAAATGAAAGTTCGAATCACCCCCTATAGAACGCAACCTTTAGTTACCCCATATTCGTAGGTCAGTATACAGTAAAGTTACCTCATAACTTTATTTATAAACGTTTCCTCACTATAAAAATAGTATCAAATGAAAGCAAGAATCACCCCCTATAGATTGCAACCTTTAGTTACCTCATATTCGTAGGTCGGTATACTAAAGTTACCTCGTAACTTTATTTATAAACGTTTCCTCACTATGAAAATAGTATCAAATGAAAGCTAGAATCACCCCCTATATAACGCAACCTTTAGTTACCCCATATTCGTGGGTCAGTATTCTAAAGTTACCTCATAACTTTATTTCTAGACGTTTCCGCACACTGAAAATAGTATCAAATGAAAGCTAGAATTATCCCCTATAGAATGCAACCCAGAGGTACACAATATTCGTGGGTCAGTATTCTAAAGTTACCTCATAACTTTATTTCTAGACGTTTCCTCACTATGAAAATGGTATAAAATGAAAGCTAGAATCACCCCCTATAGAATGCAACCTTTAGTTACCCCATACTCGTGGGTCAGTATTCTAAAGTTACCTCATAACTTTATTTCTAGACGTTTCCGCACACTGAAAATAGTATCAAATGAAAGCTAGAATTATCCCCTATAGAATGCAACAAAGAGGTACACAATATTCGTGGGTCAGTATTCTAAAGTTACCTCATAACTTTATTTCTAGACGTTTCCTCACTATAAAATTGAAAGCTAGAATCACCCCCTATAGAATGCAACCTTTAGTTACCCCATACTCGTGGGTCAGTATTCTAAAGTTACCTCATAACTTTATTTCTAGACGTTTCCGCACACTGAAAATAGTATCAAATGAAAGCTAGAATTATCCCCTATAGAATGCAACAAAGAGGTACACAATATTCGTGGGTCAGTATTCTAAAGTTACCTCATAACTTTATTTCTAGACGTTTCCGCACACTGAAAATAGTATCAAATGAAAGCTAGAATTGTCTACTGTAGAATGAAACCTTTAATTTCCCAATATTCGTGGGTCAGTATACTAAAGTCATTCCGTAAAATAAGTTGTATGAACAAATTATGCTATTTCATCACTATCCACTACCTAATATGGGCATCACTACATCATTAATCGGTTTTACACACCTATAAACACCACACTCCACTGCTAGACATGAGCTTAAGTAAATAATCGACCTACCTACTACGAAGATTGGCGGTATTGTCTCACCAATCATCTACTTTACTTGTAACGCTAACCTATTATAGTATGTATAAATCTTATGTTCATAGAAACCGGATTGCGATTCCACTGCTGGATAGCTCGCCATTGTTCACAACAAGAAATACACCATACCGTACTCAACAATTTTCCTAGTCGGTTACTACTTTTTTTTTCAACAAATCAAAACAATATAGGATTTATAAATTTCCTTTTTCACACATATCGATGTGACACCCCTGTTTTCAACAGTCGGTTAAAACGGTTACGATTTTTTTTCATTCACAACTTTGCCTATCGAACCCACTGTCAATAATGTCTTACTCGCTCGGTTATACTGTTTTATCTACCTACTTTTCCCATTCACCTACAACATGCCATCTTCTCATACAAATTGTGTGAGCGAAAAATGCGCAGCGACGAATGTCAGATGTGAGACCCGCCATAGGAATGGTGACGCGACCGCAAAGCAAATAAGAGGGTAGAAACAAAACTGTTCGCGGCAATTCTCCATCATCCCGCTAGCCGCTATCACTCAAGCACAAATTTATACTTGCAAAACAGTTAGAATTTATCAATGGCGTGATTACGTTTATCATATAAGTAAAACGACAAACGGGAAACAAGTAGAATAAACACGAGGTAGCAACACAATGAAAAATAATCTGGAAACCGCAAAATAGAACACACGCGAACTGCCAGCAAAGTATATCCTAGGCACAAAATAACACAGAAAAATCAAAAACACTTTTAAATAGAATGGAATGAAAATTGTAAAATCAGAGAAAATAAAAGGCCTTACCAGGGTTTCTTCAAAGTTAGCTAAAGCCCCATCAAAAAAGAAAAGAAAGCCCCTTCCTTAGAATACCCTCTGGAATTCCCTCCCGGCTGCAACCTGCCTGTCCAATCATCCGCAAAATATTGCGGCAAATGGCGCCGCACCGAGCGTGGTGTCCGGGCAGGCGGCAGTCGCACCCGGCCGCTGCGCCCGCTGACCCGACGAAAAGTGACGCGCCTCAGGCCGGCGGCCGCCCACCCCCGCGTCGCCCGCGCACCCGCGGCGGGTGTCCTACCGCGCCGGGCAGTCGGAGTCTGGCTGGTCGAATTAAGTATATCAACCAGTAGCAATATCCCCCCAGAGCATGTTACGATGCTGTTACGACCAATCGCAGCCCTTCTTACGTTCGACTCCAATCCTGTTGCTCAGATATTACTGGTAAAACAGCGCACTGCCTCACGTCACGTATCATTCAGCTAGTTCTGTGCAATATCAATAGATGGTGCTACTATGCACGAATTGGCTAGAATCAACATTGATTTGGGAATATAAAAATATTATTTCTGGTCTATTATGAAACATAAATCGTTCAACTATCTTTGAAATTTCTGTTGCCACAAACAAAATGCATCTATTCTGATATTTGTGTTTAAACTGAGCGCAATTTATGGTATGAAAGAATTATGCATTATTGAAAGATGACTTTCATCCCAAATGTGCTCATAAACAAAGCATATTGTTAGTAAAAATATTAATATTGAGGAATTATATTTGTGCGTGATTGGCTGAACCATTACACCCGACCCCCAAATTTCTGGAGTTGATTTTAAACTTCAACGAAGGAAATTTTCCTGACTCAATTATATTTTGAGTTTACACAAATATAATTCGTACTTAATATTTTATTGACACTCTGCCAAGAATGTAAACAAGTGTATGTGAAGTAATGCTTCAAAAGGTCAGCAACCACTTTCAAGCTTTTAAATTATTAGCCATGAATAAAAAATCACCTTCACAAGGACAACATATTCTTTTATCTAGGGGAACTAGTTTGTGAAGCCAGCCGACCCGAGTGGTACTATACAAAGCCGTTTTAACCAATACTCTGAATCTTAGGATTTGAAATTGAACCAGCTTTGCACACCCGTGTCAAAACATGATGACTTTAATAGCTCCAGTCATATTTATTCAATTGACCAAAACTCAACTCGAAATGTCGATCACTCTTAGCAATCGCCAAAAATCTGAATAAGTTTACAAATAAACCTGCTTATTCACAGCCAAGAATCTCAAGTGTGTAATATTATGTCACCCGATTTTCTGAAGAATTTAAGTTAGTTCTTTATTTTTGAACTAAAAATTATGTGCTTAAATTGTCACATCCTAAGAAAGACTACCAATTTTCCTTTTATTGGTAGAATCGCAAACTTGAAATAACTCATCGCCCGCATGGTACGACTTTTCGAGTTATTGAGGAATATTTTTATTCTATTCCAAAGTTTTAGATTCTATTAAGTCTTCCTAGATCGACAACTTTTTCTTTAATTTGAGAAAATACTTATAAACACAACGTTTGACAAATTATGAAGTTTGTAAATAAAGCAGATTTCTTTGAGTGTGGGGAAGTTTGCATTGCGCTGTTTGCTGCATGTAAGTGGAGTGACTTATGAAACAGACAGATAATTCTGTAAAATTCACATGACTTGTTCATTATTCTGACCAAGCATTTGACTCTAACCTAGCATCAACTTTTCATAAATCCTCATTTGTTCCGTGTATCTTAAGTGTCTTTAGGCAAAATATCAACAAAACATATCCAAGCTATGGATTCTGTTAGCTTATTTATGTCCTTAAATAACAACTCCTCTCCTTTTCTTAAGTTGTCAGTCTGTCAGGTTTTGTAAGAGGAACGCTCATGTACATCATCAAAGATCATTGAGTTTCATAACGTTCACGCTACATTGATAAGCCAACAGACCACAGTCATGGAAAAGTAAAATTTCTTGCATTACACAAGAAAACATCCTTCATTGATGAACTATGCAAAAGCTCGCACAAAAATGGTAGGCACAAATGGAGAGTCCGTGTAAAATAATTTAATTAACACAAAAATTTAATTTAAAGAAATTGCATATCCCTCCGCAAATGTATCTTGTGTGGTGTGGAACTAATCCGAGTCATCAGCAGCAATAAACCCAACATGAAATCCAAAATTATTGATAACTCTTAGAGAATGAGCAAAAATCTATTCAGCGAGTTAAATCCAAGTTTTGCGCAAGGAAGAGACGTGTGATAATCCCTCTGTCCTAATGACCCAGCATTCCGCATCAAGTCAATACTCGATATATCATGATTTGAAAAATGATACCCATGCTGCCCCTACGCAAAACAACAATACCCTTTTGTGCCGAATATCTGATCGCGCATAATTAAGAATCGCCTATTTAAATTCCATAGCAAATCTACACCGCTAACTACCCGGAATAATGTGTGTCACCATTAATAAAAATTAAAGATGGTGTGTGGGGGAAAAAGCGTTGGGTTTTTCCATCTTGCTTTGAATGCTGCGTGTGTAGTGCAGAATTCATACGAAACATCTGTTAAACACAGAAATGACTGCTGTCTTATACCTACATTGATTTTGGGTAAATCAATGTATACCTAACTTCAAATTTTCATATGACTTCCTCTTGTAAGTGTAGTGTTTTCTTAAAGGACATGCAATACCTGTATTCACTAATAGGTGGCTATTGAAATCCTGAAAGAGCCTTCACACATTTTATTTTTAACACTTTTATTATATCACCTTTCAAGGATCCAAGGTAACTTTCACAAATTCACACCCTCTCTCAAAACCCAAACTTTACATCCTAACCTTCCATGCTCCTCTTCTGTCAAGGCGCCATCATTCACAATTTCATTCCGTCAAGCAGAACCTCAAGGCCTTACTATCAGTGAATATTTTTAAAACAGTTGAACTACTATTATTAAATTACATATTTTATTTACCAAATTGAAAAGAAACGGTAATAACTTCATTATAAAGTTCCTACTGTTAATTAAAATTACTTTACACTGGAAAATATGGAATAAGTATCCAATTATATTTTGTGCAATGTACAAAATTACGCCAAATGCAATGTTAATAATACAAAACTACGCTTAGAGCTCCTGAAAAAGATGAAATACTTAGAAACAAAAAGGACAATCACGAGACAAACACAATCTTTTGTTGCAGCGAGTAGTGAAGAGTCCGAGAAAAAGGTCCGAGGAAAACTCCTGTAGGCTCTGAACTTGTCATCACCTAAGTCAGAGGATTCCTAACACCGAGTCGCGTAACTCTTACACTCCCGCCCATATTCTTAAATATAAACAGAAAGGACAAACACAATTTTTTTTTTGTAGCGAGTAGTCAAAAGTCCGAGTAAAAGGTCCAACAAAACCTCCTGTAGGTTCTGATTTTCATCATCACCTAAGACAGAGGAGTCGCCACATCGAGACGCGTAACTCTTAGACTCCCGCCCAATATCTTAAATAAACAGAAAGGACAAACACAATCTTTTGTTGTAGCGAGTAGCCAAAAGTCCGAGTAAAAGGTCCAGCAAAACCTCCTGTAGGTTCTGATTTTCATCATCACCTAAGACAGAGGAGTCGCCACATCGAGACGCGTAACTCTTAGACTCCCGCCCAATCTCTTAAATCTAAACATGTAACATAAATTTTAAAAACATAATAAGAAGGAAACACAAGTCAACTTGAACGGGTGTGTTCTTCCTGTATAAGTTCTAAAATTAAAGTTGGGATAACTAACTACTTTTGCCATGCAAGAAGTTACGCCAAATGCAATGAAAAACGCGAAACTACGCCATTCGCGATAGGATAAAAAAACCGCGGAATTTCATAATATTTTCTTTTTTGTATGTATTACGCTGCTGCACTAACTTTACTCATTTTAACTGTTATATCTAAAAAAATCAAGTTTCATATCTAATTCTTGCTAAGTATCGAAACATTTTACGCAAAAACGCTTAATTGAAAGAAAGAAAAACTTGTGTTTGTCGGTCATCTGTTCCAGGCAAACAACATTTGGAATAAATTTTACGCTCTACGCTTATTTGCAAAAGACTAAGCCTTATCTGCACTAAATGATTCCCCAAATAAAATTATCTACCCTCAACCAAAATGGTTTATTCAAAAATGAATTTTCTTTTCGTCTCTCATATGGAAGGAACCTAGAAGTTAAAAAGAAAATTATTAAAATCAAATAAAAAATCAATAGATTTGTAAAAAGTTCACCTGATTGAGACTAATACCTTAGATAAACAAACGAGCTAACGACCCCCATAGTTTTAAATGTGAATCCCTATCAGATAACAACTACTAAAATGCTTACATAACTTAAGAACAGACCTAACGACCCCCATTATTTTATTTCAGACAGATAGGTAAAACATAAAAAATAACCCACTAAGTTTCTTTTGTGACCTCCCATTCAGATAAGTTTGAATAATAACAACGTGTGCACGACTCTTTTGACAACTACAAATCCATTTAGGTTTTCTTTTATTTGACCCACCATCCAAAAGCATTTGCTTCACTAGAAAAAAATCCACTGTCTATCTTAAATAGTACCTGCTCCACTAGAACCCTAACAAAATGGATGGAACTATACCTTCCGTGTTTTGTATTCGACCCCCTATCTAAAGAATATCCTCTCTAATAGATCAATAACCCTAACGACTTTAATAAAACACAAACCTATTAAAACACCATTCCTATCATTCCTCTTTCGCGGCAACAAATTGTGGCTACAAAAGTAACCACTTTGAACCAAAGTGTTCCCAATTCTGAAGTAGCCATAAAATAACACTATTGAAAGTAAAGTAAAACATGTATTTAACTAATCTGCGGAAACCCCGAAAAAGCATATCCTGGTCACGGTACAGCAAATTGTAACGTGACCATATTTGAGTTTAATTATGTCAAGAAAACCGTCAACAGAAAGAACTCTTATGAATTGATGAAAAGGACCCGTAATAACCCAGCGTTAGCTATCCTGGTCACGGCACCAAATTGTAATGTCCCTCCCCTACCCTACCCTAATTTTTTTTTTTTTTTACTAGTCTACCTACAAACGCGAAACACAGAATCCGAATAGATAAAATCCTACTTGGCATGGTTACTAGAATTGGGTTCACTGAGGTTTATGAATCGGCCAGGTGATCGTCAACCCTACGTTGTGTATAAGTAGTAACCCAAACTTCTTTGCTGATAAGGAATGGTGTGTCCTAACTAATCTAACCACTATTTTGGAGAATAATCCGCTTAACATAGCTTCATAAGAAAACTATACACCAATAAATAAATCAATTAGCAGCACCGTTAGAATATATTATGTAAGTAAAGGTACTTCAAGTCAAGGCGCAACTAGCACAGAACGACATAAAATAAAGTTAAGTAAAGCGCTGCCGAATCGATTCTACTTATAAGTCACTATGTCACTAGTACTTGAGTATTTTATTGGTAAGGCTTAAGGTTGGAGCCCCGCCCCGCTCCCTGGCTTATTTTATGAAATTGTTCACCAGTGTGCTTGTATTTTCAGATGTTGTTTTATTTATTTTAAGAGGTGGTAGGTTTTAAGTTTTCCTCTTTCTGAAAATATTCTATCCTCAAACACAAACCGTGGGTTTCGGCTTAGCCTGACTGGACACCCTCCGCCTTATATTATTCCCAAACTAGTGCCTGAATTTACATTTACAATCAAAGTTACAAAAGATATAATGCCTTAGTAATTTAACTTAATTTTATTTGCAAAACCAAAAGAGGAGTGATAAAATAGATACATATATAAGTAACAAAAGGATCGAAACTGGATTTTCCACGTCCAGATGTACTAGCTTTCAAATATAAGGCATTTTGTATTGCAAAACAAAGAAGCTACTTTTATGGCCAAGTGTTTGGAATATTTTTTTCTTTTCTGAATTTACTTTTTACTGAATCTACTTGGAACAAAATAATCTATGTCAGATAGTCAGTCCGTCTCCCCGATTCCCCAAAGAATTAAAATTCGTTCTTTCTTTTGAACCAAAGATATGTGCTAAATTGTCACATCCCTAGAAAGCTTTCCATTTTTGTAGGTGTCATTATATTTTTATTTCTAAGCAAGTTACTAGTAGTACTAGAAGGTTGACAACAAATAACTATTATCTTATTGTTGATTTAATTCATAAATTTATATGCAAACCGAGCTTTATCAAATTATTTCAAACGACAAACTTTACCATGAAACAATAAATCGTTTGTATATAAGATAGAAAATTGATAATGCAGTAATGTATTTAATGTTAAATTGATAATTTAGGGTAAACTTGAATTAAAAGACACGTAAGATTGCGCATGTGTAAGTGACAACGTAAGCGCGTGGCAACTAACTATTTTCAAAATTCAGTTCTAAAAATTCTTAATTCCGAAAATGTTCCTACTTAAAAAACTATAAATACTCCAAACTATATTTGAACTAAATAATTCAACCAAAAGTATTCAAAGTGTCCAAAGACCATAAATGTGTCCAGGCTATGTCATAAAATTGACTGAGTTAACTTTAATGCAAAATCTACATAAATTACTTGTATTAAAAGTTAAGGTAAGAATACGCATTTATGAAGTTGTGATAACCACCATCCAGCGTTGTGTATTGAATTCTAAGTGGAAAATATGACCATCTGTTTTAGCCTCATCGTAATCAATATACACGCAACTTTTCCTACTAACGGATAGTTATACAACACAAAACTAATAAAGTTTCATAAAATAGTTCCGTATCCATTTCCATTATTTGTCTACCCCTCAAGAATTATGAGCATGAGCAGTTAAATAACCAAAAGTATGGGTGACCGAAAATAGATGTGTTACCGAAAATGGATGGGTGACCGCAAATGGATGGGTGACCGGCAAATGTATGGGTGACCGGAAAATTAACCTATATCTCCTCTTCTAAATATTTCCGCAGGCTAAAAATGGCTACAAAGGAAGGCTAAAATTACCTGCTACAAAATGCAACCTTCACCAATTTTGAACTCGTATCGTTGGATACTAAAGTCGCCCCGTATCTCGATTTCCAAACATTTCCTCAGTCTAAGAATAGTATCAAACGAAAGCTAAAATTGTCCCTTACAAAACTCAACCTTTACTGAACCTAAATTCGTACCGCCAAATACTAAAGTTACCCCGTAACTTCGCTTTTTTAACGTTTCCTCACATTCAGAATGGTTTAAATGAAAGTTCGAATCACCCCCTATAGAACGCAACCTTTAGTTACCCCATATTCGTAGGTCAGTATACAGTAAAGTTACCTCATAACTTTATTTATAAACGTTTCCTCACTATAAAAATAGTATCAAATGAAAGCAAGAATCACCCCCTATAGATTGCAACCTTTAGTTACCTCATATTCGTAGGTCGGTATACTAAAGTTACCTCGTAACTTTATTTATAAACGTTTCCTCACTATGAAAATAGTATCAAATGAAAGCTAGAATCACCCCCTATATAACGCAACCTTTAGTTACCCCATATTCGTGGGTCAGTATTCTAAAGTTACCTCATAACTTTATTTCTAGACGTTTCCGCACACTGAAAATAGTATCAAATGAAAGCTAGAATTATCCCCTATAGAATGCAACCCAGAGGTACACAATATTCGTGGGTCAGTATTCTAAAGTTACCTCATAACTTTATTTCTAGACGTTTCCTCACTATGAAAATGGTATAAAATGAAAGCTAGAATCACCCCCTATAGAATGCAACCTTTAGTTACCCCATACTCGTGGGTCAGTATTCTAAAGTTACCTCATAACTTTATTTCTAGACGTTTCCGCACACTGAAAATAGTATCAAATGAAAGCTAGAATTATCCCCTATAGAATGCAACAAAGAGGTACACAATATTCGTGGGTCAGTATTCTAAAGTTACCTCATAACTTTATTTCTAGACGTTTCCTCACTATAAAAATTGAAAGCTAGAATCACCCCCTATAGAATGCAACCTTTAGTTACCCCATACTCGTGGGTCAGTATTCTAAAGTTACCTCATAACTTTATTTCTAGACGTTTCCGCACACTGAAAATAGTATCAAATGAAAGCTAGAATTATCCCCTATAGAATGCAACAAAGAGGTACACAATATTCGTGGGTCAGTATTCTAAAGTTACCTCATAACTTTATTTCTAGACGTTTCCGCACACTGAAAATAGTATCAAATGAAAGCTAGAATTGTCTACTGTAGAATGAAACCTTTAATTTCCCAATATTCGTGGGTCAGTATACTAAAGTCATTCCGTAAAATAAGTTGTATGAACAAATTATGCTATTTCATCACTATCCACTACCTAATATGGGCATCACTACATCATTAATCGGTTTTACACACCTATAAACACCACACTCCACTGCTAGACATGAGCTTAAGTAAATAATCGACCTACCTACTACGAAGATTGGCGGTATTGTCTCACCAATCATCTACTTTACTTGTAACGCTAACCTATTATAGTATGTATAAATCTTATGTTCATAGAAACCGGATTGCGATTCCACTGCTGGATAGCTCGCCATTGTTCACAACAAGAAATACACCATACCGTACTCAACAATTTTCCTAGTCGGTTACTACTTTTTTTTTCAACAAATCAAAACAATATAGGATTTATAAATTTCCTTTTTCACACATATCGATGTGACACCCCTGTTTTCAACAGTCGGTTAAAACGGTTACGATTTTTTTTCATTCACAACTTTGCCTATCGAACCCACTGTCAATAATGTCTTACTCGCTCGGTTATACTGTTTTTATCTACCTACTTTTCCCATTCACCTACAACATGCCATCTTCTCATACAAATTGTGTGAGCGAAAAATGCGCAGCGACGAATGTCAGATGTGAGACCCGCCATAGGAATGGTGACGCGACCGCGAAGCAAATAAGAGGGTAGAAACAAAACTGTTCGCGGCAATTCTCCATCATCCCGCTAGCCGCTATCACTCAAGCACAAATTTATACTTGCAAAACAGTTAGAATTTATCAATGGCGTGATTACGTTTATCATATAAGTAAAACGACAAACGGGAAACAAGTAGAATAAACACGAGGTAGCAACACAATGAAAAATAATCTGGAAACCGCAAAATAGAACACACGCGAACTGCCAGCAAAGTATATCCTAGGCACAAAATAACACAGAAAAATCAAAAACACTTTTAAATAGAATGGAATGAAAATTGTAAAATCAGAGAAAATAAAAGGCCTTACCAGGGTTTCTTCAAAGTTAGCTAAAGCCCCATCAAAAAGAAAAGAAAGCCCCTTCCTTAGAATACCCTCTGGAATTCCCTCCCGGCTGCAACCTGCCTGTCCAATCATCCGCAAAATATTGCGGCAAATGGCGCCGCACCGAGCGTGGTGTCCGGGCAGGCGGCAGTCGCACCCGGCCGCTGCGCCCGCTGACCCGACGAAAAGTGACGCGCCTCAGGCCGGCGGCCGCCCACCCCCGCGTCGCCCGCGCACCCGCGGCGGGTGTCCTACCGCGCCGGGCAGTCGGAGTCTGGCTGGTCGAATTAAGTATATCAACCAGTAGCAATATCCCCCAGAGCATGTTACGATGCTGTTACGACCAATCGCAGCCCTTCTTACGTTCGACTCCAATCCTGTTGCTCAGATATTACTGGTAAAACAGCGCACTGCCTCACGTCACGTATCATTCAGCTAGTTCTGTGCAATATCAATAGATGGTGCTACTATGCACGAATTGGCTAGAATCAACATTGATTTGGGAATATAAAAATATTATTTCTGGTCTATTATGAAACATAAATCGTTCAACTATCTTTGAAATTTCTGTTGCCACAAACAAAATGCATCTATTCTGATATTTGTGTTTAAACTGAGCGCAATTTATGGTATGAAAGAATTATGCATTATTGAAAGATGACTTTCATCCCAAATGTGCTCATAAACAAAGCATATTGTTAGTAAAAATATTAATATTGAGGAATTATATTTGTGCGTGATTGGCTGAACCATTACAAATAGCTTTCCTCATTGAGCACTTCTTTGGTAATAATGTCCACAACGTTTTTTTTCCAGCGGAATATACCATTTATAAAAAAATATTAGAAAGGGTTCACATCTAGATGTTGATCTTGCAGAATGACTTGTTGATCACTGGCGGTTCCCAGACAACCAGAGGTCAATACATACAGAATGGTTTCCCAAACATTTTGAAAAGGTGACCAGTATAACTTGAGCTGTAGAGATGTAAGAACCTACCGTATAACCGCCATAAAACTTCATCAAGCAGGTCTGCTCATCAAGCGGGAAGTACTCGACGTCAATTTCGCAGAATGACTTGTAGTTTGCGTGTGGATTCCAGACCATAAAGGGTCAAAGTAGGCTGGTTATTTAAGCATTTCGAAAAGGTAACCAGTATAACTTGAGCTACTTAGAATTGTCAACGTACCGTATAACCTTCATTACTCCAGGAGACGAACTTCATGAAGCAGGTTTGCTCATCGAAGGGGAAGTACTCGACGTCAATTTCGCAGAATGACTTGTAGATAGTCGACGGCTTCCAGAACATAAAGGGTCAAAAGACGCTGGCTTTTCAAGCATTTTGAAAGACCGACCAGTAAATCTTGAGCTGTAGAAAAGTATGAACGTACCGTATAACCGTCATAACTCCAGGAGCCGAACTTCATGAAGCAGGTCTGCTCATCAAACGGGAAATACTCGACGTCAATTTCGCAGAATGACTTGTAGATCGCCGGCGGCTTCCAGACCATAAAGGGTCAAGTAGTAGCTGGTTTTTCAAGCACTTTAAAAAGGTTACTTGTATAATTTGAGCTGCTAAGAAGTATGGACGTACCGTATAACCGTCATAACTCCAGGAGCCGAACTTCATGAAGCAGGTCTGCTCATCAAACGGGAAGTACTCGACGTCAATTTCGCAGAATGACTTGTAGATCGCATGCGTCTACCACCAAGGGTCAACACAGATTGGTTTGCCAAGCATTTTGAAAGGACGACCAATATAACTTGAGCTGTAGAGAAGTAAGAACGTACCGTATAACCGTCATAACTCCAGGAGCCGAACTTCATGAAGCAGATCTGCTCATCGAAGGGGAAGTTCTTGACGTCAATTTCGCAGAATGACATGTAGATCTCCGGCGGCTTGCAGACCACAAAAGGTCAACACAGACTGGTTATTCAAGCATTTTGAAAAGGTGACCAGTATAACTTGAGCTACTAAAAATTGTCAACGTACCGTATAACCGTCATAACTCCAGGAGCCGAACTTCATGAAGCAGGTCTGCTCATCAAACGGGAAGTACTTGACGTCAATTTCGCAAAATGACTTGTAGATCGCGTGCGGCTTTCAGACCAGAAAGGGTCAACTCAGACTGGATTTCCAAACATTTTAGAAAGGTGACCAGTGTAACTTGTGCTGTAGAGAAGTAAGAACGTACCGTATAACCGTCATAACTCCAGGAGCCGAACTTCATGAAGCAGGTCTGCTCATCGAAGGGGAAGTACTCGACGTCAATTTCGCAGAATGACTTGTAGATCGCCGGCGGCTTCCATATCACTTTGCCGTCGTGGTGGAGTATCGCTTTCGTCATTATCGTCACTTCGTAGTTGCCGTCCGCACTGTGGAAAAAGGATTAGAATTAGCCAAGTTTTTGTAAAGTCTGGGTATTTCGAGTTTTCGCATAAAGTATCATTCTGTTTTGGTTTTGCAACATTAATTATGAAAAGGCAGCGTAATTTGAATAAGTGTGCAACTTTAAATCATCCATAAATGGATGAACTATGAATAGAAAAAACAAAACATTATTTGTCGATTTCCTTTTCGACTCTTCAAATTGTAGCTCTTTGAGATGACACTTTACCACCAAGTGAAAAAAGGAGCGCCATCCAATTGTATACGACGGCGAATGTAGCGAGTTGCCATCTCATCTATAGTGGGATAAATAACAAAATATTGAAAATGCCTGCCGCAATATTTTACGAAGCAATTCCGAATCAATTAGATATGAAATCAAAACTTGGATGTCCTTGCTGTCATACTATTTATTAGACCGATTTCGATGTGACAAAAGAATTACTTTAGGTACTTAATTATCATATTTTTTGCTTTGTTTCTGTATCTAATAATGAAAGTAACCGTAAAGTCCTTTTAAACAATAAATTCATTAAAGGCTTTATTTTCCTCGATAAAATAAAGTCGCCGGTGAAATTTAAGATGGCGGAAATGTCTTACGGGTCAAACCACTTGTCACAATTTTAAACCGATTTAAGGGGTGTCTAATTTGACTTACGGCAGCAATCGTGAGACAAAGGTGCCGAGTTTTGATAAGTCTGGGAAAGGCGGTTTCTGGATCCAGTTTTTTGAAGGAAGAAGATTACAAAATTATGTACAAATACCGGTTGGGTTGGGTTAAGTTAGGTTATTAGCACTTACTGCCGCATCGAATTCATAGTCATAGCTTGTCATGTCTATTATCTATCACTTAAGTATTATCGCTGTCACAATAACGAACCGCAATGTCGTCCGGTACGAATGAACAATACAATAATGTTTTCCAGTGAAAATGTTGGTGAAACTATACTGCTATAATTATAATATTTTTAAGACCGATCAGATTTGGTTCCTCCATAATGTTTGACTATGGCTCAAATAAAAAAACTTTTTCGGTTTTATGAGTAAAGTTGACTTAGGTATTAAATACGAATAAAATATCAGACCAGTTTTATATCTTGCAATCGGTTCTGCTGGGTGAATTTAAAATAATATCTAACTGGTAATATTTTATTAAGCAGATGACTTTGCATATCAAAGATTTCTTTAAGCGTTTGGTCGAATAATAAATTCTTGACTCTTATAATGAGGACATGTGCTATTCACATAACTTAATATTGGGCAGATATAATTTTTATAACGTTTAAGTTCGTTTTATGAATAAAAGACAGTGATACAAGGGAACAACAAACGAACAACGTACGTCAAAGCACAAAAAAACAGCCAAAGACTACCAATTTATTCAGTAACAAGATGAAACCTCTCAGAGGCAGATAAGGCGGCTCTCTCGTGAAAACTCTGACGTACACGCCACTAAAAGCGTTGTCGTAACCAACTTTGTCGCATTTATGAAAATTGTGTCGTAAAATATAGGTCGTGTTGTCTTCCATTAGGCTAACGTGGCGCCATTAAAAATAAAGTTGACGCGGAACATTCGCGAGACGAGCGGCTTTTAGTCCGATTTAGACACAGGACACAGGTGCATTGCAGCCACTGAGTTAAAGAAAATGGGTCAAAATATTCATTGTCAATTTACAGTACATCAAGTTACCAATTTAAGCGATCATTATGTAATGTTTCGTTTTGTCCATGTATGCATTTAATTTTATCGTCCCATTCTCTCTCTTCGTGTGGGACACCGAGTCGTTAAACGACTCTATGAACCCTGGTGTCAGAGTTTTTCAACCGCCTACTGCAAGTAGCAGCCTCTGACATGGTTGTGTAACGACCGCCATCATAGACAGCAACCCGGACCAACGAGCACGGGACAGGTGCACTACATACATATATTGCGCCTATATCCTTTGCGGGGTAGGCAGAGCATAAACAGCTGTAAACAAATGGCCATTTACAGCACAGGTGACAAGAGTGAGTGTCATTCAGAAGACTGTGTATCGCCATAGAGACAGGTTGTCGTAAAATTGCAATACACGTCAATTCTTATACGACACCTACGGGAAGATATGGGGTGATGCTATTCTAAGCCGGCACCACACGGCAAACAGCCTCTGTCAAAAGGTTTCTGATATATTCATTGTAAATGACCTACGGAGCCGAGACGTGGAACTTGACAGTAAAACTGGCCCACCGGCTACATGTCACTCAGAGAGCTATGGAAAGGTCTATGCTTGGTATCTCTATAATGGATAAAGTCCGGAATGAGGCCATCCGAAAAAAGACCAAAGTGACGGACATAGTCTGGAAGTGTAGCAAGCTGAAGTGGCAGTGGGCTGGCCACATCTGTCGTAGAACCGACGGACGGTGGAGTAAGCGGGTTCTCGAGTGGAGGCCACGCCTCGGCAAGCGTAGCGTTGGACGCCCTCCGGCCAGATGGACCGATGACTTGAAAAAGGCGGCTGGTAGCGACTGGATGGCAAAAACGGGAGATCGTGCCTTATGGCGTTCCCTGGGGGAGGCCTACGTCCAGCAGTGGACTGCAATAGGCTGAAATAGAATAGAAATAGAAAATAGAAATGTACAGTACATCAAGTTACCCATTTACGCGATCATTATGTAATGTTTCGTTTTGTCCATGTGTGCATTTAATTTTAACGTTTCATTAGAAAGTAGGGACGATTATTATACTTTACATACATACATGCTTGAATTTATAGCAAAGTATACATCAAAGACGAGCTGAAAATCTTTTATTTACAGGCTAACGACAGATGTGGAAATACTTACATTTTTGTGACACGTTTTCCTGGTCCTACAATAATTATTTTCCTATTGGTTTTATCCACCTACTCAATCGTTCCACGATTCATAGGTTTTTGTTCTATTTTCGGAAAAAGTCGTTGAAGGATTTCAGCTGTTGTTTGTATCTACTATTTCAACAAAAGAAAAGAGTTACCTTTATTTTGAGAACTTTTTTTCAAAAAAGTGTTTTATATGGAAGGGTTTTTTTTACATATTGTCTCGAATTCTCACTTACATTCGTTTTCTATCATAAACTCCATATTCCTACATTAATGCTATTTAGATTAAAACGATCCACTTATCAACCTTCCGCCCGGCCAAGCAAGCGCTACCTCACTAACTCAGAAATGAAGCTTTCAACCAAAATTGAACTTTATATCTTAAAAGGCAAGCTCTTTAATCCCATGCGGGAGATAAGTGATGTTAATGCACAGAAATGCGGTGAGCCGGGTCTGATAGCGGCGGTGCAGCAAATAATGCGGCTTTTTAAAACGGTCGGTTAGTAGGTTCTATCGATTACAGCTGGATGAGCTTCCAAGGAAGATGTCGATTAAGTCGGCGAAGATTGAAAGTGTGGAAAGACAGCTGATTATGAAAATATCAGTTCATAAAATATTCAATGAAATGTCAGTAGATTGTTCTGTTTCAGCAATCCCTTTTTGCCGTGATATTATTATGATAATATTAATTAGCATAATTGGAGGTGAGTATTATCGACAACGTCAAATCTAAACTAGGTATAATACCAAGTTTTTATGATGATAATATGAAATACCAAATTTAGAAGCAAAAAAAGTAAAAAAGCAAAATGTTAACCAAACCCATCAACTTCCCTGAATCTCAGATGCCTGCTGCGCTAGTGTAAAAATTTGACAGTATAAAAAACCTAAGGTCTTGGTTCATTGGGTTGTTCGTCAACTCGACGTTATAAACGACAAAAGAACCAAACTTTGTAGAAGCTTAAGTAGGTAGAAGTTCAGCTTCATGAGGCGTAAAATCCATTATGTTACCGGCAACAAAAAACACGCCCCAAAATATCCAACCAATAGAACTTTGTGACGATAATTCCCAATTCTTAGCTGAAACTATGTACGAAAATAAGTAGCAAGTTGGATTAGTCCCGGTTAAAGTTTCCCGGGAATTCGGGATGTCGGGATAAACTTGTCGGGATTGTCCCGATAATGCAGAATAATGGGATATGTCTGAAGAAATAAGGAGATAAGAGGCCACCTAATAAAGTTTATAGGTCTTTCTGAGTTTACCCTCATTGAAAGAAATGGGTATGTGGAAACTTAGGCTCAGGTTTGTGCTCAAATTGATTTGTTTGTAAACCAAGAGTCGCGGAAGTTCTAGAGAGTTTCTGTATAAGTTTTCTGAGAGTATAGGCATGGATGATACGAGTAGGTAGGTCATCATCATCTGCCTGCCCTTATCCCAATTTATTTGGGGTCGGCGCAACATGTCTTTTTCTTCCATTCATCTCTATCACCAGTCAAATCCTCACTTACGCCTTTTTTTTTGAATATCGTCTTTTATACAATCTATACAAACTTTTTTAGGCCTTCCTCTTCTTCTGCGTCCATCCACATTCATGTTCATTACTTTCTTTGTTACATGCTCTTAATCTCTCCTCATTACATACCCATACCAAGATAAACGAG
Source organism: Phthorimaea operculella (assembly GCA_024500475.1). Classification (NCBI taxonomy): domain Eukaryota; kingdom Metazoa; phylum Arthropoda; class Insecta; order Lepidoptera; family Gelechiidae; genus Phthorimaea; species Phthorimaea operculella. The sequence goes on along the minus strand of JANFCV010000019.1, from coordinate 2,517,225 downwards.
TGATACGAGTAGGTAGGTAATCTAAGAAAAATAAAAGTATATGGAAAATAGTGTTTTGAAGTGGACATTTATAGTAAAAAAATAGGTAAATATTACAAGGCGCTTTTTCAAAATTATTTTTTGTACATAGTACAAAAGGTGGGCCTAATGACACGCGACATACTCTACCGGCTAACCAGAGAGTAAACAGAGAGAAAAGATGCACAACGGTGAAAGAAGGCTGTGGTATCTAAGGAGGTTATATATAGATGGTGGTTAAAAGCAGTAATGTGAAGGAAGGCTGTGGTATCTATAAGGATGCTATATAGATGGTGGTTAAAAGCAGTCATGTGAAGGAAGGCTGTGGTATCTGAGGATGCTATATAGATGGTGGTTAAAAGCAGTCATGTGAAGGAAGGCTGTGGTATCTGAGGATGCTATATAGATGGTGGTTAAAAGCAGTCATGTGAAGGAAGGCTGTGGTATCTGAGGATGCTATATAGATGGTGGTTAAAAGCAGTCATGTGAAGGAAGGCTGTGGTATCTAAGGAGGCTAAATGGATGGTGGTTTAACCATCGCAGTCACATTTAAGCAGTCATAGAGCGGTGGCCAGCAGCCGAGTGAGCAGATAATCAGTTCCGTGGTTCAAAACGATAGGATATTAGGGTTCAAATCGGAATATTTGGTTAAATATCTCTAAGTCGACAGGGTATTCGGAAGTCGACAGGATTATTTATATAAATATGGCGTGAATTGTGTAGAGAAAAGGCTTACCCTGCAGTAGGTGGATGTAGGCTGATGATTATGTTGACAATGATTACTAGCCCGGGAACCCTATTTGTCATTGTTGGATTTTCTTTAGTCAGTAATTTAATTGATTGCAAAAAGTACTGACTTGACCTGTCCCAGGCGATTAGCGTTTGAATGGTCAGATTTTGCGCCGACCGCCGTACTTTGTGTAAGTTTGCAGGTGGTGCTTAAAAAGGTAAGCAAATGCAGGGATATCAGAGAGTCTAAAACAGTGTAGGGTTCCAGGGCTAGGTATTTTGTATAAGGGTGGGTACTTACTTATTATAAAGCACGATATCTGGCAGCCATATGTGTTCGGAAGGCACGTGCAGTGTATCGACACCGCCATAGTCGTCGGGGTTCCACTTCAGTTTGTAGTCGTTCCATTCCTGTAACAATAAATTAAACATTGAAACAAAGTTTTTTTCCAGTGTTTACGGTACTTTACAGAAGAGGACGAAAGATGGGGTAAAAAGCAGGACAGCTCGCCAAATTTTATCAATTATATCTACAGTTTAGAGCTACTTTTTGTTACCGAGGTTTAGAATGTCAGTGAAAGACGCCTCAAAAGTATTTGCCGATGTGAAAGTTATACAATCCGAAATATCGCGACTAAAATATACGAAGACAACAAAGATGCACATGCTTATATTATGTGCATAGACAAAAATAAAATAATGTCTTGACGTAGGTAGTAAATAGTTACCACAACTTTGATCTTATCTAGAATTTAATAATATCACTCCAATTTCAGAGACACACCGACCTACGATTTCAAAAGTCAATAGAACCTAACAAGAATTTTAAATTTAGAAGGTCGCACCGAGTTGTTGGTACAGACCCTCAGGCGGATATTGCGCTGTCTTATTAGCTTCCGGTCCCCGATGGCGATTGAAAAACTCTACAGAAAACCGACTTGAGAAATGGTCAGTCTCATTTTGTGGCCAGTATTGTCTCCTAGCTGGATACTCTATTAGAAAAGAAGAACTCTATTAAATTTATACTCTATAGTGCCCTAGATTTGTAGATTCTTGAAAAGTGTGTACAACATTTAAAATTAACAATTTTTCATTTATGTTTGCATCTACAAATACAAAGTACAAAAAACTTTGTGATTAAATTAATAATAATTATTTATTTAAAAAGCTTTACTTGCAAAATAAGGTTATAAAGATTTTTTGAGTAAGTATTAAGGACTTGTAACGTGTTTAATTATTTCATAATATATAACTTAGATTTTAAGTAGCGTTAGCTGATAAATTTTTATACGACACAAAAATTTATGCGGTTTTTCAACCATAACAAGAGTAATTAATTTTCACATCATATATATTAAAAATAATGAAACCTGTTGTGTTGTGTCAAGTATTTTTATCTTGTGTTGTAGTATGTTAGATGTACAATAAATGGTTATAACAATAAATTAAATTTAATCAATGTAGAACGGTGTTTTAGAAAAAAAATGTTTAACATATAAACAGTCTATTGTAAAAATAAACTTTCGATTGAACCATCTACAAGACGCTTGAAATTCTAAGCACATACTCAAACTTAAACGTGTTATAATAGACTTTATGACAAAGCTATTAAACTTACAGCAGCAGTTAAACTCTAATCTGGAACTTCAAGCATCAATCTTAGGTAATTTCCTGAAGACAATAACCTCACTAACTAATTGGTAATATCATTTGGTAAATTGACTTCTTAACTAGAACATTGATCAAACTAATTTCATATGGTGTAGAATGTCTAGACAATAAGTAGATTTATAGGGACATAGTGGTGAGTTCAGTCTCTAACTAAACTAAAGTTTTGTAAGGCATTGAACTTTTGACCTGTAGAAAATTCATGACTAGAATAAGCACTATTTTATCATGAGTTTCCTATACCGTACTGACTTATTTATCTACTATGGAAAGTATTTTTCAAAAGTCATCATCATCATCTTCCTGCCCTTATCCCAATTACTTGGGTACGCAACACGCGAATTTTTCAAAAGAAAAATAAGTATTTTTTTTCTGACTTATAGGATTATTATTAACATTTTTGTAGTTTGTGGAAATGATATAATAATGAAGATTATAAAGAGTGCCGCCTGCATATGGAATGTTTTTAACTTTCAAGTTATCAAAAACGTAGTAGGTATTATACCTACATATTGACGATACCAATTAAAACAAATCTAAAAATACAACACGTATTTGAAGACTCTATTTATTACGTTGCTCAAATTGAATTGTTTTTAAATAAAATGTATTTAACTATTTTGTGTAGCTCAAATCTCAAATGGTTTCTGGTATTTTAATCAAAATCATAGACACAGTACACAAACATATGCTAAAGCAGTAGCAGAGACTCAACCAATTGTTGAGTCTTACGCTGACAATAATGTAAAGGTTGTCACTTTCAGTTATTGTAAAAGTTGTAATGATTTTTAAAAATAACTTTTACTCGTAATTGCACAAAAAGTAATATCTATCGCCTCTAGCAATCTTTTAGGCTATTTGTTTTTACGCCTTATTTCTTTGAAACCTCTTATTCAGTCCTTTCCTTATCGTCGTTCACCTGTGTGAGTTTCTAAACGTTTGTGTGTTTATTTTGCTACTGGTTTAGTCTAATGTACTGTGTCATAGGCTTCGATTGAAAACGAGACGCGTTACCACAAATTAGGAAAACCGCGAGCGGGCGCCTTTACCAGATGGCTCACGCAGTACTAGCGACGATTTTGACGCTTACTGATGAAAACTTGAAAATAAACCGGCATCTCAGGGAAAGTCAAGGTAAATAAGAAGGTGGTTGACACAGATGTTGTATTTCTTGGATATAAAATTGGCTCAGAATCATACGACGTTCTTTGTCAGATTTTGCTCTTTCGACGGTTTTATACTTTGAGAATTTGGACAGTAGCAACCCTGGCTATGTAACAAGTGCCTATCGCGAAAATCCGAAATAGGGCCGAGTGAACCTTCTGTATACTCTCTATTTTGTGGCGTTACCACGCGTTACAAAGAGGAATATATCGATTTGGAATCTCTTAAGGAGTGTTTGTTCGAGACACACCACCGTATCCATGGTTACGAGATGTTTCAAAGACGTCCTTACAAGTTTGATCGTATGAATATAAATGTATTTTCGGTTTGGGTCCTTTCAAATAACTCTGTGATGGGATTAAACAAAGTACACGCCTGTATGAAACGGAAAATCGTATTATTTTTCCTTAATAGGTATCAATTTTCCCCGCGAAATGTACGATGAATCATTAAAAATAAATACACATACATGACGCCTATATCCCTTACGGGGAAGGCAAAGCATCAACCGCTACGAAAAATGGCCATTTACACCGCGTTTGACAAAAGTATGAGAGTCATTTAGAAGACTGTGTATCACCATAGTGATAGGATGTCAGCCTGTCGCCTTAAATTGCAATACACATTAACAGCTCTCAAATCCCTTTCCCACGGGAAAGATACGGGGTGATGCTAAGTATTCTAAGTGGGTACCTCACGGCAGAGGCACACTCAAAGCATAACAATTTCAAAAGACTAAAAATCTGTTTCCAACGTAAAATTAATAATGTAGGTAAAAGTACACTTAAATTTTTTGGCAGGCGCACAAGTTAGACTGCAATTCAATTATTGGTCTGGCAAAATGTTGGCCGGCCAACAGTATTGCAGTTAAAATTCAATTAAAATTTGTCTACGTGGTTCTATGCGAAGCATAAATTAGTCTGGTGTATGCATGGTGTATCAAAACCTATGATAAATAATAGCATGTCGTTAAACCACACATAGAACTATCATGATAAAAAAAAATATTAGTCTTCAAAGATGTTTTTAAAATAAAATACGTAAAACTTTTTGTCAATGCACAAATATAATTATCACCCACAACAGTCCACTACTGGACGTAGGCCTCCATATGGTACGCCATAAATCACGATTTCCCGTTTTTGTCATTCAGTCACTACCAGTCGCTTTCTCCTATTTAGCTGGAGGGCGTCCGACCTACGCTTGCCGAGGCGTAGGTAAATACACGAGCAAAATAAAACACAAGAAGTTATAAAGCGTAGTTTCTACACCCATAGGCTCATATAACATTCGCTAGGACTCTCCCCATCTCCACATTATCATGGGAGAGTTGATTTTTTCGCGGTTTCGCGGACGGACCAACCAAATAAGTTATCTATAACCATGACTAGAATCGTATTTACGTAGGCTTTATTTGAACCTGAGCGGTATTCGGATTACTACGCGCAGCTTCGATTTCTGCTACAAGTCATTCTACGCCGGTTGTAGCACGCGCACAGGGACACTACACAAGCACACCCGCGAGGTATCATAAACTTACATTCTACATTTCTCGAAAATAATATACGAAACATAAAGATACTCAAAACACCCAAGTTTCCCGCCACCCCATGTATAAACGAAATCCGTGTCAGGGCTTAGGGTGTTAATGTCCCGATTTTTAACGCGAGGGTGCCCAATATCCGATGATATGGTGATTGCAGGAGCGTGTGATGCGAATCCGATACGCGCCCGAGGATCTGGAAACGCTTTTTAACTTCTGATCGCATTTCATGTTTTATGTATTCTTTTTGACGTGTGGTGCTGGCTTAGAATAGCATCAACCCATTATTTATTCGTGGGCGTCGAAAGAAGCGACTAGGGGAAAGCAAATCTAAGCTATACATTACACATGGGGTGAAATTTTACTAGTGACCGATAGTAAAAACTCAGAACCAGCTGGTTATAAGGAACAACTTTCCCTAAGGAAACAAAGGTCGAAATAGGAGGAAAAAATTTGTATACCTTCTTTAGATAGTATCACAAATTTTGTATAAGAGGTTCAAATTCTTTTTTTCATGTTTCAACCTATGTTCCTTGGGCAAAGTTGTTTCTTATCGCTAGCTGGTTCAGAGTTTTCACTATCGGTCACTAGTAAAATGTCACCCTATATATTCTTATTTCATAATAGTTAATTGCGTAATACTAACTTTCAAAACCCTACTAACCTCCACCATTAGTGGGGACCCATTCGTCACGAAAATTAAGGACAACACACCCTTTCTGTTGGCAAACAAACAATGCCGAAATTACGAAGTAAGTAAAACAACAAAGTAGCGAAATAACTCCGAATGTAGAACAGAAACACGGCCAAATATTAGCAACGAAGTTAAAAAACAGAGCGAGCTTTAAAGCTGGAGATTGTTCAGAAATACTCGAGCGCGAGCCAAAATGCTCTGGAGTTTAACCTCGGCAAGAATTCAAGACAAGAATGCATTTCGGAAACAAAGCTTTTAATTTTTAACCGACTTTAAAAGGGGATTATCAACCCAGGGTATCTTTGGTGAATCGCGCTCGCATCGGTTCGTGTAAGGAGAGAGATATTAAATCAACACGGCACGCGTGCTTCATAATCGCGCTCCCAGAGAGTACCTACGACACGATTAGTTCGCCATCCGTGTGGCCGGCGGGAGTTTGCATATCCGACTGGTTTCTGTACCGCCCCCGTGCGCAGCGGGGAGGCTAATACAATACGTAATGATGATTGTAAACAAATAACTACTCTCGACATTTTTTACCAAAATGTACGAGGTCTTAAAACTTAGCTGCCGAAATGGAAAGCCAATCTCATCCTTATTGACAGTCACTTGGTATCAGTGACGGAGACATATCTGGACAGCTCGGTAGAGGACAACGAGGTGGCCTGTGGTGACTGGTACGTCATACGCCGCGATCGAGGGCCGCAGAAGAAGGGCGGAGGCGTGATGATAGCGGCGCGCCCACCACTCGAACTACGTCGCTGCCACGACCTGGAAACTGACCACGGCGAGGACCTATGGGTGACCTTCACATACTTTGGCCGCAAGATCTACCTATGTAGTGTTTACTTAAGCACAAGCGCCAAAGACTCGGAATACTTTAATTGGTTCACCAAAGTTGAAAGTTTTATTAATGACTTAAACTGTGATATAATTATTACCGGGGATTTAAATCTGAATAGTGCATCCGTAGATGTAAATAATTATTATTCTTTTTTTCTTACATTATGTGGTATGAAAGAGATGAATGAATTGTATAATGCGCTTGGTAGTAAACTGGATGTGGTATTAATACGTGAGGGAGCATGCGCTGGTGTGACTGAGTCGTGCTTCGGCGGGATCGTGCCCTGCGACAAGCTGTACCACCCATCACTCGACATATCCTTTGAGCTAAGGCCGACTGCACACTGTCATAGTAGCGAACGCGTGCCTCCTAGTAATATAGCTCAAGCATACGATTGGAATTTTAGTAAGGCTAACTACACATTAATCGCTGAGCTCCTTAATAATACTAATTGGAATAATGTTATCCTACAGTCTGATGTTAAGGTTGCCACAAAACTATTTTACGATATAATTTATAATATATTTAATTTAGCCATACCCAAAAAAATTAGGTATAAGAAAAAGGGGCGTCGGTATCCTATTTGGTTTACTCATAACTTAATTTCGGACATTAACAAAAAAATTCAACTGCACAAGGAATGGAAGTCAACGGGCTCACAAGAAACTTATACCTTGTTCTCAGATTTAAGAGCAGAGCTCAAAACACGCATCCCTGAGGCTTATGACGCTTACATAAGTAAGATCGAAAACAATATTATACGAAACCCCAAAGAGTTTTGGCAACACTCTTCCAATCTCCGCTCCAAGGGTGGTTTTGAACCTAACGTCACAAACAATGGAGCAAACTTCGTTGGTTTAGAGGCTGCGAAAGCGTTTGCGAGCTTTTTCTCCAGCGTGTTTTTGACTAAGGTACCTCAGCTCAACGCTGACGACATCTGCACGCCGAGTACGACGCCCCCATCTATCATCGACATCTCTACTGTCACCCCACAGCAGGTGATCACGGGCATCAATAAATTAAAACTTGGAGGCGCTGGTCCAGACAATATTCCCTCGAGTATACTCAAAACACTTAAGCATGAGCTGTGTGCACCCATACGCTTTTTTTTCGCTCGTGAGCTGTCGTGGTGAACAGACGTGTTACATTGTTAAATCCAAATCTCGAATAAATCTAATTCACGTTAAGTTCAAATCTGTTACTAATAGAAGTGGTCTATCCTACTAATATTATAAAGGCGGATGTTTGTGTGTGTGTTTGTTACGACATCACGCAAAAACGGCTGATTAGATTGACATGAAACTTTGCAGAAATATAAAAGGGCACCTGGAATAACACATAGGATACTTTTTACCACGGAAAAATGTCTCATTCCCACGGGATCACGCATTTTTCAATATTTTTGAAATAGGTGGCGTGACTGAGCCGATTCGCGTTTTAAACGTTTTCGCCGAAAACTAACAGCGACATCTCTTGGCGAATAATGCTTTTTTTCCGCGGAATAATAGGTTGCGGCGGGTGACACCGCTGACGGGCAGCTAGTAAGTTATATTTCTGCTTAATTATTCAACCGTGTGTGACGAGTGCTACGTACCGGTGCCTGCCGCTACTCCGCTCCCCGCCTGCCTCGGGTGACAAGGACAGCCCGATATAATTCATCCCTTTTACCCATTAGTCCAGCGTGTCAGGTACATGAATACTCAACGGTCGCCGCCTCAGAAGTGCTATTCTAATCCGGACCTTACTGCCGTGGTAAAAGAAACTATCGCTACGCAAGCATATAGTGAAGCTGGCCGCAAACGTAAGTTTGGCGATATGGATCCTGCCTATGTTGATGCCATCAATGCACTTAGAGATGAAATAATTCGACTTCGAGAAGAACAAACTCAGAAAATGCATCAACAAACAATTGACTTGCAACTTAGCATCACCACATCAGTCAATAACCTATCGTCGGAAATAAAGGATCTTAAGAATTCCTTGGATCACACGGACGCGGATTTGCGTGACACTAAGGCTGGTGTTCATCGACAGCTGTTAAATTTATAATCGGTCGATGATATCTAATTCCATGTTTAAATTAATTTTTACTGTTCACCAAACCCTAACCACCTTTTAAAGACTGTCAAGTGGCCTTAACTTGGCGATTTACTTAAACATCCTCATTTCGTCCATTATCTTACGGTTAGCCCCAAATCTTTAACAAAAAATGGTTCATCCCCATTGTCTTGCACTGCGCGCCCGAAATTTGGTCCATAAAAAACTTTTACGATGTCCCCCGTGGCGCTACTGCACCCTTGAGTGAGTGTAAAGTTTTTTGTTTTTAATCTTTGAATTTGGCAGACTCGCATGCTGCTAAAAATAATAAGTACCTGCTCTATGTCCAGATGCTTAGGCAAAGGATACATTTTAATTTTGTAGTATAAAAAGGTTACGCTACCACGTTTCAACGCTGCTCTTGTTAATAGTAACAACAAGGAAACGGATGTCAATTTTACGTGGTCGCTTTAAACTTTTGGGTCTTTCATAAAAGTTTCATTCAAAAACGCTCGGTTGGTAGACCGACGTCCTAAAAGTGTTTGTGAACACCAAGAAAATCGCCGCCCCGTCAGTCACCGGTTATTTGTTAACGTACCCGTTAAGTAATCGTAGTATCATCAGCTGTTGGTGAGCTTGGGGCTAAGAGTAAGGTTTCAGCCCTGGAAACTCAAGTATCTGATCAGGACAATAAAATACTTGAGCTGTCAAACACCATAACTCGTCTTAGCCTAGAGAATAATAAGCAACAACAATGGGCGCGCCAGATGAATGTCGAAGTTGTAGGTCTACCCGAAACAAAAAATGAGAACTTGTACTCTGTTATTATGCGCTTAGCGGAAATTATTGGAGCCCCAATTCAGCGTGAGGATATTACTACTATTACCAGAGTTCAATCTGCCTCCAAAAACCACCCACGCAACATAATTATCAAATTAAACAGTCGCCTTGTGAAGGACAAACTGATTTCTGCAGCTCGTAAATACAAAGAGTTAACCTCGTACGCACTTGGATTCACAGGTGAATCTAAGAAGATTTATGTGAATGAACATCTGACGCCCGATAATAAGCAGTTACTGAACAAGTGCCGGCAAAAGGCAAAAGATATTGGGTACGAGTATGTGTGGGTAAAAAACTGCAGAATCTACATGCGCCGCCAAGACACCGCTCCTTTGACAGTCATCAACTCGGAAATGGACCTTTTAAAATTAACTTGAAATATTTAATTCGTCTGTGTTTCTTTATTTTGTTACTTTTTGCATTTTTCACACTTTTTTGCAATTATAGCCAGCACACATCACACACACTCACACAAGCCACATTCACACTCACAAAACACAAGTACGTACCACCTTATTCATACCTATGTTGCCTATGTTACATTCAACCTACCATAACTAAACCTTACAGTCCCGAACAAGTAATTATACCTACATATTCGCCGTTTATTATGATTGAGGGTCGTCTAATGTACACACATATCACCATACTTTGTTTATTAATTTCGCATAGTATTGTTATCTTTTCAATTAAAAAAACTCATTCATTTCCCTACAATAAAACATATAATTGGTATGCCTCAAATAACAGTTTGTATTATTCGATTTTCAACATGAATTATAAAAACGTTTTGAAATATATAGTAAAAATTTATGGATAGTCCTTTAAATGTTTACTATCAAAACGTCCGCGGCCTTAGAACAAAAACAAATAACCTATACACTGAAATCCTTAATAATAACTATGACATAATTATTTTGACTGAAAGTTGGTTACATAGCGGGATCCTGAACTCAGAAATTTGTGACGTAAGATACGATGTTTTTCGGCGCGATCGCGATACCTCTGATACCGGTAAATCGCGCGGCGGTGGAGTGTTGATACTTACCCGACGCGAGCTCGAAGCGGTGGCTCATGATGACTCATGGCAGCCATGTGCGCCTATTGAGACGTTATGGGTCACCATTCCATCTCGTACCATGTTGTCTCGCTCTCTAAACGGTCGTAGAAATAAGCATGCACAGAAATTAGATCTGCATATTATAGCCGCTTATATTCCTGGTAAATCCTCTACTCATAATAGATCTGACGATATGCATGCCCAGGATATTTTTGCTTTTTCTCAGGCGCTCACTAATACCTTTTTATTGGAAAATCTTAATAACTCCAATCTTTTGGTCGCAGGTGACTTTAATTTATTTAATGTGATTTGGGACTCAACCACTCCGACCTTTAGTAAAGAAGGTAGCACACTTCTGCAAAATATGTCTATTCAATTTGTTAACGATCTATCGCTTTTAGGTTTACAACAATATTCAACATTTAAGAACAGTTCCAATCACACGTTGGACTTAATTTTTTGTAATGTTGATATTGAGGTAAATGAATGTTTATTACCGTTAGTTAGTAAAGACGAGCACCACACAACATTACAATTCGATTTGGTTAACTTGTGTTTGAGTCCCTTATCTTCACCCCCTATAAAAAATATCTGTATCACAAAGCTGACTTTGCGAGTATTAATGCTTTTCTTATGGCATTGATTGGTCTTCTCAACTTGATTCTATGTCACTGAATGGGGCAGTAGACTACCTTTATGAGATGTTATATTATAGCATCAATAAGTTTGTTCCCTGCGTGACAACCAAACAATCAAAATTTATATGGCCCGCGTGGTATACCAAACCCCTAATTAAAGTAATTAAAGAAAAAGATAAAGCTCATGCACGCTGGAAAATTTATAATAACCCTTCAGATTACGATACTTTCTCTTGTCTTCGTCAACGTGTATCTAAATTGCATGAACTTTGCTATAAAAAATATATTAAAGATATCCAAGAAAATATAATAAAGGATCCTAAATGTTTTCATTCTTACATAAAATCAAAACGGGGTAATACATCCCCATATCCTTCTAAAATTTCTTATAATAACACAACTTATACCGACGGGTTCAAAATAGCAAACGCATTTAACCTCTTCTTTCAAAGCGTGTTTTCTGAACCCCTTTCTAACTATAAGGACATAGTATTGCCAGAATCGAATTTTAATGACTCAATGTACGTGCACAGCCTTGAAATCTCAAAAGATCAAGTTGTTAAAGCTCTGAAAAAACTTAATACTCGTAAAGGACCTGGTTCCGATAGAATATCTCCTTTATTAATATCTGAATGCGCAGAAGCACTAGCTACCCCCCTTTGTATTATTTTTAACAAATCTCTCTCCCTTGGTGAATTCCCAACTTTATGGAAGGAGGCTCATATTCTGCCTATACATAAAAAAGGATCTCGTGTAAAAGCTGAAAATTACAGGCCCATATCCATACTCAATACTTTTTCTAAAGTTCTTGAGAAATTTGTTTATGACGCCATATATCCTACCATACTTAGTGCCATACCTTACAGCCAACATGGGTTTGTAAAAGGCCGATCTACAGTTAGTAATTTAGCTCAATTTTTGACTGACACTATTGCTGGTATGGACGCGGGTGGTCAAGTTGACGCCATATATACGGACTTTGAAAAGGCGTTTGATCGTGTTGACCACTACATTTTGATCAGAAAACTTGAAAAGATGGGTATTCATGGTGATCTCCTGCGTTGGATTGAGTCATACCTAAAAAATCGATCTCAGGCAGTAGTGATAGGTGGACATCGCTCAGAATTCATCAAAATAACGTCAGGTGTTCCTCAAGGCTCCCATCTCGGCCCGTTATTGTATAACGCGTATTTATATGACATTCATGCATGTTTTAAGCATGCATCGTTCGTTCTCTATGCAGACGACAAGAAGGTATTTATGAAAATTAAAAGTGTAGATGACTGTTTCAAACTACAAGATGATCTCAATAGATTATCTACTTATTACCGTAATAATAGAATAAATGTCAATATTCAAAAATGTCAATTTATATCATTTACTCGTAAAACTAAACCTTGTCAGTTTGTGTATAGAATGGGTGATGCCATAATTGAGAATGCTAATGCAGTGAGAGATCTGGGAGTTCTAATCGACAAAAAAGTCACGTTTAATGATCACATCGACACTATTACAACTAAAGCCTATAAAAACTTGGGGTTTATAATGCGTACGTGCAAACCTTTCAACAACATATTCTGTATTAAGCTTCTCTACTTTGCATATGTTCGTAGTAACTTAGAATATGCTTGTAGCATATGGTCTCCAATTTATAAAATACACATTGAATGCATTGAAAAAATACAACGCAAATTCTTAAGATATTTAGATCACAAATCTGGATTCAAAGGTGCAGATTATGACTCACGATGTGCGCATTATAAGCTTCTAAATCTTGCAGACCGTAGAACGTTACTAGATCAACTCTTATTACACGACGTTTTACACGGCAAATTAGACTGTCCTCAACTGCTGTCTATTGTCAACTTCAATGTCCCCTTACGCCGCACTAGGAACTCATTAAAAAAACTATTTGTTACTGGTTTATGTCGTACCAATCATGCACAAAATGCACCCCTTAGACGACTCTGTGAATCATATAATGATATGTTTTCAGATATTGATATTATCCATCTTTCAAAACCTAAATATAAAACCAAAGTAAATGAAATCTTATTTACTAAGTATGCTGGTACTGGTGGTTAATTTACGTAGTTATTTATTCTCTTTCCTTATACACGTTCAACCCCACATGCACACTCACACTACACACACACACACACTCACACTCATACACACTCACTCATTAACCCAATACTTTCATCACACTCATTTTCACTGGCTTACATTAACATCAAATATCGCACTTGTAGCTGACTATTTAATTTAATTTAATTATTCCATTTTGGTATTATTTTTATTAAGAAATTGTTTGTATTAAATTGGATCACGTTAATTTCACTAGATAGCTTATCGTGTGTTGTTAAATTAGGGAAACCTGTTATTAGCTCATGTTTTGTCAATGTGTACAATTCAATTATTTTCCAAATAGCTGTTGGTTTTCTCAATAAATAAATAAATACATATGTCACTATTAACTTGACACTAAAAACGGGCGTGTATCCTGAAGAGTGGAAGCTATCCCGGGTGACCCCTATACCTAAATCTAGTAATAGGTCTCTCGTTGAAGAATACCGCCCAATTGCAGTACTGTGTGCACCAGCTAAAATCTTCGAACGTGTCATTCACACGCAGTTATATAGGCAAGTCGATGTTCGCCTGTGTGATGAGCAGCACGGCTTCAGGAAAGGAAAATCCGTAGACACTAACCTTCTCACTCTCGTCGACATCATCTCCACCTCTATGGAGGAGAAAGTCCAGGTCGACGTATTGTACTTTGACTTCCGGAAGGCGTTTGATAGGGTTGATAACGACATACTGCTTACCAAACTTTCCTCCCTTGGGTTTTCCCAAAGACTACTTCGTCTTTTTGCGAATTATTTAGGAGACCGTCAGCAGTTTGTTAAGAACGGCTGTTATACGTCACAACCCTATCACACGCGTTCCGGAGTAAGTCAGGGCTCTATTCTTGGGCCACTTTTGTTTTTAATAATGGTTGACGATCTGACCAGAGTGGTGACTAATGCCAGATGCCTTTTATATGCCGATGACCTGAAACTCATTATGAGGATCAAAGATTCGGAAGATTGTGCGATTCTGCAGCGCGACATTGATGCCGTGGAAGCGTGGAGTAAAACTAATGGCATGCTTTTTAACTCGAATAAGTGTTCAGTAATGACTTTTGGTCGAGGGTCACGCCCCATTAATTTCCAATACAAATTAGGTGACGAAGTGATTGCTCGGAAACACCAGATCAAAGATTTGGGAGTGATCTTCGACCGAGAACTAACATTTAGGGATCACATAAGCTGTCTTAGCAAGGAATGCTACAAGCGCATGGGATTCGTTCTGCGTAATGCGCGCGACTTTCAAAATCCAACGGTCATTCGGCTTTTATACACCTCGTTGGTTAGAAGCAAGTTGGAAACCAGCAGTTGTGTGTGGAATCCACACATACTTTGGCGCTTGAAAAAATTCAGAAAGCTTTTCTGAGGTATTTATATAAGCGTCAGTATGGGTACTATCCATACATGTACCCTACGGTATTTTTACTGGGGACACTGGGATTCAACTCGTTGAATGTGCGCAGAATAAACAACCAGTGTGTAGTTGCCCTTAAAATTTTACGTGGTCTTATCAACGCGCCGGATCTGCACTCACTACTGTGCCGCCATGGACGTATAAAAGGGCGGACAGAGTCGCGCTAATAAAACCTCTGTGTAGCCCCAAGTCAGCCAGTTGGCTGTACGTACAAGAACGCACGCACACATTCACACCAAACCCAGCCATTCCGAACGCAAACGTCAGCCTACCCTACCGATTTTTGCAAAATAAACAAAAACAAAACATCATGTCGTGCGTTGTAAAAATTTGAAAAAACAGCAGAGATCAAAGGAATAAAAGTTCGGGAATCACGTTTCACAGGTAAATTAATAATTTGATTACTCATTTTCATGTTTTAAATTATTTAAATTAGCCTCCAACTGAGGGCTGGTGTTGCCATTATTCACGTTATAAATTTCCCTAAAGTATAGGTATTTATTGGGTGAGTGGGTTCAAAAAATTCGGTTTCACCACATCTTAAAATTAGAAAACGAGACAAGAACTTCTCAAAGCAAAAGAACGTATTATAAAAACTTACTCAACATATGGGATATAAGTCGTAAATAGAACAATTCAATATAATCGTATTAATAACTGTGTTTTATTGGTAAAAAGAATCCTAACATGGCAACCCTAATTCACTCACACAAGTTTATCCGCCGCCATTACGGTTATTCAGTTTTGACATAACTGGCATTCTGTCCGCCCTTTTATACGTCCATGTGTGCCGCCTGTATGTATGTACCGGACCGATACCTACGCACTGCCGGCCGGCGCAGGCGCGCGCTGCTCGCCGTTCCCGCCGCACGCACACACTCCCGCGCTAACTCACCACTATGTCGCATGCTTACCACACTGAATGCGCTCCTTGAGGCAAAACCGGATTGTGATCTGTTTGTGGATGGATGGTCGAGTATATTGCGCGATTGTTTACAGTTCTGTGAGATGACGTATGAATGCGAAACTTCTATATCTTTAGTATGATATGATTATTGTAAAATGTTAATTTTTTTTATTACTTACTGACAAATTTTATTTACTTCTGTAAATGATATTATTGTTAAATATTTTATTATTTATTATGTATTATGACATTCTCATTTTCTGTAATTGGTACGCCGTTGAAATTGAATAAATAAATTGAATTGAAATTGAATTGTGAAAGGTTGACAGCCACCATACAAATTACGTAATGATAATGAATTAACAGTGCCCGTACGTGACATGACATGAAAAAGTGACATACACTTTTTCACTACACATAGTTTCTAGCCGCATAGTCGCAGCCGCATGCGACTGCGATCGGTCGCATATGACGAACTTGCACCTTATCATAACTTACATAATTTCCCCTGAGGGATGGGCTGAAATAACAGCAAAATATTAAGTTTCGGAAACTAAAAACCGAACAAATATTTCGCCCATCCACTTTCTATATAAGGTCCTATTAAATTCACTGCAAAGATTTTAAGGGCATGCGTAAATATGTATAAGAAAAACATCTAAGGTATTTTAAAAAAAATCGACTCGCTAGATTTTTGTTTTCATTTTCAAACAAACTTTTTAATTAATTATGTGAACATCCTTTGACTGACCCGACTGACGTTCCGCCACGTAGACAGGATTCACTTACACGGCACGCACACTAACAACCAACCAATCACATTGCAATCACAGCACCTTTTTTGGCGCGTAATTTAAATTCATCGAAGTGTGAGTTTCTAGGACAAACAGGGTGTACTTTTTTCGTTTAGTGTTTTTTCAGTTAAATGCAATTTTCTCGGAAACTAGCGTGTAGATTTCTTTAAAAATTTGCCTAGTACATACTTATATTTTATTTGATCTGCCCCTAAAATATTTGCAGTGAATTTAATAGGACCTTATAGAAAAAGTTGTGCGTGATCTTAGCCCCGTATCTAAGCCTGCTAATAAAGCTAAAGTTTCAAACTTTGGCAGGTTAAATTCCATTTAAAAAGTTTTCGTCGCCCCCAGAGGCGGTAATCTGCCAATGATTTATCGAGCCCAAGTTTTTATGGCGCCAGATGAAATAATGAAAGAATCCAGGACACGCTCTAGTTCAGGTTTTTATTATTAATTTATGCATCTGGTCCATGTAAAAGAATGATGAGGGATGCGTACACTCTGGACGCATTTGAGAATTTTAGTTTCGTAAAAAGCGACTAAGAGATAATCATCCAGAGAATAGGCAGCAGCGTAACCAGTCATTGCAACATCTTGCACTGCGCCCGCCAATCCGCCTGACAGCTGAGTATGGCAATAACCTCCGATAGGGGGAAGCCCATGTCCAGCAGTGGGCTGTTAAGGTTATGGTCATGTTGAGCAGTAAGCTATTAGGTAATCTAATGTTAGGCGCTATACCTACACACGTAACGTTCGTTGGTGCATTATTTTTGCGCAGCGCTATCAGATGCGTTTGAAAAATACTATTTTCCACCTCATTTTCTTACAAATATGGTTTATGAGAAACGGTTTGACAGACGCATCCGTTAGCGCAAAAATAGCGCAGAACGCTGCTCTGACGGAAGCATTTGTCAAACAATTTGACATAAACCGTATTTTTATGAGAATAAGGTCGAAATTCCTATCGTTCCAATGCATGCGTTACGCAGCGCAAAAATAACGTCAAAACGGACGTTGCGTGTTCTCGCCTTAACTTACAAAATAATTTCAGCGGAACAATTTTATTTACCCTTTATCTCTTTGTGAAAAGAAACCATAACAAATTGTTTTAAGGCTATTTTGTCTTTCAAATATTTCCCCCGACAAAAACATTTCAAGCAGCCACTTTGTAAATAAATTTTAAGCTGGGTTTGACCCTCGTCTTTTATTTGACATTGATTCCTTGCTTGAGGAGACTTTTAAAAAGGTAGGTTAAGTTAGCAACAAAAATGGAGGCAACAATAGAAACACCAAATTGAAAACGAATGGAATCAAATATTTTTTTAAACAATCTCATAATGAAGCCTAATGTTAAAAAACAAAAACCCGAATGCAGTTATTTCAATCTAACATTTTACGATTAAAATCCGTCATTAAATTAATGAAATTTTCATATAGCCACTGTCACTAGCGCTGCTGAGCTGAGACCAATCTAATGTGACCACATGGTTATGTCAACAATATCGACACCTGTATAAGTCGTTTAGGCTGTAGCCCGTGAAAAATAATTTACTTATCGACGTACAGAGCACATATACTCTTAAAAAACATAATCCTCCTTATCGAACAGTCGGTTAATTAGGGTGAAAGTGTGACAAAAAATTTACCAAACAGTTTCTTCACTAAATATAGAGTTTACAGAAGGTTCACTCGACCCTAATAAGGACTTTCGCAATTGTCACTTGTTTTGCAAAAACAGGTCAAAAGTCACAAATATCAAAACATCAAAATCTGACACAAGAACGTAATATGATTCTGGGCCAATTTTAATACAAGAAATAGGACGATCGTGGCAACCATCTTCTTAGTTACCTTGAGTCCCTCTAAGATTCCAGTTATTTTAGTCAGTAAGCGACAAAATCGTCACTAGTACTCAGTGAGCTATCTGTAAAGGCGCCCTGCGCATTTTCGGTTTCTCTTACTCAGCAAATATTGGTCAAGAGCTTAACTAGCCTCCACAAATAATAATAGTCTGGAAAGCCCAATAAATAAAACTTGTCATAAAATCAGTACATGAAAATTACTACTTATTCGTGCGTATGTAATATGATGTTGATACATCTCTAACAACATATTGATTGGTTCCATCCAAAACTTTCGATGACAAATGTTTATCCTTTTCTGACACGTACGAGAATCCGATTAACTGTCTCGCTCAATCTATCCTTAGGAAAACCCACATGTAAAGTACGTTTGCTGCGCTATTTTATCGCAGTGCTAACGCATGCATCTGACAGATGCATACTTTTGAATTTTCAAATCTAAAAACCGACATTGAAACCTTAACCTTTACGGCCACAAGAGTCCACTGCTGGACATGGGCCTCCCCCGTAGCGTAGGTATTAGGGGGGTATTGCCATACTCACCACGCTTGGCAGGAGGATTGGCGAGCGCAGTGTAAGATGTTCAATTCACAGGAAACGCTGCCAGTTCCCTAGAGTCCCTAGAGTCCTTTAGTCGCTTTTTACGACACCCACGGGTAGAATTGGGGTGATGCTATTCTAAGCCAGCGTCACACGGCACACGACATTGAAACAATCCAACACAAATTTCCACACTGTATCTATTGTTGCAACACTACGCTTCTGCGTTATTTTATTTAACGTCAGTATTTAGCCTGAGAAAGTCGAAATTTCCTTGCATTTGACAGATTGCGTTAGCATGGGGCTAGCTAAAAGTGCGTAGCAACGGACGATACGTGTGGGTATGTCCCTAAGATCAACTTTTCTTGCCGAAGAGTTGTTCGTCTGATAATAAAAATGTTATGATCGACGCAGGGAACTTTACGATTTCTTTATTCGTTAGTAGTTTCAGAATCAAGAGAATATATTTGGGCGAGGCAATAATAGGGAAAGTCGTTTCGACCTCTAGTGTGTTACAAAAATGTAAACAAGGTTAGTGGAAGATTCCGTTGAGATTTCAGAGGAAATTTCGTGTTTTCTCTCAAAATAACTTGTAAATTGTTTTTTAATGACTTGCTAGTATAACCTTCATAATCAAGTAGGTGCTTTCTGCGGTAAGTAAGCACCGCAGAAAATCTTATCATTTAAAAAAAATTGGGACAATTCAAAAATCTAGGTTAAACTTTGAAAATTTACAGTCGATTGCAAATCAAAATATCGAATTTGTTCATACTGCCGGACAAACCGAACTCTCTCTAACATATGTTAGAGAGAGTTTAATAAAACAAAATATTGCTATAGATGTTGGATTTTCAAACAAAGTTTAGTTTATTATACCTCTTCGATAAGAATAGCTATTACTATCACGAGATATTAGTACCCTCCAGTACTGACGTGACAACGAATCACAAGGATCTTTTAAGTGATCATTAGAATATTATGATCAAATCCCTTTTCTAGAAACCATCCAAAAAGCCGTGCTTGTTGAGCCTATTTTTGTGTTTGTGGTGTATCATCTTCACGATAAATAGCTACGTAAGGCACTCGCTCTAGTTTTCAACTAAATAAATCACTCTCAAGAAACTCCTGAATTAGCTAAAGGCCGGCACACACGGACCGCCTAATTCACTATCGGTGTCATATTGTCCCCGAGGGGGCACGCAGGGTAGCCCTCGGGAAAAATCCCGAATGTGAGCCGGCCTTAATGTGATCGACGTCATCAGCTTACGTCACAGTTTTTGCGTGGGCCTGTAATGCTGGAAGATAGTCCGAGACACGGATGCTCAAATTCTGCTTCAATGAATATAATAAAGTCGTATTTTCTAGTTTTTATATCTCAGTTTTTGAAACTCAATCACTGAGACAGGTATAAAGAGTTCACCTTCTTCACATAGCAAACTCAATAATTAAAAACGATAGCAAAAAAGGAAATTGCGACAAGTAGTACTGGTACCACGTAGCTCATTAAAATTGATATTATTAATTGAATTTGAAAATTTGAAACAGCATAAAGATACATACGATTGTGGTTGAATCATGCATTTTCTTTTTGTAGTGTGAGTAGATTGGATACTTACCTACTTACATTCTCAACACAACTTAACTTTTTGAGGCAGGAACGCTCCCGCACTAAGACGTTGCCGGTGTAGACAAATGGAAGCAATTGAAACATTCAGCAGGACTGTAATTGATTGTGGGCAAGGGCTCACCGGATCGTTCGTCGACTCGTTGTCCCACACGAAAAAGAAACAAGGTTAAATTCCGTAAATAAACCTTATAATTATAAGACAGAAATGCAGTCAGCTCCCGCACTTTAAATGTTGCCGGTGTAGCCCAATGGAAGCAAATGAGGCATTTAGCAGTTAAGACTGTAATGATTGTGGGTCAGCGGGTTTTTGTGGCCATTGTTTTTTATATTGTTTGCTAAAACAAATTCAAATTCGTTTCGGCTTCGAACGTCTGGAATAAAATGCGCATTTAGAATGGAATTGAATACTCATGTCCACTTAATTATTTCACCTTGATAGATGCTCTACTTTGAACTGGAGCAAGTAGCTTTTTATTATTATTTTGTGTATTTATTTTATCCCCGTTTCATAATGAATTAGGTGTCAATTAAGAATGGAGCGTCTAGATCGCTTGATAAATTGTTATCAATTCTGACCTCGTCTAAAATGAGGTAGATTTTAAAGAAATTGTCACTACAACTGAAATAGTACAGTTTATCTATTCCCCTTTTATTATTTTAGAAAGACACAGAAATGAGTTAACTTTTTGGTTAAAAAGTTAATACAAACGAAGCAAGTGGAAAAAATTCACGCCACCGATGAAATTCTAAATTTCTACGAAATAGTGAACACAGGAATAAAGTACTACCTGCTACATTTGAAAGGCAAGTAGGTAAGGCCAAAAAACAGTTCTTGAAATTAAAATAACAGAGATTTTATTGATGGTTAGGTACTGGCACTGAAAGAAGAAGAAGGTACTCAAAACTCTAATTCAAAATTCCTTCTTTTCACGAATGTATAAGGATTTCTGCAGTGTGTATCGAGTATACTGACGTCACACATCCGGAGCCCCGCTATTTGTCAACGGCAAGTCAGGATAGGGGCAGTCGGGGCAGAGTCGGGGCAAGGAAGACGTCCCAATCTTCCCTTGCCCCGGTTGCCCCCATGTCCTCCGCCCGAGGCTTCCGTTCTTAGAAATAAATGAAGGTAGGTAGCATAGACCTCACCAATTGTAGATACCGCTTGCTACCAGCAGCAATGTTTATAAAATGTTGTAAAAGCAAAAGTATATTTTGTTATGTATGACAAGACGAATAAAAAATCGTTCAGGTGATTTCTCATAAAGTCTAGGTTTCATGTGCCATACATTATTTTCATAAATCCTCACATCACCGAAATGAAGCCACAACTAAAATTATAACGCTGAAACGTGTTGTTAGAGTAAAATCCGATTTTGCAGATTATCTAATAATCAATCAGTCCTCTGAGTGTACTCGGAAACAGTATAATTGAAGTTACAACATACGCTATCATCTGTTTCGCTGCGGTGACTTGTTAACGGAATACATATTATTAAGTGGGGATCTTACTGACGTAACGTAATGTCCGTTGTTGAGCAATTTTAGCGCTACGTAACGCATGCGTTAGGAACATGCGAATTTCTACCTTATTTCCATTAGCAGCACCCTCGGTAAGAATTAGGGTGATGCTTATCTAAACCAGTATCGCACGGCAAAGAAGTGTTGCATGGAAGAAAATGCCGATGATCGAAGCCGTGTCCTCATGTACTATGTTTTTGGTCAACATAAATATTTCATGTTTTACGTCTTGACGTTTACATTGCAGGGGCACTGTAACGAATATTAATTCGCACAGTTTTATAAAGTGGATTATTATATTTTCTACGCGGGACTGATAGAAGTCATCGTCTTAAGAATACGTACCTGCTTCAAGAATCGGCACCATTTACCAGTAAATAACACGTGCGTAGACGCACCCACCCGGGACAAAGGAATGCAATCGCATCTGGCTGGACCTTTTTGCTAGGGAATAAAGACTAAAACAGCCTACCTGCATGATTGCAATAATAATTTTTGTTTTGGGTTTGATGTCGCTAAGGGAAGCGAGGAGAGTCAATCCCCGGCCTCGGTGACGATAACGCGCGGAATCGTCTGAGGACATGGCGGAAAATTTTAATAAAGGACAACTCTCGCGCGCGCCAAATGTTGTCTTTAGTGAATTAATAAGATTATTATTTTTCAGGGTCATCTTCGTCGTCGTGCATCGGACCTGGGCGTCGTCGAACGGGTTTTGTTGCATTTTTAACAGCTGTCCAGCGAGGCGACGGACGGAGTTTCAACGATAGATTTGTGTTAGGCTCCTTAGAAAATTCCTGTCGTGTGGTTAACATTTTTCTATTGTTTCAACAGAACGCGAGGAAGCCGCCGGAGGTGTTTGGTTGGGTAGAAAGATTAGGGCCCCAGATTATCGCAGCTTAGGGTTTTAGGGAAGTGAACAGAGTTAATGTATGTGTTTGAATGTGACGGGTGAATCATTTGACCTTCTGTTATTTATTTATTTTATATCTTCCGTTCAATATTAAACGTAATTCTTTTGTACACTTTAACATTTGGTGCTGACACGTTAAAAAAGGCACTGAATATTAAAGTTGACGGTTTTCTTTCTGAATTATTTTCGACAACGATTTCTCGGATAGGAGTTAGAGACTGACCAATCGATGTATCACCATTTTGACATATGCATACAGACTTCCGGCGAGCTGCGTTCATCCAGGTATGGGCATTCGCGACCCGATATGTTTTGGATAATCCGAATGTCCTTGCTCATTAATTTGGGTCCTGAGTGAGAGCGTAGTATCGATCAGATACATATGAGAATGGTTATGCATTGTTGCTAAGTCTAAAATCGTTCAATGGACTGCAGTCCGTAGGAAATTGTTATGAAAGAGAGCTCTGGAAGGATGAATGAAAGAATAGCGGAAAGATTGATGTGTTTTGAGGTGATCAGAACGTTTGACGAAGGTTTGAATGTTATAGAAAGAATAGGTATGGATTGGCTAGGCATAAACCTCTTAAGGTTTTGCGTGATGGCCGGGTTATTTAAGGTGTGCTGGGAGACCCGGGTATTCCTGATCGTTATCCCTTCTAGACCTAGAGGTCTCTATCAAAACCTAACCTTCCCTGGGAAGTCGTGTCATATTCTTTTCTTACAGCACGCGTAACTTGCCGCCGTTCGAGTCGATCATCGCACAACCGTGATATTATTGTTTTCTTTTACCCTTAATAAAACAGGTAAAGCAGCCGTTCACGAAGAAAGGACCGCTCAGCCGTTTAAGACTACGAGCTAATCGAGTCAACGCTGCCAGCTCAGAACGAGACCCGCGATGGCTTCAGATCAATATGTGCGGTCTAGGACGTCTGGAGTTATTACAGCTAAGTGGACGCTTGTTTTAATTTATAATAATGTTGTGTATTCCGTTCCAGCTTCCCTATTTTATGTTCTTTCCTTATGTAGAAACGCGCGTACTCATAATTGCACAACGTAGAGTCTGAACTAAATCCACTAGACGAGTTAGGTATCGAAGACCAAGTTTTACACTATAAATCCTTTAAAGATTTTATTAGGTAGGTAGAACATTTGTTACAGCACTTTATGCAATTGGTAATATTTGCTACGAGTCAGCTAAAAACTTAGAGAAATGTAATTTCATCTTCTAGTTTATTACAATTTCTCTTAGCTCGAACGAAATGTTTGTCAAAGGAGAGTATGCTCATTTGATTTGCATAAAATTACATAAAGGAAGTACCTATTTTGAGAAACGTTCTTCTTAATGACGTTTTGTGTATGTAGTTACTGTTGCCTCTTTGAGTCATTTTGTTCCGTTTTTAAAATACGTAGAAGTTACCTATTCTTATTTTGTTGTATGACTTTACTGTATTGCATATTTCATGAAAGTACAGTCGTTACAGCAAACTTGTGATATATACTTTTTATATTTGAAAGTATTACTCTGATGGTAATTCTGGTTGCATGTTATAACTCTCGAGCCTGGCCGGCCACTAATGACATTCGTAGTACTAGTAAATCATAAGGTCGTTTATCGACTCAGGAAGTCCTAAAAGACAGAAGAAGTCGTCCCCATAATTTAGTTACACCACGCTCGTAACGTAACACAACCATGTTTTATCCCATTAAATATT
Organism: Phthorimaea operculella; assembly: GCA_024500475.1. Classification (NCBI taxonomy): domain Eukaryota; kingdom Metazoa; phylum Arthropoda; class Insecta; order Lepidoptera; family Gelechiidae; genus Phthorimaea; species Phthorimaea operculella. The sequence goes on along the minus strand of JANFCV010000019.1, from coordinate 2,492,577 downwards.
GATAGCAAACGGTTTGGAAGTTGACAGCCAGGTAAGCAAGTAGGTAGATATTTGAGTACAAAATAAAAGAAAAACAAAGATTTACTTATTTTCATAACTTACCTGTTCTACCCAAACGTTCGTTGTCATGATTTGATTCTTAAGATTCTGAAACAAAAGAGAAGCACAGGTTAATAATTTTGTTATTTTGCAAAAAGATTTCTTATTGGAATAATGAATAGATAACTAAAAAGGTCACGTAATTCTAAGAAGACATTTATTTAATGGTCACATTTCTCCCATTTCGGTCTGGAATCAGTTCGCCGACTTGCTCATTTCGCAAACTGGCGCGATTCGCCAACTCGCTTTCTGCCGACTGGCGCGTTAGGCATACTTAAGCCATTCGCCGACTGCGCGTTTAGCAAACTGTCGTGATGTACAGTTAACATATAATAGTTTATGGATCTGTATTATTTTACAAAATAAAATTTAATACGAGAACGTAATATGGCATGATATGAAATTTTGAATACTAGGGATAAACTTATCAAGAGAACAACTGAACAACCTTTTAATTGACTTGTTACATATAAAAAAATTAAAGCGTAAGCTCCACAGAGAAGACGTGCGTCGTAACGTGTGGGATGGCATCTGTCAGAAAAGTGACCGTCAACCATCTTCGATGCGACGCGCGTCTTAAATATGTAGCTTTGTCTCTACGGGGCAAGCTCTACAGAATAGACGCGTGATGCGACGCGCAACATGATATCTGTCAGACAAGCGATCATTGGAGACGTCATCGTTACACATGCATATGCATGCATAGCCGTAGACTTACAATCTCATCTGCTCTTAAATGTTGCTTATAAAACTGAACAACTTTTAAACTAAACAACATTTAAAACTGAACAACTTTCAAGTTTAAACCCTTTCAAAACTGAATAATTTTTAAAATAAACAAATCTTTAGAACTGAATATCTTTTATAAACTGAACTACCTTTTTTTTACAGATGCAAACCAAAAATATTACCATGCATAATGTTTAAAAAATGTGTAAATGACTGTACACTGTGGCTATAGTTTACCAATAGCTCAGTCGGCGAATGGCGTAAGTAGGCCTAGCACGCCAGTCGGCAGAAAGCGAGTTGGCGAATCGCGCCGGTTTGCAAAACGAGCAAGTTGGCTTACCGCGCGTACTCCAGAATGAGTAGTAAGTATGTCGCGTAATTCCAAAAGAACAGACTTTTTCTACAGCCTGTAAAAATACTATTACACAGTATTGCAATGAATTTTATATAAATATTTAAGTACTTCCATGTGTCTTCCAAGTATTTCCAGCAGCACATCAACCTACAATTGCCCGCCCCTCTATAAGAAAATTTTGTATTGTTTCATCTTGTAATCTGTAAAAACCAGTTCAAATTGGTCACTTAAAGGTAGCTAACAATGCCGTCTGGCGCCAGCATAGAATATCATCTAAGGGTCTAAGGGTTTTGGGAGTATATTGCAATTTGAGGTGATATGCTGACAATCTGTCAGTATAGTGAATGACTGAAGCTTTTGTTATGGTGTGATTGGCCATATTTACAGCTGTTTACGGCCTGCCTACCCCACAAGGGAATTAGGTGTGATATATGTATGTATGTATTAAGAAGAAAGCTAGCCGGGTTAGGTGCTACGTTATATACAAGAAGTAACGCCAAGAGTCAAATTTCCCAAAAGTAAGCCCCAACATTCCCAAGAAGTTTGCAGTCGAATTTTATCGGAATTGCAGTCAGCAATTAAATTCAAAGGAATTCCTATAGTATGAGAGATAGCACCTAAATTCTGATTTTCTGAAGACGACAAGAAAGACTAGTGAACATACGAAATACCTATAGGTAATATCTTAAATCAACTAATATTAAGAACATACAAAAATTTTATAAACCAACGCATTTTTGACTTAAATTTTGCTTAAGGTTGTTGCGCTTATATGCAACAGATCTTGGCTCTCGACTTTAGTCATGGTTATTAGGCTTAGATACCGAAAATATAACTTAATTTTCTGTGTAAATGACGTGAGAATTTGATTGCTACCTCTTGTACTATCAAGTTGGAACAAAATGTGCGCTAAGAATGTTCAGTGTTGCCGTAGCTGTTGGAAACTGATAGTCAGTGTTTTTGTACTGTTTTGGAAATAAAACTAAAGTAAGTTTGAAGTGCAAATCTGAGCAGCAACTAAGCTGGTTACGTGGGTAGCGATATCTCGTTTATCGCTTTTTGTTCATAGATTTTGCTTATACAGCTGACAGTGTCGAGAAATACGTACCTTGGTATACTGTTTCTTCTTTAAGATTATGTACTTTCTTATTTATAATCAGGCAGTTTTATTTACAGCATGATATTAAAATGACGACTTGGTGACGACAAAAATAGAGGTATTGAAATGACATGAACACAACTTACACTGTTTCAGACACTGTCAAAACAGGCCCTTATTTTTTCATTATCCTGTCACAACCGTCTATTATAAACGCAAGAGTGGTTCGACTAATCGTGCGAGCACATTGTCAAAACAAATCGTTTATATCATTATGGTATCGTTTATAAATTAACAAGCTACAGAGTGCGCCTAACCAGGTATAAACGGTTGGCACAGGTATGAACACAACATTCAGTACAGTAGCAAAACGACAGAAACAACAATATTGAACGACTATAATTTCTCCTTCATTTAACTCGAGTATCTACAGATGTAAACAAAATAAGCAGATGTATGATGTATTAAAAAACAAAAACCCGACTGCGGTAATTTTAAAATCCGCCATTTTGAATTAATAATATTTTAATATAGCCAGTATCACTTGCGCAGTTGAGACAAATCTAACAACACCTCATAAATGTCAAGACTGCCCCCCAACCGTTAAGGCTGTTGTCCGTGAACAATAATGTCTTGTCCACGTAGGTACATAAATACACGCTAGATTAATCTGTATTTCGTCCTCGTATTGAATCTAGCAACCCTAGCTATTGTTACAAGTGAAAATCGCGAAAATCTTAAGTAGAGTCGAGTTAACGGTAAACTCTCTAGGTATTTTGTGTCTATACTCTAAGGTCCACACAAATCGTTTGTACTTTATGCGTCGTTTAGCGTTTACGATACTGTCTCGATAGCCATACTTTAATCGCTAGCAAATCCTCCTTTAGCTGTTTATTTCGTGTTTATGTTTATGAGAAATAAAAGGTTTCAGGAAAGGGTACGGTTAGCTTTTTCATGAAAGTAGGTCACAACATCATTATATATAATAAAACTAAGTTGATAAAATGTACGTGCCGATAAAACTTAAAAACGATTCTCGGTACGATAAAGGGACTTACATAATGCAATAGCCCTTTATCCCGCCTTGAACAAGAAAGTTCCCGTTTTAACTTAAAGGGTGTATTTTTAAAGATATAAGGGATTTTTCAATCCCTGAACATGAAAATTAAGTGAAGTAGTGGCGCCATCTGTAGTCGAGTAGTTGAACTAGATTCAGAACAACTATTATTTGAGTTGCGTTAAGGCGCTGCGAGCAACTACAGCATGTGTAGTAAGGGCGCAAAATTTAAAATTCCAATTTCAATCACCGCGAGTGAAACTGCGGGCGGAAAGCTAGTTTTTATTATATGCTTTAAATGTTTATATCATCATCGTCATCTGCCTGTCCTATCCCAAATCAGAGCACAAAATCATGTAGTAGAAGGATAGGAGCTTAGCTTAATGTTTGTTGACCAGCCGCCCACCCCTCAACGTGACGTCAACCCTCTTTGGGAATGCTAGTAGGTGGTATCACCGTCACCATGCGGTTGACCATAGTCGATAGATATTCAGCAAACAAAACACCCTGACTGGACAAAGGGTGGTAATATTCTTATCCGCTACCACACGTTTTGCTTTCAATGTTAATGAATAAATACAGCATTTTATTATCCAAATTATTTAAAATGTAGTGAAAGGTACACAAAATGTAGTAGTAATACAAATCTATATAATTTCTATACCACGCAGTCACAGCAGTTCAATTCTAGACTTAGGCCTCTCTTTGATCCTATCGGGAAGGTCTGAGCTGGGCAGGCGGATTGGCGAGCGCAGCCTAAGGTATTTAATTCGTAGGGATCGCTGCTGCCCATTCCCTGGGTATAATAATCCCTTAGTCGATTTTTACGACACCTACGGATAGAATTAGGCTGCTGCTTTTCTAAGCTGGCATTACATCCCACACACACGCACATAGCCTAACGACATGGTAACGAATTAATTACTACGCAAAGTAAAAATCACTTTTCAATTATCAACACGCACTCATGACAGCCTCTGACGATCAAAATGAAAATCTCATTAACACGCCAAAGTTCGTGCAAAAGTTTGATTATCATAATCTTCCCATCATTATTCAAATAAACAACTCAAAATGTAAATAAAGTCGAGTAAGTGTGAAAGGACAGTACTTATTCATTTAACTTTTTAATTGGCTGCGGGGTGGGGTGCGGCAGAGATGGCTAATACATTAGGTCGGCATACATTGCTGGGTATCAAGAGTGAAAGAAATAGAAATATTGAATACCCTTTAAAACAATATCCGCGTTAGGCTAAAATTTTTGAAATACTTGAAAATTCTTCCACCGCAGCAGGCTGGATTTTAACAAGTGACCGTAGTCATCTGTAATGGCGAGACGCCTCTACCATCTGGGCGGCTCACTCAAATTTTGCAAGTGTGTTTGACCACTAACGCGTGGTAAGGTTCGATCTTCTGGGATAGTTTTTGTTTTAAATGTTTAGCTTCTTCCGTATTTATGATAGCAAGCTGCTGAGTGAACGTACGACCGCAACTCCAAATGAACCCACAACCACCATTTTACACTCTACACGTGTTTCGTTCCTCCACAGAACATCTTCGAGAGATCTTCCACATTCGAGGTCCGAGCACTGACTCGACGTGTGGTCCACTCAGCAGCATAACTTGCCATCATAATAAGTGCGGAGGAAGCTAAACATATTTCTATCACTTTCATCAAGATGGACTTCCGCAAAGTAACGCCTGATACTGCTAGTTACTTGGTTATCAAGAATTTAATATATTGAGACTTTTATGTTTTAACCAGAAATGTACGCTAAATGGAGTCTTGTTGGCAGTGCAGGGTAATAAGGGGCAGACCCCGGCTTGATGCGAAAACACCCCATCTCGAGAGAGTCCTTTTTCAAAGGCCTTCTGAAGAGCCTGGCCAGGCCGTGATATGACGTGAAATTAAAGGTAGGTATGATTTAAAAAATTATCGCATTAATATTAAAAAATATTTGATTTCAGGTTATCTATGTCAAAACGATATCCATGTATGATATTAGTATTTTTGATAAAGTTAGATTCAGCCTGCAAGTGGTTATCAAACTTGAAAATAATCACACAGTGTTATAATGTTTCTGCAAATCTATATGCGCCCCTAGGTTGCCTGAGATTAACTGGATGGAAAAAAATGGAGATATTCTGGCCTGATTATTATGAACAAGCTTTATGTCTTTAGGTAAGTCTATTTTCAGTGGACTACAGCTACTACAAGCTTATAAGGTAATTTTAGACAGATTTTTGTACCAAAATTTCAATATGATTTCTCTACGTACTTAATATTGTCAAAGAATGGCAGTTTTCCATGATCAAAACTGTCACATTATTATACCCTTCTCAAATTGTGTGCTCAGATCAAGTAGGATTTGAGAGCGATGTCGTCAAAGCCCCTATGACCCTACGTCAAACTTGTGGTCAAATCACCTTAACGAATAATTTGAAAGATTTTCTAATAAATGTAATTCAATATTAATTTTATTAAATGACAGACGAATGTATGAAGTGTCGGTCGGTATAAAGTTTAATAATAAAAGTTCGCGACGAATTGAGAATCTCTCTTTGGTTTTTCGTCGGTTGAGAATTAATAGATAAACGCCCCTAAAAACTAAGGTTCCGTGTCATTTGCAAGTAGGTACTTAATAAATATTGTAAGACTGGGCTAAAATGTTTTAACTGTACCTGTCAGCATTCATCCAGACTAACAAACTAACTGTAATAATATATTTTATATAAAATATTTTGTATTTTTCGTGTTTGAAGAAGACTGTAAGCAATGGAAGAAGTTTAACAACTGCAGTATTTTTCTATTTACCCACACGGCACGCATACAACATAATTCAGGACAACCATTGTCGCACTAACAGAGAAAAAAACCCTCTATTTCGAACAAAAAGCCCTACGAGAACTAACTTCGGGTAGTAAAAATTCTTTTCTTTTTTCTCCAACCAAAATACCTTGATCTCTGTTTATGTTTAACACTTTAGCTGTTTTCTTTATTTTAAAGGATGTTGTATACCCTTTTACACTGGTTGCGTAGCGGTCACGTATGCAACAAAGGAACTATGATAGAGGTCCGGTTGTTATTAAAAACGTCCGGATTCGGCCCTTTATATTTATGTCCGTTTTTGGAAGGTCACCGCTGCGAAAGGCTGCGCTACGTGATGGAAAATTTTCTCGGCAATTCTCTTATTTTATTTTATTTCTCTTGGTAATAGCCAGGGAAAGCTTGATAATATTACCTGCGTACTGTCAACTTTACTTTAGTGTACTTATTTGCCAACCTTTCATGTTACGCCTTCGTTCAATGAATTGAAATAAGTACAGCTAATCCATCGATTTGAACGTTTTTCTTAAAGGTCACAAATATTGGATACAAAAATACAGGAAAGTCCGTATCTACACACAAACACACACACATCAGCTTAAGCAGTCCACTGCTGGACGTAAGCTTACTCGAGGGTAGCCATAATGCATGATACCCGTTTTCTGACATCCAGTTGCTACCAATCACTTTCTTCAAGTTATTGGTCCATCTTCCCGGAAGGCTTTCAGCGCTACGACTGTACCGTATATCTGTATAATTATTAAACCATTTGGATACCTAAACTTAATCCCTGTAATCAAAGATTGTCTGAATATAATCCGGCATTAAACATCATGTAGATCCGAAACCCATAACGGGCCTATTACACATGGTGTCCCGAATCCTACGACGTTTGGGACTACCCTAATCTTACTATTATCTTACCCACAATGGGAATTAAAGGGACTCAGATAGTCGCTATGTATGTACTCACTATTGAATTAGGTAATTAGGGGTATATGTACATAGGGTCTATTTGTTCGATGGGAGTTCATTAAGTGAACATAATAGTAGTCTGTGTGTTACGTATGCGTCTGTTAATATAGGATGATTAGTTTACGAAGATTTAAATATTGGTATTTTTTAATTTATCGCACATTGCAAAGACTTTTTCGGACCACCTACATATTTTTAGCTCAATATTAAATCCATTACGGAGATATTTTCAGGTCAGACCATTTTTGATGTCTGTGTACCAAATAATTTATCATTGTATTTCAGAGCACCGTTTGTCCAAAGCGAATTTCTGCAAAGTAAGGTAAATTTTAGTGTACTGCATTTTATCAATATTTTTGAGTTGAAAATGAGAAAATTGAAAAATTCACTATCGACCCCGGGACTTGAACCCGGGACTGTGTGTCGCTAGAGAATTTTTAAATTTTCTCATTTTCAATTTATGAAAATAATATTGCGCTGTGAGTGCTATAAAAATTCCAATATATATATTTGAGGTTACATTTTATTGTTGAAATGCTTACTACAGAAAACAAAAATAGTTAATTGATAGCGTTCCGTGTGCTTTAAATGATGGAAAAAGTCGCCTATATCGATACCGTTTATCGTTCGTTTTAAAAGTATTCTTTCTGAATCTGCTTGAATAACAAAAACTCAAAGTTACATTATGTTCGTTTTACTACCTTCGTACCTACAATCTATCTACGTCTACCTACCTAGTTATACGGTATCAGCCGCTTCTTTTTATCTCGAGATAGCTTTAGGGGCTCTTTATTTTGCGCTTGTTCGCGATAACCCAGCCAACAATGGTTGACGTGACGCCGGTTCCTTTTGTTATTAAAAAAAGATGTCAACTTTAACTGGTCGTGTTGATTTATAGCCAGCTTTTGTGGCCAGCATAATGGATATTGCGTAATGCGACGCAAGAGCTCATTAAGGTCTTCTAACAATGGATAACAAGAATTAGCTGAAGTAATGATAGATTATGATGTCAATGATTTATTTGCTAAATAGAAACATAATAAAAGTGTATACGAAATATGAGATTGATAGTCTGGGCAATGCAAAAAGTCAAGGAAGGAAATGTTAAAAGTAATATCCCTCTATTAACACACTTAAATACGTCAATACAAAACATAATAATTCGACGGTGGAAAGGTAAAAGGGGCTAAGCGACACTTTGGGGTAAAATGACTTATATACATATTCGGAATCAGCGAATTTTTCTGCGTTTTTTGAGCTGGGTTTGGCTTAAATCGGAGCACTTTTGTGTCGCTTAGTACCCCCTGTATTTTAGTGAAAAATGTCGCTTGAGTGCCCTCGCTGAATCTAAAATTATTGGTTCTTATAGGTTGAACCCATCAGAATTTAATAATTTTTCACTTGAGTCGTTATTTCTATCTTCACTTTTCAAAGACAGACTATTTCAATCGTTTAACCTCATTCCATTTTTTCTATGCAACGTATTTAAACCCTTATACGCTATTTCAAATAAAATGATGATGTCGTTTAACCATTTTTACCACACCCTATCAAAAAAATATTTGCTTTTGAAACCTTCTACCTCAATCAGTAATTAGCATCTAGATCACTTAAACCTTTTTACGTCAAACTATAATTACCCACCGTGTCGCTTAAACCCTTTTACTTCGTCCTATAATAAGCATTTGTGTCGCTTGGGCCCTTTTACCTCGATCTGTAAAAAGTAATAATGTCGCTTATACCCTTTTACCTCGATCTGTAATAAGCAGCCGTGTAACTTAGACCCTTTTACCTCGTACTCCTTATTGATTATATTGTTCGTGAGGCCTTTATTACGTCATCAAAATCATAGAAATATTTTCGATTAAGTCGTTTTACAGTACTTTACTGATAGTTTATATAACTGTTAAACCCTTTATCTATTTTTCTATTTTACAAACAATTATTGTTGGCACCTTTTACTTCGTGTCATTTATAATGACTTTAGGTATTTAATGCCTACGAGTTTACATTCTACTGCAAGTAAGACTTTTTTCTTGAATCATATTTAAAAACAATGTTTATTTAAAGCATCAAAAATTTATAGTAAATTAAACAGTGCAGTCGGATAAACCGTACATTTTTGGGTCCTATCCTAATGGAACCCAAACATTGTTGATTCTGAAGCCGTATTTGTGCCCGCGCCCCACCGTCAATCGGCACGCGCGCGAATTCTCAGTCAGTCGGTATCCCCAATCAAAACCAAAGGTGAAATATTCATTAAATTACCAAAAATATTCTTTTTAGAAGATTTAAGGATCCAATTTTCTATTACACATGAGGATGATTAATACTATTTTATTTAGCCAGGGGTACCCATCTCAGTTCATGGATCGAAAGCTGAGTTGTGGTATACGGGTACGCGACCTCGGCTTCCCGAGCTTCTACTGTCTTTGAATACCTTCCGGTCAGTAGTATCCCACTACCTGTGTTCCTGTCCCAATCCCACCACATTCCTCCCCACTCGTATTCCTACTTGCTCATCTCTCCTAGATCCCACAAAAGCAGCTCCCTCCTGCTTAACAAACAAAGTCTGTTTCGGCAAGAATGCCAACCCAATGCAGATAGTGCGAATGGGTTTGGCGGAATCGGCGACTAAGCAAAGCAAGGTGGATGGCCTAGGGCGACGGTAGAGGGCGCGGGCAGTTAATGGCAGCCAGACACTGCATCCGACCTATCCTTCAATCGTAGCGGTTTTCCGTTCCACTGAACCGGGGAGGGGAAGGATTAAGTGTGTGCGCTTGCGTTTGCGCAAACGTCTGCGCATCCTAATAAATCCTGCGCAACTGACCGCTTCCGAATAATGGACTCCGATGACGCTAAGTCCTGCGGCGATGGGTTGAAGTAGAGAAGTCTAGCGTGGTGCAAGCTAGGCTTTGTCTGATGTCTGCACGCAGGCGGTCCCAGGGGTGTGAGTACACAACGAGGTCGCTTTTGTATTGAAAAATCGGGACGACAATGCGAATGCGGCAGCACCTGGGGTGACAAAGCAGCCCTATTTAGGGAAGCACTGCTTTCTTTGCTCAGCCAAGGAGGGGGCTAGAAAAGGTGCCCTAAAAGAATGCTCGTCCCTACTTGGAATGTGGTAGTAACCACGGCTGCCATCGCATCATATTATAGAGGTAAACTCTACACCATCTATTATGAAATTTGACGCGTGGAACGTGAAATCGCTCATTGGTAGAGATGGCAACGCCTGTGCTGAACGTAAAACCACTATAGTAGCTAGGGAATTTGATCGCTACAACGTGTATGTGGCTGCACTCAGCGAAACACATCTTGACGATTAAGGAGAACTAGTGAAAGATGGAGGGGGCTACACTTTCTTCTGGAAGGCTAAATCCGTATCCGAACCTCGACGTTCATAGGTAGGATTTACCATCAAAAATCATTTAGTAAAGCGACAGGACCGCTTAACCACACTGCGCCTACACCTTTAAAGACAACTACCTTAATGTCATCAGTATCTAAGATCCAATGCTAGACAAGTTTGATGACATTAAGGACAAATTCTATCTATTTATATCTCAATGCCTTGACAGTATAAACGCCAGAGAGCAGATCCTATTGCTGGGCAATTTCAATACAAGAGTTGGTCGGGACTATGAGACTTGGCCTGGAGTACTGGGGCGACACGGAGTCGGCAACATGAACACCAATGGTCATTTGCTACTCAGTCTCTGTGCTCAATTCGACCTAGCAATATCGAACATTATGTTAAGACTTGCCGCTAAGCACAAGACGCCATGGATGCACCCACGATCCAAACACTGGCATTTGATCAATTATGCTATTATGCGGCAAAGAGACATCAGTCAAGTCTAAATTACCCGCGTCATGCGCGGTGCTCATTGTTGGACTGACCACCAAATTATTGTCACTAAAATGCGACTGCGCTTTCGTTGACCTCGAAGATTTATAATAAAAAAGCCTGCGTTTTTGAACGTAGATAGGCTGATAGATCGCAAGATGAGAGAAAAGTATACTGAAACCTTAACTGAAAAGCTGTTGCTAACAAATGAGACAGTTGATGTCAATGCTACTTGGCGAGCTCTGCCATGTCATGTCATCTCATAGAAGCCGCTTCCGCTACTTAAGGTACAAAGGACCGGCGTAGTGAAGATTGGTTCGATGAAATTTACGATGTTCTCAAAGCTGTGCAGCAGCTTGAGAGCTCCTGTGACAGCATCATCGGAGAGGTGGAAGTGTAGCGGCAGTCAAAGAGAGTTACCAAGAATTACATAGGCTGTCTCGGCAAATAAAAGACAAGTGGTGGCAGGAAAAACCTTGTCAGATGCAGTGGCTTGCCGATACAAACCAGCTTGGGGAGTTCTACTGCGAGGTGCGTAAACTGACAGGTACGCCCCATAGAGCAAAAGTGCCTGTGAGGGCTCTGGATGGATCGCAACTCATGACATGACTAGCAAAGACGATGTGTTCAAACATTGAACATTTTAACGATCTGCTTAACGTAGATTGATCAGCTAACTTGCGTCACATCGGTTTATTACCTCAACTCAGACAGCAGCATAATAAGCGGGCGATTGTCATTGACCTCACTTATACAGCCACAACAGTCCACTGCTGGACATGAGCCTCCTCCGTATTGGCGGGTATTGCCATACTCACCACGCTTGGCAGGCGGATTGGCGAGCGCAGATATTTCATGCACAGGGAACGCTGCTGCCCATTCCATTGATAATTATCCTTTAGTGGCTTTTTACGACACCCACGGGTAGAATTGGGGTGATGCTATTCTAAGCCGGCATCACACGGCGTTGACCTTATACCAGGTGAAATACTTAAATATGGCGGTGCGGAGCTGCACTCGTTGGTATGGAAACTTTTTGTTCGAATGTTGGAGGAGGAGCGAGCCCTGGATGATTTTAAAGTGTCTCGCATTAGTGCCCTCTACAAGTAAAAGGTAACCCTTCTGAGTGCAACTCATACTGCGGTATTTCGTTATTATCAGCCCCCGGAAAGGCCTTTGCAAGAGTCCTATTAAACCGCTTGAAAGAATTATCAGAAAAGATTCTGCCCGAAACCCAATTTGGCTTCCGACCAGACCGAGGCACATGTGAAGCTATTTTCTCGGTTCGTCAACTGCAAGAAAAAAGAAGAGAACAAGATCGTCAGTTGTACCTCTGCTTAGTTGACCTAGAGAAAGCGTTCGTCAGTGTACCTCGTGAAGCTCTCTGGATGGTGCTAGGAAAACTAGGGTGCACGGAGAAGTTTGTGCCCCTTCTGAGACTCCTGCATAACGATATGCAGTGCTGCAAACGATAAACAGTCTAGTTTCTTCCTGTGGAGTGAAACAAGGGTGCGATCTAGCGCCCAAACTGTTAGCCTTATACTTTACGGTAGTAGTCAAGGAGGTCCTAAATACTGTCTCCGAAGGAGTCTGCATCCGCTTCCGCACGGATGGTCTTTTTAATTTGGCTAGACTTAAGGCGCGCATGCACTTATTACTAAAATTATGAATGCTGATGACCTGTGCTTCCTTGCGGATTCCCCAGAAGGCGTGCAACAACCGTTTTTCACCAAGCATGCGGCAATTCGGCCTAAAGATCATAGTCAAAAAGACGGAAGTGATGTCCCTGGATACACAAGGTAGTGAGACACTGACAATTAAGCTTGGTGAAGATATGTTGAAACAGGTTGGCAAGTTTCGATATCTGGGGCACACTATAACAGCTAAGTGTGACCTTGATGCTGAGATCAATAGCATAATCAGTGCTGAAGCTGCAGCATTTGGGAAGCTGCGTTCCAAGGTTTTCTGTTCGCACGACCTTAAACTAGCCACAAAAATATCTGTATATAGGGCGATGGTGCTGCCTAAGCTTCTGTACTCTTCCAAAACGGGGTGTGTATCGTCACCACATACGCACTTTGGATCGTTTCCACCTCAAATGCCTTCGCAGCATCATGAAGATCAGATAGTCCGATTGATTACGCAACACCGTAGTCCTAAGACGAGCCAATGTTAGTGGCATTGAAGCTTACCTACTTAATTTGTCGACAGCTTCGGTGGTGCGGTCACGTATCCCGGATGCAGAATGCGCGATTGGCGAAGCGCATCTTCTATTCTGAGCTAGAGGAGGGCAAGCAAGCGAAAGCATGGCGGTCAACTCCTTCTATTTAAAGATGTTCAAAAGAGACACATGAAAAGATGCAACATCGAGCCCTCTCAATTTGAGGTTTTGGCAGTACAACGGTCAGAATGGCGCGGTCTTGTAAAGAGACGAATCCGCGACTTTGAGGAGCAGCTTAAAGCAGACCTTGACGCTGAAGGCGATGAATGGAAGGCCCGTGCTCCTGTCGCCATTAACTACAGTTATATCAATGGCAAACTCACGTGCACACATTGTGCACGGGAGTTTACTGCCAAAATTGGCTACAATAGCCACCTACGGGCGCATCAGCGCCGACTTGATCAGGAGTAGAAATGGTCGTCATGGCCAAAACCGACCGGAGAGATCAACATGAGGACAATTGCTTCGGTGGCGATACCCTACTTTTATGAATTAATGACTAATAATAACTGCTGATCTCAATTCTTAGCTTTTAGCTGTGGCAGAATTAATGTTAATTATTAATCTCTAATTAAGAAAATAATACAATTATGTTAATTACTGGCTAACATTCCAAATAAAACATTAATTATGGATACAAATTGAATTATTTAGTTTAATTTTAACTACACATGTTTCCTGACTGCTTCCAATCTTTGGACCTAAATGGCAATTTACTACTTTTCATTCAATAAATCGGCGCTTAACCCCCTTCTTATTTTTTGAAGTAACACAATTAAACCATTTTTCTTGTATTTAAATATTGTTGTATATGAGTTCAAATGCCTTGTTTACCTTATTGACATAATAAGATAATTTGTAAGGTGGGTATTTTGGGATTTATTTTTCTAATGACACATCATGTACTGCTCCTTAGCACAATAAACGTGTGTCCTGAAATTACCTTGTTTTCATGTGTTTCCACAACATAATAGTGGCGATAAGTGATAAAAATGGCTAATAAAAGACTGGACTCAGTGTTGTTCAATGAATTTAACCCGCATACGGACAATTGGGAGAATTATATCGATCGTTTGGACTTTTGTTTTGAAGCAAACAATATCACAGAAGATACTGCAAAACGGGCTAATTTCTTCACAGTTTGTGGTGCGCAAGTGTTTGAAACATGCTCCGCGTTAATTACGCCCAAAAAACCAAGTGAAGTGACTTTCAAAGACATAGTGAAAATTCTAACCAAACATTATTCTCCGCAAACAAATGAGATATCAGCGTCGTTCGCATTCTACAAGCGTGATCAAAAGCGTGATGAAAAAGCAGCTGATTACATTGCGCATTTACGAAGATTAAGTTCACGATGCAAATTTACGGATTTGGAGCGAATGTTGCGTGATCGCCTTGTATGTGGCATGAGTGACGTCAAACTGCAATATGATTTATTGAAGAAAAACGAATTAGAATATAAAGACGTCGTAGACGCCATGTTAGCAGCTGAAAGCGCGGGGAAGGATGTGCGAATGATACATAGCACCACTAAAGTCAATGAACACGCCGGCGCCGACTACGGCGACCGTGCCGCTGCTGCCGCCGCCACCGGCGGGGCGTCATCAGACTCGGCCATGCCTGAACCAATGGATGTCAATGCATTACATGTCAATAAAAATATGCGGTTATGTTATCGTTGTGGAGACCGCCATGGTGGAGAATGCAGGTTTATAAACGCAACTTGCCATTTCTGTCATAAGAAGGGCCATTTAGCAAAGATCTGCTCAAAGAAACGAAACTCCAATCGAAAAATTAATTTTGCTGACAATAATGATGATGATGAGGACGTCCTCAATGGAATATACTCTGTACCCGGCACAAGTCGTGTCCCGCCTTACAAAATACATACACTGGTGGCTGGAGAACCAGTTGTTTTTCAATTAGATACTGGAGCTGGTTACTCCATCGCAAACAAGCGCACGTGGGAGATGCTGTGACCACGTCTGTCGCGTACGGCCCTGCAGCCTGTGTCACTCCATTTGCGAACTTGGACAAACGCACCGGTGAAACTGCTTGGACAAGCTATAGTTCCAGTGGAGTACAATGATATTAAACAAAACTTAACTCTCGTAGTGGCGCAAGGCGATGGTCCTAATCTACTTGGGCGCGATTGGTTGGATCCTCTGGGCTTAAGGCCAAAAATTAATGCGATATCTGAAGCTGACGTCATAGAGATTGACAAATTGGTGACAAAACATAAAGAAGTGTTTAAAGACGGACTGGGTACTTACCGTGGAAAGCCTGTCACGATACATGTAAAACCGGAGGCAACACCCAAATTCCTTAAAGCTCGCCCAGTGCCATACGCTATCAAGGACAGGGTGGAGGCAGAAATTGACCGCCTGGTGAACGAAGGAGTGCTTCGTCCTGTTTCTTTCTCTGAATGGGCTACACCTGTCGTCCCAATTGTAAAGAAAACAGGAGCGATTAGATTGTGTGGTGATTATCGTAGTACGGTCAATCAAGCTACTGAATCGGATACATACCCGATGCCCACAGCCAATGAAGTTTTTGCAATAGTAGCTGGAAGCAAATTTTTTACTACCTTAGACCTGGATCGAGCTTATACACAAGTTACGGTAGATGATAAAACTGCGAAGTTGCTAACCTTGAACACTTGTAAAGGGCTATACACCGTTCATCGTCTAGCTTTTGGAGTTAAAGCTAGTCCAGGAATTTTCCAGCGGTTAATGACGTCATTACTGGCAGGTATCAGTGGTGTAACGGTACTGATCGATGATATATTAGTCTGTGGTGATACAATGCAACAAATGCAGCAGAGATTAGACAGCGTCCTGGCACGGATTGAGCAGGCTGGATTACGACTAAACAAAGACAAATGCAAATGGGCTAAAGAAAGAGTAGAGTTTCTTGGGTTTGTGATAGATGCTGAAGGCATTCACCCATCATCGAGCAAAGTCGAAGCAATTAAGAATACACCGGCACCCAAAAATAAACAAGAATTACAAGCTTTTTTAGGACTCTACAACTTTTATGAGAGATTTATACCACACAAAGCTACAATCTTAGAACCGCTACATCGGCTACTAGACAAGACAAAAGAATACCAATGGACCTCACGAGAACAAAAAGCTTTTGAAGTAGCTAAACATCAATTAACGTCTGATTTGACATTAGTGCATTATGATATGCACAAGCCTGTAGTGCTGACCTGCGACAGTTCTGAATACGGAGTAGGTGCAGTGCTGGCGCATGTTATGGATGATGGCCAAGAACGGCCTATTGCGATGAGTTCTCGCACATTGCACACCCATGAACGCAGATACTCACAACTGGACAAAGAAGCT
Source organism: Phthorimaea operculella (assembly GCA_024500475.1). Lineage (NCBI taxonomy): Eukaryota > Metazoa > Arthropoda > Insecta > Lepidoptera > Gelechiidae > Phthorimaea > Phthorimaea operculella. The sequence continues at coordinate 2,476,015 of JANFCV010000019.1, read as the reverse complement.
GCAGCTATTAATTTTGGCATACAGAAATTCCATAACTACTTAATGGGTAGATTTTTCACCATTGTGACTGACCACAAGCCGCTGCTTGGCATTTTTGACCCCAAAAAGCCAATGCCACGCATGCTTTCTCCACGATTGACACGTATTGCCATAGCATTGACTTCTCATGATTATCAAATAACATATAAACCGGGACCTCAGATCGGTAGTGCTGATAGCCTGAGTCGATGGCCTCAGCCTGTACCGGATAAGCTAGAGCCACATATGTCAGAGATTTTGCTAATGGCTGAAACACCGCAAGATTTTCCGTTTGATGCAGTACAGATAGAAGAGGAAACTAGAAAAGACAAAATATTAACTCGTGTCATACACTATGTGCAACGTGGGTGGCCAAACAAGGTAACAGATAGCGACTTACGTATATATTGGTTACACCGATCTGAATTGTCGATACAAGAAGGGTGTTTGCTACTAGGATGTCGTGTAATAATACCAACTGCTTTGCAGGCAGCGACACTTCGAGTTTTACATTCCACTCACAATGGCATTGTACACACAAAATCATTAGCAAGAAGCTACGTCTGGTGGCCTGAAATGAACACTGACATAGAAAAGTTAATAAACGGTTGTACACAATGTTTAGAGAATCGACATATGCCACCTAAAACAACACATAAATGGATCACACCATCAAGACCGTGGTCACGGATCCATGCTGACTTTGCTGGACCATTCCAAAACAAGATTTTCCTGATCATTGTTGATGCCTACTCTCGTTGGCCAGAGGTTTTCATTGTAAACAATATGACATCTGCAACCGTTATTCGTCATTTGAGAAATTTATTTTCTACACACGGTCTTTGCGAAATAATGGTGTCAGACAATGGCACACCATTTGTTTCGGCTGAGATGAAAGAATTTTTAGAGTCGAACAAAATCAAACAGGTCACGACGGCACCATATCATCCGGCCACGAACGGCCTCGCCGAACGTATGGTGCAGACTGTCAAAGATAAATTGCGCAAAATGGGAGATTTACCATGGGATGTTAAATTACCTAGGATGCTCTTGGGTTTACGAGTTACACCATGCTCAGGAACTAACAAAACTCCTGCAGAATTGTTGATGAACCGGCGTTTACGTACATTATTGGATACTGTTCATCCAGATAATTTGAAGAACAGAAAATTGGAAGAACAAGTGAATGCAAATGCTTCTAGGAAGCAAAGAGAATCCACAGTGGGACAATCAGTCATGTACAGGAATTTTGCGAGTGGTCCACGTTGGATACCTGGAAAAGTGATCGAAAAGAGTGGACCCTCTAGCTACACAATTGAAAATGATGAAGGTGTCACTGTCAACCGCCACATTGATCAGCTGGTCAAACTTAACGCAGGTGGTGAGAGTGCAAATATGCATGATAACTTGAGGAGGAGGAAGCAGCACCACCATCTCAAGCTGATGACAGTGAACAACCAACATTGGAAAATTCCAGTCAGAATTATGATGATGTGCTGGAAATACCTAGCCCCGAACATTGGGCAGAAATGCTAGGGATTCCGCAGAATAATGAGCCTTGTTCCACTGCAGGGAAGATAAAGAATAAGTTGAATGTGCATGTTAGATCTCCTTATGACAGACCAATATATAAGGAATAAATAAAACTAGTTTAGTTGTTTTGATATCTTTATTTTTAGATTCTTGAGTTATTTAAGAATTAACTATGTTAGTACTCAGTAAGTTCATTATTATCATTAGATTGTTAGTTGGTTGTGCTAGGGATTTGGTCATGTATAAATTACCAGCTTAAAGAGGGAGGTATGTTGTATATGAGTTCAAATGCCTTGTTTACCTTATTGACATAATAAGATAATTTGTAAGGTGGGTATTTTGGGATTTATTTTTCTAATGACACATCATGTACTGCTCCTTAGCACAATAAACGTGTGTCCTGAAATTACCTTGTTTTCATGTGTTTCCACAACATAATAAATATCTAAACCTGATGACTTCATTCTTTGTTCCTTGTTTTTTATTTCAAATTTAAAGGATATGGTTCGTTTTACTTCATTTTACTTTTAGTTATGTTTCAAACTAAGTCGCTTTACCTGGCCCTCGTCATTTATAGCTAGCACGTTAATACTTTTTTCCTAAATCGATATATGAACTTGACAGTAGTAATATCTTTTTACCTCATTTTAAATTAACTAACATCAAAAATTAACCCTTTATACCTAGCGCGGTTTTATAATTACTTGTACAGTAATGCGTTTTTACACATTCTCATATCAGAAATGAAGAAACTTGAACCTTTTTTCCCAGTTTCTTTAAAATTTACTATGACCATTAGACCCTTTTACCTCGCCCCGATTTGGAGTCAATTTGTCTCAACCGACATTTATTTCAATTAATATAAACGATAGAACATTCGAATAACCCTTAAAATATGCGCTTTGAAAATTATAAAAAAGTAATTTTCCACTTTTTTAAAATATCATCATTTTACCAAGTTATGATTTATTTTCCGATTTTTTAAACTTTAAAACGCTCTCCTGTAAAATTTCCTTAGTGTCGCTTGGCCCCTTTTACCTTTCCACCGTCGATATATTCAAAATCTGTAGTATAGTCTACATCGTCGTAGCATTACGCTACGATTCTGCTACGTACGCTTAGACAAGCGAGTTATACCTATTGAAATCTTTTCTAGAAGAGGACGTTCTCTACACATCCTAAAGCTCTTGTTGTAGAGTAAATCGGATTTTCAAACTGAACCACTGTAACAAATATGCAAGGAAAATCTTTGTAATGCATGATAAAACATTTTGAAAACTCCCAATGCAGTCTGCTCTTTATTTAGAGTCAGCCCGTAAAATTCCATGAACATTGATATGCAAATACATTTAGTTTTTCTACATTTCCCAGTACTTACAGAGCAATTTTCTACTTCACACCAGCGTAAGCTTCTAAATAAAATGTAAATTGGGTTTGCAGTACGGAAAAACGGGAGACATGCATAAATTTACGAATTTTAAAAGTAAAATGAGTCCCTCACAATGCGTGTTGAGAACTGTTGTTGAAACTTTGGTGGATCCCACACATACTGCACATATAAGATAAATTTTGCTGATCCAGTAGTAACTGCTATCGAGGAGTGGTATAGAAATGCATGTAATATCTATCACACATAACACCGCTCCCCGTTGTTAGTCGGTTGGCTGTCAAATACCGAAGTATCAGGCGATGAAGAAGGATCTCTTGACCCTATCCAGGATTTTCGCGATTGTCACTTGTTACAGAGACAGGGTCGCTATTGCTACTGTCACAATTCACTTGCGATTGCTGCGATGCATGGCACGAGTGCTTAGCCATAAATTAGGGATGGCGCGCCTTTACAGATGGCGTAATTATAGTATTTTTGTAAAAAAATATTCTACCCATAGTCCTTGTTCCATCTTGTCATCGGAGCCCTAAGCTCAACAGCTTCCTTTAAATAGTATTTTGACTCGTATGAGAATGTCTTACGCAAAATGAAATGCGCTTTGAGGCTTCTAAGTTTGAAAAAGTTCGTGAAACATGCTTAAAATTTAAAATGTTTTTCCTTTGAACGTCGACCTACTGCTATTTTATCGTACTGTGCCGAAATATTTGCACAATAATTTGCTACATTCCATCAAAACAGCCTCCCCTTGAATCCGCAAACAAGTCGGCCATCTTTGTTACTTGAGCCCAGTCAATATTCATTCATAACACCCCGCTCTCTCATTCACCGCGGCCGACGAATAAATGTAAATCAGCCAAAGGGAAGTGCGGGGAAACGTAGTGATGTGAAAAATAATCGATTCGAAAAAAACGATACATTTTCGATGTCGATTTCTACTAGTGAGTGATTTTTTTAGAGAAAATAATCCGCAAGATCGCGTTGTAGGTACGCCTCCATAGTCTAGGAATTAGCTGTCAAATTTTTACACTTATCCCAGTTCAGTGTATGCCGAATTGCCGTCGTATAACGCTATCTTGCGGTTTAGTTTCTTCAAAAAACTCCCATCGCAATTTAAATTAAGAGCCCATTTGACATTTTACCCAGCTGAATTTTGGAATTCGCCGACTTGATGACAGCCCGCGACCCGTCCGACCAGAACCAAATTATCTTGACCCGCTGTCGTCTGCCTCGCCGCCGTCGCGCTTTCTTGGTGGTTTATTGTGGTTTTAATGTTATGAAGTTTATGATGCAGTATGGTACCCAATCTGTATAATCTTTTTAAATAGAACAACTACTACTACTACAATCACAACAGTCCACTGCTGGACATGGGTCTCCCCTAATTGGAGGGTATTGCAAGCGGATTGGCTAGCGCAGTGCAAGATGTTCAATTTACAGTGAACGCTACTGCCCATTCCCTGGATGAATATCCCTTAGTCGCATTATACGACACCCGCGGATAGGAATGGGGTGATGCTGTTCTAAGCCGGCACCACATAGCAAGGTAAACAGCAACAGATAGAACAACTATTGTATGATTATTGCACCCTTCATAATCGTAAGTGAGCAGAAGATACTAAATATTAGATAGGTAGTTAATTTCAGGGTACTAATTAAACAAGCATCTTTTATTAACATTTTTGCCTCTAAAAATATAGCACAGCTACCGAATTATTAACATGGCCACAAATAAAGTGCATCTGAATAATACTATCTTCGCCACAAGATAACATAATTATTGGGAGTAAATTTTAATCCCGCCACTCTTCTGGGCAGACAAATTTGCGAGCGCAGTGTACGTAAGGTAAGGTAACATTATCATAGAATAAGTTGCTCTTTCCTATAGCAAATAGCTAATCAAGTGTTGAATAGTGATTTAAATTGTGTGGTGAGACCAATATTAAGGTAAATAGTTAAAAGACATAGGCACTTAAATGAATTCATTTTTATTATTTTCATTCAATATATTATTATGAATCAATAAGTCGCAGAATCATGATAAAATTAGGTTTTTAATCAAAACCAGGCACTAGTTTAAGTCAAAGTTATATAAAAGTTAAAGTTTATAATCAAATTCTTCCTAGATATTATATAAAATTGCTTTGTTTTCTGACTTTTCATGTTAATTAATAATAAGACATTTTTTTCACAAAACACGTTTTTGTCTTTTTTTCATTGTTTAATTTTAACAATTATACTGAATGCGAAAGGTTTCAAACATCATCGCCCGAAGATGCGAGCAATGACGTTTATATTAGATCCATTGTAACTTACAGCAGACGAGCTTCTCTTGAATAGCATTATTAACCTCTAAGATTCTAACTCAGCCACAATAAACGCGCCTCTCAATAAAACTATTTTAGCTGTCATCATCATCATCATCATTGGCCTCATAAGTCTGTGGCAGACGATTTATTCAGTGTCTTAGGCAAGATTTTTCATGGCTGTATAAGCCGATACGGGAGCGGCATGACTTTCCGCACGCTCTATAAGTGAAGGTGGAATTGGAGACTGGCACATGCATATTTAGATGTCGTTTTTATGCGAGACCGGCGAACCAGGCATCATCATGCATGAGTTTAGCTGTAGCTTTATAAATATAACTCAATCAAAAATATTTCAAATTATTTCTTAGTAATTAACTGTAATCTTCTTTTTTTGAGTGGGACACCGAGTTGTTCAACGATTCGATGAACCTTAGCATAGTTCTGTAACGAGCGCCTTCTGCTAAATGCTTACTTTTTAAGGATAGAATAAATTTTCGGGATATTGTAATACTATACCGAGTGGTGCTAAAATTACAATGGCGAAAACCACGAGTGACTTAAAACCAAAAATTTGCTGGTGACATAAATCCAAATCTGGTGACAACAAAAATAAGTGGGTGTTGGGTGGGTGACATAAATAATTACTGGAGGACTAAAATAATAGGTAGGCGTCTAAGATAATAAACGAGCATAAAAAAGGAAGTGGGTGAATAAAATACATCTAACGAACCAACGACCTGACTAACCAGACCCGACCAACCCGACTCGACCCGCCCGGACCCGACCGATGCGACTCACCCGACCAACCCGACCCAAAAGAGCCGGCCAACTTCACCAACCCCACCGAATCAAGTGACTAATAGTATCAGGCGTTACTTTGCGGAACTCCATCTTGAAGAAAGTGATAGAAATATGTTAAGCTTCTTCCGCACTTACGATGGCTAAGTGAACCACACGTACGACCGCAACTTAATGCAAATGTACTATGTACTAGCGATGCACTTCTACTAACTAGACTTTGTTCTGCCAGTACTTGGCGACAGCAATGGCATTATCAGTCGCCAAGTTCAGATCTTCTTTACTGTAGGTGACCGGTAACAGAGAGCAAGCCAGTAAATGTGCCAAAGTTTGAGTTGAGTTGCTGTCGGCGAAGCCAAATTTCACCATGTTTTCTCTGCACCGGCTAACCCGAATACGCAATCGGTTGAGCGATTTCCAGGTTTACCACGGTAATTTATGCCCCGCGGCAGAGTCTCGAATGGTGAAATAAACCCGGATGGAGTTGGGCAACGTGTTTTCCATAACTGCTCCCTTGCCTCTTGCGGAACACTGTCTGTAGAAGCCGTACACCTCAAAAAGCTTCTGCGGCTTTTCAGGCGTTTAGGAGGCATTGAGTAGCTGTGTAGTGAGTGCTGAGGATCAGTTTTTTGTTTGTGTATCTCTTCTGCACAGGCTAATTCTCACCGAACGTCCAGTGGACCAATCGGTACCGCTAGAGAGTACAGCATGCTAAGCGGTGTCGGTTTCAGGCAGCCTGTTATATTACGACAAGTCTCATAAGTGAAACATCGACAACACTGCAACTAACGTTTTACACTCTACACGTGTTTCGCTTAACTACTTTCGTTGTTCTAAAAAACTCGTAGCAACGGTGAAGAGGAAACATTCACCTGCTCGTTGAAGATGATTCCAGTACACCCATGTCGTATTATTTCTAATTGTTCCAACACGTTCAGTCTTCGGCCCTGTTACAAGTATGTAAAACTTTATAGGAATGGATATCCGCTAAACTGTGCCCCGAGTCTGCGAAATACGTGCAGAGTGTAAAACGGTGATTGCAGTATTAGTAAAGTGCATCGCTAGTACATTTGCATTAAGTTGCGCTCGTTCGTGTGGTTCACTCATCAGCATAACCTGCCATAATTAGTGCGGAAGAAGCTAAATAAATTTCTATCACTTTCACCCACCGAATCAACCCGACCATCTCAACCTGACAAACCCGAACCGACCAACCCGATCAAACCCACCTGACTAACCAGAGCAACCCGACCAACTAACTTACAAGCCCGATCAAGCAACCCGATATTTGTGCGAATAAAATATATGCCCGTTTTTAAGTAGGTATAACATGACCAATATGGGCATGTCATGAGGAGGGATGAAGAGCATGTAACAAAGATAGTAATGAACATGAATGTATGGATGGACGCAGAAGAAGAGGAAGGCCTAAAAAAGTTTGGATGGATTGTATAAAAGACGATATGAAAAATAAAGGCGTAAGTGACGATTTGACTGCTGATAGAGATGAATGGAAGAAAAAGACATGTTTCGCCGACCCTAAATAAATTGGGATAACGGCAGGCAGATGATGAACATGCAATTAATTGTCACTCAAATAATAATTTGTTTGCCCAAAAAAAATTATCTGTTTAATTGAGTTTAAATTAGCTGGAACCATTTTGAAAACAACTAGGCGCTAGTTATTGTAAATATAGGAACAACTTTCCCCAAAGAACATAGGTCAAAATACGAAAAAAAATTTTGGACCTCCCATAGTAACTGAAATCAGCTGATCGGAAAGTTTGTATGGGAGGCCCAAAAATTTTTTTCGTATTTCGACCTATGTTCCTTGGGGAAAGTTGTTCTTTATCACTAGCCGGTTCTGAGTTTTCGCTATCGGTCATTAGTAAAATTTCATCCTATATTTACAATAATTAGCGCCTAGTTGTTCTCAAAATGGTTCCAGCCCTCCGTAAAAGGTCCTGGAGCAAGATCCAATTTCTAAAACCATATAATAACCATTAGTATTACGTATACTACTCGAATTTGCTTATGTCAGGGGTACCTATGTGTGAATGGGTAAGTATAGTTGAACGTGTGATACAAGCACAATCATTAGCAAACTTGCGAAAATTCAATAGCAGAGCTCCAGGTTAGGAGAACTCCGCGTTTCCTTGCTCGTATAGGTATGCAATTTTGTGATAGATTTTCTTTTGTAGGGTGATGTCCAGGTGAGGGTATAGAGGTAGACTAAACTTTGATCACTCCTTTTTCTGTCCTGGTGACTCTCGCTTAGCTATAAATGTAGCTCTGGGAGCCAACTTGCAAATCGACCGGTATGTTGGACATAAGGCGCTAAATGTCTCTCTTTCGTACCTCGACACACGCCGAGAAGTGATTGAATACAGTCCGTTTTAGCACAAATAAAATAAAATAAAATCCGTTTCAGATTTTGTGGTCGTTGTTTTCAAATAGTTTAAATTCCAACGACTGAGGCAGTATTCGACAGCTAGCCACATCATCATTATCATCATCATCTTCATCAGCCCACATCCACCCATTGTATCTATACCAGCACTCTATTTCGACACTCCTCACGGTCCTGTGCTACTCTTAGCGCTTATAAATTACAGAATGATCGAAGAATTTCCCTATATTTCAAAAAATACCCAGGGGTCAACGTCACGTCAGGCTGTTGTCATTTTTTCGCGTGGCGGGAAAAGCACGAGTGACATAGACCCGACCTCGACAAGCGCACAAGCGCTACTAAATCTCTGACTGTCGTTGCACCAATTATATAGGGATTTTTGAATATTTTTAGAATAATTTACAAAATAAAAATAAATAATTATTATTTTACCATTTGATTAAATACATCTTCTCACAACATATGTTTTTTTTCTGAAGTTATACTATGGATAGTTTTTCATACAGGAGCCATTAAAAATGCAAGATGTTCAGTCAAGGTACGGCAGCGAAAACGTAATGTTAAGCTAAATTTATGAATGAAATTGAAAAACGTACATTGGTAATATTGTTTTTAAAGATATTCTCTATTTGTTTGTAAAATCAACATTTTGATACAGTATACCAAAACTTCAAAACTCGCGCTTGATTTGAGCCCTTTTTTCAGAATTTTGAGTTTCTTGTCTTAGATTTCCCTTCTTTATTCTATGTTAGCCACTGAAATGTTAATATTTTTGTTGATAATTTTTTAGATAAAGATATGTCTGACTAGATGTATAAGTAATATTTTCTTTTTACTTAACTGTTTACGAGAAACTCTCATGTTTATAAAGGCAATTTTCGGAAATTCCTTTATAGCGGTCTTAAAGGTAGTTGCAGTTGGCAACAGGCGTTAATGTGACCAAATGAACCCAAAACTTTGACACATTTTTCTTGAACTAATTACAAAACCAATGCAAAGAACGAGGCTTGAGTCACGTGAAGCGTGAGTTCAGAGTGGAGCCATTTTTAGTTCTCCAGCTTGATAGTTTAATATTCTTATTAAAAAGGCTTCGATTACACGAATGTTTGCTCATTTTCTATCATATTTTTAGACGACTTATATTGAATCGTTTTTGTCTTGCATACAAATAATCGATTACAAAAGCATCGATTTTTCTTTTCCAACGTCACATCCCTAGCACAAATTACTTACATTTCACGCTCTCCGCAAGTTCACGAATCGCGCTGACCCGGCCGATCCAATTATAAAGTTTAATTACTCATCAGCCTGTGGGGCAGATGGCGCTAGTTGCGTCACTACAATGTACAAGACTGCGGTTATGGAGCTATGGCGAATGAGGTGCTTTGCCGAGCGAGATTGCTTGGGAAAGTTGTGTGAGTATTTTTCAATTACAAAGTTTTTTCTAACTTTGTAGTTTTATAAGACTTCTTTGCTTGATTTGGTAGAGGATTTAGTCTAAGTTAATATAGGTAGCCGTCTTCATGGAGACCGTCAGATTACAAAATTTCAGTCTGCCAGCTATATTGGCTTATTATGGATAACTACCAAGTAAAGGTAAGGAAAGATAGATAGGTATAAGTAGGTAGATAGGTATCTCGTTATCTTCTTCAAAAAGAGTTGCTCTCTTGTCAATGGAGTAATTACCAAGTTATCTCATTTGAATAACCAGTTTTTTTTTTAAATATGTTTCCCTTTGAATAACATAATTAAAGCTAAAACTAGATGCTAACAAGAGCTAAAAACTCCAACATATTTCAGAGCTCAAAACACGCCGGCACAAAAGCGGGAGAGAAGAAAAAAAATCACATAAAACTGCGGGTAACGGCCTCCGCATAACTGAATTTATATCTTTGTGCGAGGAGCTAGATTTTTCATTGTATGGCAGGAAACACACGTAACGTTTGTTTGTGCGTTATTTTTGCGCTGAATAACGCATGCGTTAGGACCATGACTTTTGACATAATATAAATACGGTTTATGCAAGGTTTATGTCAAAAGGTTTTACAGAGGCATTCGTCGACGCAGCTTTGTGCGATACGCAGCGCTAGCGGATGCGTTTGTCAAACCTTTGACATAAGGCGAATTCATATGAAAATAATCTGTAAATTCGCATTTTCCCAACACATTATTAATTTATCAATTTCAAAACAAACAGTCATATAAACAACTTAAATTATAGTAATCAATCGTAGATCTAGGTATAGCAATAGGTTCCGAAAGTAATTAACAATCGAATACAAGTTAACTATACAGTATGTATAAAGTAAGGCCAACCAGACGAGATAAAGAATCTAAACAAACCAGAAACAGACAACTGACAATAGACCATATGACAGATAAGGAGAGATCGTAATAGCTGTCAACAAGTCTTATTAAAATTGTTTACATTTGGCCTTACTTTAGTATATAAGACATGCGATAGCGCTGCGCAAAAATAACGCACAAACGGACATTCCATGTGTTTTCCGCCTTTGTGCGAGGAGCTAGATTTTTCATTGTAAGTAGAATTGCACTGGCACCGCTCCAGCTCCGTTCGTCATAGGATACGAGCCGAAATTGGCGAGGGTACTGCTCGCTTGTGTGTTAAACTTTGGCCGAGTTATTGTGCACTGACAAAGTGGTTTAAGTCTGCGGCATATGAGTCATAGGCGGCATCAGTAATAATTTTGACGATTTATTATTATGTTGGTACTCTTTCGAATCTCGGGCCCACAGGTAACCGGTCCTTTGAGGCATGCGTAGGGCCAAAGCCAACAGCACAGAGGCCTTTTGTACCAAATACTTTACTATTCTTATTTACCATCTCGATTTTGCAAAGCCGGTTTTTTAGCGCTACGCGCCGAAACCAGATGATTGCTATTGTTATTTGTTGGAAGTTCATTTGTTTTTATTAATATATTTAATAGTTAATTTTAAGGTTAGGTACATTGTTATTATGACTAAGCGGATTTTAAACAGCTATGTAACGGCTTTGAGTTAAGAAATAAATCCTAATTTGTGCTGCAAATCTATAATTAGAAATAGAAGGTTTTTTAATGTTCATTTCTGCAGGTTTGTCACTTCTGCTTCATACATTTTATATAGAAACGGATATAATATAAGCTTCGCGATGTTCCATTTCATCATTTGTTTGACAGATGCAATCTAATGTCTAACACCTCACGTCTACTCTGTGGAGCTTACGCGTAACTACATTGGACAATGACATGTTGTAAGCTGTGTGAATAGTTGAATACGTCATTCATTGTCCAGATGATTGCATCTACTAAGTTATACACAGATGGAACGTTGGATGTCAAGTTAGCGTTAGTCAATTAACTACACAGAAGGATGTACTTACAATGTGGCACAGTGGTTGTTGGTTGTCTGCTCGAATCGATTTCCAGCCGGAACAAACACCTACTTATTTTATATTCAGGTAATGTTTTCCGTGATAAAAACTTTTGTTCTTACTAATTTTAGAAAGCAAAATCGTATAAGTTATTGTCTTGAAATTTTCGTGTGAGCTGTCATTTCACAGAATTTAATTCATCAATTGAATATGATTAGCAGGAAAAAAAAGATTGATTTTGTGTATGTCATTAGTCCACAAGTCCACAAATACAGAGTCAAATCACGTGTCAATTTTATAAATTTTCAGTCTTCATCTACTAAAGTATGGCCAACGAAACGTGTTAAGAAAATACCTAAAATATGTAAATGGACTGCAAAAACCTAACTAAGGAAAACAACCACCCTCTAGGCCTAATTTCGCCAATCACAATAAAGGGCCGTATCTTTATCCAACGTCTATGGAGAGAACGCCTGAATTGGGATGACGAAATCCCGATTAACCATAAAGTTTTCTGGGATCAGTGGCGCGAAGAGTTGGCAGCCGTAGCGAACCTCCGCGTACCACGTTGGTATTTACTCAGACCAGATCCGATAGAAACGCAACTCCACGTTTTTGCAGACGCGAGCGAGCAAGCTTTTGCCTCAGTGGCCTACTGGAGATTTCTATATGCGAACGGGGACGTAAAATTATCGCTTATTGCTAGTAAGGCCCGCGTCACTCCGTTAGCCCCAGTTTCGATTCCTCGTTTAGAGCTCCAGGCCGCTCTCATAGCCGCGCGTCTAGCAAATAAAATTAAGGACAGTCATCGAATGAAACCCTCGTGTACCCATTTCTGGACGGATTCGATGACGGTCGTAAAATGGCTCCGTAGTGACGCGAAGTGTTTCAAGCCCTTTGTCGCGAACAGAGTGGGAGAAATTTGCGAAACCACAGACATTGCCCAATGGCGTTGGCTCCCGAGTGCTCACAATGTCGCGGATGACGCGACGAGATCCAAGCCAATGTCTGTGGACGCTTCCGACAGGTGGTTCGCCGGGCCACCTTTCTTGCTGAGTCCTCCCGAGGCCTGGCCTACTGAACCGCCGACTGACGATACCATTCCCTCCCCGGAGGAGTTGAAGCCCACTGAGTTGGTCCACTATACGCCCGTGTCTTCGGACCAGCTCCCGCCCGTGGCCGACGTCATGAAGTTCAGTAGCTGGCTACGCTTCGTGAGAGCCACAGCGCGCATAATCCAGGCCGGCAAAAAGTTTCGCTCTTTAATTTGTTCAAGAAGCCAAAATTCTAATTTCAAATCCCTTACCCATAATCATTCATTTCTCACTTCGTCTGACATCGCGAAAGCCGAAAGGCACATATTTATTAGATCGCAAGCAGAAAGCTTTGCCCCAGAAATCGCGAGTCTGAAATCTGCGACCCCCTTCCCCAAAGAGAGCCGTCTCACGCGCCTCACCATTCGACGAGCTGACGACGGACTCCTGCGGGTCGACTCACGCATAGCGCGCGCGCCAGGGATCGCGGAAGAGACGAAGTCGCCCATCGTCCTAGATGCCCGCCACCCAGCAGTTCGCCTCCTGATACTCGATCACCACGTGAAGGCCGGCCACGCCAACAGCAATCTCGTGTTGAACGAACTCCGACAGAGATTTTGGATCCTGCGATGCCGAAACGCATTAAAAACTATCATAAGGGAATGCTTCCACTGCAGAAAGATGAAAGGCCGGCCACAAGTACCGCCCGTTGGCGACCTCCCTCTGGAACGGCTGGAGCACCATCTGCCGCCCTTCGCAAACACTGGTCTGGATTACTTCGGGCCACTAGATGTCACCGTTGGCAGAAGAAAGGAAAAACGATGGGTAGCCCTATTCACCTGCCTCGTGACCAGAGCGGTACACCTAGAAGTGGTCAATAGCCTGTCGACGGACTCCGCCATCTTATGCCTACGCCGCTTCATCTCCCGCCGAGGCTCGCCAAGAAAAATCTTTTCGGACAACGCCACCACCTTCAGAGGAGCTGACAACCTGCTGGCTCCACTGCTCGACTTCGCCGCGGAAAGAAAAATAGAGTGGCACTTCATTCCACCTGCCTCGCCGCTTATGGGTGGAGCTTGGGAGCGCCTGGTCCGGTGCGTCAAAACCGCCTTGCATGCGGCACTGCGAGAAAGAGCCCCGAGAGAGGAGGTGCTTTCTACATTATTAGCGGAAGCAGAAGCCATCGTCAACTCGAGGCCCCTGACGTACGTGTCACTCTCCGATCCTGATTGCCCCACAGCCATAACGCCCTTCCACTTTCTCATCGGGACCTCCTCGAACAACCACTGGCTAAACGAGGAGCTGGACGACTCGGATCTTATCCGCCGATGCGACTGGAGGCGGACCCTGCGGCTGGCGGACGCCTTTTGGACCCGATGGATGCGCGAGTACCTGCCGACCCTCATACCGCGCCCTTCATCAAGAGGAACGAAGTCGAGGAATCTGAACGTGGGAGACGTGGTGTTAATCGTGGACGACTCTCTGCCTAGGGGCACCTGGCCGTTAGGAAAAATTAGCAAAATTCACCCAGGCCAGGATGGGGTAGTCAGGGTGGTCGACGTGGCCACCCAAGGTGGCACGCTGCGACGGCCGGCTAGAAAGGTCGTGTTGCTAACTCAGGGACCCCAGCCAGCTGCCGATGCTCATTGAGTGCCTGCACTGGGGCGGAGGATGTCGGCAACTGGCTGGTGCCGCCTACACGTTTATCTATTTTTCATATTTTTTGAATTTGATGTTGTCACCCTTTTGATCTTTGGTATAAAGTCATTATATGCTGTCACGAAAAATGGTTGTTTTCCTTAGTTAGGTTTTTGCAGTCCATTTACATATTTTAGGTATTTTCTTAACAAAACGAGATAATTAATGTAAACAACTTTTGTACGGCTCGGTGACAGTTTACAATCTGTCCTTATCTGTCATATGGTATAATGTCAGCTGTCTCTTTTAGATTTGTTTACACTTTTTATCTCGTCTGGTTGGCCTTACTTTACCTACGCATCGTATCTTAAAAGAATGAGTTTGTAGGTACCATTTATTTTTCAAACTAGAAGCTCCTGGAAAAGATTTTCGTACTGTTTCGAAAATGTCTCAGATTTTAAAAAAATTCTTTCTACAAATAGTTGTCCAAAAAACTAAATAAAAGCAGTGAGTAACCCAATACTTTCACTTTGAAATAATAGGATGGGATTTAGGCTCATATTGACGGTAATTGGAAAGCAAAACACACTCAGAGTTAAAAGCCATCAGCACATCCCATCACACTCCATCAGAATCAGGCCTCAAAGCCAAATAATTTAATTACCGGAAAAGTATTATGTCAAAACCATAAACTGGCGTAGTGCATATACATATGTATAGGGTTATTTTTTAGTCAGTGCGCAAACTTTGCAGGATGTTTCTACTCGTGATTCTGAACAACTTTTACTACGGGGCCACCTGCGAAATCTAAAAAAATTATTGTTTGTTCCATACATTTTTGCCGAGTAGGTATGAATTTTTCTATGGAACATCCAAATTTTTTTTTGCGAATTCGTACTTAGGTGGTCCCATAATAAAAGTTGTTCAGAATCACGAGTATATCCCTTGCGTGGTAGGTAGAGTGTAAAATCTGTAAAAACGGCCATAGACACCACGTCTGACAAAAGTTTGAGAGTCATTCTGAAGACGGTGTACCGCTATAGTGACAGGTAGTCAGCCTGTCGCCTAAATCTGCAATAAAAATCAACTTTCAAATCCCTTAGTCGCTTCTTACGATACCCGTGTAATTGGAAAACATGCAAAATTATCCACCGCAGGCAAATTTAGAACCTGCGACCTTCGGCATCTATACTGCCGAAGCCACTACCAATTGGGCTACCGCAGTTCTATCCTAGCCTGCGAAATAAGCTAGTATGTTGGCCACTAACCAATGCCCAGCGAATAAGTCATTTTTTGCAGATTGAATGTAGTCAAAGCGATGAAAACCGCTAATAATTAAATAAAAAATATTTAAACAATTTTTGGAATACTTGCCAATGTTTTACCGCAGGCAGAATTTGAAGGAGGTTTTTGCTTTACCTAATTGATTCAGTTATTTCAAAAAACATTACATTATTTGCAAGGCTTAGAATTGTTCAAAGCAAAAGGTCAAGTTACTTTGGCCAACGATATCAGTCCCGAAGGGTCCCTGTGTGGCCTTAACGCCGATTTATGTGGCAGAATTAATGGAATTTAACATTAAGCCCTTTCTAAAAAGTACGCCCGAGGAATTAAATGGAACAGCCCTAAGAAATCTGGCCGGATAAGATAAGCTTCACGTAAAAGAGCCTATTTAATTTAGGTGATTAATACTTCAAATCTTCGCCCATTGCCTATTTTAAAGTCTGCTACTCTTGTCTATATACGAGTAGGTATGTTATGTTATGAACTTATTTAGTTGTCCATCCTATGTGACCCATATAGGTACGTGACTAAGATTTTCTCTACACCCATATGTCAAAAGTCTTTACTTGTTTTGATGAATTCCATTCGATTTGACACATCTTTGTATGAATATGACAACTTTTGTGTAAATTCTTCGACGTCATTTTGATACAGCCACAAAATATAGGTGTAAGTTGATATATTTTGACATAGTTCCTGATCATATTGAACAGATTGAAAGATACTATATTATGACAATAATACCTGTACTATTTACCTATACGACACATTTAAACACAAACGAACCAATTCGCTACTTGACAGGGTCATAAATAAAATACAAAAGTTGTATGCAACATAACAATAGTCCAAAAATACTACAGACTTCATTCATCGTTTGCCAAAATATTAAAAGTTAGAATTTATAAACACCAAAATGATATAAAAGTTTTTGTTTTGACTCCATCCAAAATAGTGAATTATGACGTCATATTTCTATAATTTCATACAAAATATCGTTTTCGGTCGTCTTAAAAAGTGGCTCATTTGACCTGTCAGTCAAGTAGCGGATTGTACGATGATGGTTATACCCACAATACATTTTGGGCATTTCGATTTTTTCACACAAAATAGCTATCTTATTAGGTAGAACCTAAAAGTATTTTAATTATAAGAAGTACTTTCCTGTACATATTGCGTAGTACCTTCGTAGTACCAAGTAGCTACGCAACAATAATGTATTCACGGGGAGTGGCGCTTCATTTGATTCCGACACAAACTCAATTTGTCGACGGGGGGACAAGGCTATTGAGCCGACTCTGACGTTTATAGAATTCACGATTCTGTTCAGGACTATACATACATTTAATACCAATATACATAAACGTAACTGTATGTACAGGGAAGGAACGAAAACAGTTTTTTCCGCTTGCTCTAAAATTATGAACATGTCGGTTGATCGACAAAGAATGACCCCGAGTAGACATTATTTTGCTTTTAAACCCTAAAAAATATTTTTTAAAGATAACAATTTTAAAGGAATGATAAGGACTAGCCATCACAATGACTAACAAGGTGCTCAAAACATCACGGACTACCTAAAATAAAAACTATTGTCTACTTTTTGACAATACAGATTTGTTTTTTAAGTAGACGCACTCTATGTTTACCAAGATGTCCTAACCTTGATAATTAAACACAAATTTTAGGATATAATCTACTGATTTCCTACAGCCTAGATACAATTTCTCATTAATTGCTCATATTGAGTAACCGTGTTTTTAGGATTGCCCAAGGATAGAGGCCTTCTTTACAAATATAACACTGCTTACTCAGATCTGCTTTTGTAGGTATATTACAACATGCAATCACGAGCTTAAAGCCGCACCTACATGCAATATGGTGTACTATCTTCGGAATAATACAAGCTCCCGGAATGTGTAACACGACAGATGACAACACGGTGTGGCCATCCCATTAATAATTCAGTATGCATAAGAAATTGAGTCCTTTGTTGAGTCAATGTGGTCAATACTAGGAGAATGTCTCATTAATAGGTAAATTAATGCTGTTCACATTATTACCCAACTGCCTTGGAAAGCTATACTTTTCGAGAGTATGTATGTTACATGCATGTAGACAAGAAATTCGTTTTCACGGGCTACAGCCCAAATGGCTGAGCAGATCTTAAAGAGAGAGGTGTCGTTAGATTTGTCTCAGCAGCGCAAGTGGCACTGGCTAGGTATACCTATCATAAATTCGAGATGGCGGATTTTCATCGCAAAATATAATTTTGAAATTACCGCAGTCGGGTTTTTGTTTTTTAATACATCTACTTGTTGCAGGTATTCTAGATTGTCAGAATAGCATCATCATTTCCTTTCCATCATCAATTCCTGAATTAACCATATAACACGTTATCATCTAAGGTAGATAGTTGTTTTGCCGGTAAGTTCGGTTCATTTACGAAAACAGTTTTATAATATCTGACAGAGAACTGTCACAGACTGACGTATTATTTTGCTTGATAGCTGCCTAAATCCGCAATATCGTGCAATAATTGGTGATCCAAACATGTCATAAATGTCATGACTTAATAAATACCTAGGTAAGGTAGGTATTTTTTTGTTTTAAATGCTCTAAAGGTGTTCATTTTAGCTATTAGTTTTGTCAGGAGCATAGTAAAAATATAACAGGTGTTGTACTCAAGTGCATCTAACTAATATCTAGCATCTAATATTTACTCGAACAACATAGCGAGCTTCGGAAACCACTCCACATATTCCATGAGACGTCATCCCTGGGGCAATATCCCACAGAGTTAGGGTTGTCGACAGAAAAGATCCAAAAAATAAGAGCTCTCAGTTTTTACAACCGTACAAACAACTCGTTTGTTAGAATCGTCATTCTCGCATACATAATATGTACTATAGGTACTTACTATCTACAGGTTGGCTTTACCTCAACTTTACCTGGATAAGCGTCGAATAATTTATTATTACTTCTTAAATCGGGTGTTTTCATGAATATTTATGTGGGATAAGTCACTTACCCCGTAAGTCAGAACATTGGCTCTCGCAAAGTCAACCGATCGGTAACTGTGCACTACAAAACCGACTTTTTAAGAGCCAGAAATTAAATGACTGCCGATGACAGTTGCAAATTAATACGGCGTCGTCTGCCATGCATGATGTACGTGCGTGCTTTCCTGTGAGATTCTGAATTACTATACCGTATTCAGCATAATACGATGCGGGTCTTCCTCGCCTAATTATAATTAATATAGAAAGTAAGGCGGGGACAACACGTAACGTCTGTTGCTGCAGTATTTTATCGCTGCGTAACGCATGCGTTAGTAAAATGTGATTTCCTAACTTATTTTCATACAACTACGATATAGACATAGGTACCTATCTGTCAAACAGTTTGACTGACGCGCTAGCGCTGCGTTAACTTCCGCCTCAAATGGTGTCAGTCAATTGTTTTCCTGACTTTTTCGGCTTTATCTGTCGACAACCCTAAAACCATCCGTATGGAAGATGCAATCCTCATTTCACTCCGCTGTTGACACTATGGAAATTAGGATCAGCTCTGGTTTTAATAAAGGCCATATTACAGCAAGTGATTATTATAATAGAGACTCTAATATTTGCATGGATGTTATGAAGCGCAGCTTAACTGTTTGTGTGTGGTTAAGAAGGGTTTCATTGAATGCTTATATGGGTTTCACTGGGCTGTTAAAGAAAGGGAATGCATGGAAAAAATACAAATAAAATTGAAAACTTAATCAAAAAACATATAATTTTGAGAAATGAAAGGTTAGGTTAAGGCCATGCGCTGCGTCGTGCGGTTGTACGCGCGTACCCGTCCGCGTGCGAAGTTTACTTTACTACGAGAGGCACAGATGAAATCAATAAACTCTGCACGAGTCCTCGCATTGCAGGTCGCGCGGACAATACGCGTAACGCAGCGCACACCTTAAATATAAGTATACATGAAAACATTCATAAACATAAAGAAGTATTGAAAGATTGTAAGTACCTAGTAGGAAAAATGTGGTAAGTCGTCTAATCCGTCCCCGCAAATGAAGCGTGAACTATTTTTGTAGGTAGACATATCTGCAATAGACCTGGCTCTTCTAGACCTAGACGCATAACTTAAAATTAAGACCCTAAGCATAAAGAGGACTACATTAGTTTTAGTAAGAAGCTAGGAGCCATTTAAAACAATATATGCGAGACAAACTTAGCGCGGAGCACATTTTCTCATTAGCCTAGCACAGTGGATCTCAAACTAGCTGAAAAGTTAAGACTAACGGTACGGCGAAAATCCATCGACCCCGTAATACTGAAATAGTGAGGTCAATTTGAAAATATATTATCTTAAACTAACGCTGTTACTTTCCGTCAAATAAGTTTGAAAAGGACAGGAAATAATCACGACTAAAATTGTCTATTACCTTGACGTAAAATCATAGACTTATATATATATAAACTAGCGTTTATAGACCAACTGACAGCTCGATCTCGCGTGACCAATTTTGGTTTTGGCGCGTTTGTCTCAGCTAGTGATGTACATTATTCAATTTCGAGGGTTATCGATGATTTCAAATAAAAAGTTGTATGAAGATTTCAACTTTATTTATTTGTTAAATTGAAATGTCGATATAATGCTTTCTCTGCTGCGGCGGGACGTTTCCATTTTTGCAGTCAGCTTATTTCCTTTCGTAGGTTGTAGGTTTCTTTAAAGAAATATATGAGAAGGTTGTTCGTAAGAATCCTGGTTCATAGGCGCTATCTTCACATATAATAATAAGACGTGCGAAACGAGAAATAGAATGACATCTGTCAGACAAGTAGTTGCCGATGGTCATCGATGCAATGCGTGTCTTACATATGTAGACGGCGTCTCTTCTGTTTCATAATGTTATATGGAAACGGTTTCGAGCGTTGCGATCTCTCACGTCTTACGTGTTATGTCTAATGTCTTACGTCTCATGTGCGAATATAGGTCTGAAATTAAATAAATATTAAAATAGAATATCCAACATTTGAAAAGTATTTATTTGAAATCTTTGGTCACTGATATTTAAACAGCACTAATTTGTTCAATTGCTTCCCCACAGTTTTTTTATTTTTCAATTTATATATTTATTCTAAAAGCTTTTTACTCTTGGTGATAGACGAACACTGCACAAACACATCTTTCTTCATCCTTTAATGTTGAGACGTAGATGAACTATGTCACGGTTTACGTACGATGATGCGAATCTCTCGTTAATACGACCCTGAAAATAATATTCATAAGTATTTCGTATGAGTCACCGAGTCGATCTCTAATAACTGTATCTAAAGTGAATCTGTTGGACGTAGTTGTAAAGAAAGTTACATGTATTTGTAAAATTTTTATGTCAGAATTGTTCAAGTAGGTACCTATTTAGCGAATCTTTAAAATTTACATTTTTTTGTTGTTATATCATTTAAAGTATGTAAAGTACCTCTAGGTAACTATCGATAACTATGTCGATAAATTGGAGTCAATCCCTGGCCTAAATGCGAAATTATTTTATCCCCAAATATAATGAAAATTACTTATTAATACACTTTTACATATCGAAAATAGGAAAGGAAATATAAGGATTTGCGTAATTTATTATTTTACTTACAAAAAAAGGCACATTAAAACAAAAAATTCACGTGTAATCCCAGTGACGACTTTCGGAGAATTTACCTGTGAAATGTGCAGTTTTCCGGGTAAATGTGAAGATTCGCACCAAATTAGCATCCTGAATACATAAGTATTGTTGCACACTAATCAAATTATAAAAATAAATCGGGATTTCTGAAAAATAACACCAAAACAATGTACAGGTAAAAACCAGCGGGTTGAATTAGGACGATCTGTCATACAAAACAGGTCACAGTGACATAAGGTTCGCTATTCTTTTCTATCTTACTGAGTTTCCATAAATCATTTTCTTCTCTTTTGCACACTATGTTCGTCTATCGTTTCTATGTCTATGCGTAAAATGCGCGTTATCTGTCAAAATAAGGCGACAAGACAATTGAAAAAAACAATTGCAATTAAATTGTCAAAAAATCGCAAAGAACCCGTTGTCATATTTAAACATGACAAGACTTAGATATTCTTCTATCTTCTAAACCTATTCAACGGAAAGTAACAGCACTATTTAAAGTAAGTGTTAAGAGAATTAATTTCATGAATTGACCTTAATAAATGAGTTCGACTTCGGTTTTCTGAACAAAACAGAAACTTTTCTATTGTTCTGACTTTGGGAAACACTAGCTTTAGGGAAAGTAACTAACAGTTCTTTATCACGGAATTAAAGTTGCTAGAAACTTAGTCTGACTCAGCCGGCCAAGTTAAGAATAAGTTAGAGTTTATTAGTGTTCTTTGTTTATTTACATAGGTACTTTTGAAAGCAATTTCTAGCAATAAATATTGTTAAAAAACATAAATTACTTACTGTATCATGTAATAGATAAGTAGAAATAGACCTACCTCACCAGAATTTGGAAAAGAAAGGGTCCCAATGTTAAACAAAGAAAAACAATTATGGTAACGCTCAAATTGAGCTCCTAAGTGGCCTAAGTATTGTAGTCGTAATATTTGAAACTAATTGCGCTTTTCGTCGAGTGGCTGCTACTACAGAACCTATCATCACCTCAAATTATTGCTTTCCTAGTACCAAATTGTTCTACATGGAGACAAAAATATTATGAAAAATAAACAGATTTCCGTGGAAGAGAACTATTAGAGGAAGAAGTACTTAGGTCCTACATTTACAGAAAAATACAGTAAAAATGAAACAGATTGTCATGCAAATCTCTGCAGTTGAAAAGCTGCGACAACAATTAAACCAGAACGAAAATACTTCGCAAAGAATAACTGCAAACGTTAAATCCTATGTTTTAAACAAAAATTCTTTTAGCTTCAGCTTTTGACCACATCGTTACTTTCTGTCGGCTAAAACAGTAAGGCGAAAAACACACGTAAAGCCGTTTCTGAGTAATTCGTATGCGACAGTAAAATGTGATTTTCCACTTTATTTTAATACAAAAATGTCAAGCTGTATGACAGACGCATCCGCTACAGCTACGCATTGAACTACGCCACAAAAAAGATAGTTTACAAAGTATCACTCGACCCATTTAGGATACCGGCACAGAGGGTTTGACAGACTTGTTATAGAGTTGTTACTTTCAAAAACCTCAAAGTGTACGAATATCAAAAGAGCAAAATTTAATGTACAAGAACTTCACATCCAATTTTAATCCAAGAAATATGACGTTCGTGGGATGGCAACCATCTTCTCAGTTACCTTGAGTTCCTCTGAGATTCCAGATACTTTCAGTTAAAGTCAGCAAGTGTCAAACTCGTCGCAAGTACTCAGTGAGCAATCTGTAAAGGCGCCCTGCGCTCCGTTTTCCTTATTTATGACTATGCTGCGTCGCCAGATGCGTCCGTCAATCCGTTTGGCATGAACCGTATTTGTTAGGGAATAAGGTCGAAATTGGTATTGTCGCGACGTTACGCAGCGAAAAATAGCGCTGCAACGGACGTGACGTGTGTTTCTCGGCTAAAACAGTAAGCAAACCGGGTCTGTTTAACATAAGCCGACTGCTATAAATCTCCTTTGGTCATTTAAATATTTGAGGGTCTAAAATTATTTCGGCCATGTTTGAATTAAATGTTTAAGGGACTGCTTTGGTGCCCTGCGATGCTGCGGGAAAGGATGCGACAACAAAAAACTCGATTTTTAAATAATCGATTTCGCAAGTCAGCCAAAAAAATCTATTTTGTCCAACAAAATCTTCGAAATATATCTATTTTCCATATAATTTACTTGAATTGACGTAATGATAATTTTTTATCATATTATTATAACTTTCAACACAAGGAAAATAAATATCATGCCGTACCGACCTACAAACAAAATATTTATTATTTTTATTTTATTATATTACAAGCGTAATTAATTACATAAAAGGTGTCGTGTATTTTTTATTATTATTACGCAGAACCCGTAATTATTCGTTGGTGCAAATATAATATGCCACTAAATTTGCTTTTTTGTACTCGAAAATTCGAAAAAATCATGTTAAAAATAATTGACTCATTAAAATTGCATAGGTAATCGATTATAAAAATCGATTACTTTCGAAAAAGCATCGATTTTTTAATAACCTATTATGTTTTCACTTCCCTAGCTGCGGGTACGTTTAGGTATGTGGAAATTAATTGTCAACCGAATTAAATTAACGTCGAGTGCCTCCGTGGATTAAGGATCTCAGGATCTCAGGATCCGGGTTATTTCGCGGGGGCAGGACGAACTGTATATTTGAGACTAGCGGCCCGTTAGCGGTTTCACCCGCTGCAACTCATTTTCCCACTTTTTCTGCGGATAAAATGCCTTTTCTCGTAATGTGTTATACATATAAACTTTTCTCTTGAATCATGCTATCAATTACAAATAACCGCTTTAAAATCCATTGCGTGGTTTAGGAGGAGGTAGCGAATTCCACGACAGAGAGAGAGAAAAACGCTAAATGAAACTTAAATTTTACACCATGTATTGATTGTTTACAGTAAGAGACTGCCATTTGATCGACCACATTTTCGAAAAGAATCACAGGGTGTAAGGGAAAACTGTCCAAATACTGATAAAGTGCATTCATTCAATGAAACTGAACAACTTTTCATAAGAAAATATATTTGGCAATGTCAACAAAATGTTGATATTCCTTGATTGCTGTCATCTGTCTGATCATTTTGTAAGGAATTTAGATTTTTGTCGTTTCCTGTCGTATGTTACCGGGGGATGTATAGTAATACCTACTGCACTCAATCAGTTTTGTATAGCTGTCCCTAACTGCTCCTATAGTACGTAAATATGCGTATTGAGGGAAGTTGAAGAATGTCGGAAAATTCTGGCGGGCAACTGTTCAGAACTATTGGTACAGATTATGGGACCTGTAAGTACGGTCACCTGCAGAGCAGAGTAACCTGAACCTCTGTCTCCGACTACGTATACATTTGTAAGGCCAAGTATAGGGCCAATGTATACAAGATTAATTTAGTGTGAAGGACAAAAAGTCTAATAGCTTTTTTATAGTACCTATTATTTTTTGAAATCCTTCAGAACCAAAACATTTTCAACCTTTTTTTGTACTTGGAGAAATGGTAAAATAGCTTTAATATTTACATCGTAAGTACTATCTATGAGCCTAAAGACTATACTCCACCCCCCCAAAATACAAAAATGGCAATTCGCAGCTTTAAATCCTGTGAAACTACATAACTGCTAAATAAAGGATGGCAGATATTTACTATTGGTAATCAGATTTATAGTTGAGTTTGTATGTGAGTGTAATGTATTTATTTGTATGAATATTTTAAATACTAAGTAAAAGGATTACGAGGCTATGTAACTCTGCATATGGCTGTACTAGTTTGAAATCAACTTGTGACTTGGCCGTGTGGTTCCATGCAGATTAGACTAATTACTAGTGCAGGCACAGACTGCTGAAGTTTCTAACGTACAGATTAACTGCTTAGTTTACAAAGCGCCAGTTCGAATTACTCTGCTCAGTGCGTTTTGCTTCAGAAGTAATTGAGCATAAGATATCTGGATTATTTTTGGAGCTAGAAGCAGACATTTTATTAAATTTTAGTAGAAATGTTCATAAAGTGTGAGCTGGGTTAGGATGGGGTATAATCTGGGGGTACCTTCACTAAAAGCCTCCGCCTAGATAAGTCAAGCGAAGCGCGAGGGCATTATCTACCTTTTCTTCCAGAAAAGGCTACGAAGTTTGTTTGATTTGCTTGTCAGACGAATATAGTAAATAGCGACTGGCGCAAGTTGTCTCTCGTATGGCAGTTGTAACAATCTATCGTGTAGTGACTGTCTAAAGATGGTTCCGTGCTTCGGATGACACGATAAGCCGTTAGTCTGTCTATGATTACTTAGACTGCAGTTGTTACATAACCATGCCAGAGGCCTGCTACTTCTAGTAGATGGTTGTAAAACTCTGACAAATAAATGATGATTATGCTGATTATGACAACATTGTTCATCGGCTCGTTGGACGACTCGGTCTACCACACGAAGAGAGAGACTGAGTGTGCAATTTGCCAAAGGGACAATGTTCATTCACACAAAACAGAAGCACTTCTAGTAAACCTGAAGCTAGTTCTCTTACATTTTTTCACATCCAGCTAATTACAATCACGCTGAATCTCAGTTCCATGAGCTATTATTTGCAGAGACTACAGGATCCGAGGAAATGGAAGGAAATTCTAGGGATGCCTTTTTCTTCGTGGGATTCACTTTAAATTGCCATTTTCTTTTGGTTTTAGAGTGTGCAGCCATTCGAGTTATCTACTTCTGGCTGGCTTGTAAGGAATGCGGTGAATGCCCCTTTTAGTAGGTTATGTCTAGAGCGTAGTGGGACTACGGCCGCCATTTGGGAAATAAATCTCTTAGACTACCCAAAATTAGTGCTGTCACTTTCCTTCAAATATGTTTTAAAAAGCCTTTAAAGGACATAAGAGGATTGAGACTAAAATTACCTTTTAATTTGATGCAAAATGCGCGGTAAATGTCAAAATAATACGACGGTGAGATTGGTGAGAACAATGATGACTCAATTGATTAGGTACAAATTGTGAAAACCCCATATTACATGACATGACTTTTACTATCCTATTTGACGGAAAGTATGTGAAAAGCCTATGTAATGTCACTCCTAGTCAAATGATAAATTAGAGCTACTTAGAAGAGGCTTAAGTAAATTCAGGACTTTTGCAATAAGTTGGAAAGACTTTAATAATAATTACACCGCTAGCTCCTCCTAAACTTCGCGTCGGATTGGATTTTGATGCGTTTTTTTAAATGGATATGGTGATTTAAGAGGAAGATTTAGGTAAACGTCTAATGCATGTCAAGAAAACGTCTTGTTTCTAAAGAGACCACGAGAAGTAAGGCAATGCTATTCTAAACAAGCGGCACCATACGGCAGACTCTTTTGTACTATAGCAAAATTTGTAATTCGAGTAACAAAACCCATTCATCCCGCTCAGTAATCTCCGAAAGATTTTATTTATTGACTGTTACAGACGGCGCAACGCTCCAGATCTTCCATTCCAGATTTTGCGCAAACAAACCCAGCACTTGGATAGCACGTTCGGCAAACATGGCTGCCGACTAAACATCTTTCCTATATTTTCTTGTAGGCAGGGAGGTAGCGATATAAAAACAAAAGGATTTCAAAATCTAGGTTAATGTGCCGTATGATGCTGGCTTAGAATAGCATCACCACAACTCTTCCCGTAGGTGTCGTACAAAGCTACTAAGTGTTTATTATCCAGGGAATGGACAGTAGAATAAAACGTCTTGCACTGCGCTCCCCAATCCGCCTGTCAAGCGTCATGAGTAAGGCAATTACCCCCCGAGAAGGGGAGACCCATGCCAGCAAAGTACTGTTGTGGCTGTAAAGGTACGCTAAATGTGGACTATTTTAAGTTTAGCAGATGTGTATCTTGTTGCTAAAATTTTGACAAATTGCGATTATTTTGATTCATAGTTATGAAATCATGTTCTATTTCCACATATTTATTTATTTTCAAACTAAATGGCTCACTGCTTCTAAACGCAATAACTCTCTGCTACCAGACTTGACCTAAGTAGGTCCTATTTTAATAACAGAATAAAGATTCGGTAAATACTACGGATTTCCTACACGAAATATTTATGTAATTATATCTTGTCGCGGCCTCTCGGGCTACTTCCTATATTTTCTTTGGCCAGAACAGTTTGCAGAGTACCAATATCGACTGGCAGTTTACTATGTATGAGGTAGTTTAAAGCACCACTTTAAAGGTTCAGAACCGGGGTTGGAACGCTTCCTAACTGTTTATTTATCGATTTTCAGGGTGCGCTGCTAAGCTTAAGCCTGATATTATGTAGGCTTTAGATGTCGTAATGGTTGAAGAGTGTTTATAATAAGCTTCGATTTAGTAGTGACTGCGCAAGTGAGATTGAAATTAACAATAATTTTACTCAGACGGTTAGACATGATAATTATAGAGTACCTACTCATGTTTTGGTTTGTTACAATAATCATATTAGTTTACTGTACGAGTCAAATTAGTGTCCTCGCCACTTTAAATTGAATGCGATTTATTTTCCCCTTTTTTTGTCTGGGTATTGCAAGAAACATTTCTCTGAGAACACAAAATGATATCATGTCTGTGAAGTACGAAGTATTTTTACATATCAAACTGTTTGTTGTCTGGCGTTTAGTCTTCAAGACCATCTCCAGCTAAGAATTTATATTGAAGCCAAAATGAAAATTTTGGATTACTCTGTCGGCGCTTGCAGTTTCATACATTATGTATGAACCACTATCGCCTGGTTTTGAAACGGGTTCTAACCGTTCTTTGGTAAAAGCAGTCTATCTTGAGAATGTGCTTTCTTTGCCAGATATGAGCTGGGTTCTTTATAAGATGCTAGAAGTCGACCCAGCGATTCACCCGATGGTAGCCGTTTTCCCGCGGTAAAAAGTAGCTTATGTTATACAATGCACGTAGCGATCTCTAACTTAAAAACTTGTTACGTAACATGGATATGTTTCCCAAAAACATGGATTATAACGATTTCGTCACACTTGAGCGCATTTCGAATGTTGTGACTCGATTTGAGAAATCATTATGGTAAAATCTACTTCCCATGGGTATTTTCACATTAGAGATAATAAAAAGATAGAAAAAGCAACAAAAAACCCGTTTGCTATCAGCAGTTTCCTCAGCTATATTTTTTGGGGTTAAATATAGAGATGACAGACAGGTCTTTACTTGCAATTGTATGCGTGGGTAAATTTTTGTGTCCAGAAAAAATACTTGAGGTGCTGTTACTACCCAAATAATATTATTATTATTAGGCCAAGTACTTGGAGCAGTAGTTTTTAGCACTTTTACCGGTAGGTATCATGGGCTCTCTATACTATTTCTAGCTCTAAGTTCCATACATTTATCTTCGCTACCTTTACCTTAGGGAAGGGTTTGTCCTTCATCATACCTTTAGGCTACTTTACAATCATTCGTGTGGAACTTAGTATGAAAGACCTTCAAACGGAAGTAGAATTTATTTCCATAACACATTTTGGTAGTACATTACTTAGCAATCACAGGTTTGTATTGAAGAGTGATTTGCTGAAAAGGCAGTGTACGTCGAAAGGTTTACAAAAGGTATTGGTACACGTTTCATTTGAAAGCTTTTGAAATCGTAGGTAGCTTTTGGGGAACGAATTCTTTAGGCGTCTTTGAACGTAAGGTTTTTGAGCTTTGAAATCTTAGGAAAAGAAATATAAAAATAATAAACATGTTTATATAGAAGCTAAAATGTGTGGTACTTAAATAAGCAAGGAACACCAGTTAGTTATTATAATTCTTTTAGTTTTATCTTTTTTAATTTAAGGCTGTTAATTTCTAACAGCTTGCTTGCATATCTAAAATTTCAATTAAATCTTACTTTGTGAATCTAACATTACGAGTATAACAATCGAAAAATAAATCTAAAAATATGTATCAAAAACATACTGTAAGTTTTCCAAAAATTGTTTACATAACACGGGAAGTGTTTTAAACTTCGGTATTCAGTCAAAGATTTACCGAAATAATAATTTTCTTCAGTTTTCCGTTTCACAACATAACGTAGCTACTTTAATGCAGCTTCAAGTCACTACTTCAAGACTCGAAGCTACTTCATGATTCAGCCGTTAATGGCTCATATAACTAACTCCCAAGTGTTCGTAAGATGCATCGTTTTAGCAACATAACGACACATGTCAGGCATTTCCCAACATGGCTGAAGGCACCAGAGATATTGGCCCAAAATGGTTTCAGACAACATTGGCACACATGTCTTGAGGTACATATTACCTATAGCATTTTATGCACTTTGGATAAGACTAGTTACGCTGAACTGGTAAAAGTCTACCGAAGTACAACAGACGAAAAGCATTCTTGCAAAATAAGTAGGTAGGTAACTGTTTCGCCTTCAATTCGGCTCTTCAGGTAAAGGAAGTTCTTTACGACAAATGGAATTTAAAATTACGATCATTCTGACAACTGGTTATATTAATCATCACTTTGTAAATTCGTTCCCAGTTTGATTAGAACGTTGCAAGCTGAACCACCTGATTGTCCGAAAAGCAAGATGGTTCCGTGCTTCCGAGGGTACGTTCTATTATTACTTAGATGGTGGTCAACTTTGTTAGAGGCCTCCTAGCAGTAGTAAGCGGTTAAATAACTCTGACACAAGGGTTCATCAGATCGTTCGTCGAGTCGTCGGTGTCTCACTCAATTTATAAGAAGACTGGTGCGAATCTACGAGACTTAAAAGGCAGCATATAACTGAACATCCTTTTTGGACTTAGTCTAAGCGTAAGCAATTTTACGCCTATTTTCACACATCACGTCATCACCGACACACGCAAAATCAGCCACCAAATAATATATTTGCCTCAGAACCACCAACCGCAATATCTGGCCAAGAGAAGTTCACTGCGAAAATTAGTTTCATGTCGAACAAAACCACATTTAGTTAAATGTTTAGACTTTAGATCAAACGGTTTTGCCAGCTTCTCTGCGATTAGCTATCAACTGTCTGGCTAGTCTGTTTGTTATGCCGAATGCTCTTTGTATTGAACAAGAATGTTCATGTTACCTAGTCAAGCTGAATAAAGATTGAATCTTTGAGGCGGAATAATCATTTGTGAACTCTCTTTGAGACTATACATAGATTTTAGCGCTCTTGAATACCTTACAATTTGCATCTCAGTTATTCAAATCAAATAGGTATAGCCCGAGTGACGGGTGGTCTCATCCATATTATCTCACAAAAGAATAGAATATTTTAGCTATGTACGGGTAGAGGAGCTCTAGTACTTCAGATTCGTCGTGGTCTGCCGCGGCGCAGCTTGGCACGTTTGGCGGAGTAGCTAAAAGTTTGCCCTCTGAAAAAAGTTAAAAATATCTCATCGAAGAATAGAATGAGACATGGCTGTAGCGATAGGAGCAGTTTAGTAAAGCGTATAAATCTTGGTCTGCCGGCTGCTATCTTGGCACGTTTGGCGGAGTAGCTAAAAGTATGCCCTCTTAAAAAAGGTAAAAATATCTCATCGAAGAATAGAATGAAAATATATCGTACCGATAGCTTGCTTGAGTCTGCCTACATATATACGGTCTGCCTGGCCACAGCCTGGCAGTATTCCCGGTCCGACCACTTTTACGTTGTTTAGTAAAAATTTTATCTCTTCGAATAATAGAATAAAAATATGTCGTACCGATACCTTGCTTAAGTCTGCCTATAAAAATACTGGTCTGCCTGACCACAGCCTGGCAGTTTTCCAGATACGACCACTTTTACTTTTTTTTGAGAAGATTTTATTTCATCGAATAACAGAATGAAACTAAGTTGTAATAATAGTTTATTTAAAGCTGATCACATATCCCTTGGTCTGCCTGAGCTCAGTCCGGTAGTTTCTCCGGTGCGATCACTTTTCACTCTCAGTAAATTTCAATTTTAAAGGACCTTGATTTTGCTTATTAGGGAGTGGGCCCCGTCAATAAAATGAAAATTAGTCAGTGTACAGAAGTGAAATTTACAGTTCTGTAATCTTTAAAATATCTAGATTAAGAATAAGTATGTTAATTTTAAGAATCTACAACTTAAGATGTATTTGTAGTAATTAATTCAAAAATATAATACTTGGGAAAACATATTCTTCATCTAGATATTGAGAGATTACAGCTCTGTAAATTTCACTTCTGTACACTGACTAATTTTCATTTTATTGACCCTAATAAGCAAAGTCAAGGTCCTTTAAAATTGAAATTTACTGAGAATGAAAAGTGATCGCACTGGAGAAACTACCGGACTGAGCTCAGGCAGACCAAGGGATATGTGATCAGCTTTAAATAAACTATTATTACAACTTAATTTAATTCTGTTATTCGATGAAATAAAATTTTCTCAAAAAAAATTAAAAGTGGTCGTATCTGGAAAACTGCCAGGCTGTGGTCAGGCAGACCAGTATTTTTATAGGCAGACTTAAGCAAGCTATCGGTACGACATATTTTTATTCTATTATTCGAAGAGATAAATTTTTTACTAAAAAACGTAAAAGTGGTCGGACCGGGAAAACTGCCAGGCTTTGGCCAGGCAGACCAGTATATATGTAGGCAGACTTAAGCAAGCTATCGGTACGATATATTTTCATTCTATTCTTCGATGAGATATTTTTAACTTTTATAAGAGGGCATACTTTTAGCTACTCCGCCAAACGTGCCAAGATAGCAGCCGGCAGACCAAGATTTATACGCTTTACTAAACTGCTCCTATCGCTACAGCCATGTCTCATTCTATTCTTCGATGAGATATTTTAACTTTTTCAGAGGGCAAACTTTAGCTACTCCGCTGCTTGCGCCGACGAATCTGAAGTACTAGAGCTCCTCTACCCGTACATAGCTAAAATATTCTATTCTTTTGTGAGATATGGATGAGACCACCCGTCGCTCGGACTAGTAGTATTTCTAAAAGTTATATCAAAATACCTACTAGACCACTTTTTATATAGGGTGTAACAGACAACTCTCCGAGTACTGATAGGCTGCATTCAAAACATGAAACTAAACAACCTCCGAATAGAAAGTTTTCAAAAATTAAAAATAAAATGAATTTGCGTACTTAGTAAATGCTGTCAGCTGATTGCGATTTTGTATGGGATATCGAATTTTGTTGTTGTTTTCTGACCTAAGTTTATAGAAGAAATTTGTTCAGTTTCATAGTCTTAATGCAACCTATTTATTATTTGGAGAGCAGTCCCTAACATCCTGTACGATTGGAATTTTCCTACCAAAACAAACCTCTATCAAAACTTGAAGCCTTTACCGTTCACAATTTAGGGTCCGGTGTCGGATCGAAATTCAAAAACCACATATTACTTTCCAATACACTTGCGTTGATTAAAGCTCGAGCCGACAGGTAGAGGGTTCCGTCATTAATCGTTACGGCCGTTTCCTCCACGTGTTTAGGGTTGGGTGTCAGGATAGGTACTTAACGTTGATAGGTAAAGGTAAATTATATGGATAGTGGCTATTGTCATTATCGTTAAACGTGTTTAACGCACGGTTTTGAATTTAGACCTACGTACGTTCTTGTGTAGTGTGATATCGAGTAGGGTAGGGTGAAATGTGTTATAAAAATATAGGATTTAAAAAATACTGCCAATATTTTAAGAGGTGAACCAGTCCAAGAAACTGAACAACTTTCCCTAACAAACATAGGAAGAAAAGAAATTTGTTCCTCCCATATAAACTGACCCAGCCGGCCAGTGAAACTTGTTCGGTTTCATGTACTTTGTTTTTTTCAGTACATGTACATACATGAGTTAAGATAAAATAGTTTTATTTTTTAGCTCTGCTCTGATAAAAATTACCCAGGAGAGGAAACAGTCAGTCAATACTGTAAGTAACTACAAATTGGAAGATATTTTTCAACATTACGTAAATACCTTAAAAGTATTCGTTAAGAAAACTTCATATTTAAATAGGTTCCCATTTTAAATTGGAAAAGTTTATAAGTATCGTTCACTTAATAGTACAGTTTCTTACAAAGTACACACTTCGCCTCTTACTTGCAAAAATAGCTTCGAGACATTCCTAAAGAGATTCAAAGCGTAAGTGCTGCTCCTAACTCTTAAAAAATCATAACTCAGTTAAATCTTAATTTATCGAAAATCCGCTAGTCAATATTGAAGTACAGATACTGAAGCTTATTTAAGAATGTCATAAGAGAATAGAATTTAATAAGAAACAAATACTACAAGTGGCTTTACACTGAACCATTTTCTGTTACTACAACATTCAGTAAATAAGCTTCAGTATCTGTTTCTCTATATTGACATTACGATACCTATAACTGAGTTATGAATTTTTAAGCGTTGAAGGCAGCACTTTCGCTCTTGAACTCCTTTTTCCTCTTGGGATTAAAAATTTGAGTTATTAGTGGGATGTAAAAACAATCGACCACTAAAAAAAATATGTTCCTTAAAAAAAACGAGTGTGAAATTAAAATCCATCATTCAAAAAACCTGGGCTAATCGTGGCTTGCAAAATTTTTGGTACATTGTCCCTTATACCCGGTATGCAAAACCAGAATCAGGATCCCGCATACAAAGTAGCATGAATCGAAACTGAGCTGAACGCGAATGCTCGTCTCTTCCTCAAAGAATAATAAAAACTTCCTCAGTCCTCCTTAACTAGAAACATTCTAGCCTAAGTTAGTTAACGGACGTGGAGTCTAGTACAATTATACAGGGTGGCCCAAGGAGTGATGTCCAAAAGACAAAATATTAATCCTTTACACTTAGAGGTATACACATCACCCCCATGTATGTTCTGAGAATTTACGTATATACGAGTAAATCTCGAGTTATTCGACTTTTAAAGTTGTATTGAAAAGAATCGACTGGTAGACATTTTTCTTTCCTTTTATTTCTGTAATGAAATGTTTCAGTCGGTTCGATTTCTAGCATTATCTTTATAATGTGCAATGGCACACAAAAAAAGCTAGTCCGTAAGATATATAATAATACAATACAACTTTAAAAGTTGAATAATTCGACAACTACACAAAAACGCGGGACATACATGAAGGTGATTCGGATACCTCTCAATAAAAGGGGTTTACCTATATTTTGTCTCTAAAGGTTACTCCTTGGGCCATCCTGTATATTCTGCGGTGAAGTGAAACAAGTATAGGAACTAGTTGAATAAGCAATGTAACTTAGACTCGGTCTTTTTAAGACTTTATGTCATTTCTCCCTTAGTGCCTCTTTGCCTTGATTACAATGGTGAGTAAGACGAGTAAGATTATGTTTTCATTCCGCTATTATAATTTAGTTTATGTATTTAACTTAATTAAATCTAGAAATAAATTAGGTGTTTCGTAAAGAATAATGACCGGGTCCGAATGTCAAGCCTTATTATAAAAACCACCATACACCACCATAACAGCCACAACAGTCCATTGCTGGACATGGGCCTCCCCCTATCGGGGAGTATTGCCATACTCACCACGCTTGGCAGGCGGATTGGCGAGCGCAGTGCATGATGTTGCATTGACAGGGAACGCTGCTGCCCATTCCCTGGATAAGTATCCCTTAGTCGCTTTTTACGACACCCACGTGTAGAATTGCGGTGATGCTATTCTAAGCCAGCATCAAACGGCAACAGTGGATAAAAACTTCTACATAAAATAGATCAGTATATTATGTATTTAGAACTTATCCCTCATCCAATATCAATAACAATTTTAATGCACTCACAGTGCTATATTATTGTTTGAAAAATTACATTAAAAACGTGTCATGCACGACATTATGATTTCCTTTTTGGTTCTGTTGGCTATTTTTTGAGCGCAATTACTTTTTCAGACTTCTAGGTTCGCTGAGCTTAAAGTCTACCTACTTTCTATGCATCAACGTCCGCTGCATGCAGTCCGATACCAACTCGAATCTAAACATTAATATGCAGATAGAGGGACAGAACTCAAAGTTGGCAGAGCAGCCCCCACGAGGCCGGAGCTTGGCTTAACAAATTCCACTCCAACAATCCCCGCGCTTCTAAGTTGATCGATGTACCTGTTAACATATTTGCAACTTCGGAATAAACCAGGGATGGGACTTTAATAAAAAAAAAATATTTTAAGTAATTGACGACTATTTATAGCCAGAAAAAAAACATACAATAGTAAAATTATTTTTAATAAAATACAACTATATTAAAATTACTAATTAATTAATACGTTGTTGCAAAAGCGAATACATGGCGCAAAACATCAAAAATATGTACTTGAAAATGAAATAGAAAACAATCCTAAAATACTCGATTCATGATAATAGAGTAGAAAAAAAAGTTAATCTCTTAAAGATTACGAAAACATTATTTTTCGAAAAAGAATGTTTTTTAATGGTTGAATTTCATTTTCAAGTAGATATTTTCCATGTTTTGCGCCATGTATTCGCTTTTGCAACAACTTATTAATTAATTAGTAATTTTAATATAATTGTATTTTATTAAAACTATAAGAAAACATTTAAGATGAGATTAGCACAGGACCGTGAGGACTGGTACAATAGAGAAGAGGCCTATACCCTGCAGTGGGTCGATGTGGGCTGATGATGATGAATTGGCTATAAAACCATTTTAAAAATCGGGTTTTCCACATCCCTAGCATAACCCGACGAGTTTGTGGTGACACGTATTTATGCTGCTATCGCGAGGAGTGAGGTAGCAGCTGCATTTCGCTAAGTAAAGTTTTTAGGTCAGGTCGGGAGAGGTGAGCGGCTGAACGTTGTCACTCTGAATGTGGCTTTATTCAATAATGTTCCAATGGAGTTGTGTGGAGAGACAGTTGTTGGGGTATGTTAGGATATTTCAGGTTACGTCAATACTAGAAATAGCAATCGTTTTCATGAATGAAAATAAGAAATTGAAAAATGACATGCATCGACCGGGGATCGAACCAGAGCCGCACGGGTAAACGCCCCACCGCTCTGCCACACTGAGCTATCGATGCGCGTCAAAGGATTTAATATAATCAATTGGCCATACAAGTTTAGGCCCCTCACAAATGCCTCGTAAATCAAAATGTATGGTCATGAAACTCGTATTAAATATTTCTTGTACTACCTAGATTATGCTGGTATAAATAATTTTAAATTATGCAACGCGAAACTGATAAAACGACGCAAAATACAATTTAAACAAAAATTACATAGTCAATCAAAAAATTACTGTTATTTTGGAAAACTTCCAAAATTTCACCGCAGGCAGGATTTGCACCTGCGACCTTCGGCATCAGTACCGCCGACGCCCTAACCAACTGGGCTACCGCGGTTCTAATCGAGCCCGCGAAATTAAGGAAGTATATCTTGTCCACTATCGCGTGGATGGGCTCCAAAAAAAAACTGTTTTGACAGAATTTTTCTCCAATGTAAATTAGTAATGATGTTTTTACACATAAAATCACACCTACAGTCTATATGGTGTAGGCAGAGCCTCAATGACCTTATAAATAACAATGCTTGCCACATTTCATAACATGCTCGTAGAAAAATAACTTTTAATTTTGAATTTGGGATTCGCGTTTCGTATAAAGATGATAGATTTAGATTTAGATTTATTTATTTCACATTATCAGATTCATAATTACAGTACATATACAAAATAAAAATGTCATAGAATAATGTGATTGTCAAAATATTAAAAAAAGTAAGAAAAAAAAATAACATGTCAACAATCTTCAATAAAAGAATAATAAAATAATAAGTACAATAAAATTACAATAATCAATGTAAAAAGAAATAAAACTAATTAAAAACAAAACAAGTCGTAAAAATGTCAAAGTACAATAAAATAAAATAATTTGGTACTCGATGTACTTCATACAGAATTACAGAAATATCAACATTTTCTATTTACAAATTCATCAATTGAATAAAGTTCATAATCCAACAAAAGCATTACTTCACATACACCTTGTTTACATTCTCGGCAGAGTGTCAATAAAATATTTAGTACTTACGAATTATATTTGTGTAAACTCAAAATATTATTGAGTCAGGAAAATTTCCTTCGTTGAAGTTTAAAATCAACTCCAGAAATTTGGAAGTCGGGTGTGACGGTTCAGCCGTTCACGCACAAATATAATTCTTCAATATTAATATGTTTACTAACAATATGCTTTGTTTATGAGCACATTTGGGATGAAAGTCATCTTTCAATAATGCATAATTCTTTCATACCATAAATTGCGCTCAGTTTAAACACAAATATCAGAATAGATGCATTTTGTTTGTGGCAACAGAAATTTCAAAGATAGTTGAACGATTTATGTTTCATAATAGACCAGAAATAATATTTTTATATTCCCAAATCAATGTTGATTCTAGCCAATTCGTGCATAGTAGCACCATCTATTGATATTGCACAGAACTAGCTGAAAGATACGTGACGTGAGGCAGTGCGCTGTTTTACCAGTAATATCTGAGCAACAGGATTGGAGTCGAACGTAAGAAGGGCTGCGATTGGTCGTAACAGCATCGTAACATGCTCTGGGGATATTGCTACTGGTTGATATACTTATTTCGACCAGCCAGACTCCGACTGCCCGGCGCGGTAGGACACCCGCCGCGCGTGCGCGGGCGACGCGGGGGTGGGCGGCCGCCGGCCTGAGGCGCTTCACTTTTTTTCAGGACGGCTGAGCGAGCGGCCGGGTGCGACTGCCGGCTGCCCGGACACCACGCTCGGTGCGGCGCCATTTTCCTTTAGTTAACTTTGAAGAAACCCTGGTAAGGCCTTTTATTTTCTCTGATTTTACAATTTTTATTCCATTCTATTTAAAAGTGGTTTTGATTTTTCTGTGTTATTTTGTGCCTAGGATGTACGTTGCTGGCAGTTCGCGTGTGTTCTATTTTGCGGTTTCTAGATTAATTTTCATTGTGTTGCTACCTCGTGTTTATTCTACCTGTTTCCCATTTGTCTTTTACGTATGTGATAAACGTAATCATGCCATTGATAAATTCTAACTGTTTTGCAAGTATGTATAGTGCGTGAGTGATAGCGGCTAGCGGGAAGACGGAGAATCGCCGCGAACAGTTTTGTTTCTACCCTCTTATTCTTGCTTCGCGGTGGCGTCATCATTCCTATGGCGGGTCTCACACCTGACATCCGTCGCTGCGCATTTTTCGCTCACACAATTTGTATGAGAAGATGGCATATTGCAGGTAAATGGGAAAAGTAGGTAGATAAAAACAGGATAACCGAGTGAGTATGACATTATTGACAGTGGGCTCGATAGGCAAAGTTGTGGAAAAAAAAAATCGTAACCGTTTTAATCGACTGTTGAAAACAGGGGTGTCACTTCGATATGTGTGTAAAGGGAAAAACCTCAAAACCCAATATTGGTTTGGTTTGTTGAAAATTGAAGAAGTACCGACTACGAAAATTGTTGTGAGTAGGTGGGTAAGTTGTATGTACATCAGGGTGTTGGTACGGTTTATTTCTTGTTGTGAACAATGGCGAGCTATCCAGCAGTGGAATCGCAATCCGGTTTCTATGGACATAAGATTTATACATACTATAATAGGTTAGCGTTACAAGTAAAGTAGATGATTGGTGAGACAATACCGCCAATTTTCGTAGAAGGTAGGTAGATTATTTACTGAAGCTCATGTCTAGCAGTGGAGTGTGGTGTTTATAGGTGTGTAAAACCGATTAGTGATGTAGTGATGCCCATATTAGGTAGTGGATGGTGATGAAATGGCATAATCTGTTCATACAACTTATTTTATGGGATGACTTTAGAATACTAACCCACGAATATGGGATACCTAAAGGTTGCATTCTACAGGGGACAATTCTAGCTTTCATTTGATACTATTTTCAGTGTGCGGAAACGTCTAGAAATAAAGTTATGAGGCAACTTTAGAATACTGATTCACGAATATTGTGTACCTCTAGGTTGCATTCTATAGGGGATAATTCTAGCTTTCATTTGATACTATTTTCAGTGTGCGGAAACGTCTAGAAATAAAGTTATGAGGTAACTTTAGAATACTGACCCACGAATATTGTGTACCTCTAGGTTGCATTCTATAGGGGATAATTCTAGCTTTCATTTGCTACTATTTTCATAGTGAGGAAATGTTTAGAAACAAAGTTATGAGGAACTTTAGTATTCGGACCCACGAATATGGGATACCTAAAGGTTGCATTCTATAGGGGATAATTCTAGCTTTCATTTGATACCATTTTCATAGTGAGGAAATGTTTAGAAACAGAGTTATGAGGAGCTTTAGTATTCGGACCCACGAATATGGGATACCTAAAGGTTGCATTCTATAGGGGATAATTCTAGCTTTCATTTGATACTATTTTCAGTGTGAGGAAATGTTTAGAAACAAAGTTGTGATGTAACTTTAGTATACTGACCTCCGAATATGGGGGAACTAAGGGTTGCACTCTGAAGGGGGTTATTCGAGCATTCATTTAATACCATTCTTAATGTGAGGAAACGTTTAAAAGCAAAGTTACGGGGTAACTTTAGTATTTGGCGGTACGTATTTAGGTTCAGTAAAGGTTGAGTTTTGTAAGGGACAATTTTAGCTTTCGTTTGATACTATTCTTAAACTGAGGAAATGTATAGGAAACGAGATACGGTAAGACTTTAGTATCCAACGATACAAGTTTAGGGTTGGAAAAGGTTGCATTCAGTAGCAGGCAATTTTAGTCTTCTTTTGATGCCATTTTTAGCCTGCGGAAATATTTAGAAGAGGAGATATAGGCTAACTTTGGTATTTGCCGGTAATCCATCCATTTGCGGTCACCCATCCATTTGCGGTCACCCATCCTTTTGGTCATTTAACTATTCATGCTCATAATTCTTGTGGGGTAGACAAATAATGGAAATGGTATTGTTTACAGAACTATTTTATGATACGTTATTAGTTTTTCGTTGAATAACTATCCGTTGGTAGGCAATTTTGCGTGTATATCAATTACGATGAGGCTAAAAACACATGGTCATATTTTCAATACATAACACTGGATGGGTTTTATCACAACTACATAAATGCATATTCATACCTTACTTTTAAATACAAGTAATTTATGTAGATTTTGCATTAAAGTTAACTCAGTCCATTTTATGACATAGCCTGGACACGTTTATGGTCTTTGGACACTTTATAATACTGAATACTTTTGGTTCAATAATTTCGTTCAAATATAGTTTGGAGTATTTATAGCTTTTTTAAGTAGGAACATTCTCGGCAATTTAGCGCATATCTTTGGTTCAAAAGAAAGAACGAATTTTCATTCTTTGGGGAATTGGGGAGACAGACTGACTATCCGACGTAGATTCCTTGTTCCAAGTAGATTCAGTAAAAAGTAAATTCAGAAAAGAAAAATTATTCCAAACATTTGGCCATAAAAGTAGCTTCCTTGTTTTGCAATACAAAATGCCTTATATTGGACAGCTAGTACATCTGGACGTGGAAAATCCAGCTTTCGCTCCTTTTTGTTGCTTATATACGTATCTATTTTATTACACCTCTTTTGATTTTGCAAATAAAATTAAGTTAAATTACTAAGGCATTATTATCTTTTGTAACTTTGATTGTAAATGTAAATTCAGGCACTAGTTTGGGAATAATATAAGGCGGAGGGTGTCCAGTCAGGCTAAGCCGAATTCCACGGTTTGTGTTTGATAGAATATTTTCAGAGAGAGGAAAACTTAAAACCTACCACCTCTTAAAATAAAACTACATCTGAAAATACAAGCACACTGGTGAACAATTTCACAAAATAAGCCAGGGAGCGGGGCGGGGCTCCAACCTTAAGCCTTACCAATAAAATACTCAAGTACTAGTGACATAGTGACTTATAAGTAGAATCGATTCGGCAGCGCTTTACTTAACTTTATTTTATGTCGTTCTGTGCTAGTTGCGCCTTGACTTGAAGTACCTTTACTTACATAATATATTCTAACGGTGCTGCTAATTGATTTATTTATTGGTGCATAGTTTTTTTATGAAGCTATGTTAAGCGGATTATTCTCCAAAATAGTGGTTAGATTAGTTAGGACACACCATTCCTTATCAGCAAAGAAGTTTGGGTTACTACTTATACACAACGTAGGGTTGACGATCACCTGGCCGATTCATAAACCTCAGTGAACCCAATTCTAGTAACCATGCCAAGTAGGATTTTATCTATTCGGATTCTGTGTTTCACGTTTGTAGGTAGACTAGTAAAAAACGGTAGGGTAGGGGAGGGACATTACAATTTGATAAAAAATCAATTATAATTTTTGGTTTTAGTAAGAATTTCATACAATACTGTTTTCGGAATTCGGCAAATTCGGGGTGGGCCCAGAATTGATTATCACATTTAACAATCACATTCTGCGACATATTTTATTAGAAGGAACTATAGAAACCAGTAGTGCTATCCAATATCTACTATTATTGTCTAGTTTTTTTTTCATTATCTGTTATTATGTTGGTTATTTTATCATTAGGTATCCTATTAAGAGGCTACTATACCCAGCTGAAAGATCGTGAGCTGTCAGTTGATAAAAATATTTCTATCTCATTTATGCATCCCACACGTCCCACAGCCGTAAAAGAGACAGTTATAGCTCGCTACCGAAAAATTTGCGTTCTGGGTTTACAAGGTTCCCCGTTCGAAATCGCCACCAAATTTGTTGATAGTGGCATTATTTTGCTGCCAATAAAATATTCTATGCCCGTATCATTTGTTTTGCTGAAATTATTGTCATATTTAGAAGATACCAAGGCGTAAACTTGGTGTTAATTTTAGAGCATTTTGCCACGGCCATATCTTTTTTTAAATGCATTATTACAACCAGAAAAAGAATATGGAGCATAGATCTAGTTCAGAAGAGTTACCGTGCCAAAAATTGAGTCGATCGGTTGCGAATTGCCAGAGGGATACGTTGAAAGCGTTTGTATGAAAAATAATGACTATAGATCCCTCTTAACCCTTTTTACAAAAAATTTTTGGAAGTATGTTATTCATCTCTGTTTTTCGATAATTTATTTTGATTCCTGTCTTAAGCCGGAAAAGTACTTTAACCTACTACGTCGTAATACAAGAAAAACATATTTATATATTGTCCTTCTATTTCAGTGGGATGCCGTTGAACGACTCGGTGTCCCACACGAAAAGAAAGAAAGAAAGAGTGGGATGCCGAATCTCCGAACGACCCTACTGAACATTACTGAATGCTAATATCAATTTCGGTTATTGCCACCGAACTTTATCCGTGACAAGGGATGACAGGATGTAATAATGATGGTGTCACTTCTCTGATTGATAGCCTGAACTTCATATCTTGAACCTTAAACACTTGGGTAAGAAGTGAAACAAACGTTTAGCCTATATTGACTTTTAATGGAATCTTGAACTTTCGTTCGTTACCTGACACGTGCTTAATATAACAAAAGCTATTCAGATTAATGGTCTGATCATGCCTGCAAAGTTGTCGGTAAATAGGCCGTATATTCTTATGTATATTCTAGTTGCTATTCAAATAAAATCAATGTCAAGCTTTGGTCAACTTTGCTATAGTGCGTTTCATCTTATAGTTCCTATGGCGTCATGTTGGTAGCATTGTTTGTATGAAAATTTTATGACAGCAATAATATTACATACAAATTTCCAATGCTACCAACATGACGCTATAGGAACTATAAGATGAAACGCACCCTAGAATAAGAAAAACAAGTACCTGAAAAAGAGATGGGTTGTCTTTCAGTTGTCGAATAACAATTTCAAATTGATGTTTCTTACAAATAATGACTTTTAGTGAACTAAATTCTAGGTATATACCCCTACATTAGAGTTCGTGTTACATTCTACACTCCTGAAGCGTAAGTCTCCACCTTAACGGTGACTTCACTACGTGTTTTCAAACTTCGGCGATTAAAAAGTATTTCTTGGAATCGAAGCTTAGCCAGCTCAATTTAAAAGTTCTCTACATTGTTTCTCTAAGAAGTTGCTACGTCAGCAGAAGTTCAATTCGCCTTAAATTTGAAAAGATACTTACGATATTTTACAAAGATACCTTTGTCATTTTAACACAAATTTTTACGTTTCTGTTGTGTTACACTGTAGAAAGAAAGCCATTTGCTGGATCCTTTGTAAATTAGTCTATGTGGAGAAAAAAAACAGCATAGAAACAGAACTACTGCCCCAAAGGAACATAGGCACACGTTTAAAAAAGTTGATTATTTATATAAAATGTGCCTACAGGGTTTTTTAAAGATAAAACGAAATAATATGAATGAACCAGTCCCAAGAAAATTCGCCAAGAGACAATTCCTTCCCATTAAAAGTGACCCACTTCCACCAACCATTAATTTTTACGATAACTGCGCACCGTCCAAAGCTGCATACCAAATGTAGGTAAATGTTATTACAAGGTATTGCTTGAG
The DNA here is from genome assembly GCA_024500475.1 of Phthorimaea operculella. NCBI lineage: Eukaryota > Metazoa > Arthropoda > Insecta > Lepidoptera > Gelechiidae > Phthorimaea > Phthorimaea operculella. The sequence continues at coordinate 2,432,143 of JANFCV010000019.1, read as the reverse complement.
ACAGACGCTTTGCTGCTAAATAGCCTTGGCATTATGCAGACCGGTTTGCCTTCCAATTCTAGACCACGTAGGTAGATGCTAGATACCTCCCGACATTGGTAGGATTGCATCTACAGTTTTGTAGAGCCGCTTTATGTTTAGAAGTCTAGGTTTATAGCTGCAGTGAAAATACCATCCTACTTTTGGACTTTTTTTACTCAAGAACCCACTTTTATTTTTATTGTATTTAACTAATGTGATTTTTGGCTACGGCCATGGATAAGTGCGCGATACATTGAAAAAATAAACTTAAAATATTTTGAAGAGACCTTTGCCTACAGCACTTTCAGTAAGTTGCCTTTTATGCATGACGAACTTTTGGAAATTGATCTCTAAGGCTACTGCTGAGATTATACTATACCTATCTAAATACAATAATTTTTATTATGAACTCATTAGAAATATCGATGTTATTTAAGTTTTCAAACTCTATGGTAAGCGCAATTCCCACACAGCTGAGACAATCCCTAAATAGTCTGGCTAGCGATTACTATTATGCAAAATGCAATGGTTGCCTTCCAATTCCGGACCACGTTCTGCCGTGTCAAAACAACATACTGTAAAGTCCAATACAGTGTTTTGTTTCTATAAAGCCAATTCGCTATCTCTTTCCCTCCTACATGTTCCCCTAGAACATTGTTTTATGTTAAATACTATAGTTATCAAGATATTGGTATGGAAAAAACACTGTATGTCTAAAAACTTTAAGTTTATAATTGCGTAATACTGTACTCGCCGTTGCAGTGTTTTGATTTGACAAAGCCACGCGCGAGCCGCAAAACTCATTTCACACTCTATGTCTATCAAGTCAAGGTCTATAATTGCGACTGTACTCGCCGTTACAGTGTTTTGATTTGACTAACTCGCGCACGCGCCGCGGAGGATATCACGCTCTCTCCTAAGTGTTTAGTTATATCAGATGTAAAAAAATCAACTGCAAATAGTTTAAGGGGTGAATCAGCCCATGAAACTGAACAACTTTCCCCAAGGAACATCGGTCGAAATATGAAAAAAATGGTCCTCCCATACAAAATGTACCAGCAGGCCGATTTTATTTGTATGGGAGGCCCAATTTTTTTTCATATTTCGACCTATGTTCCTTGGGGAAAGTTGTTCAGTTTCATGAACTGATTCGCCCCTTAAAATATTTGTAGTTGATTTATTTACAACACTTAAATTATTGTGTACAACGGGTTACAATTATTACCGTGATTAGGTTTTGGTTTACCTCGATATTTCAGTCTACTCGTGACCATGGAGCGTGCAACCGCTCCGAAATATCGAGGTAAACCAAAACCTAATCACGGTTATAATCCCGTTGTTAACAATAATTTAAGTGTTGTGAACAACCGTAAAAAACTTATTTACATCCTGTATAGCTAGACCGTTGAGCTAGAAAATCAGTTTGTTTAGGAAAGTTGTAGTTGTAGGCCTTGATGAGACCTTTATTCTATGTTACAGCTGTCAAACTAAAAACTAGTTTATCTCGGCAATCATTCATGCTAGAAAATCAGTTTGTTTGGGAAAGTTGTAGGCCTTGATGAGACCTTTACTTTATGTCACACTTGTCAAACTCGTTTATCTCGGCAATCATTCAAGATAGACTATCAGTTTGTTCTAGAAAGTTGTAGGTCTTGATGAGACCTTTACTTTATGTGACAGCTGTCAAACTAAAACTCGTTTATCTCGGCAATCATTTAAGCTAGACTATCATATTGTTTGGGAAAGTCGTAGGTCTTGATGAGACCTTTACTTTATGTGAAAGCTGTCAAACTCGTTTATCTCGGCAATCATTCAAGCTAGACTATCAGTTTGTTCGGGAAAGTTGTAGATCTTGATAAGACCTTTATTTTATGTGACAGCTGTCAAACTAAAATTCGATTGTCTCGGTAACATTCAAGCTAGACTATCAGATTGTGTGGGAAAGTTGTAGGCCTTGTTGAGACCTTTATTTTATGTGACAGCTGTCAAACTAAAAACTCGTTTATCCCGGCAATTATTCATGCTAAAATCATTGTGTTTGGGAAAGTTGTAGGTTTTGATGAGACCTTTATTTTATGTGAACAATCAAAAAAAGATCTTATAATGTACAACTTGTGTACAGGTCAGAACATTGTTAGAACCAGTGTTTCATTACCACAAATACAACCGCAGTTGGGACAAGTCAAGTCAATACACTGCAATGTACAGTACAGTGTTTTGTCAAAACAAATCGCAAAGATTTTTCTAGCTGTTGTTAAGACAAAACAGTTTTATTTAAGTATCTCTGTATGTCTTAAGATTTTAGTATAATTTTTTTAATGGCTATAAAGATCTTGACACTTAAAATCTATATAATTTAATTTTATTTCCAATATCTTCGAAAATCATATAAAAACCATACAAAAACTAAAAAAAATGTTTTTGTGTCCGTTCTCAAAACTTGAAATTTGAAGTTACAGTCTAATGTTTTGACACGGCAGCGTTGTTGTGGATACCTCCCGACGTCGGCAGGATAAGATCTAAAATATCTGGGTTATTTCCTCCTAGGATACTTGTCTGTGCAATACATGGTCTGTTAACTATTTTGAGATCATAGTTTTCGACAGAGGAGAATATCTTTGTTTAAGCAGAGAAGAGCGTTAGCGTATTGCATGAACAACATATAGTTCGAGAGCCTAGGGGGTAAGTGGCTATCTCATAAGGTACCACGATAGGCTAGGTTTGGATCGTTAACCAAGACTTAAACAAGTCGTATGACCCAGGTCTGCCAGAGCCAATCCTGCCGAAACATAAAAATAATCGATATTTTTCAGAGTCATTTTTTCGTAAAAAATATGTCATAAGGTACCACAATGAAAGTGCTGGCATCAGTTAACCATTGAAAAATTATGTAAAAAAACCTTGGTCTGCCACTGCGCACCCTGCCGGAAGTGCTTGCCAGACCTCTCCAAAGATGCCCTTCCGACACCCCTAAACTATCTCATCGGGTACCACGACGCGACCACCACAACATAATAGCCAAGATCACTCTGACAATAGATCACAAGGTCTGCCAGGCCTAAACTTGCCGCATCCTAGTGTTTCAGACATTTGAAGTTGTAGGTCCAGTGTATGAAAAATGACCTATATCTTTTTCCCCCCGTGTTTGATTTTGATGGTGCCTTAATACGAAATGCTCTCCATAATGAGGAGCTTCGAGTCATATAGGGGCCATTCGCATTTAAGGGATTGAAAATTTGAAAAATAAAAAAAATTAAATATTACCAATATTTTAACGTGATTCGATGTAAAATAAAAAATCTTTTCTTAGGAATATAATTTATGAGATCGTTAATCTTAAATTCAGATATTATAACAAATATATTTTTTTTTGTGACTACCGAAAAGTCGCAATGACCACTAAAAAGACTTTTTATGGAAAAATGTACTCGTAATAGTCTCTTTTATGAAATAATTTAAATAAAAGAAACATAATAAATTAAAATTAACAGTAACACAACCTTAAAATGTTTATAAAAAGTAAGAAAAGTTGAGAAATATTAAGGACCACCGAAAAGACAACTTTTCGGTAGTCCTAAATTACGTACAATGGAAACAAGAGAGTGACCGGTCTGTATGATGATGATGCGAGCGAAGACGGACAAAGTCTCTCAGCCTGGAGGCATTAGGATTGTATAGGTGCTTTCAAAAACACAGGTACAGGTAATATGTTCCAGCAAGGCATACATTGAAAGCCAGTAGAAAACACTTAATCCGACCGAATTGATAGAATGGCAACCAGGTACAGGTGTCATGAAATGCGTGCATAAAAATAGGCCGATGATGAAAGAGACTGGTGGTGGAAATGAGCTGGCGAAACAAGGTAGTGTGTGTAAAATTATGAAGTATGGTAGGTAATAACCAAATGCTGAATAGTCGCCAATAAACCTCTACGTTCAACCAAGTCAAGTATGCCATCTTCTGACGTGACTGCTATAGTAAACGCAGGAACCTTGATCAAAGAAGAGGTTTAAGCTGTTCAGGTGTAAGGTATCTCTCACTCTAGCTGTTCAGGATTACTTGTTCGTAGCCACCGTTTGAGTTTGGTTTGATGAGAGCTCTATGCCTTGGGGATCAAGCTATTCAGGGGCAGGAACAGATGCATCTCGAAAAGTAGATGCCAATTAAAGAGGATTATTTTTAGCGTTGAAGCAACGATACGCTGGTCTTTTGTTGGCATGGTATAGGACCAGATTGTCGTCACCTCATTATTAGTTTGTTGGTTTAAGGTCAAACTTATTCTCTCTTCACTGGCTTTCGTTAACAGACGAAGGCATTTAATCTCCAACTGTTTTTGCTTACGGCAAGTATCACTCTAAGACGGTACTATTAAACGCGCACGCAAAGAAGCACATTGATGAGCAGCAGAAAGTCTTAGTGATTTCATAACAGACTCCTACAGAAACCTGGCCATTTCGTTGGAAAATCAGCCGAAGAAAATCCCAAAGAAAGCAAACTTGCCTTGTCAAAGGCCTTCAAGATTTTGAGAAAAGCCTTAGTAAACCACCCCTTGTGAAAACCGTGAGAAGATGTTGTATCGATGATGATTTTACAGTTGCAAGCATGGTCCCAGGCTTGGTTGTGCAGATTGTTCACACGCCTCAGTTTTGACGTATTCTAAGGCCAAGCTTTGTAACAAAGTCGGAGTTAGAGAATGGGATTAAAAATATTCTGCTTCTTACTACCCTGTATCAGCAAAGACCGAAGAATCACGCAAAGAAAAACAGGATTACCACCACAACTTTACTAAAATGCATAAAAGGCCGCATCTCTTCCCATTCTACTATTTACCAACCATATCTCGATTATAATATGGGTATAGGTGGGACTTTAACAAAAAATACGTTATATTATTCACTAACAGTTATAATCTTATAAAAAAATTGTTAATTTTATTTAATTTCATCAGAATATGCACTAAAATATCTTTTTCGGTGACCAAGCGTCTTTTCGGTTACCAATAGTGACTTCCGAAAAGATGACCACCGAACGGAATTTTCGTTCGCAGGTGGGCGGAGATTTCACATTTTTAAGATTCTATAGGAAGAATCAACATTTTTGTAAAGATATCAATAAAATCTACAAACAAATTGGTATACATGATTTATTAAATCATTTACTTACACTTTATGTCGGTCACCGAATAGATCCTATGAGGTTTGCCAGAAATATTTTTTTGTGCGAATCAACTAAAATTTTGCACTCAAATTATAAACAGCAATCGCAAATGAAAGTCAGCTGTTTTCAAAATTTTGAATAGAAGGAACCGTGTTCGATTGGATTTGAGCACAGGAAAAAAAATCACTTTATGTGTGTCTTTTTTTGTACCACCGATGAGACGCGCAATCTTTGTAACATATGCGAACGGGAAATAAAATGAAAATGGCTAAACATAATTTAATGGCCAACTCATCATCATCATCTTGAAGATATTTTGAATCGTATTAAAGTTTAAAAAAAGAGATAGTATGTGTTTAACATTTATTTCTCACATTCTAAACTTGCTAAAGTGGGTTTTGAACAGACCACCGAAACGTACTTTTTGGTGTTAAAAAATTTAAAATAAATATTAAACAATCTATCACAAAATTCACCGTCCGCAGGTAGAAAGTTTCAATGAAATACTAAAATCTCATTACGTAAAAACAGATATTTATCCACTTTTCTGCTTTTTATGTCTCATGAACAAAAAAATTATGTGTTTTGCGAATCACCCATAGGACAGTTGGGTGGAGGGTTTCAGTATTGAACACAATCCTGTCAAAAAGTTTGAAATGGAGGTTTGGTCTATGAAAACTGGCCTATATCTTATTCCCCCCGGGTTTGATTTTGATGGCACCTTAATATGAAATGCTCTCCATAACTAGGAGCTTTGAGTCATATAGGTCAGTGAGGAGGAGGGTCTCTGTATTGTACACAATCCTGTCAAAAAGTGTGAAATTGTAGGTAAAGTGTATGAAAACTGGCCTATAGCTTTTCCCCCACTGGTTTGATTTTGATGGTGCCTTGGTATGAAATGCTCGTAATGATTAGGGGATTCGATTTGTATAGGTCAATTGGATAGAAGGTCTCTGTTCTGTGCACAATCCTCCTAAATATGAAAATATTCGATAACTTCTGCAGATTTTATCAGTTAAAATTGTCATATCATAAGGAACTCGAATAAAAGTGCTTGCATCAGCTTACCATTGACAAATTATGTTAAAAAAACTTGGTCTGCCACTGCGCACTCAGCCGGAAGTCCTTAGATGAGATAGGTTAGGGGTGTCGGAAGGGTATATTTGGAGGGGTCTCCCAAGGACTTCTGGCAGAGTGCGCAATGGCAGACCAAGTTTTCTTAACTCAATTTATCAATGGTAGACCAAGCTTTTTTTACATAATTTTTCAATGGTTAACTGATGCCAGCACTTTCATTGTGGTACCTTATGACATATTTTTTACGAAAAAATGACTCTGAAAAATATCGATTATTTTTATGTTTCGGCAGGATTGGCTCTGACAGACCTGGGTCATACGACTTGTTTAAGTCTTGGTTAACGATCCAAACCTAGCCTATCGTGGTACCTTATGAGATAGCCACTTACCCCCTGGGCTCTCGAACTAATAAAATAAATCTGACAATAAAGCAATGATACAATTTTAAAATGTTTTAAATATGACATCAAAGATCTGGTTTCCTTTATTTTATTTGTATTTTCACCCACGACGGAATGGAGACGGTATATGAGTTTCGGATGAGATTTTTTTTTGTGCGTTTGTGCAAAACTGTTTTGCCAACTATCGCCAAAACCACTCGTCAAATTTTGATGAGGTTTTCAGTGATGGGTTACGATTTTATTAGTGCATGATTAGTAAAGGTGTTATGCGAACAACTGGGCGCTGCAGTAAACATTACTTTGTGTAAACTAATGTTACCAATTAACTCCAAAACGACTGGTCTGTTCTTGACGCGATTTTTAGCGTTAAATGAAGATTTGACTAAGGAAAGTTCGTAGACAAGTGTTACTCAGACAAATTAACCCGGACACACCAAAGTAAACTATAGTGGGTTTTTCAAAATATAATAATTTTGTTAACCCTTATTCGATATCTACTCAGAAAGGAGATGAAGCTTATTTACAAACCAGTCTCCTTCTTCAGATTATGTGTAGGCTTACAGAGTGTAGTACTAGGCAAGCATGTATTTGCAAGATGTAGCTTCATACGGAACGTGAAGACTCTTATATGCAAATGCTCCCAGATTTAGTCGCGAGCTCTAGATTCCAATCTCAAGTGAAGCATTTTGGGTTTAAAATAGACGTAGCACAACAACTTTGTTTAGATAGACACAGAAACCTATGCCTTGAGGCATGTTACACTTCTTGAAAAAGAGCAGAAATGAAAGCATAATCACTTTTGAAAGTTATACTAATAAAAAAAAAAGGTGAGTACTTAATAATTTCAAAATAGGTAATTAACCACGGAACGAAGAAAAATCGTTGAATATGCTGCATGTCCGAGATTTTCTGTAACTAATTACTTAGCCAAAGACAGTTTTTGTCCTTGGAAATAAAATAATAATTTAACCACTCTATCACAGACGAAACACCATTCGAAAATTTGGTGGTAGCAATTAAAGCGCTAACAGGCGAGACGTAAGGCATGAGACAGATATGTGAAACGTGCGAAACCGTTTCAATATAAAATGTGTGAAACAGACGAGACGCCGTCTACATACTTGAGACGAGCGTCGCATCTATGACGGCTGGCGATCACTTGTCTGCCAGATGTCATCTTACGTCTTGCGACGCATGTCTTACCTGTGAAGATACTCCCTTAGAGTCCGGTAGCTCCTTGGTAGGTCTATTAAAAATACCTACCCATACTATACCTACTTTGCGTATTTGGCCGTTTCCTTGTCCTTGCCAAACAAAGTACCAGGAACTCATAAATTAGGTGGAACTATTCCGTTCACATTGCATCTGTTAGAAAGCTTTCTTCGACGTACGTGCTCACGAATAATAATGAATTTTGGGTCGCTACGATCGCGTTTGTTTGCGAAAGTACTTAAATGGAAGAATTTTCCTAACAATTTTTTTGTCTATAATATTCTCTTTTTTTAGGGTTTCGTAGTCTACTACAAACCCTTATCATTTCGTTAAATATGTCTGTCTGTCTGCCCCGCCCTCATAACTTCGTCAGTTTTGGACCGATTGACATCAACTTTGGTGTTAAATAGTTTGTGTTGATCCAAATTTAACCAAATGTTTTTTACAGTCCTTCCTATACATGTGAAACGGGGGGCAAAATAGTATTTTCATATTGTCATAATATTCTTCAACTACAACTCCCAAATTGATTACGAAACCCTATATATGGGCTTGTCTGACACGCTCTTCGCCAGCTTTTTTTTATTACAGGTAACATTTGCCGCTGTAACAACTTTGAAAGTGAGGTAAGTGCTTAAAGTTTCATCGTAGACTAAAAACATTAAGCTAACTCTAATGTAATTTCAATTAACCTTGAAGACTTCGTTTTAAGTCTACAAGTCATTACAAAGTATCGATATTTTAGTTCAGGTGGTGGGTACAAACTTTTCAGACGAGAAAAATTACCAATAATGTTAGGAGAAAGCTCCACAAAATAGACGCGGGACGCGACGCGCATAAAACATCTGTCAGACAAGCAATCGTCAGATGTTATCGATGCGACGAGCGTCTCACTTGTGTAGCTTTGTCTCTCCTGTTTTATACATTTTATATGGAAACGATTTCTATCGTCGCGATGTCGCACGTATCGCACGTCTCCAACGATCACGTGTTTGACAGATGCCATTATTGCTTCTCACGTCTCTCGTCTTCTCCTTATAGTTACGTCATTCTAGTGGCACAAGTAAGGTATCAAGACTGGACTTTTTACTCACAGGTACTAGGTATGCTATTTTCATGAATGAAAATATGATGGTATTAGGGACAGATCTTCGAATACTGATATGATTCACACCATGATACTGAGCAACTTCCCATAAGAAAATATTTCAGGAGGCGGCGTAAAAAGCTTTTGATTTTTAATAGTAAAAACAGTCAGCCGATCGGGATTTTCCAATATCCAAAACATCACCAGTTTTTCTTCTAACTATATAAATAACCGACTAATGATGTGGTGCCGATGGGTGCAAGCAGTCATGACTATTACATCAAGAAAATCTTCGAAAATGTACGATAATAATGTATTTTTGCACTAATCATCGACTCTCGTCAAATTTGGCGAACTCGACCAAACTTCGCCGTATTAATGATGAAGTACGGAGCGAACTTCTAAAACCTCTAATTTATTAACAGCCAATCAGCTGGAAGACGTGTTAACTCAATCAGTGATCGCCACAGATCGTGCAAGTTTAAGAAGACAAGGGACTGCGCTCTGGTATCGGTTACGAAGATCAGACTGCATGTATCCCCTGGCACTCGAGTAGGTATGAACTAGGAGATAGTGACATAATGCTGGGAATTCGGGATACACATTCCTTTAAAATACATAACATAACGTTTCACAAATATAAAGCGCATTTCGCGACAAATTTTCAGATTTTTTTGTCACGATCATCTCCTACTCCTTTTTTACACTAATTTGACGGAACAAGACAAGAAAAAAATGGAAAGTTAAAGAATTAACTGAATGCGTTAAGAGAATGTCCAACCAAAATTGCCATTTTGATAATATATATTTTTTTTAATTACCCATAAGAAGACTAGTGTCTGCGCTCTGGTATCGGTTACGAGGTAAGACCAGACTGCATGTATCAAATCCCCTGGCAATAGAGTAGGTTTATGTATAGGAGATAGTGACATAATTTCAAAATGATTTTGTGAAGAAGATACTCGAAGACGACAGGGGTGTGTGTTCTGGCTATGATTACCAAATACGACGAAACTGCATGTTTCGAATCCCCTGGCACTCGAGTATGTATATGAACTAGGAGATAGTATGAAGAAAATAGGTACTTCAAGAAGAGAATGGTCTGTGTTCTGTCGTTAGTTACGAAGTAAGCGCCGAGACTGCATGTATCGAACCTTCTGGCACTAGAGTAGAGTAGTATGAACTAGAAGATAATAAATGACATAATGCTGGCATTCAGGATACACATTCTCTGCAAATGAATTTTTTTTGTGAAAATTAAGTGACCTTCCTCGCAATCTGGCGCTTGCCTACCTCTACAAGATACGAGTCCTGCATTTCATCGAGTTTTTTATTTATAATAGAAACTGTACCCAGCCTGGCACTTATTACTGTACTGGCACTAGCTTTAAGCAAACATTTTTCAACTTCAAAAGCTTACTGCCACGCATCACAACCACTCTCGGGAATTATTCTGCGTCTTGGGTGTGAAATTATACTTTAGCTGAAAATATTATTTATTTTCATCACTGACGCTTAGTCCATAGAGTGTATTCCCGTATTCCGCCCTTATTACACGGAGTATCTTCCCCGGAATAGTAATGCATGCACTTTCCTTATAGAAGATATCTTATTCAGAAAGAACCCGTTTCGAAGAAAGTTTATGGTTCAGTGTAGTTGGCCCCTGTGTATTGGGCTGTGGCAATTTTTGTTTTAAATTTGAAACAGCACAGAAGCTTACATTTAGCATTACTACAACAGCAATAACAGGTACGCTGTTGAATATGCATTTCCATACGGTGTCTTAAAAGATGACAAGGGATAAATCCAGGGGCCGAAGTATGCCAAATGAAAATAGTTTCAGTTGTATGTTGATGGCATTTATGGATGGTTATGGTAGTTTCGTATTCGTAACAGTTTTAAGTATAGAAAATCACAGTGGCAATAGAATGATAGCTGAGTGTTGCTGGCATTGCAATGGCTAAAAATAGCGGACTTGAGACCCAGGTATTGGGCAGTCGGTATTGCGCTCACCAGTCTACCTGCCAAACGTGGTGAGTGTTTGGCAAATACGGAGGGTGGGAAAGTTTTAATTAGTTCATCTAGTTTCTAGAAGATGGCGCTGATGGCGAATCATGGAAATGCTCGGAAGCGATTTCCCTTAATGAAGGGTAATATTTTTTTACTAAACAGTTTGTTTTATTTTCGTATTTTGTAAAAATTATATTATTTAAGAAAAATAAACCATAATTTTGCAAAACCGCTTATTTTCGATAACTCCAATCGAGGATATACGCCAAATCTACACTTTATAAGGACTTGCAGCTTAGAAAGCGGCAACACATGTTTTGTATAATCTGTGATGTCATGGTGGTTGAATTTGACATTTGACAGCTGATCCCTTTATTTTAACAACGCCATCTAGTTTGGACTCGTGAAGCAGTCAGTCCAAAAAATCCCCATTGATAAAGTTTTCAGCGACATTTACATTTAAAACTTTAAGTAAAAAAAGGATCATAACTGAATTTATTAATCAAAATATAGGGAGTAAAAGACAGCTTTCCGAATACTGGAAGTCCTTGACGACCTTGAAACTGAACATCTTCCAATAAGAAAATATTTTAGTGGACGTGAAACCGACTGCATGTACGACGAAAAGTTGAATTATGTTAGTTTCATGATCTGAATACGCTTTTAGTATTCGGCAAGCTGTTTCTTACACCCTGTATAGGTAGGAAGGTAAGTTTTTTTTACGAAAGCCGCAAATTGCTTGTCATGTTTTTGCATTTTTGTACGAAATAAGAAGAGGAACAAGCGTAATACGGTACATGTTTACGTTGTACGAGAAAACAAAACACAACCTTTGCGAATAAATAAACCCGTGTGCTTTTTGAGGAAAACCCGTATTTATGTTGATTAAGAATAAAATATAAAACCGAAGTTTTCGTATCGAGAAAATTCGATATTTCAAGTAACACAAAAGCTGGCGAGCAAATAATTGACAGGCGCTAACTCCACAGGCAAGATAAAAGGCACGAAGACGTTTGAAATCGCGACGTTTGATACAGATTCTATATAAAATGTATGAAACAGTGATACGCGCGTAGCATCGATGACGACTGACGATCACTTATCTGACAAATGTCATCCTAAGTCTTGCGTCCCACGTTTCATCTGTGAAGATAGGCCCTCAATCTCTGGAGATCCAAAAAGTTCGTAAAACAAAGATTTCGGTCCCCGCTCAGAGTAGAACCGTGCCAAGAAAAAGAGAGCGTGATGAATTTTAAAATTGGAATATCGGGGTCCCGTTTTATCGATATTCAAATTGACGAATCATCCTTCTCTGCCGATAAATGCGACCGCTCTCTCTATTCGCGTCTAGAATTTGTTATTTTGTAACTTCATTAAGCACCCATTTTTTGGTTTCGAATAGATTAGGTACTATATGCTGAAGGTACTACACGCACAGGCAAACCAAAATACACCATAGGTTCCCAATAGATCATTAGCTCTTTTTAAATTGAGTGTAACTTTTGTAATCATTTAACAAATAAAAGTCAGAATAAGGCTTATTTTCCTGTCCTTCCTAAACATTGTGATAATTTTGGGACAAAATTGTTTCTTTTTAGAATCAAACTTTCTTTATAATTTCTTAATACTCAGGATTTAAGAATATCAAATCACTAACATACTAAAAAATCCCCTCTTCATTATTTAAATATGCAAGGACGAAGAAAGAATCCAGATTCACAGGCACAAAACCCAATCACTTGAGCAAGGGGAGTAAGCTCCCAATCAGGGCGAAGCTTATACACTAACGAAAAATAAAAGAGAGCCGATCGAAAGGAGAATCGTAACTATGTTTACTCTTCGAGACTACTGGGAAAGGTACTTATGGAATCTTTTCTTTGAAAGAAATATTGGGCTTATAAAAGAAATTTTATACGAAATTAATTTACTTTGTCATTAGGTACCCAAATTCCTGAGTCTGATTTTATCGCAATACAACTTTGAAATGTAGAAGCTTAGTATCGCCAACAAATCTATGTACCCATTTGAGGGACCAACTCCGATTGTTTATTCATACAAATGCTAAGAAAAACCCCCTTTAAATGGATATGTGGATTTTACGTAGTATTAAATATACAGTGTGTTACCAGCAAGCGGGGATTTATTCAAACTGGTGAATTGATGCCTCTAAAAGAACATTTTTTACGAAGGGGTCTGTACTTATTAGGCTTTTCTATGGAACAGCTGATCTTTTCGTGATTTCACATATGGCCTCATAGTAAACGATGTTTGTGTAGATGCCTTGATTCACCAGTTTGAATAAATGCTTGCCTTTAGCACACTGTTTTATTTTATTAATGACACTAACGAAAAATAAAAGAGAACCGATCGAAAGGAGAATCGTAACTATGTTTACTCTTCGAGACTACTAGGAAAGGTACTTGTGAAATCTTTTCTTTGAGAAAAAGATTACATTTATAAAAGAATTTTTCTACGAAATTAACTTACTTTGTTATTAGGTACCCGACTACCGAGTATGATTTATATCGCAAAATACAAGTCTAAAATATCCGCAGCAAAGTTTATTTTTATACTATCTCCTTGATTTTTTTATTAGAAATGTAGATACTAAGTAATTGACAAAAAATGCACCTACCCATTTGAGGGACCAGGTCAGATTGGTTAATTATACAAATGCTAAGAAAAACTAGTATAAATTGATCCCTTTTAATGTGTAAGTGGATTTTCAGGCAATTAATACTATGTTATTAGTGTTTAAGACACTACCGGAGCGGCCGATCGAAAGGAATCGTAACTATGTTTACTTCGAGACTACTGGGAAAGGTATTTGTAGAATCTTTTCTTTGATAAAAAGATTTACCTACTTTATGAAATATTTTTTTCGCGAAGATATTTTACTTTCTTATGTTTTGGTAAACATAAGGAAGCAAAATATCTTCGTGTTTATTATGTTTTGGTAAACATAAGAAAGTAAAATATCTTCGGTGACTAAAAATATAATCCAATATAATATGAAGGTAGGTATTTCACCACAATAGCCAGCGAAATATGTATTAAACCCAGTACATCAATCTACTCATTAAAGGGATCAACTTATACTAGATTTTCTAAGCATTTGTATAAAAAGTCATTAAAAGTTGGTCCCTTGAATAGGTAGATATGCTTGCGATAGTACACAAAATAAATCGAGTAGCCAATATATCAACAGACTTCCGAGTTCCAAATTCAAATGCATTCGGACACAGAATTAAACAGGATACCAAAAGCAATGGCGTTACAAATGACATTTGCGAACGGATAGCCAATTTGAGCACTAATCTAGTAACATGGTGGCATCTGCTAATATCCGATCTGTTAGGGCATTCGGTTGGCATCAGTTAGGATAGGACATCCAATTGAAGTTCAAAGACATCACAAATTATGGAAACGGCGTGCGGGGCGCCTATACAGATGGCTCTCTCAGTACTAGCGACGATTTTGACGTTTACTGATTCTGGAACCTCAGGGGAAGTCAAGGTAACTAATGAGATGGTTGCCACGAACGTCATATGTCGTTACTATATCAGATTTCGAACGTTATTTTATCAGATTTCGCTATTTCGATATTCTTATACTTTGATATTTTTGACAGTAGCAACCATGGCTATGAAACAAGTGACAATCGCGATAATCCTAAATAGAGTCGAGTGAACCTTCTGTGTTTTGTAATAATGGCATCTACTAATGACTGACTGTCCCGTTGGCGTAGTGGATAGTACCCCTGCCTTCTACGCCGAGGGTCGTGGGTTCGATTCCCACCAGACACAAATATTTGTAAAGTCAATTTTCAAATATTTGTGTTTAGTCTGGGTGTTTTCTATGTATAATATGTATTTATTTACAAAAAAAGAATATATGTATTATATCAGTTGTCTAGTTCCCATAGTACAAGCTTTGCTTAGTTTGGGGCTAGATGGCGCTGTGTGTCTCGTCCAGGGATATTTATAATACCCGATCTGGTAGGGGATTCGGTTGGCATCAGTTAGGATAGGACATCCAGTAGAAGTTAAAATAAATCTGCATGTAGTTTAGCAATGGAATTTTGAATTCGATGAAAATTGTAAGCGATCATATTTCAAAGTTGTTTTTATAGCGATCGCCTTGTGACTTTTATAAACACAAAATCAAATAACCAAGTACACTCAGAAAAACTTATCTGGAATAAATAATCCTTTGCCATACTTATCTTATAAATGTGAAAGTGTGTTAGATTAGTTTGTCTCTCTTTTCATCGCAATTAACTATATAATGATATTATGTGCGTATCCATATCGGAAATATCCGAGGAGTAGAAAGCTAGTATGACAATAATCTACGCAATACATAAATAACGCTGTTTGGTAGTACACCGTAGCAGAATAGCTCCGTCGTAGCAGATGTCTACGAAGTATGTGCTAAGCGATTTCTAGGTACGAAATAGTAGGTACTAAACTCCGAAGTCATGCTATGGTAATACCGAGCAAGCAACTGTAGCTTACAGTAACAGATGGCCGAACCGAAATGTACAGACGCGCTTGAAATAGCTAAGATAATTTTGGAAATCAATTTTCAGGGAAACGTCAAGCGTTCAAACTATTTTACGAGATAAATTGAAGCATTATATTTCGAAACTGGATAAAATCTTGGAGTCTTGATGAAATTATTCATGAATAAGTAGTGTAAAAAGTGTATAAATGAATAGTATTTTATGGGATTGAAATGATCTAAATGCGGTAAAAGAAAAGGTTGCTGAGAGGTTAAAAGCAATTATAGACGTTACCGTCTAAAACAAGTACAGTATTCCAGGATCACGCCTAACTTAAAGCCTAGTACGGAACCCTCACTAAGCCAATCCGACTCGCACTTGGCTAAATTTTTTACTCAATAACGCTTAACGCTCTCCGGTTACAGTGGCAATCAGTAACCAAAACAAAACCGGGTCTCCGTATCTAAACAAAAAGAATCATTACCGGAAAATTGGAACGCCCAAATCGTCGAATGCGGGTCTCAATCCCATTTTGCCACTGTCCTATTTTGTCGCGGAAATGCTGGCCCTTAAAATTAGTCTCAGTTCGTCACACTCAATAATAGCTAAAGATTCATATCGTTCGGCTAATTAAAAGAAGGTTATAGTCTATCTAGCGAAAGAAGTTAGTAGAACACAGAAATAATAATAATATTTAATAAGAGAGGAAGAAGCTATACATATTTCTATCACTTTCATTTACAAATAATTATTTCTGTGTGGTGGGAATCGAACCCACGACCCTCGGCGTAGAAGGCAGGGGCACTATGCCATCGGGACAGTCAGGAGAGGACGTGTCTAGTGTACGTTAGAAGCTCTTAATTGATTGTGATCAAAAGCAACTACGACTTTTAAAAAATAATAGAATTGTGACAAAATGGAACCCGTTTTTTATGTATGACGTACCGGGCCTAACTCAATGCGGCTCTTGTTTACCGTCAATTTAACAAAAACAAAAGCCTACTTGGGTTATAAATGTCCTGACCGTAACGTGGCCCCAGGCGGAGAAGGCGGAAAAATTGAAAATCTGTTTTAAATGAAGCCGTTTGATCCAATACACGTGAGAAAACATTTTGGAGTGCGTGACATTATCAAACAAACCTTCAACAAAATATCAAATCACAAAAAATACCTTTAATTATAATGGTTTTATTTTAATCGTATGGCGATAGTTAAATGGTAAGTGCACTCTATAAGTTTACAAATAAAAATTCAGGTTTCTTACCAAGTTGACCATGTCTGAAGTAAGATTGTATTGTATGAATGAAGAACTTATAATGCAGTACATTTTTAAACAATTGTAAGTAAGTTTCCGTAAAAATCGTAGAAATTAGTAGTTAATTGCTACGGACTGTTGTGAGCATGCACTGTAGGAACAATAAAAAATAATACTAGCACACCAAAATCTGCAGTGTAAGATCAATTTATTGGCAATAAACTCGGCTAAAGACCTTTCAAAAGACAACTTTAACTGCGCCAAATCACAAGCTCTAAACTTAGTCTCGCGCCAACCAAATGCTGGAGTTACAACTAATTGTCATTCTAAGTACAGCCGTAGTTCAAACGAACACGTCTAATTGCAAAACAACGATTGCTTGTTGGAATTCAAATTCTAATGCAAATAGAATCGAGGCGTGTGGGACATCGAGTTTACAAACAACCCGGTTCACCCTGTTCCAGAACTTGAGTTTCCGGTTTATATCACCTTTGACATGGTCGGCCTTTGGCTTGGTTATGTAATGAGTAATGTTTGTCGTCAAAATAGATATCAAACGAAACCGATGATTAACGCGGCCACCGAAACATAAAAATGAGTATCTATTTTTGGACAATCAGTTGGTTCAGATAACAATGTCCTGACTAAACTTGGTACAAATTCACAAAGTGATTGTACGTTCCCCCTGACAAAAAGATAGTTGATACAGAAATCAACTTTTTTTGGGGGCCATTGCCATAATCACCATTCTCGTCAGGCGTAGCGAGCGCAGTGCAGGATGTTTCATTTACAGTCACAGGGAACGCTGCTGCAGATTCCGTGGATAGTATCCTTTAGTAGCTTTTTACGACACCCACTGGTAGAAATGGGGCGATGGTATTCTAAGCCGGCACCACACGACAGTTAAACTGAACAAAACTAGTTGCAAAAAAACGAACGCTTGTTGAAATTCTAACATTAATGCAAATCGGATCACAGGGAAGGAAAATGCAAATGTAGTTGAAGAAAGTTGCGATGAATGAGGATTCGATAGTCTAGAAAAGCAAGAATAGAAAAAGTAGCTCAGTAATCAGCGTTACTTTGTATTCTAAAAGCTTTAAAAATATTTTTACAAGCGTTAAGCCAGATACACAAGTAATGTCCGTTTTTACATAATTTTTGCGCAGCGCTATCGCATGTGTAAGAAAAACCTAATTTCCCACCTTATTTTCATGGGAATTTGGTTGAAATTCTTATTGCCTAAACACATGCGCTACGCAGCGCAAAAATAGCGCACAAACGGACGTACATAATAATAGAAATAATCGTTATTTTTAACCCCCGACGAACCAACCGGAGGGGTGTTATAAGTTTCACGCGTCTGTATGTCTGTGTGTCTACGTTTCTTTGAGGCAACGTATCTCCGAAACGACTGAACCGATTTCAATGCGGTTTTGTTTATATGAAAGCTTATATGGTCAGGATGGTTCTTAGCCATATTTCATGAAAATCTGATGATGGAGACGGAAGGTAGACTAGGAATCACACTACGCACAATATCCCCGTGTTTGAGCTAATTTGACTCGGAGTTGTCATATCTTTCAAGTCACGCATGACATTATGGAGGTCCTAACTATTTTAAAATATGACTTCAATGAGCGTACTCGTATTTATTTGACTTTAGGAAATAGGTAGATAAAAGATCTTTTACTTAAAACCTGTGCGTAGGGATAACATGTATTTACTAAGTTAGTAATATTACAAAAGTTATATGTAATACTTCTGTATGTACCTATGAGTACCTGTACCTGTGCTTTATCCTGGGTAAATGAGTTCCTTGCTTAAATAGGCATGTAGAAAATTTATTTAAAACCCGTACTCAATTTTGCTCGCTTTGCTCAAGGACTGCTTAACCCAGCTTTATTCACAGTTTACCTATTATTGCCAGTGTAGGAAAAGAGACTTTACAAACAAAATATGTACTTAATAATTCAGATCTATTTTGGGTAATCATCTAGAGTAATTGCTTGGCTTACCACCTCAGAAGATGGTGTCAAATGTCTGTTGCAGGATTCTTACAAGCACCAAGTGTCATTACCGGGGGGTTGAGGGGGGTTACCGGGGGGTTGAAAGGGGGGCTTGCCCCCCTCACAGACGAAGACGGGAAACGTCTGTTGCAGGATTCTTACAAACACCAAGTGTCATTACCGGGGGGTTGAGGGGGGCTTGCCCCCCTCACAGACGAAGACGACAAACGTCTGTTGTAGGATTTTTACAAGCACCAAGTGTCATTACCGAGGGTTGAGGGGGGCTTGCCCCCCTCACAGACGAAGACGTCAAACGTCTGTTGCAGGATTCTTACAAGCACCAAGTGTCATTGCCGGGGGGTTGAGGGGGGCTTGCCCCCTCACAGACGAAGACACCAAACGTCTGTTGCAGGATTCTTACAAGCACTAAGTGTCATTACCGGGGGGTTGAGGGGGGCTTGCCCCCTCACAGACGAAGACACCAAACGTCTGTTGCAGGATTCTTACAAGCACCAAGTGTCATTACCGGGGGGTTGAGGGGGGCTTGCCCCCCTCACAGACGAAGACGTGAAACGTCTGTTGCAGGATTCTTACAAGCACCAAGTGTCATTACCGGGGTTGAGGGGCTTGCCCCCCTCACAGACGAAGACGTGAAACGTCTGTTGCAGGATTCTTACAAGCACCAAGTGTCATTACCGGGGGGTTGAGGGGGGCTTGCCCCCCTCACTGACGAAGACGTCAAACGTCTGTTGCAGGATTCTTATAAGCACCAAGTGTCATTACCGGGGGGTTGAGGGGGGCTTGCCCCCTCACAGACGAAGACGTCAAACGTCTGTTGCAGGATTCTTATAAGCACCAAGTGTCATTACCAGGGGGTTGAGGGGGGCTTGGTCACAGAAAAACGCGAACGTCTGTTTTGGAAATGTTACAAGCCCCAACATCTATTTTGAAGTAGTTCAAAAACTACCAAAAAATTTTGCTTGCTTTGCTCGAAGACTTTTTTTCTCCTGCTTCTGCTCAACGTTGTTTTCTTCACCTGGCTTGCTTTTTTTGGCAATGTAGGAAAAGACACTTTATAAAGTAATCTACTGAATAATCCAGATAATTTTTAGTAATACCGTAAAAATTTGCGCTCGCTTCGCTCGCGATCTTTCTTTGTGTTTCACTTTCCGTGCTTGTCGTTTAAAACTAAGTTGACGTACTTATACATCACGTTATTCCTAATTCAAAAATCTCAATTAAAACCCAAAAATCGAATCAATTTGCTCGCGGTCACGCAGGTTACCCTGCTATTCCCTGTCTTGCCTATTTTTCTGTCCTATAGGATATATAAAAGATCACTGTGTTAATTTACACAAAAAATAAGATTGTTAAGCTAAGTTTTATAGTCATATAAAATTACTGAGCAGCAGCGGGTAGAACCGCCGTTTAAAATGCTAGTGAGAAATAGTAAGCGCTTAAAAAATCATGTTGTATGTTGTTTAAAGTCAGAAACAAAATATTAATTTAAAAAGCTTCAAATAAAACTTAAATTAAAAATTTAAAGGAACCCCCGACTTTCAATCCTTTAAAAAGTTAAAAATAATTTATTTATCCAATAAAATATTGTAAACCATAATACTCCAACGCGTCGGGGGGCCGATAAGTAAACAATATAATGTAAGAAGTTTACAAAGCATAATAAACATAATAAGTTGCAAATGTCATTTCATTTCATACAAGTACGTCTTACGATTTTATTGAAACTTCTTAGCTATATTGTTTACTTAGCGGCCCCCCGACGCGTTGGAGTATTATGGTTTACAATATTTTATTGGATAAATAAATTATTTTTAACTTTTTAAAGGATTGAAAGTCGGGGGTTCCTTTAAATTTTTAATTTAAGTTTTTTATTTTGCTCTAAAATAAATGTTTGATTTCAAAAATGTTTTCAGTGGATGATACCGCCGGGCCCAAAACAGAAAAAAGGCATGAGGTAGGTGTATAATAACATCGATCTATAGATAGAACCATTTATGGCTAATCCATCACCATCATCACATCTTTTAAATATATTGAGCCCCCAGTTCAGAATCTTTTATACACATTAGGTATATTTTGTTCAAACAAAACTAATGAAAGCCATAATCCGCTATCAAAATATGCTAACTAACCTTCATGGCATGGAAGCCGCACAAATGAAACTAGCTATTCCGGGAACTAGTATTCAGTAACCAGTCATTTTAGTTACCGAAACACAGCATAGTTGAATTGCACATGTGTCGAACAATATTGCGGTTCTTTACAGCCACATTACATACAAAGAACAATATTGTCATAGGAAGGAACTCACTAAGCTTGTTGCAGAAGTCAGCAAGCGCGATTGTACCTAAACGTACTAATCTTTAGACGTAACTGAACATTAACGTCGACACATTTTTGACCTATCCCAGAAAAAAACACTGTCACCAATCACGAAAAAAATAAAAAACAGAGTTAGAGCCTCATTGGTAATTTGATACGATGACTTGTGCCATTCATCCTCTTTTCGAGTAGGACACCGAGTCTTCCAACGATCCGAATGTAGACTCTCGTCGTTAAAAATTGTATCCGGCAAGACATCCGTAGAAATTAGGATATGGGCAGCCAGATGACGATGATGAAAACACTGTAGAACCATAAGGTGTGTGTGAGAGCCAGCAAAGTTTCAACAACGCGAGGTACGAAGCAAAACCCATTTTAATGAAGGGATTTAAAGATATACCCGGATGAACGGCGGATTTGAACACTGTACGGAAACGTGAGCGCACTGTGAACCCAATTTCATCGAAATTAGTTGCGTTATTATTATGTTGTAGAGAGTTTTCTCCATTATCGTAACTAAATTGTATGTTGGTTCTTACTGTGTCTACATAAAGCAAAAACAGCGTATAGTTACCTATCTTTTCATATTGGACAAAAAAAGGTTAAGAACACGTCATAGTTTCTGAAAAACCAGTTGTTATCTTGACGGTGAGTCGGTCCGAGTTGTTACCCACTGGGTGGATTATGCGGTTGTGATTCGAGAGCGAGTTGTTGTATAACCGTTTCGCTTCTGGGTTAGCATCGGTAATTTTTTGTAAGTAAACTATGTTCTTGTTTAATAAATTTTACTAGTGACGCTTCTGATTATGCAATTGGAGCCATAAACACAGTGTCAAAAATTTCGTTTGTTTTTGTAATTTTAAAGCGACGTGCCTTGCATTAAAGTTGCTAAAAATAACAACTTTACAAAAAAATTACAAGATATAGTAGTTCGAGAGCAGGTTGTTTCGCTTCTGGGTTAGTATCGGTTAGTTTTTGTAAGTAAACTATTTTCTTGTTTTATAAATTTTATTAGTGACGCTTCTTATTATGTTCAAAATCTTACGTTTGTTTTTGTTAATTTCAAAGCTTAGCATTAAGGTTGCTAAAAATAACGACTTTATAAAAGAAAAGAAATAGTACTTACAACGTCGATAAGCTGACTGAGCCGTAGCCCCATCTTGACGGTGAGTCGGTCCGAGTTGTTCCCGACCGGGCGGATCAGGCGGTTGTAGTTCGAGAGCAGGTCGTCGTATAACCGTTTCGCTTCTGGGTTAGCGTCGGTCAAGCGGCCCCACACGCACAGGACTCCGACCACAATCGCCAACACCATCTTAGGCTAACACCACCCCTGTGGACAAGGAAATAAGAAAATTTAGGTGAAGGAACTGATTAGAATCATGCAAATGTCATTTAAAGAAATAAGATTGTTTTACAGCATTTATAGCGGAGCCTTATTAGAGTGGTTTTACGTGTAATATCTAGCCGATATAACATAAAATTCGGATGGCTCAACCAATTTATTTTGACGCGGATAAAAGTCAAAATACCTTAAGTAAACAAGGAGTGGCTGCACAAATTAGGGAAACGGCGCGCGGGGCGCCGTAGCTATTTTTAGTTGCTTGATAACTTCAAAATATAATTATAGTAATAAATAAAGTTGCATTTTACTTTTCTCTGACCAACTGTACCGGCACCGCTAACTCCTAAACCACGCAATAAATTCCAATCTGTTTTTACTAGATAGAATAATTCAAAAGTAGTAATATAAACAAACCACATTATGTAATGCAGAACGGGAAAACGATTAGAAGCTAATGCAGCCGCTGGGCGGGCTGATAATTCAGTAATAATTAATGAATACCCAAATAACTTCATTACCTCAGCCAAGTTTTCGCCGAAAGCTCTTAGCGGATTGTCTTTGTCCATTTGGACATAAAAGTAAAGTATCTTAGTTAATACAAAGTGACTTTATAACCGTGAATCAGTAATTCCAGTTTTATGGCAACCATTAGGAGCTTCAATCTTCGTGAAATTATTTAGGAGAAAAGCTGCCTTAGAAATGGTATTAACCAGGAAATGTAAAAAAATATATAAATTGATGATTAAAATTTCATGGACACAATTTCAAATTCTATCATAAGTAAAGGTCAAAAATCTTCACAATAAATGCCTAAATTGGTTATACAATGTACTCTGTGCTTTGTTGAATTACATGTGCAAGTACGTATTACCACCTTTATACCTATTATATTATATTCTGTGTCATTATTATCACAACACATTAAGAACACTAACTCTATATCTAGTCGTTCTATTTACATTTTATATTAATAGGTTCCACGATGTAGGCGGCGTGCTGTAACTCTCTATTTTGTGATAATACATTATTTTCTGAAATAACCTTCAAATATTTTAAAAGCAATACGGCTGCTAACGTTCTGCCAACCCTGCAAGACAAATACACGTAATTTGTGTGTCTTGCTAATGACTGCTAAATAAACAGAAACAATTTGAATTCCCCTTATAACCATAAGAAAAACATGGCGGAGATCAATGCCCTTATCGTTATTAAAACTTCCTTTGTTTTGCGATGAAACAGCGAAGAACAAAAAGAAAATGGCCGCAAAACAAGACAATTTTCAAACATCATTTTGGAACAAAAGCTGGAACAATGGTAATAAATAACAATAAGGAACATCTTTCGGACAAAAATAAGAAAACTTGAGTAATTTATGATCCTTACGTGGAATAAAGCAACTATAAAATGCATTTTAACGTCACCAGCACAATACATAGTTTTGTCGTAAAGCGGATTTTATGAGTTGCCAGTTTTTTTACTTGCAGTTTCACCCGCAACCGTTTACTTACACGATAATTATGTTTTTCCACAGTAAGACTGTATTTTCACAGCCTTTAACGCTCTGCCTATCCCGCAAAAGATACGCGTCACATGTGTATGTATGAAAGTAAACAATGTTATCTTTTCCTCATAGGTAGTAGAAGGAGGTAGATTGATTTATACCACGAAGCTTATCCCGGCTATCCCGGTCTTATCTTGTAATTAAGTTGGACTCTGGCCGTAGTCCCTTACGGTTCGTGGCGTGGGTACCAACCAACCACTGCTACACGGTCTATACATTTATTGGATCAACTTACAGTGGTTATTCTCAGTAATGATATGAAACTAGATTATGTTGATTTTGTTAAGTAGCAGTAGCTAAAGTTTCGCATTTCTAGCAAAAATGCTGCAGCTAACTAGCTATACTCATCACCTATAGCTTACGCATCCTAGTATACATTATACGCATTATAGTATAGGAGTTAAGTACTTAAAAACTTTATAGGTAAAAGATGACAGTGGACTGCATGAAGCAGCATCAGACAACAGTAGTGTAAGTCGTCCACTCTCTTTAAAACTTTAATTCGTATAAGAACATTGGCGTGAAACACACGTAACGCTGCGCTATTTTACCGCTGCGTAACGCATGCGTCAGAAAAATGCGTATTTCCATCTTATTTCATACAAATACAGTTTATGTCAAATGATTAGACAGACGTATCCACTAGCGCTGCGTATCGCACAATACTGGGTCTATAGATATGCCTGTTAAACTATTTTCACATTTTCCAAACACATAAGCGCAGCAACGGACGTTAAGTGTGATCCCCACCCTAAAAGTTTTATTCGAGTGGAACGCACTAAAGTCGATTCATTTTAGAACAACCAACAGATATTATTCAAAATAGGTACATTCATTAACCAAATCTTAACAACAATTTCTATCTAAATATTGTTGCGATTGACCCAATAACAAAAGGTCTGTTTGCAAAGATAAATGAGTAAATCGAGTAAATCCGGGACCAGTGTTACCATCTTAGTTTTGGTAATTTAAGCCGACAAAGAAGCTATGAAGGGCTAAAACAGGCTGAATGAAAGAAAGAACATGCAATAAAAAAGTGCATTAAAGAAACACCAGTGGTGACTTGCCGCTAAAATAGTGACTCTATTACTTAGTTAGCTTCAGCAATACCAAAATTTTCACTGCAGGCACGATTCGAACCTGTGACTTTCGACATCAATACTGTCGACGCCTCTACCAACTGGGCTACTGCGGCTTAAAAAGTGTAGCTTGTATCTTGCTGTTTCTGTAAACTTAAGATGTCAGTAACAGAAATCAAGAAAATATTTTCACATAGTCACCGCACAAATCGAGAAGCAAGAAGTCGAGCAAAAGGCATTTTCGTGGATACTATCTACTTCTTGTCTCTACAAAATTTCGATGGATTAAATAATGGCACAAAAAATACATTATACTCAACACAGAATTTACAAAACGAATACATTTGCAGTTAAAGTGCTATATCTATGTTATTGCGTTTTAAACTCTCACAAAAAGATCAATGACTCCTCGTAGAAACTTACCATTACGCCATGAAATAAGTTATTTTGTATGAGGGGTTGATACTTTTAATCAGATGTAAAATACACCAAACATAGCTCCAAAAGGGCTGAGATGGCAACACTTTCCGGGACTGTGGTACTTCCGGCCTAAATCGTCTATTACCTCAGAAATGTAAACACTATTGTATTAAGAACGGTTGGATTTTAACGTTAAACGACTCCGTAATTGGATAAAGCTTTGAGAATAACAGTTTTGTTTGAGGCGTTTTAGAAATAGCATACTCGTTATACTACTTCTGATGTGCTTGATACCGAGTCAAAGAATGCCCCGATGAATTGTTTACTAACTAACTAGTTTACTAGTAGGCCTCTGACATGGTTCTGTAGCGACCACTGTGTATAATAATCATCAAGAGATACCAACAGGAACCGAAGTAAGCAAGTATGTACGAGTGCCTACTATAAAAAAATCTATCAACGGAGTCAAACTCACATAGGTAGGTTTGCGTACAATGGGGAGGAAAACTTAAAGCTTATTGCAGATGACAGCAAGCGAAAGTGTTCCGAAATTCACACCATAATTCCTACCTCATTATTTTATTGATATGGCAAAAATCATGTAGGTATGCTGTAAAGGAGCCTCTTACAATTCTTATTTTTAATAGGTTTAAAAGAACAAAGAACCATCATAATATTTTAAAATTTCATGTAACTACTATCAAGGTTTATGCCCAGTCACAAACGGCTAAGTCTTAGTAAGTAATAAGATCCCGTTTCATTCAACCCTTTGGCTACGGAACCCTATAACATCTAAGTAAATTCAGGAAGAGTTATAGCCGTAACACTGCGCATGACAATGTATTATAAGATAATGACGTCGTTTACGCCATTTTTACGCGTTTGTGACGTCATACACCACGTGGTACCTATAATGATATATTCACATGGTTTAACTGGTATAACATTAACATAAGATTCGGGCATATTGCTCATTGGCGGCGTTTTGAGGCGAACAGATGATACATACATGCATACATATATGACAGTTATATCCCTTGCGGGGTAGGCAGCGCGATTCTTTACAACATGTTTGACAAAAGTTTGAGTCAGAAGACTGTATCAGCATAGTGACAGGTTGTAAGCTATCGCCTAAAATTGCAATACATTTCAACTCCCAAATCACTTAGTCGTTTCTTAAGACAGCCATGGAAATAATAAGGGGTAATGTTGTTCTAAGCCGGCACCACACGACATATAACATGATAGATAAATAATTTTTGATTTGCTACTAATTTCAACTTATTTATGAGTATTTTACGTCCACTGCTTGAATGCACGTCTACTCTGCTTCTTTTTTCTATAAAGAAGAAGAGAAATTGTTATATTTTATGGCAATGTACTAATATGCAGGTTCGAAATAGCTTGTTAGGTACAAGGATACTTACCTTAATATTGCAACCAGCCAAAATGTCTATAGCAGAGCGCAAACCAAAAGAGTACTTAAAATTTTAAACTAAGTTTTATAGAGCTGAAGCCTTTCAAAAACATTTTGCCCCAAAAACTCACTAACAAAATGTAGCATTAATAAAATATTGCCAAGCCGTCTTTAGCTGTACGTAACACTTGACGTTTCTCTATTAATCCTTATAAAATACATGAAAAATGAAATACTTCCTGCTTGAGTGTAATAGAAAACGAAGATTGTTGCACGGTTAGGAGAATAATAATAAAATTGTATGAGACAGACAACGAACAACCCGGTAAAATCGTAAGTCAGCGTTTTAAATCATACATAAATATATCACGCCATATCTCTTGCGGGGTAGGCATTTATACCATGTCTGACAAGTGTGAGAGTCATTTAGAAGACTATGTATTGATTGTCAGCCTGTTGACTCAAATTGAAATACACATCAACTCTTAAATTTAGTCACTTCTTACCACACCCACGGGAAATATATGGATTGATGATATTCTAAGCCGGCATCAAACGGCAACGTCATCGTTTAAAATGTTTTAAACCAAATGCCATGTATTTTAAAGGTACTTAAATATGTTCGTGTACCAGGGCTGTTACTATTGCTGCAATTATTGCTTTATTTTGCCATGTCATTTATGCATGTTTTCATCTGGAGTGTCTGGAGATCGACACACGTTTTTATGCTTGCTCGCATTGTAACTTGATTATTTAGATGTTTTTTTATTTTTGTATCACATTAAGCTGCTCCAGTTTACAAGTATTTCCCATTTTTCCATTACATTGTTTTCAACTGAAGTTAGGTAAGACTCTGCTTTATTTATAAAGGATGAGCTAAAGTGGTAGGACGTAGCCTCTATCTAGACTGAACCCGCCAAAAGCTAAATTCTATTTGGATTTAGCGGCGGTAAAAATGAGCTTTCCTACAATTTTATACTTCTGGTATGCCTATGCTGGGTATAAAGGAAGGTATAACGAAAACTTTGCAGGTATGACTAGATTACGATTCCACAAATTAGACTGATGGCGACACTGGGTACCTTTTACTAAATTGCCTATGCTGGGAAACGATTTTTTCGAGATTCTGTACATTTAACAGTTGTATGGGATCGAAATTATTTTATCGTTTAACAACAAAGCCTTCAGAGATAAAGTTATTATTATTTTTTTATTCTCTGCAAAATCCTCGGTTCATCGTCCTTTTACACCACGTACATGTTGGTTAAAAGTTCTTTTAAAAATAAACAAGTTTAATTTTCATTCGGAACTAAATCAACAATGAATGGAAATTAAGAGATATCGAGATGAACCCTGATGTCAGAGTTTTGAAACTACCTACTTTTACTACTACTTAGGATTAAAACCTTGTTAAAAGTAACAGTGTAACCTCATTATAGTTAAATTTATAACCTTTTGTTAACGAGTTACAATCAGAGTTTGAAGGATTACCGAAATGAAAATCGGATTAGTTAAGATTAAATATGAATAGGCGCACCACGAGTTTAGATTCTGCGGTTTAATTTAAAGACAGTAGCAAGTGTAAAACTTTTTAGTTAAAGAGTTTATAGTAGTACTTTTCAGTTAAGCAGTTATTGAGTTTGTCAATTAAATACATACATACAGCATCAACAATCAAACACATTGTAATAACTAGATCTCTTCCGATTTACTTTTAATTTTTATAACGTTTGGCAGGTAGATTTGCAAGCGCAGTGAAAGATATTGCATCACAAGAAACATTGTGATCCATTTCCTGAACTACAAACACACAAACACAAAACAAAATACTTTCTATACATAATTATTAGTTGTGGTGATAGTGTATCGCCTTCACAGACTCCAATTTCGCCGCCTCTTGTGTTTTATGCTCCGCCGAATACGAGCGTAGGCAAACGTAATTGGGGCCTCGAGCGCCTTGAGACCCTATAATCCCCCGTTTTGGATTAAAATATCCGATGCTGGGTCGGCTGCGCACTGATATGGGCCGGGCGATAAAAACAATTAACCGAGTTCGATTGTGACGTATCCATTTATTTATCTGTGCGACCCTTTTTAAACGGTGTTTGTATTGGACTTTTAAATCAGTAAGATCTATCTTTATCAATTGGAATCAATTATCTATCACAGCGCTGAAGGATATTTATCAATATTTTAAGTACCTACCTATTCCTCTGTGTTTTGTTGACCCTTGACTGAAATTAAAACCAAAGGGATTTGAAACCGAAATTTTAGTACTACCAATTGCTTTGTAAACCAATCTGAGAGTAAAATATAGTGTAAAAGGGTGGGTGAAGCTTAACCTTTACAAGCATGATCAGCCCTTGAAACCATTAGGAAACACATTAGGTTGGTAAACGACAAAAAACGGCTTCATAACTCCATTTCGGCTTTTTTGATATAAAAAACATACCTTCCGACGCTTATTACAACGACGTTTTCACACGGCACCACATGCAAAATAAAATGGTAAATGACAGCATGTGACAGCCGCACTGCTATGCGGCGTCGTGTGCCATCTAATTTTATACTGTGTTTTTATGCGATTTCATACAACGGCTAACAAAATCGTGTAGAACGAAGGCGCACATCGATATTTCACATTTTTACACTGAGACGGGTTTGATCTCCAGAAAAGGGTTCTAAAATGTTTGGCAAATCGAAAATCTCCTTTGTAGAGCTTTTGAAGTAAAGGAATCCAATATGAATGTGAGGTAGGGTTACCGACTCTACTGCTAAATCGGTAGATCTACCGATTCAATACCTGATCTATCCACCTCCCGAATTCAGGAAGTAGGTAACTACCGATGAAAAAAATTCTTAATTTTTTCCTTTAAATTATCACCTACACCAAGCGAATCAGGTCATTTATCTTCTTGCAATTAGTCAAATTGGTATTTGTCATTAATGGTAATGTTTTAGTGAAGGATTTTGAAGTTTCAGTGTTTGGAAAGCGCCCACTATTAGGTACAAGGAAACCAGCTTTTTTGTAACTCTTCAGTTTCAGTCTCGGGTCTTTCAAATCATACACGTATATTCGTGAGGAGCGAGGGCTCACCCAGAATTTTCAAATTAACAATTTTAGAGCAAAATATGAGTCTTCCGATTTTTGTCTTACCGATATTACAATATTTGGTAACCCTATGCGTGGACCGGCTATCTCGTCGAGAATGTTTGTCCGATTTACGTATTTATTTGTTTCGTATGTTGTTGGAAACAAGTTTGAATTTGCTTTTTCCATCATTTTGGTCAATATCGCAGAAATATGTTTTAACGTTTATAAAATGTGACGTGGTGGATTTTTTTATCATGTTTAGCATGTGATTCTATTAGAGGCAGAAAAGAATCATAATAACACGTAAGTTAAACAACAGTCCACTGCTGGACCTGGAGGGATAATTTTGGAGGCTTGCTATATTCACCACGCTTAGGTAAGCGCAGTGTAAACAGTTTTATACAGGAAACGCTGCTGCTCATTACCTGAATTCATATTTGAGTTTATTTTTACATTCAGTATTTTTTGTATAAAAAAACCACGCTCTTTGGCAAAAATATTTTAGGTACTTAGCTTAACTAAGGTCGGCTGGTGCGGGACAATCAATCAAAATTTATGTTTATGCCTACTGAACTATATTGAATGTCCCTTACACAAACGAAAAGTCGGTCGGTCGGTCAGGCAAATCGATTAATAAAGTACGATTTTCGTCCCTAACCATGTAATCCAATTTCTTTCTGAAATCAAAACTATCGGTGTGGAAATCCGATACTAGGATTAAGTGTAATTTCGGTATCGCTTAAGAATAGCCCTTATTTTCATTGGAAATGGTATTATTTGCTTCGTATTTCGTATTTCATGAGCTTAAAAAACCCTGACGTCGTTTTGTCGCCGTTAGCGTATTTTTGTTACTATTGGATATGTCTATGTCGTCTCTAGCATAGGTACCGTTATTTATTCAATAGACTTAATCAAATATCAAAACAATGCTAGACTAGACTATGTAAGTAAAATAAATAAATACTAAATTACCTTAACTTAACTAGATCGGGAAAAATTCGCCCAGGGCGCCCCCATGAGACATGGTCGTCTTTTAGATCATGATACAAAAATATGCATCTTCCCCTATTAAGTTCAACGGCTGCGGACTGTAACGCATGACGGCCGATATGGTGTAATGATAGTGCGACTGCCTGCGACGCAGAAGGTTCCGGGTTCGATTCTCGGTGGGTCACTCACATAGTTGATATTTAATGTATATTTATCACTTTTTGAATTTGTTCCTAGTCTGGTTAAGCCATTGCAGGCTGAATCAGCTGATTGTCCAAAAAATTGTTTTCGTGATTCGGAGGGCACGTTAAGACGTCGGTCTTGGTCGCTGTCTATCATTATTACTTAGACGGCGGTCGTAACACAACCATGCCTTCGCCTTTTTTTTTGTAGGCGGTTGTAAAGCTCACCAGAGTTCACCGGGTCGTTGGATGACTCGGTGTCCCACTCGACTCAACACCCAAAGAGAGAAAGATAGCATTGAACTGTTGTGACAGTTAATTTTATGTAATAATCGCAATCATTTCACTGCCGAGTAAGCAAGGAACCCCCGACAGAGGAACCGGAAATGAAATGAAGCGATCCTCGTCCACGCCGGAAGTCTGGAGATGATGTCGTTGCGCAGCTTCCGATTCAGTTTCTCTTCGGAATTTGAATTGAGAAGCTATCGTCTATGATCTGTGCAGTACTGTTGTTTTCTTCCTGGAAGAAAGTTGGTAATTCAGTAGATAGTTGTCTAGGAAACTAGGTTCTTTCTTTCTAATTAACTTTTAAAACTCAATTGGAACAATTGAATTGGCATTTAAGGCTGTATAATTTAAGAATGATCGGTAGTGTAAAATTTGTTTCGGGAGTATTATTGACTTTCAGTTTAAAGACACAAATTAGGGAAACGACGCGGAATTAGAAGCTTACTGACTTAAACTGGAAATAACTGGAATCTCAGAGGAACTACTTTTCTTCTCATATTTCTTGGATTAAAATTAGATCAGAATTATTTAAGACGATTTTGAATCAGATTTTCCTGTTTTAATATTCTTATATTTTGACATTTTGTCTGTAGCAACCCTGGCTACGTAACAAGTGACAATCGCGAAAAACTGAAATATCGTCGAGTGACCCTTCTGTAAACTCTTAACTTCGTGACACAGAGTCGAAGACTGACATGAATGCGATAGAGTATTTAAAGATAGGTAGGTATGTGATAGATAGAGGACCATCGTTTCAAAATCACAAACAAAGCCACCACAACATTGTCAAACTACTCGCAAACTACACGGTCTCCGGTCAAGAACAACAGACTATTCGAAAATATCGTCAAAAGTTTTCAAACACAATCAGAAGGAAGGACTCGACATGGAACACCACTTACTAGGCGAAACTTCTAAATGCGAAAAAGGGCAACCTCTAACCTATTCTTTGGTTTGTAAATAAATGTATTTTATAGAAAAAAAAGTATAAAATTGATGTCGATAGCAATTTTATTAAAAATGAGCTGAACTGGTGCTCACGTATATTTATCTCTTCATATTTACATATATCGCGCGTATATTCCTTGCGGGGTAGGTAGAGCGTAAACGGCTGTAAAAACGGCTATCGCTTCATTTCTCAATGTTTGTTTGCAGTGATATTTTGTACTACCTATAAAATTTAGCTTAGGCACCGGCTGGAGAACGTAGTAAAAACCTGCGTGATCTCCAAATTAACAACGACAGGAAATGTGCAGGACGGAATAGCCGTGTGATGCTACTTTAGAATAGCATCACCACAGTTCTACCCGTGGGTGTCGTAAAAAGCTACTAAAGGATATTCATCCAGGGAATGGGCAGAAGTTTTCTCTGTAAATGCAACATATTGCACTGCGCGCGTGGTGATATGGCAATACCCCCCGACAAGGGGAGGCCAATGTCCAGCAGTGGACTGTTGTGGCTATTATGGTTATGTTTATGACGCAGAAAAGGGACCAAAGAGCTCGTCTTGGAGGCCGAAATTCTCTTTGGGTGGCTGAGTCAGCAGAGTCAGTTAGTTTTTAGACCTGAACTACTCTGCACAAAGAGCACACAATTCATTCACCATATTTCTCTTTTTATTTGCACATCTGAATCACTCAACTCTACGCAGACGGAAAGGCTACGCAATAAATCTAATGTGCCCAGCCACGAGTCGTATCCAGTATGATACGAGTTTTGGCTTCAAAACTGCTTTTGAAGAATAATGTATTTTTTGTCCATTTTTGTTGTTTGTAGTAAGGCTGTATCCATGTGCTGGAAAGTTATTTTAGTTCTTTCCAAAGAAATATAAATTCAACATGCGACTTTATGGATTTTTATTTGCTAAGAAAATCCTTGCTAAGAAAGGCCTTTGCACAGCAAAAAATAATTACCTACGATTTTTATTTTTCGTTCTTTTTATTTCGAAAGATCTACAAAATTCTTGATATAAGGCAAATTGTCAATTCTGTGCTAATATAAAAAATATTCTAGCTGTAGCAAGGTGCTACCATGTCTGAAGCTACAAGTCTGAAGCCTGCAATGCTATCAAATCGTTAGCCTAGTATTGTACTGAATATAATACATAGGATAGGAATTAAGTTATTCAAATTCCACCATTCTCGTCAGTTCACCCGTCGTATCTACCTTCAGGCTCCCATTTAATATTAACCCGAAGCAATTCAAAGCGGGCCCTATCCAGGGATGCAAATTCAGTACCAAAAATCGATTTATCAGTAATCGATTATTTCTGTTCTGGTATAAGAAAAACGATTTTATTCAACGAAAACTTAGATTTTTAACCGACGAAAAAACAAAAGAGGAGGAGGTTCTCAATTCGTACCGAACTTTTATTTTTATTTTTTATGTATGTTCACCGATCATTTAGAGACGCCTGGACCAATTCGAAAAATTCTTTTTTTGTTTGAAAGCGTGCACTGCCCAGGTGGTCCCATTGTCATCAGGTCAGGATCTGATGGCAGAATCCTTAAAAAATCAGAAAATTCTTATATTTTGCGGCACATTTTGAAGCAAAATGTACTTATGTTTACCTGCATTACATGCCTACCCATTGACATCAACTACATGACAAACATCTGGCAAAGAAGCTTGACAAAAAGAGGTTCTTTTTAAAGGTCGTATATGAATATTAGTCTGTAGGTATTTTATAGTAATTCTTTATTCTCTTTGAACTCTTATACGACTGGACAGATTTTGATAAGAGCTATGTCAAAGGAATACTTTCATCACCCTGAGACACCATTGCTAGTTTTGTTGTAAAATAATTACGTTTTAACTTGCAAATGATTGAATTTTATCAAAGGAAAGAGAATCGGTCGCGAACGGAGCTATTTAACCAAATTTTTTAGGACCATTGACGATAGTGTCATTGACGTCTTACATCACAGTTTGACTTAGCTCAAACTTATCACACAAGCGGTTTTCGAACGGGTACGGAACGGAACGGACGGCCGGCGGATGCGCAGCGAATTCGTCACGTACGCGAAGCGATTTGCAACGTTTTGATAGAAGTACCGCCGGTATCCGCCGCACGTCCGAGACGAATTCGCTGCGTATCCGCCGCGCATCAGTCGCGCGTTGCGCGTCTGGATGTTCACCCCGCATCCGCTAGCAAACCCGTTGTGTGATAAGGCTCTTTTATCGTGCTTTTATCTCAAATCAAACCAATCATAATCGTGTTTGTTTACATTTATTTGAAACTCCGACAGCAGAAAACTTTTGCAAATAGCAATGTGTATATTTTGATAAATTGAATTTAGCTGTGGGTAGAACAAATCCTACTTTCCTATATAGGTAAATGTTTACAATAACTGACAATAACATTGTTATAACATAACCAACCCAACAACCAACCAATGATTTTATGATTACGCAACAAAATAGATCCCATGCTCTCTGCTATGCAAGCGGACATCTGACTGAGAAGGCTGCCTGGATTACCCTAAAAAGAACTGCTATGGTGTTGCTACAACTACATGGCCGATATAACGTCCACACTAACTAACTATGAAAGGTTGAGGTTGATAAACATAGTAAACATACAACTACTTAGTATAAATCATTACATTTAGGGGGTTGAGATGGAGCTTCTGCCTCACATAGAAAAGAAACAGACAAATATTGGTCACAAAAAAGTATAAAATAAAAGCTTTTTAACAAAAAATATCAACCAACGAAAACTGAAAAGCATAAAATAATTAACTTTTGTAAGTCAACCTTAATAAATTCATTAGTTTACAAACGATTGCTGATTATTTATTTATTTTAATTATGATTGGCGCCGACTCAAAATCATTTAGACAGGCATATTTAGATTAATTTATGAACTTGGTTAATAAAATTGAATAAAATCTCAAAATATTTCCGAAAATATTCCTATAGTACCTTCTAGCAATCGTTTGTAAACTAATGAATTTATTAAGGTTGACTTACAAAAGTTAATTATTTTATGCTTTTCAGTTTTCGTTGGTTGATATTTTTTGTTAAAAAGCTTTTATAATATATTTTTTCTTATATTTCACTTGATTTGCACAAAAGCTAATCATAATTTCGACCAAAGGAAGATACACATCATGCCGTGGAAACAAAATATAACAAAATATAAAAAAAAATGTCATTTACTTTATTGATATTTCATAAGACTCGAAATGATTCGTTGTTGGAAATAGGTACGAGTAATCCAGGAAAAAGAGATTTTTGTAGTTGAAAAATCGAGTTTAAATTAGGTAGTCGATAACTAAAATTGCATAATCGATTATTAAAAATCGATTATTTTTTCACATCCCTAGTCCCACCCGTACCCAGCCAGATAGCTAGCCGCCAGTTGCACAAACTCTGTCGTGGTATTTTAACAAAGATTTATGGTTTAGTCCGCTGACATCCTTTATATGCGGTTATGCGGGCCGCGTTGTGTCTTCTTGTAGAAATATTTTAAAATAGATTCTATTATTACCGACAGTTTGGTAGTTATAAATTGCAAAATAAAGTCATCGTGGGTTTCATTTGTATGGGTCTTGCCTTTTATTTTGCTCACAGTAAGTAATCCGTATAAATAAGATACGGGGTAGTGTAGGCCTGAAGCCAACAGCAGTTCTTTTCTTACCAAATAATGTGATACGATGTGCAAAATCACTCTGCCTGCAGAGATACACACGCTCCGTCTGCAGAGAGATAAACCCAGAACCAGAACCCGCCCAATGCTTGCATTAGTTCTTGGACTATTCATATCAGCTGCTGGATTTGACGTAGGCCTCCCGCATGGTACGCCACAAGGCACGATCTACCATTATCGCATTCTATCCCCTACCTATCCATCCAGTCGTTTAGACTATAACGGCCTTACCACAAAAAAGATAGACCAGCGTTCAACGCGTGACTATCGTTTTATTTGTATGAAATTTTATTTTAAGCACTCGCGTCTAACTTTTTTGTGATAAGGCCCTTTTATTATTCAAATCATAGCACAGAAAAAAACGTCGATACAGACAGGAATAATCCGCAAGCAGCGAAGCCATTCCAAGTGCAATCCCAACCTCTGCGACTTGGCTCCACGCCGCCATAAATTTCGCACATGTTACACCATTTAGATGATTTGCAGAAAACAACACTTTGAATCTTTAATGTCTTCGTATTATGGTTTGTGTGAAGAAATTTTTTGTATTTTAAGTTAGTTAAAAAAGAGCATTGACGAATTAAATAAAACCTGGAGAATTTACTATAAGAAACATTACCGTATCTAAAAAAGAAATTGTTCTTACATTCACAGAATTGAATTTCAACATACCAAAAACTAATTGAATGCATGGTATTAAAAAATAAATCATCATAAAGAATTTTTAATTTGCTATTAGAACAAACTACTTAGCGAAAGTAGTAATACCTATTTGTTAAGTAAGTTGACCCTACAGATCCCATTTCTGCTATCTCCGAAAACAAATTTATTTTCTGTTTATAAACACTTGAACCGGTCTCAAGACAGGGACTTAGATTATTAATTACTAGAGTCCAACCCTAATCTCTCGTAGGACATTATGGTACTGCGCCTTGGATTAGAATTACGACGCCAAGTTAAAGATAAATGGAGTGTTTATTACTAGGAAGTAAATTGAACACAGAAAAGCAAAATAATTGAAAGCCAAATTAATTAAATGAAAGTTCTTTACTTAATAGTAGGGGTAACATTACAGAAAAATAAGAACATAGTTAATTCATAACAATAACAACAGAACTAAGTGAACCAATCTCTGACATTTCGGGAAGTTGTCCAGTAAATATATAGGTATAGGAATAAAAGACAGCTCATGGAATACTGATGCAGTAAGACCATTAAATTGACCAATTTCATTAAGACCATTGAATTGTTTGAAAACTCTTGTTTGATTACGCCTTGTGTCATAGACTCTATGTAGTAGGACCATAGAAACCAGATTTGCACCTCCAGCACCTACTTAATCTACATCCCAGAGTGACTTACTGTGTCATACCCATCAATTTCAGAATCAGAATATCTACTAGGACTTCAAGTTGATCGTCAGACTAATACAAGACTTCAGGTTAATAGTAGCAAAGGCATTTAATCCGACAGATTCCAGGACACCAGCTATGCTTGAGATACCTTCTCATAATAGGCTAATACCAATCTGTATTAACGTTTATAGCTTACCCATCCTTCTGAAGGTTCTATCTAGGCATAATTGAAGTAGGTGAGTTACACTTTGTGATTGTTTAGTTGTCAGATTCACCTGCTATGAATTTATCTGTACCAACTATTATAGCAGGTGTTTCTGGCTATTAGAGAATAAGATCACAGTAAAAAATATAATAATTAATAACAATATCCTTCTTAATGGAATCAAAATGAATTGCATTAATAATAAGTAGCAGTAAACTAATTCTGAAATAATGTAATGCCGTATAACATTCGCATCCAGTTCCTGCGCTCTCAGCATAGTTTTTTTTTTCACACGACTTTGTGTTCTATATTTTGTATCACATTACATATTTTGTCGCCGCAAAAACGATTTTTTTACTGCTCTTATGGATGCTTGTTCAATGATATTTAGCTCTTCATACTTTAATCAATAAATTTCTTTTTCATGACATAATGTATCACAAAAATCTATCGCCCAAAAATTGGGATTGCTGATGAATCCTTAGTTTGACTTAACTTAAAATGCCTATATAAATCAAAAAACCATCCTTTTCGTTTCCTCTTTACTCAAAAAACACGCCGTGGGAACTGCACATGACGTGAAGCACAATTTATCAGCGAGCCGACCTACTTGTGCCGCCTGTGCCACTAATTAAACGTCATTTAACCGAAATTGTGAAGAAGAAAGAGCCAACAACGTAAGCAAAGATGAATTATTTAAAAATGACACGTACTTACTATTTTAGGCATATTTTACGCCTGCTTGCAGATGCACGGCACTGTCGACAACTGTCGACGGCTGCGGCTGACTGCTGTTTATGGTCGCCGTCGACATATGTCAGCGTAAGCCGTCAGCAATTTGTTGGCAGCCGTCAACAGGTATCGACTGCTGCAGTTGTAGTGTCATAGTGTGCTGTTCTCGGACGACGACGGTCAGTTGCCTGCCACTGACAGCTTTTGACGTTTGCCGTCAATGAAGTACCGTCCGTCGGTAATAATAATGATCCCCAAACTGTACCATTTTTATGAATAGCAATATTTCATACATTTTGCGAAGCTCTGTCTGCTCTTTCGATGCTACAAATATTTTTGCCAGCACAAAGTTAATTAACTAGTGCATGTTATGGAGATAGAGTAATAATAATTTTCTAAAGGATTTTTTATGGAATTGATAGTCGTGTGGTACAAAGAAAGTCTATCGTTTAGAAGATAGCCTTGTCTGTTCATTGCATTATCAAAAATAACTACACACATTGCTGACATGATTTAATTCTAACAGTAGTACGTATTCATAAAGTCATGCCTAAACGTGACCACGATATAAGTACTATTCTCTATAAATCCTCCAAGGTACAGACGGATAATTTCTAGATTCAACTTAAATTTAAAAGCACTTCTATCTCCCGCATTAGAAATTTGATCACGAAATTCAAACCTCTTACCCGGATGAAGTGATAAAATGGAATTCAACGAATTCTTTTTAAAATTTAAATTGCGTTCGATTGGTCTCGAGAGAGTTGTGCTAGTATGAATTACTTATACAATGTTCCGTAACACTGGTGAGCTGTATTATGTTATTATTCCTTCAGAAAAATAAAGATGCCAAAAGAATATTATTTTTCCTTTCCCCCAAAAGGAGACACAAATAAATGTTGCCAGCATTCATCACGCGTTTCGAGTTTCGCAAAAGTTTTGGGAAACTTTTCTTCGGTTTATCACTAGCTTAGTGGTGTATCAAATCAATGTGGGAAAACATCAACACCCAGAAAACTTTTGTTATTGAGAATGGAGAAATAATCCCTCAGTTTTAGGTTTAAGTTTGTGTGGGTGGACTCACAAATATTAGGTAGGTATTTAAAAAAGCTTGTCGAAATTATACCAAAGAGTAGATAAAAAAGCTGAAAATACAGGAAAATTCATCAAACTGCCGACTATGGGAGTTGAATATGAAAGTGTCATGTACTTAGTTGCTATGTTTTAATGTTATTCTCTTTTTAAAAACAAGAAAAGGAAATGAAGCAAGGAAGTGAGGACCTAAATTAGAACAGGAGTTGTTAAAAAGTTGGAGAATAGGACACTTTTTAACAAATAGAAACAAAAACTTTGGTTATGGTCTTGATCGTTATCAGTTTAAAAAGTTTTCATAATATTCTTTCCTATATTTTTCTTCCAGCTCTTAAGAATGCATGTCCATACAGTTCATTGCAACACCCTGCACTGCGCTTTTCAACCCGTCTGCAAAGCGTGGGGAGAGGAGTCATGTTGAGTAGATTATTGAGGCTGTTGATTTTATGCGGGCTACCTACAACACTGTATAATGCAACAGTAACTGTTATAACAGCTAAGTAACTTCCTAGCAAGTTACTCAATGCTTTCTAGGTACTTCTAGAGCATTAAGGTGACCTAGCTTCTCTACACATTACATCTCCCGAGAGTGTCGTATTCAGTCTAGAATTCAGCACATAGCTAAATCTTTATAAATGTAGTACGTAATTTTAACTTATAAAAAGTGAAATTCATTTCTACCTGATGTGCAAAATACTCTGAATACCAAAATACTAATATAAAATTCTAATCATATATTTATTATGATCATCAATTAATGAGTAAGTCTCGTGTCTGTGTACCAGTCTCTTATCTTCCCTGTAGACCCTTATAATTTATGTGATGTATGCGTTGGATGTAAGTATATTTAGGCAGGAGATAGGTAAATGACAAATTGTAATAGACATATAGGTGGCGAGCAAACCCACCGCATCTAATTGCCTTGTATTTTTTCGCATTTTCTATCGAATAAAGTTTATGAAGCCCCATAGAAAAATAGCTTACCATGGCATATGACGCTGCATAAACTTGCGACTGTCATTCTGTTTTTGACTAAAAATCGAAATAAAATTTTTAAGTTTTTGCACCACGAAAGCTATAACTTAAATGCCAAGTCCGTTCCAAGAGCGTCGTCTTCTCAGGAATGCAGCGCTGCACTAAAGTGCGACCGGCTGCTGAAATATTAATCATAGTTTTCAGAATTGACGCACCGCCGGGACGCAACCGCTGCGCCATGCAGAATTCGTGTTTGGAACTTCTTGGAGTTTCTGTGGTCTGCGCTGCTGTTTTGTATGTTTAGCTGCTAGGTGGGGTTTTAGTTTATGTTTTGCTACTAGTTATACAACTGCGTTAAATGTGGCAAACAAAAATGATTTCAAATTCAAGTACTATACGTGAAGCAATCTTAGACGCACAGCCGGGACACAACCGCTGCGCCATGCAGAATTTGTGTTTGGAACTTCTTGAAGCGTCTCTGCGCTGCTGCTTGTATGTTTAGCTGGTAGGTAGGGTTTTAGTTTATGTCTTTCTCTGCTTTGCTATATTTTTTTTACCCTATAGATCCGCTAGAGACTATTTATTCATATGCTATAGACTATTTGTTCATTATTGACGCACCCTGGGGACACAACCACTGCGCCATGCAGAATTCGTGTTTGGAACTTCTTGGAGTTTCTGAGGTCTGCGCTGCTGTTTTGTATGTTTAGCTGGTAGGTAGGGGTTTAGTTTATGTTTTGCTACTAGTTATACAACTGCGTCAAATGTGGCAAACAAAAGATTTAAAAATCAAGCACGTGAAGTAATCTCTTATCTTTTTCAGAATTGACGCACAGCCGGGACACAACCGCTGCGCCATGCAGCATTCGTGTTTGGAACTTCTTGGAGTTTCTGTTTTGTATGTGTAGCTGCTAGGTAGGGTTTTAGTTTATGTTTTGCTACTAGTTACACAACTGCTTTAAATGTGGCAGACAACAATGATTTAAAAATCAAGTATGTGAAGCAAACTCTTATCCTTTTTAAAATTGACGCACAGCTGGGACGCAACCGCTGCGCCGTGCAGAATTCGTGTTTAGAACTTCTTGAAGTTTTGTATGTTTAGCTGCTAGGTAGGGTTTTAGTTTATGTTTTGCTAGTTATACAACTGCGTTAAATGTGGCAGACAAAAATGATTTAAAAATCAAGTACGTGAAGCAATCTCTTATCTTTTTCAAAATTGACGCACAGCCGGGACACAACCGGGTCATCTGTTCGCAGTTTTTCAATTAAATTAAAAAAGTATTGTTTAAATTTACAGATAGAAGAAGCTACTTGTGACTGCCACTTATAAAGTTGATATGTAGGATTGTATTTGTATTATATTTTTTCTTTTTTCTCGGCCTATTTATTATTGTGTGTTTAAATTCTAAATCTATTTATATAATAATTTGTACGTTTTTTGTCAGTCCCTAGTTGTACTGTTATTATTAATGTAAAATTTTCAGCACCGTTTTAACTTCACTTAGTTTATAAGCTTTTGGGTACTGCTGAAAACCAGCGTTGCAGTCTACGACTGTGACACATGCTGAGCAAGATACCCTTTTCAGTACTGCATGTAACATATTCTTAGTTGTAAGTTTTTGATTGATTTACTGAATAAATTATTTTTCTTTCTTTCTTTCTTTCTTTCTTTCTTTCAACCGCTGCGCCATGCAGAATTCGTGTTTGGAACTTCTTGGAGTTTCTACGGTCTGCGCTGCTGTTTTGTATGCTATGCTTAGCT
The DNA here is from genome assembly GCA_024500475.1 of Phthorimaea operculella. Lineage (NCBI taxonomy): Eukaryota > Metazoa > Arthropoda > Insecta > Lepidoptera > Gelechiidae > Phthorimaea > Phthorimaea operculella. The sequence continues at coordinate 2,389,925 of JANFCV010000019.1, read as the reverse complement.
ATGAGGTAGGGTTTTAGTTTATGTTTTGCTACTAGTTATACAACTGCGTTCAATGTGGCAGACAAAAATTATTTCAAAATCAAGTACGTGAAGCAATCTCTTATCTTTTTCAAAATTGACGCACAGCCGGCACGCAACCGCTGCGCCATGCAGAATTCTTGGAGTTTCTGCGGTCTGCGTTGCTGCTTTGTATGCTTAGCTGCTAGGTAGGGTTTTAGTTTATGTTTTGCTGCTAGTTATACAACTGCGTTAATTGTGGCAGACTAAAAGGATTCAAAAATCAAGTACGTGAAGAAATCTCTTATCTTTTTTAAAATTGACGCAGAGCAGGGACACAACCGCTGCGCCATGCAGAATTTGTGTTTGGAACTTCTTGGAGTTTCTGTGGTCTGTGCTGTTTTGTATGTGTAGCTGCTAGGTAGGGTTTAGTTTATGTTTTGCTGCTTTGGTTTAAGTTACACAAATGGCGTGCCGTGTGATGCTTAGAATAGCATCACTCCATCTCTACCAGTGGTTGTCGTACAAAGCGACTAAGGGGTAGATCCAGAGAATAGAATTAGCTAGAGTTGTACAAAAGCGTTTGAAAACTTTGAGTATCTACACATAATAAATTGTGAATATTACTACTAATATTGATTATTTTTATAAAAAAAAACGATACAACGTGGCTATAAGGACCCGAGGTCAAGCCTTGTGATTAACTTCCTCCGGACTCCAGAGGAGTGCAACCTTAAATCCTTGAACCGACGGCTCCTTAGGGAGTCAAGATTATTCCTCACTAAATTGGATAACACCCCCCCATGGGGAATCTTCTAGCCAATTCTAAAGTTTAGCGACTAGGAGACTTGGCTACTACGCCACAGGTTTTAACCTTGGAAGTAGCACAAATTAGGAAAAGCGTCCCAAAAATGCCTTTACAGATAGCTCACTCAGTACTAGCGACGATTTTGACGCTTATTAACTGAAATCTCAGAAGAACTCAAGGTAATTAAGAAGATGGTTGCCAAGAACTTCATATTTCTTTGATAAAAATTGACGTTCTTATATCGCATTTTGCTGTTTTGATATTCTTAACAAGTGACAATCGCGGAAATCCTAAATAGGGTCGAGTGAACCTTCTGTAAACTATCATATATTTTGTGGAAGTATGTTGATAATGTTTGTCGCTTCTTAAAGGAAGTTACTTCTTCTATAATAATGTTAAAGTTAGGTACTTCTTCTATAATATGGAGATTTCAATCATGTAAAAAAGGTTATAATACCTAATGGTAGGCGTAGACTTAAGGACCTACTAACACACGTTCATTACGCACACATTACCCGTAAATGTATGAGTCTGACCTAGTAATGCCTGTTATTTACTTACAAAACAATATTACATTAAAAGAGATCTTGAAGCAATCTTGTAACTTTGATCATGCCGGGATAATACAATAAGGTTACGAAAACCACGGTTATTGATTACAAAGTTAAATACTAAAATTGATTTATTTCAAATTAATTATAAAATTACAAATACAAAAAAACAATACAATCAAATCGGCTGACTATAAAAATTCAGCCTCAGTCAAACAGGCCGCCCCGAATGGTACCAGGAGCTAATGTATGTACCCATAACACTGGCTGCGTTTCCGCGTTGTATTGCCAGTGATATGCGCTGCACCAGGTACCATTCGGCACGGGGTTCGGAACCCTGGTTTCTCAGGCGCTGTCCCAATCCATGAATGAAGTCTTTAGCTTCTGCACTCCATGACCCGCTCAACTCCACCGCAAAGGGAACAAAGTGGTAGGCACTCTTTAGTGGAGCATATTTGTGGTGCTTTTGGGCTGCAGCCCATTCCGCAGCCGCACCCGCAGCCCTTGTAGTGCGTGGCAGGTGAGATGCCGCGAATGTGCTTACACACGTCGCGTCCCACACTAAAGATCGCCCCCTCTCCCATGGAATCATTGTTAGCCCGTCTGGTCTCTTGCCGTCAGTGCGGCTTAAGCCTGGGGGCTCTAAAACACAGGGTACTCCGGCTGTAAGGCTTGTATCCTGGTCTTTATTAATTATAAAGATTCGGGACAGCGACATCTATTGGTATCGCCGCTGTGGGATGTGATTCAATACTTGTGGGTTTGGTTCTGTTCTGTCAAGATTGGTATGGAGGTTCGGAATGCGGCTGAGAGATGGCGCTATGTGCGTGAAGCAATATTGAAATGTTTTGTTTATTTTCTTTTTATATTGTTCATATTTGCAAGTCTAAATAATTTTGGATAATTAGTCTGATAGTTGATCAGCGTTTGCAGTGGCATTTATAATTTTTCGTGGCATTTATAATGATAGGGTGTGTGACTGAAGTGAGGTTGGGTGCGCGAGGTGGTGTAATCTGCTGCCATCTATTGTCGAGTAGCGGAAACTGCAAGGTGTCACTTTAGACAGGGCCCTACTAGGCCATAGCGACTGAAATACCTAAGGTTTATTCTATTAGTCACACTTTCGGTTTATAGAAAATTGATGTATTTTCTAAAAATTCTATAAACCAACAATAAATGTTTAATAATATTGGTAAACCCATGATTTACTCAATATACACTAAAAGTTTTCTTGGATGTCAGGATGGGTCGTGGCCCCTTCCCTGAATTGGTGTCTGGCAACAAGTAGCGAAACAAGACATTCTAAAAAAATCTAGAATAGTCGAATGTCTTCTAAAATGTGTATGAAAGAAAGGAGAATATCTTCTTTCGTAATGAGTAGCAGATTTCGAGAACATTATTCTTCTCGTAAGTTCGAAGCTTTTTGGTATAAAATAGCAAGCCATACGGCCTGCGGGCAGTTTTAGTTTTAATCGTGAAGTCTCCCAGGACAGAAAAGTAATACCTAGTGCAGTGATTAGTTTACCTATCAGTCCTGGTGGAGTCGCGCCGCAGACCAGGGAGTATCGACGTTTGCCTGGTCACCCCTCGTTTCGCGAGTGTGTTTGGATGGTGAAAAGTGCTTTGAACCCGTGTATGGTGTGGTGTTCGATGCAGAGGATGCGTGCTTCAGCGTGCACTGGAATCGGCATTGTGGATGTCGTCGTTGTTGGTTCTTCGTGTGCTGGTGGCTTCAAGTTCCAGATGGATAAGTACAATTCATGCTTTCTTTCGAATCCTATCAGCAGTATATATTCCCTATATGAATGTTTACAAACATATTAATTACCTATGCTTGATAGTTTTGTATTCATTGAAAGCTGATAAGATTCGGACCATGGTCTTATGCTTTGGTTTTTAGTGCTAAGGTCATTTTATTGCAATAACTTTGTTTTGTTGTCGTTTTAAAGAATCTGCGTTCTGATTGTTTCATATAAACTTTGTAGTGTTCACATCTAATCTTTAATTAGGGAAATTTGGGCTATTTAGTGTGTCGGTAGATAGGTAAATTAGATGTTAGGAATAGGTAGGATACCTTATAATCCCATTACTCCTATTCCTTACTTGTCTATCTATCATGCCATATATATGACTTTAATAACCAAATTAATAACATAATTTATTATTGCTATGCGCTACTAGCATAAAGTTCCTGTGTTAAAATTTACATAAGTAGATATGGTTAGGTATCTACTTATCTATTAATTGCTGTGGTCATCAGTGGATAAATTACTATTCTATAATTGCTGAGCGATCAAGGATTTATTTGATAAAATTCCTGTGGTTGAAACATACTTACATATTGTATCTACTTACCTACTGGTTGGCTTGGCCCATCAGTGGACAGATTTCTATCTTAAGTACTATGGTTGCTGAGCGACTATGGACTTAATTGATTAATGTTTATGAAATATACATAAATAGATATTGTTAAATATCTACTAATTTATTGGTTATGTCCAACAGTGGACAAATAATAATTTACAACAGTATTGTTGGCATACAAAGAAAACAGTCTTCAGTATTGGAATATGTCCGGCAGTGGACGAACATTTGTTTATAACAATATTTTGTTATACAAGCAAAATGTACTTCAGAATGGGAATGTGTCCAGCCGTGGACAACACTTACCACAATAATATTTTATGGTACTTGCTATAATATCTTAGTTAGTACTCTTATCTAAGAATATGTATGGCTGGTAGAATGGATAATATCCTTTCCTATCATCCTATCCTATAACAGATTCAGATGAATCATATCTAAAGTAATATTCTAGTCATGAAGTTTTTAAAGTTCTTCTTATGACTGGCTAAAATGGTACCCATCATAGTAAAACTATGACTACAACTGACCTACTAATTACAATGGTTGTCATCAAATGTCATGGGACAACTTTTATCATATCTTCATCAAATACCTACCTATCTATTTATTATCTAGCATTCGGTATGGTTGTAATGGCAGCTTCTGGTCGTAGAAGCCCACATTCTCTCAGGAGGATCATGTGAACATCATGGCTTATTCTACAACTCTCTCTTGGGATGTGCAAAATATTGCTCTCCCGTCTTCAACTTATAAGCATGTATGCTCACATGTGATTTGGGACTTGCATAAAGCATTCTCCTATTATATTCTGACTTCCGTAGGAGTTAAATGTGGGTGGAGACTGACTGACCAGTGCAATTTCATATTCGGTGCTTACCGGTCTTGCCGGTACCTCTTTAGGGAAACCTAAAGATAATTGTTGAAATCATGTCATTTGACTGATAACATACCTATTCACAACATACATACTTACTTAACCAACTAGACACTTGGGTGTCAGTTTGGTCCGTCATAAGAATGTTTATTCTGAACTACTTCAGTTGTTCTGCAAAGGACGTCTGAATCTGATCACCTATCCTTCTTCGTGGTGCTTTTAAGCACCACAAGCGTCTGTGGCTGACGCATCTATTAGCAGAGACGCACGTCTCACCATATTTTTATCCTTCTTCTAGGGGAAGCAGATAATTTACCGTTTGTATTCGGTGGACGTCCTAGTGGTTATCTTTACAATGAAGCTTTATGCATGAAGAATTTGCATGCGTAGGGCTGATTATGTGGGAATGACCGTGGAGCGTTTATGAATACAGATAGGTATATATTGGCGTGGGCTTCCATATTCCTCGGGCGTTGAAGTACTGGGGGCCCGTTTGGAGTTCAGTTTCCTGCCCTTTACTATCTCCTGTTCATCAGAGTCACTTTATTACAATATAATTAGTGCAGAGATGTCTCAATTACCTTTAAAAGAACTTATGGGTTACATATTACTTTATTTAAACACAACGTATGGGTCAATAATTAACTAGACATCACTTTTATATCACGAGCCATTATATACACTGTGCTTGAGGTATGGGTTTCTATGAAATTTAGAACTCAAGACATGATCTTCATAACAACAGAGGCCGGTGCCTTTAGGCGGAGTCCTTCATAGGCCCGGAGTCGGGTTTGTTACATTTGGTGCGCGTGACCTGAGGATGAAAAAGGTCCCAAAATTGAGACATTTCATGTACATGTTGTGATTCGGTGAACTGGCGGAGTGGTGGCTGGATTCTGGGTTCCGTGGGGTCCCTTGGGTAGGTTTTGCGCTGTTGTTTTAGGCTTTGCGTGCTTGGGAGGGTTTTTTGAGTCATCATGCATCCATTATCAAGCGATTTTCCAATGGTTTTCCTGAAAAATAGAAGTAAATATTAATACGCAAATAATATTTACGTATTTGAATTGTCAAAGTGGGGTGCGTTCGCGCGGCGAGGTTTCGTCTAATAATTTTTGAAAACGTCAAAATTCAAACCAAGAAATTTCACGTTAGGAACTTTGCAAATTATATTTTCGCGTAGATTTTACAATATTTGTGTAAGAATAATCATTATTTAGGTTATTTTTATGCTATTATAATTTTAAATGGTAAATTTGTAAAACATTTTTCCATCTAAAAATAACATTGAGAAAAAGTTTTTGAACGAAAACGAAACGCAGCCTTGATACGTCAGCCTGATGCTTTATTTTTTCGCTTGATTAGCTAAATGCTATTTAAGAAAGAGACGCAGCCTGTCATACTAGTAGTATTTTTGTGTCTTGCTATCTCGCTCTGACTTTATGATTAAACTAAAATGTGTGGCAAAAAAAGTACGTGTTTGTTTTTGGTTATGTTTTGACAGTTCTTTGTAAAAACTGCCGACGGGTTTCATAAATAAATTAGTTTTATGATTTCGCTAGTAGAAATCGAATTGAATTAAATTAGTTCGGCTCAAATCCATGTGTGCCGTGTGCATGGAGGCAAATACCGGTGGAAACTTTGTGTATTTAGTAGGTTTTTGTGTTGTGCAATGTTTCAGACCCAAAATTTATTTTGGGGATTTGTGATGTGCTCATTTAGTGATGTTATCGTTTGTTTTGTGAAGAACATGTACATGGGAGCACTAACAACATTCAAGTAAGTTTTAAAATAGGTTAAAATTACTCACTATACTTGAATTTCATTACAAAACTTTGTTGATTGATGGAGGTTTTAACCTCTTAATTTGATGTAATTTGTGCAAGAATTCCATAGAATGCAACTGAGCATTACATATTAAACAATGTTAGATATTGTAGGTATTATTTAAAGGCATAGGAATAATTTGAACTAAACATAACCTAGGTAATTGATTTAAGAAAGTTGGAATTTAAGAATTGGTACACATAGGAAAGATAGATACCTGCCATTCAATATGAAAGTGATTTGCCTCATGATAGTTACTTACTTACTTCGCTGACTCAGCGACCCAGGGTGGATCTTGGCCTCCGAAACAGGGTTTCGCCATTCTTCCCTGTCCTGAGCTGCTAGTCGCCAATCAGTTGATGTTTTTTTTATTTATTGTTTACTTCATAACAAAATTAATAGGTAGGAAAAGATATTAGGGCGTTGCAGCTTGTTTTCTCATGGATTTGAAGATTTTGGTTTTATGTATCTAGCGTTGCTTTACCTTTTATAGTTGAAGAGACGGTACTCGTTTGAAGTTGGTAGTGCCTATAACAGGGAAATATAAACCTGGTCTTGTTGCATGCTATACAATATCATGTGAAGTAAAGTGTAGGTATCTTATACCCATTACATATTTTATCTACAATAGCAAGCAATGACATATCATAAGGTCCTAACATGTTTTGATTTGAGTAGCAGGACATGTGAACATACAACATGTTAACTTTTAGATGATTTAGTTGAGTTTAGGTATATAAATAGAAATCAAAAGGCTAGTTTTGCTTCTAACCAAAAACCTTTATTAGGTAAATCAAAGTAGGTAATTTATCATGATGATAATTTATTTGATATACTAGGGGGCGGTGGGAAATTTTATGAATTGTATTAAACATAAACTATCAGTGTAATTAAGTATAAAAATGAATACCAAGTTTTTAAATTATTTAAAATTACTAAAATTATGTAATTTTTTTTATTTGTTGACACTATTCGACAACAAAACAAATGTCATCATCATTTGCCTGCCATTATCCAAATTACTTACAAATTAGTAGTTAGGTATATAATTTGCCTGCTCACATTGTAAAAGATGTAAGTGTAATAGGTATGTATGTAAATTTAAGATGTTTATCTGCTTTTATTTGAGTGAAAGTGATTAGTATATTGATAATAACTAGTAAAATGAAGAAGAAAATCAAATATTTCTACCCGACTGCCTCGGTGGGAGGGTTGTATTTTCGAAAGTGTATGTGAGTGAGTATGTATGTGTGTACATGTGTAGTAGGTATGTATGTAATATGTATGTATGATTGAGTGATTATCTATACTGATGATAATAAGTAAAATGGAAAAGAAGAAGATAATTATCCGACTGCCTTCGAGGGGGGGGGTTGTGTCTTTTGGGAGTATGTATCTGAGTATGTATATGTATGTATGTGATCAGACGGGAGATTCTCTTCTGTGGGTTGCAGCCCGTGGTTTTGTTATAAAAACATCTAATATTTTTGGGTTGTAACGATCAAAGGCAAACATAAAAATATCACAAGCGACCGTCCAAATGATTATGTTATTCAATTTAATTATTTTGAATAAACTAAACTTAATTTTATCTTGCAGGTCTACTATCTGGGAGTTACTGATTATGTAGTAAGGGAAGCGGTGTCCAATTTTGTCTGGTTTAGGCGGTCTAGGATTTGATGATTAATTTACAGTCGAGGTCATATGCATGTGTCTAAGTCTAGGTTTTATCTAGTGTTCAAGCAGTATTGATGATAGATTGTAGTCTGGGAGCCGATGATTAAATAGAGGTCTGGGTCATTTCATCTATAGATCTAGGTCTAGAAGGTGTTAATAAGTACATTGCAGGAAACGGTGATGATAGTCTAGGAGGTAGTGATTATAGTCTAAGAGTTGGTGACTGAATATGGTTTAGTATAGGTATAGGTCTGGGTCTAGGTGATATCCAGTTATAGTCTAGGAGATAGTGATTATAGTCTAGGAGCTGGTGACTAAGTTTGGACTCGGTAGTGTTGTGTATAGATGAAGGTCTAGGTCTAGGGGATATCCAGTGATAGTCTAGGAGATAGTGATTATAGTCTAGGAGCTGGTGATTAAATTTGGTTTAGTATAGGTGTGGGTCTGGATCTAGGTGATATCCAGTTATGGTTTAAGAGAAAGTGGTTGTAGGCTAGGAGCTGATGACTGGATATGGTCTAGATGATGTTATATATAGGTGCAGGTCTAGGAGGTGATGACAAATTATAGTCTAGGAGATGGTAGTAGTCTAGGGGGTGTTGACTAAATTGTGGTCTAGGAGGTAATGATTAGAGAGTTATAGTACAGGAGTTAGTGTTTATGTTTGGGGTAGATATGATTCTATTGGTTCATTGCTTATTTAATAGGTTGTTGTTAGGAGATTAGGAATTGTCTATTGTTGTGTGATGAGATCAAGTGTAGGACTTTTGTTGGACGGAATTCTTAATAGGTTTTGGAAACAGTGACTCTATAGATTTGGGGGGCGAAATTTTTACCAAATATTTCTTAAAATTGAATAATTTGGATAATGAGATATGCCTGAACTAGATGGCACTTTTGCATAAGTGGTATGTTTGTTCTGCTCAGTTTGTAAGTGCCATAAGTTTATGGTGGTTTAATTAGCACAGAAGTTTTTTACTTTCCTGAAAATCTGACTTACTTGCTTATAGTTGTTTTATTTTGATAAAACACTAGAATTTTATCTCCATCCATACTTGATATGAATTTTTTCTCTATAATTTTTAAGTAATTATTATTAAAATTGTTATTTTCATATAAAGGTTCAGGATCAAATCATCTCACGACACTCTGTATTTACTTCTGCAGTGATTTAATGGTAGGCATGTTTTGTTAGCACAATGGCAAGATATGCTTGCGTAATTTCACTGTTACAGGTAGTGCAAGCAAGCAGATATTCAAAGGGGGCTCTCGTGCGGGAACCCCTGACATGATACTTTTGCAGACTGAACATTTAGGATCAGGTTGGTCCAAACACACAACATTTGTCACGATTTGATCAGAACAGTTCTCTAATATGTCTTTTTCTGGTTCTATCATGTCATGGATGTGAGTTAGGGAACTTATATTAATTAAATTACATATTGTATTCTGATTTTGTGAATTAAGATCTTAGCTACTTTGAGTTAAGGTCTGATTTAAGCCAAATCATACACTACTCTGTGATTGCTGTAGGTAGGTAGCTGATGAAGGGTGGACTTCTTGAATGAGCATCGAGTCTAACTTTCAGTCGGTTCCTTATTTATGGCGATTCTGCTAGCAGAGATTCTCACAAAGTAACCATACAGACAGTTCACGGAGATTATAATAGGTTTCTAACACTAAGTGTTAGTGAATCTATCTATAATACAACCTACACACAACAGATTGCACAAAGATTTGGTTTAAACGCTTAAATTCAATTTTTAACATTTTTCAATTCAGATTCTTTGTATAATTCTTTATTATGAAGCATCCATGATTTTCAGGAATGACAATAGTAATTATTGGCACAAGCACTTTGGGTAGAATAATCATATTAAAAGCACTTGGCTGCTTTTAGCGTAGTATTACTGGTAATAAAGCACTTGGCGTAGGCATAGTTGCATTAAGCGTAACCTGCGTAATTTTTTTGCTCTTGGCGTAATTTAGCACATTGGCGTGAGAATTGTTAATTCTGCATTCAGCGTAAAATTGTGTAATTTGCAGCATTTGGCGTAGGTAACTTCATTCAGAGATGTATACAGCTTTTAGCGTAAAAACTATTAGGGCTCCATGACATTTAGTTCAGGCATACACATTTATGGAGTTTTGTAAGTGTTGGGGGCGGGAAGTGTCTGATGTTATTGATATTTTATGTTCAATTTAGCTCCAAGTAGCTAAATTTTACATAAAATAGGGGGCGAATTGTAAGGCTTGTATCCTGGTCTTTATTAATTATAAAGATTCGGGACAGCGACATCTATTGGTATCGCCGCTGTGGGATGTGATTCAATACTTGTGGGTTTGGTTCTGTTCTGTCAAGATTGGTATGGAGGTTCGGAATGCGGCTGAGAGATGGCGCTATGTGCGTGAAGCAATATTGAAATGTTTTGTTTATTTTCTTTTTTATATTGTTCATATTTGCAAGTCTAAATAATTTTGGATAATTAGTCTGATAGTTGATCAGCGTTTGCAGTGGCATTTATAATTTTTCGTGGCATTTATAATGATAGGGGTGTGTGACTGAAGTGAGGTTGGGTGCGCGAGGTGGTGTAATCTGCTGCCATCTATTGTCGAGTAGCGGAAACTGCAAGGTGTCACTTTAGACAGGGCCCTACTAGACCTACTAGGCCATAGCGACTGAAATACCTAAGGTTTATTCTATTAGTCACACTTTCGGTTTATAGAAAATTGATGTATTTTCTAAAAATTCTATAAACCAACAATAAATGTTTAATAATATTGGTAAACCCATGATTTACTCAATATACACTAAAAGTTTTCTTGGATGTCAGGATGGGTCGTGGCCCCTTCCCTGAATTGGTGTCTGGCAACAAGTAGCGAAACAAGACATTCTAAAAAAATCTAGAATAGTCGAATGTCTTCTAAAATGTGTATGAAAGAGAGGAGAATATCTTCTTTCGTAATGAGTAGCAGATTTCGAGAACATTATTCTTCTCGTAAGTTCGAAGCTTTTTGGTATAAAATAGCAAGCCATACGGCCTGCGGGCAGTTTTAGTTTTAATCGTGAAGTCTCCCAGGACAGAAAAGTAATACCTAGTGCAGTGATTAGTTTACCTATCAGTCCTGGTGGAGTCGCGCCGCAGACCAGGGAGTATCGACGTTTGCCTGGTCACCCCTCGTTTCGCGAGTGTGTTTGGATGGTGAAAAGTGCTTTGAACCCGTGTATGGTGTGGTGTTCGATGCAGAGGATGCGTGCTTCAGCGTGCACTGGAATCGGCATTGTGGATGTCGTCGTTGTTGGTTCTTCGTGTGCTGGTGGCTTCAAGTTCCAGATGGATAAGTACAATTCATGCTTTCTTTCGAATCCTTTCAGCAGTATATATTCCCTATATGAATGTTTACAAACATATTAATTACCTATGCTTGATAGTTTTGTATTCATTGAAAGCTGATAAGATTCGGACCATGGTCTTATGCTTTGGTTTTTAGTGCTAAGGTCATTTTATTGCAATAACTTTGTTTTGTTGTCGTTTTAAAGAATCTGCGTTCTGATTGTTTCATATAAACTTTGTAGTGTTCACATCTAATCTTTAATTAGGGAAATTTGGGCTATTTAGTGTGTCGGTAGATAGGTAAATTAGATGTTAGGAATAGGTAGGATACCTTATAATCCCATTACTCCTATTCCTTACTTGTCTATCTATCATGCCATATATATGACTTTAATAACCAAATTAATAACATAATTTATTATTGCTATGCGCTACTAGCATAAAGTTCCTGTGTTAAAATTTACATAAGTAGATATGGTTAGGTATCTACTTATCTATTAATTGCTGTGGTCATCAGTGGATAAATTACTATTCTATAATTGCTGAGCGATCAAGGATTTATTTGATAAAATTCCTGTGGTTGAAACATACTTACATATTGTATCTACTTACCTACTGGTTGGCTTGGCCCATCAGTGGACAGATTTCTATCTTAAGTACTATGGTTGCTGAGCGACTATGGACTTAATTGATTAATGTTTATGAAATATACATAAATAGATATTGTTAAATATCTACTAATTTATTGGTTATGTCCAACAGTGGACAAATAATAATTTACAACAGTATTGTTGGCATACAAAGAAAACAGTCTTCAGTATTGGAATATGTCCGGCAGTGGACGAACATTTGTTTATAACAATATTTTGTTATACAAACAAAATGTACTTCAGAATGGGAATGTGTCCAGCCGTGGACAACACTTACCACAATAATATTTTATGGTACTTGCTATAATATCTTAGTTAGTACTCTTATCTAAGAATATGTATGGCTGGTAGAATGGATAATATCCTTTCCTATCATCCTATCCTATAACAGATTCAGATGAATCATATCTAAAGTAATATTCTAGTCATGAAGTTTTAAAGTTCTTCTTATGACTGGCTAAAATGGTACCCATCATAGTAAAACTATGACTACAACTGACCTACTAATTACAATGGTTGTCATCAAATGTCATGGGACAACTTTTATCATATCTTCATCAAATACCTACCTATCTATTTATTATCTAGCATTCGGTATGGTTGTAATGGCAGCTTCTGGTCGTAGAAGCCCACATTCTCTCAGGAGGATCATGTGAACATCATGGCTTATTCTACAACTCTCTCTTGGGATGTGCAAAATATTGCTCTCCCGTCTTCAACTTATAAGCATGTATGCTCACATGTGATTTGGGACTTGCATAAAGCATTCTCCTATTATATTCTGACTTCCGTAGGAGTTAAATGTGGGTGGAGACTGACTGACCAGTGCAATTTCATATTCGGTGCTTACCGGTCTTGCCGGTACCTCTTTAGGGAAACCTAAAGATAATTGTTGAAATCATGTCATTTGACTGATAACATACCTATTCACAACATACATACTTACTTAACCAACTAGACACTTGGGTGTCAGTTTGGTCCGTCATAAGAATGTTTATTCTGAACTACTTCAGTTGTTCTGCAAAGGACGTCTGAATCTGATCACCTATCCTTCTTCGTGGTGCTTTTAAGCACCACAAGCGTCTGTGGCTGACGCATCTATTAGCAGAGACGCACGTCTCACCATATTTTTATCCTTCTTCTAGGGGAAGCAGATAATTTACCGTTTGTATTCGGTGGACGCCCTAGTGGTTATCTTTACAATGAAGCTTTATGCATGAAGAATTTGCATGCGTAGGGCTGATTATGTGGGAATGACCGTGGAGCGTTTATGAATACAGATAGGTATATATTGGCGTGGGCTTCCATATTCCTCGGGCGTTGAAGTACTGGGGGCCCGTTTGGAGTTCAGTTTCCTGCCCTTTACTCTCTCCTGTTCATCAGAGTCACTTTATTACAATATAATTAGTGCAGAGATGTCTCAATTACCTTTAAAAGAACTTATGGGTTACATATTACTTTATTTAAACACAACGTATGGGTCAATAATTAACTAGACATCACTTTTATATCACGAGCCATTATATACACTGTGCTTGAGGTATGGGTTTCTATGAAATTTAGAACTCAAGACATGATCTTCATAACAACAGAGGCCGGTGCCTTTAGGCGGAGTCCTTCATAGGCCCGGAGTCGGGTTTGTTACACGGCGGACACCAGGGCCCGGCGAATAAACTCATTGAGCATGTGGTGCCGCGGAAAACGCCCAGCTGATTTGCTACAGCTTAAGCCGTGATGACCCGTGGCGTCCACCTTTGCGCCACAAACGCAGTCATGCGGCTCGCATATACTGCACCCAATCCTCAGTGCTACAGCTATACGGAGAGATCCGTTATCCAGCGCCGTTCCCATGGGAGGTGACGGTAGGGCATAAAGCCATGCCCCTGACTCCGGTGTAAAAGCCGCCTTGAGGCGGGCCGAGTCTGAGCCCGAAGACGCCGCAAGCAAACCCTGTGCCCTGGCCTTGCACAGCTGCTCGTCCCATTGTCGCTGCACCTCCGGCTTACTCGGGCGATCGGCTGCAGGACAAACCACGTCCCAGGCACTCAAAGCCTCCCCCACAAAAGGAAAGTCAAGACTGTCACCATGTTTTTTAGGTTGGTTGTTAAATGTTTTTCTGTAAATTCACGCATAAAATAATACACTGGTTTTTTCCACTACAGTTTTGAACCTTATATCCATTTATTAGAGTGATTTGTCTATTGTTGTTATGCGCACACCAAACTAACTTCAATTTTGATTGTAAACATTTATTCATTTGTAAAGTTAGTAGTTACTCTGTTAAGAAATTGCCTGTTATACCCACATCTTTAAATCTCAGCGAGAAACGTTTATGGTCGTAGTGTTCATCTATTTAAGAAACCTATGTGAGATTCTGTATACGCTATTGTACCGTGTATTCTCCAATAAAATAAAATAAAAATAAGTATATTAGTGACGAGACTGACCACCCCGTGAGAAGAAGCCAAAAAGGCCGAAACGTTGGTATCCCGCACGCGTCTCACGCCCAAACCCCCGTGCCGAATCGGCAGCGATGCCTGCAACCACTGTGTCTCATCCAATTGGACATTGAGGATCATCTCCAACGTGACTTTAATATCTTCATCCAACAGAGAAATTTCATCTGGAAAAAGCCACGTTGGAGAAGTCCTCAACAGGTACATAATCTTGGGCACCGAGAGACAGCTGCGGAAGAGAGTGAGGGCGACATGGGCTGGCAGCTGCTGCAGATGCTCTCGAGTACTTAAGTTAAATTGGTTAAATTAATCTTTTGAAACGTGTTAATTTAGAGTGTTTGCTGGCGATAAGTATGTGATTTTTTGCTGACTGCTAATATAAACACCTAGTTTCGAAGGTATCCTAATAAAAGAAATATTTAATAAAAATGTTTGCTTTTACAATAAATACAATGTTTTAGTGTGTTTGGTTACATTTTGTACAACATACGTTTTTTTTTATGTAGCCTGTTCGGTGTCCCACTGCTGGGCAAAGCGGCCTCACCTCTTTTGCGCGTTATCAAACATATATTATTTTAATATTGAATACGAAAATTTTAAAAGAGTGTTATTTAAAAATACCCACAAAAAATTTACCGACCATAAAAAACAAATAAAAAGCTTTAAAAAGCAATCATGACTTTTACAGTCTACAAAACCGACGTAACTCAAACAATCAAAAACAAGTACTTGAATAAGAAAATTCATTAAAACCTACGCACACATCTGTTATTCAAATAAGCAGAAATGTTTAATAAAACGGCTTTATCAAGACAAAATGAGTTTACGGAGTTCAAGTCATTTACAAATACGATTCATAATGATATTTTGTTTAAAATATCGTAATCGCATATTTTATGGTGTTAATTATATAAGTCGTTCTTTCTTAAAGTATAAAATCTTCATATTTCGCAATTGTAAAACATCACTGCAATTGTGTAAAGACACATTTTTTAAGAAACAATAAACGATGTCAGTGCAGTCCGTTAATGAATCGACAGCAAAGTGTGGACGGCTGCCGAATACAACAAATGTTGTCAACAATAACTGTTATGACTGACTTTGACTCGGTGCGGCTGTCACTGACGGGTGTTGACAACTGACGTCAACGCGGTGCCGTCCGCCTGCAGACAGCATTAAAACCCCTTGCAAATATCCACGCTATTCAATAGGAATGTTTGACAGAACTCTTTATTAATTCAACACATAGCCTTCCATTCTCTGAGGCCCAAAGTTTTTCAATTAGACCCTTCGGTAGATGGCATTAAAATTCCAACATAATTTCCAAGAGGTGACGAGTGTAAGGCTGCTGGGAACTCGGCAAGTCTTGATTGTGCAAGTTTTTATATTGTTTAAATAATTCATTTCAGCGCAAAAGGTTGTTCGGTTCGGTAAAGTTACGTAGAAACTACTAGCACTAGAATATTTATAATTAGTTTGCAGATGGCGACAAACTATAAAAGGAAATAAAGGTTGTGAAAAATTACTGTAACTTGACTTTTAATAGTACGCTTATCTTAAGATTCTGAGTCTCAAACTTAATTTTGTTGACACTTTTATAAAAAAAAAAAACTCACAAAACTTAGTATGGCCTATAACTTCACGAAATAGTCACACCATCTTCACCTACTAAAGAGTATATTTTAGCTAAAGCCGACTTATCAAAAATTTACAACGCCTTCAATAGATATAAATTCGTCGTCTTTTACAACTAGTGATAAGTTACCCTAAACTCTGTACATAGGTACCTACTTACCAAGAAATTAAGCTGTAAACTCCTGTTTTACTCTGAACCTAAACACAGTTTTGAATTTCACCCTCGTCTCTCAAGCCCAAAGTAGAAGAACAATTGAAATAATTTCATACACGACTCGTGTGAATTCGTTAGAGAACTGTGCATAATAATTCCACCAACTTTCCGAATTTCGTTTCCGATGTGAAAATGTAAAGTTCTGCAACTGATCAAACAATAAAGTACAGGTAACGATCCGTGACGCTAAAGCGAAGCCAAAGTTAACTTATCTCTTCAGTTTATTGCTCAAAGGAATATTTTACTTACAGGTATTATGTTTTTATTCGCTATATAATTTTTATACTCTAAATGTAAATAAACATGTTGCGCAGACCCCAACTGATTTGGGATATGGGCAGGCAGATGATGACTCAACGGTAAAATTTTGCATTTTTTTTTAATTAAAGGTTTTTCAGTGCACTTTTTGATAAAAGATGAGTTTAAAGCTAATATAAAAGTCAGGCTGCTAAGAAGTTGATGCTCACAGGAATATCAATAATAGTTATTTTCGGCATTCAACATGTTATTATATTGTATGCTGCACAAGAAACATCAATGGAGATTATGTTTTATTAGATTGCGGTGCTCTCTCTACCAGATTATTTTTTCAGACTCGAATTTCGTACTTACGTATAATCGTAACGGCGAATACCGTAATATTTAATGCTTATACTTTGACGACTGAATTAATAATTTTGAAAATTTTCAAAAGGAATATGCAAATGGTTGATGGAGTATGGAAACTCGAATACTGTTTCGTACGTGAATAAGGTAAGTGAGTATTGGAAATAAGAGCACATTTTATGGTATTCGAAGGTAGGTATACGCAAGGAAGTCAAATAAATATTAGTTAGGACTAGGATTTTGGCGTACCTATGCTTCCTTAAGGCATGCTCTTCTCGTGCCCGACACCTGCTCTCCTGTTCGTCCTCTTTGCGTGCTTTACACGTCTTGTGCACATAATATTAGTGCAAAATTGCTAATAGAATTCATTCGTGCATGTGCTACGCGTATGATCTTTTTTTCTTTCCGGCCGGTTTCGGCCATGGCGACCACTTCTACTCCTAATCAAGTCGGCGCTGATGCGCTCGTGCACAAGGTAGTTTGTAATATTTAGTCAAGTCATTTTTTAAAGAGATGCTAAAAACAAAACTGTCTGTAGTTACAGTTAACAAGCATATTTCGTAATGATATTTTTTCTGACAGCTAATAAAAAGTAAAAATTAGGACTAAATAGTTAGTCAAATCGTCGACAGACGGTGCTGAATGACTTTAACTGGTCTATTTTGACAACGATTATTTACCTAGTTCATGTATGACGATCAAATCGGTTAGTGAGATTTACGAGCAAAGAAAGACTTTTTGGTAGTTACGAAATGCATTTAAAATAATCATAGAACACACTCTTACAAGAACGCTAGGCATCTTATGTTAGCGTCTACTAGGTACCTATTGAGTTTACTAACTATTGAGTTTTTTTTTTAATAGCTGTCAAAGAAAAGGCCTCATTATAGTTACTACACACACCACAATGTCTCTTAAATGTTGCCAATTTTGCTCCTACACCACTACTGAAATCTCCAATATAACCAATCTTGCTCCTACACCACTTTGACTTTTGCTTCAGCAGTACTTAGCCAAAGTCTAGATTAAATCCATGTAGCTGGAAACTAATTAGTTGTACCGTAGCGAAGACATGTGGCAGGTATGTGTGCTACGTGAATTTCTGCGGTAACAGGTTTTCTGGAGTTCGTGGCTTAAGATGCAGCTCTAAATTCCTACCAAGAGAATAACTGAAGACTGAAGAAGCTTGCATTTTTGACAGGTTTATAAAAAGTCTATTGTGTGTTTTAAATTATTACAGCGTTGCGTGTGTTTTATATTGTTAGCTACTGCTATGTGGTCGACTTATTGACGACTTTGACTGTGTCAATGGCGGTTGTCGACTGTCTGTCAATGTATTTCGTCTATTAGCAGTCCTTACCGTTTGTCGTGTGGTACTGGTTTAGAATTGCCGTGTGATGCCTTTCTCGTGGGTGTCATAAGAAGCGACTATGGGGTTTGAGAGTCGATGTGTATTACAATTTTAGGCGACAGGCTGGCATTCTGCCACTATTGTGATACATAGTCTTCTAAATGACTCTCAAACATTTGTCTGACGAGGTGAAACTGGCCGTTTGCGTTTTGCATACCCCGAAATTGATATAGGCCCGATTTATGTAGGTATGTCTGTATAAGCCGTCCTTAAATCTAAGAAGTGTTTACCTTATGCTTAGATTATTCGAATGAAAGCTTTTAATTTAAATGTATTTTCTATTTGAAACATGCAACAGCACTGAAATACCAAAATTAAAACAATATTTTAAATTATCATGCTTCTAATGAGATAATAACAATGAATCCGAAAACAGTAGCCAATTTGCAAGCTTGTAAGAAAACGGTTTTGTTATGTTTTCATGCTGCGTTATAAAAATATACCTATCGTATTCTAATATTTGGAATCATTAGGTATAACATTAGCAACTACAAAATGCATTCCCTAGCCTGGATCGATTTAAAAGTAGGTACAGTCGGAGTCAAAAGAGCATACCTAGGACCGCCTCAAATGGTTCAAAATATCTCTGAAACTACATTACTTTTGTAAATTATTTCTTTTGTTGTCTATGCAGCTAGTTAAACTCTATTCGAAACCAAAAAAATAATTTACAAAAGTAATGTAGTTTCAGAGATATTTTGAACCATTTGAGGCGCTCCTAGGTATGCTCTTTTGACCCCGACTGTACCTATATCATTATTTTTGTAACAATATGTTGATTGTTGTTTTAAATTGATTTTAAGTTTTGCGATTATAAAAAGAGTATGTATAAAAATAATCGCAATATTAAAATTTTAAATGAATAAAATAAAATTTTAGATAAACGATTCGCCGTTTATGAAAATGAGATAAGAACCCGATGCTTTATAAAAGGCATAGCATAGCATAGCATAGGTAATTAGAAATACAAAACGGCTGTAAACGAACATTAGCACCAAGTCTGACAAAATATTGAGAGCAATTCAGAAGACTGAAGGAAGATTGTATATGACCATAAAATTGCAATACCTACATATCAACTCCCAAATATCTTAGTCGCTTCTTACGACACCCACGGGAAAGTGAAGTGATGCTATTCTAAGTCGGCACCATACGGTAGCAGATGCCACATACATTCTGTATTAAAATACTTAGCTTAGTGCTATTTTCATTTACAAGCGCTAGTTTTAGGAGAATGCGCCAGTAGTATAATGCTTTTGGAACAAACAGCAGATGGTAGAGTATTTAGAGCGGGTAATTGTTAAAAGCTTTTCCCGTATAGTTATGAAGAGTTTTTAGCAGTGAAAAATGGCAGGACTACGGCAGGCGCGTAATTTTGTGAACGTTAAGTTAATGGAATTATATAAAGCTGGAAGTTTCTTTTAAAATACCTATTTGGGAATATTCTGAATTACTCTTAAACTTTCGTCAGACGTGGTGTAAATGGTTTTACAGCCGTTTACTCTAAGCCTACCCCACAAGGGATATAGGCGTGATATATTATGTATTTTATGAAGCTTGATTTATTTTTGACTACTGATAACAAAATTATCAGTTGCTATTAAGTTCTTATTCGTGGTGCGCCAAGTGAGTGTTGGATATTTTTTTTTCATAGATAATACAAAATATGCGCAAAATATCCGCAAAGCTGAAGTAGGGATTGTTGGAGTTGGAGTGCCTGCCGTATGCATAATGACCGATGGGCTAAAGTCACAACAGAGTGGGTGCTACAAGATGGCTGCCGTCGTCGTGGCCGGCCTTGCAGAAGATGGAGAGACGACTTGGAAGTCTTTCTCCAAAACTGGCAGCTGGAGGCCCAAGATCGAGACGGGTGGCGCGAGAGAGGGGAGGCCTTTGCCCTGCAGTGAGACACTGAATAGGCTACGTAAAAAAAATACAAAATAACAAACAATTCAAACGTTTACCGGGAGTAACAAAACGGGTACTCATGATACTCAAAAACTTTCCCAACATGGGCCAAAACATGAAAAAGGAAATTTGGCTAATTAACGATTTTGTATTGGAAGTAAAAATATTTTTTTAATTTTTCATGAGTACTTTAACCTCCTTTCAGTTTGCTATACGTTTTTGTTACTCCCGGTAGCTATAATATAAAACCCAGACCAGTCAACATAAGAAAGAAAAATCAAATTCTTTCAACCAGCCACTGTCGTAAACCCGGTCTGTGCTCTGAACAAACGCTAAAATATTCATATTGCTGGTCAAATTGAAACTCTGAATCTCACTTTTACGTTAAAATAGTCTCCGAAATATTTTTACTATGTTTGGCATCAACGAATACCTAATCTTCTAAATGTTTTTGTTAGTTTTAATGTTCAACCTAACCTTACCTGCTTTTAATACAACATGTTGTAATGCGATGGTAACGTCCTGTAGAGCCGAAACAAAACGGCTGCTCCAGAATTTCGAAAAAGGAATTCTAATTTAAAATTCATCCTTCCTGCCAGTACGTGGCAAAAGCCGACTAAAGGCGAAACATCCCGAATTGAAATTCTGCACGAAACGAACGTGTTCGGTACGCGGGTGGTGTGTTCGAATTCCAAAATGTTACGCTTGCTCTTGTACGCCCAAGTCTATGAGCGACTGTTTGCAAACAAAATGTGAAAATGAGTTTGGGACCAAAAAGGTCGTTTCTCGTTTGGTTCATGGAAATTTCGGCTGTTTTATTGCTTTTGTTTAACGATATTCCAAATTTTACGATCGTTATCGATTGACTTTCGTTCAAGGATTTTCGGGTCGTAACTCGTTTGACACAGTTTCATTATTTTGATGCAGAGCGACGGTCCCGTACTTACCTGAAACAAAGAAAAATACAATTAATTCATAGGTAATCATAAAAACTTGCCGTGTGATGCCGGCTTAGATTGCCGTGTGATGCCGGCTTAGAATAGCATCACCCCATTTCTTTCCTGTGGGTGTCGTAAGAAGCGACTAAAGGACTCGAGGGTATCATGTGTATTGCAATTTTAGGCGACAGGCTGACAACCTGTCACTATAGCGATACACGACAATAGCTAAAACGGCCCTCAAATATGTGTCAGACGTGGCGATAGCGACCGTACTTTTACGGTCGTTGACGCTCTGCCTACCCCGCAAGGGATAGAGGCGTGATCTATGTATGTATGTATGTAATCATAAAAAGTGGTCTAAGTGGTAAACAAGCCCATGACAAACTGCTATGCAGGGAATTCTACGGAGGTTACATTATCTAGCGGGTACTTGATTGATTTTTTCTTTCTAAGCAACTACTATGTGTACGACGCCACCATTAAATTAAATTAACAAACATGAAAATAAACGCATAGTAACAATATGCACAAAACTGTATAATATTCAGAGAACTTCTTATGTTCACATGATTTGTCTTCGAACCCATTATATTCGGCGTATCATGTCTAAGTTCTAACTAGAGAGTTGATTACAGTGAAATGAAAATGTAGAATGGGCTGGATATAAAGGAACAACATTCCCCAGGGAACATAGAAGTACTATTATATATTCTGTGTCAAAGGTCAAAAACTAAAAACTTGGACATCATTTTCTTCACCCCTTTTTTCGACCACAAATTGCGGACGATTTGAGTTTATAATATGTAAGATCTATTTTTTTTTTATTTTGTCTTCTGTTGCTGGAGGAAAGCTTTTTCTTATCGCTAGCCGGTTCTGAATTTTCGCTATCGGTCACTCAGTGTGTTCACCAGTAAAACATCCTATACTTTCAAACTCTATTGATGAAATCAGCGGTCAAACTGTGATGAAATCGCGTTGTGGTTTAACTGTGAAACTGAATTCGAATCCCTGCGTACATAATATTGATGCTGAAATTGCTGAAAAACACACGTAACGTCCGTTTGTGTGTTATATTTGCGCAGTGCTATCGCATGCCTAAGAAAAGTGCGATGTTCAACCTTATTTTCATAAAAACTACGGTTCATGTCGGACGGTTTGACAAACGCATCCGCTGGCGCTGCGCATCGCATAACGCTGGGTCGACGGATGCGTCTCTCATAAACCGTATTCCTATGGGAATAAGGTGGAAATTCGTATAGTCCTAACGCATGCGAAATGAACGTTACGTGTGTATCTTGCCTTGATATTGATGCTGAAATAGGTATCGAATAAATTGAAACCGATGTGGTTTGAAATAAATCTACTCTGTGGGACAACCGTGTGAGTGTTATAATTTATGTATCTCTGCTATTAATACAACAAGTATACATTCGTAAATTCAATGCTGTACATTTGATTTATTCGATCAATTACATTACCACATTTTGCACGATTTTATGTGTTATACAGAGAGATTTGTAGAGAGTTTTGTAAGAACTCTTACAGACCAACGATACTTTGCCCGCAATAGTCATCATCATCATCGACGGTCGCTGACGGTCGTCGACGGTCGCCAACAGTCAGGCGACAACACGCGACGGTGACTGTCGACAATAACTGTCGCAGGCAAAGTGTCGCTCGTCTCTGGTAGCCCTTTAGTCTCACTAGAGAATATAGGTAGCAACTCGGTGTTTCTCGGGCCACACCAATTTAAAAACAAAGTTACTGCACCGAACACCGAGCCTGTGAAACTGGTGAACTAACCTAACTGTTGACAAAAATTGCAATATACCTTAACTCTCAAATCCCTCAGTCGCTTCTTACGACACCCATGGGAAAAATATGGGGTGATGCTATTCTAAGCCGACACACGGCACAAAACAAAATCTAATTAATCCTTGATTAAATATTCACGTAAGGTTAAAAGATTGGGGTTCCGCCTAACAGGTTTGACCCAACACACCTGTGGTCCTAACTTTCTGTCAAAATATTTTGCGTAGAATTATTCGCGTCTGTTTACCTGTTTAAAATTCTAAACGGTTGTTCCGGGTTGTTTCCGAACATCGCACAAATAGTTCGGTTTAGCCTAAACAGGCGGTTATGTATAGGGATGTGACTTTTGTTACAAAATTCGATTTCGTAATAATCATTTCGAAAATAATCGATGCAAAATAAGTCCATTTTGTACAAAGAAAACATCGTTTTTAATATTTTTGACAGATGTACTGTGAACATCATACCGTCGTCGAAACTAAATCGAAACAGAATCCTGCAAGACAGATAAAACAAGGTGTCGTTTTTTTTTAATCTGTGTTACAAACCTATAATAATTCGTTACTGCGAATATGTGCCCCGAAAAGAAATTTTCGTACGCTCTACTGTGCCTCTTGTGAAAAAGGGTCCAACTGAAAAACATGTACTTTACAGGAGAGCCAAAATAATGAAATAAGATCAATTAACATCTGCAATTTATATTAGGTTATAACTTTTTTATATGAAGTAAAAACTATTCCTACTAATTTTTTGCGAGCTTTTTTATGGAATTGTCAGTTTTTGGTAATCTTTATGAATAAGATGCAAAAATCACTTAGACCGTTGTAAATTTATTGAAATGTTTCGGTGAAAATAGGTCTAATTTAAATTGAACCGTTGTAGGTATCGTGATAAAAGGTCTAATTTAAATTGAACCGTTGTAGGTATCGTGATAAAAGGTTCAAATGCTGTTGGATAAGCAGATTGCTTTAATAATAACGGTGAATACAAATATAACTATATTTAAATCCATTTTAATTTGCATGGGGGGCCAATCCTAAGGACTTTGTTACAGTTATACCCTTAAAAATTGCATCTTATAAAGGTATAATTACATTTTCTGTGTAATAACTGCCTACTCCCGCCAGTCCCGCCCGCGTAATAGGAAATTGGGAACCCGTCCTCTGCACGTCCCCTCTATAGAGATAAACTCGGGATGTTTGCCCGTGACCGAAAATAACTAAGGAAGCCGTATTTTGTATGCCCCTATGGAGTTCGGCAATTTCCTACAAATTTACTACAAAATCTGATCATCTGAATACTGTTTGACTGTTTAACCCTCAAAGAGACGAACAATGACATGGTTTCGTAAGCCTCTGACATGGTTGAGAAGGACTCTTAGGCTTCTTACATGATAGGTTCGGGCTATGACATGGTTCTGTAGAACTTATCATTGGTTGTTACATGAGTAACGCCTCTCTGTTGACAAGCCTCTGCCATGGTTGACAGCCCTTTGACACGGTTGAATAGGCCTCTAACATAACCGAGTAAGCCTCTGACATGGTTCATAAAGTGTCTGTCCTGGTTATAATTAGGTCTCTGCCATGGTTGATGGAACCTCTAAACTGGTTTTTAGACCTCTGGTATAGTAAAGTTTATCTGGGACAGAGGATCAAACTTGTCCAGCAATTTGGGCAGCTTTCGGTAAATTAGCTCCTTAAAGTAAGTATGCTTATTGTCGCTCCACTCTGTTTGACAAACTACGGAACAAAGCTATTCGCCAACGGACTAAACTGATTGATGTCGGAAAGAGGGTTGCGCAACTAAAATGGATTGGGCGTGACACTTGACACATATGTCGTAGAGGTGTCGACAAGTGGAGCCACATAGAGCTGCATCTGAGACCCTGTGCATGAAATCGAAGTGTTGGCAGACCACCAGCAAGATGATCGGAAAAGATGGCAGGGCCGACAGAATCGCCACAAATAGAACAGAGTGGACAAAACACATCCAGATGCATTTGCCCTACAGTGGATATTATTATGCAGAGAAGAAGAAGAAAGAAGATGGTGAAGTAAGCCACTGAGTAAAACTGATTGTGAGTAGAACTCTAATATAGGCAGTTGTCTTATAGGCCTTATCAATTAACCATGTTTATTTAACCATTTAAGAGGCCTATTAACCATATCAGAGATTCGGAGGCGTTATAAACCTGGTCAGACGCCTTTTCAACCATGTCAGAGTCACAATCAACCATATCAGAGGCCAACTCGACCTTATAAGAGGCCTAATTAACTTCACCATATCAGAGGCCAAATCGACCACATAAGAGTCCTTGTCAACCATGTCAGAAGCCTACGCGGCCATGTCATTGTTCGTTAAATCAAGCCGACATAATACGATCAAATAGTGTTTGTTGCTTAAAAATGCGTATCAAACTTTAGGTACGTACCGTACAGTCTCTCACGCTAACTCATGAACAATTCCATTTATAAGGTATCGATTTTCTTGTGATTGATACCAACTAAAACTATGTTGTACGATTCAATAAATGGTTGTGCATCTAGAAACGTAACAATTTATTGCTGTAATATATTACAGTCTGAAAAAATCAAAACCTCACTTTTAGAATTGATCATGAGTGAGTGGGAGAGACTATACAGAAGATGGGTTATCATATACGCGTCCAAGGTCCCCCTACCTACTCATATGTTTTAGAAGAATCCTAAGAAGATGCATTTACACCCTTTTTATATCCCAAGTAGTAAAACAGGATTGCCGTTACTGGAGTATCACTAAACCTTTGAAGATACATTAGCACCCTCTTCATACCCCAAACAGTCACATGGGCGGTTTTCTCCGGACAAATGGAGTAAAAATTATTCAACTATAGTTAGATCGTTTATCAAAAACTATTTCAGTAGGTTCAATTGTGATTATATCCAGAATACGGTAATACCAAAGTAATACAATTGAAGTTGGATCCGTTTTCACGAAACAAAATAAAGACTTAGTTTTGTTAGAAATGATCTAATTGTATTTGAATCTTTGGAAGGGAAAATGTAGCGGTTTAATTAGAGAAATGTTTTTTTTCACAGAACGTATACATTTATATTTCCCATATAACTTTAGGTGAACCCATATGCACATATTTTTTCATTAGTTAAATCGCTTTACACGAATTGTAATTCCGGCATTTTTCAACGTACAAAGGCGTGAGTTAGACCCTTTGAAAGGGTTTAAAAAGTAGATTCTGATTTTGAGCAAAAACACAAAAGGGTCTAAGTGAGTTGGACCCTTTTTCACTGGAGGCACAGATTTAAGAAATCGATTTTAAATAAATTATCCGATAAATTACATACCTAATAATCGATTATTTTTCACAGCCCTAGTTTAACTGGGAATAGGTTATTAGGGAAAAGTTAGAATTATTTAACAACAAACATCATAATTCGATTATCAATTTAAATTAGTTAGACAATAGGCTGATTAAGCAAACAGGTTAGTAAATATAGGAATTCAATTTTATTCAAATGCTATAAATTGGGGTATATATCAGGGGCTATATACTTCCAAAACAAAAATAATAACATTAATCTGTTAACAATCGATTCGCCTAAGAAGTAGGTATAACAGTACAATAAACATGATAATTTAAAGTAGTTCTTATGGAGAAAATCTATCATCTGCTCTTTTCCCAAATCGTGTGTTTTCCATATATGTGTGAATTTAATGAGTTTTTTTAATAACAAACAACAGCTTGGCACAAATGCCTAGGTTCAAGCTATTTGGTATTTACTATACCTATTGCTCTGATTAGTACAATAAATTGTAGGCGAATTGTTGGCCTGTTTGCTTTGACCAACCATGTGTTAAGGATTTACATAACGTACCAAATCATAACTACAGCTAAAGGCAAGTACAATAGCAAATAATAATACTTCCGTAGTGTAGTGGTCTGAGCGCTCGCCTCTGGATCCGAAAGACCCTGGTTTGATTCTCAACACACAGAGTTCATAATTTGTAAAAGCAGCTGGTGGATAGCTTAACTCGGATATTTTTGTTATTTAAAGTGATTTTTAGATATTAAAGATGATTTTAGTTATTCAGACAGGTTTGATTTCAATAATGACCAGTACAAAGGTTTATCTCAATAAGAAGTTTGCCTTGCTTCTGATGGTAGTTTCAAAATACCGTTTTTGGCCGAGATACACTTGCTTAATTTCGCAGGCAAACCCATGGTAGTAAGATTTGCTGTGTACATAGTAGAGGAGCAGCTAGTATTTAGTATGTACCTAGTATTGATAGCAAAAGTTGCAGGTTCAAATCCTGTCCACGGTAGAGTTTGCAAGTTTTCTAAAAAACGTAGGTACTAAATATTCATTGGACAACGAAAACTGTTTGTACATTTTTTTTATTCTAAATCAAATAACTCTGTTTCAAAATAGTGGACAGAACAGAACTAAATAAAACAGAGATCCATCCAATAGATTTTTATTTAAAGTTGAAAACCCCTATATAAGGTCTTGTGTTTTTTTTTGTTCCGTTTTACTAGCTTTTCGTTTAATATACATAACCATAATCCGTTACTTACTAATCTAATAGGTAATCGCACTGATCGAGAAACGAATTATTCTGATTGTGGATTCCTTGGAAGGCACATACATTTCTTCCTTCTTCTTCCAAATTTACACAATTTTGAGACCATGCAGTATATTCCTAACTCAAAGCAGGCAGTCGCGTAGTCAATAGGTAGGTACATAGTATAAAATGAAGCTACTATTTGCGTTTCTCTGTCTGTCGTAGAGTTCGCTGACTACGCAATGGATTTCGATGCGGTTTTGATAGATAGGGATATTTCCGAAAAAATGCCTTTTTTCCGTTTAAAAATGAGTTACGGGTAAAACCGGTAACAGGCCGCTAGTTCGATGTAACTAAATAAAACATTATTAACTGCAGCGCAGCAGCTTTAATCTTGTCAAGAATACCAACTTTAAATTGTTGTCTTAAAGTATCTAAAATTCTCTCCAAGATTCTAGATCAACGACGCACTCACTCCATATTACAGAGTGTAAGTAACGCATATATTTCACAAAGACAAATCCTAAGTGTTCTCTTGCCAAACTGCTTCGATCAATCTGTGCTTGCTTCAGCGTTTATGGTACAGAGCGAGGGAATGTTCAGAGAGATTCCTCTAAGTTCAAAATGAGGCCATTAAAACTCATCACACGAGTAGTGTTCACTTGACATTATGGCGCTATCAATCTGTGCTAGCGTCAGAGTTTATGCTTCAGAGCAAGGGAAAGGTTTAGAATGATTTCACGGATCGCGTATCAACTGCCAGTATCACTCTATGTTTCACAAAAAAATATTCGCAATCAGACATACCTAGAGTAGCGTGCGTGCACTTAGCCAATACTAAGTACGCCTGATACCTACTATTAGTAAAATAAAACATCTTTTTGTGCATTCTTAAACAATTTTTCCAGCGAAGAGTTAAAGGCTTCGCTATGTTTCATCCCAGAAACCCGTCTGAAAAATATCTTGGTCTAATGATTACTGCCATGCTTCTGCCAATACTTTGCGCCATTACGCTCATCTCGCTAGGAAGCATCAGCAGATTCATATCAGTCGGAGAAGAGGTGTAAAACGTAATTTTCCTTGAGCGTTTACGAGGAACGCCTGCTGTCCGTTCCCTAGATGATTATCCCTTATTCGCTTTTTACCGATCCCACGGAAAGAATTGGGTTGATGCTATTCTAAGGTGGCACAAATTTTTCTATACAATACCACAAATTTGCCTTTTATAATAACGTAACCCATTCATCCAATTTTCAGCCCGCACATACATACATATTTAATCTTCCCATTTTCCCAGCAGATTTTAAATCTTGCAGCTGACCTAAGATATTGCAGTTTCAATGTAAAATACTGGCTTCTACACACCGTCCATCCGGGCTCTGGCGAAATTTAAGGAAAAATTCCACAAGCGTTTCAGAGGAAAGATCCGTGTTTCCTTTTAAAATTGAGAAAATGTTAGCTTTAGTGATAGTAGCGGGGAAACCTTCGGTGAAACGACACATCTGATTCCGAATGTGAATATTTTTGTGGCTCTGAGATTTGTCAAGGACAATTATTTAGTTCTAGCACAAATTATGGAAACAGCACGCGGGGTGTCCTAGTACGTAATGCTTTAATTTATCTATATTTTTAACCCCTGACGAACAAACCGGAAGGGTGTTATAAGTTTCACGCGTGTGTATTCTGATTCTAAATGTAAATATTTTTGTGGCTCAGAGATTTGTCAAGAACAATTATTTAGTTCTAGCACAAATTAGAGAAACGGCACGCGGAGCGTTCTTGTACCTATGCTTTAATTTATACATTTTGTCTTACAGTTTTGTAAGCTAACTTTGTGTCACATCAATACACATTTCAGTAAAAGTTTACGTCAACGTTAATTGACGGAATTTAGGAGTTGTTAAATATGACATCAAAGATGTAAAAGGTTACCGATTTATACAAGGTGTCCCGTTAATAATGGATCAACGGCGTGTGAGAGATATTTGGCATCTATACGACCGACTTTTACTATGGGGTCATTTGCAATCTTCTATTTCGTAGAAAAATCTAAGATCTACTTAAGCAAAACGCAGATGGCCCTAGGTATAGTAATATACCTACGCATAAAATCAGTCGTATGCAGAGCATGGATTTTTTAGCTAAAAATGAACGTTGATATAAAGTATGGAATACGTATAGATACAAATACATTATATTATATGAGGTAGAGACGTACTTATTAGCCCGCATAACGTCCCGAATGTCAGTTAGAGATAACGTCTCTTTTGTTCACATTTCAATGTAACATTTGGCCTAAAATTAAAACGACATTTGAACGCTTTGAATGAATTTTACGTCGTCATTAAATTGTTCATAATTTCAAAGGAATATTACGATATCATTATACCTACCTATATTTGTTTGTGTACCAACATCAAAAGTACAAGCTTTCAATTATATATGGTATGGAGTAACAAAACAGGCATTTAACAAGCCACGAGGAGGTCACGGTATTCATAAAACTGAATGACTTTCTCCATGGAACATGGGTTGACGTGACCTCCCACACAAAATTGCCAATCAGCTGATGATTTCAAGACGAAAGTGAACAGGTATTATCTAGGCGAGCATGTTCCATCATCGTCTGCATCGTTACTTAACATGAGGTGAGATTGCGGAGTAATGCTTACCCATTATTTATATAAAGAAAATACAATGGGCGGTCCAGATTTTCATACAAATACTAAGGAAAAACGGTATAACTTGGTCCTACAAATGGGTAGGCGATAGTACTACAAACACCTACGTTGCACCCGTCTACCAGACGTGGTGAGCTACTAATGGAAAACACCCTCGAACGGATAGAAGCAGGGCCAAGGCTTTCAGTGGTCTAGCTTTTACCGGTACCAGCAATAAACAATACCACAAAATAGAGAATGTACAAAACTCTATACCCGGCCATTTATTTTACCTACACTATAGGGTTGATACCTTTTATATCTGAATTTTTGAAATGCGGTACCTGAGTAAAACATACTTAGGTACATTACAGATGTGACTCTCTGTATGCGGTACCTGGGTTAAACATACTTAGGTGCATTACAGATATGACTCTCTGTATTAGGCGGCCGCCAATACTTACTTTATGACAATACCATTGTTTTATAGTGAAGCTGTTACCTACTAATCTGATAAAAACTACTACATTAGAACGTTCATCACACACCTTTCTTTTCCCGCAAATATGTCTTCCTCTTCTCTCGTGCCGTGACAACAATTGCAAGTTGCAGAAATTGTGCACATTTCTTTGCGCTCCATAGCACCGCTACTTACCACCACTGCAGTGAATTAGTTAGGTTTAGAATAGCGTCACTCCATTTGTGCCTAATGTGTCATAAAAAGCAACAAAGCAATTATCAGCAGCATTCTCTGCTCCAGCATATTGCACTTTCTTTTCGAGTGGGACACCGAGTTGTTCAACGACCCGATGAACCCTGGTGTCAGAGTTTTTCAACCGCCTACTGCAAGTAGCAGGCCTCTGACATGCTTGTGTAACGACCGCCATCATAGACAGCAACCGGGACCGGGACCGACGGCTTAACGTGCCCATTCGAAGCACGGAACCATCTTACTTGCGGACAATCAGGTGGTTCAGCCTGCAATGTCCTAACCAGACTGGGATCAAATTCACAAAGTGATAAATATCAACTTTGTGAGTGACCCCACCGGGAATTGAACCCGGAACCTTTGCGTGGCAGGCAGGCATACTAACCACTGCGCCACATCGGTTGTCATATTGCACTGCTTTGCATCATCAACCTGCTTGCCAAGCGTGGTGAGTTACCTTTTAACATACTCAAACGTGTTGAAGCAGGCTCAAGTCCAGCAGTGGTCTTTTTCCTTGCCAGCAATAACCAATACCATTATTTTATAGTAAATTTGTTAACAATCTGATAACAACTACCAGATTAGAACGTTTTTTACACACACCTTTCTTTTTCCGCAAAAATGTCTTCCTCTTCTCTTGCGCCGTGACAACAATTGCAAGTTGCAGGAATTGTGCACATTTTTTTGTGCTTCATAGCACCGCTACTTACCACGCCACCACTGCAGTTAATTAGTTAGGTTTAGAATAGCATCACTCCATTTGTGGCTAATGTGTCATAAAAGGCAACTAAGCAATGACTAGCAGCATTCTGTGCTCCAGCATATTGATTGCACTGCGCTCATCAACCTGTCTGCCAAGCGTGGTGAGTTACCTATTAACTTACTCAAACGTGTTGAAGCAGGCTCAAGTCCAGTAGTGGTCTTTTTCCGTACCAACAATAACCAATACCATTGTTTTTTAATAACTACTACCACATTAGAACGTTTTTCACACGGTCATCTTTCTTTTTCCGCAAAAATGTCTTCCTCTATTCTTGCGCCGTGACAACAATTGCAAGTTGCAGAAATTATGCACATTTCTTTGTGCTACATAGCACCGCTACTCACCACCTCCGCAGTTAATTAGTTAGGTTTAGAATAGCGTCACCCCATTTGTGCCTAATGTGTCATAAAAAGCAACTAAGCAATTATCAGCAGCATTCTCTGTGCCAACTGCGCTCATCAATCTGCTTGCAAAGCGTTTTCAGTTACCTATTAACATACTCAAACCTGTTGAAGCAGGCTCAAGTCCAGCAGTGGACTTTTTCTTGTACCAGCAATAACCAATACTTATTTTATTAGTTAAGCTGTTACCTACCAATCTGATAACACACAGTCACCTTATGGCGGCAATAATACCTTTCTTTTCCCGCAAAAATGTCTTCCTCTTTTCTTGCGCCGTGACAACAATTGCAAGTTGCAGAAATTTTGCACATTTCTTTGCGTTCCATAGCACCTCTAATCACCACCACTGCAGTTAATTAGTTAGGTTTAGAATAGCGTCACTCCATTTGTGCCTAATGTGTCATAAAAGGCAACTAAGCAATGACCAGCAGCATTCTGTGCTCCAGCATATCGCACTGCGCTCATCAACCTATATTAACATACTCGTGTTGAGGCAGGCTCAAATCCAGCAGTGGTCTTTTCCCGTGCCAGCAATAACCAATACCATTATTTTATAGTTAAATTGTTACCAATCTGTTAAAAACTACCCCATTAGAATGTTTTTCACACAGTCACCTTTCTTTTTCCGCAAAAATGACGTTTTCTCTTCTTGTGCCGTGACAACAAATTGCAACAGTTGCAAAATTGTGCACATTTCTTTGCGTTCCATGACACCACTACTCACCACCTCTGCTGTTAATTAGTTAGGTTTAGAATAGCATCACCCCATTTGTGTCTAATGTGTCATAAAAAGCAACTAAGCAATTATCAGCAGCATTCTCTGTGCCAACTGCGCTCATCAATCTGCTTGCCAAGCGTTGTCAGTTACCTATTATCATACTCAAACGTGTTGAAGCATGCTCAAGTCCAGCAGTGGTCTTTTTCCGAACCAGCAATAAACAATATCATTATTTTACAGTATCCTATCCTAATTGTTTTATACTACAACATTAGAACGTTTTTCACACGGTCACCTTTCTTTTCCCGCAAAAATGTCTTCCTCTTTTCTTGCGCCGTGACAACAATTGCAAGTTGCAGGAATTGTGCACATTTCTTTGTGCCGTGACAACTTAATAAACATTCCGTGCCACCGCCACTCGCCACCTCTGCGTTTTACGAGGCGGGTTTGTTTAATTCTCTTTTTTTGAAATCTATGTCTCTGAGTAGAGGTTTTCATTTACAAAGTACAGGTTATATGGTTTTAGTTTTGCTTTGAAGCGCTTTTAATATAAAATTTTCACATTATGGCCGGTCATAAAACATAGCCAAATCCTTTGATACATGATTTTGTGTTCTAACGAAACATGTTGCGCCGATCCCAACTGATTTGGGATATATAAGGGCAAGAAGATGATGATGATGATATAGGTAGGTACTTAACATGATGATCGCAGAAGGCAGAAGGTTCCGGGTTCACTTCCCGGTGGAGTCATTCACTTTGTGAGCTTATTCCTAGTCTGGCTGGACCACCTGATTGTCCATAAAGCAAGTTGGTTTCGTGCTTCGGAGGGCACGTTAAGCCATCGGTCCCGGTTGCTGTCTAGGATCACGTAGACGGCGGTCGTTACGCAACCTCGTCATAGGCCTGCTATTTGGAGTAGGCGGTTGAAAAACTCTGACACCTGGGTTCATCGAATCGTTCGGCGACTCGGTGTCCCGCCCGAAATAGAAAAAGAAGTATACTTATCCCTAAGCCATACTTTGTTTATTGTTTTAACAGTAATTTCATTCCAGCATAGGCTAGCGATTAAATCGCCATAGCGGTTTGAACACAGATGGGGCCGTTTCAATTTACGCTGTGGTTTTATATCTCGTTCCGGTGCACCTTCCAATTGGACGACAACCTTTCTGATTGACTTTTTTTTATTTGTGAAACGGAATAAAGTTTATTTTGCAAAAATTGGTTTCGGATTGAGTGGCGTGCGTTTGATAGCATCTAAAGGGATTATGATATATTGGGGATATGTTACAGTATTTGGTGTGGTCAGGACGAAATTAATTTTAAACCACCTGTTGGGCTACTATGGCTGAACATATTTTATACTTTCATTAATGCGTTTTTGATTAATTTTTGTAAGAAAGTTTTAATTACAAGAAATTCACCCTCATATCACATCACAGAGGCCGAAATGGTGGCGCAGGTACTGGGCAACCCTGCGTTTTCCAGAATTACATGTCTGTGGAGAGAAAACTTCATCCGCGTCACGCGGACACCAACACGGGAAGAGGCAGTGACCGGATAGCGTGTGGAAAGTCATGCCGCTCCCGTAGCGGCTTATATAATCATAAGAAGTTTTGCTTCAGACACTAAGTGAATCGTTTGTCACAGAGGTATGAGCCCATACATGATGAACATCACATCAGTCTATAGCAATCCATTGCAGGATGTAGGCCTCTCTCAGGGTACGCCATAAGGCACGATTTCCCGTTTTCGGCATCTAGTCGCTTCCAACTGACCCTTTAAGTCATCGGTTCATCTGGCATGAAGATGTCTAACATTACGCTTGGCAAGAATACAAAAAAGAAAATGATGATTTTTAAAAACCTTTACAAAAACCAATATGGCGTCTGGCCGAAAAAAGTCTGTTGAAAAAATTAGCCAATTACGGGCGGACACCTTCACAATGTGTGGTTGTCCTGGAATTAATTTCTTTCAACCTTTTTTTTTTACTTTAACAAGATAGGATTTACGGGTTAATTTACGATTTATTTTGTTAATAAAGGTTCAAGAGGAAAACGTTTTTTTTTTGTTTGATAAAAATAAATACAGGCATTATTTCAGGGCTACGAGGTTACGAGGATACATTTTACACAAAATTACTACATTCAGAAAACCGATTTATAACGATATCACTTGCAAAGAGAAACAACGCAAATGGCCTTACAGGGCCCAACACACTGTGTCCAAATGTGCGGCCTCTCATACAATCCCATACGATACAACGTCATAGCGTGATCACGTGTACGTTACGCATACGGAGGCGGTATGTACCGCGCTTTAAACGTACGTTTTCTAAAACTAAATTCGCTCTATTTACCTAAAATTTGGCTGTAGAGCTTTGCACAGGAAAAGAAATATCACCGCTTACAAACAGAAGTTCCCAAAAATAAAATCTATTCTTAGCTTGTAAACTGTAGGGTACTTTTATTTAATTTACCCTATTTTCCGGGCAGAGGGCCATCACAGACCCATTACCCCAAAAATACGCGCCCGAAATGAATGAAAGCAACATTTTACGTTCCTTTCTACGCTGTTGACTGGACACAGGCAGTTTATTCAGGCTTACGTCAGCGTGGCAGCCCGGGATAATAGCTCTAGCTAAAATGTACTTTTTTACTCTTTTTTTCGATACGTAGATACCTACGATTCTGTACAACCGATGTGGCGCAGTGGTTAGTATGCCTGCCTGCCACGCAAAGGTTCCCGGTTCAATTCCCGGTGGGGTCACTTACAAAGTTGATATTTATCACTTCGTGAATTTGTTCCCAGTCTGGTTATGACATTACAGGCTGAACCACCTGATTGTCCGCAAGTAAGATGGTTCCGTGCTTCAGATGGGCACGTTAAGCCGTCGGTCCCGGTTGCTGTCTATGATGGCGGTCGTTACACAACCATGTCAGAGGCCTGCTACTTGCAGTAGGCGGTTGAAAAACTCTGACACCAGGGTTCATCGGGTCGTTTAACGACTCGGTGTCCCACGCGAAAAGATGAAGACGATTCTGTAAAATTCCGTAAACTCTTACCGAATAATTTACCTTGTTCCAATACTTTTTATACACCATTGGTCATAATCGTATAAATAAATACAGTAAAAAACACGTCTGGCTGAACATTTTGGACTTCGTAGCAGTCTTGTGTGCTTGCAATGACCCCATAACCAAGTAGCATGAGAACCATTT
Organism: Phthorimaea operculella; assembly: GCA_024500475.1. Taxonomy (NCBI): domain Eukaryota; kingdom Metazoa; phylum Arthropoda; class Insecta; order Lepidoptera; family Gelechiidae; genus Phthorimaea; species Phthorimaea operculella. Next base: position 2,353,827 of record JANFCV010000019.1, on the reverse strand, counting down.
TATTGCATTGTAAATCAAACTAATAGTAATTTTATTCGTTACGAACACAGCGTAAAACGGAACCTGTGACAAAAATATGGCTGTCGCCTGCCAGCTTTCTCTGAGCAGCCATTTTTCTGATTGGTAAATGTCAAATACGTACGTCGATTAAAACTACACCCAGTGGCAAGGGTGCAATCTCTCTAATGCTATTTACTTTTAAATACGAGTCTTCTCAAATAAAAAACGGAATCAATTCCACGCACGTTATAATTTTCACTTTATTTTTATTGCCTGCTTGAGCGACTACCACAACATACAGGGAACTTGAAAAAGAAATAAAAATTCAAACGTTTCCCATCGCGTATGGAACGAGACGAGTGCTTAGGGATGTTTCCGACATTGGTATTCGTAGAATATTCTAGCAAAAAATAAATAATATTTGAAATCACTTTTTCTAGAAAATCTTTTCCAAGCTATACAGACACGCACTTAAATTGATAGTACGACATCCTTTACTTAAGTTTTTCTTATAATCGGAAAAAACACTAACAAACCGACGCTCCCTACGTATACTAGTCAAAGTGAAAGAAAATGCTAACTGCACTGGTAAGTGCATTAGAATGTACAAATTAAAACGCATCTACTGGCATTTATTTTTTTTCTAAATTCAGTGTAGTTTAGATTTTAATTCAGCCACAAACTATTCTATCTGCATTCTAAGTGCACCAAGACTTCTAAAAGTATTCAAACTGCCGCTTATCATAGTGTACCTTGTTTGCAACTTTTTTAACTCGCACGAATACTACGACATCTGGCAGTACGAACATTTTTTGCTGGGGCACGACACAATGATGGTTAATACCTAATCAAGATATATTAGCGTTCTTTTAGCTTCATTAATCTGGAATTTCCTTTAAGTTCCAAGTTTTGTTCTAAAACAACGTACACAATTCCATCTACCAGATTGAATAGTATTCGTTTTAACGTCTGAATTAGTAATCAATGTACACTATTCGATCTGGTACATAGAATAGTGTACGCCATAAATTTATAGAATAATAGAAACACATAGTATTCTATCTGGTAGATCGAACAGTTTATTTTTGTTGCCTGAAGTCACGAAGCTATTCTAACTGGTAGATGGAATAGTAGACCTACATCGCGTTTGCTGATAAAATGAGATTTAATTGAATACATTGTAAACCATACATCGTACTGAAGAATTTGGAACGGAGAAATGAAAAATTGAATAAAGAATGATGAATTCTTATTTCATTTTCAATTAATGCAAACTGCTCAGATCACACTATGGCTATATAGAACATGGTAAACCACAGGGAAGGCCTTAGCTCAGTAGTGGAATCTGTTAACCCTTAACTGCTTAAGAGCAAAGTCAAGACTTGGTTCCAAAATATTATATATTTGTAAATTGGCACCCGCCACAGTGTGCCATCTTTTTTTCTGTAATATTAATGAGTTTACAATGTTGCCGGTATAAGGCTAAGTAATTATTTGCCCACTATAATAAGACGAAAACATAAAAGGAAACAATTAAAAAAAAAACGTTTTCAGCAGATACTATACTTGCCGGCGAGGAACTTATGGCTGAAATCTCTGAAGACCACCAAGAGCAGTGGGTTAATTTGGCCGAATCTGTGGGTCATGTCCTACAATAGTAAAAAGGCTTGGGACATACTTCGAAAGTGGACTAGTGACCCTAACACGGCAACACAACCTGGCCCCGTTACTGCGAACCAGGTTGCCCACCAGCTGCTTCTTAACGGTAAACCTGGTCGCGGGGGTGGTATCCGTCGACCTAAGTGCAGCTTACGACACCGTCAATATTAAGCGTCTGCTCGGAAAATTGACGACGTACATAAACGGCCAACTTTTTGTTGCTATCCTAAGCAAAATGCTGAGTAACCGCCGGTCCCAAGTGAGCTTGAACTCTGAAAAGAGCAGACGGCGAGCACAAAATATGTCTTCCACAGGGTAGTGTTCTCGCACCTACACTGTTTAACAACACCAATAACCAACCCCACACCATCCTGCAACTAACCGGTTTATCAACGCGGGTGATCTCGCTTTGACATGCCAGCGAAAACATAAACCCCTTAAAAACTGAATCATCCGTGGTTCACCTCTGTAATCGAGAATCAAACAAAGAGTTTGATAGTAAGTGGTATCGTGTAGCAATTCAACATAACAACGCGCCTAAATATCTAGGCACCACTTTGGACCGGATACTAACTTTTAAAGAAAACGGCAATAAGTTGAAGTCTAAAGTAAGTGCCCGTAATTGCCTTCTAAAAAGACTCACCACCACCAAACGGGGCGCCTCTGCACATGTACTTCGCACCAGCAGTCTGGCTTTGTCTTTTTCGGCTCCTGAGTACGCAAGTCCGGTTTGGGCTCGCTCCTAACATTCGAGCCAGGTAGATGTTGCCCTGAACGAATCCTGTCGGATAGTGACGGGCACACTCAAGCTGACTTCACTGTCCCACCTGTACTCGCTAGCTGGGATAGCCCCACCTAACGTCCGCCGATATGCTGCCTGCTGTGTCGAGAGGGTAAAACCAACGGAGGACCCCAGACATCCGTTGCATAACCACGTTCCGCCACCACTGTGACTTAAGAGGCGAAAAAGCTTTATGAGTGACCCTTATTCCGGCACAAATGGGGCACCTGTAATAAGGTTGGAACAATGGATGATAAGGTACCCTCCTGACGCGTCCCAACTCCCACCAGCTGAATATCTCCCACCTGGTGGCGACCTTCCGTGGGCAGTCTGGAAGTTACTCAATCGTCTCAAGCTGCCACGCAAACAGAGTAAAGTGGGGATTTTCAGCCAATGTTAGGTGTGGTTGTGGCGCCGTCCAAACCATGGACCACCTGCTGCGTTGCCCCAATTGTCCCAACTCCAAGACCTAAAAGAGGCCAACCCAATCTACCTAGACTGGGAGATAGCGTTAAGTTCACCATAGTACAGCTGTACATTATGTTAAATAAATAAATAATTAATTCAATCAGTCTTTGGGAACGACGCAGTCGTAAAATTAACTCAGGTTTTACTATCACACCAATGTGAACCCAAATAAAGCCGTTTAATAAAAAATAACCTGTCCTATAGTAGACAATATTTAGTCAGTACCAAATTGATACAAAATAGAATAGTATTCATAAATCGATTCTTTTTTTGCAACAACGTATATAATTCTATTTACAAAAAAATTAGATATCTGCGTATTTACTACATAAATATATATATTTAAGGATTAAAACTTAAAGAATAATGTAAAATTACCGATTATTATAACTAGTGTTAAATTTTCATGTGAAATAAATGGCAGAGTTGAGCCCGAGGTATATGAGTCTATGGCACATCGAATAGTATGTCCAATATAATCGGATAATATTTCGAAGAATACTATTCTATGTGGTAAATAGAATAGTTTAACCAAAAAATTGCTGCTATACCAAGCCACGTATAGTATGCTATGTGGCAGTTCGAATAGTATACGCGTATGTTGGAACATTGACTTGATCTTTCAAATATTCTATCTACAATAAAATCCAAAAATAAGCAAAATTATTTAAATATTAAGATGACATTCATAAAAATATTGTTTGAAGTTCACACTGTATGAATTTCAAGTTCGTAGGTAAATTACAAAAAAAGTTGTGACTCTTCTACGGTTTTTCGGCTCTCCTGTAAAGTAGCTATTTTTCAGTTAGCATAATGTACGTAGTGAGCGTCGAAACCTAGGTAAAAATACTCGTATAACCTCAAAGGAAGAAAGAACAATATTTCGATTCGAACATTATATTCGTATCGTTGGATTTAGTTCTCTACAAATAGGCATATTGATTCCTACAGAGAATTAAAACAATGGTCAAAATTTATTTTTCCAAACTATCGATGATTCTGTTTTAAGTGAGAGCATACCCAAAATTTTTGGCGTCTATAAAATTGTAAATGACTGGACAAATTACCTAACTATTGTAGAAGAAGAAGAAACTAATATTTTTTCTATCATTCGTATCTATCAAACTACGATGATCGATCATAGCATTCGAGCCATCACTAGCAAGGCAGTCGCGTCTAAATTTTTCATCCCACTGAGTGCTTAACCAAATTGGAGGCGAGCCCAATTTTGCTGCTATAAAACTCTTGAGCAAAATTGAATTTGAACAGACATAAAATTCGGTGAGGTCGAAATGCTGTGAACGTTGTGGGAGTTGGGAGCATCATTATAGGCGACGTCCTGCCCAGAATGGAAGAAATGTATATGTTCTAAAGACTAAAGAAATACAGATGTAGTGTACGCATACCTGTTTGGATGATTTTAGGGAGTTCGTCCAAGTTTCAGGGAAGTTGAGTCATAAGTTGCGGATTGACAAGCGTAGTGCTGCGTTTATAAAGAACGCTGCCAATCATTCTCAAGATTATACTTATGTTGTGGACTCTATACAATATTATGTTTATGCTTGCAACATTATTATTGCATTTAAAGCTACTATTTTAACTATTAAGAAAACAAAGTGGTCTACATTATCTTATCTACCTACTAAAACTTTTCTTAACAAATTGTATTGAATGGTGGGTTTAGTTAAACGTCCTTAAAGTCTCTCATTCAAAAATCAACTTTGCTTCTTACACAAAAACAAAGAAATTCAAATAAAAGCTCAAAACAATGGATCGTGGGACAGCATTTTTTTCAAAGAATTTACGTCGCCTTAGTACGATCGTCCTCTAATTGAAAAAGTTTTAGAGGGCAAATCGAGAAATGGAGAACTTTTGAATTTGTTCAGCGATAGACCCCATAGGGTCTTAAGACATCGCTGTAAAATAAATATTTATAGATGTGAGTTTGAGAGCTGCTGCTTGCAACAAATTGTGATTCTGTCTAGCACATGTCAGAAATGGGAACCAAAAACTTTGTATGTCTTCTTTTCAGACGTACCTATATGAAAATGAAAAGCTAAGCCCATAAACCCAATGGTGATAAACCAAATGAATTTATCTTATTTTACTTTTATTTTATACGTACTTGGTTTACAGTCTGGTATAGTCATTGTGGTTTTTTTAGCCAGCAAGCAAACTGACATCATGTGAGAGCCGCATGGAGATGTAGCGTCGTATGCAGTGTAAGGGGCTAACTCCACAGGTGAGACGAAAGATATAAGTAAGACATGTGGAGGTATCCCCTTGACGACGGAAACGCAAGACATGTGACATCGCGTCTTTCGAAACCATTTCAACCAAGTCAGAAGCCTTCTCCTATAAGTGATTGAGAACTCTGACGCTAGGGTCCATCAGATCGTTCGACGATTTATTGTCCCACATGAAACGAAAAAGACTACACACCTACACCTTGGGATACGATGATAATTTCTTCACGAATGTGTAACCTTCCCTCTTTCTCTGTCAGTGCGCTCAACGAAGCGCAAATTGTTTTTGTTTGTTTCTCGTCTCGATCTAGAAACGTTTTATCCTCTATTTGTGATGCTGTTACACGAATGAAATAAACCTAGTTACAAAATGCGCATTATAATTTATTAGATTCTATTTAGTTATCAAACTTAGCAAGGACAAGCGTTTACTAATGTTCTAGGAAAATGGATAGCGGTTCCTGAGGTTTTTACGGTTTTTATAGAAAAAAATGAGGTCACAAAATCGTTTGTCAAATCCGGATATCGGCACACGACTTATCATCAAATTGTTGCTGTCACAGACATAGAGTAACGCGGATTTTCCATCCCTCCGGTTACGGGTTTTCATTTGTACGGTGGCTGTCATAAACCGCAATATCGTCACAAACTAAGGAAACGTCGCGCGGGGCCCCTTTACAGATGGCTCATTCAGTACTATACGATTTTGACAGTTACTGACTTTAACTGGAAATAGTAATCTCAGGGAAAGTTAACTAAGAAGGTAGTTGACACGAACGTCACATTACTTGGATTTAAAATTGGGTCAGAATCATATGACGTTCTAAGTAGGTATATCAGATTTTTCTGTTTTAATATTTTTATACTTCGAGATTTTCGACACTAGCAACCCTTGCTCTGTAACAAGTGTCAATCGCGAAAATCCAAAATAGGGCCGAGTGAACATTCTGTAAACTCTCTATTTTGTGATATCGCCCTGTGCGAGTACGATTCGCCATATAAGTAGGTATATAATGCCTTTTCTTCACCAAAACAGCCCAAATCCCAATTAGAGATGCAGCACGCGGGGCGCCTTTACAGATGGCTCACTCAGTACTAGAGACGATTTTACTTTTTTTAGAAACTGTATACCTACCTATTAATAATTACGTAACCTAAATCAAAATTAGATTTACCCGTTTCTGCCTGCCTATAGACCAAACAAATTAATCCACGTCTATCAACAAAGACACATATGAATAGAAATCAGCTTTGTCGTATTATTACCTACAGATTTTTCAAACTGCGTAGGATAAGTTGTGCAACTATGAAGTTGATTTTCTACCATACATCAAGACATACTCTTTGGATGGAACAATTGGACCAATTGCAAATTATTGCTGAGAAATTGTACTTTCAAGAACTTTTCTATCAAGCAAAGAGACAACTAGAAATATTCAAAGTTAGCGTTCCTTGTGAAATAGTAGGTACCTACACCTTGCACTGCACTCATCAATCCAGCAGGATAAGAGATCATAGAGAGCATAGCTAAGGCAGCTGTTATTATTAGTTAGTAGGTACTTATTCTTTGGCATATGAAAAAAAATGTATTTAATCTAGGGTAAAGTACGGATAGATGCGCACCTTTTGGAAAATGCTCTATAACTCAATAATTAAGAACTTATTTACAAAATTATCTTTACAGCTTAAAGGATTAACCTTTAATCTTTCATTAAATCCCTAATTCATGAATTTATTTTTTATTGTTTTGTTGTAAATCCAGTTTTACTTGACCTCTTGAAAAAGGGATAGTCGCGCACCCGCACGGATAGTTGCGCAGCACTAAAAAATCATGGGGGTATCCCCCCTTGCGCTTTGAAGATTACCTAGGTGACTTACTATGAAATTTGTACTTTATTTAAATCAAACCAATTTGAAATTAATTTGATTAAATACTTATTTTAAAAATCGAATAGGCCTCCGAACCTTAATATTATTACTATTTCGAAAGTTATTGAGTGCTAAGTCATTATTTCAGTAAAAAAATTGTATCAACGCGTAGGTAGCATAAAAATGTATGTTGAACAACGTCCATATCTAGACTGTAATTTAGAAGCATTTTATCCATCTGCAACATACTAAAATAAACAAAAACATCAATCTTCGCAACTATCCCCCAAAGCGCAACTATCCGTCCAAAAAACCTGCGCAAATATCCTTTTTGGTACGGATAGTTGCGCATTTAATTAAAAAAATAATGATTTGATATTTTGGAATAATTAATAAATGGGCACATACTTTATAAAGTAGTGCATATGAGGAAATAAAAATGTGAGCGATTCTACAATCTTGAGAAAAGATACCCGAAAAACAAAATGTGCTAAAATAATTTCGACGTCCGGTTTGACCACGCTACCGAAGATTTTTGTTTAAACTGGCGTAAATTGTGCAATTACTCCAATAATTATCGTGGTACTTGGGCTTTCAGGAGGAAGACTACTATGTTTTAATGAGCAATAGTGCTGAAATTCACTAGAACATAGTGTTTTCGAAACCTGCGCAACTATCCCAACGGTGCATCTATCCGTACTTTACCCTAAATTGCCACACATGTCACATTTAAATTAATTAAGACACATGCTGATTCAGTTATGTGTTATGTCTGACGAAGAATCGTAACGACTCCAATGCGGGTATGTGCAAATTAAATACGTCTCAGCAATGGGCGAAAATGTTAGTCGTTCTAAATTTAAATTCGACGCGTCAACGCCACGCCGAGTGAAGAGTGGCGACGTCGCACGAGAGCACGAGATGTCGGATTAAATCTTAACGTGAAAATATTAAACAAATAGTTTTTATATTGATATTGGCTGAGACTGAACCCTGTTGTCGGAGTTATTAGGCCTTTGACATGGTTGTAATTTGTTCGCTGTCTATCAATATCAATAAGTAGGCACGTAGTTTAAAATGAAGTCGTTCTTTGCGTTTCTGTGTGTCTGTTGTGGGTTTTATTAACTTGACACGCAATACATTTTGATGCGGTTTCTTGTAATGCATAAAGTGATACAAGAGAAAAGTTCACTACATATAACACTTGCAGAGAAAACGGTCTAATAAATTGACAAAGTGATAGAATATCAACATTGTGATCACTAAAACCGGAGCAGAGACCAAATCGCAAGAGCACGGACGCAAACAACATACATACATTTATCACGCCAATATCCCATATGGGGTATTTAGAGTGTAAACGGTTGTAAAAACAACACGTCTGACAGAAGTTTTAAGAGTCAGAAGGCTCTGTATCACCATAGTAATGGCAGGATGTCAACCAGTCGCCTAAGATACACATCAACTCTCAAAGTCTTTAGTTGCATCTTACTACACCCAAGGGAATATGGGGTGATGCAATTATATTCCTGAACCATACGGCAAACAATTGAGTTAAAAACATTGTGTCACTTAAACGATCCGATTGGAAATCTCGTGAAAAACTCGGATGAACATTAAAAGACACCAAGATATTCGGGATCAGGGATGTTCATAAATGTTTGAAACCACGTCACTGGTAGTGATGTGACTTTAGGAACAAAGAAACGATTTTATAACAAGTGATGAATCTACACGTCACTCAGAGAGCTAGGAAAGTTCTATGTTAGCGGGATCTCGGTAAATTATTAGGTCAATGAGATTATTTGTAAAATATAAATATGAAGTAATTTGTTGGTGCAAATACGTACCCTAAACTAATTTTTCGTTGTTTCTTGGAAATCAGAAAATTAGATTTTAAAGTAGGTAATCGATTAATTTAAATCATTTTTTCTATTATAATAAGATTTTAATACATTAACGGTTACAATGTTACTACAAAAAAGAGATTATTAAAAATCAGTATGTTTTGGAAGATTATCGATTTCTTCACATCCCTACAGGCAACCCTCGCGAAAATCTCCTGTATTACATATTTATCGGAAAGAAGGTCGTGAACTTTCGCAACTTTTTTCAGGCGAGAGTCAAGCGCAGAATCTAAAGTTTTCCAGCTAATCCTCACTAGAGTACGACATTAAATTTATGAGTTTAGATTATTCTTTGGGATAAAAAAAATATGATTTGGTCAACGTGAAATTTTGGTATTAGTTTGTCAAATTGCAGTAGTTACACAAATCGGAAACATATAGCGCACGCGCTGCACCGAATCGCGTTTTTTAATAGCCAGAAAATATACCGGGAGTAACGGAAAGGGTATAAGAAGCCGAAAGGAGGTCAAGGTACTAATGAAACTGAACAACTTTCCCCAAAGAACATGGGCAAAATATGAAAAAAATTTGGACCTCCCATTCAAAATCGCCGATCAGCTAGTTGGTTTACTATGGGAGGTCCAAATTATTTTTCATATTTTGACCCATTCCCATGGGGAAAGTTGTTCAGTTTCATGAGTACCTTGACCTCCTTCCGGCTCCTTCCGGCTTGTTACCCTTTCCGTTACTCCCGGTATAATAATTTTGATATTCTTCTACTTTGAGATTTTTGTCAGTACCCTGGTTATGTAAAAATTGACGATCGCAAAAATCCTAAATGGGGTCGAGTGAACTTTCTGTAGGTGTAGGTATAGTCTCTATTTTGTGAAACGACTGCCTTTAGCGTTTAGAATAACATCAATAGCCGGTTATAGCTATTCGGATTGAGCCAGGAAGCTGAAAATTGGTATGAAGGTACTTCTTGACCTACTGGTCAAAATTAAAGATGGAGCCCAGCGGGCACTACCTATTCCTCCTTACCGGGGCCAGCTGAGCTCCATATATATTTTTGACTAGCTGCCCGTCAGCGGTTTCACCCGCTGCAACCTATTATTCCGCAGGAGAAAAGCATTATTCGCCAAGAGATGTCGCTGTTAGTTTTCGGCAAAAACGTTTAAAACGCGAATCGGCTCAGTCACACCACCTATTTCAAAAATATTGGAAAATGCGTGATCCCGTGGGAATGAGACATTTTTCCGTGGTAAAAAGTATCCTATGTGTTATTCCAGATGCCCTTTCAATATTTCTGCAAAGTTTCATGTCAATATAATCAGCCGTTTTAGCGTGATGTCGTAATAAACACACACACAAACATCCGCCTTTATAATATTAGTAGGATTAAAAAGTACCTACCTACATGCCGACTTTCAGCTTCCTGGTCCAATCCGAATATCTTTGACGTTAATCTCTACACTACTGCATTTGACAGTACGGCGTAGGGTGATAGGCGCACTCTATAGCTTTCATACCTAAATATACTTTGAGAATCGGAGGTACAACTGCCACCAATAGCGGCCATCTTTTTTCCATATCACGATCGAGTGGTCGAACGTTCGACACCACAATATCGCCTCTTTGTAAGAGAAGACAATGGCGTAACCACGGATAGAATGAAATTCCTGTTCTGTTTCCAAATTCCATTCCCAGTAAGGTTTCAGATTATATGGCAGACTAGTGGCGCTTCCAAATAGGAATAAAACGAATTTAAACACGATATTTCTTCTTACCAAGTGTTTATTTAACAACTCACTACAAGAATCTAACTCGGCGTGAAAGGGACAAAAAAATTTTTTATTCATCTGCAAGCTGCCAAAAAGCAAATAAATGCTTGGAAAGAAAAGTGCATTTTATAGTCCCACAAATGTTCATTATTTTTCGTATGGACTTGGTTCCATCGGGACACATTCCTTTGTACATTAAATAATTTTGTTAGGTTATGGCGAGGAACACACGCAACGTCAGTTTGTGCGTCGTTCATTCGATTCTCCACCCTACCTGCATATGAATACGGTTTGTGTCAAACGGCATCGCACAACGCTGCGTTGTCTGTCAAATCGTTTGACATAAACCGTATTCGTATAAAAATAAGGTGGAAAATCGAACAAACGACGCACAAACCGACGTTGCGTGTGTTCCTCGCCTTTGTTAGGCACGTTGCCGTGCTGTGCCAGTTTAGAATACCATCACCTCAATTTTACCCGTGGGTGTCGAAAAAAGCGAATATGGGTTTAACTATCCAGGGAATGGGCAACAGGGTTCCTTGTGAAATAAAAATCTTAAAAATCGCCAAGCCGCCTGCCAAGCGTATGGCTCCTCAGAAAGTGAGGCCCTTATCCAACAGCGTACTTTTGCAGCAGTAAAAGTAAAGGTAGAGCACATTCGCTCAGAACCGATCATTCTTTGTACCTGTTGCCTTGGCCTGCACCGCCGCTCGTCCACTTAGGAGGATAGTGACATCAAAATCAAGTGCAAATGTACGCGAACGCGGCGACCTTTGTGTCGGCGGCGACCTCCTTTGAGAAACGCCCGCACGCGCCTAGGTGGCAGGTACAAAGAATGATCGGTTCTGAGCGAACGTACTTTATATTAGATATTTTAGCGGCTAACACACGGCGCTAGTTTCGCTAATGTAGCTCCTCACGACACGTACCGGATACAAAACACGACCCAGTTCGGATACGAAGATTTGCGTGAAAGGTGAAATACGAAGCTACACGCTAGGTTTGCTTACGTGAAATTTAATAAAAGAACAGCTACGTGCTGTCTGGTTATTTTCGTTTTTTAGCGAGATTTGTGAACGAGTTTTCGTGAATTCACAGTTGCTACTAAAAAAAATATTTATAGTGAACCTAAAGGGACAGATAAAGACCCAAATAATGAGACTGGTACAAGTAGTGACAAAACAAGAGAACTTACCTTATGGCGTACCCTAAAATAAGCTAACGTCTAGCAGCGGAGTGCTCTAGTCTGATGTGATCCGAAGAAAGTCGCAAATAATAGAAAGAAAATCTAATAATCTGTTTTAGCTAAAAAACGAAGGGATACCTAGATTTCAATTCTATTAGTCACTGAACAGCGAAAAAGCTTCATATTCGGCTGAAATGCGTTGCATGTAACCGCATAAATGACACTACATGACCACAGGAATGGCTTTCTATGGCGTCCGTTCAGTCGCATGATCCACTTACGTGCAGTGTACAGCTACGCGTGGCGAAGTGGTGAAAACGCTAACTAGTTACCTACAGTAGTGCGAAAAGTGACATATGTAGCGTGATTATTAACCAATAAAACATGTTTATAATTTATAGGCCTTTTGTTTCATTTTCATGTGTGAAGCAATACATTCGACTGAAATGCGTTGCATGTAACCGCATAAATGTCACTTTACATGGCCACAGGGATGGCTTTCTATGGCGTCCGTTCAGTCGCGTGATCCACTTATAGCAGTGTGCAGCCACGCGTCGTGAAGTGGTGAAAACGCTAACTAGTTACCTACACTAGTGCGCAAAGTGACTTAAGTGGCGTAGTTATTAACCAATAAAAAATGTTTATAATTTATAGGCGTTTTGTTTCATTTTCATGTGTGAAGCTTTACATTCGACTGAAATGCGTTGCATGTAACCGCATAAATGTCACTTTACATGGTCACAGCACAGGGATGGTTTTCTATGGCGTCCGTTCAGTCGCGTGATCCACTTACGTGCAGTATGCGACCACGCGTGGTGAAGTGGTGAAAACGATAACTAGTTACCTGCAAGTTACATAATTAAAATATCTATTTGAACTTTGTTTTGCCATATTCCTAAGAAAGTCCAGGGTTTCGGCAAAATTCAGGAATTTGGCCAAATTCTTGGTTTTTTTTTCAGAACGATGGTGAATTGAAGTCTACGATTTTGCCATTTTGCGGCTTTTGGACATAATCAAATACGAATCCAGTCGATTTCTTGATTATGCCATATAACTGCTACAACTGCTGTAAAAAAATCGTTACATTCGACTGAAATGCGTTGCATGTAACCGCATAAATGTCACTTTACATGACCACAGGGATGGCTTTCTATAGCGTCCGTTCAGTCGCGTGATCCACTTACGTGCAGTGTGTAGCCACGCATGGTGAAGTGGTGAAAACGTTTACTAGTTACCTACAGTAGTGCGCAAAATGTCAGACGTGGCGTGGTTACTAACCAATAAAAAATGTTTATAATTTATAGGCCTTTTGTTTTACTTTCATGTGTGAAGCTTTACATTCGACTGAAATGCGTTGCATGTAACCGCATAAATGTCACTTTACATGGCCACAGGGATGGCTTTCTATGGCGTCCGTTCAGTCGCGTGATCCACTTACGTGCAGTGTGCGACCACGCGTGGTGAAGTGGTGAAAACGCTAACTCGTTACCTACACTAGTGCGAAAAGTGACATATGTAGCGTGATTATTAACCAATAAAAAATGTTTATAATTTATAGGCCTTTTGTTTTATTTTCATGTGTGAAGCTTTACATTCGACTGAAATGCGTTGCATGTAACCGCATAAATGTCACTTTACATGGCCACAGGGATGGCTTTCTATGGCGTCCGTTCAGTCACGTGATCCACTTACGTGCAGTGTGCGACCACGCGTGGTGAAGTGGTGAAAACGATCATTAGTTACCTACACTAGTTTGCAACGTGGCAGACGTGGCGTAGTTATTAATCAATAAAAAATGTTTAAAATGTATAGGCCTTTTGTTTCATTTTCATGTGTAAAGCTTTACATTCGACTGAAATGCGTTGCATGCAACCGCATAAATGTCACTTTACATGGCCACAGGGATGGCTTTCTATGGCGTCCGTTCAGTCGCATGATCCACTTACGCGTAGTGTGCGACCACGCGTGGTGAAGTGGTGAAAACGCTAACTAGTTACCTACACTAGTGCGCAAAGTGACATATGTAGCGTGGCTTTACCCTGCTTAAAATGGTAAGGTGCAAGCTCCACAATCACGTGAGACATAAGTCGTAAGATGGCATCTGTCAAACAAGTGATCGTCGGAAATTGCGAGCTTGAAACCGTTTCCATTTAAAATGTATGGCATAGTAGAAACAAATCTACACACGTAAGAAGCGCGTCTCATCGAAAATGGCTGAAGATTGTTTGTCTGACAGATGTCTCGCGCGTCTTCTATCCTATGGAGCTTGCCGCTATGAATTGAAATAGTTCCTTCTCCTTCATTGATTTTCAACTATCATAAACAGAAAAGTAGTTTCTTAAAAGCGGAGTGATCTTTTAATACCTTTAAGTACTAAAAAAACATGGAAAATTTTCACAGATTTTACTATTAAAATTGCTATAGGTAAGCCATAACTTCAGAACGAGCGAGTAACTTCAAAACAAAATCTAATAAAGTATGAAAGAATCTCAAATACCAGCTGAAACCGGTTCGGAATTTCCAATTGGAAAATACGATCGAAAAACTATTTCCTTAGTAAAATTATCGGAACATGCACGGACAGCCCACGTAGTCGAGAGCCGGGTAAATAGTGGCGGTAATGGAAACTCTGCTTCGGTGGATTCGTCGCAGTTATATGGGGAATTCGCCGTGTGATGCCGGCTAGCTAGCATCACCCCATTCCCAATCGCAGAATTGAAGCGGTGCGTTCAGGGGCAGGGAAGGAAGTAGCGTTCGTCGCAGCTATCTGAGGAATTCGCAGTGTGATGCCGGCTAGCTAGCATCACCCCATTCCTAATCGCGGGATTCAACGGGTGCATTCAGGGGATTGGAATTAAGTAGCGTTCTTTGTAAATACAATACTTAGCATTACTATTCTACTTGCTTAGCATTGTGAGTGTGGCAATAGGGAAGTCCTCGACGCCCTCGTCCAGTTGTGGCCCATTGTGACTGTTAGGGTCTTACAACAAAAAAATTAGACATATGTTGCTTAATTTAAAACATGCACTCAACGCGCGTCTAACTTTTATTGCAAATAAGTTATCACTGTCTAAACGCGCGCCTAACTTTTTTGTAATCACACCGTTTATGTTTATCCTCCATAGTCTGCGTAGTTTATAAAGAACTATTCAAAATTCGAATAGGAGTGCCACTTCAGAGGCTCAGACATAAGCTCAAAACATATTGGACCGTACATTCCAATTTCAAATTGAAACTCAATCAAACTATACAAATTCCCAATATATCCAGAAGCGGAATAACCGTTACAAATGTCTATAGATAGATAGATACATCAGAAATAGTCGTCAAAGGCCGCTTTCATCAATTGGTTAGCCGTATCAGTTGAACCTTATCCAGTGGTGTTAAAGTTGAAATTCAAACAGTAAAGATGGGAGTAGTGTGAGATACTCAACACGGGATGCCTTAAATGAAGCAAGATTGAGGGCATGTTCTCAGAACACTAGCAAATAGAGATGTGACATCGCCTTGACAATAATGTCAATAAGATACTAAAAAGTACGTACAGTTTGAATTCTATAAAAAAGAAAATTACCTGCTATTATTCAGATATTGATGAAAATGAAACATATTACGTGATTTTTATTTGATTTCCAAAATACAGTCTTGGTAAGAAAATAGTAATAAAACAAGAGCCATGCGCTTCAAAAAAATCAGTTGTGGCGTTGGTTGATGAACAGTACGCAGACAATTACTTATTTAAGGTCTCTGTCATAAGTACTGGTTTTTGATAGATTTATCGAGACTAACCAGTATAACCTGGCCCTTTACAAATGTGTGGTTTAAGGTTCATCTGTTCCACAATACATCGCTCCGATCAACCCTAGTTCTTAGTTAGCCACAGACCGTTTGTGCATTAGACAGCGCTCCGTGAGCCCGCCTTGCGGTGAAATGGCCTATCACGTTCAGCTGATCCGTACACTGTGCGGTTTACCAGTAAATACGCCTACACATTCCCCGGAACGGCCAATATTCCAAATTCGAATACTTGAATTCGGAATTCCATATCGGCAAATAGCTGGCTGGCGAAATTAATTTCAAAACTGTCTATTGATAAATATAAAGCAAAACTTTCGTCATCAAGAGCAATTTTTGTGATCGAAAGAGTTCGCGTTCTGCAGCAAAATACCTAATTGTGCTTTTAATAACAACTTGTAGGTATCGGAAAATTATTGACTACGGAAATAAACGCTTTTGTGTTATTACAACGTTAGGATAACATTTTGTTATAAAGGTTTCGTAATTATCTATGAATTAATGAAAACTGTCTAAAGAAAGTTCAGTTGCTAGTAGGTACCCTAAAAATGCAAGAAAGGAAAGAAAGGTCGGTCGTAAAGTTAAGCCAAATCCTTTGGCAAAATGATTTTGTGTTCATACAAAACATAAGGGAAGGAGATAAGGGACGGTGTAACGAAAACTTTGCAGGTATGTTCAGACCATGAAACTGAACAACTTTCCCCATGGAACATATGGTGGTAAACGACAAAAAATTTCCGACTTCCCATACAAAATTCACACCGTCCCTTAGACCCCGTATTTTTTTTATCTACATTAAAAACAAACATAAACAAAAGCAGCCAGTTACATCAGTAACCAGAAAAGACAATACAATCGATCAATCACGCGTGCAAATTTAAAAAGCGAACGCTGCGCCGAAAGCGGAAAATCAAAAAGGCAAACGCATAAAACTGTATTCTGCCTATTTGAAATACAAATAAGGGGGATAAACTACATGTCGTCGGCGGCAATTATTCTCTGTCGAGGGGAACCGTTATTTTTCCTCCGTGCTTGTAATTTGGCTCGTTCGCGCGCTGCGTAACGATTTTTGAACCGCTCGTCTTAAATTTCGAACGGATGGGAAGGAAAACTCAAAGCTTATTGCAGAAGTAGGCGTGACTTTGCCTAAACACACCAATAAGATGTATCTTACTGAACTTTAACTGAGTTCTACATTAAAGCAGTAGGTATCGACCAATTTCAAAAAAAGTTTAGGTATTTACTCGAGAGTGGCACTATTAGTTCCTCAGTTTGCCACATCATTTTGGAAAAGATATAGTTTATTTTTAAGTCGAGGTCAGTGTAAGATTTATTACCTCTATTTTTTGTGTTGATATGAATGACGGGATTTTGTGATCAGATCAAAATTTCAAACTGAATTTCTTGTTAACGTTCAGCTCACGACGACGTTTTCCGTACTTACGTAAAAGCATGTCCAGCGGTATGTATATCATTGAAATTAAATAGATACTTATCTGCTCACAGATTGGCTTGAATGGGCGCTAGGACCAATATAAAATGCGAGAAATTTTGCCTGTATTTCTATGGCCGTTCGTTTCATATCATATTAATCTATTAGAACGCAACGATATAGTCTAAAAGTTTTAAGCCTACAAAAACGGTTCACGTCACGCGGTGTTTGATCGTCGGCCATATTGGAAACATAATTTATTGTACCGCATCTCCATTTTATTGATAAACGACAGCGCGATCTGTGCAATAACGATTTAAAACCGTTGCTCGATTTATTTGGCGTTCGGTGTTTAAATTTTCGAAGTTTCGAAACGTTATTTCTTTGATACGTAACACTTGATTTTAAGGTTCCGTGGTTTTTCTTTGATACGTGTTCCAGATTTAAATACTTTTGCCGACACGAATATAAGGCGCTAAATCCAAAGGCGAGACGTAAAACATGAAACGGAACCGAGACGTGCGACATTACGAAGCTTGAAACAGTTTCCATATAAAATGTATGAAGGAGACGGACACACGAGACGCACGTCGTATCGATGACGGCTGACGATCACTTGTCTGACAGATGTCATCCTTGAAAAAAGTCCCTTAGGTTCTGTGAAGATAGCCCATTAGGTTTTTAGTTAAGACAGTTCTCCCACCTTAAATTTGTTTTTTCGATGTTGAGCATAAATCTGATCGGCAGGCGAAAGAAAATGTCAAAATTTCATATATAAACTACATACCACACGTCACCGCATCACAGTTGCGGCTGTCATAGGTTGTCAATTGGGAAAGTGGTTGCCACGATCCATAAAGTCAGGTAAGTTGTGTGATTAGTCTATTTTTCATTGTGTGTTTTTTTTATTTTTTAGACTCTCACGGTTGTTCACAACACTTAAATTATTGTTTAAAACGGGATTATTACCAAAACCTAATCGCGGTAACAATCCCGTTTTAAACAATAATTCAAGTGTGTGATATTTTGTTTATTGGCTAAAATCATTTTTGCTAGAGTCTGGCCAGCGAGTCTTTGGACACGGAAATGGCGCCAATTTTAAAAATCTTTCGCATGTTAACACTGAAAAACTACAATAAAACAATTTTGATACTTACTATTTTTTTGTTTTCTGCTCTTCAGTTTGTTTACCTTGCCTACCGGTATGTATGTATGATGTATCTACCGGGAGTAACAGAAAGGGTATACTTAACAAGCCGAAAGGAGGTCAAGGTACTCATGAAACTGAACAACTTTCCCCATGAAACATGGGTCGATATATGAAAAAAATATTTGGACCTCCCATACAAAATCGCAGATCAGCTGATTGATTTACTCTGAGAGGTCCAATTTTTTTTCATATTTCGTCCCATGTTCCATCGGGAAAGTTGTTCAGTTTCATGAGTACCTTGACCTCCTTTACTCCCGGTAGATACATCATACATACATACCGGTAGGCAAGGTAAACACAAACTAAAGAGCAGAAAACAAAAAAATAGTAAGTATCAAAATTGTTTTATTGTAGTTTTTCAGTGTTAACATGTTGCCATTTGAAATATTTGAATTATTTGACGTCCAAAGACTCGCTAGCCAGACTCTAGCTACACCTTTCTGTCAAAAGCTGACCAAAACATCCCGCCATTGTAGAATCCATTATCTTAAATTTTTCTCACTATTTTCACCAGCACTAAGACTTAAAAGAAATGCAAAAGCGCGAGCTTGCTAAATATAAATTTATTTCAGAAGACGTTGGGCAAAGGAAACTTATAGTGCGGAAGCTTGGTGCAAATTAATACCTATAAACAGATGGCGGTAAGAGCAACGACGTAAAATATTATTTAAGTTTCTTAAGTTCACAGAATAAAAACTTCACGGTGTTATTTTTAACATGAAAATAGGAAATCGATTGAAACGTTGACTGCGGCCGGGTTTTGAGTCAGGGTACGTTGACGTAAAATGAATTTAATTACAGATATACGAATAAACAAAGTTAAAACAATTTTCAGAAGTAAGTAAAAAAAAGAAATGGAAAAATGTCATGCATCAATCGGGGCTCAAACCCAAGCTACATGGGTCAACGCTCCATCACCGCTCCGCCTGCCACTAAGAGTGCATCAAAATCCTCTTGATGACGTATTTCGTAGCTAGTTTGTAGCAAATGTCTACGAGACGTCTACGCGTATAACAAACAGACGCCATACTGTAAGGATTTCAGTCACAGTATTCCGTATCGTTTGAATGTGACATAAAAGCTTTCATGAGTTGTCATATTATCTCATATGACATGAAATAAATTGAATGTAGGTGAGTCTCCCGTGAGTCTGGTGACTGGTCTCATCTGATCTTTAAGGTGTTAGTTCATCATATGCAGCCGGTCGCAAATGTGCGGCCGATCGCAGTCGTACGTGGCTGCGGCAAATGCATGCGGTTGCGGCTATAGTCGTAGTATGAGAGTGTATGAGCTGCATACGTCTGTCGCACCCCACGAACGCGGCGCCATACGATTTTATACTACGATTGTAGCCGTATCGGCCGCACATGACAAACTTGCACCTTTAGACAGGCCAGTCAAATACATTATCTAGTTTAAGCTACAATGTAACTTCATTTAATTTATTTATATTTCTATGTGCTTTCTATTTATGCTCTAACACCAGGGATCATCGGTACGTTGAACGACTCAGTGTATCATAGGAACAAAACCTGTTACTAAAGTAAAACAGTGTCCTAATAGATTATGCAACTATTGTAACAAAATATTCCATTATTGCGTTCTTCAAAGAGATTTTCTACAAAAGAATAATCAAGCAACTTTGCAATATCGAGCCGACGGTCAAACAAAATCAATTTTATGCAAAAATAAGCTAATCGAAGCCTTCGATTAAGAAGTCAATTAAGTGGCTTCTCGGCTTGAAGCTTCGAAACAATACGTATAAAAAACGAATATAAAATACTGCTGCACTTTCTGGATTTTACTTATTTTTTGTATAATAATATTGGCTTTTGAATATGGACGTTCCTACTCAAAAATCACACATATATCACGCCTATATTCCTTGCGGAGTAGGCAGAGCTGTAATAACGGCCATTTACACCACGTTTGACAATTAAGTGTTTGAAAGTCATTCAGAAGACTGTGTATCACCATAGTGGCAGGTTGACAGATTGTCACCTTAAAATGCAATATATGTCAACTTTCAAAACGATATTGTGGTATTATAAATAACGCACAGCGCAGCCGTGTGTTTTGTCGTGATATATGATTTGGGAATCATCTTTTGTTGTATTATAAAAGAGGATTTGGAAACACTGCAATACATGTGAAAATCCTTACGAGCCTAAGCGAGCAACTTTTGTTTGATTCTATTTTACATTAAACTTTTAATGTGAAATAAAGCATACATATGTTTGTAAGTAGTAAACAAAACGCATTCCCTGAAAACATGCCAAGATATAAAATACTATGGACCAAGTAATAACTCTACCATAACAAGCGAGGGGCAATTTCAGAAGCACGCAACTCATTCCCTTGAAACAGACTTTCCATTCAACAATTCCCCTTCAACACAATTTTGCCGCGTTCTCTAATCCCCTCATAGAATCCAGAGTAATTATTACTTCAACGGGCAAAACACTTGAGACGTGTCTCTCTAAAAGTCCAAATGAACGGCGCATACAACTTCCGGCTACGAATTCATTACAAATGAACTCTTGGCAACCCCATTCCGAACCATAAACCCCGCGAATAAACTACAATTTCGTTTGAAGAATGGCGGGGTTGGAGATCAAGAAAAAATGGTTCAGCTCGCGCCGTCTTAGGGTCTATTTTCGTTCGCTGGGCTGCGGAATGTGTGGTTTCAATGTATACCACATTCAGAGATTTTAATTTCAAAGGCTGTGTTTGTAAATACGCAGCTTGGTTTAGTGGATGGTACGTGTAATTACTGTTTGTTAGGTGAATTCGCTACACAGACGAAGTAGTTTTTGTATAAAAAATTGTAGCGTAATAATTTTTTCATCACTAACATTTTGCTATCTTTGTTTAAAGTTTGCAAAACATACTATAAGTCGATATTGTTTAGGTACGTTGTTAGTAAATAATTGCATAAAAAAAGGTTGTTTTTTTACACCATTTCGATCTTATACGTATTTTCAAAACTATTTCATCTCTATAATGATATCAGATGTAAATTTGTAGTTAGATAATAATAATAAGCGTTCTGATGCTTGATTGTGGGTTCAACAAGCAGAAAATGGTGGTTCCGTAGTTAATCAAGATAATTTGTGTATGTGTGTGTATACAATTACGATTATGAACGGCAAAGTTTATTACAATACGTGGGATATAATATAGTACGCGAATGTTAATTAAAATTGCGACTTGAAGTTATTTGTTTGGCTATGTGGGTATATAAAGTTACATTTAAAAAGTACAAATCTCTTACGTATGGGTGTGTTCTACTCAAGAAAATGATCAACTTTTGTTTGAAACTTTTCTTGGAAATATGAAAAAAAAATTTGGACCTCCCATACTAAGTGACAGACTTTTTCAACATTTTTGTATGGGAGGACCAAATTTTTTTTTTAATATTTCGAAGAAAAGTTTCTAATAAAAGTTTTAACAACTTTTATTAGAAACTTTTCTTCGAAATATGAAAAAAAAAATTTGGACCTCCCATACTAAGTGACAGACTTTTTCAACATTTTTGTATGGGAGGACCAAATATTTTTTTTAATATTTCGAAGAAAAGTTTCTAATAAAAGTTGTTAAGTTTTGTGAGTAGATTACACCCTCAAGAGATTTGTACTTAATTAAATGTAACCGTATATGTATGTTACTATTTTGTATAAAAACGTGATACTAATTAGATATTCTACTATATAAGAAAAAAAATACGTTCACATAACTAACTAGAAAACAATGACTTTACTTTTTTTTTACATAACTGTACGAAAACCGTATACCTATATCGGCCTGTTAGAGGTGCAACATTAATACCTAATAAAAATGTTATTTTTGGAAAACTTATAAAATTTTCCATCGCAATCGAAAATGCGACTTTTGGCATCAGACTGCCGACACCTCTATAATCTGGGCTATCGTGGTTCAATCCTGCCTGCTATGGAAAATTTAAAAAAATTATACGTAACACGTGAAGTGTTTTAATATTGGTATTCCACAATGTTGTTGTTTCTGTTTATCTGATTTTCAATAATAGAAATTATTGGTATCGTTATCGTATTATTACCAAATCCCAAATTATTATTATATACAGAAATTATTGTTTGGTTTGGAGGTTATTTGTGCCTTGTATCATTACAAAATCCCAAACTATAATACCTAGTTTCGTACCACGATCTCTGTTTATAATTTTCTGCTCTAAGGTCTATTACACAGTGCACAATGCAGTAATGGAATATTAAATTTGGTCATGTTTAGAGTGTATTAACCTGAAATCATAGGCAGCCTTCAAACAGTCTGCGCAGTTTTAAGCTTTAAGGCAGAGGAAATTAGGTTCAAATCGTATAACAGCATCTAATGGATTTATGCAGATTTTAGCGTCTTGTTTCTAAGCTATATTCTAAGTGCACACAGAGTGAAAAGGGCGTCATAAGTAACTTTGTAAGAGATGGTGCACTGAAAACTTTGCAAAAGTAATCAGATCTGGACTGAACAACTTTCCACAGGTATAAAATGAGAAAGAACACTTCGACTTTCCTACAGCCATCCAGCCAATCGTGATGTTATTTTCTCATTTTCCAGTATGGAAAGTTGTTCAGTTTCATGGTGTAATTATCACACTGTGTTTGTTACGTCGCTTCTTATACTCGGGATTATATTTCTAAGTATTCACATTTCAGATCTAAAATGTGGTAAGTTTTAAATAATCGAACGAATTATTCACCTTTTTGGTCATCCGTAAACATTTTTGTAAAAACTCAATCTCAACGTAAAAATTACGTAACGTATAAAAATTACCAAAGCAAATCTTATTACTGGGCGTTCTTCGGCATATCTTATAGCTCTCATAAATTATGAAAAATGTATGAACAAATCTTGGAATCCTGCAGATTACTATGCGTACAAGATACGCCTATGTGAAGGTTATAAATGAGAGAAATTTGTTACAAGAACGTGCACTTTTTACCCGAAAAACGTTGTGTGCAAAACACGTTCAAGCTTGGAAAAATAAGGTTTATTAATAAACAGGTAACGCAATAGACAAAATAGCACTCTATGAAGCTAACTGAAGACCAAAATTGCTAGCAACCTTAGGAAACACTTCTTGCCAACACTTTTTGGATATCTGGAGTAATCTCCCAGAAATAGTGACGACACCAGGGTTCTTGCAGTAGGCGGTAGAAAAACTCTGACACCAGGGTTCATCGGGTCGTTGAACGACTCGGTGTCCTATACGAAGAGAGAGAGAGAAAGAAGAGGCGTTTTTATGGCCGCTTACAAAGTGCCAGCCCCGAACGAGATTGGTATAAGCTTTATATGTGTGTCGGTGTATTGTATTGTACTAACTCAAAGCAAAAACTTCTCATTTCACATCAACAGGCTAAGTTTACCAATTGTGTTTTCTCGTTTAATCACAAAAAGTTAAGGCGCGTCTTCCAATTACTCTCGCCTCTTAAGGCTCAACAACACTCTACTGGAAGTAAACATCTTTTAGCAATTTACTTTGGCCGGTGTTTGCCGACGTCAGAGGGGTGGGACGAGTACACTAGCGGTTAAAACGTTTTTCTACACTATGAACATGATTAATGAACACGTTTTCTACAGTTTTTCGATCATAATTAATAAACATTAACAAATGATACAGATTTTTTAATGATATGGGCTTTCTCCACCATAAAGAGGGTAGGGTATTGCCATGCTCAGTACGCTTGGTAGGCGGATTATCGAGCACAACATGTTATATTCATAGTGGAATTTATTTCGCATTTCCTGCAAGGCTGCCGCGCTTACAATATTGACAGTAAGTACCTTCGATGTGAAACCGAGAAAATGGCGCGCAAATATTTTTTTCGGTTTTTACGTGTCCTGACTTTGTCTGTAAAGCGATTTCAGTTTTTGTTTTTTTGTTAGATAGCTTGTCTGTTGTAGTCTCAATCTGTTATCTAAAGACCGTCGTATTTTAACTCTTTATATTGCAAAATGATGTAAAACCTTTTGTGCTAAGTGAGGTTTCCATTTGAGGAAACATGACTGGCATAGCATATTCACAGTAAGTCTGTAGTTACTGTTAATATACTAAGTGATCTATATAAAAGTGGTATGTTTATGTGTATATAATAACTTTATTGTACCAAACAAGACGAAGTTACAATAAATGTTTAGGCACAATGGCGGACTTATACCATTAAAGGATCTCTACCAGTTAACCTTTAAGAAATCCAGCGGACATGGTGTGCGCAGGTAAACTATGGTATAAATTGAAGAAACAGATAAATTGCTAAAAATATAACACCTATATAAATGTAATATAAAACGTAATTAATAAACAAAAAATAAAGTTAATACAAATAATAAATAATAATACAAAGTAACCAAATATATGAAAACATAATGATATTAACATAAATATAGCATACGATCAAAACTCCAGAGTAGTTACACATCAATTTTGAAAGCGACGATATTTGTATTTTTCCGAACGTCTATAGGAAGGAACCTTGATCCACAAGCGCGCCGCGCGGATGGTGAAAGAATGTGCGAATGTTTTAGTTCTGCATGGTGGTGCGTGGAGAGAAAGATCACCACAAGAACGCTACCGAGTATCAGCAACATTGTTAAAGTCAAACCTCTCTCGCAGGTACTGAGGAGCAGCGGGGTTAAAAATTAAGGGAGAAGCGACAAGGTATCTGCGCTGACGAATAGTCAGCCTCCTCAGCCGCGCTCTGAACTCCGTAACGTGGTCAAACTTCCTTAGCCCAAAAATACACCGGATGGCGTGGTTTTGGAGACGCTCCATCTTATTTAAGAGTTCCTCTGTAAGGTCAAGGTAGGCCACGTCACAAACACAGTAGTCCAGCAGAGGCAAATGGAGAGCTTGAGTCAGCATGATCTTTGTTTTAAGGGGAAGAAAATTTTGCAGTTTCTTTAGGAAATGTAGCGATGCATACAGCTGATGTGTCCATGACGTCTGGTCGATAAAAAGTCCCAGGTTTTTACTTTGAGAGTAAGGGACTTAGTTTTTCTATACGCTGATGACTAACGATGACAATAGCCTGAGACTTTGCTGCATTTAACAGAAGCTCATGTTTCGCTGCCCAAGCAACTATCTAGGACAGGTCAGAGTTAATTCTGTCATTTGTAAGATGCAGTCTATCAGGGATTTCAGCTGTATATATCTGTAAGTCATCAGCGTAAAGATGGAAAGAGGATGTCAGTGACAACGTGATGTCATCAATAAAGATGGAGAACAGCAACGGTGAGAGTACTCCTCCCTGTGGCACCCCAGACTTAATCCTACACCAGTCCGATCGCCTATCATTCTCTTTGACCTGGTAGTGATCAATGGGAATAGAGGGCTGATACCTGTCCGTTAAATAAGACAAAAACCATGCAGCAGTATTAGATGCGAGATAAAGTTAGCGGACCACAGCAAGAATAATTTGATTTGATGAAGAGTAGTTTAATCTGGGTTTAAAAAATAAGTTTTGTTCTTGTAACAAACTGGGTTCTGGTTGGTTTGAGAGCTGGGTTCCGCTCACCCCCTAAACTCCTCACACATCCAAGTACTGTTTTTGTATTCAGTAGCTAATGGCTTTAAAATAATAAATACATGCTTGACACAAAAACAGTAGGTCTACCTTACAGCTAATATTTTAAGTGGTGCAATAATATTAACTTTTATTCCGTTTGCTTAGTTTATCCACCGTATGTAATAGTTACTGCTAATATGTTCAGTGCTGCATACTGTAGTCATTATTGAAGTTTGCTTAATTTATCCACAGTATGTTTAGTTACTGCTGGTATACCAGGTCAATTCATATTGAATAATAATAAAACTTACATATTATATCTGCAGTACGTGTAGTTACTGTTGATGTATGAAGTGTACGTTAACAATCCAAAACAAGGACGACACATAAATTTTAACCGTAAGTTTACTTACTACGGTTATGACAAGTACCCATTTACTCAACTTATGACTTACTGCGTATATGCTTAATGCTATTTAGGAAACAAGATAACGTATTTAAAAACGGGTCTCATTTTTGTATAGGGCTTGAAATGCTGATTCCAAAACTATACATATCTCACTTGTTCAAAATTTCGACTTACTGTACTTATTGTAAGCGCGGCAGAAGGCTCAAAAAAAGTATAAGTACTAGAAGTAAACAGGTATTAGCAACATACTTTGGACGATGTTTGCTGACGTCAGAGGGTTGCCCTGTGTTGGGTAGTGGTTGAAATGTTTGCTTATACTATGATTAATAAACATTAAACATTAAAACCAATGGCTGGTCATACGTATCCTCATACTGGGGCCTATTTAAATTCTACTCGTCCTCTGAAAAATATTCCTTTCACGGTAAACGTGAACTTATTGGGAATAGGAAATACTCTGGTTGAATTGATTTTTAGTCGCTTTGAATAATTTAATAGAAAAAGAAGAAGACTACATAAATTGAATAAAAAAAGAACAAGAATACACTTACGTTTAGAATCGGGGTGATGCTATTCCAAGGTGGCATCTCAATAAAAGGTGTTGCGCCGACCCTTAGTAATTATGATAAGGGCAGGAAGATGATGATGATACTTGCTGCTGCCGATTAGCGATTGCTAGATAGTGAACCTACCTCTAGAAGACAGGAGATAAGTAATGACCAAGAAAGTTAAGACTAAAAGGTTGACATTGGGTTCAAATGGGGCTTATTTTGATTCAACCAGTGTCGTTTGGTTATCGACGTAGCAACACTTTGGACCACAATTATACTTAATAATTATAGTCTTGTTACCCATTGATTCTACGACAAACAATGTAACACGTGTACCTAGCTAGCTTTTGGTACGTAGATGTAAAGGCCAGGATACACTGGCAGCGTTACCACATCAAGGTTTATGACAGAATCTAATATTCCATTATGACGCAACGGGTTGACGACAACCTCCATTATGCGTTGTACCTTAGATACTTCGTCGAGATGATTATTTTATTTTTAGCCGGAAATGTGAAGCAAAAGGAGTATAAGAGAGTCTTATCTTACTATTCATTCATGTAGCAAAAAAATACACCTATCAATGGTAAGAATTGATAATTATCATTATTTTATGTTCAAATATTTTATGAAGTAAGTACGTAAAAATTACATCCTAAAAGAGTTACATAAGAATTTAAGACTTGTGTTGTTAAACTGATACCTAATTTATTTTACTTTTAATATATATATTTTTCTTCAACAAGGAAATAGATTCTAAAGAAAGTCAGGTCTAATTTTTGTAGATAGTAATTTCTGAATTTAAGGTATTTGACCGACAAAGTGTCTGGAAAATCCAGCTGTTTATACTGCTAAGAGGGTCCTTCATGTAAAAAGGTGTTTAGGAATGAATATTTTAATCGCTTTCTTAAGAGTTTGTCGCGAGAAGGGAATTGTATTTTCTGTGCTGATAATAATATGCCTACACATTCAAGGTCTATTCAAGCTACAGTGGTACCCGGATTGGCACGTATGTAGCAGAACTCAAACACTTGACAAATTGTACCAATCAGAATATCGCGTTTTCCATGTACCGCACTGGGCCTCGAATCTGCGATGCACTTTGTAATGTCAGTAATGTCAATATGGAAGTTTCTAGCTATCGACGAAAAACCGCGCTAACGGAGGAATACATTGACTATTTAGTACTGAGCTAAAAATAAGATGCTTCGTAACTTTCAATGTATACTAAAATCGTTTTTGCATATGTGTGGGTGTTCGAAATCATAAGTCAAAAAATGGATATCATTCATTCAAATGTGAATGAAATATCCGAGTAAGGATATAATTTTTGACACATTTTTACTGTCAAATAAAATAGCTTTCCATTTGCATTTTATGTCAGAAAGCAAGATAGCGAAGTGTTGGGAACTGGGAACTTTCGGAAAGCAATATAGCGAAGTGTTGGGCAAAATTCATCACAAAACAAAATTATTGCGTCGTAAATATCTTTTACCTCTAAAGACTCGTACTCATAGGGATCAATTAGTTGCGTACCTATTCTAAAGGACACATCGATACCACAATACTCATACTCAAGACACTTTATTATTATAGTATAGTGTTATATATTCATCTATGTATGTGCTATGAATGTATTCTCATGCTAAACAAAAATCTGTTTTCCGATGGGAAAAATATGTTTTTCCGGGATAAAAAGTAGCCTATGTCTCTCTCCAGCCTCTCACCTTACTGAACACCTCAAAAAACTCTATGATGTCGCTCTGTTGTGACGTGAAGGAAGGATAAACAAACAAACAAACACACTTTCGCATTTATAATATTAGTATGGAAGTATGGATTTTCTAAGTTAAGTGATTTTCAACACGAAACTATAAATATATATATGTCGCAGGAGCATTGCGAAATCCCTAGGCCCTTTGCGAAGTGCCGGATAAGTGCCAAATGCATCGATTTATTAGCACATTTCCCATAAATACTAGATAACTGCGAATTCGTTAACTGCATAGACGTAAATCTAGGAAAAAAGCGTATAAGGCGACACGCTCGTAGCTGCCGACGCACCTGCTACGACTTTTCGGTGGTTTAAGTCCCTCTACGCCGCTGTAGCTCGCGCACAGCAGCACTCGCGACGCTTCGTAAGCTCTCGTTCGTCGCAGTAGTGGAAGGCTTCGTCGCAGTCGAGCCCCTCTCTAGTCTCCAGCAAAGGTTGCATATGCTGGTCAGGTGGTTCAGCCTGCAATGGCCTACAAAGTACTACACAACCAATCCAGCACCATGTTAGAAGCACTAATTGACCACGAGGGTACCGTCTGGGAACGGTGCCCTCTTTGGAAATGACGTCAACCCTCTTTGGGAATGCCAGACGTCAACCCTCTTTGGGAATGCCTAACGTCAACCTTCTTTTGGAGTGTTGACGTCAACCCTTTTTGGAATTGACGTCACCCTTTTTGGGAATGTGCTTGAGCTACAGCGGCGTAGAGGGACTTAAACCACTAAAAAGTCGTAGCAGGTGCGTCGGCGGCTACGAGCGTGTCGCCTTATATGCAGTTTTCCTGGATTTATGGGAAATGTGCGAATAAATCGATGCATTTCGCACTTATCCGGCTCTTCGCGAAGGGCCTAGGGATTTCGCGACTGACCAAATTTCACGATGGTCCTGCGAAATATACACTTAACAATATAGCTTTTTCTTTACTTACTTTTTCACTTGCGAAAATAAGTTATAATGGGTTGAAACTGGGTGATTTCGGTTTTAATCCGGTTTTAGCCCAAGTAGATGAAACGGGTTTTTACCCAGTACCCATCTCTAGAAATCAGAAAGCAGAAAATATTTATTATTTCCCAACACTATTAAAATTACCATAAAGTTTGTAGTCTATGTTTTATAAAATAACCAAACTAACCAGATAAGAGCAAGACAAATGTATGCTACTTTATCCAAGCAAGACTGAGATAGAATGCAAACAGTCTGTCATGAATTTGCTTTGATCCGCATGTAAATGACCTCTTTGATGTGTCGTGATATTTGGCAGAATTGACCTTGTTGACATAAGTCAGTTGGTTTTGGTATTTACCTCAAAGAGTAAATTAATATTTACAAGTGTTTTGAAGCGCCATCTGCTTATTAAAACTGTAAACTAACCTATGTGCATTATTAATGTTCATGCCATATTTTGCCCCGCAGGACCTTTCTTTCGGCCGCACTCGGGCCTTAATTTGACCTTTCGGGCCGTGGTGGAGTGTTCCCACGCTTATCACGACCCCCTACCCCATGATGAGTCTTTTCCCGATAGGCTTATGCCTAGTTGGCGTCTTCCCGACGATCGTCGAGAAGACTACTCGATTACCCCGCTGGACCAGTTGCACACTTGGACAGTACCGTTGAGGGTACAACTGGGACAAAATTATCCCAGTTGTACCATGACAAACTGTACAACACATTACACTCGTCTTTACTAGTATTTAGTATTTAGGAATCTCTAAAAATTTATTTTAAAATACTTTAACCCATGTTCACATCAATAATGTTGAACAATTCAATAAAAGGAATTAATATAAATGAAAAAAATAAAAATTCATGAAATTATTCAAATTTTGGAATGTCATTAATCAGAATGTCAATTACAAAATATTTGACAAGTATTAAACTAAAAACTTTTAAAAGACATTGCCCAAATTGGACCAAATAGCGACCAGCATTGAGACATAGTGCATAACGTTTCTAAGGCTCATA
The DNA here is from genome assembly GCA_024500475.1 of Phthorimaea operculella. Taxonomy (NCBI): domain Eukaryota; kingdom Metazoa; phylum Arthropoda; class Insecta; order Lepidoptera; family Gelechiidae; genus Phthorimaea; species Phthorimaea operculella. The sequence continues at coordinate 2,323,316 of JANFCV010000019.1, read as the reverse complement.
CTACTCTGAAACCCAAAACACATCAAATCCGTCGCTGGAGTCTTGAGAAAATGACATTATATTTCAGGTTTCCCATTCACGAAAAATCATAGCCAACAGCTTATTTCTAAAATAAAAGACGGTATTCATTGAATCAATCAACCACTTTAATCAGTCTATTACTTCCTGAACAGCTATTACCACCGGTGTTACTCAGGGTGTCGTTTTATCCCCTTTTCTTTTGTACGGGCGTTGAACTAAATAGCGACCCGCATTGAGACATAGTGCATCATGTTCCTGAGACTAATACTAGTCTGAAACCCAAATCACGTCAAATACCGTCGCTGGAGTCTTGAGAAAAATGAACTTATTTCTATAATAAAATAAGAGATGGTAGTCATTGAATAAATCAACCATTTAAATCAGTCTATTGCTTGTGGAACGAATAGTTATTACCACCGGTGTTACTCAGGGTGTCGCTTTGTCCACTCTTCTTTTGTACGGGCGTTGAACCAAGTAGCGACCCGCATTGAGACATAGTGCATAATTTTCTTAAGACTAAAACTAGTCTGAAACCCAAACCACATCAAAATCCGTCGCTGGAGTCTTGAGAAAAATTACATTATATTACAGGTTTTCTATTAACGAAAATTTCAAAAAAAGTCGCTACTTGGTTTAACGCCCGTACAAAAGAAAAGGGTATAAAACGACACCCTGAGTAACACCGGTGGTACTAGCTGTTCAGGAAGTAAAAGACTGATTGAAATGGTTGATTGATTCAATGACTTCCGTCTTTTATTTTAGAAATAAGCTGTTGGCTATGATTTTTGTTAATGGAAAACCTGAAATATAATGTCATTTCTCCCAAGACTCCAGCGACGGATTTTGATGTGGTTTGGATTTCAGACTAGTATATGCTAGTATTAGTCTTAGGAACATTATGCACTATGTCTCAATGCGGGTCGCTATTTGGTTCAACGCCCGTACAAAAGAAAAGGGGATAAAGCGACACCCTGAGTAACAGCGGTGGTAATAGCTGTTCAGGAAGTAAAAGACTGATTGAAATGGCTGATTGATTCAATGAATACCGTCTTTTATTTCAGAAATAAGCTGTTGGCTATGATTTTTCATCAATGGAAAACTTGAAATATTATGTAATTTTTCTCAATACTCCAGCGACGGATTTTGATGTGGTTTGGGTTTCAGACTAGTATTAGTCTTAGGAACATTATGCACTATGTCCCTATGCGGGTCTCTGTTTGGTCCAAGGTCCATACAAAAATGGGCAAATTGTAAAGGAGTTACAAGACTATCCACGCTAGACTATTTCTTACAGGAATTTGTAGTTCTTGATTTCAGAAGACAGGTGTCAAATTGAAACCTCATTTATCTCATTGATTCATATGATAGACTACCAGTTTCTTAGACGAAGTTGTAGGTCTTGACAAGACCTACATTTCAAATAACAGCTGTCAAACTGAAAAATCATTTGTCTTCGAATTTATCCATCCCAATGTTTACTATTTTGAAGAAATTTTTCCACAAGATAGTATTTTTTGGAACACTTGGTGTTTTAATCAAACACTAGATATTGATATTAACTTTTTGGTTACAAAGTTAATACAAACGAAGCAAGCGGAAAAAATTCACACCGCCGGCGGATTCGAAACCACGTCTTCTGACAAGCCGGGTCAGACGTGTTAAGCCGCTACACCACGGCGGGTTCTGCCCGAGGCGGCGAAATTGTGATCCACTTGCTTCGTTCATATTGCTTTGTCACTTGACTACTCACGGGTAGCTTGAGCGCCATCTATGACTTTTCACAATTTCGCCGCCTCGGGCAGAACCCGCCGTGGTGTAGCGGCTTAACACGTCTGACCCGGCTTGTCAGAAGACGTGGGTTCGAATCCCGCCGGCGGTGTGAAATTTTTCCGCTTGCTTCGTTTGTATTAACTTTGTAACCAAAAAGTTAATATCAATATCTAGTGTTTGATTAAAACACCAAGTGTTCCAAAAAATACTATCTTGTGGAAAAATTTCTTCAAAATAGTAAACATTCACAAATCGGAAAAAGCTCCATCTCTCGTCAACTTGTACATACGTAATGTTGTCAGTTGAGTGACTGTATAGTTCTACTACAAAGTCATAGATGGCGCTCAAGCTACCCGTGAGTAGTCAAGTGACAAAGCAATATGAACGAAGCAAGTGGATCACAATTTCGCCGCCTCGGGCAGAACCCGCCGTGGTGTAGCGGCTTAACACGTCTGACCCGGCTTGTCAGAAGACGTGGGTTCGAATCCCGCCGGCGGTGTGAATTTTTTCCGCTTGCTTCGTTTGTATTAACTTTGTAACCAAAAAGTTAATATTATCCATCCCAGACTATACTTTTTTAGGTGAAAGCTCCTAAGAGTTAACGCAAGACGTCAGCCGTAGATGATAGATGTACGACATCGCGACGCTTGAAACCATTTTCTATAAAATGTATGAAACAAAATTGACAAAACCACACACGTTAGATGCGGGTCGCAAGGCGTCGCATCGACGACGGCCGGCGTTTAAACTCGCGCGTTACGACACGACACGTCAAAGAATGCATAAAAACACTTCTGTGGTATAAGTATTAGGTATGTAGCTACACTTATATTTTCCGACTCAAAAACCGTGCTATTTAATAATTACTAGCTGCCCGTCAGCGGTTTCACCTGCTGCAACCCATCTTTTACCCCTTTAGGGGTCAAAAAACGAAAATCCCTGAAATACGTATTTCCTTTTTTAGGGTTTCGTAGTCTACTAGAAACCCTTATAGTTTCGTCATGTCTGTCTGTCTGTCTGTCTGTCTGTCTGTCTGTCTGTCTGTATGCCGCGCCCTCATATCTTCGTCAGTTTTAGAGCTATTGACATGAAATTTGGTGAGAAGATAGATCGTGTTGACCCAAATATAGAAATGTTAAGAAAAAAATATTTTGAATGTTTTTTGGACCCCCTCCCATACAAGTGAAAGGGGGGCAAAAATTTTTTTTTTCTTCTGTAATATTGAGTAGGGTATCGTTGAATAGGTCTTTTAAAATTAAGGTGAGGTTTCTTTGAAACAAAGTCACTAAAATGTTTCTGTCACGAGATATTTGCTTTTAAAAAGGGCGTTTTTGACCCATAATTTGTTCCAGCTGTAACTTCTAAAGTATAAACGCTAAAAATTTTAAATAAATATGGAGTATAGCTTACAATCTGAAATTACAATGAAAACTATAACGGATATTGTACCCTTAAAGGTTTCAGAAAAAATTTAGTTTTTCTATTTGCGGTTGGTCATCATACTGCTGCTAACAAACCAGCAACAAAATTAAGTTTGCAATGCTGAAAAACCTGATATTTAAACGTTGACTACGAAACCCTATTTGTGGGCGTGTCTGACACGCTCTTGGCCGTTTTTTATCTAATCGCAAATTTTGAAACAGATCGCATATTAAAATACAGATTTTCCATACAAACTTTAAACCCCCTTTTTACCCCTTTAGGGGTTAAAAATCGAAAATCCCTGAAACACGTGTTTAATTATTTTAGCTTTTTGATCTAATCACAAATTTTGAAACAAATCGCATTTAAATATAATGATTTTCCATACAAACTTTTAACCCCTTTTTTACCCATTTAGGGGTTAAAAATCGAAAATCCCTGAAACACGTGTTTCTTTTTTTTAGCTTTTTGATCTAATCGCAAATTTTGAAACAGATCGCATATTAAAATAAAGATTTCCCATACAAACTTGTAACCCCTTTTTTACCCCTTTAGGAGTTAAAAATCGAAAATCCCTGAAACACGTGTTTAATTATTTTAGCTCTTTGATCTAATCACAAATTTTAAAACAGATTGCATTGAAAAATAATGATTTTCCATACAAACTATTAACCCCTTTTTTACCCCTTTGGGGGTTAAAATTTGAGGTAAAAAATATTTAAAAACCAGCCCCTTAACTTACTCTATATACTAAAAAAACCGCATCAAAATCCGTTGAGGGATTTTAAAGATATAAGGAAACATACATACAGACACGGGAAGGGACTTTACTTTATACTATGTATTGATATTGATAATAATAAATTGTTAATTTAACGAGCAAAAGACCCAAAATACATAAAAATATTAGTTATGATAATTATTATAAAACTAGGGTTCTGTAAGTAGTAAAAGATACCTATTTACTCAGTCTTTTACTTAATACCCACATTTTATTTGGGTTCTCGTGCTCGTTCAACCAGTGTTTAAAAACGGGAATGGAAATGTCCTGACACACTGCTTGAAACACGTAAGAAACACGTAAGCCCTCCCAAAAGGAAGAGATACGAGTTCAGATGACTGCAAAAAAGTCGGGCGCTCCCGCTTCCGCCAACATACCCCACGCGCTGCAGTATCGCATAAGGAAGGATGCGGAACGCGTCATTGTACTGCACCTTTAGGGCGTTTGTGCACTACTAGGAATTTTACCGTCCGGCAATCCAAATTTTAACGGTCCGGAATGGCACGCCAATAATCGTAATACTAGCTTGTGCACTATATGTAATTTTAGTGTCCGGCATTTACATAAGCTAATTCATTAGGTTTTCCGTGAAACACCGGACCGTAAAAATCGGAATGCCGGACGGTAAAATTTCTGGTGGTGCACAAACGCCCTTATGGTGCTCATCGAACTGCGTTTAAAATTGACCTACAGCTGACAGGTGTAAAAACACTGACATTATGCCTTAAAATTAAGTATTTTATATCTGTGCTGCACTTGGAGGTCCTACGCGCGAGCTTACTGCAACGGTCTTTCCAGTTCAATGTCACAGTCATCCTTCAAGTCGTGCGTCAGAAAGTGTCCTAGGAATTTGAACTGCTGCACAACCCGAACTGACTCACTAGGCCAAACGCGCGACTAAGATCGAGAAAACATGCGTACACACTTGTTTCCCTACTAACGTAGTAGTTAACTGTGTGTTTTAGGCTGATTAGTTTATTGCAGAGTCTGTTGAGAGACCGGGGCGGAAACCAAAGCATCGCCGGGGAGATCTGTTAGGAGGTGGTATGACTCTTTGCAGGTGAGGGTTGGCAGGGGCTGCTTTAGTGATGGGCAAGTAACCCGTCTCGGGAACTCATACAATTTTTTTGAAAATGTTACTTTTTAATATGAGTGAGAGAATTTACTGTTGGATATAATGGAACGTTGTAACCCTAAGCGATTTGATAATCTGTGGTCAGCTGTCACTTGTAATCGCCCTTGTAAATTCGGCTATTGCATATAAATTTTACTTACTAATTTGTTCTCTTTTTCCGCCCATAATAGTGTCTTAGGCTAGTTTACAGTTTCAATTTGAAGATGGCGCTTTAAAACAGGTTGGCAGGAAAGCTTGCGAGAGGGCCTTCTTTACCCACATAATAATAATCATACTCTTCGGTGTAGCATGCATAACAAAGAGTAGGTATATAATAAATCTGTACTCTTTGTTTATCATTGTTGTTTATATTAGATTCATATTTGCTGAGATGGCTGAGATAAACAACTTTTTAATTTATGTATGATCGTTGCTTCGCTAATTAGAGATATAAAAAAATGACCGACTGCAAACGCACCATAGCAAAAACTGAAAGATCTATGCAAACAAAGGCCCTGCAAGAGAGGCAGGCAACGCACCCGAAAAGGCTGATCCTGTTAAAATTACTCGAAGGCGACGACATTCGCGACTTCACCGGTAGAGGCTAATCTCCCGCTGCGCGCCTTCACGCCGAGGACATCGCTTTATGCCTCCCGCCTGCACGACACTACTATAAGCAAGATGTGTTGGATTGCATCTTCGCGAGGCAAAAGGCAGGTGTCTTCAAGGCGGTTACGCCGAGACTCGGAGTATACGTGGAGCCGCTGGAGTCGTGCCATTGGTTGGGTTTCAACGTGTTCGTGGTGCGAGTCCCGACAGCCTACACTGAGCGTCTTCACTTCGCCGGTGTTTTGCCCGCAGGGAGTCGTGTTCCGTCGCTTCCGAGGGAAGCTACCATTCACGTCTCCACCACCGTTAGGATAGGTTTTAGTTTTTATTGTGATTTTATTTAGAATAGTTATGCCTGCTGCCTATTTACCCTATAATAAGTACAAGAATACCAAGATGACTTCTAGACCGCAAAGGTTAATACCTAGTTAAGAAAAAGTGGTGGCAAAGTTTAATTTGTTTATACAAATAAATTGTCAGCAATAGTTGAAATGTTTTTACTTGTTTAGTCCTCTAAGTTAGAATTCAGAACCGAAGTAGAACCGATAGCGAAAGGTTCAGGTTGTTTCACCATCATTGCAGCCATCATCATCAGATATGGAAGTGTAGATACATAATGATAACCTTGTAGAATAATAATACAGTAAAGAATGAAAATATCCTAAATTAATGAATTTCTAAAAGTTGATAAAGGTGTTTTTTTCTATCTATGATGGACTTACTCTTGACCCCAATCTTACCCTAGAGCAGAGATGGGATCTACGGTGGAGCGAGCTTGCCCAGAAGATGCCTATTCACTCTAGACTTAAAGAGATTCAGGTTATATGCACTCGGAAATACAGACGCAGGCAGGGAATTCCATTCTTTAGCCGTGCGCATAATGAAAGATGATTTAAAGCGCTTAGTGCGTAATGTGGGTATATCAACTAAGAACGGATGGTAGCCGGCCGTGCGTCTGGATGTCCGATGGAAGAAAGGAGACGGTGGTATGAGCTCATGCAGCTCACGCGCACACTCTCCGAAGTACAATCTGTAGAAGACCGATAGGCAAGCAACCTTGCGGCGGTGAGCCAGGCTGTGAAGCTTGGTCGCCACCAGTTTTTTATCGCCTATTAATCTCTTGGCTCTGCGTTCCAGGTGTTAAAGATACTTTCATCCCAAATTAAGGTAAGACAACCTGGATCTTTCGCCATCAGTACCTACTTCGGTGCTCAACGCTCATCTATTGTACCTATATGTCTAAGATCCAGGTTGTTTTACCTTAATCGCTTTCACCTTAGTGGTGCTCGAAAATTATCTAGAAATCTTGACACGCGATAGCGTGCCCAGCCAAGTTCAAGCAAAGCAAAGCACTGACGGGTCGCACCGCATTTTTCACCCCTTCATAATTCACAATATTTTTAAGCTAGATACAACAAATCGACGCTCCCTACGTACATTATGCTAACTGAAAAATAGCTACTTTACAGGAGAGCCGAAAAACCGTAGAAGAGTCACAACTTTTTTTGTAATTTACCTACGAACTTGAAATTTATACAGTATGAACTTCAAACAATATTTTCATGAATGTCATCTTAATATTTAAATAATTTTGCTTATTTTTGGATTTTATTGTAGATAGAACATTTATAAGGTCAAGTCAGTGTTCCAACATACGCGTATACTATTCTAACTGCCATATAGCATACTATACGTGGCTTGATATAGCAGCAATTTTTTGGTTAAACTATTCTATTTACCACGTAGAATAGTATTCTTTGAAATATTATCCGATTATTTTGGACATACTATTCAATGTGCCATATAGACTCATATACCTCGGGCTCAACTCTGACATTAATTTCACATGAAAATTTAAGACTAGTTATAATAATCGGTTGTGTTACATTATTCTTTAAGTTTTTATACTTAAATATATATATTTATGTAGTGAATACGCAGAAATCTAATATTTTTTGTAAACAGAATTATATACGTTGTTACAAAAAAATATTGATTTAAAAATACTATTCTATTTTGTATCAATTTGGTACTGACTAAACATTGTCTACTACGAGACAGGTTATTTTTTATTAAACGGCTATATTTGGGTTCACATTGGTGTCATAGTAAAACCTGAGTTAATTTTACAACTGCGTCGTTCCCGGAGACTGACTGAATTAGTTATTTATTTATTTAACATAATGTTCAGCTGTACCATGGTGACCAGTCTGGGTAGATTGTGTTCGCCTCTTTTAGGTCTTGAAGTTGGGATAATTGGGGAAACACAGCAGGTGGTCCATGGTTTGGACGGCGCCACAACCACACCTAAAATTGGCTGAAAATCCCCACTTTACTTTGTTTGCGTGGCAACTTCCAACACCATCCCGGAGACGATTGAGTGACTTCCAGACTGCCCAGGGAAGGTTGCCACCAGGTGGGAGTTTTTCATCTGGCGTGAGTTGGGACGCGTCAGGAGGGTACCTTCTTATTCATTGTTCCAACCTTATTACAGGTGCCCCATTTGTGTCGGAATAAGGGTCACTCATTAAGCTTTTTCGGCTCTTAGGTCGCAGTGGTGGTGAAACGTGGTTATGCAACGGGTGTCTGGGATCCTCCGTTTGTTTTACCCTCTCGACACAACAGGAAGAATATCAGCGGACGTTAGGTGGGGGCTATCCCGGCTAGCGAGTACAGGTGGGAGAGTGTAGTCAGCTTGAATGTGCCCGTCACTATTCGGCAGGATTCGTTCAAGGCAACATCTACCTGGCTCGCATGTTAGGAGCGAGCCCAAACCGGACTTACGTACTCAGCAGCCGAAAAAGACAAAGCCAGACTGCTGGTGCGAAGAACATGTGCTGTTCAGAGGCGCCCCGTTTGGTGGTGGTGAGTCTCTTTAGAAGGCAATTACGGGCACTAACTTTAGATTTCAACTTAGTGCCGTTTTATTTCAAAGTTAGTGTCCGGTCCAAAGTGATGCCTAGATATTTAGGCGTGTTGTTATGTTGAATGGCTACACCACACCACTTGATATAAATCTCTTTGTTAAATTCTCGATTTTGGAGGTTAAACGCGCATGATTCAGTTTTGTGGTGTTTCGCCTTAAAAGGGTTTCGTGATAGTAGGTTGTTAGATTAGCTAACGCTGTCGAAAGATGTCCTTCCACGTCCTCGAAATATTTTCGCTGGCATGTCAAAACGAGATCATTCGCGTTGATAAACCGGTTCGTTGCAGGATGGTGGGGTTGGTTATTGGTGTTATTGTTAAACAGGGTAGGTGCGAGAACACTACCCTGTGGAATACATTTTTTTGTGATCGCCGTCTGCTCTTTTCAGAGTTCAAGCTCACATGGAACCGGCGGTTACTCAGCATTTCGCTTAGGATAACAACAAAAAGTTATTTGTGTTCGTTGTCAATTTTTCGAGCTGACGCTTGTATTGACGGTGTTATAGGCTGCACTTAGGTCGACGGATACCACCCCCGCGACCAGGTTTACCGTTAAGAAGCAGCTGGTGGGCAACCTGGTTCACAGTAACGGGGCCAGATTGTATTGCCGGGTTAGGGTCACTAGTCAGTTTTCAAAGTATGCCCCAAGCCTTTTTACTATTGTAGGACATGACCCACTGATTCGACCAGATTAACCCACTGCTCTTGGTGACCTTCAGAGATTTCAGCCATAGGTTCCTCGCCGGCAAGTATGGTATCTGCTGAATAAGTTTCTTTTTTATTGTTTCCTTTTTTGTTTTCGTCTTATTATAGTGGGCAAATAATTAATTCTTATTATTTTACTTAGCTTTATACCGGCAAATTTGTAAACACATTAATATTACGTACAGAAAAAAAGATGGCACGCTGTGGCGGGTGCCATTTTACAAATACACGATATTATGGAACCAAGTCTTGACTTTGTTCTTAAGCAGTTAAGGGTTAACCGATTCCACTATTGGGCCAAGGCCTTCCCTGTGGTCTACCATGTTCTATAGCTATAGTGAAATTTATTTGGTACCAACCTTGATCTGAGCAGTTTGCATTAATTGAAAATAAATAATAATTCATCATTCTTTATTAAATTTTTCATTTGTCAGTTCCAAGTTCTTCAGTACGGTGTATGGTTTACAATGTATTCAACAACTGTATTAAATCTCATTTTATCAGCAAAACGCGATTTAGGTATACTATTCCATCTACCAGTTAGAATAGCTTCGTGACTTCATACAACAAAAGTAAACTGTTCAATCTACCAGATAGAATACTATGCGTTCCTATTATTCCATAAATTTATGGCGTACACTATTCTATGTACCAGATCGAATAGTGTACATTGATTACTAATTCAGACGTTAAAACGAATACTATTCAATCTGGTAGATGGCATAGTGTACGTTGTATTAGAACAAAATTTGGGACTTAAAGGAAATTCCAGATTAATAAAGCTAAAAGAACGTTAGTATATCTTGATTAGGTATTTACTATCATTGTGTCGTGCCCCAGCAAAAAATGTTCGTACTGCCAGATGTCGTAGTATTCGTGCGAGTTAATAAAGTTGCAAACAAGGTACACTATGATAAGCGGCAGTTCGAATACTTTTAGAAGTCTTGGTGCACTTAGAATGCAGATAGAATAGTCTGTGGCTGATTTAAAATCTAAACTACACTGAATTTAGAAAAAATTTAAATGCTAGTAGATGCGTTTTAATGTGTACATTCTAATGCACTTGCCAGTGCAGTTAGCATTTTCTTTCACTTTGACTAGTATACGTAGGGAGCGTCGAAATTTAGTTCATCCGTTGCGACCTACCATAATTATAAACAAGTACTTTTCATTAACACAGATCAAACGATTATGAAAAAACATAATATATCTAATAATTGGTAGTAAAATTCAATGTTTGAGAAAGAGAGTGTTGATATGTGAGTGGGTGCCAAGTTCTATCGACAGTCCCGAAATTTATTTATTTATAGATTCGTTTAACATGGTAGAGTCTAACGAAAGTCTAGGTTTGGCTTGGCTAATTTTCACAAGGTTTTCAAATATTGAGAGAAGATATTGTACAATAACTTGCAAACTGCGAATAAAATACAGATGATAAATTGTTTACATACAAAGCATGACGTGAAAACTTGCCATGTTTAACTTTGAGATGATCTGGATTTATAGTTATCTGTTCCATTTGACTATACCATGTTAAGCGACTTTATAAATAATTTAATTTCAGGGCTTTGCACCTACTTACATAATCAAAACTTTTTATACTTAAACCTTGAACTTGGCTCCCGATTTTCACATTTATGTTTTGGTGGTTAAAATTAAACAAATATCTGTCTGTATAAATATTCTATTTTATTTGTATTTATCTCGTGATAGGTAGATTAAGTAAAATTTGGTTACCTTATACTGTTAGTATGTGTGTATGTATGACCATTAATCAAATTTTGACCTGATCTTCTCATTTTTAAGTCGTTTCTTCATTACTGAAGGTCGTGTTTGCATAAACTCTTTTCTTCCAGATTTTTAGAATTCCTGCATGTTTGTCTATCTTCCACATGTTTAAAGGCTGTGTTGATAGGCCATAAGATATTTTAGTTGATCTGACCAGCATTTTGGAGACCAACGGCGTGATCGTTTGCCTTTACCTTACAAGTGATCATCAGCTTCTCTAAGCTTTCAGTTTTACAACGAGCAACATGTTCAAAGTAAGATAGTATTCTTTTATATCTCAGACTGAAATCTGCATGGATCTTCTCAAATTAGTACCTGTTTGTGTTGAACTTGGGTGGTTTTCTATGTACGATTAGTATTTATTTACTTAGAATAACCATTATGTAAACTAAGGCCTATTTTTTCTGTAGTAACGGTACCTAGTAGTAGCAGTAGTAGTACCAAAAGTAATAGGCATCTAGTTATCATTGCTGAGTTTGGAGCGCAATGGCACTGTGCTGTGTTTCATCCTCGAGTATTCATTTCTGAAACATAGGTAGTTACTCAATTTACGAAAACCGACACCTGCACTCCAGAACTGTAATACACATGTAACCAGTTTTATTGCTGTAACAGAAGCAGTATCCTGTCATTTTAGAAGCCTTGTAGGCGATAGCTTCAATCTTAATATAATAACTGTATTATTTTTAACAAACGTACGGCTATGTTCTCTAGTTTAGTTTGAAAATGTATCAACATACCAATAAGGTTCATCGTTTTATTTCGTAAAATCCATGACAATGATTTTCGTCTGCTGCATATAATTCTGCTTTCGATAGCATTTTAGACTTTGTCTGAAATAAATAATACGAGAATGCGTGAGGATATACAACCAAATAGTAGGTAGAACTTGCATCTGCCTACTATCAATAGTCAATAGCCAAAGTAGATATTTCCAGCATGTAATTATAGGCATTACGGTACAAAACAGGCAGTACTGAGGACTACAATGAATGCGCAAGCCTAGCAGATGTGAAGATGGAGACTGAATATAGTGTAAACAACATTTTTACCTTATACAAAAGTATTTGCACTGTGATTTTAATCTTCATTTACAAAACCTTAGCAATCCCAAAGCTTGAGGATAGCTTTTTTGCATCAGCAAAGGCTGCTGCTTAATATCCTACTAAAAAAACTTATTGGCTGATGCCAATAACTTGTATTTTTATATTTTTTCGGACCATTGGTGTATTTTACTATTGTTTGTTTTGATTTTGAAAGCCCAATTGAATGACTGGAACTAAGAAAAGAATGAATGATATTTGAAAAGTTCGAAACCTTATTCGTAACGAAAGAGTGTTTCGAATAAGATGTTTTATGTTTCTACTGTTGCCATACAAACTGAAAGGGATAGTGTAAAAAATGTTGGCCAAGAAATTTTGTAACTAAGCCAGAATAGGACGGGATTGCTAACCATATTGCTAACCACTGACATTGGGTTGTCAGCGGTTTTTAAACGCGTGTATGAGCGGCAATGAGAGGCTAAATTGCTTTCTATCGAAAGCAATATAGCCTTTCATTGCTGGCTCTAAGCATAACGAGTATGAATGTGCTAACAAAAGCCGTAATGGACTTTTCCCAATACGGGCAAAAACGTAACCGAAGCCAGAACTGCTTTATTGGTTTGACAATACGGTCGCAGATTTGACGCCCTGGTTCTGTTGAGGTTTAAATGGGCCTTAGTATTCAGTATTCAGTAGTTTATTGGTAAAAATAAATTATTTTACATGTCAAATGTTCTAATAATATTTATATCTAGTATTAATAAATAAATAGGTACAATAATTGTGATACCACTTGTATTTTGTTAGGTAGTTTAGAGTAGCAAAGCTGCAAGTGTAGGAAGGTTACCTGTAGAATTCGCGTATAGTGTAGTAGGCGTCCGATAGTAACTTGTTTTTTAATTATCTTGAAAAAATGACCATTGGCAGGCATGATCATGACGGTGCATTCGGTAATATGTGTACTCGCCGTGGTGCACGCGGACTGTACCTAATACTTACCATGTCTAGTTTTAATTAAAAGAAAACGTTATTAATCGTAATCATTCATAAATACTTACATATGCCTGACAGGTTAGATAGATGAAATTGAAGTACTTACCTGTAAAATAGAAAAGACAAATTTAACACAACGACCAAAGTAACAATAAAATTTCAATACCTAGTAAAAATATGAAATTAAAATGATAGTGGACAAGTTGACAACCTCGTCTTCTTTTTCAAGTTGGTTATAAACTAATTGATTATAATTAACCCGAGTCGGTATCCAGACAACTTAAGAGTTCTTCTAGCATTAATTAATCATGTGCCAGTTATACAGCTAAGTTATTCTACAACATCATACTGACGAAGCCTTATTTTTGCTTAAAACAAGTTAATTACAAAACAACAACACATTAATTTAGTTCAAATAGGCATTTTTCACCTACGATAGTATGGATTTACTAGCTTAGTCTAAGGTATGATCGTGCCTCGTGTCGTCAAAACAAAAAGAATAATCGATCCCCGCCAAGAAATCGACATAGAAACCTCGAAGGGTCACACAATCACCAATACGAAAATTTTAAAGATAAAGATAAAGATAAAGATATTTTATTCGCAAGCATACACGGTTTATAAAGTTCTTATAAGTAGGTAATGAATAACATTACATAAGCACATGCGTGTTGCGCCAGTATTTGGCATGCAAAATACATTTAAGAAAAGACACGTTAATAGAAAACAAAATGTCCAGAAAAATTATAGTTATGAAATGAAAGTTACACTCAAAGAAATTAAAAATCAAAATTACAAATCACGTTCATGTCAAAAATTACACTCAAAGAAATTAAAAATCATAAATTACAAATCACGTTCATGTCAAAAATAATATCAAATTAAATCAAAAAATGTCATCCAAGTATTTATCATTCATAAATTCATTGATGTCATAGTAACACTTCTGTATAAGCCAACGTTTTAATTTTGACAAAAAATACCTTTCCGGGAGTTCTCTTAATTGCCGCGGTAACTTATTATACATTTTTATTGTCATAATAAAACAATTCTTTTTAAATAAAGCGGTCCTACAGAATGGCATTTTTAACAACGTAATATCCCTATCTCTCACTCGGGGGTTCTGCGTTATGTTTTCGAAGAAGCTCGGGTTATTCCTAACGAATGTTGCTATTTCCAATATGTAGAGCCCTGTTAAAGTTAAGAGACGCAGTCGGCGAAATAAAGGCCGACAATGTTCTACCGGACCAACTCCACATATAGCGCGAATACACTTTTTTTGTGTTAGAAAAACATCATTAATGTCGGTAGAGCTTCCCCAGATAATTAAACCGTACCTCAAAACTGACGCAACGTAGCCGTGGTAAGCTAATATAGCAGTTTCTTCACCAGCCACCTTTCTAAGGTTCCGTAAAGCGTAAACAAACCTATCAATTTTCCCGCAGACTGATTTTACATGTTGTTTCCATGAGAGGAACTCGTCTAACGTAATACCTAAAAACTTTGTTGTATCTACTTGATCAACTTTTTGACCATTGCATTGTATATCTATGTCAAGTTTATTAGTTTTATAATTACGAAATTGAATGTAAGTTGTTTTAGAAATATTAATTTTAAGATTATTGTCAATGAGCCAATTGTTTATAGATGTCAATGTAGAATTAATGTTATTAGTATAAGGAATATTAATGTCATGGTCTGGAATAATTATAGAAATGTCATCAGCAAATAAAATTAATTGATTAGAAGTTATGTCAGGAATGTCATTTATATATAATAAAAATAATAAAGGCCCTAAAACGGATCCTTGCGGGACGCCGACTCTATTATATTGAAATGTAGAGTTGTGTGAAATAGCCTCTTTTTGATTATTTAATCCACATATTTCAACGCTCTGTAAACGATTGTTTAAATAATCTTCAACCCAATTCAAAGCTAGCCCACGTATACCGTACCTTTCACATTTGTGTAGTAATAACCGGTGCTCTACATAATCGAAAGCCCGCGTCATATCCAGGAACATTACTATTATCGGAACTTTCATATCTATGTATTTCGTTACTTTTTGTACCAATGTATAACACGCAAGGGTTGTTGACTTCTGCTTTTGAAATCCGTGCTGTTCTCTGGTGATTGAGCAGTGTTTATTTAGAAAATCAGTAAGTCGTTTGCAGAAAACTTTTTCAAACACCTTAGACAAAATTGGGACCAGTGTAATCGGTCGATAATTGTCCATGCAATCTTTCTGCCCTTTTTTATACAGTGGTTTTACTATGGAACGCTTCAGTCTTTCTGGGAAGCAGCCCTGCTCAAAAGACATATTAACTAAGTGTGTCAGTACGCTTGCTATTGGCCCTATACACATCTTTAAAATGTACGTAGAGATCCGTCGTAACCTACTGATAGAGTGTTATTTAATGATTTGATAACTTTAATGATCTCTTCCTCAGTACAAGGGTTAAGAAATAGACTGTTACTAATGTTTCTACTTATATCACTTCGGTAACTCGAGCGAGCAGTACTATTAGAGTTGTTTGTTGATTGAATAAAAAATGTATTGAAAGCCTCGGCAATCTTTACACGATCATCCAATAACACATTGCCAACTTGAATTTTTTCTATCCCAGAGTTAATGTTTGTGTCATCTTGATTATTTTGAATGACTCTCCATGTGGCACGACATTTATTTTTAGAGTTTGATATTATTTTATTATTAGTTTGTATTTTTGACTTAATAACGCAAGCCTTTAGTAGTGCATTATATTTTCTATATTTCATCTTATTTAATTTTGTTTTATTTTTATAATAATTGAATCGTAAATCTCTTTTAACAGTGCTTGATTTTTTAAGTCCCTTTGTTATCCATTTAGGTTTAGTCATGTTTGCATTTATTCTTACTCGATTTTCAGGAAAACACAGACCATAGAATAAAAGAAACAGGTCATGAAATATGTTGAAAGCACTATTCAGGTCATCTTTTCATAAATTTCAGACCAAGAAAGGCTAGATAAGCATTTGATAAAAATATTTATATTTTCTTGGCTAAAATCTCTCTTTTTCACATACCAGAATCGTGGTCTCGTAACTTTATTTTCTATAATAAACTCTAGAATTTGACCCGTGTTATGGTCCGATAATTGTAAATTATGAACACTGCCTTTCGCTTCTGGAATATTACTTGCAATTTGATCGATACACGCTTTTTGACGAGTTGGTGATGTAATTTGTAATTTCAAATTGTAGTTATTTAAAATACTTATAAGAGTTTCTTTAGACTTGCTTTCTCGCTCAGTGTGGACGTTCTAATCTCCCGCTAGAATAATTTTCTTTTTACAGTTTGTCGTAAGTTTGTCTAGAATTATTTCTAATCGGTCGAAAAAGGTGGATAAGAACTTATTTTTGGGTATTCTGTAAATACAAACAACTATACATTTAAGAGAGGGAATTTCAACACCACAACATTCAAAAACTCTATCAGCAGCCAATTCATTGCATATAGGAATAGGTTTAAAATCAATTCCTTTTCGTACCAATATACATACTCCACCGCATTTTTTCCCTACTCGGCAATAGGATGAAGCAACCACAAAGTCTTTAACGAAAATGTTTTTCTCGCTGCCCTGTTTAACAAAACTCTCCGTGAAGCATAATATATCAAGCGTTTTATTTTTCCTTTTGAATTCATCAACACACAACTCTACCATGCACAGTTTTAAAACTAACCCTTGAATATTTTGGTGAAAGAGCCGTACAGTGTTAGCTGAGCAGTTTTTTTGTGCACTGACTAAATTGACGTTATTTTGGGGAGGCACGAAAAAATTGTGGTTGATTTTGTTCACCGTTACATTTTTTAGCTACTTTTGAAAAATAGTATGGAATCGAGCCCTTTTTTGGTGGTGGTTCCGTAATTACACCTTCGTTACTATTGGGAGAGTTCTTGGTATGTTGTGAATAAACGTTATTAATGCCACCCTGACGACATTTTTTAAACTTAAATGGTAGGTATTTTTTGTCATAGTCTAATGAGTCAATTAACAAATTTATCTTTTTTGACATAAATTCTAGGTAACTTTTTTTATCTACATCAGATTACTTTAAGAACTTACAGTTAGTCGTGTTTTTGCAAAGAGTTTCTACTACATTGTTCAATTTACTCTCATTCAAATATCTGTTTTCATTTACACCTAAAACAATAATTTGTGTTTTTGATTCCTGCAAACTTTTAAGTGAAGCGCAGAGTTCCATGGACAATTGAATCGGATTATTATCATTCTCTCCGACACAAATTACCACATGATCATTAACGCCTGTATGTAGTGTAGAGCACGTTTTAAAAATTTCAGGGCACTTTGCAAAAGGTTTGATCATAGCCGATACTTTATAATTTTCAAATTTATTACTATTGGATTTTCTTTGATGTAGTAGTTCTGATGCCAATCCTACACATTGTTGAGTCCCGACAACAAAAATATTTCTTTGACGCTTTCCGCACGTTGGTGTCGTCTCGGTTGTTTGTGTTGCTCTTGAAAGAGTGGTTTTTTCTACTGGTCTTAAGGGTTCATCTCCGACAGTTTTGTTTAATTTAGCACTAGTACAATCCTTACTTTCATGTCGTGTCTTCCTGTATACTTTATTCTTCGTTGGTGATGTAAAAGTTAATGGAGCTTTGAATACTTCTTGCAATCGTTCAATAGTTCTTCTCAAGTTTATAATTTCAGCCTTCAGCGAGCAATTTTCTGACACAATTTCTTGTATTTTCATATCAGCCGCTTCCGTCTCAATTTGCAAACAAGCATTTTTTTTCTTCTAATTCAGTGAGTTTTTCTAAGAAATAGTCTTTTGGTTCGGGTGAATTGGGCTGAACTGGACTAGGCGTGTCACTTTCGCCATCTTCATCGTCAGAGTTGTCATCCGTTGTGAGCGAATGGAAAGAGTTATTCGTAGGTATATTTATTTGAACTCTTTCCCGTGTCTTATTTTTCTTCGGTGTGCTCTGTGATCTTTTCTTGCCGTCTTTTTGTTTATTAATGTCACGACAGCAACTTTCACACTTCCATTTATCTTTCTCTTCCATTAATCGAAAGCGCGGTGATGATACTTTTGTGCATTGGATGTGGTAGCAGTTACTGCATATTTTGCACTTTAAAAATCTGCGGTTGTTGATGCCTTCTGTACATTTCACGCAATACTCCATCTTGTGAGACGTAATTGAACGTCGTAGTTGAGTAGTGATGATCCAGCCGCTAGCGTAATGAGTGATAGTTCTAGCAAAGTATCATAGATGGCGCTAGTACATAGATTTTGTAAAATATATTTTATTTAGCAAATCCAAGCAAATCCAGTACTTAATCGAAGTCGTAGTTCAACCATATTCAACTTCATAACACAGAAAAATGACAAAAGCATAAACGGGCGTCGGGCGGTAGCGAACTCGAGCTCTGCGCGTAAGAGGCAGTGACACTTCCACTGCGCCACCTCGCCTGTGACGAAACTGGCAAAATATGGATCCTCTTGATGCAAAATTGGTGTTTACTTCTATCAGCTGACGCTAACAATCATCTTTGTCCGTTAAAAGTGAAAATTTAAAATTAATCATATTAGCACTTTTAAAACTTACAGTTTCTTTTTATATTTTTCTTCCCCGGCACAGAGAGTATCTGTTTGCCACCTTTTCAAACGTGTATTAGCACTTAAACACTAATTATTGGACGTCACTTATAATGTTTAAATATTGGCTAAATTAGTTACTAAATATTGCCACAAACACTACCACGTCGGATTTATAACGTATGTCACAGTTTGTATTGGTTTTTATTCACAAATGCTTAAACTAAATATTTTTAAAACGCAAGAGCCGTAAGAGCAATGTTTACTTTACAGCGCCACCTGGCGGTCATTCATTTTTCATTTAAAGTAAAAAGCTTAGTTGATTTTACTACGCTTTGTTTCTTTAAGTATGGACCGTATTTGATGAAATAAAAACTTAAGTATTCAGAAAGCTTTTGATATACCTAATATTGTACTAAGTTTTAAAACAGGCGCATGCTTAATTCCAATCAAAATTACCTATATAATCGAGACTGGATTGGCACAAATAAAATAAACTCAAATAAACCTTAATACATTATAGCTTGGGTTGTGTTTTGTGTATACTATTTTAGCGTAAAAGCTATTTTATTCTCAAAACAGGTACAGTTTTCAATTAAGTTGAATTTCATTTTTAAGATAAAGAGGAATGCTTCATGTCTAAAGAAATTAAAATATGCTGCAAAAATGAGTTTCATACAGAATGAATAGTTTGCGAAGAATAAAAATGGCCACTTAGCTCTAACAGCGTAATTTATTTTGTTTCTTTATTTTTTTACCCTTACACCGTTTACAGTTCAAATAAATAATGTTGTGTATTTTTTTTCGGTTAAAAATTTTCTGTGTGATGCTGGCTTAGAATGGAATCATCCCATTTAAGTCATGAAATTTGACGAAGAAGAGCGCTTCATGTGTACCTACACTATTGCAGTTTTGAAAGACAGGCTGACACCCTGTCACTAGTGATACATGATTCTGAAACAAGCATCAAATACTTGTGTGCTTTTTGAGATCGTTAACGTTTTAATCACAACAGTCAGTGGCTGGACATGAGCCTCCCATTATGGCTTTGGGCTTTTTGGGAGGTGCACTAATCACCATGCTTTTTAGATGGATAGGCGAGCGCAGTTTACGAATTGTGCATTCACAAGGAATATTGGTGACCATTTCCTTGATTTGTGGATACATTTTGTCTGGACTCTAATTAATCACTCACTACAATTTATAAAAAGAAATGCCCCACTTCGTTTTTTTGGGTTCACAAAAAAAACAGTAACCTTAGCAAAACGAAAATAATATTTTGATATTCCTACCTAATGTACCTTATACACACACCAGTGAGTTTTCTCTTTTTTGCTCCTTTACGAACACAATTTTGCTTTTACAACCGTCCCGGACCATTAGACACTTCATTAAAGCAAATGAAATTGATAGCTCAATAATGGGTCTATAAAAGTCTAGAGTAACTACCTAGGTAATACTGAGTGGAGAAATCAAACGAGAAATCATTGAGTCTCGTTAGACCTACTGCCAAAAAGACATTGTGGGTCCTATTTTTCAAATATGCAGGTCAATTCAAGAAACAAATTCTTTTAGCTTACGTTAAATAAGCGCTGTCACTTTCCGTCAAATAAGTGAAAGTGACAGCCCTGATTGAAGTTAAGTAAAGAGAATTTATTTCCCGAATTGGGACCTTAATCTTACCAACTAAACTTGTCACTAATAAAACTAGACCCACTGACAAAAGATACAAAGTCCGCATAAAAAGGACAAATATTTAATACTTAGGAACTATTGAAACATTATTAATATTTATCACTTTTTGAATGTATTCTAGTCTGGTTAGGACATTGCAGGCTGAACCACCTGATTATTCGAAAAGTAAGATGGTTCCGTGCTTTGGATGGGCACGTTAAGCCGTCGGTTCCGGTTGCTGTCTATGATGGCGGTCGTTACACAACCATGTCAGAGGCCTGCTACTTGTAGTAGGCGGTTGAAAAACTCTGACACCAGGGTTCATCGGGTCGTTGAATGACTCGGTGTCCCACACGAAGAGAGAGAGCCTCAATGTCCCTAAATAGATAAAGACTAATAAGACCCACTCGGTCTTACCGACAGTGTGTCAAATAAGTTAACAACTCAAATCTTTGTAGTTACAGATTTTATTGCGAAGGTAAGTTCGTTTTATTGGGTACTGCAATACGTTCAGTGCTTTAAAAAAGTTAAACTAGTTTTGAGGTAAGTTTGTACCGTTTTGAGAACTAAGATCAATATGAAAACTCTATATTGATATTGCTTTTGCCAGGTAAGTATTCCTTTATTGATATTTCCTTTTATATAGCCTTTTTATTGAAGTTTGGCTTTAGATAAATTGGCTTTTTCTTTTATAAAGCTTTCATAATTACGCCGTGCCGTGTGAGAATAGCATCACTAGCATACCTTTCTTTCCCATGGATGTTACAAGAAACTACTTAGGGATTTGGGAGTTGATGTGTATTGCAATTTTAGGCGACAGGAAGACAACCTGTCTAAGTACATGATTATACACAGTCTTCTGCACGACTCTCAATATTTTTGCCACACTTGCTGTAAATGGCAGTTCTTACAGCCGTTTACGCTCTGTCTGCGTAATATTTGTATGTATGTATAATTACGTCACAGGCAAGATTTGAACCTGTTTCTCGATCTCAGTAATAATGCTGCCTCTATCCGCTGTAATTTTTCAAGATCTTTATTTAATAGTGGGTAGATAAGAAAATATTTCTTAAATAATACCTACCAACCCAAAGTATTAAATTATTAAAGATGTCAGATTAAATACGGCTCAGTAAGACTAGGTATTCTCTGTTATAATAAATTGAAATACGCAGAGAAGTTTGAATACATTCGCTGGCATGTATCTACAGTACAGTATGGAAATAAGAAGAAGAGCTATGAAAAATTCTGTTGTTCATCCAATGTTTTTGCGCTGGAACAAATAGGTACAAAACAACGTCGTCAGCGAAAAACACAAGTAACGTCTGTTTGTGCGTTATTTTTGCGCTGCGTTACGCATGATTAGGACACGGATTTGAACTTTATTTTCATACAAATACGGTTTATGACAAACGGTTTGACAAAAACATCTGTCGACACAGCGTTATGCGATACGAAGCGCTAGCAGATGCGTCTGCCAAACCATTTGAAATAAACTGACTTTGTATGAAAATAAGGTGGGAAGTTTGCTTACGCATGCGATAACGCTGCGCAAACGGACGTGACGTGTGTTTTTCGTCGTATTCTTTCGCCAGATAATAAAATTACTCGCCGCGTAGCACAAATAGTAACTAACTAATTAAATATTTACTCCTCTTGATTATTTACGAAGATATTTTCCTCTCTCATATTTTTTGCTTACGAAAAATCATCCGCATTTTTTCCTCGTCAGGAAGATTAATGAGTATTTGTGTTCTTCTTGTGTTACACTGCTTATTAGGAACGTTAATTATTGGATTGAAAAATGTATTTTGTATCCGACTCCAACAAAGGGAAGGGATGGTACTGGATGGTGAAAACGGGAGATTGTGCTTTGTGGCGTACACTTCTTATTTTCGAGTGGGGCATCTGGTCGTCCAACGACTCGATAAATTGCTACTAGACTGATGTCAAGATTTTGAGCAAAGTAAAATTATCATTAGAAAACAAACAAAATCATGTAGCAAAAGGATTTGGTAATGTTTTATGACTGCCCGCCTGCCTGACGTCAACCCTCTTTAGGAATGCTATTGTATCAGTGGTATCTCCGCCAGTTGCGGTTGACAATAACTAGTCGACAAATATTCAGCTGAAGTGAAAAACTCTACGTCGCCTTTTATGAAACACCCTGAGTGGACAAGGCGTAGCAGTACTCTTAGTCACTACCACATGGTTCCAGTTTTATCCAGGTGTATCGGCTCAAACTACAGAGCCTCGCATTTGCGTGTGAACCCGTATATAACCGCATGAAGACAAACAAGTCGCTTCATCGGGCATTCCCTGTAAACCATGCACTTATGCATCCGCTTGTACATGTCAAACATCGCAGCACAATAGAAAGCAAACGACGGCTAGATCGGACTTCCAATTCGAAATGATGGGGGCGAATGGAAGCCGCTTCCTACACGTGTTGCATAGTTTCCGGGCCCAGGTTTTCCGTTTCATAAAAATCGTACAACATTGACAACTATAGTAATAAGCTGTCAGATTGTCACCTACGATTCCAATACACATGACAACTATGCAAGCTACTTTTGTGACAGCCGTTAGTGCCTCGACACACTACGACCGAAATTCGGCGGCTGAATTCCTTTCCGTCAGTTTTTGGCGATTTCGGTTGGGGTGGACACACTATAAGCGCCGAAATTACGCACAAATTACGCCGAATTAATTCGGGCCAAATTCTGGCGACGGAACTTCGGCTGAAGTGTGTCATCCGTAGGTAATGCAAATAATATTGCTGGCGTAATTGCACCGAATTCCGTCGCTTAATTTCGGTCGTAGTGTGTCGAGGCACTTAAATAAACAGATTATCATCAAATAACAAGAGGTCACAAGTTGTCATTCCTATGGCGGCTACGGGTCCAGATTATAACATCGAAGGTCGTTACATGGAATGTCGCAACATCGACAACGCTGCATCGAAAGGTCGCCACATCGAATGGTCGCCAAATCGAATGGTCGCCACATCGAAAGGACGCTACATCGAAAGGCGGCCACATTGAATGGTCGCCACATCGAAAGGCCGCCGCATCGAATGGTCGCCACATCGAAAAGTCGCCACATCGAAAGGTCGCCACATCGAATGTGCATTACATTGAAGGTCGCCGTGTCGAATGTTTCTGCATCGTATAATGCTGTATTGAATGTTCCTCGTCAGGTGAATGGATCACCGGATTGTAAGGGTTCATCGGGTTGTAACTTTGACTTTGATAGTGACTATGATAGTAACTTTGATAGTGGCTTTGACAGTGACTTTGACAGTCCTAAGTCGCAAGTCGCAAGTTTAGAGTCAAAGTCAAAATTAAAGTCAAAGTCAAAGTCACTGTCAAAGTCACAATCTAATCACTGTCAAAGTCATAATCAAAGTCACTGTCAATGTCACAATCAAAGTCACTGTCAAAGTCACTGTCAAAGCCACTGCCAAAGTCACTATCTAAGTTAATGTAAAAGTCACTGTCAAAGCCGCTGTTAAAGCCACTGTCAAAGTCACTATCCAAGTTACTATCAAAGTCACTATCAAAGTCAAAGTTATAACCCGATAAACCCTTACAATCCGATAAACCCATTCGACCCGATGAACCCTTACGACCCGATGAACCCTTACGACCCGATGAACCCTTACGACCCGATGAACCTTTATAACCCGATGAACCCTTACGACCCGGTGATCCATTTACCTGACGAGGAACATTCAATACAGCATTATACGATGCAGAAACATTCGACATGGCGACCTTCAATGTAATGCACATTCGATGTGGCGGCCTTTCGATGTGGCGACTTTTCGATGTGGCGACCATTCGATGCGGCGGCCTTTCGATGTGGCGACCATTCGATGTGGCCGCCTTTCGATGTAGCGTCCTTTCGATGTGGCGACCATTCGATTTGGCGACCATTCGATGTGGCGACCTTTCGATGCAGCGTTGTCGATGTTGCGACATTCCATGTAACGACCTTCGATGTTATAATCTGGACCCGGCGGCTGGCGGCTACCACTAACCGCATATCATCCGGTACGTGTGCAATTCCCCGTTTTGATTCAAGCGTCCGTTTGCCCAGCACCCGCCGTGGACTGCAGCTTGACTGTTATCTGAATGGAGTTGAATGCTATGCACTCGTGTACCTGTCTGTACTTTGATAAGTAGGTAAATAGATGGGACAAAAATATTTGAAGACTAGAACTATGCACTTGTGTACCTGTCTGTACTTTGTTAAGTAGGCAAATGGATGGGAAAAAATATTTGTATACTAGAACTACGTACTTGTGTACCTGTCTGTACTTTGTTAAGTAGGTAAATACATGGGACAAAAATATTTGAAGACGAAATTATGCTTTCAAATAAAGACGGATTTTTCGGTAATTTTATGCTATACCAGCCTGTCTACACGCCAGTAGCCAGTAATACTTTCACCACAGTGCATTTGTTTTTATCATAATATTTTGTTATAATCAAAAAGCTTCATCATAATTATGGTTTGAATTCCTGCTGTAATGTGGATTAAACAAAGTATTTAGTTGTAAAAACAACTTCTACATGTTTCTTTAATCGTCGCTTCGAGACGAGCATGAAGAGGTTGAAAAATTCATCAGCGTCAGCCAGGTAATAAGTAGCTCAGTTGGTAGAGCAGTTGAATGGCTCTCCACGGTCCCGGGTTCAATTCCCGGCGGTCACTGATAAATTTTTCAATTACCTTATTTTCAATTTAACAGAGTTTGAATTTGAAATCCTTGAAACGCGTAACGGAGAGGTATTGCTGATACAACTACACAAAGATATTCAAAGTTATGATGGAGACGTCTGCAATATAAACTCTTATTCTTAGCCGAGAATAGCAAAGTTTATCAAACAAGGAAACTTTCAGCGAATAGCGAAAGCAATAACTAGAAAAGAGTCACTAGTTTCTTAGGTAAATGTAAAAGGAGCTTAGCTTACTATGAAGTGAAGGCAAAACTTAAAACTTATTTATGAAATACATGCGTAAAGTATAGATTTTCCATAAACCTCGTTTTTAACAAACCAAAAAATAAGTACGTATATAAGGTTGTACATACATTAAAACATGAAAGTAATTCAGTTAGTATATTATTTGAAATTAGTTGTAATGCTGAAACTTAATAAAAGCGAAAACCATTTTCCTCAGTAGCTTATGATTTGTTTTCACTTATGTCTAATGACTCAAATGTAAACCAGTTACCTACAAAATATTGTT
Source organism: Phthorimaea operculella (assembly GCA_024500475.1). Taxonomy (NCBI): domain Eukaryota; kingdom Metazoa; phylum Arthropoda; class Insecta; order Lepidoptera; family Gelechiidae; genus Phthorimaea; species Phthorimaea operculella. The sequence continues at coordinate 2,297,611 of JANFCV010000019.1, read as the reverse complement.
TTTGTTTAAGTCACACGTGAACACTATTAAGGCTGGAACAAGCAGATGTATTAATAAAAAACAAAAAGCCGACTTCGGTCATTTTAAAGTTGTATTTTCCTATAAAAATCCGCCATCTTAAATTAATGAATTTGTAATATAGCCAGTGTCACTTGCGCTGCTGCTGAGACGAATCTAACGACACCTCATATGTCAAAATCCGAATTTTCTTGTCGACATACATACATATATATTTTTGAAAAACATAACCCTCCTTCTGAGGCGGTCGGGTAAAAATTACATGTAAGGATGGTCAAATGCATTGACAAGGAAATGATGAAAGCCATGACTGTCACCCAATACACGGTACTTAGTTTTTCTGAAGGCTACCTCTAGGCTAATCGCCGGTCTGAGCAGACAGAAACAATAGCGGAACCCACTCAAAACCAGGCTAGGGAAACCGCGATTAACTTAGATTCTCTTCCTTTGTCTCCGCGTTTAATATCCTTAAGTGGACGTAGGCAATTTTAGAGAGAGCCAAAAAAAGGAATTTTCCGTAATTTGCGGGATTCACTCGCGATAAATGAAATGAAACTTTTTGATGAGGATAAAAAGCGGAGGATCTCGAATCCTTGAAGATGGGATTTTGAATTATTGCACTAAGTATTCAGCGCCCGTGGTCGCGAGAGGACTGATGATGGATGGGTAATGTAATAAATGATTAAGATATTGAATTGTTCTTACATGACAGTAAAGTTTTCCATCCTAACTGTCACATAAAACATAATCTATTCGTATCAAAATCTAAGTACTACCCGGGTACTTGAAAACTTGTAAAACAAACCCGTTGATCAATACCACAAAAAAGAGAGTTTACAGGAGGTGTACGCGACATTATTTGGGATTTTTGCGATTGACACTTGTTACATAGCCAGGGTTGCTACTATCAAAGACCTCAAAGTATAGAATATCAAAGCAGCAAAACCTGATACTAGAACGTCATACGATTCTGAGCCAGTTTTTATCCAAGAAATAAGACGTTTAAGGAAACCATCTCCTTAGTCACCTTGAGCTCCCCTGAAATTCCAGTTGTATCCAGTTAAAGTCAGTAAGCGTCAAAATCGTCGCTAGCACTGAGTGCACAAAATAGAGAGTTTACAAAAGGTTCACTCGGTCCTATTCCGGATTTTTACGATCGGCAATAATTGTCACATAGCCGCAGGGTTGCTATTGTCAAAAATCTCAACGAATAAAAATATCAAAACAGCAAAATGTGACAAGGAACGTGATATGATTCTGAGCCTATTTTAAATCAAAGAAATATGATGTTCGTGACAATCGCCTCTTTAGTTACCTTGACTTCCCCTGAGATTCCGGTTATTTCCAGTTAAATTCAGTAAGCGTCAAAATCGTCGCTAGCACTGAGTGTATAAGCGCCCTGCACGCCGTCTCCCTAATTTGTGTCAATACGTTCAATTTGAAACGTCTATTATTCCGGTTTGTACCGGAAACAGCCTTCAAATCGACTGGAAACGGATCCTTCAAAAGATACGCACCGTCAAAACATTGTATTATACTTAAAATTATGTAATATTTTGGTGCGCCAACCAATCAGTGGTGCTCAAAGTTATCATAAGATTTTTTTTCCTGTATTAGGACGTGTTCATAATATGTAGGTATGCGTGCTCTACCTACGTTGGTTGTGCGCGTGCATGTAAGTACAATATCAGCTTGCGATCCGCACAACACGTGTAAACTATGCTTGCGAGTTATTTCAGTATATTATTTGTTATCTGGTTACCATTCTTAGTGAAAGCTAGCTTGCTTAGGTGCCTGATTCTGCTGTCACTGTCTTGTCTTGTAAAGGGATGTTTATTATTGACAATAGTCTATGATTAAAACTAGGAATCATAACCCTCCTTTTTCCTTTGCTGTATTCGGGTAAAAAAATAGTCATTTTAACGCTTTTTTCGAGTACGTAAATAGCGCACTGTCTCTTGCGTCAAAAAAAAAACATATTTTTATTTAAATCGAAATTAACCTTAACCTTAACAGCCACAACAGTCCACTGCTGGACATGGGCCTCCCCCGTATTGGGGCGTATTGCCATACTCACCACGCTTGGCAGGCGGATTGGCGAGCGCAGTGCAAGATGTTTAATTCACAGGGAACGCTGCTGCCCATTCCCTGGATAATTACCCCTTAGTCGCTTTTTACGACACCCACGGGTAAAATTGGGGTGATGCTATTCTAGGCCGGCATCACACGGTATCTAAATTATGCTTTTTTAATTCAACTAACAGTTTAAGAGCCACTGTAATCATCTCTGAACATCGTAAATATGAAGGAAAGTGACATTATCTCGTGCCATAACGTCCGGTGATACGTATTAGGGAAATAAGTCACTTTTATAGAGTTCGCTAGGAAATTTAAGAGATGTAAAGGTCGACATAAATAACGTGTCGGACAAGAATGATTACGATATGGTGCGGTGGTAGTTTGTTTGTCAATGCATAAGGCCCGGGTTCGATTCCCGGCTGCGAAAGATATTTGAATGATAGATAATTATTTATTATCAAAATTGTTTAATGACGTGTATATGAACAGTGACTAAAGTCAAAAATTTGTTGCCAAAACAAGACAAAAATACAGATATCAGGCTTAAAATTTTAAAACGGATATCAGTTATTCTTAAAATCTAATCTAACCTTTACAATAAAGTTTTTTAATATCAGTGTAATTATTACTTTTTTTTTATTATTCATTATTACTTCAGCATAATACTACAATACAACACTTTCGATGAATAATGAACCTGTAGGTAGGTACTTACTTATAAATATCTTCCATCATCCTTGATATCAAATTTCATTTCTAATACTGGCTAAAAATTAATCTAAATCATATTAATTTTAACAAGAATGGATTTATTAAACGTTCCGCTGGAGTTGAAAGCCTCTGCAATCAGGCGAAACAAGCCGGCTATTTTCCTATAATTCACAGGATTAAGGGACCCCAAGGCTTTGGCAATTTATTTTAACCCTTTGACAGCCAAGTGTGTCACTGTGTGATTTAATAAAAAAAAGTGTGCTCAGTCTTCTTTTTCTTCTTCTATTGGGAAACCGAGTCGTCCAATGACCTGATGAACCCTATTGTCAGAGTTTTACAACTGCCTAGTGCAAGAACACTGGTGTGACTTAATGAAAAAAAAAAACGTGTGTTCAGTCTTCTTTTTCTTTTTCTAATGGGAAACCGAGTCGTCCAATGACCTGATAAACTCTAGTGTCAGAGTTTTTTTTTTCAAGTACAAGAAGCAGGCCTCTGATATAGTTGTGTAACGACCGAGTAATCATAGACAGAAACCGGAACCGACGTATGTGCAGTTTTAACTATGGGTACTTTTATTCATGAACAATGTTATTTTGAAAAATTACCTGAGTTATATTTTTAAATATAGGTAAGTAATTGAATTTTTCTGACTTTAAACGCAAAAGTAACCTACTTGGTATCTAAATTTAAACAATAACTTATTTATAAGGAACCTTTAGCTGATGAATTAACTTGGATGGTATAATTTAGTTGTTCCGTATCCAACCCACGATGGCTGTCCTTCAGAATTATATTCAAAACGACAAAATATTTCTTAAAATAAGATAGCAGCTTTTGTGTCAAAAGGTCTCAGTTTACGCAAATGCTCAAGTTCATCAAAATTTGCATATTTTCATCATATTTGTCTCCTAAAGCTAATTTACATCACTTAATGATTTTTATTATATTTAAAAAGGACCGACGAAGGCTTTTTGAGTGCAAGACCCAATTTCGAAATACAATTTGTCGATTAATGCTTCTTCGACTGAACAATGGTTCGAAACGATTTTTAACCGAAAGCAGTTTATAGCGAAACAGCAGAACATCGAAAGACTTATTACTCGACTAACACCAAATCGACTGAACGATATATCGAAAAGTTTTATTTCGATGAACTTTAAAGCGACAATTACCAAATCGACTGAACGATATATCGAAATGTTTAATTTCGATGTACTTTAAAGCGACAATCACCAAATCGACTGAACGATATACCGAAAAACGATCAGCAGTGCTGACTATGGTGCTGACCGCCTTCTGATACTAGTTCAGTGTAGTAAAGTGACAGATAGCAGAAGTGATTATGTTTCTCTAGCTTACTTGTTTATTTGCTCTTCTTGGTTCAAGAAACGCCTGCATCTTGCGCTTTTATTCTCTCTATTGTGAGGTAATTCAGAGCTTTTTCTTCCTTTTTCCTACTCAATAATGGATTTGAAAATATTCTATCTTCCTTCCAAGTAGGACATTTCACTGTTGGTGCCAGGATTCTACAGAGTTTTGAGAATTGGGGTGTCGGTTTCTAACTTGTTGTAAATAGACCATGTCCCTGGCGTAAAAACTACAAAATAGACAGTTTACAAAAGGAGAGCTCAGCTCTTTTCCCGATCATTTACACGCTCTAGGGTTGCTACTGAACTTTTGAGATGCGGTATCTGGATTAAACATACGTGTACATTACTTATACTGCAACACACTAAATAAAAATATTTGCACTTGCGAGTCATCATTCTGCCGTCCGCTCCCACCGACCGCTGTTGACAATCACTGCTAGCTGGTTTGAAGCGGTTCGAGATCGCGCATAAACGGCGGCGTGTAGATGTGTATATGTGAGTGAAGTAACGGTTTTTTGTAGCCGTCTTTCTGTATTGGGCGCCCGCCAATACCTACTTACTTTGTGTAAAATCTCTCAATTCTTTGTAGTATCCTGGCCCCAAAGCACGAATAGTCTACTTGGAAGGAAAAAGTAGAATATTTTCAAAATCATGATTGAGTTAGAAAAAAGAAAGAAAAAAGCGGCCAAGAGTGTGTCAGACACGCTCACAAATAGGGTTTTGTAGTCAACGTTTAAATATAAGGTTTTTCAGCGTTACAAAGTTAATTTTGTTGCTGGTTTGTTTGCAGCTGTATGGTTACCAACCGCAAATTGAAAAACTTTAATCTTTAGTGGTACAGTATACGGTATAGTTTTCATGGTAATTTCATATTAAGAACTATATTCCATATTTTTTTCAAATTTTTAGCATGCATACTTTAGAAGTTACAGCTGGAACAAATTATTGCTCAAAACGTCCGTTTTAAAAGCAAATATCTCGAGACAGAAACATTGTAGAGACTTTATTTCAAAAAACGTCGCCTTAGTTTTAAAAGACCTATTCTATACCCTACTCAATATTACAGGAGAAAAATTTTTTGCCTCCCAATTACATGTATGGGAAGGGGTCAAAAAGCATTTAAAATATTTTTTCTCAACATTTCTAAATTTAGTCAACACGATCTATCTCCACACCAAATTTGATGTCGATAGCTCTAAAACTGACGAAGTTATGAGGGTGCGGCATACAGACAGACAGACAGACAGACAGACAGACTTGTCGAAACTATAAGGGTTTCTAGTAGACTACGAAACCCTAAAATGCTCTAAATCAACGATAGAGTGAACAACAGCGCAGGATGCAAGCGTTTCTACAACCAAGAAGAGCAAATAAACAAGACGTAAGCTAGAGAAACACAATCACTTCTGCTATCTGTCACTTTACTACACTGAACTAGTATCAGAAGGCCGTCAGCATCATCGTTGATCGTTTTTCGGTATATCACTGCTGATCGTTTTTCGGTATATCGTTCAGTCGATTTGGAGATTGTCGCATTAAAGCACATCGAAATTAAACATTTCGATATATCGTTCCGTCGATTTGGTAATTGTCGCTTTAAAGTTCATCGAAATAAAACTTTTCGATATATCGTTCCGTCGATTTGGTAATTGTCGCTTTAAAGTTCATCGAAATAAAACTTTTCGATATATCGTTCAGTCGATTTGGTGTTAGTCGAGTAATAAGTCTTTCGATACACTGCTGTTTCGCTATAAACTGCTTTCGGTCAAAAATCATTTCGAACCATTGTTCAGTCGAAGAAGCATTAATCGACAAATTGTATTTCGAGATTGGGTCTTGCACTCGGTGAGTATATGCCTACCTTTATACCAAACGTATGAAGTGGGACAAGAATATTAAATGTTTGTATAATACGACGAATAAAATAAGTAAATCGTAGTTGATGTCATGTTTTTATAAGGAATATATTAAGAACTTTGCCTAAGTTTCTACAAAAATTATCTTACGGATTACAGCCAGAGGTTTGCCAAATCAACCTAAATTATTTGAACAAACTTGACTCAAAAAGTAAAAAATAATTGAAACTATTCCTCATCACACTTTCAAACAAACGTTTTTTACAATAGTGAATAAATTTTGCTTTTACGATAAACTCCGCCCAAACCAAACCTTTTACGTTCTAAACTATAAACAAACACGAAATGTTTGCGCCAGTCAAAGGTCTTTCAAAACATTTCACAAAGGACAAAGGAGTATGGAAGTCAACACACGGAGCTGTAGCATATCAACATACAAAACTACTACACAGCAGCAGCACATCAACATATGGCGCTACAGCATAGAAGCATATCAAAAAACAGTTCGTCGCAATGCGAAACGTGTCCACAGTATACCAAACGTCACATAAAGCGAGACGGTATACCGGAACGGTAAAATTTATGTCACTTGCATATTGAATATGCTGTAACTTGTGGCAAACGTAGGTATGTATAGCTATGAAACTGCTGTGGATTGAAAGGAAGTTGTAGAAATTGCTCGCATAAAAGAAACGTATTACTTTTATGACATTATATAGGATTATAATGTTCCAGTTTTACGTGCAGTATGAATATGACAGAAAATGCTTTCGGAAACTAGAGTGATCGTGTAGCATGTCAAATAATGAGTCATAAAGACAATTTATAGAAACAATAAAACAAAAAATTACGATACAACTTTTCTGTTTTGGTAAGTGCCTAAACTTAGGTTGACTTGTTTAACTTAAACCAATTCTAAAATCAAATCAGAAGGGTTTGTTTGGTTCACGGTAGCAGGGCCCTAATATTTTACCATCATTAATTTTCCAAGCTATAAAATGCTGTAACTCATATTCTTTGAGCTCCTTCTTTAAAAAAGTTGTTAAAAGAATCTCGTTCATAACGTTTAATAAATGAAACCGTTCGTTAACTACACTAACCGGTTTAAAATTAAAACGAATGATTTTTACAGATTTCTCTTCGCTAATGAGTTGAAAGTAACATTTAAACTAACAACCACTTAAACTGATTCTCACTGTGCACTGAAATTATTAATTAACTACAGCTCCTATAATTAACTCTGTTAAACTGGGTAATAGTTAAATAGTTTTGGATGTTTAGTGAGATTGTACTACTCATTAGATTTGGTTTGAGTATAGCATACTTGTATTTGACAGCATAACAGAAAAAATGTCGTATCGACTGGTATTTATGTTATAACATACTAGTATTAATTAAATAACAGTGAAATGCTGCTATGTTCCAAAATGAAATGACACTTGAATAATTAGGCGTAGCGCTTTGCATATTTCTAATAATTTCTACGTACTTTACCATCTTACTTTTACATCGTTCTCTTACGCTCTTTCTACCTTGCACGGGTTTAAGGTACTTTATGTATAGGTGCCAAATACAAACCTAACTACCTACATACTATGTGTCTTGCACTACACCTCAAGCACGCCAATGGCATTCCGGTCACGACTAACGCCATCCGTCGGCCCTATACTACTAATAAATCGTTTTCGACAAAATTATATAAATGGCTAAAAGAACAATCAATTTACAATTTGAATGAATTTTTGTAATAATAATCAAATAATTAATTTTAGTTAAATAATTTTATTGTTGACATTGTATTTATTATGAATAGTTTTTATGTTATTTTAACTCTTTTGTAATTTCAAATTAATGACTAGTGACTACTATAATGTTTGCATGCTAATTAATTATATTGGCGAAACATGCGATCTAATAAAACCAATGTAATCTTGACTACCATGTTTGAAGCAAATAAAAATATTTCTATTTCTATTTCTATTTCTATAAAACACATCCCTCCAGTAGAGATGTTGGGAATTAATAATCTCATATCCTGTGTAAGTACGTTGAAAACCAAATTTTTAAAACACTTCCCGTGTTAGGTATACAATTTAGGGAAAATTGCAAAATTATCGTACCGACTTGTCTTTATACTATAACATACTAGGTAGCATTATTTATACAGGGAGTAACAGAAAGGGTATAACAAGTCGAAAGGAGGTCAAGGTACTCATGAAACTGAACAACTTTCCCCATGGAACATGGGTCTAAATATGAAAAAAAAATTTGGACCTCCCATACAAAATCGCCGATCAGCTAATTGATTTACTATGAGAGGTCCAAATTTTCTGTTCTGTAATGAAATGACACTCAAATAATTAGTCGTAGCGCTTTTGTACAATTGTAATAATTTCAAGGTATGTACTTTACCCCAATTCTACCCGTGGGTGTCGTAAAAAGCGACTAAGGGATACTTATCCAGGGAATGTGCAGCAGCGTTCCCTGTCAATGCAACATCATGCACTGCGCTCGCCAATCCGCCTGCCAAGCGTGGTGAATAGGGGGAGGCCCATGTCCGGCAGTGAACTGTTGTGGCTGTTATGTGGTATGGTATGTACTTTAACGCTCATCCTACCTTGCATGGGTTAAAGGTTACGTGCCAAATAAAAACCATACATACTATGTGTCTTGGACTACACCTCAAGCACGCCGATGGCATTCCGGTCACAACTAACGCCATCTGTCGAGCATATAAAACACATCCCTCCAGTGGAGATGTTGGGAATTATTAATCTGATATTCTGTGCAAGTACGTTGAAAACCAAATTCTTAAAACACTTCCCGTGTTAGGTAAACAATTTAGGAAAACTTGCAAAATTATCGTACCGACTTGTCTTTATACTATAACTAGCGGCCCGCCCAGTGGTTTCACCCACTGCTACTTACCTGTTTCCCCGTAGAAATTGGATCTTGGCCATTACCGTATCTCTTATAGTTTAGATGAGATGCTGGGGGTCTACATCGGGTATCTACTCCAGACCCTCGTGACCATGTGCCTGCAGAAGCGGCCCGTCATGCTGAATAACTTTAACTTTGAAGCCATTACCGAATCTATTTTAGTTTAGATGAGATGCTGGTGTTCTACATCAGGTACTCCAGACCCTCGTGACCATGACCAGCAGAAGTGGCCCGTCATGCTGAATAACTTATACTTTGAAACCAGTACCCTATCACTTATAGTTTAGATGGGATGATGGTTGTCTACATCAGGTACTCCAGATCCTCGATAACTATGTGCCAGCAGAAGCGGCCCGTCATGATGAACAACTTTTTCTATGAAGCTATAACCGTATCTCTCATAGTTTAGATGGGATGCTAGTGGTCTTCATCAGGTACTCCAGATCTTCGATAACCATGTGCCAGCAGAAACGGCCCGTCAATTTGAACAACTTTTTCTATGAAGCCATGACCGTATCTCTTTTAGTTTAGATGGGATGCTGGTGGTCTTCCAGATCCTCGATGACCATGTGCCAGCAGAAGCGGCCCGTCATGGTTAACAACTTTTTGTATGAAGCCGTGACCGTATCTCTTATAGTTTAGATGGGATGCTGGTGGTCTTCATCAGGTTCTCCAGATCCTTGAGGGCTGTCAAAAAGTAGTCCATGTCCATCTTTAATAATAAGTAGCTAGTAATATCAGTGCCAAATTTCGCGAAGATCGGTAAAGAGATTTGGCTAATTTGGGTAATATCCGCTATATTTCCCGCTTTTCCTGCTGTATACCGTTTTCCCGTGGGAATGAGGAATTTTCCCGTGATAAAAAGTGGCCTATGTTACTCAGGAATGTTGTAGCTTTCTAACGGTGAAAGAATTTTGGAAATCGGTCCAGTAGTTTCGGAGTTTATCGATTACATACATACAAAAAAACAAACAAACAAAAAAACAAACAAAGGTTTCCTCTTTATTATATTAGTGTAGACATACTATAGTCCGACAGGTTCGTGCGCGACCTTCCCTAGGGGTGACAGACGTTGTGGGGGGAGATGTCATCGGGTAGTGGGAGGTGTAGCGGGGAAGGGAGACGCGCGCATCTGCGCCGCACGTCATATTAAAATGACGTGCTTCCTCGCCCCGCCACCGTCTGTACCCCGCAGGAGGGTCGCGCACGAAGTTGTCGAACTATAGCATTATTTATATGACAGTGCAATGCTATGTTCTGTAATGAAATGACACATAAATAATTAGTCGTAGCGCTATTGTACATTTTCTAATAATTTCTACGTACTTTATCATCTTACTTTTACATCGTTCCTTGCACGGTTAATAGTAGTTTTTATAACAAGGGAATAAAGTGATATATTTAGGGCGAGGGCGCTATTTTGAATCATGAGCGTAGCGAGGGATTTTAAAGTAGAATCGTGAGTGAAGCGAGGGATTCAATGTAAGTCGCCCGAGAATAAATAACTTCATACCCGAGTGATACCTACATACTACTTTTCATCCCCCTCTATGAGAAAAACAATAAATACTTACTTAATCTACGAAGTTCTTTAAATATTGCTTGCTATTATCCATTATTTTACAATACATCCTATAAATTGCGTTATAAACATCCAATATTTACAAAACCATTAACAAACATTAATTTCATTTCATATTATTGCAATATAATTGTGAGGTTATAATATTGTTGTTGCCCATTGCCGGCCAGTTATCGCGCCAAAAGAAAAATAAAATTTGACACATAACTTTTTAATTTCAAATTTTTCTAGGAATTAGGTCTTTTATGAGCAACATACTAGGTGTAAAATACTCAATAAAATAACAGATAACAGGTAGTGTTGCAGAGAAAAAACCTATCTGTAGTAAATTTTCGATTGATTGGCTGCAAATATTTTGTTCCAAATTGAAATGAATTTTAATCCCTTGGGATTAAATGACCTATTTTAATCCCACTTAAGTGCGACTAAAGTGTAGTTTTTTGAATAGAGGGGATGAAAAGGTACCTTATGTGTAGGTACCAAATACAAACCTAACTACCTACATACTATGTGTCTTGCACTACACCTCAAGCACGCCGATGGCATTCCGGTCACGACTAACAACATCTGTCGGCCCTATAAAACACATCCCTCCAGTAGAGATGTTGGGAATAAATAATCTGATATCCTGTGCAAGTACGTTGAAAACCAATTTTTTAAAACACTTCCCGTGTTAGGTATACAATTTAGGCAAACTTGCAAAATTATCGTACCGTCTTGTCTTTATACTATGACATACTAGCATTATTTATATGACAGTGCAATGCTATGTTCTGTAACGAAATGACACTCAAATAATTAGTCGTAGCGCTTTTGTACAATTCTAATAATTTCCAGGTATGTACTTTACCCCAATTCTACCCGTGGGTGTCGTAAAAAGCGACTAAGGGATACTTAACTTATCCAGGGAATGGGCAGCAGCGTTCCCTGTCAATGCAACATCATGCACTGCGCTCGCCAATCCGCCTGCCAAGCATGGTGATTATGGCAATACCCCCCGATAGGGGGAGGCCCATGTCCGGCAGTAGACTGTTGTGGCTGTTATGGTATGGTATGTACTTTAACGCTCATCCTACCTTGCACGGGTTAAAGGTACTTTATATGTAGGTACCAAATACAAACCTACATAATACAACATACTATGTGTCTTGCACTATACCTCAAGCACGCCGATGGCATTCCGGTCACGACTAACGCCATCTGTCGGCCCTATAAAACACATCCCTCTCCAGTAGAGATGTTGGGAATTAATAATCTGATATCCTGTGTAAGTACGTGACAAACGTGACCAATGTTTTCGGCAGATACTCGAACGGTTTGTAGGTAGATTTTGAAAAAAGAATAGAAGAATTATTTTGAAATACAGTGAGATTACTTGTCGTACCAGACCCAAAGTAGTAATGTACTAATGAAGCTAGCAAATAATAGCCTATTACAACAACACAGCAATAAGGTGACGTGTATAATGAAGATTTGATCATTTTAGACATAAACTCTTATTATATTAAACAATACCGTCAAGTAACAAAAAAATCATGTCAAAATCAACATAATATCTCAATGAACCCGCAGTATAGTTCAGTTGCGGGTTCACTATATATGGGGTATTTTACTAGTGGCCGATAGCGAAAACTCAGAACCGGCTGGAACAACTTTCCCCAAGGAACATACTTAGGTCGAAAAACGAAAAAAAATTTTGGACCTCCCATACAAAATTGCCGATTAGCTGATTAGAGTTACTATGGGACGTATAATTTTTTTCTCCTATTTCGACCTATGTTCCTTGTGGAAAGTTGTTCCTTATTACCAGCCGGTTCTGAGTTTTCGCTATCGATCACTAGTAAAATTTCACCTTAAATAAGTAATTGTTTCTGACAGAAAAAAAAACATCGACAAAAATTACCATGTCTCATTCTACGCACTACCTATATCTAAAGCTTGGCACCCGTTAGGAAAAGCTACAATGCATCGACCAGTTTTCCTGGAAACTTGTCGACGCGACTGTTTCGATATGCTCGTAGATTTATTGTTATTGTTTGTATAATGCATGACTTTACACAACTGAAGAGTTATGGTGACATCACGGTCTCTAGGGAAAAAAAGTTATTTAAGTTGTGCATCGATATTCGAAATATTTGAGCATGATCTGATCAGTAGGAATTTATGGCAAATGCTCATAAAATATGGCTCATTCATGTCCATCACTACACTATTTTCTCTTTCTTTTTATCGTGCATCGGATACCGAGTCATCCTCAGAGTTTTTCAGCCGCCTACTACTAGAACACTAGTTATTAGTGAGATCAACATACTATTTAATGTTCATATCAGAAAGCAAGTTTGTAAATAAACACTGGTGATATTTTTAATAATAAAACTTTAAAAACTACTTCGAACATCAAAACGCTACAAAACGGTTCTACTCCAAATCTCTTTCTCAAATATCAAGAGCTGCGCATCAAAGAGATTTTCTATTGTCCGCGGACGATTCATCTCCAAAGTGTTAGCTCTCAAGGTAGACTAGTGACATCGACAGTTCATACTAAATCGCTGTTCATTGCGGCGTTTTACAGCTGATGTAGTGAAGTGGTAGTACGACTGCCTGCAACACAAAAGGTCCCAGGTTCGATTTCCGGTGGGTCACTCACAAAGTGACATCAGGGTTCATCGGGTCTTTGGACGACTTGGTGACCCACTCGAAGAAGAAAAAGAACTCACAAAGTTGATCTTTATTTAAAAATTTTTGAATTTGTTTCCAGTCTAGTTAGGACATTGCAGGTTGAACCACCTGATTGTCCGAAAAGAAAAATGATTCTGTGCTTCGGGGGGCATTAAAGTATCGGTCCCGGTAGCTGTCTATAATATTAAGGCGGCGGTCGTAACAAAACCATGTCAAAGGCCTGCTACTTGTAGTAGGCAGCGGTAAACTCTGACACCAGTGTTCATCAGTACATTGAACGATTCAGTGTCAAAGATAGAAATTGCTTGTTTTTATAATAATCGCTTGTCTGTGGCAAAGTCCTATATAGGACGCCACAGAGTAGGCTTCCTACCTATAAAAATGGCGCCACAGAGGAGAGGATAAAGTAAAATATAATACCTAATCCTAGAAAACAAGCAATGTACAACGTTGCAACTGATGTTTTCGACTGTGAGATTATAGTGTAGCGCGTTGCACTCTTTCCGACAAGTTTTTCTTGGATGTTATCAAAAGAACTTGCTTCTATTACTTTTGCTCTGCATTGAAATGAAGTTTAGAGATTTTGTTTTGGAAAGTACCTACTTTTGTTTTGTTGTGATGTTCAAAGTGAAGAAGTCAAACAAAAGAAGTGGAGCTTGGGCGAAATACTCAAGCTAATACAACGATCTATGTAAGAGTTGGCACTTTTATTTTAACTTTTACGTAAAATTGGGTTTATAAGTGTCAAAAATAAGCTTTTTGAATATACTTAAAAAAATAGTAGTTGTTTTGTAACATCCAGTGTTACAAATGCAAGGAGGTGAAGGTACACATAAAAATGAACAACTTTCCCCATAGAACGTAGGTCGAAATACGAAAAAGAAATTGGATCTCCCACACAAAATTAACTTAATTTGTATGAGAGCTTTATTGGTTGTTTTGTAACACGTTGCATTATGTTTTGAAATTGTTAAACAAAATATGTAAGCCATTCAAGCATTTTTTACCTATGAAAAGAGAGGCTTAATATTTTTTCATAGGTAATATAATCCACAGTTTTTCAATTTCATAAAGACCGAGCGCGGCGGCGTCGTAGTGCACCGTCAACGAGACAGCGTCGTTCATAGTAGGCCTGGTTTGTATGGGAATGCCAGAAAGACCGGGCGGCACGCCGCGACGCGCCCTCCATACTATGAACGACGCTGTCACGTCGACGCCGCGACGCTTGGTCTTTATTTTGGCCTTTACTTGTCCTGTATCCTTATCTGATACAGATTCCCAAACGACACAAAAAATACTTATTAATTGCATGTAACTTAAAGGGGTTCAATAGCGTTCAAATTCAATTCTGTAGGCTGCCATTGCTGCTAACTAGGATTGATTCCAAATTCAAACTAGACAATTTGCAAATTCCTGTAACAGCCAGCATTTCAACGTTCGATTGAAACGTGTCGTGTACAGACAACACTCATTACTGAACGGAATTGCATTGGTGCTTTATCATTTCTAAAGAGGCAAGGCAAAATCATTTACAACGAATGTGATGGATGAGTGACGCCGGCTTAGAATAGGATCACTCTAATTCTTCTCATGAATGTTGCAAAAGTTCACTAAGAGATGAAGACAGGTGATTGGCAGCACATTATGATGTAAAAAAATCAACTGCAAATATTTTAAGGGGTGAGCCAGCCTATGAAACTGAAAACCTACCTCAAGGAACATAAATAGAAATATGAAAAAAAAAAATTGGATCTGCCATAAAAATGTAGCGAGTCAATTTGTATGGGACGTCCAAAATTTTCATATTTCGGTCTATGTTTCTTGAGGAAAGTGGTTCAGCTTCGTGGAGTTCATTTTTATACGTCTTATATGCAGAAACTTTCACTTCGCTGTGTTACGTGAGAATATTTACTTTATTTAACAGAACGACTAGATGTGTTAATATACAATTACAAACTTACGTGCTAATATTTACGTGTTGTACCTACGCAATGTCACATACTCGCATGTGGTAGCTTAGAGCGGTGCCGTATTCGTAATTAATGTAGACTTTGTCGGATGACTTTAAGCCGTGTGGTGCCGGCAGAGTAGAATAGCACCACCCTCTCTCTTCCCGTGGGGGTCATAAGAGGCGACCGAGGGACACATCCAACCCAAACAGCCAGGGCCAACCGTATGGTGGCGGTTAATCCACCTCAAAAGCATTCCCAAGGAGGGTTGACGTCTGGTAGGCGGCCGAACGTAAAATTCAGCCAAATCTTTTTGCAACACGATTTTGTGTTCAACGAAACGTGTTGCACCGACCCCAAGTAATTAGGATAAGGGCAAGAAGATGATGACACAACTGTCGGCTTCGTAATTGCTACAAGTCTAAATGAACAACTTATTCCAAAAAACATAAGCTAAAATATACAATAATAATTGTCTACGAAAGAAAATCGTTCACTAATGTTTTTTGTAAATGACACTTTTTATTAACACTGCAACTTGTTAGAATGCTCTATGGTATGTTGTACGCAATGTCAAATACTCGCATGTCGTAGCTGAGAGGCGCCATATTCGTAATTAATGTTGATTCGGCTCGGATGACGACACAACCGATCGTGCGCGAAAATGCATTTCCTCAAGCAATCTGCTTTGCAACTGCTACTGAACAAATCAAAATGAACAAAACAATATAAAATACGTTTATACAGAAAATTGGTGGAACAACTTTTGTATGGGAGGTAATTTTTTACCTCTGGTCATAAGCAAAATTTATTCAGCTTAGCGTTTTTGGGATAATTGGTTATTCGAAGGATTTTCGTGCAATAGCACCTTGTCAAATGTTTCACATTTACTTCTTCTTCGTTTGAGGCGATGAAACCCATAAACTCTTGAATCTACGCAATGTCAAATACTCGCATGTAGTAGCTGAGAGACGCCGTATTCGTAATTAATGTTGACTCGGCTCGGATGACGACACAACCGATCGTGCGCGAAAATGCATTTCCTGAACAACTTTCTCCATAACATGTATAAGACAAACTATCTAGCTAACTATGTCCTTTTAAAGAAAATGGCACAGTCAAGTATTTTTTACGGGCGGCAATATTTTTTTCTACGCCATTGGTCTTTAAAAAAGTTGCTTTTGGGTAAGGCTGTCATTTTTAGGCACCTTGTCATACAATTGCTCTCCGCTACGCAATATCAAATACTCGCATGTAGTAGCTAAGATCGGCGACGTATTCGTAATTAATGTTGACTCAGCTCGGATGACGACACAACCGATCGTGCGCGAAAATGCATTTCCCGAAGCAATCTGCTTTGCAATTGCTACTACTCAACAGGTACACCTAAACAACATTTTCTATTAAATTAATAAGGCAAAATAACAAGCAATGTCCTTCTATAGAAAATTGTATAGTGAACTGTTTTTTGTATGGCTGCGATCTTCTTTTCTACGTCATTGGTGTTTTAAGCTTATAGGTAGGTAGTTGAGTACGCCACTCACTGCATTCGCCAATGTATGACAGTTGCATAGATAGCATCAGGTCAGGGGTACTCATATAACGTCAGGGGTACTCATCTCAGTTCTTGGATCGAAAGCTGAGATGTGGTATACGGGTACGCGAACCCGGCTTCCCGAGCTTCTACTGTCTTTGACTACCTTCCGGGCAGTAGTATCCTACTACCTGTATTCCTGCCCCAATCTCACCACATGCCTCCCCACTCCTATTCCTACTTTCCTATCTCTCCTAGATCCAACAAAAGCAGCTCCCTCCTGCTTAACAAACAAAGTCTGTCTCGGCGAGAATGGCAACCCAATGCAGATAGTGCGAATGGGCTTGGCGGACTCGGCGATTCAGCGAGGCAAGGTGGATGGCCTAGGGCGACGGTAGAGGGCGCGGGTAGTTACTGTCGGCCAGACACTGCATCCGACCTCTCCTTCAGTCGTAGCGGTTCTCCGTTCCACTGAACCGGGGAGGGGAAGGACTAAGTGTGTGCGCTTGCGTTTGCGCGAACGTCTGCGCACCCTAATATATCCTGCGCAACTGACCGCTTCCGAATAATGGACTCCGATGACGCTAAGTCCTGCGGCGATGGGTTGAAGTAGAGAGGTCTAGCGTGGTGCAGGCTGGGCTTTGTCTGATTCCTGCACGCAGGCGGTCCCAGGGGTGTGAGTACACGCCGTGGTCGCTTTTGCATTGAAAAATCGGGACGACAATGCGAATTCGGCAGCACCTGGGATGACAAGAGCAGCCCTATTTAGGAAAGCACTGCTCTCCTCGCTCAGTCGAGGGGGGGGCTAGAAAAGGTGCCCTAAACAAATGCTCGTCCCTTCCTGGAAGGTGGTAGTAACCACGGCTGCCATCGCATCACTTAACACGTGGTCGACGCAACAAAAATAAAATAAATAACACACCATCTATAATGACATTTGGCGCATGGAACGTGAGAACGCTCATTGATAGAGATGGCAACGCCTGTCCTGAACGTAAAACCGCTATAGTAGCTCGGGAACTTCATCGCTATAACGTGGATGTGGCTGCACTCAGCGAAACACATCTTGCCGATGAAGGAGAACTAGTGGAAGATGGAGGGGGATACACTTTCTTCTGGAAAGGTACATCCGTATCTGAACCTCGACGTTCAGGAGTAGGATTTGCCATCAAAAATCATTTAGTAAAGCGACTTGAAGAATGTCCTGTTCACATCTCGGACCGCGTTACCACACTGCGCCTTCACTTGGACAAAGACAACTACCTTAATGTTATCAGTGTCTATGCTCCAACGCTAGACAAGTCTGATGACATCAAGGACAAATTCTATGAGGAACTATCTCAATGCCTTGACAGCATAAACGCCAGAGAGCAGATACTATTGCTGGGCGATTTCAATGCTAGAGTTGGTCGGGACTATGAGGCTTGGCCTGGAGTTCTGGGGCGACACGGAGTCGGCAACATGAACAGCAATGGTCAGTTGCTACTCAGTCTCTGTGCTCAATACGATCTAGCGATATCGAACACTATGTTCAGACTTGCCGCTAAGCACAAGACGACGTGGATGCACCCGCGATCCAAACACTGGCATTTGATCGATTATGCTATTATGCGGCAAAGAGACATCAGTCAAGTCCAAGTCACCCGCGTCATGCGCGGTGCTCACTGCTGGACTGACCACCGACTTATTGTCACAAAACTGCGACTCCGCCTTCGTCGACCTCGTAGATCCATGATAAAAAAGCCTGCGTCTTTGAACGTGGATAGGCTGCAAGATCGCGAGATGAGAGAAAAGTATGCTGAAACCTTAACCGAAAATCTGTTGCCAACAAATGAGACAGTTGATGTCAATGCTGCTTGGCGAAATTTGTCATGTCATCTCATAGAAGCCGCTACCGCTACTTTAGGTACAAAAGACCGGCGTAGTGAAGATTGGTTCGATGACAATGACGAAGTTCTCAAGGCAGCATTCGACAAACATCGAGAGCTCCTGCGACAGCATCATCGGAGAGGTGGAAGTGTAGCGGCAGTCAAAGAAAGTGACCAAGAATTACGTAGGCTGTCTCGGCAAATAAAAGACAAGTGGTGGCAGGAAAAAGCTTGTCAGATGCAGTGGCTTGCCGATACAAACCAGCTTGGGAGTTCTACTGCGAGGTGCGTAAACTGACAGGTACGCCCCATAGAGCAAAAGTGCCTTTGAGGTCTCTGGATGGCTCGCAACTCTTGACCAGCAAAGAGGATGTGCTCAAACGGTGGGCTGAACATTTTAACGATCTGCTTAACGTAGATCGATCAGCTAACCTGCATCACATCAGTTTATTACCTCAACTCCCCCTAGCCACCGAGCTGGACGAGCCCCTGTCGTGTGATGAGGTTGTTACTGCCATCAGACAGCAGCATAATAAACGGGCGGTTGGCATTGACCTTATACCAGGCGAAATACTTAAATATGGCGGTGCGGAGCTGCACTCGATGGTATGGAAACTTTTTGTTCGAATGTGGGAGGAGGAGCGAGTCCCGGACGATTTTAAAGTGTCTCGCATTAGTGCCCTCTACAAGAACAAAGGTGACCGTTCTGACTGCAACTCGTACCGCGGTATTTCGTTATTATCGGTCCCCGGAAAGATCTTTGCAAGAGTCCTATTAAACCGCTTGAAGGTATTATCAGAAAAGATTCTGCCCGAAACCCAGTTTGGCTTCCGACCTGACCGAGGCACATGTGAAGCTATTTTCTCGGTACGTCAACTGTAGGAAAAAAGCAGAGAACAAGGTCGTCAGTTGTACCTCTGCTTTGTTGACCTGGAGAAAGCGTTCGACAGTGTGCCTCGTGAGGCTCTCTGGATGGTGCTAGGAAAACTGGGGTGCACGGAGAAGTTTGTGCGCCTCCTGAGACTCCTGCATGACAATATGCAGTGCTGCGTCTCTGTAGACGGTGAACAGTCTGATTTTTTCCCCGTCACCTGTGGGGTGAAACAAGGGTGCGTTCTAGCGCCCACACTGTTCGCCTTATACTTTGCGGTAGTAGTCAAGGAGGTCCTAAATAATGTCTCCGAAGGAGTCCGCATCCGCTTCCGCACTGATGGCAGTCTTTTCAATTTGGCTAGACTTAAGGCGCGCACCAAAGTCTCGCATGCACTTATTACTGAAATTATGTATGCCGATGATTTGTGCTTTCTTGCAGAATCCCCAGAAGGCCTACAACAACAGATGACCGTTTTTCACCAAGCATGCTGCAAATTCGGCCTAAAGATTAGTGTCAAAAAGACGGAAGTGATGTCCCTGGATACACAAGGTCGTGAGACACTGACAATTAAGCTTGGTGAAGATATGTTGAAACAGGTTGACAAGTTCCGATATCTGGGGAACACTATTACAGCTAAGTGTGACCTTGATGCTGAGATCAATAGCAGAATCAGTGCTGCAGCTGCAGCATTTGGGAAGCTGCGTTCCAAGGTTTTCTGCTCGCACGACCTTAAACTAGCCACAAAAATATCTGTATATATGGCGATTGTACTGCCAAACCTTCTGTACTCTTCCGAGACCTGGTGTGTGTATCGTCACCACATACGCACTTTGGATCGATTCCACCTCAAATGCCTTCGCACCATCATGAAGATCAGATGGTCCGACCGAGTGCGAAACACCGAAGTTCTAAGACGAGCCAATGTTGGTGGCATTGAAGCCTACTTAATGCGTCGACAGCTTCGGTGGTGCGGTCACGTATCCCGGATGGCGGATGAGCGAGTGGCGAAGCGCATCTTCTATTCTGAGCTAGAGGAGGGCAAGCGAAAGCATGGCGGTCAACTCCTCCGATTTAGAGATGTTCAGAAGAGACACATGAAAAGATGCAATATCGAACCCTCTCAATTTGAGGTTTTGGCAGCACAACGGCCAGAATGGCGCGGTCTTGTAAAGAGGCGAATCCGCGACTTCGAGGAGCAGCGTAAAGCAGACCTTGACGCTAAACGCGATGAACTGAAGGCCCGTCCTCCCGCCGCCATTAACTACAATTATATCAATGGCAAACTCACGTGCCCACACTGTGCACGGGAGTTTACTGCCAAAATAGGCTACAATAGCCACATACGAGCGCATCAGCGCCGACTTGATTAGGAGTAGAAGTGGTCGCCATGGCCGAAACCGGCCGGAAAGATCATCATGACTCGGCTCGGATGACGACACAACCGATAGTGCGCGAAAATACGTTTTCCTTAGATATTTACTTTACAATTGCTACTCAACAGGTACACCTGAACAACTAATTCAATGAAATTTATAAGGCAAAATATTTAAAAATCCTTCCATAAAATCTCTCTCTCTCTCTCTCTCTCTCTCTCTTCGTGTGAGAAGTCGTTCAACGACTCGATGAACCCTTCTGTCAGAGTTTTTCAACAGCCTACTGCAAGTAGTAGAAAATTGCACAGTCAAGTGTTTTTTTACCGGCGGCAATAATTTTTTTCTACGCCATTGGTCTTTAGAGAAAGTTGTGTTTGGGTACCTAAGTCTGTCGTTCTAAGGCACCTTGTCAAAGAAATGCGACACATACTCGTCGTTCGTAATGAATGTTGACTCGGTTCGGATGGCGACACACACAACCGATCGTGCGCGAAAATGCATTTCCCGGGGCTGTCTGCTTCACTACTGGGTAGCCGTATTCCTAGAGAAATTAATATAAAATGCGAAACATGTCTGTTTACAGCTTGTGACGAAACATATTTAAGAGGTACTATTGTCACAAAACCCACCTATTCATTTAAGGAATCAACTTATACTAGTTTTTCTTCCATTAAAAGTTTTCAATAATAAGATGATTATTTTGGAAAATTTTGTTTTTCTATCAGTGTTGAATACTTTCTTGACCAC
Organism: Phthorimaea operculella; assembly: GCA_024500475.1. Taxonomy (NCBI): domain Eukaryota; kingdom Metazoa; phylum Arthropoda; class Insecta; order Lepidoptera; family Gelechiidae; genus Phthorimaea; species Phthorimaea operculella. The sequence goes on along the minus strand of JANFCV010000019.1, from coordinate 2,276,031 downwards.
TTAGCAGATCCTAGATATAAAAAACTGGAGTAGATACATAATTCATCGTGAGCTGTAATTATAATTTTATTTTAGCTTTGCTATTCTCTAAGGGAAAATGTCGTAGCGACATCGTAGCATTTTGCTACGAAGATAGATTATAATGGTAGGCTTAAAAACCAAGCGTTGTCGCTGTCAAATGACTGGTTTGTATGGGGAACCAGAAAGACCGAGCGTCGGCGTCGTTGCGGCGCGCCACGACGCCGTCACGATGACAGCGCGCTGAGAAGCTTAGGGTTTGTATGGGATGCGGTCGGGTTTTTCTACAAGACCGCAGCGACAACGACGCCGTCAAAATTTGACGGCATCGTTGTCGCGATGCTTGGAAAATAAGGGTACCATTAATCGGGAATAATCGGAGCAACCTTCAGAAATAATAAACAAATAGAATTTTTATTTTGACATGATATTGAATATAAAAAACAGAAATAATAATATCCAAATTATTCGCCAATTAACAAAAGAGGACTCGTAATATGACAATTTACCGGTAATTTTCCCTTTACCGTTCGACCGATTTATTGGGTATGTAATTCTCATGAAAATAATGTAATAAATAAGCGATATCCGATGACTACCAATTTAGTAATTGCTTACTGTCTACTCTATTATTGATGCCTAATTACTTGTGAGGTAAATAATACTGGGGAATATTTGCCACACATAGTGGGTGGATTGGCGAGCGCAGTGCAAAGTGTTATATTCACAGGCTGTAAATTCCCTAGATTCATCATTTAGTCGCCTTTTTTTTACGAAACATACATAACATAAGTTTCGTGCTGGACGTGGGCCTCCCCCTATCGTGGGGCATTGCCATACTTACCACGCTTGGCAGGCGGGTTGGCGAGTGCAGTACAAGATGTTTAATTCACCCTTAGTCGCATAATTATCCCTCAATCGATTCTTACTACTAGGGTGATGTTTTTATAGAATTGGGGTGGTGTTATTCTTAGCTAGCCTTAGATAAATTCCTCCGCAATCATCTTTATGACTACTACTCTACGTCAGTCTCGACTCTCGACTGGGCCGAACAATCGACAGCCCCGCGACCTCATTTAGCTTTAATACCCTTAATTTGCTCCTCTTACCTAAAATGATGAAAAAATGAACATTTCCGCGCCTTTGTCGCATCCACGGCCCACTGAGCGCGAGAGAAATTTTTGGTGCCTTCAGTTGACAGCACTTTGGCGTAAAAAAATATCGGCGAAGAGGTGTGAAAGAGTAGCAGTTGGGGCCCGTATACGATTAAACTTATTTTCAGTTTGTAAAAAACTAGCACTGTAAAAGATAAAGAACGAAAAAATCTTATTTATGCAAATTCTCCTTCCCATTTATGATACCAACTTATACAGACTTTTCATACAAATTTTTGGTGCCTACAGTTGACAGCACTTTGGCGTTAAAAATATCGGCGAAGAGGTGTGAAGGAACGGTGAATATTGGGGCCCGTATATTATTAAATTTATTTTTAGTTTTGTAATTTCTGTTTGTGAAAAAACTAGCACTCTAAAAGATAAAGAACGTTTTTTTTTAGGTTTTGTTTACCGCCAGCAAATTCATTTTCCCATTTTCCAGACTTTTCATAAAATATTTTTGTGTCTACAGTTGACAGCACTTTGGCGTAAAAATAATCGGCGAAGAGGTGCAACGGTAGCAGTTGGGGCCCGTATATAATTACATTTATTTTCAGTTTTGTAATTTCTGTTTGTGAAAAAACTGGCACTGTACAAAGTTAAAAATCGTTCTTTTTTAATTAAAGTGTTTTTTTTTTTACCGCCAGCAAATTCACCTACACATTTACGATAGGTACCAAATTATACAGACTTTTCATACAAATTTTTGGTATCTACAGTTGACAACACTTTGGCGTAAAAAATAATCGGTGAAGAGGTGTGAAGGAACGGCCATAGTTAGGGCCCGTACGTAATTCTTGCTCTGTGATCATGGCTCATGCAATTGAGTTGAAATATCGTACAATTCATGGCCATTTCTCAAAAAATTGGCCGCACAACCTGTGCATCAGTTTACGTCAGATATTTTTTATATTTATGCACCCAGCTGATAACTTTTGCCATATTCGTTTTTAAACACAGTTCTTACACAAAGGCCATGTGTATATAATATCGCTCGAGGTATATTATATACTTTTATTCTGATTTTTACCTATATTTGGTCGCTAACCTGCGTGTCTTTTCACGATGTGCTTAAGTTTAAGCATTAAAAAAATATATTAATGCGCAAAAATAAAATATTCTACCAAACGTTTCTATTTACGTATATCCATAGGAGAAGAATCACACAATATAATAACCTAATATTCATTATTCATAACATAAAATATAATTTAAAGTTTTGTACGAACATTTTTGTCGTTAATCTGCAAATGTGAAAACACGATCGTACCGCGGGTACCACTTCACCTCTCCCGTCTCACTCTGCAACACCTGAACCAGCCATTCACTAGCAAACATCTGCTGAGAGAAGGCCTTGTCAGTTGTTCAGTTTCCGGAGAAAAGGCGAGCTATATATCGGATTTTGGAGTTTGTAACGGGTATGTAGTCGTTTTTATGCCTCTTTTATGTAAAAAACTATGCTACCCGTTGCACTTATTTCAAGTTATAATGTGTAAAATAGTGTTTGCTTTAATGTGTCTAAGTGTGCAATCCTTGTACAAAATGGTTTTCCTGTGATGACGAAATAACTGCTATTTAGTCGTTAACCTGCCGGTCGTTCACCTGTCTCAAAAATGCAGGTGAACGACCAAATAGCAGGTTAGCGACAATTATCATACAAATGTGTAATTAATAATATAAAATAAATGATCTAATTCATTGCTTAATATTTTACTAATTTGATAAAAGTAGTCCCAAATTTATTAAACAATAATTTTAGAAAAGTTTTTCTAAAAAACATTGAATTTTTCATAGATATACTTTATTATACTTATTAAAAGTTTGATTTAGTTGAAGTGCAAAAATGTTCATATGTGTGCTGTACGAATTTAAGTTACTAAATAATTAGGTATTTTGTGTTTTTTTTGCTGAGAAATTACAGCTTGTACCCGTAGTCGTTAACCTGCTGACGTTACTTAGTAAATTTGTACTAAAATGTCGTTAACCTGCACCTATTGTCCTTAACCTGGCAACATTGTCGTTCACCTGCCTCCCTCGTAATTTAGATTGCCCATATTTCCTAAAGTAATGAAAAAAATTGCTTCCCTCCACTAAATATGTAATAAAGAACCATTAGTCTAGCTAGCAAGATATTTTTTTTCGCGAAAACACGAACTTTTTAAAAACACGCAAAAATGAAATCTTGCGGCCAATTTTTTGAGAACTGCCCTCATCAACATACCGTATCGCCCCGTTTTTACTATTTTGAGTCATTCTATTTTGAGTCATTTCGTAATTTCTATTTATGGAAAACTTGCACTGTACAAGATAAAGGACGAAAATATAATTTTTAACTGCTTGTATTCTCAATAGCGAATTCGCTTACCTACCCATTTAAGATTACTTATACACACGTTTCATAAAAATTTTTGGTGCCTACAGTTGACGGCACTTTGGCGTAAAAATAATCGGCGAAGAGGTGTGAAGGAACGGCCACAGTTGGGCCGTACGTAATGAAACTTTATTCTCAGTTTTGTAATTTATTTTTGTGAAAACACTGGCACTGTACAGGGTTAAGTCCGTTTTTTTTTTTAATTAAAGGATTCTGTTGCCGCCAGCAAGGTCACATCATTTGAAATACCAACTCATACAGACTTTTCATGCAAATACTAAGAAAAACTAGTGTAAGATGAATTTTTAAATAGATAAGTGGATTTGCTGGCGAAAGTTTGAACTGTAGTTGTGTGCTTAATCACATCATCAAAATTCATACAGATTACACCCACGTAAAAAATTCATGACTGACTTTTAGTTTTATAATCAAACTTTTCAACAAGTACGTATTGGTTGTATGATTGTATCACATTTTACAAATATTTTTTTTTATGTTGCATATAATGTAGGTATAAGCTAAAATGGCTACGGAACCCTAAATGGGGTGCTAAGGTCTATTAATATTCACGATGTTGATAAGCGCTGTAATATTTTACGAAATATAATTTCAAATTTATTTACATAACGTAAAGTTAATTGGTATTGATTTTGCATTAACCTTACAGGCTGGCTTCGTGTACACTTTATTAAAATGGTGCCTTAAAATGTACGACCTTAGTCTGATTTTCAATATTAAAATAATTCAGAGTTGTAATACGGTGGACGCCGTAAAAATGAAACGAGAGTCTAAGTTACACTGTGGTTTATTAAAAGTACGTGAACACACAGTAAAATCACAAATATTACAAGAATGTGCAAAGGATAGAAAACGCGGCAAATCTGGGAGGAACGAATACGTGTATCCCGTCCGGTGGCGGCGTAACGACTGGTTGCCCGAACGGAGGTTCGGGAATATTCGGGATTGGTCGGCGCGGCGGCATGGCCGACGCGACGCGCACGCAACATGGCGCTAGCAAGGGGCGTGTACAACAACTTCCGTTCGTAGTGTTACATGCTCCCCCTTTTGACCTAGTTAGTGCCCTCACGATAGGTCAAACTCTTCCGAAAACAAAGCAAAAAAGAATCGGCAAAGAACAAAACAAAACTCAAACTTACTCATAGGATAAACTAAGTAATAGGCTTGCGAGGACGTCCTCGCTTCCTCTTCGGTGCTACTGGCACAGCTTGATCACCCTCCTGGCGGGCATGATAGCGCCTGAGGTCCATGGTGTGGTACTTTCCAATGACTTCATCGGATGGCTCGCAGTGGCCCAGTAGATACGTTGTTGGGCTAACCTTCTTCACGATGCGATAGGGTCCATCTCGTTTGGGTACAAACTTTGAGCTCACACCTTTACTAGTGCTGCTTAGCACATGGGTCTTGAGCAGGACTAAATCACCAGGCTCATACTCCTCTCCTTCTCGACGTGTCGCATCCTTCGCGGCCTTCCGACGATCTTGCTCGTGCTCTATCTTCTCTTTAGCAGTACTCAAGGTGTCTGCAAGCTTGAGCAAATACGGCGTGATCTGAGGCACGTAGTTTTCAGACTCTACAATGGCTCGTTGGTCGCTCTGCACTGCGATAGGTGAACGTAGTTCTCGTCCGAACGTGAGGTACGCGGGAGTCTGTCCTGTGCTGCTAGTCAAACCAGAGTTCAGAGAGAACCGTATGAATGGCAATACCTCCGGCCATTTGTTATGTTCGTTCTGAACTAAGATGGCGATCTGGGTCTTCAAATCGCGATTTTTCCTCTCGACGGGATTGGCTTCCGGATGGTAGAGCGGCACCAGATTCTGCTTCACTCCTAGAACATACATGGCATGTTGCATAACATCGGCAACAAACTGGACGCCATTATCAGATACGAGGCGCCGTGGCAATCCAAATCGCAGGAAAACTTCATCAATGAGTTTCTTGGCACAAGCTTCTGCCGTGGCCTCATTTAGAGCGAAGACTTCGACCCATTTGCTTGCGGTGTCTTCGACGATGAGGACCCATCTTTCCCCATTAGGCCCCTTGGGCAATGGTCCAAAAAGATCAATGGCTAGTACCTCAAAGCGTTGTGCAGGAACTGGTGTTTGTATGAGGCCAGGCGGCTTCTGATTGGAGGGTTTATATCTCTGACAATCGACGCACGTCTTCAGATAGTCCTCGACAAAACGACGCATGCCTGGGAAGTAGAACCGTTGCGAGATCCGATGTAGAGTCTTTTCTACTCCACCATGTCCTGAAGTAGCAGCGTCGTGGCACTCTTGCATGACTTTCTTTCGCAGGTTTTCGGGCACGACGAGCTGCGGTTCTTCTGATTCGACGTCGGCATAACGGTAAAGTACTCCCCTCGACATATGATATCCTCTTTCTGTCCATCTTTTGATAGCAACTTCCTCTGTCCCTTCCAGTTCTTTTACTATTTTAGCGACCTCAGGATCGGCGAGCTGATCTGCGCGCACAGCAGTAGCGTCCCAGCGCGGCGTCTCCACGATGACGGTGCACATCCCGCACGCATCGCGAGCTTCATCATTGCACGGCGGGCGACTGAGCGTATCAGCGATTACATTCGCCTTTCCAGGTGTATAGTCCACGTTCAGGTTGAAGGACTGCAGCTTCATGGCCCATCTGACCAGTCTGCCGGTGGGTGACTTCAGGGTGAGTAACCACTTGAGGGGCTGATGGTCGCTTGCGACGCGCACCTCGTGTCCGTCGATGTAGCCGCGGAACTTCTCGACTGCCCACACGACAGCCAGAGCTTCGCGCTCCGTCGTAGAGTAGTTGCGTTCCGCTGGCGTCAGCAGACGGCTGGCGTACTCGATGGGACGCTCCTCGCGCGGCGTCTCCCCCTGGAGTAGAGCACATCCCAAGGCGTAGTTGCTGGCGTCAGTCCTGAGGATGAACGGGTGGTTATAATCTGGTTGAGTAAGTATTGGGGCAGAGGTAAGTAGTCTCTTCAATTCTTTAAAAGCATTGGCTTGATCTGGTTCCCACATCCAGGCCTGATCTTTCTTTGTGAGCAGAGTCAGCGGCTGGGCAATCTTAGAAAAGTTGGGAACAAACTTCCTAAACCATGAACATGTCTGTAGGAAGGATTTCAGATGTTTCACGTTAGTAGGTTCCTTCATATCTGCGATGGCTGATACCTTGTCAGGATCTGGAGACACTCCTTGCGGTGTAATCACATGACCAAGGTATTTTACGCTGTCCCTGGCGAACACGCACTTGGCGCGGTTGGCTCGAAGGCAGAAGACACGAAGGCGGTCGAAAACGGCTCGTAAGTCGCGCAGATGCTGCTCGTAAGTCGGGGAGATCACGATCAGGTCATCGATGTAACCTAGGATGGTGACGTCCTCCAAGGCCGCTCCAGTCCTAAACCGATCGATCAATCGTTGAAACGTCGCCGGCGCATTTTTCAGCCCGAACGGCATCCGCTTGAAACGATGAACCCCGAACGGCGACACGAACGCTGTTTTATCCTTATCCTCTTCCCTGACGGCTACCTGCCTATAACCAGATCGCAGGTCGATGGTGGTCATGAAGCAGCTTTTACCTGTATACTGTAGCAAGTCATCTATAACTGGTAAGGGATAGGCGTCGCTCTTCGTTATAGCGTTAAGTTTGCGGTAATCCACGCAAAACCTGAACGATCCATCTTTCTTCGGCACTAGCAGAGCGGGCGCGGCCCATGGGGACTCGCACTCCTCAATAATGCCCTCTTCCAACATCTTATTGAGCTGGTCTTCCATCACAGCTTTCTTGGCGGGAGTAAGCCGGTAGGGTGGCACTGCGATAGGCGGATGGTTACCTGTATCTATACAGTGCTCCGCGAACGGCGTAGCTCCTCCCCCTTCTCTGAAGATGTCTTCATACTCCTGCAGCAGGTCAGCTAGGCTGCTCCTCTGCGAAGGTGACAGCATCGAACCCTCATCCGCACGCAGAATATCCGCGGCGGCGCAGCCAACATAGTTGCGAGACTCCTCGGTGCGCAACGGGTGAATGACCTCAGGGCGATTAGCTGAAAACCATGAGTTATTGTCGAGATTAATAATGATACGTGCTTTGCGTAAAAAATCGATACCTAACAAAGTGTCGTTATCTTGTGCATCCGGAAATATAACGAAAGTGGTAGGTATTACTAAACCTTTCAAGTTAACATCCACATCGGCGAGTTTGATCTCCCTATCACACACGTAACCGTCGGCGAGTTTGACCTTCATGACGTCACTACGAAAAGGATGACCATTCCTTTTAAGTAGGGCGTAAAGGGTAGAGCCGGCAACACTACGTTTCGCGGCATTATCCGCAAATCCCGTTTCCTGCTGTCCGTAAATCTCGATTTCCAACACGGGACGTCCTCCGAGATCAGCAACGCTCGATGAAATACACTCGACACTGTTATCATTCTTATCAGTAACGAAATCGTTTGAATATAAACACAAAACATCTTGATTTGCATCAAAACCCATGCGCGGGCTTGCATGCGACGTGTTAACAAACGTTTGGTTAGAAAGCAATGCACACACATAATCTTTATCATTCGTACATGGACGGTCCATAGTAGGTACATTGACCTTAGGCAAAATATCTTTAGGTACATCGGTAAGCAACGAGTTAAAACAATCGTCAACAGCTGTTTCGTTAGTAAGCAAAACATTTGTAGGTATTTCCGTACGTAAAACATTCGTAGGTATTTTGTTACGTGAAATATCCGAAACATTTTCAACATTAGGTACAAAATCGGCAGGCAAAGTGCTTATCATTACAGTAGGCAATGTGTTAGTAGGTAAAACATCGTTAGGTAACAAGTTAACATTCGGCAAGGTGTCACACAAAGCGCTGTTACAATTTTGAGTGGCCGAAAGAAGCATATGGCTCGGAGTACTATTGACCTCGCGGTCATTGACCTCCGCGATCGAAATATTCGGCGAAATCGAAACGTTAGAGTCTCTAGGTTTCACTGATATGAAATCGCAAGCATAGAAAGCTTCTTTAGGTACATCATTACGAGTACCACCACTGCAATCGCAATTTGACCTTATTACGCCACTTTTACCACACGAATAACACGATATGCCGTCACTTTTAGGTTTGTTCAGTTTGATGCATGCACTTTTATCGTGACCGGGGCGTTTACAATAAACACAAAACAGTTTACCTCTTAGTCCGGCGTTGCTTACGGATGGGTCCATGGACGTGGCGTGGCTCTGCTTGGCAGAACCCCCGCTGACACGATGAGCAGATCTCTCGGCGGCCGCCGTCGGGGTCGGCGAGGCGGCGGGCGCGCGGCGTCGAGGCGCATCCCGCGCCTCCGCACGACCCGCGGACGACAGTCTCGTATCCACGCCGCTCGGCGCGCCGAATGACGCGCACGATGCGCGCGCAGCCTGCGTGCCCGCCGCGTGCGTGCGCTCCGCGCTCGCGCCGGCACACGAAACCGATGAGTCCACCTCCGCCAATGACTCCTCGACTGCTCTGGCCTTCTCGATGAGTTGATCCACTGTAGATACGCTCTCTCTAGTGACGCGCTCGCGAATATTCTTATTGAGCGAGCCGTATATGATATCTAGTTGCATCTCTTCTATGACGTCGTAGGGTAGCAAGGCTATTTCGGCGCGAATTCTGGCGATGAAGACTTGAGCACGCTCGGGTCCTTGATCGCTTCGAAGTAACCGACGAAATATCGTAAACGGTGGGCGCGGCACGCCAAACATGGCGCGCAAGCGCGCGACCGCGTCGCTCCATGTCGTAATGGCGGCCTTTACCCCACGCCACCAAACTGCCGCTTCTCCTTCCAGTAGTATGGGTAATCCTTTGAGTGCGTGAGCATCACTCACGTTAGCACATTCTTTGTATGTTTGAACGGCGTCTAAAAATGCCTCCAACAGCTCCGGGTTATTTTGTTCTCCACGGAACCGTGCGGTGCACCGAGCGAAACTACCGGCGGGCGCCGTGAGCCCCGAGGGCGACGACGCAGACGCAGGATCTGGATTGAATCGTGAAGCCAACAAAGATTCTACAAGCTGCCGGTTGGAGTCAGCTTGGATCTGGGCGAACGATTTTATCAAGTCCTCCATGGTTTTTTCACTCGAGTCCACGGTATCAGTTGATTGAGTACGAGCACTTTTTCGTACAGGTGCTGCTTTCTTCATTTTAGCAAGCATAGTAAACACGAACACGAAACCACACACGGTAGGTATGAAAGTCACTCGCGGGGACGCGACGCGTGGTAACGCGGGGACGCCGCGGCCATTTTTGGTCGGCACAAAACTGTCTCAGTTCGTGAATTTACAGTCCTACGTGGGCGCCAGTGTAATAAGGTGGACGCCGTAAAAATGAAACGAGAGTCTAAGTTACACTGTGGTTTATTAAAAGTACGTGAACACACAGTAAAATCACAAATATTACAAGAATGTGCAAAGGATAGAAAACGCGGCAAATCTGGGAGGAACGAATACGTGTATCCCGTCCGGTGGCGGCGTAACGACTGGTTGCCCGAACGGAGGTTCGGGAATATTCGGGATTGGTCGGCGCGGCGGCATGGCCGACGCGACGCGCACGCAACATGGCGCTAGCAAGGGGCGTGTACAACAACTTCCGTTCGTAGTGTTACAGAGTACTTTACACCCATTTCACGACAAGAAATGTAGAAACAAACGCATTTTTTAATTGCAATTGCTATTTTCTTAACTATCAACTATTATTCAGACGAAGGAAATGAATTATGGTTTTCCCATACATCGAAAAGAAGGTACCTATTACATAAATGACTTTCAAACTTTTGTCAGTTGTGGTGCAAATGGCCATTTATTGCAGTTGTTAACGCTCTACCTACCCCGCAAGTAATAAAAGCGCGATATATTATGTATGTATGTTGAAAAGAAGGTAACTTTCAAACAAGCTATAAAAGTAGCTTTAGTAACATTTTGAGCGCTAGAGATTGTGAAAAATGATGTTATAAGCCTAGGCTTTCAATTTTTGTAAGATATCGATTAATGACACCAGGTAAGAACATAATTGGCAAATTCTTCGAAAAACGTCTTCAAGTTTTTAAGTAGGTTCTTCGAAAAATATCTTTCCAGACCATTGCTTAGCATTCCTCACGTTCACTTCGCGTCACTAATTGTGAAAAATCGCCTCTTCGGATACAGTCGTTCACTAATAGGACCTACTGTCGATAGGACCCAACGCACTAGTGACATTGCTTTTTAAAGTCACAATAAATACAGTTTGAACAAAAAATACCAGAAAATATTTTGAGGAATGAACCAGCTCATAAAACTGAACAACTTCTCCAAGGAACATAGGTCGAAATATGAGAAAAAATGTGGACATGCCATACAAAATGTACCAGCCGAAAGAGTCAATTTTTATAGGAAGTCCAAAAAATTGTTTCCTGTTTCGACATAATGTTACCTGGAAAAAAAGGTGTTTAGGTTCATGGGCTGGTTCACCCCATAAAATATTTTTTTTACACATTATAAACAAAACAGTTACTGAAAGCCATATTACTTAGATGCCGAGTGATGCCGGCTTAGAATAGCATCACCCCATTTCTTTCCTGTGGGTGTCGTAAGAAGCGACTAAAGGACTCGAGGGTGTCATGTGTATTGCAATTTTAGGCGACAGGCTGACAACCTGTCACTATAGCGATACACGACAATAGCTAAAACGGCCCTCAAATATGTGTCAGACGTGGCGATAACGACCGTACTATTACGGCCGTTGACGCTCTGCCTACCCCGCAAGGGATAAAGGCGTGATATATGTATGTATTTATGTATGTATATTAAAATCGACCCTCTGTAGTTGGAGACAATTGACAACATTGGTTTGCACAAACACACACACACACACACATAATATTTTCTCACCCATGCATGACGCATATACTGTCTCTACCGTCTACAATCAACTATTTGTGCAGTTTACTACAAAACACAGTCAGAATCTTAACTAATAAAAACCATAAATTTAATTATTTTTATAGACTGATGATTTTAGTAGATTCAGTAGGTAAAATGCAATGTCTCCAAATAGTCCCACTGGGTCAAATCATCACCAGGTCTATCAAACAAACGACTCTTCGGATACAGGCAGCCATAATGTGGAACAAACATTCTAAGTTGGTTCATAAATTTTATTACAAGCGAACGTTGCAAACGACATTTTTGTGCAGGTGGCCGAAATGGGAACTAACTCCAGCGTCTTGAGTTATTGTAGTACCTTATGTTACTAGAATATTAGTACCATTAAATAGCAAATTCTACTAAAATATATTATGTAGATTTAAGACGATAAAAGTTTGCAAAACTTTATTTATTAATTTATAATAGTAAAACCTATCTCTTCTAAGGGATGGATATTCTAACACTTACTTTTCTTATAAACTGTAGAAAACTTAGTTCAAGGTGTCGGCTTAAAAAGGGTGGGTAAACTGCTGCTAATAGTACTTCACATATTCAAGTGTTAGGTTTAAATCACGGATAATTATCATAGAACTATTACAAAGTTCTGTTTCAAACAAACCGTACAAAACACATAATTTGGGTAGATTTGCAATATCAGAGCCATTCCGCGCTATCGCTTGCCCAAAACGAATATAAACCTAATATATTTAATAAATCGCCCATTTTTGTGACCATTGGCTATGGCCGGGACAAACTGGGGTCGCGAACTAAAGTAGGAAATATGGAACATAAAAATCCACTTACATTATAATTTTAACACGTTTACCACATACTTACGTAATGCACCTATGTAAATACATAGTTAAGTGTGTACTTGGATTCCTAAGGTGTATTGGTAATTTAAAAGGGAAGTTAGTAAAACAGTTTATAGCCATTTACTCTTTGCCTGCTAGGAATGTAAGCGTGCTATAATTGTATGTATGTGAGAAAATGAAATACGTATCATAATTATTATAATTGGTAGTGATAGAAGCTTGGTATTTCACAGAATGTATCTCAAAACCTAGAAAATCAGTGCAGATAAAATTTATTGTAATATCTATGTTAGACGATTGTGTAAACCAATGCAAAACAAATTTCATCCGGTTGCTTTTGCAATTATCGAGAAAACATACACTTACACATAAACATACACTGTGTGTTGGCTCAGAAGCTTTAACTGACTATTTAATTATAATTTACAAAATTCTGAAAACAAGAACAGGTAAAATCGATAACTCCCTTTTTATTCAAAGGCGGTCCTAAAGCTCCTGGCTCGTCATTTAAGTCAACCGGTTAAGGGCGCGCCCAAACTTGTCACGCTTGAATAGTGACGTAATCCGCTTAGAGGAGTTAAGTCCTCCGCAAACAGCGCCAGTGCTATTTGTTTTTAGTGTACGTAATCAAATTTGTTTTCCCTGTTGAGATAGGTTTGAAGATTTTCTTTTTTGGATAGGTAATTGGTTGAGTTTGGCACTCCTTATTTATATTATTAGCAATGAAATTAGGTATATAAAAAAATTTAGATTTCATGATAAAGAACACATATTTTTTTTTATTTTGTTTGAATCGATAATTTCCTGAATTACCTAATTAAAACTTTATTAATCTACTTTACCCCTGCATTGTCAAGGGCTAGTTTTTGCAGCGGTAAACCACCTCATGAATCTAATGATCAAAACGTTAACATTGCCATCTTGTCTTTGATCGGAGTATTCTGTATATTTTACTGAGTGATCTTCTAGTAGACGGAGCTCCAGGATCGTTGGACGACTCAGTGTCCCACACAAACAGACAGAGTGATTTCCCAAAGATCTTACTGCAAATACTGCTTTCTAGATATTTATCGAATATTTACGAAAAAACGACACTGAGCAAACCAATATATCTAATATAACAGTTGATATATTCAAGTAATCCCACACATTGACCTATTGTGATGAGATATCCTATACATCTTCAGCGAGCGACACCAGTATAATTTGACCTCCGAGTTTCACCAATTCGTCGCGTAGCAGGGATCTTTCTATCAAATTTCATCTAAAAAGGTTTCCAGTTGTGGTTGAGCTGCGTGACAGTTGGAAAAATAAGTGCGAGGGAGGTCTTTGGTATTTGGTTGTATAAAGAGGGAGTGTAATATATAGGTCAAATATATTTCCGGTTATAAGTCATTGTAGCGTTTTGCCGTTGGATCGCTTCACTAAGCCCAGGGCTGATTTATCGTGTTTTGGGGCGGGCAATATCCTAATGGGTATTTTTATTATTCTCTTAGCTTTTTGGAGTTTAGAAAGAAGTTTCTTTTTCTGGGTATGTACTAGAAGACTTTTATCGGTCAAATTGTAAGTTATACAATAAATTTTCAAATTTATAACAAAAACAAATCCTAATATTTTAGAAAAGATATCAATTTCCTGTTTGATGTTACGGAATCAATTAAATGTTACATTTATTCTTGATTTTCCTAAAATCCCCATCATTAGTAATTTTTGCCGACATTTTCCGCTTGTTGTCAACAAAATATTTTTTTGTTCGCATGTTTTGGATTTAAAAAGGAAAAATCATCTTACACCTGTAATCCTTACAACCTTGTACACCGCAAGACTTCGTTTCTCCTCAAAGATAATACGTACAAATCCTCCAAAGTATTATGGAATTATAACTTCACATACTCGTACTTGCGAGAAACAAGAATTGAGCCACAGAAATAATTCATGAAGGAATTATACGGTGTTTTCTGTCTCAAAGGAGAACAAAGTATTAGGTCGAACAGAAAATTGTACAACCTGGGCCCCAAGTCTGCTATTTCTTAGCCATTGTAATGTCAGCGACGCTCAACTGTTTTATTTTATTGCCATTGTAATTTTGTTTACTAAAAACTGTTAGCAGAATACGAAACCACCAAAACCATCCAACTGACATACCATCAAAACGCAACTGAAACGATTTTCATTTTGCGGAATTTTGCCCTTGTTACCAGTCGTTCACTCATTTAGATTAGACTCACTGTATATTAATTGTAGGTGTAACTGGCGTTTTTTTACCTAGACCTAACTGTCAACCTTAAGACCCACTGGGTCTAATCGGCAGTGAGTGTAATAAATGAATCATTTGAACTTAATGAACCGTAACTTCAAAAAGTTGAAATTTTACTAAAGAACTACTAACTATCAGAAACTAGAAAATTATTACGTTGAAATTTATTGAAATGACCCTGAAACAATTGTCACCATACCAATAACGACAGATTCCTTGCGGACCTTTGCGCCCTGCTTATCCCATAGGGGATGAAAGCATGATTTCGTTTGCATATAGGTTTACAATATATCTATTTGTTATTTGTAGAGTGTTTTTCCTTGGCTGCACACCGACTTATGTTAAACACCCGACTAGGCTAGCCCCCGGTGGGCGGTGTACCAATAAGGCACTTTTCGTTCCCTACTTTATAGCCAGAGGGCTCTGAAGGGCCACATTTGACGGAATGACGGATGTAAACATAGGACCCTGTCAGCGTTTCTTTACTTTTCTACCTTTTCTGACTATATCCCTTATACCGTGCGGGTAAGAAGGTTATTGTGATTTATGCCTTGGAAGATATTATTTAGATACGTGGGAAAGAAAAGTAGCAGACAAAGTTTCGTGAAAATCTTCTCGTGTTCGTATCTTTGATGGCTCTTTCATTCGTACTTTAAGTTAGTTACAGCAGTATTACAAAAACATAGGCATTGCGACCGAGAGGTTACTTTTTTTGTTTACATCTAAAACTTTTTATTAAGAAATATACCTAAATGGATTCAAAACAATCAAAAACGGTAGCAGTAGAAATAGAAAAATAAAACGCAGACACAAACCAAACAGAATTAAGATTCAAGCATTCCTTATCAAACACGGTCTATTTAATGAACTTACAAATTACCGGCGCCCTTACTTACAGCCCCCAATCTTGGATCTAGGACACAGTAGAGAAAAGATACAGTACCTAAACGTTTTTAAAATACAGTACCGTCATACTGATCAGTTTTTCTCACAATCATATTCCAGTTATACATTAAATATTTATTTATTTTATTTATTTCACCGTTTATTGTACACAATAAAATACAAAGAACATAACATATAGAACAATACACAACAGGTCAGCTTATTTCTAAAAATAAATATTTCTTATAATATTGCCTTCATAATTTCATCATCTGCCTGCCCTTATCCCAATTTTTTTGGGGTCGGCGCAACACGTCTTTGCCTTCATAATTTACAAATTAAAATATGTATAATAGCTCTCGTGGAGCTGTAGTTACATAAAAAACGGACCACTAATGACCGTTTTTCAAACGAAAACTAGAGGTTTTATCCAGCTAGTCAAATCATTTTGGATTTCATGGCAATAGTTTTGCATTTTTATAATCAAGTCAGTATAACTTTGGGTGCCTATTGTAGGTATCAATGTAGATTTAAATGAAATATGAAATGGAAATTGATTTCTAAAATAAAAATAAAATAATCTGACTTATCAGCCTACCTTTTCAAAGGACCAATTTCAATTAATTTTTCATAAACTTTAAAAAAACAGTGCAGATTAAGACCTAAACAGTTGAGTTGTAAAACCTAATCCAAGTAGTGTTGCTACTACTAGTTATATTTTCTACTGTGCCCTTGCCCGCCCTCTCTAAATTCCTTCACCTTACGACGGCAAATGTTGTCCCAGGACTTACCTGAAACAGAAAACGGAACTGAATTAAATATTAATTCGGATAAGGTGTAGAATCGCGAATAGAAATATCTCAGCGACGTGACACGAATGAAGACATGCCCTTGTGGCGGGAATCGTTTGTAAAGGGTAAATGGAAGAAACATTAAAACGGTCTTCATTTATAACGTTTTTATGATTTATATTCAGGTAAAGAATTGTTTGAATGGGATATCAAAATAAGCAGAAAAACGCACAAATACTCATAAATTATCATACAATATGAACTTCCACGATGAAACTTTACATCTTTGAATGGTTAGTAACCAAATCAACAAAAAACCGCAAGTTTCGAGTGTAATTTTAATCCCACCCAAAACATAAATGTGAAATGCACACTTGACTTTTCGCAGTTTGGAAATAAGAATCTACTTTCCAAACTGCGGAAAATCAAGTGTGCATTCCTGTAACTATTTTTAACTGAGGTCTGTGTATGGAACTTGGTACTTATTTAGATCTCACTTCTTTTATAGGCGAAGCATTCTAATATTAGCGAACTTGGCAGCCTTTCACATTTATGTTTTGGGTGGGATTTCATTTATTTTTGTAAGGTTTATTTTCTTTTTTTCTTATGATTAAGTTAGGTAAGGAAATATCTCATTTATACTTTACTTTGACTAAATACAAACCTTCGTAACGAATTTTAGGTCGGTACGACGATTGGAAGATATAGATAATTTTTTTGTTTTAGTTCCTTAGGGGTATGAATTTTCACCTTCATTATTTTTAAAACCGACTCACACTTGGCCATTTTCAGATTTTTGCCTTTACCTTGACCTAAAGACCTACCTCCATGCCAAATTTCAAGTCAATACGACCATTGGAAGTGGTCTAGGTTTTTGATGAGTGAGTCAGTCAGTCAGTCAGTGAGTGTATAGTAAAAATAGCGATTTTCTGACGTCAATATCTCAAGACCTACAATAGGTACATTAATGAAATTTTGTATTTTAGATAAGTAAGTAGATCTCGACAGATACTAGAAATTTCATATGCGTAGATAAAATAGATTTTGAGTTATAGGTGGGTCGAACTTGGCCCGAAATGGTTCGTGTAATATAACCCACGGCCGGTGTGTCGGTTCTTTGCTCGAACTTGGCGGACACACTGCCGTGTGTCTAGATAAGATGTTAATCCAATGTGTAGTTAGCTAAGCGAAATAAAACATCTTTCGAAAATGACATTCAATGAACTACAGCGTAGCAGAGTGACGTCTACGCTGTGCTACGAATCGTAGCATCGTATTTCGTAGCATAACATCTTACCTAGCACAAAATATAGGATCATCATTATTACTAACTGAACAAATTATTTCTGACCAATATAAGATTTTTTTTACAACCTTTAATACACACATATCTAGAAACAAAAAATAACGGTACCTAATATCATGTGACAAACTAACTAAACCAACAATATACCAGAAGAAAGCTAAAAGAAATACACGACAGCTTTTCTGTATTTCGCAAAATGGAACTGTAGTCTCATAGCCTTAAGGTAATATTTTGAACGTTGTCACTACCAGCACAGCGTTTTCCACTACCTACATAAATCTTGTGATAGTTCCGGGCGTTTTATTTCCATAACAAAGACATGCTTATTTCCTTTTTTTTAGAAGCAGCTTCTATAAAATTCTCGTTCGGTTACTCTGGCAATGTTTAGGTCAAATGATTTTACTTGTATTCAACAGCGCAAGTTGGTGATTTGTGATTTTGCAGTATGATGCCGGCTCAGAATAGAACCACTTTATTTCTTTTCCGTGGGTGTCATAATAGGCGGCTAAAGCACTCTAGGTTCCCATGTGCTTTACGTTTTACGTACAATTTTTAAACGACAGGAGGATGCTTGACTTTCAACGTGGAAATAGCGATCGCATTTTTAAAGGCGTATTTTTGCTGACCCCACAAGGTATAAAGGCGTGATTTATGTGTGTGTGAATTAGTGAATTTCAATAAATTACGCCAGAGGTCTAAATTGATGAAAAAAATAAACTTTTGAAAGAATTATTAATACTTCAGGTCTTCCTTACAGTCAAAATCTGAATCGTATGATGCCAAAAATTCTTATCATTTGTGATGCCAAACGTAATTCGAGCTAATCACACACGTAAAATACCTATTGTTTGTTGCTTACTATAATACCTATAAATTTAGATAAAGATCTCAAATAAACCGGTATTTTGTTCGTGGTGGCCTTAAAATTTTGAATATCATTATTAATTTGAGCCTGCTATAATGCGGTCTCATAACTCATATGGCACTTGTGACGGGCGAAATTATTTCCAACGCAAATTTTCGGTGGACCATCCACCTAACGTCACGCTGGCTTCCATAATGGCTTTTATATTTTATAAATAACACCACAGAGTTCACAACCTATGAAGCACCGCATACGGACTATCAGCTACACATCAACCTGCAATGTCACAAATTGGGGAATCGGCGCGCGGGGCGCCTATACAGATGAGTCACTCAATAGGTATTCTAGCGACGTTTTTTACGCTTACTGACTTAACTAGAAATACTGGAATCGCAAGGAAAGTCAAGGTAAAAGACGTCATATTTTTTGGATTAAAATTGGCTCAGAATCATAATATGACGCTCTTGTATCAGATTTTGCTGTTTTGATATTTCTATACTTTGAGATTTAGAGAAAGTAAGATTCTGACTATTTAAGACCCAGAACCTTCTGCTAAATCCTAAATAAGGTCCATAACCTTCTGTGCCTAAAGCCATAGGTGCTCATTTCGTTTGGCAGGCGGATTGGCGAGCGATCATTCAATGGGAACGCCGCTTTCATTCCCTAGATTTAGTCGTCTGTTACAACACTCACAAAAGGAGGTGGTGCTATTCTAAACCAGCACTTCACGACACACAGCTGAAGCTGATCATCAAACTAACTATTCAGTAGATCTGATCATACTGTTTATTCTTTATAATTGTTTGGAAGATCAGTTTAAATTCACCCTTTAGTGATCTACATATTAGGTACTTTGGTTTTTGATAGCCTGTTTAAAGTAGCTTTACAGCGTTTATCATATTAAAGCAATCAGGAGATGTTTCTTAGTCAAATGTACGTCATTCTAGCTTATACCATATACACTTTAAGTACATAAGTTCATTATAATAATGCCTATTACGTACCATTACTGCTAATAAGTGAGTGTGCGACAGCTTACATACAAAATGACTTAGTCGGAAGTCACACGTTTTAATCCTATGAAATGGTAGGTGCCAGTGAACCCCAAACTTGACGTCCGTTGGTACAAAAGAGATAGGTATATGGTATCTATCATAACTCCCGATGTTCGTGGACTTGACTGTCCCGATGGCGTAGTGGATAGTACCCCTGCCTTCTACGCCAAGGGTCGTGGGTTCAATTCCCACCAGACACAAATATTTGTAAAAGTTAATTTTCAAATATTTGTGTTTAGTCTGGGTGTTTTCTATGTATAATATGTATTTATTTACAAAAAAAAAGTATATAAGTATTATATCAGTTGTCTAGTTCCCATAGTACAAGCTTTGCTTAGTTTGGGGCTAGATGGCGCTGTGTGTCTCGTCCAGGGATATTTATTTATTATTTATTTATTTATAAAAAGTGTAAGAGAGACAGAAAACAATGCTTATGCGTTGGTCTTGCATCAACGTTTGTTTTTAGGAAATTCGAAATTTGTTTGCATCTAACAGACATGTCCAGCAGTGGACTGTTGTGGCTGTAAAGGTAAAGGTAAGGTAACAGACATAATTATCTCGACGCTTCTTCTTCTTCGAGTTGTACATAATGTGTGTCAAAGTTTTGCAATCGCTAAAAATGCGCAGCAACGGACGTCAAGTATGATTCCCGCTTTAACTAAAATTTGAGCTAAACATCTCGACGAGCTTATAAGGAGCTCATTACGTCACTGATGAGTGACGTCACGGCCTTTGATCTCGCCGGTGCCGAAATGTCGCGAGAATTCACTTTTATGTTATTTCACGGGAAGTCGTGATACACGGTTTTTGTGTTGCTAATACTTTGGTACACAGTTTTTGTGTTGGAAATACTTTGGAGATATAACTTTGTTTAATATGATGTCATCATCTTCCTTCCCTTATCCCAGTTACTTGGGGTCGGCGCAATACGTTCTGTTGAACACAAAATCGTGTTGCAAAGGATTTGGCTTAATTTTACGACCGGTCGCCTACCAGACGTCAACCCTCCTTGGGAATGCTTTTGTGGTGGATTAACCGCCAACATACGGTTGGCCCTGGCTGTTTGGGTCGGGTTTATCTTTCGGTCGCCTCTTACGACCCCCACGGGAAGAGAGGGGGTGGTGCTATTTTACTCTGCCGGCACCACACGGCTTTTATTATTATATATTTATTTTGTTCAATATGTAGATAGATAGATCGTTTATCGAAGTGGGTATTTTTAGCAGAACGCTCACCAAAAAATATCTGGAGATTGTTATAAAAAATCTTATCTTTTCTGGATCCTTCAAACTCATAATTGCTCTGAAATTACATCAAGTTCGGAAATGGAGATACCTTTGCTTTTATTATTAGAATGTAAAAGGTGAGTTCAGTAGGTAATATTTATGCAGTAACTTTTAAAAAGATAAAACAAAAAATAATAAATGAAAATGAGATGCGCAAGAAATCATCGCAGATGATACGTCATATACCTAGATATAGGATGAAACATACTCGTATATGATATACCTAGTATTAATATTACTATACCCTTGTTCAGTTTCTATATACGAGTATTTTAATAATATCAGTAGTTTTAAAAAGCTCTAAAGTTTATTTGGGTTACCGTTAGTGATGTAATAACTATGAAAATAGAAGTGCGAGAACTGAAAAGTACTAACCTTTTGAGTCATGGAGTACCTACCTGTTACTCTAACCAAAGAGTACTCCCACGATTTTGTAATGAACATAATTTAAAACGGAACTCCGAGTCTAGTCTTATAACATTTAATTGTTTCAAGATAAAAAAGGAGATGGGCATTGCCTTAGGGAGAGCCGTCCTTACATCTCGGCCTGACCAGGGATGTGAAAAATAATCGACCATTTAAAAAATAAATGTCGTTTCAAAAAGAAAACTAGTTTTAATAATTGATTTTATAGTTTTATTCAACCATATTCAATCGATCAAATTAAAATCGATTTATCGATTTCATTTAGTTTTTTGTGTCCTGTAGATATTTGCATCATAATGCGTTAAGTACATCAAGGAATAATTTCGGGTCTTGAGTAGCATCAAATAAAGTACACGACAACTTATTTTAGGTCCCTTGTCATATTTTGTTTCAAAATCAAGTAGAATAAAAGAAAAAATGATATTTGATTAATATACGTTTACTTTGTATATGTTTCATTATGTAATATACTATGTTTTAAGCAAAAAAAATTCTGATGTCTGATATGTATAATTTTTTTTATTCATGATTGGTTTTTTCCTAACGAAACAAAAATCTTTTTTTTACTAGTGTCACACCCCTGGGCCTGACCTTTCCGTGAATGAATAATTTTATGTATAAACCTGATCCGATGGCTTGAAATGTGCGATATCTTTTGAACTTTTTCGTAGCCTTTTGTGATATTCATGGAAATATTTCCATGCGATTTAAATGTTGTTTCTGTATTAGAGTGTTTGCCTTCTTCAAGCTAAGTATATTAGCAGGTTGATTGGCCTTCATTAATTTAGGAAAAAGTACTTGCGACCCGCCCAGTGATACTACCCAGTATATTCAGTTTTCCCTTTTCTTCTTCTTCGAGTTGGACACCAAGTCATCCAACGACCAGATGAATCCTAGTGTCAGAGTTTTTCAACCGCCTTCTACAAGGAACAGACCTCGGACATAGTTGTGTAACGACCGTCGTCCAAGTTATCATGAATAGCACCCAGAATCGACGGCTTACCGTGCCCTCCGAAGTACGGAACCATCTTTGTTTTCGGCTGCAATATCCTGACCAGACTGGGAACAAATTCATAAAGTGATAAATATCAACTACGTGAGTGACCCTACCGGGAATTGAACCCTGAGCCTTCTGCGTCACAGGCAGTCGTACTAAGAACTGCGCCACATCAGCTAGATCAATTTTCCCGTAACATCAGTTTAATGTAACTTTCGGTTCAAAAAATCATCAACACTAAGAATTTCATACCGAATAGAATTTTTTATTGCCATATACCTAGGTACAGACAAGGTCGTTGCTTTTGTCTATCGGTCAGGTCAGTATTTATTGGCAACTACGGACAACTCCAGTGTTGTCAGCTTTTACCGTAATACTTACTTTTATTTGTTCCTTTCGACGTATCGGAAAATACGGCTCCTACCATCTGGATTAGTTTCCCCGATAGTGTTGGGAGGTTTAAAATTTTTAGTGTTGTCTCCTCCCAGGGAATTTTCTACGCTTGAAATGTATTTTTAGCGACTATTCTGACAAAATTAACGGTTGGTCGTAACCATTTTGCTGTGTACTGTAGCACTTAACGTGTAAAATGAGACTGTTCGCTAAAATGTATGTAGGTAAAGGGAGTTGGGAGTGTCTACTTTAAATAATGATTATGTGGCAAGTGTATACCCACCTATTTAGTAGATCATAAAGATCATATTGAAAACTTATCTTAATATAGAAGATTTTTCGAGTGCACCGCATCAAAGCAACGTCCCCAGGATGTTCACAGCGTTACATACCCGAGTTTAAAAATATTTTTTTAAAGAAAAAATGCAAGTATCAATCGATAAACTGTGTGAGCTTGCCTCAGAATAGCAATATTCAACGCAGTACTTTTTAATATCGTAATATTCCCCAATAGTGGGCGGTTCCATGTCCACTATTGGACTGTTGTAGTTGTTAATGTATTCATGAATCAGGAACCAATGCTGGAAGATTAATTGAAAACGTTTCGTATTTGTTATGTAGACAGGTGAAACACCACGAATTGATTGCCTTACATAGATGGATTGAATGACTTATTCATACGATTTCTTATTCCTACTAATTATGTAATTCGTCATTATACATCGTAAGTTCCATAATGTACGGTAGGTATATGAAATACGCACCGGACAACATTGCGGTTCAAAAAAGCCACCACAGAAAAGAAAATTAGAGATCGAATTCCTTCAAAAAACTCCTCTTTACACAAAAAAAGCACTTCCGGCAAAACATCGCAAAATGTTGTGGTTTGTGTGAAAACCACCGCAAGTGATTCATATCCTAGGCTCGATATATATGTAAGCGCCATCATACGTCAGATCAGAGATATCTGTCGACCAAATTACCTGTCGTGCTCAGACAATGACGCCCAGCATATTACGCCAGATTTATTGTACTAGTGGACCGAATGTACCTACTGATCAATTTATGGTACATAATTCATACAGAGTCAACAAACTTGATGATAGATCGACGGTTTTTTTTTTCGTAATATGTAATGCAGCTAATAATTTAATTTGGTATAATTAATATTAAGACTAAAAAGACACTAAGAATCAAGAGAAACACAAAATGCTTTAAATGTCTATAATTCGGTGTGATAAGCGCCCTGTTGAATCATGCTATGTTAGATTAGTAGTACTTTTGAAAAATGTATTTGCTGATATTATATAAAATTTCTTTGAGACAAAAATAGAGGAAATTACTTAAGAGACATCTCGATAACTTTCATAGTAAAGTAAGAGAAAAGTAAAGTTGCAATCAATATCGATACCTACATATACAAAGTAAGTATCGGTCCAACAGAAAACAAATAAAATAGCCAACACAAAAATTATAACGGCTTAATACTAAGAGGCGGAGTATGTGGTACTTAACAAGGCTAACGGTCAATAAAGGCAATAAATTCTTGCCAAAGCCGTGACCAGGACATTCGGCGGCGAGCTTTCTGTAGGGGACAGCTGGAAACTACGGGGATTTGCTTTACAATATGTCGCAATTTCAGTTCATTAGATTTTGTCAGTAACCAGGGTTCATCGGGTCGTTGGACGATTTAGTGTCCCACTCTAAGAAGAAGAAGTAAGTAGTAATATTGATTGCGTCTTTTCGTGTGTTGTTTTTACGGCGAGCCTGCTGTATAGCACACTTGGAAACTAAGGGACTTTTCTTTAAAAAGTAGTATGTTTTTCAGTTCACTAATGATTTGATCAATGCAATGACTACTGAAAGGACAGTGCTATCGTTTTAGCTGTGAGACGTCCACTGTTGGGTAGATACAGACTTCCCTCACCTACCGTCATGTATTCATTGGGCTGCTTGTCCGCATTCCTTACCTTCAATACAAGGTGCTTGGTCCAGCTGGTAAAAGGACGTTTTTAACAATTGGCAGACGTCGCAAACATGGTGCTATTTGGAAACTAACATACAAAATTTTTTCCAGTCATGTTTAAATTTTTCGGCAATTTAAAACACTAAATGAAGCTAAAGAAATGCATATTAAGTTGAAATGTCCAACACTGCCTTGTAACTGCCTGCACATGTAATTTTGTCCTTTGAATTTATGACTTAAAACAAACACATAACATTTGAAACAAAATTAACTTTTCCTTTCGACTAAACGCCACAGTTTCTTTTTCCAATAGCTACAATGTAAGAACCTCGAATGTCCTCCGGAAATTTACCACTTGCAACCAATATGTAGTTTATGTGTGACCCCGGATCGGGTGCAAAAGGATTTTATGTCGACGACATGTGCGACTGATGTCAAGTCCGCGACTTATTTCAGAATTGTGACTTTAATCTCAAGAAGCAGAATTTGTCGAGGTACTTTCAGAAATGAAGCACCAATGGAGGAGTTTTATGAGAAAAATTGAAGTCGTCAGCGAGGATCTTTGGATTGGAAGACGCTCTTCGGCTGACAATTTGTCTACATTTTTTATGACAATACTGAGATCAACAAACTCACTAGGTTACTACAAAAGTTTTCAATAAAACTTTATATTGTACAAAAGCTACAACATGTCAGCAAAGAAAAATAGACCTTATGTCATAAACATCATTTTGACTGTTGTCAAAGATGAAATTTTCCTTGAAAAGGCTGCTATTACAAATGCAACATAATATTAAAATGTGCACATCCTTCGTCAAAGCAAGCATCGCTCTTTGAGACAAAATCTCAACCATTTATAATGTCAACTCGACTGCAGAAGAAATAAATGTCTGAAGCGTTCACCTTTCCAACCACATAACATTTCCTCTACACTGGAAATGTATAAAAGTGACGCTTTCCACAACATTGCACCCATTGGTGGTAAAAGGTTTTAGACAAGTAAATGCATTTTGGGAAAATTTTACCGTAAAAGGTTGTCGCGCGTGGGAGACCTTCGTTGGTATGATGGGTAGAACCAAACTATGTGAGATGATATAGAATAGGAGAGTATTTTTGAAACAGCCTCGTATACTTTATGAGTACTCTAAATGGGTGGAGTAACAAGTCGCATTGTACCTACTACCTACTATTCGAATTTGTTCTTGCTAGGAAATATAATTATGGAAAAATAAGGATAAGTATGAATGGATGTGATGTGATAGATGATCCATGATAGTAGCCTCCTAATCATTTATCGACTCGGTTTCACATACACGACAAAAAAGGATGTGAATTTGGTGAAGTGTGCTGCAACAGTTTTGTTTTGTGAGTCTCGAATTCTTTTTCCTATATTGCGCTTGGGAAAAGGATTGTTGAGGACGTTGTAATATTTATCGACTTTGACATTCCTGCTGTTTACGACAATCCCACTCAGTGTCATTTCCAATACTTGCCCGCAAAATGGCGGTGTCCAATATCCTCGTAGGTACTAAAAGGAGGAGCTATATTTAAGGAGCAGCTATATTTAAGAGCGGAACATGTGGAGACGGACTTAACGTCCACTCGACGCCAAATATACTTTAAAATCGGAACTTTTGCGACATCTGAAGTGCTACAAAGTTGAAGAGGTTTAAAGTTACTAGCTTGGACGTCTTTTACAGAAATCGAAGATATCTACTTTTGTACCTACTTAAAGCGAATCCTCAAACAATGACTGGGTAATGAAAATAAGAAATTAAAGGCAAGCATCAAAAGATTGAAAAATTTGGCAGGCATCTACCAGCGCAACGAAGTGGCAGAGCGGTAGGGCGTTACCCATGCGGCCTAGGTTCGGGCCCCCCCGGTCGATGCATAACAAGTTTTTCAATTTCTTATTAGCTCTCACAGTGCTATACCTATTATTCTTATCAAAATCCCAATGGTATGACTAGGGAATAGAATTAACATATTTATTTAATGTCGCTGGAAAAAAATATCTTTACTTCAAAATTGATTGGTTACCAAAATATTCTCAAGAGTCTCAGGCTATTTTACCACAGTACGATATTATGGTTGAATTTGAACACAACCTAAAAACGATAGGTCATATTCTTGAACGACCGATATCTATCGCATTTTACGTTTTAAGCGGCATCCAACGCCAGTCGCATGAAAACGCTGAAAATCCATTTCCTCCGAAAGGAGCGTGTTAAGCTGCATAAAATTGAATATCCGTCGGCTAAATGACTTCTGTGGTGCTTTAAACGTCTTGAATGGCAGTCATAACTAGTTTTAGTGTGTTTGTAGTTTGCCGATTACCGATGCAATATAGGATTTTTGTTAGGTATCCGGTATATTCAATACTACGATGACATGATATATGTTTTTTCCTAGTTTATAAAATGACTTGATCCAAGATAAAAGACCTAGGAAACCTCTTTGACCCATAAAATAAGCAATGAGGGTTATACCTTAAAACAAGATGCTTCGGTGTTTTTATTAAATCGAATGAAAATTTTAATAAAAGCATCTTTTGAAGTGTTTTTGTTACTTGTTCACAATTTATTTCTTTTTCATAACTTTTCTTTCTTTTTCTACCAATTTAGGTAGGTATTCCTACAATAGAAAAGAAAATTAATAAAGTCACAGTTCTAAAACTATTATGAGCTAACAAAAGATTCTCGTATTACAAACCCACAATACGTTAACTTTGTAATCAATTTATCACATACGGTATAATACGAGAACTAGTGCAATAATCCGATAAATCAGGATAAAATGTGCTGGTCAAACAAAAAGTCTAGCTCGGCCTGCAGCCGAAGTGAATTTATAGTACCTACGGACCAACTGGGAATATTGGAAATCAAAGTTAAATTGGACCAGTGGATTGGTATTATAAAGTTTATCTTAATATATGAATTTGACGTCTACCAAACATTTTCGAAATAATTTAAAAGAAATGTGATGTCAAGGAAATATAAGTTTTCTGGACTTTGATAAGACGTTCATTTTTCTGAAAATATAATTAGGTAGGTATGTTGTTAAAGAAAACAAAAAATTGTTTCGTGATTATGTTTTTGCTGAATATGATAACTCTTCACGCATAGATTTTTTTCTGCCGTTGTCGTAGCCGTAGTATAATTATAGTCACGTAATTTAAGATATTGAGAGCTGTTTTGTTACTAAAATATACGCAGGTGTGTAGCAACGCTAAGACGACAGATCAATCCATTTGCAAAGATAAATCGCAAGTAAATCACAGATTAGATATTTCGCCGCGTAGACAAATCCAGACGTTGTACCTACGACCTTCGACTAATGCCAAGCTTAAGACAAACACTGTCGCTTAAACTTTCATGTAACAAAGTGGACTCTGAGACAATGCCACTCAGAAGGGCCTGAGAATTTCAATTTTAGGTCAAACGAGTTGCGAAAGGGATTAGACAGCCCTCGGAGACGCTATTACTAAACCCCTTGACAAACAAAGGCTTGGACCTTACCCGTATAAAAGTAAAATATGGGGTGGCTATGTTAGCCTAAGCGGCCGCAACATGTCAAAATACCGGAAATATTTCGTGAGGAAAATGAATAGTAAGTGTTTTCAGAAGCAGAGTTTAGTAATTACTACTTAGGTTAAGGTCTAGCATTTAGAAGCAGTGATCCACTAAAATTGCAAAAAAGAAAGTGGCACGGTTTTAAGCAACAAGATTTGAGTCTTTTATTCACATTATTACGTGATTTTTATCATAGAAATACCTACCTATCGCTCCAGTTTTTAAATCTACCTTTCAGCGGCTCACTGATCATTAATGCAACACAGAGAGAAGCTGCTAGATTTTCAGCTAAATAGTCCGTATTAAGCCCAGATTTTGAAAATATCGTTTAGTTGCTTTACAAAATCACTTTGATTTTATGTTACTACCTCTCTATCTATGTGACCTACTCCATACTCCTGAAGTCCTGGTATCTGAACGTTAGTGGATTATAGTGGGCTGTTTGGCAGAGGGTCGGAGTCTTTACGGCGATTTCCAACACCATTATGGCTTTAGAAAATGGTTATCTATTTTCCTCATCAATGATATTATCTGCTTGGGGGATTTAAGGACAGTAAAAAGTGTGAACTCTAAGCAGGCGTATATTTGCTGATTTAGATAAAAATTGGCAACGAACAGAGAACATTTCTCATGATATCAGATGGCGCATCATTTTTGGAGATTTAAAACGTGATTTAAAAGTATTATATCTCTAGTTGTATAACTGAGCAATACAGGAAAAAGATGAACACCGAAGTTTTTCAATTAAAAGTTGCATTAGTGCCGTACAAGTTCCCCGGGGGGATCGTAAAAGGCCACTCTCCTCCAGTATTGCCTGTTAAAGGAATTGAATCAAATTGAATTGATTTATACCAGCCAACATACGTGATTGAGGGAATTTCAAATACGCATTCGAAAGCTGCAAGTAATGGCTGATGAAAATTCATCGCAATCAACTGATGGATCCTTTGCATTAATTTAGACCGTTTCCATCTTCCTGTTTAAATAACGTCTTATCAAAAGAGAAAAAGAAAAAAAATATCTAGAGAAAAAAATCGTATATGTAATATTATAAAAAATACTAACGAACTTAAAGAAGAATAATGATTTCTAATCTAAATACCGAAGGCGTCTACCAAATAGAATATTTGTTGGGATCTTCTATAGAACAGCAAATTTATTATGCACTATCCACGACGCCATCTTGAAGATGTGTGCCTATGCTGGATCTTATTGTAACTTCCATAAAAACAGAATTTGAACTTCAAAAAGGGAAGGAAGACGTGCTGCTGATATACCAGTCCACGTTTACGATTCCACTATATTCAAAGAGAAATTGCTCTCAAAAGCCAAAGTACGAAATTGTTCCCAAAGATTCGATGCGCGCCGCTCAATGGCGAATCAAAATTCCTTTCACTAAAAGCTATTGCCAACGAAATGGTAAAATAGTAGTTTCCTATCGGTAAAAAGGAAACTACACAGAATACACCTGCAAAGAACGGGCCTCAGCAAAATCACTCGCAGTTCCTATCAAAGAAGAATGTTAAGAAACTAGAGTTGCACTGACTAGTCCGGACAGTTAAATAGACATAATTTTTTGTAGTCGGTGACTATTAGTTGACTTGTCCTCTGAGAGGCTCGATTAATTGGCTATTATTCTAATAATATAATTATTAGTAATGAAATTGCAAACTATTGGTGTACTTCTTGACTTTTTATTTGAACGTCAGCGTTAGGTATGAAAACCTAAAATCGATCTTGTAGGAAGATTTGAACCTACAAATAGAAAGATAATTTAGCAAATTCTCTATTAGGCAGCGACTAGTTGGCAGATTTAAAGCCGATTATTCGCTAGTCGGTCAAAGCCATAACTAGTAGGAACATCTCTAATAGGAACACAAGAATACTTTCAAAGGAACGTAAACAAAGGAAAAATTGTTTACTTGCATATTTTGTGCAAATGAAATCCGGCCGGGATTCTTTCCGCGGTATTTTCACGTTTATATTAATAAAATGATTTATTCTCTTTCTTAGCTAGAGTATTTGGATTGTTTCTTCGTCCGACACAGTTTTTATTATAAGTTGCTTCGCTTATTGCATCAAGGGTTTATAAAATGCTTTCATTGTTTCAATATCCTGTTATCTACGAGGGAAATAATATTACCTACTTTAAAGGCACTTTACAGCTTCCGAGGATGCTTCATCATGATACTACACCATTTTTCATCGACAGATTTTGTTATCGATAAGCTGCTCGACAGAAACATTCCTGTTTTACAAAAGACGATAGAGTACAAAACTGTTGGCTATAGAAAAAGCAATAATAAACTGAATATGTGAAGTTTGTTGGGTTTTCACCTAGGGTTGTTACAGTGTGTTATCCGCAAGCGGGCATTTATTCAATCTGGTGGTTCTTGGCATCATTACGAGCAACTTTTACTAGGGGCCATCTACGAAATCACCAAAAATAAATCAGCTGTTCCATAGAAAAAACACAATACCTACGCTAGCAAACAACTGTAAAACTCTTTGTTAATTTTTTTCATGATTTCACAGATGATTCCCATAGAAAAATTGGCCAAATTGTATCCTGTAACGACCGCAAACATGGTTTAATAATGCTCTTTCGAATAATCCTATTACTTAACTACTTTGTGTCTGGCACGTAGCCCCAAAAAGAGCTCTTTTGCAGAGCACATCTGACATAGCCTGAAATTAAAGAGATTTGGTGCTTGCATGTGAGTCCAAAACAAAAGCCTCCCTATCTTACTCCTACTTCACCGTCCTAAAGGTGAATTCATATTAAAAAGTTTATTTTTAATTATTATATCTTTTTGTTATTTTTACTCTACGGTGGTAGCCCCGGGCTATAAAACCTACGCATTTTGGTGGGAAGTAAGGGCTCCCCGGGAAAAGTTTGTATGGTTGTTCAAACAACCACCTAAGGGTATGATTTGATACAAAACATGTTTCCATTTCATAATTAGTTATAAGGATAAAAGTAGGAAAAGGAGACTAAATGATTGTAATTTTATGTACATCTTACTTTAACTTGCGATGGCCTAGATATCTTTTAAAATATCTATCTCATAATATTATAATAGAGCCGATAGCAAAGCCTTTGATTGATGTAAATAAATTGAATTCTAATTCCTGACTGTTCTGGTATTCTCTTTTCTGTTGTGCAATAAAACCCGCTATCGTTCTGTTTTTTCATAGGCATACGCTGTACCACCGGTCAACAAGCGGATAAAGTTTTTTTCTATAAGCGAAGAAATATCAATAAACTAAAATGAAAAAAAAAACAAGCAGAGATAACAGAAAAGAAATACTAGAAACCTCAAAGCGCTTCTCTGTAAACACGCCTTTGCCCATTCCATCCACCTGTGCGGGGTCATTGAACTCGGTGAAAAGCTATGGTAAACAACGTTATGAAGTACTGCAAACAAAATGAAACTTTATGTGCATTTTAATAAGTCCTGAGGCTAGTATTTGCCGTGTGTTGCCGGCTTATAATAATATATAGGCACTATCCCATGTCTACGCATAAGAGTACTAAGATGCGACTAAGGAGTGAGTCTTAGATAATGGGCAGCAACCACAAAATAGAGAGTATACAGAAGGTTCAATCGACCCTATTTAAGATTTTTGTGACTGTCAATTGTTACAAAGCCAGGGCTGCTACTGTCAAAAATCTCAAAGAGGAGAATATCAAAACTGCAAAATCTGATACATAACAAGAACGTCATATGATTCTGAACCTATTTCAATCCAAGAAATATGACGTACTTTTAATTTTAATTGTACTTGTAATTTTAATTTTATGTAGGTATATTTTATGTAAATATGTTTTGTGCACTATCCCGTTTTCTATTTTTACAATATCCTACCCAAAGGTTGCCTGGAAGAAATTGCTACCCTAGCAATAAGGCCGCCTGTGTTGTACTTTGTCTTTTAATTTATGTTACGTTGTTTTATTTTGTTTCTTGTACAATAAAGCATATTTGTATGTATTGTATTGTACTTGGCAACCATTTTCTTAGTTACCTTAAGTTCCACTGAGATTACAGTTATTTCCAGCCAGTAAGCGTTAAAATCATCGCTAGTACTGAGTGAGCCATCGTGCGTCGTTTCCTTCATTAATTGTGCCCAAGACTAGCAGTAGGCTGTTGTGGTTGTTGATATTGGTGACAATTTAGATGCTTTACTGGTAAACTGTTGATTTAATAAATCTTGAAGCTAAACTAAAATACGCTCAGTTTCACAGTCCCAAATTATCGTAGGCTAAATTAAAAAATCATTACGAGTGCTATGTTACGCTGAATTGCACACAAATCAAATAGAGTAAGGAAATAATCAATTTTAGATGAGTAATTGAGTACTACCTACTATACCATTCACCAAAATTAATTTCTATCTGCAACGGCCCATTTCACTAACGCGTAGTGTTCGAAATTATTGCACTATAAATTCAAAACGGTTCCCCATAAAATACAAGCATCAAATTATACTGAGTCACCAAAGTATATGATGTTATTTGACGCCTATAAAACTTTTATATGACCAGAGCTCGTATAACCCGATCGTGGAGTGCAAATAATGTATCTACTTGCAAGTAAGTAGGATATAAGACTCTTTCAGCACACTTGCACTACTTGTTTAAGAGATTAACATAGTAGCAGTTTCAATCCAAATTTTAAAACACTTTCCGTGTTAGGTATTCAATTTTTGGAAAACTTGCAATATTTTCCATCACAAGCAGGAGATTATAGCGTAGTTTGGTAATCGTTTATCATGTAACTTGATTACTTAATGTGCAGCTGAAAGTTCGTAAAGTTCAAAAAATCTAAGTAGATACTTTTCGACTGGAAAGAGTAGGACCGATATCTCCTATAAAATAAATGAAATGCCAGCTCAGTGTAGGCATTTTGCCATGAATAAGAAACAAATTCAAGATAAATTGAGATTCTACATAAGTTGAATTGAAATATACAGCGCAGCGTCAGAGCTGGTTCTAATATTTTTTATTACAATTTGCAAATGTAAAGCGAACACGGCAGCATAAAATATATCTGGAAAGGTAATATTGATGACGTAACAGGTACAGCCTACTTTATTCCAACCTGTAACGGCGATCGATCACAGAACATGCCACCGGCAGGAGTATTAAAAAGGAAGCCTTTTATATAATAATATCGTCATAGGAAAAAGGAATTTCGATAAAGCGAAGGCCGCACTACATGCGTATCTTGCGAAACTGTCAGCCTATCTGTCTTAATAAATTCCATCGACTGGGTCAAAGTGGGTGATGGTGGAAATGGCGCTTACACCGCAGAAGAAAATTGAAAAGGCCTGCGTGCCCTATATTTTGGAATGACTGTGCCGTGTTGCGTTATGAAAACGTGAATGAAAGGATATTGTTCAGTGCGAAAATACAGAACGCGAATCGTCATTGTGCGTCGCAGCTCAAAATGACGGTCGCATTGAAGTGTTTAGGAATATTTGACACAGAATTTTCGCACCTACCGCATGTTTTATGGTATTTTTCCGGATACGGTTCTCAGATAAAAGGTAATCAAAATATTTACTTAGAACATGATGCGATTCGACTTCAAAAGTATTTATTTTTCTAAACTCTGAATTTATTATGAAATGAGTTACAAAAGTGCGTGTATTGCTCAGGACAGGACCATACTGCCTAGCGTAAGCAAAATTCCCATGTTGCATATTATATCACATGTCTTATTTATGTAGGAGAAATACTCGTATACATTTTCAATAGTGTTGTAACTATCGTTTTGCTTCTGATCGACAAAAAAGTTGTGTTCACTGCCGTGCCAACCATTCATACTTAGTAAGGCACACTCTGAGCATTACAAACGTCAAATATAATTACAGCTCTCTATTACGCGTAATATGTTTTCATATATACAAATAACCGAAATACGTATGCAAATCTATCTACATATTCAGTACTACATATAATAATGTTCTGCTGAGGCACAAAGCAATTTCGCAGTTACAAGGAAGTTTGGTTTCGTCGCCAAACTTAAATCACCTCATCAGAACGAAGGTTTATTTACGTCAAAACAAAAGTGCGAACGAAAATGTAGGAGAAAATCTATGGTGTAGCTGTCTAAGCTTTATGGTTCTCAATGCGGATGTCTTCGGTTTGACTCCCAAAAAATTAAAAATAATAGCTGTGACGGCAAAATTTTAATCTAGCCATGTTTTCTACTATGATCAAGTTCTGCACCATAATAATATTTCGCAGCTTATTTATACATTTCAAAACAGGTAGTTTAAAAAAACGTCGTCGATATTCATCAGGTTCTTTGTTGGCCTCAAAAATAAACAACAAAAAGGAATTAATAGGTATCAAAACTGAAATAAAGAAAAGACAGTACGAAGAGAGGGTGTTTTAATTTAGTAGAATTCTACTTCTATTGCACGCTATGAACAAAAGACAAGAGACGTCAACACCCTCCGTATTTGTAGGTTGGGAGGTAGTGACATGAAATCAAAATAATACTTACAGAATCTTAATAATTTAGACAGTGTAGGTGAAAGTATGGCAGCTGCTCTCCGTTGCATTTAGAAGC
Source organism: Phthorimaea operculella (assembly GCA_024500475.1). Classification (NCBI taxonomy): domain Eukaryota; kingdom Metazoa; phylum Arthropoda; class Insecta; order Lepidoptera; family Gelechiidae; genus Phthorimaea; species Phthorimaea operculella. Next base: position 2,241,353 of record JANFCV010000019.1, on the reverse strand, counting down.
AGTGAACCGGTGAAGTTGCAAAGATTATTATGTCTCGAACAATATTTCATGTAAAAAATACAAAACAATATTGCCAGACTCGTATTTTTTTGCTAAAACCTTGCCAAACTACAATAATACTGCAAAATAACTGAAAAAATATAGCTGTTTACTGCTTTTAAATGCATATCTTGGCTGTCAAGCCATGATCAAATGTAGTCTTATTAAAAAATTGTCCTATCTGAAAATACAATTCGTTTGATAAAATATTTTCGGATTTTTGACATGTCACTGCCTCCTAAGCTATTTTACCGCATAAACAGAAAACAAGAAATGAATTCCTTCAAATTTTCATCTTATAAACGAAGTGCGCGAATTGATGGAACCATATCTGTATTGTGACAGCATTTGATCCAGTTTTTGGTTGAGACCAGATGCGGTTCAATGCGACCTCGATTCGGAACAAAAACAGTGTAGGTATTGAGGTACTGTTAGTCTTCATTTCGTTCTTCTTTTAATGATTAGCATTTGTGTATTGAAGTGTATTGCTATACTTACTAAGGTTAGCAACCTTTGAATGAATTTATCCCTGAATTGCTTTTTACGGCACTTACTAAAAGTAGTGGGGTGATGTTATCCATAGCCAGCATCACAAACAAATATAGCATTTAACAGAATATACGATTAGATTAGTGTTAGCATCATATAATAAAGATAAATATTCTGTAAACAAGAGAAAATTAGCAGAATATACTTCACCTCTCCCTCGCTCTTTCCCAGAATATATTCAAGGGGCTAATCATGAAGTATAGCCCAATAAGAAAGTTGGTAAACTCTGCGCGGGCAGCCATTAACTTTCATTGGAGCTAGTCGTAAAATACTCGATGTAAATTCACGTGAGGACACCTTAGTAACTCCCGTTTAATCAGTGACTAGGAGTTATGTTGTGACTAAAATTTAGACTTACATTTTTTCTACTTCATAAAATTTACTACTAGTCATACGAAAAAGCAATTGAAAGTGGTTTGCACAAAAATCTTTGTTTATAGAGATATAGGCATATGTTTCGCACATCGAGTTGACTCTTAAGAAGCTATAAGAAACGTTGTAGCTTGAAGATAAAATTTGATTCGCTGCGACTCACAAAGAAGAAGAAGAACATAAAAAATTACACAAAATTGTTGAAAATTCTATAATTAAACCGCCGATGCGTGTGTCTCAACATTTTTTTTTTTCAATGTGAATTCGCAAAGTCTTGTATTGTGTAGCCTTACTTTTACCAATTTTTATTAGCTATAACAAAATCGACGTCGCACTCACCAATCGGTTTTTCTACCCATTGGCCAACAATTATAAAAGAGCTGTGAATTACAGGCAGTGTAGCCCAATGCGCACATTCAAGTGCGGTGGGTAAGAAAATGAAGGACGGATAGCTTTGAATTACATTTACGATATATTTTTCATTCTTATGGTTCCAGAGGTGAACAATCAAATTTCTCTTCGTGTGGGACACCGAGTCGTCCAACGACCCGATGGGTCCTGATGTCAATAAAATAAAACTAAGTTAACTAATAGGATGACTGGATATGGGTATCCCCCTATTGGCGGTACTGTCATACTCACCAAGCTTTGCAGGCGGATTGGTGAGTGCAAACGAATTTTCAGCATAATTATAAACCTAGATACCCTTATAAAATATCAACTGTTTTCATGTTTCTTGAATATAATTTAGTTATAAATGAAAAATATGTTGCTGAATACTTATTTGAAACATTGAATATCAATTTTGGAAGCATGTCATATTGAGTATATTTTGAGGAAAATAAGCTTCATCGATCAATGTTTATATTGCTTATCAATCATACTGTAGGAAAGAATCACAGCTATATTATTTACAAATTAATACAATAATATTATTTCAAAATTAATAGCTTTAGAGGTGCTGGTTGTGACTTGATGGAGATATGACGAAAACGAGAGACATTCTTACTTATGGAGTATCCTGGAGGAGGGCTACGTCCAGTGGACTAAGATAGGCTAAGATCATGTGATAGGTTTATTGGGATATTTAATGCACTCACTATGCTGTAATAATCTCATAAACGAAAACAAGAATTGAAAGGTATCTTCCCTCTTCTCTGTCACTGAGCTATCGATGCATCGGTTGACCCTTGCCAATTTTCCAATCTGATGTTTTCTATGAACAATATTAGCTGGTTGATCGATCTTCACTTCCTGTAAGAGATATTTTGGGAATACCGGTTCTAAATTTTATTCACTTAGGTATTTGACGTACCTATTCTAAAATTCACTTATTTGACGTAAGTTTCCGGAATCTAGAATTTTATACACGAAAACTTCTCCCGGTTACTGGTTTCATCCGCATATAACAAGTTTCTGTGAGTTGGCACCGGTTCAAAAATTAGACTCTTGCACCAAATTGGGTTGGTTTCCGAGTTATCGGGGTGAATAGATAAAAAGGCGGCCATTCGTTAAGTTACGTAAGATCACGTTTCAACTTTGGGAATTAGGTTTCTTTAGGGATAAGGTGCCTTAATACATTTACTCAGCTCAGCGCCTCTGTTATTTGTTGTTTTAAAGACGTTTGAGTATTCAACACATTCAGAAAAAAATTCAAAAATATATTGGGTTCAAAACTCTCGTGAATAATCCCGTCACAAAAATGTAAATTGTTAATGCGGAAAATGTTTGAAGTAACATTCTAACAACCATGACTGAAAAATGTACAGGTTTGTCTTACAGGTATTCAATATCTATGACATCCACCCTCACAGTAGTGTCCGAAAATCCACCTTCCACTCCAAAACTGAAATCGCAGATGTAGGTAAGAAGGCGGCAAAGCTCAAATCGGATTCCACTGGACATGTTTTGCGGATGCACTCCGAAAGGTGGGCCAGACTTGTAACTTCCACCATCTTCCACAGTCCTAGAGGAAGGCCAAAAAGCGATAACGGAATGACCGCGACGAGTTCGAATTTACCTGGCCCCAATTATCAGCTAACAAGTAAGCCTGGAAAAAAAGAGCGGAGGCCTTTGCCACTTTGTGACACTTTAGGCTTAAATAAAAATATATTTTAAAACAAAAGTTATACCTAGTGCTATAATGGTGACAGTCAGCCACACTAGTTCCATTTAAGCGCAAGTCCTCAGGCGTCAACATGTCTCTAGCACCCGCCCAAGTTATAAGTAAGTAGCGAAAGTTCAAAGTAACGTCAGCATGTAAAATACGTTGGGCGGGTCGCGAGTTGAAGCACTGAAACAATGTTAGTTGTACAGACAGCAACGTCAGATGCTAGTTTCGTAATCGTGTATTTTTTCACCTCTACTATTAAATGTCTGTAAAAATAATATTTTGCCTACTAATATTATAAAGGCGTATGTTTTTGTGTGTGTTTGTTACGACATCACGCTAAAACGGCTGATTAGATTGACATGAAATTTTGCACAAATATAGAAGAGTATCTAGAATAACACATAGGCTACTTTTTACCACGGGAAAATGTCTTATTCCTATGGGATCACGCATATTATCAATATTTTTGCAAAGTTGGCGTGACTGAGCCGATTCGCGTTTTAAATGTTTTCGCCGAAAACTTACAGCGACATCTCTTGGCGAGTAATGCTTTTTCCCGCGGAATAATAGGTTGCAGCGGGTGAAACCGCTGACGGGCAGCTAGTAAAAATATAAAACTAGAACAAAAGTTATACCTAGTGCTATAATGGTGATAGTTTAGCCACTAGTTCCATTCGAGCGCAAGTCCTCAGGCGTCAACATGTCTCTAGCTCTCGCCCAAGTTATAAGTAAGTAGCGAAAGTTCAAAGTAACGTCAGCATGTAACATACGTTGGGCGGGTCGCGAGTTGAAGCACTGAAACAATGTTAGTTGTATAGCTAGCGATATAAGGTGCTAGTTTTGTAATTGTGTTTTTTTTTTTGCACCTATACTATTAAATGTCTGTAAAAATAATATTTTGCCTACTAATATTATAAAGGCAGATGTTTGTGTGTGTGTTTGTTACGACATCACGCTAAAAAGGCTGATTAGATTGCCATGAAATTTTGCACAAATATAGAAGAGTATCTAGAATAACACATAGGCTACTTTTTACCACGGGAAAATGTCTTATTCTTATGGGATCACGCATATTCCAATATTTTTGCAAAAGTGGCGTGACTGAGCCGATTCGCGTTTTAAATGTTTTCGCCGAAAACTAACAGCGACATCTCTTGGCGAGTAATGCTTTTTCCCGCGGAATAATAGGTTACAGCGGGTGAAACCGCTGACGGGCAGCTAGTAAAAATATAAAACTAAAACAAAAGTTAAACCTAGTGCTATAATGGTGATAGTTAGCTACACTAGTTTCATTTGAGCGCAAGTCCTCAGGCGTCAACATGTCTCTAGCACCCGCCCAAGTTATAAGTAAGTAGCGAAAGTTCAAAGTAACGTCAGCATGTAAAATACGTAGGGCGGGTCGCGAGTTGAAGCACTGAAACAATGTTAGTTGTACAGCTAGCAACGTCAGGTGCTAGTTTCGTAATCGTAGTTTTTTTTTTCAACCTAGGTATACTATAAATGTGTATAATAATAGTATTTTGTAATTCAGTGTTCCTAGTTGCTCACACATTACATAAAATTATAGCAAGGATTTTTGTGAGACTTTGCTATTAGAAGTATGTAAAACTACCAATCTTGAACTTCGAGTAAAATTTATATATAGGTCGATAGTGAAATCCAGTCGACCGTGAATTTTCTAGGCCCATCGCGAAGAGACGGACAATTGCGAAATCTGGCCTCAATTATCATTTAACCAGTAAGTCTGGAGGAAAAAGGCGGAGGCTTTTGCCCAGCAAAGGGACACTTTAGGCTTAAATAAAAATAAAAAACTAAAACAAAAGTAATACCTAGTGCTATAATGGTGATAGTTGGCCACACTATTTCCATTTGAGCGCAAGTCCTCAGGCGTCAACATGTCTCTAGCACCCGCCCAAGTTATAAGTAAGTAGCGAAAGTTCAAAGTAACGTCAGCATGTAAAATACGTTGGGCGGGTCGCGAGTTGAAGCACTGAAACAATGTTAGTTGTACAGCTAGCAACGTAAGGTGCTAATCGTAATCGTGTTTTTTTTTCACCTAGGTATACTGTAACCTTTTGCAACATGATTTTGTGTTCAACGATACGTGTTGCGCCGACCCCAACTTACCTATTGGGATAAGGGCAGGAAGATAATGATGTATACTATAACTGACTAAATGTCTATAATAACAGTATTTTGTGATTCAGTGTTCCTAGTTGCTCTCACAAATTTTTAGATGTACCATTTTACTTTGTTAAATGTAATTAATATAAAATATATGACTTGAGCTAAATCAGGCAAATTTTTAAGGCTATTTTCTTTCAGTAAAATACACGCGGTTTAAAACTAATAGAAATATCCAATGACAAGTAGTTTTAATTTCTTAGTTTCTCCAATCATCTTCTAAAAATATGTGTTATAGTTTTACTAGGTAGGTACATAAAATATGAGTTATCCTCGTTCGTTTAATACTTTAACATCCCCTAAAAAGCCAAACCACCTGCCGAAAATTATTTTACTAAAACTCTCAAAGCACCTCAACTTATTTCGCCGACCGTACCTCCGTTGAAGACGCGCAAATGTGTTTTCAAGTATAACCTAAACAAATTTACACGACGCTCCTTTTGTAAGAAGATGATATTTTCGGGGCAAAAAGAACTAAGCGCACTTTTTTAGGAGCTGTGACCTCTACAAATATCGTAAAAGGATAGATAATATAAAGCTGATAGGTATCTAAAAATAGGGCGATGAAAAAAGTGTAGTATTTGTGGAGTAACGTATACTATCAACCGCATGTCGAGACATCTATTACAAGCATACAATAGTTACTTTTAATAGTTATAGGAATAAAAAAAAGGTAGTTTAGTGATAAAATTTTAGTTTAGTGAAAGGATTAATACTATGGAAAGGAGAATTTTATTTTCAAGATGTAAAAAAGAAAACTCATGTATATCCCGGTTGTGGCTTCACCCACTGCTATCTTTAATGCCATAGCAGCAGCAAACCAAAAGTAGTTATTGTGACTCAGAAATAATTTACCTACCTCACATAGCGGTACCAAGTGAAGAGAATTCGTTAAAAAAAGACCGGCAATATACCTATATTGTTTATAATCTTTACTCTTTAATATAAAATAGAGCATCTTAAGCTATTAGCAAAAGTGAGCTCACTATATTGAAGATAAAATTAATAAGCATTATGATTTTTTTACGCAGTATAAAATCCTATGATCTTTAGGTAAGCTAATTACCTATAGTATACTACCTATAATAAGCTCCTCTGCTTCTGCTTATATTTTTTTACTTAACTCCATTTGCTATGCTACAAATAAATGCTACGAACACTGCTACGAATTGCTACGAATCAGTACTACGAATCAGTGCTACAGAATAATTGCTACGAATGAACTAGGTATATTAATATTCTATTCAAACAATCTTCCTAAAAGCTTAGCTGACGTCACAGGGCAAGGGCATCTAAAATAAATTTCTAATTAAACACTTACTTGACCTGCGGAAACTTCATCACAGAGGCCCTTTGATTTCCCCAAAGCAAGCCGGGGGGTGGGAGAGTGATAGGGGATGAGGTGGGTGATTCCCATTTCAACCTTATGATTATTTTTCAACGTATAGAAGTCGCAAATATTGCCGTGTAGTAGCGGCTAAGAATACTACCACCCCTAGTTCACTCAGAGTGTTTCGGAAAAGGCGACATAAAGTTTCGGATTTCGGCTGAATAGGTACCTGTCTACTATAGTCACTATAGTGAACCACATGGTGGCGGTGGTACTACCTACAATAGCATTCCTAAAGGAGATTAACGTCAGGCAGGTGGCCGGTCGTAAAATATTACCAAATCTTTTTGCTACATGATTTTGTGATTCAAAATGATCCGGCAATGTTTTATGACCGAGCGACTGCCTGATGTTAAATCTAGGTTTTGAAATGCTAGTACGTGGTATCAATGAGGTATTTAACTACGTATAAAAACTTTACCTTGCCTTTTATAAAACACCTTGAGTTGACTAGGGATGGTAATACCTATTTTCAGCCGCTTCCACACACTTATAGTCAAACCATAATAGGTACATATTGTAATTCGTCCAATTAGGAATAGCCCGGCTACACAGCGGACCTGTACAGTAGCAATACTCCTGAATATATTACCTCGAAGGTTGGCCGTGACGTCACTCGCCTACGTACATACAGTCGAGTTATTCCAACGAATAAAAGGCATACATTGGATGACAAATATGCTGGAAGCCGCGGGTGGATTATTCGCTGGCAGGAGGTGGATGAAAGTGGGTTATATGAGAGGAAATTTTTGGAGAACTTGTAAAATTTTACACCGCAGACAGGGTTTAAAAATGGATGGCTCTTTTGCTATCAGTACTGCCGCAGTGACACAATGGTTAGAGGCATTGCTGGTAGATATTGATAATGAGGGTCGTATATAAGTATGTTCTAAAATGAAGTGTAGCAATATTAAAATTCTGAGTATTAAATGTTGAAAGTTTTTTTGTGTAAATGGCTGAATAAGATCAATAGACTTACATACCAAGAACTTTAATAACACCTTTCAACTCACGAGCCATTTAAGGCTCATGAAACCCAAATGCACCCATTCAACGATTAAAAAGTGCTTTACCACGAAATCTGAAGTTACCACGATACTGTAAAGCCCATAATACAGCGACACGTATCGCCCATTACGCGTGTTTAAACAAACGCGCCGTTTACATTGCGGCTTTTATCAGGCACGATATGAGAAACACGCTCCGCCGACGAGCAACAGTCACGCACATCGCGTTTTTATGAGTAAAGTGTAGCCACGATAAGCCTACAGGTGTGCTGGGTGCCACAGGAAAAATCCGGTATATTTTTACGCTGGCTTTTGTATCAGCTGCAACTGGAATTTCTGGTATCTTGATCACCTCGCGTAGGTACAGTAATGTTAGTTCCTTTTCTGTTTGTGGACTCTGATTCCACCAACGAAGAAGCAATCAAGGAGGAAGTTAGCGTTTTTTATTCGCTTACAGGTCACCAGTATGTATTTTATTCCGATTAGGTATTCAAACTCAGAAAGCATTAAGTATTTTGTTTTTTTTACTCTCGCACTTATCTTACGACAACTTCTTCTTCTTCTTCCTAGCGTTGGTCCCGCCTTGCTACGGGGTCTGCTTTCCTGCTTTTTCGTTTTCACTTTCATTTCACGACAACATTGTTAAGAAATAACCAACTTATTTCTCAAAGCACTATTTTAACACTTTGTGCATAGTTACGCAATGCGTCAGTATGGTATGTGGGCTTATGATTATCAACCGTGTAGTCAATTATATTTTAAGTCTTTCGAAGTCTTTGGACAACCTATCGCCATCTAATCCACCTACCCATTTAAGGGATCAACTTATGCTGGATTTCCTTAGTATTTGTATGGAAAACCAGTAGGTATAAGTTTATCCCTAGGTACCTAGGTGGATTTGCTGGCGATAGTACAGACTATTTTTACAAAGATTGATCCCTTGTTGTCTCATGACACTCTAATAAAAATGTCAGCCTTAAAAGCCTAGTTTCTATACTGTGGCGGCTGAGAGTGGATGGGACAGGTGGGATTTGCGTCCAGTTTGTTTTTCTTTAAGCTCTCTCCATACTTTACAAGAGACATGACATAATAATAATATTCCGAGCGAATACCGTGTAGAATAAAAATGTTATCCTACAAAATGACATGCACAGTAAATGACTATCTAAACGTTCCACTATCAAACTGAATATTTACATTCTTCTTCTTTTTCGTGTGGGACACCGAGTTGTTCAACGACCCGATGAACCCTGGTGTCTATTTACATGTAAACAGAACAGATCATCTGATGATATGACATAATCATATAAATATGACATACCATAGAAAGTTCTTGGAGTTACTTATAATAACTATTTTCTAATCAATCAATATACTAGGTTGGAAACAATCAATAATCTAGATATGGCTTGATAATCACTAATGGACATACTACTGTCTAAACCATAGATAAATAATTCTAATTTACCTAATTTAGATACAAAACTGATAGAGTTTGATGTTCGAACACCAAGTTTTTACTATGTCGCAGAAGCATTTTTGTCCATAATACTCACTCCACTGAACAAAAAAGCAAAAAAAAAAATACAAAGTTAGTATCTAAGTAAAACTTGTAAGTATAAAACAGCGATCGGCCCGGGGTATCATTTAGCGAAGTTCGCGCTTCCCAACTTTTTGCTAACTAAGTTCTTTGGCCGAAGTTATATTTCGTTGTAGTCGTGCCATCGTTACCCGGAATCGTGACTACGCTGATTAATTCATCCTAGCCGATGGGAGGCTAGGAAAGTTTTATGGGACGCCGTGCAAAGTCATTTATGCCCTTGCTCTACCTCTATTGGGATAGCAGAATGAAACGTCTTTTACAGGTTAGCTCAAATCTGTATAATGCCACTAAATTTTTCACTTTTGTTCGTATGAAATATTTAAAAACTGGCTAAAGATCGACACAATCAAAATAGCTAGTTTATTCTGTATAAACGTAGTTAGTCACAAAAAAAAATCAGTAAGTATAATAGCAACAACATTGTGTTTTCCTGACATTGAAGTATTCGAGTGCACTTCAAATCAACCATGACACGAAAAAAATAATCGCTAAGCTCTCAAAAAGCTCTCTAAAACTTCCTCCTACTGGCCTAATCCAGCTCCATGTCGGGTAGGCTTTTGTTTTTACTTTTTTACGTTGTTTGGCATAGTGATAAATGGTGCGCAGTTCGTCTTCTTCCAAAACGCGGTCGGAAATTCGCTATCAAGCAGCCATTTTGGGAGAGCCTATTGATTGTGTAAAGTGGGCTTTTTGCACTTTTTTCCTAATGAATTTGTTGGAAGTTTAGATGATTAGCTTGTGCTAGTTTCGTTTCGCTTGAAGCAAGAAAGTGTAAATAAAAACTTCAATAAAAGCAGAAAAGTTGCTTCGCGACTATAGACGTTAGTACTTCTATTGCAGATTTGATAGATTTTGATTCGGCTACGTTTTCACTGCTACGAGTCACAAAAATAATGCCAAGTAAAATTTATCTTTTTTGTATTTCTTACCTCATTACCCTGATTCCCGGAAAAGCGCAATATACCCATTTCGCTGCCCCCATTTTTGCAGTCGATTCACAGCCAACTGACGCACACACATCCGTCCCTTTCAAGGTATATATTGCGTGTATTTGTGAGTCACCTTCCCTTCAATACACGTACATTTTGTATTCAAATATTCCGGGTCTCGTATCGCTATTAGTCTTGAGATCTGTTGTGTAATCGGTCGGGTGTTTTTCGAGAGGGTCTTTCTTCAGCACCAGAGAAATCACTGTCTTGGCCTAAAATTTGCACATCTTGCTATTATAGAGGAACGGTATTTTTTATATGGTTAGTACGGCTATTACTGCGATTGGAGAAGCAATAAAAAATTATAGGGATATTACGCTTTTTTTATAAAAATAATATATGCCCCCTAAATTGACGCTCTCTGGCGTGTCCGAAAGCTGACTTGCTACATTCATGGGTTTATATTTCGATAACTATTTGTGATACGAATTTGTGACGATGTTCACAGACCTTTTATATGTTCTAGTTTAACTACAATTAATATTTAATCATACTTATAACAGTTTAGCGAGTTACAGAATAAAATGTCTCTGTCCGCGTAAAATCCTGGGATTCTCTGGCGCGTAAAAAACATCGCACACATCACTAGTCTTTGTAGGTACGCTGTCGGCATCCCGGCCGCTCAAAAGAGTCAGTAACGCCGCAGCAGCGGAGGTGTGTGCACTCGTGACTCGCTGTTACATTTTGGATTCATCGAGGTAATCAAGTGTTTTTCTGGCTTTGGTACACCTATACATTTGATTTCTCTGGTAAAGTTATTAATTAATTGATCAGTCATAATGTTGTGATTTTGTTAAAGAAACGTAGCTTTTTGGGTGGTGAGCTGGTTGTGTAATTACGATTATATTCGCTTTTACGGTTTAAGGGTTATTCTAAATAATCACTACTTTTTGCTTTCTCTGGCATTGATTTCTCTGGCGAAAATGCCAGAGAAATCAAAAAATTGCCCGAAAAATCAATCAGGTCTGTGACGAGCCTGCGAGCAGACAACAGCCACGCTATCCTGCCCAGTGGCTAGGTCAATTCAATTCAATTCAATTTATTCAACAAAATTACCACATGTGGTGTAGTTGTACAATTGAGATCTGTGTCGAGCCTGCGAGCATACAACAGCCACGCTAGCCTGCCCGGTGGCTAGGTCTGTGGCTGCTTCTGCTCACAGCGCTGCGAGCAGAAAACAGCCACGCTAGCCTGCTAGGTTGCTAGATCTGTGGCCTCTTCTACACGAAGCGCTGCGAGCAGACAGCAGCCACGCTAGCCTGCACGGTGGCTAGGTCTGTTGCCGCTTCTGCTCACAGCGCTGCGAGCGGACAACAGCCACGCTGGCCTGCCCGGTGGCTAGAGCTGTTGTCGCTTCTGCTCACAGCGCTGCGAGTAGACAACAGCCACGCTAGCCTGCTCGGTGGCTAGGTCTGTAGCCGCTTCTGCTCACAGCGCTGCTAGCAGACAACAGCAACGCTAGCCTGCCCGGTGGCTAGGTCTGTGGCGAGCCTGCGAACAGACAACAGCCACGCTAGCTTGCCCAGTGGCTAGGTCTGTGCCCGCTTCTGCTCACAGCGCTGCGAGCAGACAACAGCCAATGCTAGCCTGCCCGGTGGCTAGGTCTGTTGCCGCTTCTGCTCACAGTGCTGCGAGCAGACAACATCCACCCTAGCCTGCCCGGTGGCTAGGTCTGTGGCCGCTTCTGCTCACAGCGCTGCGAGCAGACAACAGCCACGCTAGCCTGCTAGGTGGCTAGGTCTGTAGCCGCTTCTACTCGCAGCGCTTCAAGCAGGCAACAGCCACGCTAGCCTGCCCAGTGGCTAGGTCTGTGGCCACTTCTGCTCACAGCGCTGCGAGCAGACAACAGCCACGCTAGCCTGCCCGGTGGCTAGGTCTGTGGCCGCTTCTACTCGCAGCGCTGTGAGTAGACAACAGCCACGCTAGCCTGCTCGGTGGCTAGGTCTGTGGCGAGCCTGCGAACAGACAACAGCCACGCTAGCTTGCCCGGTGGCTAGGTCTGTGGCCGCTTCTACTCGCAGCGCTTCAAGCAGGCAACAGCCACGCTAGCCTGCCCAGTGGCTAGGTCTGTGGCCACTTCTGCTCACAGCGCTGCGAGCAGACAACAGCCACGCTAGCCTGCCCGGTGGCTAGGTCTGTGGCCGCTTCTACTCGCAGCGCTGTGAGTAGACAACAGCCACGCTAGCCTGCTCGGTGGCTAGGTCTGTGGCGAGCCTGCGAACAGACAACAGCCACGCTAGCTTGCCCGGTGGCTAGGTCTGTGGCCGCTTCTACTCGCAGCGCTGCGAGCAGACAACAGCCACGCTAGCCTGCCCGGTGGCTAGGTCTGTGGCGAGCCTGCAAACAGACAACAGCCACGTTAGCTTGCCCGTTGGCTAGGTCTGTGGCCGCTTCTGCTCATAGCGCTGCGAGCTGACAAAGCCACGCTATCCTGCCCAGTGGCTATGTCTGTGTCGAGCCTACGAGCAGACAACAGCCACGCTAGCCTGCTAGGTGGCTAGGTCTGTGGCCGCTTCTACTCGCAGCGCTGCGAGCAGACAACAGCCAATGCTAGCCTGCCCGGTGGCTAGGTCTGTTGCCGCTTCTGCTCACAGTGCTGCGAGCAGACAACATCCACCCTAGCCTGCCCGGTGGCTAGGTCTGTGGCAAGCCTGCGAGCAGAAACAGCCACGATAAATAATGACTGACATTAGTAAATGATACAAATAACGAAATTTAAGTTACGAGTTTGATTTCTCTGTCCTGTTTGATTGATTTCTCTGGCGAGATTTTTTTAATCTTGTTTTTCTCTGGAATTATAAGTGAGAAACGAGGGCCAAAGGCATCATTTTTTATCTTTTGAGGTATATTTTCAATATCCATTTGTATTATTTCAATTAACTCAAAATTCAAATTCGCCAGAGAAATCACGTGAATTTGCATAGTCCGGAGAAATACTCGAGAGTGTTTTGAGTGGATGAGTACGGTACTGTATTTTTAAGAAAGTGTGAAAAATTGTATTGAACGTTATGAAAACATCAGATTGCGCGCCCGTTTTCTCACCTTCGTTTAAAGAGATACTACAAAGTGTAGAAATAACTTAAAAAAACAATATGCCTACGCTCGCTTCGCACTTTGGCACCGCGTGATATTTTGTTATTTGAATGTTTTTGGCTAAAGGAATTTACAATATTGTATTGACGAGATAGCATAAAAAACTGTATAACCTAACTACACTTCCCATCAGAAAAATCGAGACGCTTAGCAAGTTTACGTTTTGTAGGGATAACGTTATCTGAGTCATATGTTTATTTTGGAATAAATGTCAAATGTAGTTCAATAGTCAGTATTACGAGGTTTCAAAATCCTAATGTCGATTTTCTACATTCAACTTTTTATTTCATAGATTTCATATTTTGTTTGACTATGAAAACGAAACTGTCTCGATTTTTTTGATGGGGAGTATATGACACACGTTGATGAATCAAATTGTAGCTGTCACAAACCGCAATGCACCGCAATTGACAATACAACAGGCATTTTTTAACGAAAGACATTCTTGAATCATAGTTAATTTTTGACACACAGATACTGATAAAGTTGCAAACACTAGGCTAATAAAATTTTCGTATTTAATATTAAGAAAAGATGCTTCCATAATAATATTCAGTCCCCATCATGCCTGCATTTTCGCCCCTCACGTATATTGGATCCAGGATTTTTTACAGCATTATAATATGCCTCTGACCCGCCAAGTCCCCCATCAAGCTCTCTTCATTTATTATTATCCTAAAGCTTCACGAGTTGAGGAATGAATTTCACCTCCTCATCCCATGTCACGCCATCTTTAATATCCATCACCCTAGCTTTCGGTGCTCTTGGAGTAAATAATAGAATTATTATAATTGAAGGAGCTAAAAAGTGTTCATAAACGAATATTATGATATTTTATATCACTTTACAATAGCTTTGGGCATGCTGCGTTTTCTTCTTTTTCAAGTAAGACACCGAGTCGCCCGGTGTCAGAGTTTTCAACCGACTACACTAGTAAGAGTACTACTAGTTGAAAACTCTGACCTCTGCCTCTGACATGGTTGTGTGATGACCGCCGTCTAAGTAATCCTAGACAGCAACCGGGACTGACGGCTTAACGTGCCCTCAGAAGCATGCATGCATGGCCTGAAGCTTAGATCTATACTTAATTAGACACAGGGCAAAATTTATTTAAAAATGTTATAGGCCGTTATTTTATGATGATTTTTCTACATTTCAATAGATGGCATTTCGTTATACACAAAATTGCGCTAGAGTCTTTAATAATTATTAACAAAGTTTACATCTTAATATTGTCAGGAAAACTTTACCGGTTTCCATTTGTTCATATTTGGTCTGAGTTATTCATATACCCTCGCTTTGATCTTACGCATACCTACACCTTCCTTTCTATTCACCCAAGTTCACGCTAGTGAGATAAGCGGATATATATAGGTCCAATTTGATGGTAAACTTGATTATGATAAGATTGCGTAAGCGTAGAGTTATTGAAAAATGTTGGGTTTCAAAGTTTTCGCATTCTTCACATGGTTTAAGTACCTCTCTCTATAATCTACGTTGATAATTTTCTTTAAGTAAATTTTTTGTATTTTTTTTATATGATGTTTGTGCAATTTCTATAGCACCGCATAATGAAATGACTACATAATATATTAAAACTTCCCTAAATATAAAGTGGAAATTGATAATTCCTTTCTAGAATACACAACCTAGAGTCACGGTACGTAGAGCACAAATTATGTGCTCCAGCTGGTGCAAATTCGCTAGCGTATAATGTAACTTTACTGCTCTGTGGCTTATGCTGCAGCCGGTATTTCAAACTGAGGTGGATTGATAGCTAGCAAGGTAATCCCTAAAGCCTATAGCCACTGAGCGAGCAATCTAATAGGATGCTACTAGTGTTGCTGAACAGCTGATAGTACTACTATCGACAGTTTTATGAGAAAATGTGTATCAATTATCAAAATGTAGCAATATTACTGACAATGTGCATGAGTTGAAATGTAGTATTCAGGCTCAAATTTGATTGTACTCTAGTAAAACGATTATTTCCATTATTTTTTAAATCAAAAGATACTATACTATCGATAGCATAGATATGACAGTATTTAATTATCGATTATTAATCGATTATGGAACATTTTCAACTATCGATTATGTAACGATCCTATGAACTAAATATAAGTATCGATAGTTCACTATCAACAGCTACAACACTTTATTCTACGTAGTGCTCGTTTTAAAGAGAATAAACTATATTGGTGGAGAGCTAGTAGGTGGTTGTATCCTTAGGGAAGCCTACGCCCAGCAGTGGACTGCTAGAGACTAATTTTATTTTATTTGGGGAGCTTAGCTCTTCTACCACAAGGAGCATGAGTATGTGTCCTTGTGGTAGAAGAGCTAAAACGAGTCTATTATTTCTTATCAGAATCGTAAACGGATCTAAAAGACAATTTTAAATAGATAAGTTTTGGTTTGCTAAGTATTATTCTGAAAAAATCCGGCACTGGAACGTTGGTTGTACGCTAACAACCTGTTCTGTTCGACTGTTAGATATGAAACTTTTTTTTTTCTAAAGATGCCTAGAAACAAGTCTGAAAATAAATCTCATTCGACTTAAATTCCTTCTTGTCTGTCGTGAAGCGATAGCCGAAAAAAACAGGGTGTTTTGGGTGTAGCGTAAATTTGCCAATTTTCGCGAGACAATCTTGGGTGTTAATATAAATTTCATGAGTTGTTCTATCGCTACGTCGCTGTTTTATTAAAACGCCGTTGTTTAGTCCCGATTCATATTAAAGTTGGTACGCTTTTACACCGTACGGTTCTTTTATTGATGTTCTGCTATGTTAAAGGTGGGCTTAAAAACCAAGCGACAGCGACAACGACGCGCGTCGTTGCCGCTGTCAAATGACTGGTTTGTATGGGTTTGTATGGGGAACCAGAAAAACCGAGCGACGGCGTCGTTGCGGCGCGCCACGACGCCGTCACGTTGACAGCGCGCTGAGAAGCTTAGAGTTTGTATGGGATGCGGTCGGGTTTTTCTACAAGACCGCAGCGACAACGACGCCGTCAAAATTTGATGGCGACAACGACGCGCGTCGTTGTCGCGTCGCTTGGTTTTTAAGCCTATCTTAAAGATATTTGTTTGTTTGTTTTTAATTTATAATATAGGTAGGTTCTTTATTTGAGGATAGAAATATTTGTAAATAATTGTAAAAATACCTTGTTATGAACAAGTTTTAACAAATAAAATCGTTGTTAGGTGTACAGCATTGGCAAACAACAACTCAACACAAAGGAACTGTCAACTTCTGGTAAAGACCAACATTATTATTCTAGTCCTTCGCTGCACCAACTAATGAGAATTTGCCTGGTAGAAATTGCTACTCTAGCAATAGGGCAGTCTATATTGTCCTGATTTTTTCGTCTACTGTAGGTATTTTACTTAGATCGTTTTTGTGTTTTGTGCAAATGAAAGAATTCTGTATTGTATAAGACGCACATTAAGTAATCTTAGAATGGAGCGTCTTGCATAGTAGAGGTATCTTTTTCTTTTTTTTATTAGTTCTACGCAGCTTGTTACGCTGTAGTGTAACTGGCTGCCAACTAGCACCCGTGGGTGGGCGTAGCAGCTACGAGTAGGTACTATTATTACTTATTAAAGCCTATGGCTGGAGCCTGTAATTACTTGAAGCAACAAGCTACACTGTAGACATTGCTATAGTATTTGTAGTGACTACAACAACTGACCTTTCGTGACGCCATGTTGCGTAGTTTAACAGCTACGTTTATATCATTTTGAGACACTTGTATCAGCCAATTTCGGGGTAAACTTTTAAATGTCCTGATATTATGGGCAAACGGAAAAAAGCAAGTAAAAGATTATTTGCTCTATCGAGCATCCAGCGGTCTTTGTGTCTAGCAAGTTTATTTTGATTATTGATACGATTACTGTTATTAAACCAATTGCTGTTGATATTTGGAGATGGTTTAACTAAGCACTCAGGCAACGAGCGATAAAAAACACTACTTAGCTCACACATGAATGAAAATGTGAAACAAAACACTTTGGAAATTTTACAATTGTTCCTAAATTTAACTTTAGGCCTAAAATGATTGCTGTCCTATCCCATCAGCTATCACATTTTTTCATTCCATACAAAGTTACAGAAATAGCTAGAAAAACAAACAAGAAAACCGTAGGCGTTATCACTGTCTCGGTCACATCTGGGTTAAAGTCAACAGAAATCCCATCGTAAATATATAAAAAAGAGGGCCAACTTTGTAGCGGAAAGTTTTAGATCTCTTTAATGGAAAGACGGCTTGCAATTAGTTGGAGAAATACAAATAGCCCTATGGGGGCCGTGGACATAGTAACGTGGGCCTTAATGGCCCAACTTGGTGCATTAGGTTTTTTTCTGATGTGTTAAGTTGAAGTATTTTTATGGCCAAAAATTGGCTATAATCAACGCTATAATAAGATTACATAAAATCTATGAAAAATTGCTGTAAACTCTAACAGAATTTATCAAAAATATGAGGCAGATTTTTTTTTCAAATACCTATTCGATCAAAATATGCAAGCCACGGTGATGTTTGATTCCTCAAACAATAAATAGCAAATTTTTATTACCCGACTACAGCAAAGCAAAAAGGAGGGTTATGATTTTAACCTGTATATATTTTACTCTTGTGTAAAAAAAATACACTATTGCAAAAAAGGAGAAAAGCTACAGATTTAAGAAAGTGGCGTTCGATGTACATATATGTTTGGATGGGGAAGAACTCTGACTGTACAATTTTGATTGAACTCATAAAAACACGGATCAATCACTAATTTACTTTTGAAAATTGCAAAGTGTAAACGTGACCGCTGATCACTGTACAGTTAATGAATCACTATTTGCTGTAGAGAGAGATCACCGTAACATCTCAAAACATTTTAAAATAAAATTTTACATCACATTTCATACACACACGATTCAGGAGCACTGTAAACAGGCGTAGGGAAGGACACTTGGCCCCATTAGGCTCTAGGGTTGGGTCTAGGTCAAGAACTGGAATGAGGCCGGCGGATGATGAGGTCGTGTTTAGTTGCAGGGAACTTTGAGCTACGGTGATGGCATAAAAAATGTAGTTGATGTAAATAAATTAGTGCCGATTGACACCACTGGGCTTTTGGCATGCCACGAGCGGCTTGTATGACATTGTAGGTATGATTGATATTCAGATATAGATTAAACCGTGGTAGGGTATGTCGCAAGTACGACGGCTAGTAAGATAACAGCATTTAAACGGGTCGGCTTGGAATCTTTGATGAAAAATTTATAAAAACCGAAACCCTGCTTATGAACTGTGCGCAGAATACTATTAGTGAGATGTATCTGACACAAATTAGGGAAACGGTGCGCAGGGCGCCTATACAGATGGCTCACTTAACACTAGCGACGATTTTGACGCTTACCGAATTTAACTGGAAGTAACCGGAATCTCAAGGGAAGATTGTCATATTTTTTTGGATTAAATTGGGCTCATAATTATTAAAGCGATCTGCTTAACCAACAGCATTGGGCTCTTTTGTCACGATACCATGAATCGACGTGTCATTCAGCAGTTGACATTAGCACAGAGAATGGATCTAAATGTACAAAAAGTTCCTAGTATTTGCGAACCACATGAAAATGTATAATAATGAAGAAAGGTTTCGTCTCAGTAGTCAGTACTACAGGATTATATTATTATACGTCTATCTTTATCCTTTACCTTGGATATGATGGTAGTGTACCGTCAAACTTAGCCGGCTATCCGAAAACGATCTGCGATACGGTAATGCATTTTTTATTACGGCGGCGGCCATATTGGAAGGGAGATGAGGTGGCGTTCGACAGCCGGCTGATTCAAATCCACATTTGCGAACTATCTAGTGAATTATGTAAGCTCACTTCGAGAGTGTTTGAGCGAGCGATGAAAAATACAGCGCTTTTACACAAATGTAGCAATTCGTCTCATCGGAGACAAATTCAAATTTTTGAAATGAGAATTTAGTAAACCGGTACGTTAGTGTGTACTGTTGGTGGGTGGTACCTGTACATCAGTTTAGCTTATTATAAAATTAAGGATACCGGTTAGTACCTACATTAAGGTGACATATGAATTGATAAAAAGTAATAATGAATTTTAAAATAATACTAAGTAAATCTCTGGAGATTCTGCAAACAATAATATTGTGTTAAACTTAAAAAGCGAAATGTGGTAAGTAATATTGTAATGAAAATGATTGAATGTGTTGGTGAATGTTACGGGATAAAGACTTTACATAATTAATATAAAACACAAAGATGAATAATACTAATAGTTTGTGAGGCCTACCAGTAAGACATGGGTCCTCCTTGGTTGCGTCATCGACAACTCGAGACTTACCTGAAAATAGAAAAAAACAACGGTTATTAGTACATTTGTGTTTAAAGCAATGCATTATAAGAAGAATTAAGTACTGAATCAAAATTAGTTATTGAAAACCGCCAAGAAGGGAGACTTGTACGAACGCCGGAGTCGATACTCATGTCGACTCCTTACCTTATGTACCGGCTAAAACTCATTATAGGTAAGTAACGGCGTACTTGTGGCGTACGTACTAATACATGCCTTCAAATGAATACCTATATTAGCTACATTTAAAAACAGAAAAAAGCGTCAGCGTATTAAAAAAAATGTCACATCATTAGTAAACTCCTACAAGGGGATCAAAACGATTATTTGATCTGATCGCGAAAATTTTTCCTCCGGATTCTCCAGTTTGTCTCCCCGTTTTATTTTTCATCTTACACACCACCTCTCGACGACATAAGGAAAACGATTGGAAATGTAGACATGCTCTCAATAACGCACGTGTAGAATATGTAAGGGAGTTGTAGGAAGGGTGCGTACTGTTCGATTCCTATAAAGTTGAAGTTTCTCAATCTGAGAAAATGTTACGCGGGGCACAAAGGAATATTATGAATTTAAATAAGGCTAAGCCTGCTTGATTTTATTAATAGTGATGAACGCTCGCTCTTGACTTAAAAACATGGAAACTAGAATTCAACAATCCGCTACTTGACTGACAGGTCAAATGAGTCGACGACCGAAAACGTTATTTTGTATAAAATTACTGAAATATGACGTCATAATTCAATATTTTGGATGGAGTCAAAACAAAAACTTTTATATACATTTTTGTGTTTAATCATTCTAACTTTCAATATTATTATTTTAATATTTTGAAAAACGATGATTGAAGTCTGTAGTATTTTTCAACAATAGCTTTTAGCATACAACTTTTGTATTTTATTTAAGACCCAGTAAGTAGCAAATTGACGCTAAGGTGATTCTCAATCTCAAACAAACCGCAAAATATTGCGGTATTTCGCTAGTGTCGGATTAGGTTTTTTAATAACAAAAAACAAATATTATGGTTCATGTCGCCACATTAGATTGTAGCTGTCACATTGGATTGTCATTTGTATAGTGGCTATCACCAACCACGCACGATGTTTTGCATATGCAATTCATCTAAACAGCTTTCCAAATGAAAATTAAAACAGCTATTGGCTAATAAATACCTGTTTCGGAAATAAGCTGAAATGGTGGTCTAATAAAGCCGTTAAATTTCATCTCTATTGGCAATCAGCATTATATCAGCGTTATATTACCATATAACACTAATTTATAACACTTCAACACTTTATTGCTGCCGGCAATTTAGATCATTTGAATGCTTTGTTGGGAATAGTGGTAGTAATTTTACATAAATAATACATACTGCACGTGAGGTGTTGTATATTGTATATTGTATATTATATGAAAGAAAACTTTTGCAATAATAATAAAACCATGAAACGGATCAACTTTCGGTGGACATCATACGTAGCGTCATATTGGGCGTCATACAAACGGTTTGTGTTAAACGGTTTGACAGAAGCATCTACTAGCGTCGACCGATGCGTCTATCAAATCGTTTTTATCAAAATTTATTTGTATAGGAATAAGGTGAAAATTCGAATTGTTCCAACACATGTGTTATGCAGTGCTAAAAAATAAAGCAACGGACGTTACTTGTTATCCCCGTTTTCCTCTACCTTTTTAAAGAAATTTTGTGTCAGGAAACGAAAACATTTTCCATTTCATTTGATATGACGAAACAGGTGATCATTTAACTTTGCTTTTATCAAAAGTTATATGCTTGAGATTTTCGAGGATATGTTGTTGATTTTTTTTGATACATCCAAATACAAATACAAATACAAATACAAATACAATCCATTTATTTCCACATTTATAATCACAAATTACAATAATATCGTAGGTAGGTACATTTTAACATTAGGCAGTTTTACTAAGGAACTTAATATGAGTTAGGTACATTAGTGGAAGAAAGGTGTGAACACAGCATGGCTGATTTTAAGTCCACCCTAAGTCAAAGACTGAAGAAGAAGATCATTTTACATAATGAGTGAAAGTTAAATAGTAAAGACAACTTATTTTGTTATTACAATGAGCAAAAGTTAATGTAGTAAAGGCAACTTTAACATAGTAGTATAAATTCAAGATAATACAGTTTATTTTGTTATTACAACGAGCAAAAGTTAATGTAGTAAAGACAACTTTAACATAGTAGTATATTTCCATGACAATACAATTTATATTATAATTACAACGAGCAGAAGTTAATATAGTAAAAACAACTTCAACATAGTAGTACAATTTTATGATTATGTATCTTATGACAATATAGCTTATTTCGTTATTGCAACTTATCATTATAGACATAATTCATATAGGTAAATCTATTCTTAACGGGACACTGAACAGTCTCAAACTGTCATCATAATTGCGAAGTCTAAGCATAATCTTGACATTGTCATAGAAAATCGTAATACAATGTAAATCACGTCTAGGTTCCTATTTACTTACTTAAAAAAAAAGGTTCTAAATAGATTTCCTTACCAGCGCTGATTCTAAACCGAAAATAGCCTTCAAAGCCCCAGTATAAATGGGAAATGCCAAAAACAGAAACTAAACGTTTAGGAAAGGGCAATTCACGTCGACAATCATGAGAAGTAACGACATTGCCACATAAACTTTCAAAAGGTCCAAATATCTACCCCCATTACACGACAGTTTCAGGGTGTGACAAAAATGAAGCTATTCAGAATAAACCTGTGGGTATGTTACTGGGATTTCCAATCATGTGTTTGTTTAGTTATTTATATGGCTTTGTGAACGATCGCCAGCATATTAACCGACCCATTCAAGGAATCAACTTATACTGGGTTTTCTTAGTATATTTGTTAAAAAACTAGTAAATACAATCCCTTTTATGAGTAGATTGATGTTCTGACTGTATAGTACCTAGACAATGTAATCTCCTCCAGTTTACTCGGCGTCTTCCGTAAAAGGCGACGTAGAGTTTTTGACCTTGTCTGAATATCTGTCCACTATGGTCAACCGCATGGTAGCCGTGATAACACCTACAATAGCATTTCCAAAGAAGGTTGAAATCAGGCAGGCGACCGGTCATAAAAACAATTACTATATCCTTTTGCTACATGATTTTGTGCTCTATCAATACATGTTGCATTGACCCCAACTGATTTGGGACGAGATTGACTCTTATGGCGCTTCAAATATACGTTGTACAGAGTGCCTCACTCATGTGTCTAACCTGAACTGAGCTAGACCGTTCCTACTTTAAATTTGTGCAGGGTGCCTCACAACATACAATATTTCTTGATCACTGAAAGGATTACCTAGGTAAATATCTACCGTGCAATGCGATTGCAATCCTCCTCGGTATATAAATGTCATCATTAAATTATAATCTGTTGAAATATTGTGAGAAGACGTACTCACGGAACACAACTGAACATAAAACAGAATATTACAATTTTAAGAAGTAAAGGTCGAGTGTGGTGTGATAAACATCGCGCCGCAATGTTTATTTGACAGCTGAAATTAGTTGAAGATCCAACGAAATATCAATCAGCTGTGACACAAACATGGCATCGCTGGCAATATGGCGCCTGACCAATAACAACGTGGGCTGCGTATATTATCACAATTTCACTGTTTTAGTTTGTGAAATTGTAATTGAAAAACAATAAGATAAATTGTAAAACGTGTATATGTATTACAATTTTTCGATTGTAATTTAGCGAGGTAGTCTTATGTTGTTTGTAACTTCACGGTGTCATAAACACACCTTGTCATTTAAAGGAAAACCTGCAGTAGGCTCACGGGCTATTCGTTTAAAACTTCGAACACGTCACGTACGGTAGGCACTGCTTTTGAGCAATCGCCAATCGTCTATTTCAAAGACGTCGGGGTTTAATGAAGTGCAAAGGGGAAATGTATTGAAAGGAAAGGGAAGATTTCTTTTCAAATAGAAAGTAAACAAATCCCGGCTTTCATCAAGCCCTGGCTTTATTCTACTGTATAGAACAGCCTTAGAGTTTTACATTTTACTGAAGTAACAAATTGGTTTAACTTCCAGTGAGCGGTAAGCACTTCATACTTTTTTACAAATTTAACTCAATTTACGATAATATCGACATATAATATCATATTACAGACTTTGTTGTACCGGACGACCGATTTTCTACGCAGATCAAAATAAACTTTCACTTTCCCTAAAAACCAAATAAAGTACCTACCTAAACAAAATATTCTAGTTCCATTATGAAAAATTTGCTGACCGTGCAATTTCCTAGGAATATATCTTTGATAAAATTTTGGCCTTTCATATTTTACTAGGTACTATTTATACGAATAATTCTTTTGGTTGCGTTTAGGATCTTTATGTTGTTTTTTATAGCGCAATTCAAACTGTTGGGAAGCGTCCGTATTTTACAGTCGTGGTACCTAATGGGCTCGTATTGTTATTTTGTAGACGAATAAAATTTCGTTATGACCATGAAGTACGATAGATATCATTCTCCTAGTCCTAGTCGGAAGGCAAACTCAGATCAAAATACAAATGTAGATAGACAGATTGACAAAAAGTTTATTTCTTTGCAACAGTCACACATACATGAGCACTTACAAAGTGTTGTTAACAATAACAACCGTGAAATTCTGAAATCACGTTTTATTTTGTCTGAACTGAATCTTTTTTTTTATAAAACTGCTAATCAATATTTTTTACTTCAATTTCCAAACGTCTTGAGTGCTAATAAAATCATTAACGCAACAAATGAAGCGAAAGAAATTGCGATTCCTCAAAAGGGTGAACATTGAACTGCGAACGTTCAAGTAGGTATTACACTACCCTACCAACAGGACCCTTGCGGCATACATTACTGCCTGGACATTTTTACATGCCCTAAGGTTGACTGGTAGATATTGCCATTGCAGCCCAGCCTTGTATACATCTTTTGCATAAAGTTATATATAAAAAATATATAATATTATTTTGAGTTCCTTCTTCTTCTCTTTCTTCGAATAGGACACCGATTTATCCAACGTCTCGGCGAACCCTAGTGTCAGATTTTTACCACTACCTACTATAAATAGCAGGCCTCTGACATGGTTGTGTTACGACCGCCGTTTAAGTAATCATAGACAGCAACCGGGACTGACAAATTTACGTGCCCTACGGAATCATCTAGCTTTTCGGTCAATCTGATGGTTCAGCCTGCAATTTCCTAACCAGACTGGGAACAAATTCACAAAGTGATAAATATTAATTTTACGAGTACCCACCGAGAATCGAACTCGGAACCTTCTGCATCGCAGGCAGTCCTACAATAACCTGCAATGTATGCTAAATCGGGCTATGTTGGCAGTGTAGTGTAGTGCAGCTTCAAAGCAATTCAGGCTAAAATCATAACATCCAAGTATAAGAGTCGTTGAAGGTCCTCCAGATTGGGATGAGAGGCACTTGGGAAAATAAGCCCCAGAGAAAGTTACTTAGACGCTGTATGCGTAGTGGGTAAACAGAAAGGGGGTTGGCGACGACATAATTACTTTATTGATTATAAAAGAAAAGGTTTGTCTTTTTTATCCCCTTCACCAAAAACGGTAAATTAATTGTGAGCCCAACTTAGTAGTTTGTTTTACTTTAATTTTTATAAAAAAGTACTTTACGAAATGTAAAGTGAAAAAGTTAAAGAACATTTTTGATTAAGTTAGAAGAAATATGAATCAAATCAAATTTGTCAGTGGATATTGGAGCTAAAATCATCAACAGAATATATTGTCTTTCAGACTAAGGCTAACACTTGAAATTCAGTACTTTATGTCTTGTTTAAACAAGATTTGAAAATGAGAATTTACCTTAGAGTATAGAGTGCGTGTGTCGCTCCACGCCGTACTGTCAAAACGTAAGCAATTGCTCCATAGATAGATACCGATGTCAAATGTATAAGAAGTTATAGAGGTTTAATAGTGTTGTCACTGGCGCATTTACTGCTGATAGAGGTTGTGTGCTTACTACTGCCACCCGTTATAACTTTTTAAGCGAACACTATAGCTTGCTTAATAATATACTCCAAGAACCAAAGAAAAATACCTATATGTACACTAGTAGGTAGGTGTATGCGATAGCACAATATCTCACACTATGCTAAGGCTAATGGTCTGTCGATTCATCGATTAGACCTTCGCCGGGGAACTTTAAGAGGAAACGTGTTCTAGTGGTCTGTTGCTGGCTGCAAGAGATAACTTGGAAGACTATTTTGAATTTAGACGAAGGTTTTTCCCTGTTACAGACATTTTATTTCTTATTTACATAAGAAAAAGATAATAATATCCTTTATCTATATGATTTTCAGCTGTAAGAAAACGTCTTGCGTCGACGCCAACTGGTTTGGTTTGGGATAAAGGCAGGAAGATGATGATGATATAAGAAAAACATAAATATTATAACGATGCATTATGTTACTTCTATGTTAAGGTTTGCTAAATCTGGTTAAATATATATTTGATGGGCTGGTAGAGCTACGCGGTAGCTTTGCAGATTTATTTCTGCCATAAAAGTAAAAGTGCTAACTGAAAACTCACAAGAAACTGATTTCCAGTGTTTTTAACAGCATATGCTTAGGGACACAGGTAAATTATGAATTTTTACATAATTATTATCGCGATATACCCGGTTCCATATTTAAAATATGTATCTGCTTTGCTGACAAAGGCAGTTTTCGAAATCTCTGCAAATCCCATACAAAATTTGGATCCTATTATCGCACACGTCGCAGTATTCTATAAAGTTATTTGACGTTGGTTGTCATTTCTATGGTGGCTGTCACGCACCGCAATATCTTTCCTAGGATCGTAGCTACTGTCATTTCTATACAACTTTTCTGTACTAGAACGAAGAGCAATAAATCGCGTATCTTGCAGTAAAATAACGAGGTGAAATCAGGATTCCTTATGTACTAGGTACGTCTTGTTAGTGCTGACAAGTTACATGTATCTTTCATTGCACTTACCGACTGCAAATCTGTTTGAAAATAACTTTGTCGAACGAGAAATACGAGAAATGATAAAAAAAATACAATTTAGGATAATATTTGGGTAGGTAGCAAGTATCATTAATAAATATCATTTCCAGAAAGCACGAGGCAAGTTATAAAAATAAACTGGACATGCCATTTACAAAAGTATTGAAGATCTATGTAAGTCTACAACATTATTTTATCGAGTTGTTCGTTGACTCTGTCTGCCACACGACAAAAGAAGAATAACATCAAAATAAACTTACAATAAACAGCCTGCTTTCAATCTCATGTATGTTAACCAGCTTTTATATTTACTTCAACGAGACAATTTCTTTGTAAAACCGTGTTGAATTCAAAACCTTCAATAACAGACTAGAAGAGATTAAATCTTAAGTGAGAGAAGTACTTGCGACGATCAAAGACCCTTCAGGCACACCGGCCTCACCGTTTTTATTAAAAATGTATAAACGATCTCATTTCAAAATGATACCTGAACCTTCGAATATCACCAGTTTACGGCATAAATGCGGTGTTTTCCTACGAATATTCTAAAGAATAAGTAAAGATTGTGAAGAAAGAAATATTTTTGAATGCTTGTTTAGGAATAAAATATGGCAAAAGATTTCTGTATGTCTGAATGCCGTTCAAATAATATTAGAAAAGAAAACTCTTGAAAGAGCGACACCACAAAAATCTTTACTTACTCTTGAATTATTTATTGTAATATTCGAAGAAATTAGTGTGGTTGATTATACTATTTAAATGTCTCCCTTATGTATCCCTCTAAGCAAAACGTTGTAAGTAGGTGTCTGCCCATAGATGCACTGAAACAAATTTTTGAAAATTTAAGTATTTACCTATTGCAAGAAGGATCAAAACAGTAAACGATATTCATCCTTTTTCTTCGAAACACGCCTCTGCGGACGATCCAACAAAAAGAATATTCCAACTTTCAATAATCAGAAACTGCAAAAAGTTTTCAAATAAAAACGTTACAATATTCCTGATTTCTTGGCAAAATACAACGAAACCTAAGACGATCCTTATGCTAAGGACGAAAAGTGCAAATTTGCTAACGAATAAGATACACGAAGGCAAAAAGAGCTGTTGAGGTTTTCCGATGAAGGAAGGCTAGGGAGCATTTAAAAACTTGTAAAGCTCAAGTTCGCAATCAGATAAATTTGTAACAAGAAAGTTTCTGGGATAAAGTTGATGGGGATGACGAATATTGAGTTGACGAAGTATAAGACGGTAAATTTGAAATCAAAGCTAAGACCTTGTCTTTTGAAGTAATCCTGGATAAGTAAATTTGATTTTATGACGAATTTTAGGCGCGTCGTGAAGAAAATTTCAGCAATGGAATTTTCTATAATTGGAATAGTAATCTTAAAAATTTGAGATTATTCGCCAATACCTGACAATTCTTTAGCAACATTCTTTAAATTATTAAGAGCGGTGAATTTTGCACAAAAATTATTTTCGTTTTAAACTTCTTTGTTCTCCATGGGTTATGGGTTTAGATTTCTCGTCAAATTGTATAATTTTTGACATATCTTTCTTTTCGGGATCAACATATACTCCACACTTTTCCGCCATTTTATGTTGGTCACGTGCTAACTGAATTTCGGTGAGTAGACTTTACAGCCTGGGTCTAACTCAGTTTGTCTCTTTGCCGACTTCAATTCGTTGGGAACGTGTTTTAGAAATGTTGCTTTATGTGTTTAGGTTTTTGTATCGCACTTTTTATACTATTTTGTAGGGTTAAGTAAATAGATAAGTGAAGGGTTTTAAGGGATATGTAGGTACAAAGGTTAGAATGGAGGGTTTTTAGTCTGTTAGTGTACTGAATACAGTTTTTTTATTACTCTAAGCGCGGAACGTTTATTAATATCCACTTTTCAGACAGGTTGACCTTGTCTCTTTTGGTTTCCGAGATTGGTCGAGGATGGTTGGTGAATTTTTAATCGTAACAAGTAAGAAAAGTTTTCTATGTAAATTATTTGTTTTCGCTATCTGATATCTCACCGATACGGAAGTGGTTCGTTATAAGATACAAGTTCAACTTTTCCATACAAAACAGGCTTTCCAATATCGCTACACAAAAGCGCTGCCAACCTCCTGAATAGAACACGCAAACGGTTATTAAGTCAACGCACCATGAAGTCGGAGATTTTTACTAAGTTCGCTTGGTAAAAACGGGAGATGGTGCCTCGTGGCCACCCTGACTAGGAGGCTGGGAGGGAGGCCTATGTCAAGCAGTGGCATATTATATAGACATACGTGCTTTGAAGTATGTGAAGACTGCGCGTTTTCGCGTGTGGTCTACACGTGCTCTGCTCAACCTATGCATATGAAACGCGTAAGATGCGTGAGGGTATTTGTTCTAACATGCCCACTACCCGCTTGGAGCACGCGAAGAACGCTTAGTCACCAATTTACGTATTGATTGTCAGCCACTACAAAAGGTAATCGGGCAATCTTGAACCTTAATGGTTGTTATTCCAGAAAATGCCCTTATCGTTGATACACAAATAAATATATTATCAGCTCTATTACTATGTCCCCCTTGGGACCCAAACTGGCTGTCACAAGCCCTAGAATTCAAAGCTTAAGCCAGTTTAGACCACAACATTTACGGTAGGAATGTTTCAAGTCAGCTAATGGTAGTCGCAGTACGGTATATTACGGTATTCTCTAGAGGGGTGTTTGAAAAGTTGGCTGTTCTCTAATTTGCAAAAATATAATGAAGCGGAAAAAATAAAACCTTTGTGTTTCTGTTGAAGTCGTAGCAACACAGTATTTATTATGCATCAGTGTAACTAGAATATATTATATCCCAAATGTGTAGGATGGTGTGCTGGGTTTACCCACTGGTAATTGAAGTAATGTAATATCCCAAAAAAGAAATCTTATTGATTTCGAATTCAAATCCTGCCTGCGGTAGAAAATTTTGCAAATTTTCCAAAAATTTTATATCTAACACGGGATGTGTTTCAAAAGGTATTTAACTTACAATTTTGTGTTATATAATATACAAAACACAGAACTGAACTATCCAGAAATATCTACTTAATGTGACAGTATAGTTCATAGAAAAAAGAAATATAATATACTGTGAGCCATTTGGTTGACCAGCAGCGCCACTCAACCCCAGGAAATATGGCCACTCGACACACAACACAGAAATAAATCAAATATTCCGAAGCAGAAACATAAAAAGTTGTAAAAACACCGAGGGGGAAGAGGAAACAAAGCGTAGTTACAAAAACCATGCGACGATACGTCGACGGCAATGTATCCCACCCCGCCTCAGTAGTTATATGCTGATAAATGATCGCATGTGATAAAGTGTACCGTTTTTGTTTGCTGAGTGTACGCCGGCGTGATTTCGGCGGATGTGTTTGTGCGAATGCTCACGATGTTAATGACCCGTTGACGGTTGGAAAAAATACGCATCCATTTTTTTATCGCATTTTTCAGCCGGTTTTCCGTGGAGCACAGTTTTCGGTTTGAATGTATGGGAACGAGCTACATAGTTTTTCTTCGTGTTCACGAGGAAACTAGTATCGATTAAATGTTACAAATATCATAGGTTACAGACCCAAAATTAATACTATCCATTACCTTAAAGAAAGCGGCAGGTAGCGACTGGATTATGGCGTGCCCTGGGGAGGCCTATGTCCAGCAGTGGACTGCTATAGGCTGATATGATGTAGCGTGTGATAATTCTTTATCTTAATACTCGTTAAGCTTTGACCAGAACTTGGAAAACACAGCAAATGTACAATAGCGTCCATAGCTACATAGCTTTTTTTAGCTAACAATTCAGTTTGGTAAAGTACAATCGTTAAAATATGGCCATATTAGACAGCTGTCAAATCTGAACTAGAAGACAAGTCAACAAAAAAAATTACCATTAGTCATAGGCGCAAGCTACACAGAGTACACATGAGATATGAGACAGAAGATTACATCTCTCAGACAAGCATTCGTCAGCCGACATCCATTCTGTTTCATACATTTTATATGGAAACGGTTTCAATCGTCTTAATATCGCACGTCTTACGTCTCAAGTCTTATGTCTAACGTCTACTCTGTGGAACTTAGGCCATAGCATTTACATTATTTTGACAGCTGTCAAATATGGCCCACGTGAACGGCTCTCTCTTCATTTGGATACCGATCACTCACATACATTAGTGTAAGTAAGTGTGGTACTAATCGAACCACCTTACACAATAGAGGTTGTGGTAAAAGAATATAGCAAATGAATTGGCACAAGAATTGCCTCTATTGTTCACAGGTTAATGGGCGTCTTCGATTTCGGGAACGAATTCCGGAGGGCTATTTGGTAGCTACAACTACAAATGTGTAGTATAGCATTTTGTAGCTACAATATGTACTGTCAGTGGATTTTCACAATTATTATTTGAATTCTTTACCAGTTTGGTTTAAAGTTGATAGTCAAAATTAGCTGAACGGGTTATCTTTCACGGTATTCAGTTACAAAAGTCGTTATTTGACTCGATATCCTACACGACATACAATGATATACTAATACCTGTTAACTGACACTTTATAATTAAACTAAACTAAAATCAACTTAATCACCCTTCTTACTGTTAGTTTGAATCATTGTAGGTAGGGGATAAACATCGAATGAAGAAGTGCATCTTAGCGTGACAATGAGTATCTACGATAACCTGGTTGCTACACAGCTTTAAATACACACACGATACACCTGTTTATCACACAGCAAAAGTTCAATGAAACTACTTTGCCAGATCTAGCGTTCAAAAGCCAAATACAAGGCACGTTACACACATGATGCAAACAGTCTCAAAAGATCCGCAGAAGTTTGCAACTAGCGCTTAGATTCTCAAAGCGAAGAACCCGCTGCGCGCAGTCTATATGTAAATAGCCCTGCAGATTAGCCCCGCTTGAACTTCGGCGTGCAAATCACATTTTCGTTAAAGTTTTCTGCATCGGAAAAACTGTGTAGGTAGTCGGGAATATAGTTGTGTAGTTGTGAATACAGAGTGTAAGGAAAAGTGCTGTGATTCTTAAAACTATGCGTTCATTAAGCGAACAAAAGTGTAAAACAAATTTTAAAAAATTCAACCCTTTTTCAGAACGCACTAAAGCGCGTCGTTGCAGTCTATTTCAGCTCTGGTTGCGTTATTTTAGGACTTATTGCGCGTGGCGTAACTTATGACGAAAGAACGGAACAAATATGTACCTGTGTGTGCTGTGTTCTCTTTATTTTGTACTTCATTGTAACTGAATATTAGGTGCTTTTTTTAAAAACTTTTTCTAACACCCCGTATAGTAGGGTAGTCGAGAATAGTTTCTGTAAACTCGTAACGTAACGAATGTTTGAGCGGTCCGCGCGAGTTTGTCGTCTGAAAGAGCCTGCATGCAAACACGTTAGCTTGTGAATCAGTAATGGCCCTTTCATAGAAGTCTAGTTTAGATGCTTGATAAGGATATACCTATTACTCAACCGGGTCTTCTTGCTATTCGCTTATGTCAACTACTTCGAACTGTCAATTGCACAAAAATGTTGTACGGATAGCAAAAAACACAGCAAAAATGTAACTATGGTTAACATAATATAAATACCCCTGTACAACTAGTATCTACCTACGTCTGTCCATGTTACTATACAATGTGTAAAAAAAATGCAAATATTTTAAGGGGTAAATCAGTTCATGGAACTGAACAACTTCATCTAAAAATATAGGTCAAAAAATAAAAAATCTTTAGAACTCCCAAACAAAATGTACTGTCCAGCCGGTTAGTATGAATGGCAGGGTCAAATCTTAATATATAAAACTCAAGAAGACTGACTGTCATCAACGCACAGCCTAAACTACTGGACCGATCCGGCTGTAATTTGGAATGCAGATAGCCATTATAATGTAGGCATCCGCTATGAATTTCAAAAAATCCTTCCTTATAAGGAAGGATTTTTTGAAATTCATCTCCTAAGGGGGTAAAAAGGGGGATGAAAGTTTGTATGAAACTTTTTATTCCTTCGATATAACTGCTTCAAATTTCGTATTTAGGAAGAACTTTAAAAATAATGAATAACGTCTTTCAGCATTTTCCAATTTTAAACCCCTGAGGGGGTAAGAAAGGGGATGAAAGTATTATATTTACACGCAGGCCGCTCCTTTGAAGCTACAGTTTTGAAATTTGGCACCCTTATTTTTAATAAACAGTTGATATTATTTTGATTAAGAAGTATTCAAAATTCATCCCCCGATGGGTTGACATAAGGGATGAAAATTACACATTGTCGTAAAAACCAAACCCTTGGAACTAGAAGCGTGAAATTTGGCATGTGCATTCATTAGTCAACGTTAGCATCCACTGAGAAGGGATTTTTTGAAATTCAACCCCTAAGGGGGTAAAACGGGGGATGAAAGTTTGTATAAAACTTTTTATTCCTTTGATATAACTGCTTCAAATTTCGTATTTAGGAAGAACTTTAAAAATAATTAATGACGTGTTTTAGCATTTTCCAATTTTAAATCCCTAAGGGGGTAAGAAAGGGGATGAAAGTATTATATTTACGCGCAGGCCGCTCCTTTAAAGCTACAGTTTTGAAAGTTGGCACCCTTATTTTTAGTAAACAGTTGATATTATTTTGATTAAGAAGTATTCAAAATTTATCCCCCGATGGGTTGACATAGGGGATGAAAATTACGCATTGGTCGTAAAAACCAAACCCTTAGAGCTAGAAGCGTGAAATTTGGCATGTGTATTCCTTAAGCAACGTAAGCATCCACTAAAAAGGATTTTTTGAAATTCAACTCCTATGGGAATAAAACAAGGGGTGAAAGTACGTATGATTTTTTTTATTCCTTTGACATTCAAATTTCGTATTGAACAGTTGATATTATTTCGGAGTTTTCAAAATTCATCCACCGATGACATAGGGGATGAAAATCACGCATTGTCGTAAAAAACAAACCCTTAGAGTTAGAAGCGTGAAATTTGGCAGCGTAGATATCTATTAAAGTAGGATTTTACTAATTCAAAGATTTTATTTTAAAGTTACGCATTGAGTCATCACGGTCATACATAACCAAACCCTTGAAACGTGAAATTTGGCATGAGAGGAGAGGGAGAGGTAGAGGGAGAGAGACAGAGAGAGGGAGAGGGAGAGCAACAGGGAGAGCGTAAGGGAGAGCGAGAGGGAGAGCGGGAGGGAGAGCAAGAGGGACAGCGATAGGGAGAGCGGGAGGGAGAGTGAGAGGGAGAGCGAGAGGGAGAGCGGGAGGGAGAATGAGAGGAGAGCGAGTGGGAGATCGAGAGGGAGAGCGAGAGGGACATTGAGAGGGAGAGCTGGAGGGATAATGAGAGGGAGAGAGGGAGGGAGAGCAAGAGGGACATTGAGAGGGAGAGCGGGAGGGATAATGAGAGGGAGAGCGAGAGGGAGAGCAGGTAGGAGAGCGAGAGGGTGAGCGGGAGGGAAAGTGAGAGGAGAGCGAGAGGAAGATCGAGAGGGACAGCGAGAGGGAGAGCGGAAGGAAGAGCGGGACGGAGAGCGGGAGGGTGAGTGGGAGGGAGAGTGAGAGGGAGAGCGAGAGGGAGAGCAGGTGGGAAAGCGAGAGGGAGAGCGGGAGGGAGAATGAGAGGAGAGCGAGTGGGAGATCGAAAGGGAGAGCGAGAGTTAGAGCGGGAAGGAGAGCGACAGGGAGAGCAGGTCGGAGAGCGAGAGGGAGTGCAGGTGGGAGAGCGAGAGGGAGAGCAGGTGGGAGAGCGGGAGGGAGAGCGAGAGGGAGAGCAGGTGGGAGAGCGAAAGGGAGAGCAGGTGGGAGAGCGAGAGGGAGAGCAGGTAGGAGAGCGAGAGGGAGAGCAGGTGGAAGAGCGAGCGGGAGAGCGGGATGGAGAATGAGAGGAGAGCGGGAGGGAGAATGAGAGGGAGAGCAAGAGGGTCAGAGAGAGGGAGAGCAGGTGGGAGAGCGGGAGTGAGAGGTCCCACTGCGCCACATCAGCCGTCTTTTAGATTATATATACCGTGTTTAGGCGTTTTTTTTCTGTTTATCTCTAAAATAGAAAGGAAAGGGGCAAGATATTTGTGTTAAAGTGCAACAAATCATAAAGCGCAATATACTTAGGTCTCTATGTTATTTCTTATAACTACGCGGGCGAAGCCGCGGGTTTTAGCTAGTGTTTAATACAACAATTTAGTATTTTACAGAAATTGGTTGGGAAAACTTTTGTGAACTCGTAACGTAACGAATGTTTGAACGGTCCGCGCGAGTTTGTCGTCTGAAAGAGCCTGCATGCAAACACGAATCAGTAATGGCCCCAATTTTATGGACAAGGATATACTTTGCTGCCACGTCACTTGCACTAGTTTTTAAGCGTTTTGTAACGTAAATGCCAAAGTCTGCTCACGACGCGGACTCCCATATCCGATTTCCGAAAAATATTGATGTAAAGATATTTTTTTGTTATTCTTGTCATCATCATCATCATTGACCTCATACGTCTGTGACAGACGATTTATTCAGTGTCTGAGGCAAGATTTTTCATGGCTGTATAAGCCGATACGGGAGCGGCATGACTTTCCGCATGCTCTACAAACGAAGGTGGAATTAGAGACTGGCACATGCATGTTTAGATGTCGTTTTTGCCTTTTGTTTGCGAGACCAG
Source organism: Phthorimaea operculella (assembly GCA_024500475.1). NCBI lineage: Eukaryota > Metazoa > Arthropoda > Insecta > Lepidoptera > Gelechiidae > Phthorimaea > Phthorimaea operculella. The sequence goes on along the minus strand of JANFCV010000019.1, from coordinate 2,205,929 downwards.
CGAACCAGGCATCGTCGTGAGCTTTACGCCCATCAAACACACGCTTTCGCTTGTAACTAACCCCTAATAGGAGTCAGCAATTTTCCGTGTGGTGCTGACTTAGAATAGCATCATCCTATCAATTAGCATCACACCATATGTTTCCTGTGGGTTTTGTAAGAAGCGACCAAGGAATTTTAGAGTTGAATGTTTATTGCAATTAGGCGACAGGTCGAAAACCTGTGACTATGGTGGGTGAGGTGTTACCCTGTCTTCTGAAGAACTCTCTAATTTTGAAAACCTTCCTATTTTACAGACCCTAGTTGGTAAAAGTTTCTGTAAACTCGTAACGTAACGAATGTTTGAACGGTCCGCGCGAGTTTGTCGTCTGAAAGAGCCTGCATGCAAACACGTTAGCTTGTGAATCAGTAATGTCCCCAATTTTATAGATGTCTAGTTTAGGTACTTATCCAGAGAGGAAAGCTAAATTAGTTTAAATACTTATGTACGGTGGGTACTTAGAAAATAATAGGATTTTGAACCAACCTGGTACAAAGGAGTACGATCGGTAAGCCAACTTGCCCGTTTCACAAACCGGCGCGATTCGCCAACTCGCTTTGTGCTTACTTGCGTGTTAGGCCTACTTACGCCAAAGCTTCGTAAAATGCAAGGTTTTTTGGTCTGAAAAATCCAGCCAGCTAACGGCTCGATGAGCCCTGGTGTCAAAGTGGGCACTAACATTTACGTTCCTCCCAGAACAAACGTCCAATAAACACCAGTTTGGTGCTAAGAAGCAGATGTTGGGTTTTATCACCTTCGGCGGAACCCTCACTTGACGCCCATTACTGCGCATTTTTTACGCATGCTTTTGTCGTTTGTTGGAAAATTTAAAAAAAATCTTCTTGAGTAGCAGTGTGGTGCCGGCAGAGTAGAATAGCACCACCCCCTCTCTTCCCGTGGGGGTCGTAAGAGGCGACCGAGGGATAAACCCGACCCAAACAGCCAGGGTCAACTGTATGGTGGCGATTAATCCACCACAAAAGCATTCCCAAGGAGGTTTGACGTCTGCTGGACGGCCGGTCGTAAAGTTCAGCCAAATCCTTTTGCAAAACAATTTTGTGTTCAACGAAACGTGTTGCGCCAGGGTTGCGCAGACCCCATGTAATTGGGATAAGGGCAGGAAGATGATACCTAGGTAGTCTCTCTCTCTCTATTCGTGTGGAATATTAAGTCATCCATCACACGGCCCGGTACTAAAACCGACGTTGATGCAGGACCGAAAGGCGTTGGCATCTGTCTCTGTTGTAAACGCAATTATATCAATCTTTTCTGCACCAACGGATGTCAAGTATGGTATTCGCCTTCACCGCCGCCGGTAAATGGTGAGACATTTACCAAGTTTATTGCGAGACTAAGCATACCTAGTTTTTCTCGGTGACCCTTTTGATGTCATCAGTTCATATTTTACACGATCGTTGGAGTAGAAAAAAAGAGAGAAATGTTCTAAGTATTCCAAATAATTATAAAAAAGAGTGTGATGGATGAATTACTGGTTTAAGAATATATTTAAATTATCCCATTACTTGGATAGCCAAGCATATAATAAAATTTTCGATAGACTCAAGTTTACGTTGGGTTCCACGAAATGACAGTTTAATTTCCAAACTGTACCCGAGCCTGAGCATGACTGTAAGCACTTCTTTTCCCGACTGTACTTCTTGTATACAGACTTGTCCTAGATACAAAAACATGAAACCCAAAATTTTATTACGTTTCTTTTCCAATAAAACAGTCCTGAGACGATACGGTATACAAAGAATGTTTTCTGGCGAAGTCAACATTGGAAATTGTATTGCTTTCATATGAATCCCAGCGGCTAGATTTTGGCAGCCATCTTTGATTTTCGGAGCCAATCGCGTTATTGACGATGAAAAACATTATTGAAACTTGGCTTCTACCAATTATTTTTATTTATTTTCTTGTTACAAAAGGTTAGAGGCACGAAACGAAAAACACTGTAGTTACTCTGTCGCCAGAAAATCCACCTACCAAATTAAGGGATCAACTTATACTGGATTTTCTTATTATTTGTGTAAGAAACCAATATAAGTTAAATAGATAGGCCCCATAAATAGGTAGGCAGATTTTCTGGCGGTAGTTACTAGTTAGGTGCTTGTTACTTTTCAGACTGTTCTATGTGTTCAGATACAAATATTTGGTTTCAGTCATGCGAAGTGAGATAGCTAGGTAGGTATTCTAAAATATAATAGGTTTGTATTTTACTTTTAAACCTAAAAGTCTGTTTTTAAATTACTTTTTATTACATTTCACTATCAAAAGAAGCAACTGCACCTACCTGTAAATGCGCTTAAAGTTTCATTCATAAGTCAAGTTTGCCCATTCGTGTTTTCCGGTGCCCTGGATAACTTTGCATCTTCCATCCGCCTCTTCCTTTTGTTTGATATATAAACATACATAAATCACGCCTATATCCCTTGGGGGTTGGCAGAGCGTAAACGGCTGTAATAACTACTAACAACTCAAAAATTTGAGAGTTATTCAGAAGACTGTGTATCACCATAGTGACAAGTTGTCAGCCTGTCATTTAAAATTGCAATACACATAAACTCTCAAATCCGTCACTTTCTACAACACCCACGGAAAAGATATGCTGATAAGATGTGATGCTATTCTAAGCCGGCACCACATGGCATCTAAGCCGGCACCTCTTGTTTGAGGAGGCATATTTCCATTTTAGTTTCTGAACTCAGGTACCATTTAGATAAAGTAGGTAGGAATTTAGGTGATGTTGTAACATTTTGTAAACACGTGTAAGAAATAAAAAAGCCTACCATATTAACACGGGCAGCTGACTTTGACGACGGTTGAATAGTTGGGAGACTTACCTGGAACAAATAAAAATATATTACTACATAGTAAAGAAAAAGTTTTCTAATCAGACGGCAGTGTTATCAGTTTTTGCACACGTAATAAATATTTTAACCCTTTGTGCTCCTAATTAATGACATTGAATTGTTAGCTGCGCTAAATTTTACAAAATTTGTCTATCATGGCAAAAACTACTGAATTACACGCTGCCTACCCCGTTAGTTGTTACATGTGTGTTATTATCTACATTAAACTTTAAAAGCCGACTAAAATGAACATGTTTACGAATACAAATTGTATATATTTTCCCCTCTCAACCATTGTTCTGAATGGTTCACATTTCACGTTAAAAGCGAGTATCACTAAAGAAAACTTCGCTCTGATACGTAAGAGTAACACGGAATCTCTTGGCGGAAATTATAATAATGCAAAAACGGCATTTATTATACGGGGATGAGCGGGAGCCCGAAATCCCGCTACTGCTGGGTAGGGTTGCCACCCGCGTATTGTATAGGCTCAGTTTCTTACATTACTATGTGTCATTATATACATCACCTTTGTATTGTGAATTTGTAATTTTTTTATTTCGCACCCAAACTTGAGGTAGGTACCGAGCATAGATATTTTCACAATTATAAAAAGCTAAGTAGGTTTCTAAAATATTTTAGCAACATTTTGTATCAAACTACGTACCCTGTCTTCCCTGCCTTATTTCTATCCATTTCTTTTCTATTAAAATCTAATATTAATTATGCTATACCTTTTATTTTAATGTCAATGCAATTATTTAATACAAATGTCAAAAATTCAACTTAAAACTAAACAAAACAAAACAACTCCTATATGAGCTTACAAACAGTAGCCTAGTCGAAAAGATCTCCACACAATGCCCCCTGACCGAACGTGCCCATGATGCTAGCCGCGTTGCCCCTTTGGATGGTTAGCGATATTCGCTGCGTCAGATAGTACTGAGCGCGGATCACCACCACTGATATGCATGAAAAAGTAAGTATTACCTACTATACCTATTTTACAAATATGTGCCGCTTGATTTTAAAGCTAATTTAAAATAAAAACATAAAATATCTGAATCAAGATCAAATATTGTGTTATCCGTTTTGTAATATAAATTATCATGATAAGTAAATTAAATAACATCTGAATGCGCGTCTAACTTTTTGTAGTAACACACACAGCACAGTTGGGTAATGTATAAATCTGACAACCCTACCGGCGGCACGTCTTCGATATAATGACGTCACGCGCTCCAGGCTCACACATACGCGATTTACATACGACTGTCCTTCCCAGGGAATGGGGAATGGAATATTCGAGAACTCTTTCCAGATTTGTCTTTGGAATTTAAAAACCTTTCCGGAATTTGAAACGCCCACCGTGCCGAGGTTATGCATGAAAAAGTAAGTTTGGCTCCAACGAAGCATGAAATCAAGTATTAAAATGTAAGTGGGTTTATTGTAGACGCTATTCTACATCAGTACTAGGTTTATCCCAAATGCAAGGGTGTTAATGTGGCAAGTATATTAAACATACTCAGTCAAAACAACACTGAAACGGCCTCCCAAATATTTGTCAAACGTGGCGATAACAACTGTTTTTTTTACGACCGTTAAAGCACTAACAGCCTCGTAAAGAAAAAAGGCGCGATGTGTGAATAAAAGTACCTATGTGTAGTAGACAGAATGTGCTTAATTTCTCGTTGACGAGACTAAAACAGCAACGTTGGAAATAACTAACCCAAAACCAGCATAATTTCGCAAATAATGCTTACATCGCCCACGCCGCGTCGGGTGCACGTTAACAAAACACTATCCAATCTAAATTACGACGCGACTGGGACCGTAGTTAATTTAGATGATATCTGAAACTCAATCCCTACATGGGCTGACCGCGAGCGGCGAAAATATCGGGCAGTGTCAACAGTTGGCCAGTAATTGAATCGACATAGCTAATGGCCACGTAAGCTATATTAGGCTTAGTATTTTCTACATGAAAGGTTACAGAATCTACCGTTCTAACTATAGTGCTTAATATTATGGCTTGCTATTTGCCGACATTGATTGGCGGGTACAATGAACAGGTAGGTAAGTGTCTTATTCATAAAAAAGCTGCCAAGAGCGTGTCAGACCCGCTCACAATAAGGGTTTCGTAGTCAACGTTTAAATATCAGGTCTTTCAGCGTTACAACGTTAATTTTATAGCTGGTTTGATTGCAGCTGTATGGTGACAAACCGCAAATTGGAAAACTTTTATATATTCTTAATCTTAAGAGGTACAGTATTCGTTATAGTTTTCATAATAACTTCATATTAAGAACTATATTCCATATATTTTTCAAATTTTTAGCATGCGTACGTTAGAAGTTACAGCTGGAACAAATTATGGCTTAAAAACGCCCCTTTCAAAAGCAAATATCTCGAGACCGAAACATTTAGAGACTTTGTTTCAAAGAAACCTCCCCTTAGTTTTAAAAGACTTATTCAAAGATACCCTACTCAATATTACAGAAAAAAAAAATTTGCCCCCCTTTCAATATGTACCTATGGGAAGGGGGTCCAAAAAACAATTAAAATATTTTATTTTCAACATTTCTGAATATGGGTCAATACGATCTATCTTCACACTGATGTCGATAGCTCCAAAACTGACAAAGTTTTGAGGGCGCGGCATACAGACAGACAGACAGACTTGCCGAAACGATAAGGGTTTCTAGTAGACTACGAAACCCTAAAAAAACTAATGTTTTGCTTGCATTGATTGACGCTGGATTAAATAAAATAAAAGAAAATTACCAAAAAATCAGAGCAAAATACTGCAAATCCTTTAGGTATGCAAGACGCTGATCAAAATAAACTTTTTACTTTAAATTATACAAACCTATTTTTTTCTTCTTTTTTTCATACGAATGAAGTGACGAAGTATCTACACAAAATTGACATAATAATGACAACTACAAAAATTTTAAAATTCACAAAATAAACAAATATTTCTGTGTATTTGAGAATTTTAGAGGTATCTATTACTAACAATTATGATTGATTTTCAATCAGGTTTCCTCATTTCTGTAAATGCTTTGCAGATGGTATCAATTTTACTAATATTATTGCCGTTTTTTAAATTTATCACATTGTCCAAAAGACTCAAAGAAACAGTTAATGAAATAAGACATAATCCAACGCTGTTATTCGTTTGTGTTGTTTATTTATGTGCTATAGTACAATATGGCCTTATAGAACCTACAAAAACTTTAGCCCAACACAAAAAAACTAGCAAAACAGAAACTGCAAGAGAAGAATTAATCAGAGAAATTGAAAGATCATACGCAATAAGAAATTATTTATTAGGAGCTTTTTCTCTGTTTTATATATTGGTTGGTTGGAGACTTTATGAATTTATCATATTTTCAGCAAAACTAGAAGAATTTACATATTTGATGGCCAATTATGATTTGATTGATATAACCGAATTGGAAAAAGAAAAAGAATCCGAAGAAAAAGAACGTGAACCAGTATCTGCATCAACCTCACGTGGTTCCAGTGCCTTTTTGGGAGAATCAAATGCAATAAATTGGCCTTCCATGGTTGATATTTCTCGTAGTGAACGAACATTTTTGAGACACTTCCTTCAGAAAGCAGACGAAAATATATCAGAAAAAAGAAATTTAGTGGATAAAACTAAAGGAAATTCCGAAAAATTAGAACAAAAAGCAGACAAAAAGCTGTTTGAGAATATTCGAGCAGAAAATAACATAACAGAAAAAAGAACATCATTCAATTTTGAAGAAAAGGACAAAACTACCAAACAAATTGAACAGAAAGCTGCTGAAAACCTTTCCAAAAACATTAAACTCGATAACAAAAGAACAGATGAAATAAACGAAATTGATCAAAATAAAGAAAATACTGCAAGTTTGTCACAGAATCAAACTGATCTGAAAAGTAACTCGAAAAATAAAAACGAAAAAGAATTGAATGCAATCCAAACTGGACTGAAAATTAATGAAGCCGAAGAATTTGCTAAACTTGCGAAATTAAAAAGTGCGGAAAGTAATGATACTGATAAACAAGATTTTGCTTCTGCTGGAACTAACACGAAAGATAACTCCAACAAAACACATCTAAAAAGTGACAGTCCATCTCAAGAGTCTTTAAAGTCAAAGATTGTTCAAAAAGGTCCAAAGAATAGAGTTCTGGAACGTAAGAAAAAGAATTAAAATTCCAAAATGATAAATATTTTTGGTGCGGTAATAGCTTTGTTTTTGTACTGTGAAATTTTATTTATCGTGTCGCTTCTTAAACCAGTACAGGAGCCGTCTTTTATCAGAGATATGTATTACAAAATCAGAACCAGTAGAGTATGTTCTGTTAAATACTTACTGTTCCTTATCCCTTGTATTTCGCTTAACTGTATTTTGGAAATAGTCTGTGAAAAACTATATCACTACAGACTTTTGCGTGATGCTGATGACCCCAACTTGAAAATGCAGTTTATGGTAATAAAAATATCAAACTGCTACTTATGCTTAACGATGTTCATATTTCTTCTAGTATTGATTGAGAGAATAACACAATTTATGGTAATCATAGCAAAGTTATTAGAATTTGAACTGATGTGTAGGCATGCAGTGCTAGCTTCTGATGTAGACAATGCACCTAATGAACCACAAACATTAAAATTAAAGATGACAAAGTCAAACATGGAGTTCATACAGAGGAATAAAGCGAAATCTGGGGATGGAATCTAAGTAGTAAACATTTTGTTTAATAATCTGATTCTTTTACTATGTACGCGTATTGTTAACTTATTTGTGACTAAATGTATGCAATTAAATAAAAAATATTATGAAGTATAATGCATTAAGTTAATTATTTCATATGGTGCAATCAGTGCATTCTAGGTAGGTATAGAACGTATAGAACTAGTTAAAACACTAGCCGCATTCTGCCTAACGGTTTCAGCCGCTGCTACTCAGATACATACCCTTTTCCCGTAGTGAACAGTCGATTATCTACAATTTCCAGCACAAATGGCAAATCATGTTGAATGCAATTTGATAGGGAGCTATTTCTGTATCCCAAATAAGGTACCCGAGATCTATGATATTTTTTATAAGCCAAAGACGCGAGGACCTAGCGAATTCCACGACAGACAAATAGATAGAGAAACGCAAAAAGCAACTCCATTTTATACTATGTATTGAATTCATACTCATTGCGCGTGTGTTTGTCTTCGTGCTTGTCTTGTATTCTGTCAGAAAATGAAAGTGACACAGTGACAGTTCTTTGTAGTCAATCAAAATTTTTCTAATATTTTCCCTATGTATTTTTCAAACAAAAAATAATAGTTTTTTCAATCAACGAAACAGTAAAATGCCGTTCTAAGTGCGGTGATCGAAAAACATTTATTTAGCAACAATGTGAAACAGTTCAGTAGCAATATTGTGAACACTGTGAACACCACAAAAATGGATTCCGCGGGTTTGTTGCTGACCTGCTTTCTTCTGTTCCAAATGGCTTGCATTCTCATCATGCTGAATCCCTTATACGACAGTCGCAGACTCACAACCTACATCGACGAGAACATCAAGCGTTATAAACGTGTCTTCTTCATTTCTTTCATCGGCTACTTTATAAACGTTTTGTACTTCGGCATTTATTCTCCCTTGAGAAAAGTTTTTGACCTCGCGTTTGGAGATTCCACCGACCAAGTTGATCAGCTCCTCGCTCTAAGCAATGTTGAACAGAACTATTCTACTGCTGGATTCTCCATATTTTTGGTTGTTGTGATGCTTGGTGTAAAAACCCTTCTAACCTACACCGCCAATCTCACTGAGATGGCTGTTTACAGTACTGAACAAGATGCAAAAAATGAGACTAAAAAATTATGTGAATCGGTGGATATACTGCCTAATTTGCTTCGAATGAAGAGATCAATATCGTACGAGACCATATTCTTTCCTAATGAAATCCGCGATCAGCTCAAGACTGTTTTGAAGAATGTTGATGGTCCACACTGCAGATCAGCACATCAGACACTTTCCAAGATTTAAAAAGAGCCGTCAAATTGTAGATCCTGTGCAAAATATACAAAATTATAAAATATATTTAATTCAATAAAAAATCGTAACACCCAAAACGTGTTTTGTTCTGTGGTATTTACTTATTTCAACCGTGCACAAAAGATAATTTTAAGCTTTATCTAAGACTTACCTATTCATATTACCTACAGTGATTACAAAGTCTGATTCATCATCAATCTAACCTCGTATTCCAAAACGATAAAAGCATTTGTGAAACTCCAAGTCCGTTGTATGTGAGCCTGAACCTATTTTCCAACATGCGATGTGTACCCCTAGTACCAGCCGTTGGCAGAGAATCAAAATGGCTGTTGTGGCGCCAGCCGACGTCTACTGGGCTGGGCGTAAGCGTTCCAAAATATGTACGTTCAGCGTGGAAAAGTTAGCTTGATTTCTTCATGATGCCATCATCGTATCATAATGTCATGACGGTTTGAGGAAGGCACTACTTTTACAAAACTAAAACAGTTATTTCAGTTACAAGCAGATTCATAATTATAAGGAATTTAAAAAAAAGGCAGAAATAACACCTAAACCTTTTTGAAACGGTGCTGATGGTGGCAGAGGTCAAACTGTTTATTTTATCGTTTGATTATTTAACACTGACCTATATTTAAACAGTCCTCAATCAATAAGAAACTCTATCAAACACAAATCAAACTTACATCCAGCTATTTGGTTTGTAAATCCTAAACTCGTACTATCTCCAGCATCGACCTATACCCATTTATAGATCAACTTATACTGGTGTTTCGTACAAATATTAGGAGATCAAATATGAGGTGATCCCTTAAATTCAAGTATACTTATTAGGTTGATATGCTGGCAAAAGTTACTATCATACAGTATAAAAGCGCACCACAAGCGTTGTCATACCAAATTAGCTTTCCTGGTTTTAAACGCACAAGTTTGTATTTATTATTAACATAGCGCATTGCAGGGGTGTCCGGAGGGATTCTTAAGGTCACCTAGGGTTGCCAGACTGCGGAAAACTGGACGTTCGAGTGAAAATCATGTAAGTAAGTGTTATATATATGTATCTATGTTATAAAGATTGCAGCTTTTCTGTTATAGCCAATACCTAATTTTAATTTTATTTTATTTAAATAAAAACTGGCCAAAAGCGTGTCAGACACGCCCACGAATAGGGTTTCGTAGTCAACGTTTAAATATCAGGTTTTTCAGGAGATTCACCGTAAAAATAAAAAGTAGGCCTTTCTCTCTCTCTCTTCGTGTGAGAAACCGAGTTGTCCAACGACCGGATGTACCTTGGTGTCAGAGTTTTGAAACCACTTGCGAAAAGTAGCAGACCTCTGACATGGCTGTGTAAAGACCACGACGGCATAACGTGCCCTAGGAAGTAGTGAACCATCTTTCTTTTTCAGACAATCAGGTGGTTTGGCCTGCAATGCCTAACCAGACTGGAAAATAATTAATAAAGTGATAAATATCAACTTTGTGAGTAACAAAATGTGGTAGAGTGAAAGTATCGTAGGGGCTTTGTTCTGAAATATTACATCTTATGTACCTAGAATCTTACGACACTTTTCAAAAACAATGATAACTACCCTTAAAGTAAAATCAAATCGTATCAATACAATATCAATAAACAATATCGGTGTATCTTCTGCCTCCTTCAAAAAACAATAACAGTTTCCTCCACCACAGTTTCCTTCCTTGTTATTCATGCTCAGTCAGATACAAAAAAATCTCCATCGACTTTCTGGCACACTCCATGACAAGTTAGTTGCCCAAGTGCCGGGTCGTGCCAAGGCGTTGTAGGCCATTATCTATAACTGCATCTATAAGCACGTTTATTATGATATGACGAATTTTCTTGCGTAGTTACACACGTACTTATGAACGCCTGGTATGAGGTATATAAAACAGGTATATTTAAGTAATTGTAAAGTATAATATAGGTAGATAGATTTGCTGGCGATAGTACGTAATTTGGCACAGTAGCTGCCGTGATATGGTTTCTTTCGTAAGTCCATTTTTGAAATACACACAGAGTCAATAGTATCAAATTATGACTTTTTAAACACCCAGTAAGTAGAGGTACTTTCTACACATTAGGACGTACACTAATCATTTATCTAGTCCCCATAGCATTGATGCTCGAAAGACTCTCCATACAGTGAGACGTTTTCTAAGAATAACAATAATTAATTTTATTGTTTGTTCTTCTAAAGCCCTTATTGTAGGTCAGATAGATCACCGACCACCGCCTACTTTCGCCCTTTGCCCCGAGCACCGAAACCTTTTTATCTCGATAAAACTTCTATAGATTTATTCTTTTCACCTAAATCCTTTGATCTGCGGTTCGTAATACTCCGTTCGGGATCACTCAGACATACGTGGGCATTTTCTTTAAGGGCTACTTTGGTATTGTCCGCTTCATTGCCACTGTGCGTGCTTATAAACATTGCTCGCCTTTGAACTCGTGATCTCTGTAAACTTATGCGCCCCTGGTAATACGCATGTGATATTTTAGGGCACCTTTAGCCGAAAATATTATACTAAGAATCAAGTTTGATTTGGGTCATTTACGTATGTAATCAATACACAAAAATATATATGCAAAAAGTTAAAATTTACTTATTTTCACACAAATTTGAAACTAATGTGATGTGATGAAATGGTTTGTGTGTTATAAGTATAGTATAACTATTTAAATATAAATCGTAAAATCACTTACGTTGAAGTGCTTTTTATCTCTAAAATTCAACCATTCGAATATAATATCGCAATATCACAATAGCACACATTTTGAAATCCCGAAATAACCTAGAAAGTTCCACGCTACAGCAAAACTGTTACAATTGAAAATAAATAGAAATAAGCACTCAAAATATCCGCTCCATTTTGGACAAAAGCTAAACCTTGCTCGGTGACCTGTATAGAGAACTGGTATAGAGTTAAACAATGGATCCATAAAGCTGTTTTAAACTCAACAAAACTCATGTTTGGAAGCCATATTAACGTGGATAAACTAGTTTCGACCGGTTTAACCAATTTATGAAAGGTATGCGAAAAGTAGCTAAAAGAAATGGAATGCAATATATCACCAGCAAATCTGAAACAATTTGCTAAGGGAAAAATTAGACTAGTACGCCTAAATTTACCATTAGGGTATGTCTAGTTCTTGTTATCGTAATCTAAGTTTTATGCCCTACTTATCATTATAGGTATCTTATTAAGCACACGAAGAAATTCGATGCCCCAAACAACGTGTTGTAACGAATATTAATTCGCACAGTTTTATAAAGTGGATTATTATATTTTCTACGCGGGACTGATAGAAGTCATCGTCTTAAGAATACGTACCCGCTTTAAGAATCGGCACCATTTACCAGTAAATAACACGTGCGTAGACGCACCCGGGATAAAGGAAATGCAATCGCATCTGGCTGGACCTTCTTGCAAGGGAATAAAGACTAAAACAGCCTACCTGCATGATTGGAATAATAATTTGTTTTGGGTTTGATTTCGCTGAGCAAAGCGAGACAGTCAATCCCCGGCCTCGGTGACGATAACGCGCGGAATCGTCTGAGGACATGGCGGAAAATTTTAATAAAGGACAACTCTCGCGCGCGCCAAATGTTGTCTTTAGTGAATTAATAAGATTATTATTTTTCAGGGTCATCTTCGTCGTCGTGCATCGGACCTGGGCGTCGTCGAACGGGTTTTGTTGCATTTTTAACAGCTGTCCAGCGAGGCGACGGACGGAGTTTCAACGATAGATTTGTGTTAGGCTCCTTAGAAAATTCCTGTCGTGTGGTTAACATTTTTCTATTGTTTCAACAGAACGCGAGGAAGCCGCCGGAGGTGTTTGGTTGGGTAGAAAGATTAGGGCCCCAGATTATCGCAGCTTAGGGTTTTAGGGAAGTGAACAGAGTTAATGTATGTGTTTGAATGTGACGGGTGAATCATTTGACCTTCTGTTATTTATTTATTTTATATCTTCCGTTCAATATTAAACGTAATTCTTTTGTACACTTTAACATTTGGTGCTGACACGTTAAAAGGGCACTGAATATTAAAGTTGACGGTTTTCTTTCTGAATTATTTTCGACAACGATTTCTCGGATAGGAGTTAGAGACTGACCAATCGATGTATCGCCATTTTGACATATGCATACAGACATCCGGCGAGCTGCGTTCATCCAGGTATGGGCATTCGCGACCCGATATGTTTTGGATAATCCGAATGTCCTTGCTCATTAATTTGGGCCCTGAGTGAGAGCGTAGTATCGATCAGATACATATGAGAATGGTTATGCATTGTTGCAAAGTCTAAAATCGTTCAATGGACTGCAGTCCGTAGGTAATTGTTATGAAAGAGAGCTCTGGAAGGATGAATGAAAGATTAGCGGAAAGATTGATGTGTTTTGAGGTGATCAGAACGTTTGACGAAGGTTTGAATGTTATAGAAAGAATAGGTATGGATTGGCTAGGCATAAACCTCTTAAGGTTTTGCGTGATGGCCGGGTTATTTAAGGTGTGCTGGGAGACCCGGGTATTCCTGATCGTTATCCCTTCTAGACCTAGAGGTCTCTATCAAAACCTAACCTTCCCTGGGAAGTCGTGTCATATTCTTTTCTTACAGCACGCATAACTTGCCGCCGTTCGAGTCGATCATCGCACAACCGTGATATTATTGTTTTCTCTTACCCTTAATAAAACAGGTAAAGCAGCCGTTCACGAAGAAAGGACCGCTCGGCCGTTTAAGACTACGAGCTAATCGAGTCAACGCTGCCAGCTCAGAACAAGACCCGCGATGGCTTCAGATCAATATGTGCGGTCTAGGACGTCTGGAGTTATTACAGCTAAGTGGACGCTTGTTTTAATTTATAATAATGTTGTGTATTCCGTTCCAGCTTCCCTATTTTATGTTCTTTCCTTATGTAGAAACGCGCGTACTCATAATTGCACAACGTAGAGTCTGAACTAAATCCACTAGACGAGTTAGGTATCGAAGGCCAAGTTTTACACTAAAAATCCTTTAAAGATTTTATTAGGTAGGTAGACATTTTGTTACATTGGTGCGCGTGACAACAGGATTAAGCGTTTTTAAAGGGCGAATCATTTTGATTCGAACACGTATCAAAGAAACTGGGTTACTTACTTACTTCTTCTTCTACTTTTCGGGTCAATGGCAATGATCCCCGCATTGACCGCATTACAGTCGCTGTGCCCAGAAAGTGGCTACGTCAATAGCCTTTTGGTTGGCACAATACATATTGTTGGTTACTTAATAAAAGTAGTAAAGTAGAAATTGTACAAGAAATTTTGTAGCAACAGCAATTTAGATGCTCAATTTTGTTGTGTTGTTCACTCACAGATAGAAAGACGGGCTGCTTTGACTATGAGTCCGACGCTAGGTAGAGAAAAAAAGGTCAGGCTATTGTTTGCTGTAAAAAGTAGGTAGGTCCAGTAAAGTAATTAAAGGCGGCTTTACAAACAAATCTTTTCTTCTTGAAAGATATGGACGAGCGTACACAAAATCTAATGTTTTAAAGCATTTGAAATGATTAAAGAGTTTTGAACCATAACGTAAAACAAAATTAAATAGGTATATATATTCTTTTGCCTATTAGAGAAAAGGTAGGTATGTGTATCTACCACATTGCTTGTATCAGTATTTTGGGAAAAAAAAGATACTTACTGATATTTTATTGATTGAAATTTAATAAATACCTAGTAATAGGAAGCTGGATTTCAGTCACGAGCTATCGCGGTTTACTGTGGATACGACAGAAGACTTAATTGGTTATATTCTGAAGAGATTTCATAGGTACCTGGGTTATAAAAATTAAAAAAACCCTGTTTATCGTTAAAGCGATTAGGGATTATTAACGCAAATTATGTTTGTGGCATGCATTTAATGATCATCCATTATCCTGCAGTCGAATTCTTAGCTTACGGACGGAGTATTGTCATGAGATACAAAGGATCTATTAAACAAAGGAACTACAGTTAAATAGCCAAACAAATGCAATTCGATTTTGCATTCAAGGGGTTCCGTAATGTGCTAAGAGGCCATCGTAGTCCTTTCTTTGATGTTTCACCTTATTATATCCAACAAATGGGTTTGTTTCAAAGCTAGGGAACCCTAAAATTCTTTAATAATTGTACGACGGTATTCTTTTATCTCTGATTTAGGCAAGTAGGTAGATCATTAGCAGTGCCGCTTGGTTAGTTGGTAAACTTAGGTTGAAAAGGAAGCTAGATGAATTTTCGCGGGGTTTAAATAAACCTGGATGCTAAGTAGACCTTAGGATTCATTTCGATGTACTAAACTTGTGGATCTCATTATCGACCTGTTCAGATTGCGAATGGAATACCTAACTAGGTATATATCTATATTGTGTTATATATACTTATATAGCTGTCCTGTCATGCTGACAACCTGTCGCTTTAGCGATATACGACAATGGCTGAAGCGGCCTTCAAATATTTGTTAGACGTGGCGATAACGACCGTGTTTTATGGCCGTTGACGCTCTGCCTACCCCGCAGGGGATGAAGGCGTGATGTGTGTATGTATGTAAGTATAGCTGTCCAGCAGTGGACATCTTTAAAGTTTTTATAGTTAGGAGGGTGTTATTTTTTTTAAAGCGACAGAATTACTTGTGAGTTGAAATAATGAGTGTGGGTTTTCAGAACTGTTACCATACCTACATGACAGTATATAGGTAGGAATGTTTTGGTTGTCTGGCAGTGGATACCTCATGGCTTTTGACAGTTAGGGGCGTGTAAATTATTGTCAAAGTGACAGAATTAATTGTGAGGTGAGATGATATAATTTTTCAGAACTGTTGCCATACCTACATGACAGTAGGTATGTATGAATGTTTGATTGTCCGGCAGTGGATAATTTATGGTTTTTGAAAGTTAGGGGCGCGTAATTCTTTAAGAATAAGAGATCTTGTTGCAGTAGGTATATAATGTTCGTAGCTTAAATATTATGCTAAATTAGAAAAATATGTATGTATGTTTTGAGTTAAGGATTATGGTTCAGCAGTGGACATAATGGCTTTGATGATTAGGGGCGTGTTATGGTATTATGCTTATGAGAATAATACGTGCGAATTTATTATGAAGTGAGATGATTCTTGATTGGAGTTTTTAAACCTCACATAAGTATAACTATTGTTTTACCCTAAGTTACGGTGTCGTCATAAAAATTAGAAAGCCGATACGCCGGTCACAATACAATCAAGCATGTCAAAAACTTGTTCGTACTTGTAGAACATTGGCGACCGCTTTTTTTTTTTGCATTCATCCCTTAGTTGCTCGTTCTGGGTATTTTGTTTATGACCGGCGACTGCTTGTGGTGCGAAGCGCTGACACGTGTTTTCAAGTAACCTATTCCAGTAGAAAAGAATCATCCAGAATCCCATTTTGTTTTTATAAACCGGCAATAAATTCAGAAAACGTCCAAAGCTTTGCTATTAGTTAAACAAGTGGGCATTATTTATTATCAGTTATTGCTAAGGCGACCACTTCGTTTCTCACAGCTCTTGGTTGAGAGGCGTTTATTTTTTCCCTTGACATATTTAAAAATTAATTATGCTCTTGAGGGACCATGGAATTTGGGTTCACATATGCTTATTTAAAACTTGTAAGAGCGGTCGACCTAACACACTTGAACATATAATAAAAATTATTTATGTCATGGTGTTAAGTTGCATCCTGCAAATGAATAAGTTATTTTTTTGTACACAATCTAAATTTCTGAGATGCCAAATTTTTTGCTTGACATATGGCATGCAATGTCTCGACGTTAAACGTTAAGTTTCTTGCACATGTTTCCATCAACATAGACATCTGAGTTACCTACATAGAAAAAAAATATTTTTTTTTTCTGTGAACTTGGAGGAGCATGCATACCTTTGACTGGTCGAAAATTAAAGCGGATAGTTGCAAGTGAGAAGAAAGGGACAAAGGAGCGAGTGCGTCATAGTAGCAATGCTTTTGTTTATTGAGCAAACCGAAAAAAAGGGGACTTTCGAAGAATGAAAGTGAAACCTTTAGTCAGAGTCTTTATTCTGAATAAGTTCAAGTGAGTAAGTAAGTAGGTTATCTAGTAATATGAATAAGAGGCGAGGTTGTATTATGATTGAGGAATTCTAACGAAATGGATATATTAGGGGCGTGAAGACTGGACAAGTTTACGTGATAGATTGGGCCACGCAATATTAACAAAGTTGCACTAAGAGTTCCTAGTATTCGATTCTTCGCATTTTTCCACATTCTACAAATGTTTAAAATGGCTCTGACTCGTAGGGGCGCACTGTAACGAATATTAATTCGCACAGTTTTATAAAGTGGATTATTATATTTTCTACGCGGGACTGATAGAAGTCATCGTCTTAAGAATACGTACCCGCTTTAAGAATCGGCACCATTTACCAGTAAATAACACGTGCGTAGACGCACCCGGGATAAAGGAAATGCAATCGCATCTGGCTGGACCTTCTTGCAAGGGAATAAAGACTAAAACAGCCTACCTGCATGATTGGAATAATAATTTGTTTTGGGTTTGATTTCGCTGAGCAAAGCGAGACAGTCAATCCCCGGCCTCGGTGACGATAACGCGCGGAATCGTCTGAGGACATGGCGGAAAATTTTAATAAAGGACAACTCTCGCGCGCGCCAAATGTTGTCTTTAGTGAATTAATAAGATTATTATTTTTCAGGGTCATCTTCGTCGTCGTGCATCGGACCTGGGCGTCGTCGAACGGGTTTTGTTGCATTTTTAACAGCTGTCCAGCGAGGCGACGGACGGAGTTTCACCGATAGATTTGTGTTAGGCTCCTTAGAAAATTCCTGTCGTGTGGTTAACATTTTTCTATTGTTTCAACAGAACGCGAGGAAGCCGCCGGAGGTGTTTGGTTGGGTAGAAAGATTAGGGCCCCAGATTATCGCAGCTTAGGGTTTTAGGGAAGTGAACAGAGTTAATGTATGTGTTTGAATGTGACGGGTGAATCATTTGACCTTCTGTTATTTATTTATTTTATATCTTCCGTTCAATATTAAACGTAATTCTTTTGTACACTTTAACATTTGGTGCTGACACGTTAAAAGGGCACTGAATATTAAAGTTGACGGTTTTCTTTCTGAATTATTTTCGACAACGATTTCTCGGATAGGAGTTAGAGACTGACCAATCGATGTATCGCCATTTTGACATATGCATACAGACATCCGGCGAGCTGCGTTCATCCAGGTATGGGCATTCGCGACCCGATATGTTTTGGATAATCCGAATGTCCTTGCTCATTAATTTGGGCCCTGAGTGAGAGCGTAGTATCGATCAGATACATATGAGAATGGTTATGCATTGTTGCAAAGTCTAAAATCGTTCAATGGACTGCAGTCCGTAGGTAATTGTTATGAAAGAGAGCTCTGGAAGGATGAATGAAAGATTAGCGGAAAGATTGATGTGTTTTGAGGTGATCAGAACGTTTGACGAAGGTTTGAATGTTATAGAAAGAATAGGTATGGATTGGCTAGGCATAAACCTCTTAAGGTTTTGCGTGATGGCCGGGTTATTTAAGGTGTGCTGGGAGACCCGGGTATTCCTGATCGTTATCCCTTCTAGACCTAGAGGTCTCTATCAAAACCTAACCTTCCCTGGGAAGTCGTGTCATATTCTTTTCTTACAGCACGCGTAACTTGCCGCCGTTCGAGTCGATCATCGCACAACCGTGATATTATTGTTTTCTCTTACCCTTAATAAAACAGGTAAAGCAGCCGTTCACGAAGAAAGGACCGCTCGGCCGTTTAAGACTACGAGCTAATCGAGTCAACGCTGCCAGCTCAGAACAAGACCCGCGATGGCTTCAGATCAATATGTGCGGTCTAGGACGTCTGGAGTTATTACAGCTAAGTGGACGCTTGTTTTAATTTATAATAATGTTGTGTATTCCGTTCCAGCTTCCCTATTTTATGTTCTTTCCTTATGTAGAAACGCGCGTACTCATAATTGCACAACGTAGAGTCTGAACTAAATCCACTAGACGAGTTAGGTATCGAAGGCCAAGTTTTACACTAAAAATACTTTAAAGATTTTATTAGGTAGGTAGACATTTTGTTACAGTGTCCAATTTAATGCTTATGAAAAAAGCAAGCATTGTCAACAAAGAATATCCATTTCCACATCAAATAACAAACAAAACAAACACGAAATAGAAACGTATATATTTTGCAGAAAATTAACAACATTATCCCATAAAATAGAGCTGAGATACCAGAAGCACATGAGCTGAGAAGAAATAGAAAAAGAAAACACATTCTCATTTATTTACGAGGGCGCCTTTAAGCTCGCCTGCCAGAGGCCATTAGTAGGACAACTACATCCATCCCTTTCTACCTACAGAAATCTCGCATTAGCTATCTCTGTCAGATGATTTCAGCTCTATTATCCTTTGGGTTAAAACACTTAAACTTTGCACTCATGTGGAAAATGTCTATGTAGAGATTCTTGCCCCCTAATGCGAGTGGGTAATAGTAAAACTTTGTCTCATTATCATCAATTTTGTGATGTAGACCGTTCCCGTTTTAAGTGTTTTTTGGATCAGTTTTGTACAAGTTTTGATTTCGTTCAGTTGTGCTCGTTTGTGTTTAAATTCATTGAAAGTGTACAAAGACATTATGACGTCATCATTACAGGGGAGAAATATGCAATAAAGAGAGATGTTAGTACAAAAGTACAGATAAGTTACAGTATTGTTGTATGAAGATGGGACAACAAATACAAGTAATTAATTTATTACACAAAAAAATATATACCTACAACGGTAGAAATAAATAGGGTAGGTACAAAGCGGCGGCATACCTAATAAAAAGATGATAAACAATCACAAATAAGCTTCGTCTGTCTAAGCTTAGGCAAAGAAATAAATAGAACTCAGGTTGTTAACATGAAACAATACACGTGAATAAATCCAATAATGATGTCTAATATACAAAACTGTATCTACCTATAAACTTCACTAACCTTTTCGCAAAACAACGTGCCGCCGCCATCTTCTAAAAATATTTTGCTTCGTTATGCCACAGAGAATGACGTTTAAGGACCAGTCGACAGCAATCCAGAGCTAATTTGCAAAGAAAATATCGCAGCTCGTTTAACCCCATCTGCTAAGAGGTAGACCGACACCACAGAGCAACCGGTCTTGCGTCTTTCCTTGACTCTATTTAGGATTTTTGCGATTGTCACTTGTTACAGGGTTGCTACTGTCAAAAATCAAAAAGTAATAAGAATCTCAAAACAGCAAAATTTAATGAAGAACGTCACATGATTCTGAGCCAATTTAAATCCAAAAAATATGAATTTCGTGGCAACCATCTTCTTAGTTACCTTGACTTCCCCTGAGATTTCGATTATTTACAGTAAAATTCAGTAAGCGTCAAAATCGTCGCTAGTACAGAGTAAATCATCTGTATAGGCACCGCGCGCGCCGTTTACCTAATTTGTGCTGGCGTTGCATGTAGAGGGCAAAAATTAGCCTTGCTCACATCTATGTGTAGTGCATGCGAGGTTGATATTCGTGATCTATGTCCGGCTATACCTAAGCGGCTTTTGATTTGTGCCGGATATAATTTTGTTTCATGACATGTTATACAAAACGACCATGACATGACATACGTCGCCGCGTTAAATTTCGACTGTCATCATAGGTTAACATTTGTATGAGATTGTCATTACTTACGTTAATCAAATAATGTAAGTACAATAACTTATTAACTCTTTGAATAAAATTAATTTGGTGTGTTTTTAGTTAGTTGGAACTACTGTTCATACCGTAATAATTTCAGTTTCAGTTTACCTGCTCATTTGATATTTGTTCTACAGGTTAAAATAGCAAAAATAATCTGTCTAGCCACTTATAATTACAATGAACATTTCAACGTATTTCATATACCTACCTAGATTTATATTATGACAGGTAGGTACTATAGTTTTAGTGCTATAATTGAAAAGTATAAATCTTATCATATAAGTGTAGCGTAGGTACTATTTCACACCGATGACGGACGGTTTAACATCTTTCAAAACTGATAAAACATAAAATATTGTACAAGAAAAGTTGACCAACGATCTGACGATGAAAAACTTTTCCTGCCACTACGAAACAACGTGACAACCCGGATTAATTTTTACTAACACGATCACCGCACTCAAAACACATCTACGGAACGACTTAACTTTTGTGTACAAGAGAGCTGGAGACAAAATTTATCCCCCACCCAGTTTTATTGTACCCATTTCAGTTGCCCCATTGTTGTGGGGGGAAGGGGGGGAAAGGGGGGACACCGCTTTGTAGTTCGTGACCGTGCGCCGACGAGAGGCTTGGGCCAAGTGACAAATGATTGGCTAAAAAGTAGAGACCGTTTTGGCCGTTTTTTGCCGCCGGGGGATAGTTTTTGAGACTTACGTCCGAGTGAATAGAGAGTCGGGATGGATGGCTGAGACTGACAGTTGTGACTGGACAAATAAAGGATCGGGTATTCATCTTGTTCATATGATGCGGGTGCTATTTGTTAAACCTATCTTGATGTTATAGGTATTTATAGAAATACCTAACTGATATATAATTATGGCACTATGTACGTACATTAACAAAGTCCTAATATAATAAATAAATAAATAAAAGTCTAAATTAGACAAGCAATTACACATAATTATTGATGTTCGTGTAGTAATTTCATTGATAACGAACCGAGGTGTTTTTTGAAAAAACTGTAACATATCAAGTATTAAGAACAGTATCGTGCTAGGTATTCACAGATTTCCCACTTAATGTTAATCAAGAACTTCAAAGAGAAACTTTTCACAATTTCGTTAATCATACGTAAAAATTAAAGCAATCATGCAATTCACGTCTACTCAACACTAGGGTCTTAATTTCTAAAATGGTGATTTCGATTCCTTCTGTGCAAGCCCCTAGTATTGTTCCTTTGCTATTACTGGTAAAACGTTTTATACAAGTATAATTAGTAGCAGTCTATTGCATTCGAAAATTCAAGAATAGGGCTCTAGCCGCTCATCTATGGTGGTACAGAGTATGTACCAGTCATTTTGAACCTTACTACCCTTACTTAAACTTCAATACCTATGAAAAATATGATTATTAGCTGGTTTACATGGGGATAAAAAAACTGAACAATAGCTACTGTATATGGAGCTAGTCCTTGTAACTTGAGCCAATCGTCTCAGCGCAAACACTGCTAGAGTCCGATACCTGATACACAGTTAAATATTAACGTTATCCGCGCTACAGGCTACAGGTGAGCGGAGATTCACTACTACACGCTTAGTAACAAGGTTCAAGCACATTTACAATAGTGGAAGAAGAGTACCTATTTGCTACCACAGTATTTCTACCTGAGTATATGAGCAAGCTTTAGAGTGCGCTTATCGCCTCGCACCGTACTGTCAGCAGTTGTTTCGTAGATACCTACGTCAAATGTATGAGAAGTTCAATAGTGTTGTCACTGGCGATTTGCTACTGATGGACAGAGAGGTTGTGTTGTTACTATTGCTACCCGTTCTTACTTTTTAGGCGCTCTGCTGTAGTTTGGCAGAATTTATATTGAAATGTAAAAATATTGCAGGAATTTCGTGTTTTACTTTTTTGTAGTATCACTATGGTGATGCAAATTTTTTTGTATGACTCTCAAACTTTTGTCGGATGTGGTGTAGATGGCCATTTTTGACGGTCATTTACGCTCTGCCTACCTTGCAAGGAATATAGGCGTGATGAATGTATGTTTGAATGTAGAAATATGACAATGTGTGTGTGCATAAACTTCGATATAAAACAAATCAATCCAATAATTCGCTCCTAAACCACGACTGATAGATTCGTCAATCAATCTACATTTTGAACAATAGCCCCGAAATCAAATCGCAACATCAATCAACAACACTTTCACTAACAAAAACCGTATCAGTGTAACAAACTATTGTTGTCACACAAACACACAGTCGTCGTTTGGTATTGGACAAGCAATTAGTTGGTGAAATTGGACATTGTGTCTATCAATTGTTTTGGAAATATTTGGAATCAAAATGAAATGAACGACACATTTTTATGAAAACTGAACGTTGTTTAGAATTTATAGTATTATCTGATAGATTAGATTTGATAGATTTATCGTTTATTAATAATACATTTTAATGGGAGCCGGTAAACTTACCTACAAAGTTTGTCTTGGCTCCTAAATCTACCAATTTCCATTTAAATATAAGTATAGTTTAATGTAATAAACACACGATTTAGAAACAAAGTTCCTTGGAGATAAGTGTTAATTGTTCAGTTTTGGCATTAAGCACTTGCTTTGAAATCTAATAATGACCTATCTAATTATATCAGAAAGGTAAAAAACTCTGACACCAGAGTTCATTGGCGCCTTCGTTGCCTCGGTGACCCGCAAGACCGAAGAAAGATAGCTCTAAATCATCTTGCTGCGCGCAATTCTAAATTCTACATTTGCGTTCGTATTTCCCGTAGTGGCTCGTGACGTGCGGAATGCAATGCTGTACGTACCGCAAATTGCAACATACAAACTGAACCACATTTGTCTGTGACAGATATTGCGACGGTCTGCGTAATATTTGCCTTTACATTGTGTGTATGTGTTACGCCGACCCCAAGTTAATTGGGATAAGGAAGATAATGTTCATGTGGCAAAAAGTGGACTTACAACACGTGTTACACTTTCTGCTTCTCGAACTTGTTAATGTCAAGGGTATTTAGAAATGAATTACGGTATAATTATTAATAGATTGGTGTGTAGAAGAGATTAGACGGTCTAAAGCAGATTTCCCAATGGCAAATCATTTCAAAGATATGTCTCTGGAGCCTCACGTAATTATGCACCAAACACAATCTAATCAATCATAAAAGCAATTGGAACCGAACCAGCTACACATTACAGTTCAACTTACCTTACGAAACCAGAACTGGCTGTAGCAGTAATACACAGTAGACAATCCAAGACAAACATTGCGTGTTGAACAGTATGTTGTCGTTGCAACAGAACGGAATATTACATGTTGCTATATATTACAATATGTGTCAGGTCAGCTGCTATTCTCAAGATGGTGTATTAAGGGTCAGCAATAGGCAATCGAGGGTCGGGACTGTAAAAAATATATACAGAAAACGATGCTTCATAGTCTTGAAAAAAATCACTCAACTAGCCAATGAAAGGTACATGCCGATGAAACATTCGAATTTAAGTTAAAGCTTATGGATAACCGAAAAAAAAAATTGGAATATCACTAAAAACGTGTAAATTGCACTCCCGCACTGTAAAAACTGAGACGTTATTAACAAGAATTATTAAATGAATTTTATTTTATAATAAAGTTAAATCTATAAGGAAGCCGATACAATCGTCATTTTTTAATAAATACACACCAGTTTTACGTAAAAAAATCACAAACTAACTAAAATTTTTCGCTCAAAATCTTCATACAAATTACTATGGAGCGGTGCGCTTCCTTCAAATACGAGTGCGTGCGCTCGCGCCCTTCAGTAAGCCACGCACTTCCGGGGTGAGAGCACGTCGCTTTACGCCGCATCCAGAGATCGCGATCGAACCGTATACTTACACAAAATCAATGCACAGTGGTTACGTTCTTCAGTTGAGTAAGTAAGTATAATTAATTAATCTAAGTAAGCAAGTATAATTAATCTGGGGGTAGTATCGAACGCACTTTACTCATATCAACTTTAGAAAAAAACACGCCTGTTTCCCTTACGGGGTAGGTAAATAGATAAGGGCTAACCTACAACCCTTTTCCGATATCTTTTCGCGCTGAATCTTATTCTTCATAAGGTACTTATATCAACTTTAGAAAAATCACGCCTGTACCCCTTAGTTAGGGGGTAGGCAAATGGACAAGGGCTAACTTACAATCCTTTTCCGATATATTTTCGCGCTGAATCTTATTCTTCATACGGTACTTATATCAACTTAAGAAAAATCACGCCTGTACCCCTTAGTTAGGGGGTAGGCAAATGGACAAGGGCTAACTTACAACCCTTTTCTGATATCTTTTCGCGCTTTATCTTATTTTTCATACGGCACTTACATCAACTTGAGAAAATATCACGCCTGTACTCCTTAAGGGGTAGGCAAGTGGACAAGGACATATTTACAACCGTTTGCAGATATGTTTTGGCGCTAAATTTCATGGGCTGGGTTTACCCCTTGAAATCCTTTGGGCGCAGTATGACAACAATTTAAAAATGTTAAGTGTATCAAATTGACCACAGTATCAAAATACCAACTTTGAAAAGTCCACTGTATCAGAATGGTCACCGTATCAGAATGACTACTGTATCAAAATGACTACTTTATGAAATTGGCTAAATGTCAAAGCAAACAAATACTACACTAAACGGGAAATGTCTCAGATGCAAAAAAAAAACAGAATTGCTAAATTTTAAAGCTGCAAAATGTCAAAGTTGCAAAATGCAAAATTATTGACGCAAGCTTCGAGAAAATCGATACTTTGATGCTGATAGTACCTACATGAATCAATACGACTTCAAGTCCAAGTCCGGGCCCGGGTCCTTCCAACTTAGCTGTAGCTTCCAACGCCCCCTTTTAAAACTGAACAACTTTTAAAACTGAACAACTTACAAAACTGAACAACTTTTAAACCTGAACAACTTTCAAAACTGAACAACTCTTAAAACCGATCAATTTTTAAAACTGAACATTTTTCATAGCTGAACAACTTTTAAAACCGAACAACTTTCAAAACTGAACAACTTTTAAATATGAACAACTTTTAAATATGAACAATTTTTAAAACTGAACAACTTTTAAAACTGAAGAGCTTTCAAAACTGAACATATTTTAAAGCTGAACAGCTTTCAAAAAAGATCAAATTTTAAAACTAAACAACTTTCTTACATGAACCTCTGAAAAAATTTTTACTTGCAAATCTGTACTATTAAAACTGAACAACTTTACTTATTTGAGCGTAACTTGACCTCCCTCTTAGACTGGTCACTATACAAAGGAAAATTTGATGTACGAAAAAAATTGTGCTCATTTTAATGGACTATCTATTTAGTTAGATTTTTTTGATTAGGTATTAGATAGGTAAAATTTTAGTACATTTATTTGGCATATCTTACTTCCGATAATATCGAAGCATTCGTGAGATATGAGTGTGGCCGCGCTGGAAAGTAAGCACCTAAAACAAGTAGATGTGTTAAGAGACAAAAACCCGACTGCGGTAATTTTAAAGTAGTGTTTTGCTGTAAAAATCCGCCATCTTGAATATATATTTTTATATATAGCCAGTGTCACTCGCGCTGCTGAGTCAAAATCCAACTATCCGTTTGGGCTGTAGCCCGTGAAAAAGATTTTTCTTGTCCACATACATTACATACATACTCTCGAAAAACATAACCCTCCTTCTGAGGCAGTCGATTGAATAAGTCAATTAAATAGAGAGGTAATTTTTTTTCTCTTTTGGCACTAAATTGAACAATGTAGGTACAATATATTCTACAAAATTTGAATCCGATACGCGACCGTGACCGAGCCCCATATTACAAGGTGAACCCAACCTGCCCAGCTAAGCGAGAAAAATTACGAAACTGAAAATTGACGCAGCCGCCGCAATATCATACCATGCACGAAATGGCAACGCAGCGCGGGCTACGGTCGCGTTGTCCTTGCAAAACCTTTATGATAACGGTTTATGTACCGTAAAAAATAACGGTACCGTTATAAATGCGGTAGAGAAAAATTTCGCTACCGGTATGTTACGATATCATTATATTTCGGTATGACGTCATACCTTTAACCGTTCTAACCGGAAATATTTCGGTAATACAATCCCTGGTCTACAATATAAGGGTGGAATCCCAACCGGCGTCTCGTGCACCAGAGATGGAATGGTGACGGAGGTATCAGGTCATGGAGAGACTGCGCACACTCCCCGAAATGTATCCTGTAGAATACCGACAAGCAAGCTACTTTGCGACGGTGTTCGAGGCTCTGTAACTTTGCGTCAATTAGTGCCCTATCAGCGATGAGTTTCTTGGCGCGCTTCTCAATCGAGTCCAGGGCTGCCAGCTGGTATTTGGCAGACCCGTCCCACAGGTGACAGCAATACTCCATGCAGGAACGGACTTGAGCTTGGTATAGTTGTAAAAGCTGTACTGGTGTGAAGTATCGCCTGACCTTCGAGAGAATTCCGAGTCTTTTTGCTGCAGTCGTGGCCAAAGACTCAATATAATGTCCAAAGTTCAGGTAAAAGATCTTGGCGGTATACTGGTTCTGTTCGATTATGTTTTTTCTTTGGTTCAGATTTGCTAAGTTTGATAAGTGAAGAAGAACTGTCGTTGGCTTAAAGAGTTTAGGTATTGCGCTGATATCTCCAATTTGTTTTAGTTCAATCTCAGCATGAGTGGAACTAGTGAATGCGCAACACCCAACCTAGGACAGTTCTAGATACAAGTATTGCGAGTTAATTTGGTTCGTCTTAAAGCAGCTCGCGTGAGACAACCAGATGCCGGTGATCAGCTTCAATGAGGAGCTAGGGTTGTGTTAACTTGTGACACAGTTTGTTTGGCTTCGAGTTGTTTACTTGTTTTATCACGGTCTTTTTCTTGCATCGAGATATATTGTTTCGTTCTTGCCATAATCTCGTGGATTAGTTAAGCACCTGGTGCCCGGCTCCTGAGGCGCACGTGTCAGAAATAACCTTCTGCGATGACTAACCACAACCAAGTGGGGTGCATCGGGAGTCTAACTCTCTTGGCTGGCGAGTACGCGAGTCCAGTATGGGCACGGTAAGCACACGCCAGTCAGGCTGACGATGCTCTAAATGAGTCGTTCCGCATTATCACCGGTACACTCAAGCCGGTGACGCCACTTTCCCACCTGTACTCGCTAGCCGAAATAGCCCCAAGTAGTCGCCAGCACGCTGCCTGCTCAATGGAAATGGCAAAGCAACTAAACGACGACGGCAGACATCCGTTACAGACTCGAAATAGCTTGATGAGGCAAAAGTATTCAGAAGATGAAGCCACACAAATACGACTTGAGCATTGGGAAACGTTGTTCCCACCTGATGCGTCCCATCTGCCACCTGCCGAGAAGCTTCGCCCTGGTGGTGTCCTTCCCTGGGCAGTCTGGAAGTCACTTAATAGACTCCGGGCTGGTGAAGGAAGGTGCCACGATAACAGAGTCAAGTGAAGTTTGTCGGTGGATGACAGTTGCGACTGTGGAGCTGGCCAGACTATGGGACATTTACTCGTCTGCCCCAATTGCCCAAACTCATGCACGCTTCAAGACCTGCCAGAAGCAAATACTAAAGGCGTTTTAGTTGCCAAGCACTGGTCAAAAGTTATTTAAATTATTATTATCGACTCGATGAAGAAGAAGATTACAGTCGCCATAACAACGCCGTTTTGATACTAGTTATATTTTGTTTTTTTTTTCTGTTCCCTAGCATTTTGCGTCATTCTCAGTTTAATCCCATTTTACAACCTGTGACATAAAGTTTTACTTTTATGGCATTTTGGCGTTTTGCAACTTATTTTCTTTAAATATTTTGCGTACGTGACATATTACACATCAATTTTGATTTTTAAAAATAGTGGACATTTTGATACAGTGGACAATTTGATACTGTAATCATTTAAGCATAGTAGGCATATCGCAGAATCATGAAGTATCTCCGGCACTAGTAATCCGGCAGTAGTTTTTGGTGTTGTCACAAAACAACCAATAAATGTCCCATACAAATTGAGTTAATTTTGTATGGGAGGTCCAATTTCTTTTTCATATTTCAACCATGTTCCATGGAGAAAGTGGTTCAGTTCAATTTTACTAGTGCCTTGACCTCCTTAAAGCTTTATTGGTTGTTTTGCAACACCAAGTATAATTTTCCTTTAGATCTCCTATTTTTATTTCATATTACCTAATTATTCAATTTTATTTAAATAATAAAATGTTAAAGTTATCTCAGAAGTTTTATTCAATATTTTATTATTATTTAGTACCTAATAAATTTAGCAGACAATAATTTTATATGGTAACGAAATCCAAAGTTACAGTTTAGTTGGCGAGTCAAAGTACGCTGATCTAAACCACTGTGCATCCATACATGTGTGCGTGTGCGGCGCGCGAGGTTCGATCGTTGTGTGAGTAGCGCTAAAAACCTAAACTTCGCGCGGCGCGTCTCCGAAGCCGCCCCTTAATATAAACCTTTACCAAACACGTAATTGCGATGAAAATGTAAAAAAATATTCTGTTTGCTATTTATATCAACAATTAATTTTAAGCAGTCTACCTGTTCGTTTGTTTTAATGACTTACATTTTTAGCTATTACTTAATAATTATTCTAAATTATATCCAGATGTGATTTCATACTATCCACTTATAGTCGTTTGACTCGGTGTCCTACAAGACAGAAGAAGGAGTTATACCATGATAGATCGACCTCGCCCTAGTCATTTGTAACTCATACTTATTCAAATCCTTCTTCTTTACATTTTGTACGAGAAACAGTTTAATAATAATACCTAATCGGCTCTCGGTTGAACTTTGGGTCAAGCAAGCGTTTATATCGCTATTCGCAAACCATCATAATAATTGTCATTTGTTAAAATCGTAATTGTGTTTAAACCGTACAAGATGGAATCAAATTAAGTCAAACAAACCAAACAGTTTGTAATCTTGATAACTTTGAGGTCGAATAGCCGAAAGGGACAGGCAGTGTTTGGTCGGGTTGACAAATAGATGATTTGGGACGGTCAAAGGTAGTGGCGATTGAGTAAAATGAAAAGTGTCTCTCACTTTTGTTGTCGGTACAAAAAGATAAAATCACACAATACTCTAAAATGGAACTTTGTATCTTAGGTAGAATACATATAATACATACATAGGTATAACAAAGTTTGAGAGTCATTCAGAAAACTGTGTATAACCATAGTGACACGTTGTCAGCCTGTTGCTAAAAATTGCAATACTTATCAACCAATTTAATTATAGGTACATTTAAACATACTTTAAACGAGTTTCAAATGAAACTTACTCTGTCATGGAATTGACAGCTTTTAAACCACGCAACAGATTTAGAAGCGGATTAAAAGAAATTGAGTGATTTAAAATGAGTTTAATGACCTCCATGTACAGTCTTATTTCCAAGGAAAAACGATCTGCAGGTATAACCTCTAGGCAGACCGCTAGTACCTTACAAGCCTCAATGCGGTCGTCATAAAAAAGTTTTTACAGCATACGTTGAGGTTTCCAAATCGTTTCATTTTCACACCTCAACCAAAATGTGCGTATCAACTTTTACAGTAATATGGGTCTCATATGGGGAGGTACAAGGAATGTAAGCATGGTTTTTAGAGAAAGTATTTGCTACTAGGTACAGCTTACCTATTTTATTTTCAGAATTGTCACTAAGCAGGCTGCAGCTGTCTTTAAGTACCTACTTAAACAGCAGTCAGATACGTCAGTGGAAGTAAAATTAATTTAATTAAAAATATCAACAGCGGCTGCTCTCATGACACGAAAATTGGTGTCACATGCCAAAATCTATATCAGTTGCATACCGTTAGTCAGCAAACTTCCAAAAAAGAAATATTGCTCTCACGGTTTGGCAGTAAAAGTATTTTCGGAATAGCGGCATAAAGGACTACCAACACTCCGACAATGACTTACCCACCTGTAACGCAAGTGGACATTGTCCGCTACCGGTATTTTTGGTCGCACACAAAAGACTACAACACAATGTCATATAAAGATAAGGTAAGTGGAGCATTGTGGGCGCTATAGGCATCTTATTTTGCTCTTATGTGGAATTAATCACCGTGAAAGTAGGTTAACCTTGTAGGTTGTATCAGTTACGGAATTTTAAATAGCGAGGGATATCACTGCCTACTTGCGGGTAAAATATTAAAATGTTACATTTAATTCTACGAAATCATCGTCAATTCACAAATATCATTTCTACGGAAATAATGTAAGATGTCACATTTAAATAATTTAACATCCACTATCTACTGTTATATGACAAAACACGTATCACATATGGGTAAATAAAATTTTATATTTTTCTGTTTTTTTTTTGTATGCAAGCAATAAAGTGTTAATCTACCTACCTATCCACTTTTATTTGGCTCAAACCAAAGTAAAATTAACACTGTCCCTACAAAATAACAATGCACAACACTTAAACAGCAGATTCTCGCAAATTGAAAACTGTTGTTACGTTCCGTCCACAATATTACCCGGATAGGCGAATCGCCGGACCGGTTTACCGGTTCGACCGCATTCTAGCAAAACCGGTAATGGATAAAAAACAATTAGCGGTTGATGGACAAACCGTGTCGCCAAAATATGATTGTTGACCGATCTGTTGATTATGAATACCGCTTTAGTAAAGTTGTGGAGAAAGAGTGGCTTTTTATTCGAATGTCCGAAATGTATTAAATATTAATACGTATATGATTGTACAAATAGCTACTTTTTAAACATAAAAAAATACCCTAGTTCAAGCAGCTGGACTGCTCCAAAATAATTTTCACTGCGGCAATGCGAATATAAATTATATTCAATTCAGTAAAGTGTTGATGATGATCTCTCCGGCCAATTTTCGGCCATAGCGACGACTTCTACTTCTATTCAAGTTGGCCTGATTGGCCACCCGTAGGTGGCCCTCTCTCTCTCTTTTCGTGTGGGACACCGAGTCGTTCAACGACCCGAAGAACCCAGGTTGCATAGTTTTATGAAGTTCGCCATTGTTCGGTATATTATATAGTTAACGTATGCTTAATTTTTTAAGTTCCAAAGTACCAAAATAGAACATATTAGTCAAATCCGACACAAAACTTGTTTATCCATATTTCCCACAAAAAATGTAGCTTCCTTTCTCACAAACTATTGTAGAAAAATAGCTATTTTTAAAATGTGATAATCAATTTTGGGCCCACTCCGAATTTGTCGAATTGCGAAAACGGTATTGTATGAAATTCTTTTTAAAACTAAAAATTATGATTGATTTTTTTATCACATTCTTGCAAATATCATCTTTATACGAAACGGGAATCGCAAATTCAAAATTAAAAGTTATTTTTCTATGTTATGAAATGTGGCAAGCTTTATTTTGCAGCAAAATGCTATCAAAACTGATATTTAGGTTATGTTGTATTTTGCGTTATTTTATCAGTTTCCCGTTGCATAATTTAAAAGTCGTTATACCAGCATAATATAGGTAGCACAAGGAATATGTATTACGGGTTTCATGATCATACATTTTGATTTACGAGGCATTTGTGAGGGGCCTAAGCTTGTATGGCAAATTGATTATATCCTTTACGTAAAAACGCATCTTAAAAGGAAAGTATTACTTTACTTGTGATAGAAGCGTGGGTGTAAGTACACTCGCCATGGAAATATAAAACCATATTTTTGAATATTTTAGCGTGGTAGGAAAAAAATTCAAACTTTTTAGGTAAATGAAAAATACACGAAATTTATAAGAGACAAAGCATTTTATTTGCTTTACCAGTTTTTTTTTTCTTTTAGGTGAGACAGCCACTCGCTGCATTCACCGTAGCAATTCGTAGACATTTGCTACGAAAGTGCTACAAACGTTGGTTTTCTATCTAGACAATCAGTTTTAAGGTACGAATAATGAACGTTTCTTGTTGTCACTAAGCTGTATCATGCTTTTGTATCTAAACTTATTCTTCTAGTTGTTGATGTTGGCAGCCCTGCTGCAGTTAAGATTTGATTTTTTTTGGTTAGAGTGAAGCGTCTTAACTTTTAATAAACGATCAAATAGTATTTAGTGGTTCTAAGAACACGAAATAACCAGTCGGTAACATTACTTATTAGACCTAATGTAAGGAAATGTAATGCAAATAACAAAGTAGGGTAGTTTAATACGTGTTGCATGCTAATTTTGCTGTCGGATGCTAATTTTGCTGTTGCATACTGAAATTTGCTGTTACAAGTGAAATTAGCTAAATATTAGCGACATTGTTTGCCACCTATCAGAATCATTATGTTTTGAGTGGCAGAGTTACACTCATGCCCTGGCGGAACCGCTAGATAGGTAAACATTAATTTACATTTATGACTTTTTTAGTGTATATGTAAAAATATTAATACATCGCTTTAGACGACTTTTGTAGTTTTTGCTGCTATACATATTTTCAAGTAATTTTTGTATACAGGGTGTAAAAAAATCAACTACAAATATTTGAAGAGGTGAACCAGCCCATGAAACTGAACTACTTTCCAAAAAAAAAAATTTGGACCCCCATACCAGCTGACTGAGTCAACTTGTATGGAAGGTCAAAAATTCCTACCATGTACCATTCCAACCTATGTTCCTTTGGGAAAGTTGTTCAGTTTCATAGGCTGATTCACCCCCCTAAATATTTGCAGTTAATTTTTTACACCTTATATTTTTATAATTATTAATTATTTTGGCGTTCTTGCTAAAATCAAGGTAGTATCATTCAAAATAATAGATACACCTTTTATTTATATTATATTACAGTAAAAAGGAAATAAAGTTATTTCTAAACAGTAATCAGAAACACACTTACCGGGCATGCACACTGAAGCGACTTTTGTCGACAACATATCGGAAGTCCCTTTCACACATGTGGAAAACAACGAGAGATACGTATGTCGCCAAGCAACAAAGCTGCCTGTGTAATCGGAGTCTTAGACATTCTGTTTATATTCTGACCCCTTGTCCCTTTGTCTTGTCAATAGTTAATGAATTGTGGACACGGATGTTATGTTATTGACTCCCAATGGATGTGCTCATGTGTGAAATAGCTTTAACAGTATGTTGTATGTTTGTAAAATGAGGGTAAATATTAGACGGATAATACACGCACGTACCGCACGATTATATGGTACTTTGCTTGATCAGTTTTTAAGTGACAGCAGATAATGAAATCCTGCAAAAATACGCAAGGAAATACCCCATTTCAGAAGGCTGACGCATCAATGTTCAGCTGTCATTTGACTACAAATTTTCAATTTTATTGGTGTAAATAATGAATAACCCTTTATTCACTAAATCTACCATGTATATGTATTTGTTTTTTTTATTAGGGACTGGTTTAAAACATCATTAACAGGAAAACAACTAACTACTACTGAATAGATTTTGATGAAAAAAGAAATAAGGACTAAAACACTGGGAGAAAACAAAATAAAACAATATATACGTAACAATCCCAACCAAACAAGAAAACTAATCAACTACTAACAATTACTATACAAGGATAATTCTTTTACCCCAAACCAAATACACTATTCAAATAGGCTTATACTAAATCGAGTGAGGCTCCGTCTGACGCGTACAAATGAACGCAGAAGCAATACTTCCGGCCGATATTGGCCGATTTCCCGCCAATGAACTGTGAACCACTGGGAGCTATAACCTAGGAGGTAGTGCCCAAATTTCATAGTTATTTTGTTATATCAGTGAACACTATTAGGGTGAATCTTTGAGAGGTCAAAATTTGCGGTCACACGTTAATTGTTTCAAAGTTATAAGACTTACAGAGTTTAACTAATTTTCATATGAAAGAATGTTTAATTGGCTATCTGGAAAGTTAAATTCCATCCACAATATATAAAATATATTTAACTAAAACTTGATTTGAAACCTGAATTCGGCGTTCTTCGCGTGTCACACTTAGCCGTTCCAAAATTCAAACACGTGTAGAATTTTATATAACTGGACATGATGGAATATTTTACCTATTATCCTTATATAATGTAGATTTGTAATAAATTATAAATAGTACAATATTTAACTGTGTTCACCGATGAAACTGTCGTTTTATGTTGGTCACACGTTTTTGTGTTTTCTGAACGCGTGGCCTTAAACGACTCGTATGTTGCAACTAAGAGAACTATTAGCAAGGTCTTGTTTCCTCCTTCTGCCAGGAACTCTTCGTCATCCCAGGAGAGGAAACAGGTGGCTCCTTGGCACTCCCAAAATAAAATAGGAGGTTTTCAGTTTTCGGGTCATATTTTTATACTTGCGTCAGGTCCTTTTCCTGGGCATGTTTTCTAAGTGAAAGAGTTATTACAAAGAAATTATTCTTTGAACATAATGTCACATATTTCATTGAGATTTAAGATTTGTTTACAAATTTTGATCATATTTAATGGTTTACGAATAAGTCACAAAAAACATAAAATTCGGTCCTTTGACTGGCGCCATTTGACTGGCATTTTCTCCAGTCAATGGACATTTCTTACCAGTCAAAGGACACATGTTATTTAATTGATTGGTTTTGTACTCTTTGTGCATACTTTCGTGTTTTGTGGCGTATCTACAGAGATGAATAGCACCACCCCATGTCAGCCCAGTTTCTGTGGATATTGCTGGTCGTGGATATTAAGGTATATTCACCCTTGACAACTGGTCAGATGGAGTCAGCATTGGAGGTCTCAAAATATCAAACTTACGGTACGCCGATGACACCACTTTGTTCGCGACGAGTTCACAAAACATGGAAACTCTGTTATGCAAAATGGAAAGTATGAGCCTTGAATTCGGACTTAAGATCAACCGTAACAAGACCAAGATGATGATAATAGACCATCTCAATGATAACCAGCCAGGTGTCAAGAAAATTGCTAATTGCGATGTTGTAAAATCATATGTCTACTTGGGAGCATTAATAACGAATAATGGCGGATGTGTTGATGAGATCAAACGACGCATGGCTATTGCAAGATCAGCCATGGACAAACTCAAGAGGATATGGAAAAGCCGAAACATCACAAAAGCCACAAAAATTCGACTTGTCAGGGCGCTAGTGCTTCCCATATTCCTTTACGCGGCTGAGACGTGGACTTTGAGAGAGACTGAGAAGAAGAAGATAGACGCCCTGGAAATGTGGTGCTGGAGAAGAATGCTTGGAGTGTCATGGACAGAATTCCGAACCAACGAATCCATCCTCCAGGAACTCGGCGTCAGGCAGCGTCTATCATCTATAGTACAGGCTCGAATCCTCACTTTCTTCGACCATGTGTCTCGTCGTGACAATGTCTCTGTGGAACGCCTTGTGGTGCAGGGAAGAGTGGAAGGCACAAGACCGCGAGGAAGATCACCTATGCGCTGGACCGACCAAGTAAAAGCTGCAATTAATGTACCTCTTTATGAGTGCACAAGAAAAGCGGCAGTGCGAGAAGAGTGGCGACGGATAGTGAAGCGTGCCACCAACCCTCAACCGACGACCACGACCACTCTGTCAAGAGTGTAACGCCTTAGAAGAAGAAGAAGGATATTAAGGGTTTCTAGGAGGCGAGCAGCACCGTTTGCCGTGTTGATAGTCTGAGTCACTCATCAATTCTCATGTGTTTAGTTAGTTGCTTAGGCTGGCTGCGTTATGTCTTAGGCTGATTGAATTGTCTCTCAGGGAGCATGTGTCATCTTTTAAGCTGACATCGTCGTATCTCAGCCTGGCTGTGTCGTGTTTCAGGCTCATTGCATCGTCTTTCAGACTGACTACGCTGTGTCTCCGGTTTATTGTGTCATGTCTCAGGCTGCCTAGTGTTGTCTTGGACTGGCTGCATCATATCTTAATCTGATTACATCGCCTCTTAGGCTGACCACGTCGTATCTTTAGATTAGACTGACTGCGTCGTGTCTCAGGCTCATTGCGTCATGTCTCAGGCTGACCGCGCTATGTCTCGGGCTGATTGCATCGTCTCTTAAGCTGTATGTGTCGTCTTTTAAGCTGGCTTCGTCGTGTCTCAGGCTGGCCGCGTCGTGTCTTAGGCTGATTGCATCGTCTCTCAGACTGACTACGTCGTGTCTCAGACAGCCTAGTAGTCACTTGGGCTGGCTTAATTTTGGTGCTCGTTGTACCTACTAATGTATGGTTTTTACCTATGTAGAGCTGCACAACTTTAGTCAAATCATCATAGTTACAGAATTACACGTGTGCTTGCTAGCAAGACGTTTCTACATGTATAACTGACTGACCATACACTGCATTATTACGATGAAATTTCTGCATTTGATTGCTCTAGTTTTGCACAAAGCCTACAGCCATTATACGCTTCATTGTGTTTCAGATGTCTCCTTCATGTCTCAGGCTGGCTAATAAATTCTTGTCTCAGGCTAGCCTCGTTATGTCTCACTGACTGCGCTGTGTCACAGGATGCCTAGTAGTCACTCAAAATGGCTGCTTCTTATCACAAGCGCACTTTATTGTGTTTCAGGCTGGCTGCATCGTTTCTCAAGCTGTCCGCATCTTACCTCAGGCTGGCCGCGTCGTGTCTCAGACTGAGCGCGTCGTATCTCAGGCTGACCGTGTCATGACTCATTCAGACTGACTGCGTTGCATTACAGGTACAGGCCACTCGGGCTGGCGTCTTGTCTCAGACTGATGGCTTCGTGGCTGTGGCTGTCTGCGTGATTTCTAAGGCTGTCCACATCGTGTCTCGGGCTGGCCGTGTCATGTAGCAGGCTAGCCGTGTCATATCTCAGGATGATTACATCGTCTCTCTGGCTCACTGCTTTGCCTTTCAGGCTGAATATTGGTCTCTTAGGCTGGCTGCGCCATATCTCAAGCTGGCTCGTCATGTTTCAGGTAGCCTCGTGGTGTCTCTGTTGTGTGCCTGATTGGCAGCGGCGTCTTTTATTTCAATTCTAGTTAGTTAAAAGCAAATTTTAAGAGTTTCAGCTCATTTTGTCCCTTGACTGGCGCAAAATGTCCCGTTGACTGGCACCTCAAATTTCAAAATTGAATTTTGACGAAACGTGTGGTTCGATTTAAGTGATTTTTCACTAATAACTTCGAATTAAGGTCTTAATAATTATGCAATATTAAAATAACCATAAAACGAAAATAAAAAATTCGCCAGTCAATGGACCCGAAGAACGGTTTTCAAATATTGACCCATTAAACAAACTAAAAAAAATAACTTACTAATTTCAAAACTATCCGCGTTTAAAACAGATTTATTAGGTCAAAATCTGACAGTTGAGAATGGTTTAGGATTTATGAACCGTTGAAGTTGAAAATATAATGTAAAAGGTAAAATGTTTGTTAAACAAAAGCTACTTATATGAAAAAACACGTAGGTATGTTACTAAAACCGTGCCAGACTGCGATGAAGTTGCAAAATTACTTTATTTTTCACCTACATTTTGGCAACTCACTGCTCCTAAATAAAGCGAGACTTCAACCTTGATAATACCAAATAAATTAAAAAAAAACATTTTCTTTTAATCAATATTTGGTTAAACGCATAGGTATGTTAAACGCATTTTTCACTAAACACAAAAAAAATGTTCGACACATGTTTAAAGCCTAAATATGTTTTTAAATTTTGGCTTAGCACTCCCGTTAAGACTACCGAGCCCTCTGTGAGCCACTTTAATTCATGACATCCCATCCGCCAGATTTTCACCGAGGTATTCCTGACCCAGAATCTGAAAATATTATTTATTTTCGTCCCAAACGGAATGTTTCAGAATTTTGGCACTACCGCTTAGCCTATCACCGGGCCGTCTGTGAGCCACTTAATTTCCTTACATCCCACCCGCCGGTAACGACTTATCCGGTACTAATTTGCAAGACTGATGCCGATCAATCCAGCCGGTCGGTCGAGGTGAGATTCTTGGTTGAGTGGAGCATTGATGCAGTTGTGTTAGCACTGAAGCATTTCAGACACCATGAAACTATTGATTGGCAAAATGGTCCAAACAAATACCTTTTGATCTAGATTCAAAAAAACACAACGTCCATTTGAGCAGTATTTTGGCGCAGCGCTATACGTTGCGTTTGAAAAATACGATTTTCCACCTTATTTTTAAACAATTACGGTTTACGTGGAACGATTTTTCAGACAAAACGCTGCGTTGACGTAAGCGTTTGTCAAACATTTTGACATTAACCGTATTTATATGAGAATACGGTCTAAATTCGTATTTTCCCATCGCATGTGTTACGCGCCGCAAAAATAACGTTAAGGCGGATGTTATGCGTTATGTGTGTAAAATGCCTAAACTACACTATGAAATTAAGAATCTTTAAATAATACGATGAAATGTTTTCATGAAATAAATTATCAATTTGTTGGTATTAAAAAAAACACGTAATCAATTAGCTGAATCGATTCTTGGTTGAATGAGCCTAAAGCATGCCTCTGAATTGTACGAATATACGAAAATAAGTTCTGGTTAATTAACTAAATTTAAATGCGTGAACTGACAGAGTTAACGCCCATTTTAATTAGATATTACATTTATTTCACCGTGTTTTGCACTTATATCGATTGTAATACCTTGTGTTGGTTATTTCCATCCAACGTATTTAATTAAACGAGAACGAAAACTGCCGCATTGTAAATACTAAATAAACTAGATACTAAATTAGTATACAAATATAATAGAGGAACAAAGTCGCAAGTAAGTATAAATATTTTTTGAGAACTGACGCATTCATTCATGGGTATTAGGTAAAAGGTAAATATAACAAACAAAAATAAACGACATGATAAGGTCAATTGAGATATAAATTCTCTTAACTTACCTTAAATTAGTGCTGTCACTTTCCGTCAAATAGGTTTAGAAGAGGACAGGAGATAGCTAAGTCCTTTCATGTTTTAATTATGACATTATGTAATAGTGGCGTGTGTAGCTCTAATTATACGGCTGAAGGGTATAATAAAATTTCCTTTGGCACGATTAATCTTTAGGTTACTGAGATGGATTTTCGAAGTGGGGCCACCTGGATTTTTGCTGCAGGTGGGGGGAGGGGGGGTTTAAAAGTTCAGTTTTAATATTTTCTTTGTGCGATTTAGTTTATAGTCATGTTTGGTATCATTTTCGATTAAATCACATGTCAAAAAGTCAATTCCGGGATAAAATTTGGGTCATTACATATTAAAATTCATTTTTTTATCTAAATGAAAAACAAGAATAGGTGATCAGAAGATAGTAACATATCAGCGCACAGATAACCTAGGAACTTGAATTTTTGCGCAAAGGATGTCAACATAGTGCGAAAGAACTTTATGAAATAATTTTCATAAAAACTCATCCCTAAAGGGGGTAAAACAGGAGATGAAAGTTTCTAGGTAACTTTTTATTCCTTTGATAAATGTCGCTGAAATTTTGTACAATTATTATACATCGCAAGCTATGAAATACATGTATTTTATTTTATTGTAATTCGCCCCCTAAATGGGTAAAATAGAGGTTGACATTTTGTATGAAACCCTAAAGAAACTGGACTATAATACTTAAAAAAAATACTACAAAAATTGAGGCGGCCCCACTTCTTAAATGGCTCCATGCCTCATAAGGACTAATCCTTCAGAAAGGAAATCTTATTATTAGCATCAGCCGTATTTTGCGATTTTCACCAGTGTACACACCCAACTATAATTATGACAACGGGTTCTTCGCAACTTCTAATAAATTTAGGTTAGTTAAGAGATATTCTTTCTCGAATTGACATCTTATAAGACGATAAAGTCTCTGCGACTTTATTTTTTAAGTAAAAAATATTAAAAAAATATCTTTGTTTAAGGTCGTATGAATTTTTAAGCAAAATTTCCGCAAGTATCAATATAATTGAGGTTGATGATAATTAACTTGAGCCTGTCAATTAAAAATTAACTTTGCATGAATATTGACGTTAATTTATGTTAAGGTGCAAATTTCATAATTTAACAGGGCTCTTGTTAATTGCACATCAATTTTGTCTCATTAATGTTGTAATTTTGGAACCAGTTTTCTTAAAAAATGGTAATGATTTTAAATAATTTATTAAAAGAAACCACATAAAAGAAAGCAATTTACTTTTATTACACCATGAAAAACTGCAAAATTGAGTGTAATTTTAAATTAAAAGAGAACTTATAATCGATACAAAAAACCTGTATTGGTTGCAGGATATAACAATTTATAGAAAAATCAATTCAGTGTTTATGCAAAATATTCAAAAACATCTATTTTGACAAAGCGTTTACCTTATCTACAGTAAAGAGCAGGAATCATACGAGATCTATCAAATTGATAGTCTGCGTGCATTGTAAAATAAAATGATATATTTACATCAAAATATGGTTACTGAGTATGTAGGCTTATATCCAAATGTTATTTCCTCACTGTATCCCATCGAC
Organism: Phthorimaea operculella; assembly: GCA_024500475.1. Lineage (NCBI taxonomy): Eukaryota > Metazoa > Arthropoda > Insecta > Lepidoptera > Gelechiidae > Phthorimaea > Phthorimaea operculella. The sequence goes on along the minus strand of JANFCV010000019.1, from coordinate 2,164,771 downwards.
ACTATTCAATTTACGCTTCAAATTTACCGAGAGTCAATTTATTTCGACTTCGTATTCGGCGTGAAATAAGAAAATTGTAACATTTGTGTCGACAGGGCGGATAAAAAAACTTTCCATTCCATTGAATGAAAATATATCATGAAATTGAAAAAATAAATAGAAAGTATGTAAAGCTGCTAAAATAAAAAACCAAACATTTATAGTGAAATTCTTCATTATCTCACACAATCCTACATTTCACAACCGTACTTGAGTTTCGATCTTTTAGTGTGCAATCAAAATATTTGTATCAATTTATTAATCTTTTATTACTGTTTAATATTCATTAATAAATTGATGCAGTGACAAATAACTATAGTTTATAGACGTTTTTATCTTTCTTCGAGGTTAATCTGATACGAACAACACAACTTAATTTTGTTTTCCCATGTTGCCACCAGAAAAAGCTACGAAAACGCTACGAAAAAGTGATTTAATAAATATTCAAATAAAGGCAAGGGCACACTAACCTAAGCCTTCCTTGCCATGAAGCACACGCGCGACGGTCCCTTCAGAAAACTTTATGGGGACATAAAAACCCGCAAATAAGTGAACCGGGCCGCGTTCGCTCGTTAAACTCGAAAAATAGACTATTTTTCCGTGTAAATTATTTACAGTGTGTTATTATCGTGTTTTTTTGCGGCTTTTGATGAAGATTTTTTGGGAGTAATGGAGCGTGCCTGATATGGGAACCCGGTTTTTGTTGACGTAGTAAAGTGCTACGGCGTAGCAACTGCTACGAGCTCTAAAACCACTGGTTGTTTGATCAAGATATTTGCGTTTAAGACCCAATTTTTAAATTCTTCTATCAGAATCCTAAAGCAAATTCAAAATGATTTACGTGTACGTACGCTAGCTTATGAGCAAATAGATGTGAAAAAATTGATCTAGACAGAAACATGTAAGCGAATTTCAACAACTAATTTTTGCTTCCGAATCCTGTTTTTTCCTTCAAAAAATCCAAGTCCCATATATTCCTTCGCAAATTTTTCAACGACCCTCAACTGCCATAGATTAAAAATAGACTATAGATCGCGAGCACTCGAAAAGCCAATCAGGGCCGTGACTGCGCTCAATAGTGTGGACCAAAGTGCTCTCAGTGCAGACGGAGCCGCTTGTTTTAGACCCAATCAGAACTTCTAAATTTCAAATATCGAATGAACGGGAATTTTTCTGACGGCTTCTGCTACTTGAACATTGAGAGGGCGGTCTACAAAAACTTTGTTGTGGAAAACACATATACCTATGTCAATCACTGCAGTTTTTCTTTGCTCCTGTCTTAAGCAATGATTTTCACAGGATACACACATTCGCGCGCCTGAAAACTTGAAATTACTATACAAATATTATTGCATAACTATTCCTTATATTTTTGGTGATAATTTAGTAAAACTTTATCACTGTCGAAAATGTAAAAAAAACTCGAATAATAGTAAAATTAAATGAATTTTATTCAATAAAAATACACCACAACTTTATTCCTTTACTCACTAACATTGTATCACCAAAGCACAAAATAATCTTTATTATTTATCAAAAATCCAAAAATCGCCTATAACTTTCTAAGCAAAGTTAGACTGAATATTTACAATATCCTTGGCATTAATATTCCTCATTTTGTCGTGGAAGATGGCCGTTATCCCGAACACAATAAAGCTCTCGCTGACTAAACAACTTAAGGGCTGATAAGACCAAGTATCCTCGACTCTCATATTTGATACTTTGGCCCCCAAAGCTTAGAGAAAAAAGAGCTGCGCCAAGTTCGATCTCACTTTTTGCGAGAATCAGGGACTGTGTAAAACAAGTGACTAGCAGGCCAAGACGTGTAAGTTACCATGTTTTTATCGACTGTGATTCGCGATTGTGAACCATTACGATTAAATATTGTAATGGTTTCTCACACTACGATACAGGTTAGAGGGGGCTGCTAAGGGCTAATGCATGTTGAAAAAACTAACTCGAGTCTCACTATGATTTTCTTATAAGTTTATGCCAAAATGTATGTAGGCTACTCATAAGGTTTTTGAATAAATATTTTTGTATCTTTTTTGTTTCTGAGACTTTGAATAGAGTTCATAAGAATGCGTTGTACGAAAAAACAAGCAGTTTTTAGAGAAATTTCTAGCTGTGAAATTCTCACTTTATTTTCCAACCTTATAATCCAATTGATATACTCGTGGCTGCATAGTCAGTTTGCATAACGATTCCTCGTGAATAATTCGTCACTTATCTTACTAATAGATAGATACCTATATCATAGGTAGGTGTGCAAATTTGGCATAAATAATTCAAAGTGACCTGAGATTAATATCAACGATGGAAAGACTGTGCAGTTTACGTCAGTCAATTAAACAATACATTCTGATAATTACATGGTACGAATTTCAGACCTACACAGTAATAGTGCGAAGACAAACTTAAAATTTGTATGGCTCGTTTTGAGTCTCTTATGAAATAAAACACTTTGCTTAAATTGTTGTTCGTGTTAGCTGTATAAAATGGCCAGACGCATCTACTCTAAATAATTGTGTAGAATTTATTACTTTGCGCAATGGAACGTACAAACTCACAGTCAGACTTTGTAATTCTGCAAAATGCACCGTGCAATGCGGATGCGTTTGCCGACGTAAATATATTTTTATAAATATTTTTTGTATCAGCGCAGCTCAAACTGTGCCTGTTGTGGATCAAGATGAGTGAAGTTTTCTTGACCAACGACCTGCTGTCGTACCTGCGTAATAGTCTAGACCTGGGCAGGGAGGATATAAGCATCATCATCCAGAACTGTGCGACTTTTTACACCGTCAGCGAGATATGTAAGGCGAAAGCGCAGCTATGCGAGGCGCTCAACATTAGCGCCAAGTGTGTGCCCCACAGAACAGGGGACGAAAAGGGAAAGAAGAGCCTTCAGGACATCATCAAAATCCTGAAGGAGATAGACCGGGATAGCCTGCCGAAGTTCAGCGCATCCGAGCCACCGTGGAGCACACCTGACACGCTCGACCAGAATGTTGATGTCGCCAGGATGCAGAAGGACATCGCAACCCTGCAGGCGAGCCTGGAAGACTTTAAACAAAAATTTGAAGTCTCACAAAATACAATTGCTGAATTACGTGCCGAAGTAGTTTCGTTGCGAAATACAGTTATTGGGTCGAATGTGACTTCAAATTTTGTTGACAACGTACGACGTGATGTACCTGCTGCCGGTGAATCATATGCATCGGCGGCAAGCGCTCCGTCAGCAGATTCGCCCAAACACGGATCACCTCGTGTTGCCAAGCGAACCGACCAGCCTGCGCGTGCGCCCCCCGCCGCCGCCGCCGCGCCGCTCGACCCGCCCCGCCTCGCCGCACCGCAGCCGCCGCCTGCGCTTGGTGTGGCTGCTGACAAAGCTAAACGTCAGCCAGCGCCGCGCCGGAACATCGCAAATCGGCAAGCTCACCCGCCCTCTGTCCCGGCGGCGAATAAAACGAAAAAGGCTCGGTCAACAACTGACGAGCCTCCCCGCAACAAGCGCTCTGACCAGGTAGACGCGGAGGGGTTTACTTTGGTCCAAAAGAAGCGCAGCAAGCGGCAACGCACGAACAAGTGCGGTATCGCGCCTGTGGAGCCCAACCAACCTCTGCGAGCCGCTACGCCGAGGACATCACTATATGTCTCCCGTCTGCACGCATCTACTACCAAGCAGGACGTGTTGGACTACATCTTCGCGAGACATAAAGCTGGTGTCTTCAAGGACTCACCAAGACTTGGCGTGTTTGTGGAGGCGTTGGAGTCGCGGTATGTGGTGGGTTTTAACTCATACATGCTTCGGGTCCCGACTGCCCACTTGGACGTCTTCACCTCGCCAGAGTTTTGGCCGAAGGGCGTTGTATTCCGACGGTTTCGAGGAAGAGTACGGAATGCAGCACCCAAATTATCTTAGTTTTAGTTTATTGTATTTTTTATGGTGTATTTAAGTTTATTTTAAGTGTATAGTAGTATTTTATTTTCCTATTATATTTTATTTAGAATAGTTATGTTCGCTACCTATTTACCCTATGATACAAGAATATTTTTATATTTTTAGTTTAGGAAATGGTTAGCAACATAATTGTTTTTGTATAATTTTACCTATTTGTAAGTATGTTTATTGATAATAAAGAATTTGAATTTGAATTTGAATTTGTAATAATGTTCCAAAGTGGTGATGGAGTATGATAATGTAGAGAGAATTAAGCGAGTTACTGAATAATAAATTATTTGTCTGGAATAAAAGCTATTCATTTTGTTTAGTGGACAGAATTCGCAGCGAAATGTATCATTACTACATTTAATTTAAAAGTGCACTCTATAATTATATGTAATATAAACTGGTACCGTGTGATGCCAGTTGAAAATAGCATCACCTCGCGGATGTAAAAAGACAAATAATAGATTCGAAATCTTTTTGTTCATTCTAATTTTAGATTACAAACTACAAACCACCAATTTAACACTATTAGCTGAAAAACTGAAACTACTGTAATACCCATTCAAAAATAGTCTCTAAAATTTGTATAGCGTAATGGTAACGACTATTGGCGTATAACAACTTCTCAGACATATTCAGATGAAATTGACAGCTACACTTATTTAAACAAGTTTTTATGTATTTAAAAACTATTCAGAGTTATTATTCGACAAAATCCAAGAAAAATTGCAAGTATGTCATATTTCTACAAATTGAAATAGATTTTACGACGAGTTAGATTTCATAGTCATACTCCATAGTAATTGGGTAGACAATACATAGTTGTTAGTAACGAATATCATATTGACATATGTTGAATCATGGTTGAAACACATAATAGGTATGATGTTACTCAATTAGATAGGTACATCGTAAATTAGAAGCCGGATTTGATTCAATGAATAGATACAATCGCAATTAAAAGGGATTAATAGCACTGGTTATTTGTTTGATTTTGGTTCATAATATGGCTGCGTACAATTAGAGGCAAAAATAATATCGAATATGACGTAAAATATTTGACCCGCAATGTTTCTAATCCTAAAATCCAATCTTCTTTTTGACATAGCACGGATAAGATAAAATAAGATTTGTTGATATAGGACGATGAAACGTAGGTCATTTTAAAGATATGAATATGTAGGTATGCGTAGAAAGGTTGCACAAGGTATTTGACAGAGTTTTGACATGAGTAATTCAAAATAGAGATCTTAGTAAGAAAAAACAGTCTCCTTATTAATATGTGCATTAATAAGGAGGCTGTTTTTGCGTAGCTATAGCCCGTGGTTACGGACACAAATAATAAGAATATGATGTGTGTTTGAAGTTTTTTAATCATTTACTAACATTAATAAGGCTCTCTTCTTTGAGAAATAATTAACCAAGGATGCATTTGATAATTATAGGCCTTCTCACTGACGACGGCTTTTGATGTAACAAGAGAAACAAACAGACACCAAAAAGACAAGGAAATGAAAACCTGATAATGATTCCCACATTTTATGCAAAGGTCAATAAGAGAGGAGACCAAATTCAAGTAAAGTAATGAGATATCTCGAGATCGCTTTGATAACTTTTTTCATTATCCATTGCGATATTAAAAACGTACAAAGAAAAAACAAAAAACATAATTTCTCTTGAGGAAAGTCTGAAGGCCTTGTTTACATTATACGAGTGAGCGTGAGCGAGTTTCGGATGCGGCAGTTCCATATATTTTAAGGAATGTTTCTATCCGGATCATACGGATTAAAAAAATAAAAGATTTCTATGATGCAGAAAAAGAAAATTTTAACATCTCTGCTTTTCTATACTTTTTTGATACCTATTGGCTTTTGCCAACAAGCAATTTAGCCAGTGTCAAGTGAGATAGGCTAATTACGACATCTGTGCGCATTTCTATAATTAAATTTATTGCGCCTTTTATTGTTATCTGCTTGTATATTGGTTTTTACCACATAAAACTTCTTTTAAAGTTAAGCAGATCTGCGAGTTATTAGATTTTATGTGAACTAATTGTATAAATCGGAAGAGAATAGTAGAATAAAACAACATGTTGTACGACTTCCTTAATTCGCTTCAAACTGAAATAGATTATCAAATTGAACTGTTTAAGTGTATTGTTAAGACCAACCTACTTATACTTTGGAATAACCAAACAATTGCTTGTGTCGAAACACAACTATAATTCAGATTCGGGTTTATTTTACGTATTGTAAATTAAGTTTCAGATACTATCCGAAATACCACAACATATACTATAAACAGGGGCTGAAGCATAGGCTGAAGTCTGCTTATTGAGAATCATTTCAAATGTGTGTCGAAGTCAGTTAAATAATTTACATAATTTTGAATTCTGTTAACAATTTTTAGTACAGAAAATTACAGTTAAGTGTCGCTAGCATTACTACTACAAAAAAAAACTTGGGACCCAAGATGTGTTTTGAGTTTTGACGCTTTGACTGACCTCACATCCGCTTCCGCTACAGCTTATGAGTGTCGCTGTCCAGAAGGAGCAAGTTTTTAATTTCAAACTTGGAACTTGATTACGAAGGTCTGTTTTGACGAGTTGTTTTCATTCGTAACAAGTGCTCAGATTCCAAACCTTATTGGTATTGTAAATATTGACACAATGTCAAGCTGTTTGTTTTCTTTGGGAAGTGTTTTAATTTCGTTCGTTTCGAAATTGGAAACAGCTTCATTGTTTTGTTTGTGTTTACGTTTGTTGCCATTGGGAGCTATACCTATCAATTTCCTTTGGCGCAGTGATGAAAGAAGCATTTGGCGTATAAATTGTTAAAAGAAAGATGTGTGGGTAATTGTCATTCGCAGCTTTAAATTCTACCTACAGAAAAAGATTTTTGCACATAATCTAAAAATACTTCTTTTTGTAATTTGATATAGGTATTAAATAAAAATAAGAATTGGAAACTCATTAAAATGTTTTAATTTAAGCTTCAATTTTCTGTAAATCAGCATCACGTGTTGTATGACGCGATTTTTTATGTTTATTTTTTAAGTTGTAATACCACCACTGAATTGTAAGTACCTATCAAGAAATTTTACGAATCAAATACTTGTTCAAAAGTATAAAATTAATGATAGTATTATTGGTCATTTTAATTTTACGCTCATGTGATATGTTGCGATGTCACATTAATATAAAATAAAACTGTCACTTTATATCAAATTGCTGTCATTTCCATATCGACGCTTGAAAGGCAAAATTATCTAAGCGACATCAGAGTAACTTTACAGGAGAGCAGTTTAAAGTTTGGATTTTCAGAAAAAAAATCGTATAAATTTTTGTGATAGTCCTAGAAGCCTAGTTTTTACATATTTGTTTAGTTATTTGTTTACCTAAATTTTAGTATACATATCAATAAAGAATAATGCCTAGTTTTAGAGTTAGTGTCGCTTAGTCAAAAATTACCTAAAAATAAAAACAGGCAAATTTGACTAACCGACAAGCTGGGAATGACAAAGGTAAGGTAAAATTTTCATAAACACCTTTTTTAAGAATTTACGACAGAGTAAAAGTTGCCTAACTAACTTCAAAAATACTTTGAATTTGAGGCATAACTACTTAGGTTACAATTTTATACTAAATTCTTCCCGGCAATTTGACTTAAATAACATTTGTTACAGACAATTTACCTAATTATTTAATTCAAGTGTTATATCAATAACAATAAAAATCAACACTAAGGTACACAGAGGCCTATTTCAACTAGGATCATCATCACATTAGCCTATAGCAGTCCACTGCTGGATGTAGGCCTCCCCCAGGGTACGCCACAAGGCACGATCATCCGTATTCGCCATCCATTTTCTACCAGTCGGTGTTTTTCATCGCCATCGATCCATCTGGCCCGTGGGCGCCCAAAGCTATGCTTGCTGAGGCTTGGCCTACACTCGAAAACCCGATTACAACATCGTCTGTCGTTTCTACGGCAAATATGATCAACCTACTGGACATTTAGAAGATAATCTCTTTCCGGGCCTTAGCCATTAGCGCGATCTCTAACATAGATTTTTTCGTCGGTCTCTGAGTGATACATAGCCGGTGGGACAATTTATTTATCAGATTTCACGTCTCGTCTCCGTTAGTCATCTCATCACCGTACATTATAAGACACTCCGATTGAACATCTTGGTCTAAAGGCATGGTGACAAAGGTGGCTCCAGAATAAGACGCAACTTCCAAAATGCTACCCAGCACAGCTTCACTCTTCTGGTGATTTCAGCCTCGAAATTGTATCTTCCTAACTGCAATATTTGCCCAAGGTATTCATACTTCTGGACAACTTCAAGGTCTACATACGTCCTACACCTACCACGGATATTGGCTCAGGAACGACTTCATGTTCATTCAAAATTATCTTGCTCTTGACCAAGGTCATCCTGTATTCAACATGCTTCGAGACCGTATATAAACAGACATATGCATATCCTGAAGCAATTTGGCCATTATGACTATGGCGTCGGCAAAGCGGAGATACATAAAATATTCGCCGTTGACTTTGATACCCAACCCATCACACTGTCAGGTTTTTAAAGACATCCCATGGCATTTTGGTGAAAAGTTTTAAGGATAAAACGTCATCCTGTTTTACATCTCGGTGTAATAGTATGGACCTTGTTTTGTGGTTTTGTACTTGAGCCATTCGACTAGGCACGGCTGCAAGAACACCAGAACAGCCCAGGTTTCTCTCGAGTCAAAAGCTTTCTCGTGGGCTACAAAAGCCATACGCAACGGTTGGTTGAACTCTTCTGACTTCTGTATTTTAGAATGTGGTCTATTTGTACTAAAGCCTTTACGATACCCTGCCCTTCCCAGTGGTTGTAAGGCGTCAAATCTTAGTCGTTTTATTACGATTTCGAGAAAAGTCTATAAGACGTAGCTCAGTAGTGTAATCATCATCATCATTAACTATTCAGGGTTGTCCCATTTGCTATTACGAAGATCAAATCCAGGTTTTTCACTAGCCATTAGCCATTCCTACAAAAACCTAGGTTTCGTCTGCCCAATCCGAAATCCCATTACTATTTCCAAGCCACAGTCATAAGCTTTTTTCGAGAGTCGCTTTGAATAGTCTGGCATCAATATTTGACGGTTTCTAGCTACTGGAACAGACCGGGTCTTGTAAAGGCACTGTGGACCACATTCATGCTGTACGGAAGGTTTTACAGAAATCAGAATAGTATGACCAACCGCTTTATGTGGCTTTTGTGGACTATAAGCAAGCCTTCGACTTCATCGAAACCTGGGCTGTTCTTGAGTTTTTGCTACGACGCCAAGTCGACTATCGATACCCGCACTCCACAGATACTGAGAAGCCTGTAATTAATAGCAACGATATGCGTTCCAGTATATAGCCATTCAAAGTAACTAAAAGTATAAGGCATTACTTTGCGGAAGTCCGTCTTGTTGAAAGTGAGAGAAATATGTTTTGTTTCTTCCGCACTTATGAGTGAACCACACTCGCGACCGCAACTTACAAGCGACGCACTTCTCCAACACCACAACCACCGTTTTACACTCTACAGGTATACTTCCACGGAGTATCCTCAGGAGATCATCGACAGTCACGTTTCGAGGACCGACTAATAAGTAAATGCCCCTGTCAATTAAGTTGCGGTCGTACGTGTGGTTTACTCAGCAGCATAATTTGCCATCATAAGCGCGGAAAAAGCTGAACATATTTCTATCACTTTTAACAAGGGCCATTCAACTACTGCGAGGTGTAAAACAGGGTGACGTTATATCGCCTAAACATTTCACCAATGCGCTTGAAGACCTTAGCATGGAATGAAATGGACAATTTCGTCAACAGTGAATACCTCACAATCTCCGCTTTGCCACCTACATGGGCATGATCACCAGAGACGAACATAAAATCGCGGCAGGTCCTGTCAAAGGTGTTCAGTTTAAATACGGCCTCGAGGCGTGATGGACTTGGGATGAATTTGAAAAGACCACGGTCCAGCTCAATAGCAGATCTCCGTCGAAGGTGTAGTAGACCTTGAAATTGTCCAAAAGTATGAATACCTTGGGCAAAAATTGTACTTAGATATAGATATCATTGAGGCTGAAATCTCCAGAACAGTGCGGCTGGACTAGGTAGCATTTGGGAAGACGTATCTTGTTCTGGAGTCACCCGCAATAAGGTGATTGGTCAGTGCATCTTACCGCTCATGATGAATTATGGAGCATAACATCTGAGAGTAAAACTGGGACGCTGGTTACATGTCATTCAGAGAGGGGATGCTATGCTAGGGATCTCGCTAATATGTCGAGGTTAATGCGGAACGATTATTCGAAGACCAAAGTAATGGACAAACTGGAAATAGAAGTGTAGCAAGCTGAAGGGTCAGTGGTCTGGCCACATCTGTCGTAAAAGCGATTGACGACGGAGTAAGCGGGTCCTCGAGTGGACGCTACGCCCAGAAAGAGCAATGACTTGAACAGAGCAGCTGGTAAGGACTGGATGGTAAACGCAAGGATTTTACCTTGTGGTGTACCCTAGTGAGGCCCACGTTTAGCAGTGGACTGTTATTATAGGGAAATGTGATGATGACCACAGAAGTAGGTAACGAGCTAAGAAACTAAATGAAGCGAATGAACAAAATGTATTTACATTCTGATTTATTTGTAAATTCTACTGTAAGTTTTTGGACTTGTTACATGAAAAGTGCATTCGTCATATTTGGTGACATCGTAATCGAAGCACGCGCGTGCATCCCAAGCGACGCTCTGCCATGCACTGAACTATCTAAGTAACTTAAACTCTAGATTCACTGTTTGCACAAGCGACTGTTCGCGCGTCATCCGTAGGAGTAACCAACATTTTTATGTAAACTACTTTAAATAAAAATATTCCAAGCGCCTGTACGTGATGCTACCATAGGTTCTAACCGAAATTGGATAATCGTATTTGGTCAAGTAAAATTTGTCTAAATAAGAAAATAACCTTTGAAAACGGCGGGTAAAAATTGACTAAGCGACAATCAGATTTATTTTCAAGACAGGTAATATATACTAAACCAACTGAATAAAGAAAAATTATAACAGGCATTTTTAACTAAACGCCAAGCACGCAGGAAAACGGGTATGCAAAAATTACTAAAGTGATGAAAAAACGAGATCTTTGTAAGGAAAAAAATAGCTATGCGCCTTACACTGTGTTGTCAGATTGAGGCAAAATTGACTAAGTGGAGAAAATACTGTACGAAGAGAACGGTAAAATTTGACCAAATTCAAATTTAGCATTATTTAATTTCGATAACCACCAAATTTTCAAAAATGGTCGAAAATCGTGTCGGTTAGTCAACCGAAAAAAGTGAATTTTCGCGAATTTCAAAATGTCTAAGCGACAAAAAAGTCATCGTAGAGAGACGTGAGTAGGACCAAACGACGCAGAAAAATCAGGCGATTCCAACAATGTATATAACTCAATTTGGCCAAAAATGTCGCTTAGATAATTTTGCCTTTCAAGCGTCGATATTAATGTATCTGCGCTGCGATCTGTACTCATATTATTATGCAGTCTGACAAATATTGTCGAAAGGCGAGTTATGCCTACGCATTCAGAATATTTGTTGGTAGAAAGAAAGTTTGTGTAGTCGCATTCAAAATCATACTGTCATGACACTATGATTGCGAATGGACTTTAATTAATATTATTATTCTTAGGTAGAGTAAACCAACATTTCTGTGCTCATTGCTTACCCAGCAAATGTGCTACAGAATTTTTTGCTTTTTTGCGTAGCGGCGGCGGCGTGGCGTAGACTAGATACAACTCGTAGGGGAATGTGTGAGTGCTAGATACAACTCCAGACGTACAGGGATGTGAGTGTGTGGGTGGGAAATGAGCTAATGCTGTTTAAAGTAAAATGAGATTGTGCTAGGAGAGACACGTTCTGGAGAAAATACTATAGTATTTAGAGGTAGGTCACGTGTCTAGCCCAAAAATATACCACAAAAATATGATTTACTTAGTTCAGTTATATATCAACAGTGCTCAGGCATTTGAAAATAATGTGCCTAATATATTCATCAGCAGATTAAGCAAGTACCTATTAAGTATGCAGGTTCATCTCTTTTTCCTTATCTTCATGTAATACATCGAGTCGTTGGACGACTGGTGTCAAAATTTAGTAGGAAAATTAACATTAGACACAGATTTTATGATAGTACCCAAATTATGTAAGTAGTAAGTATGTTAATATGTACTTCTATGGCCTGCGGGCAGTAAACGCGTTAAAAATGAGAATGCTACGTACTTTTTTTAGGGCAGATGCGATGTATTTAACATTTTATGATAGCGTAGAGCCAAGAGTTAATTAAAATATCTATGAAGCATTCTTTTATGTTTTGCTGCTTCATAATTGTCATGTTTTTCGTGAAAATTCTTAAGTACCTATATGAATAGTTTTGAGTAAAAAATCCTTTCGGGATTCTTGAGTGGCCTCACTTTATCAAATACCTTAATCATAGTGTGCAAGTTTTTTGATAGATTCTATTGAGTGTTTTAGTTACATCAAGGTTCGTCAGGTCTTTCGTCGACTCAATGCCCCACACGAAAGAAGTCTTTTAGTCCATGCTACTAGTAGTATTTCTCATCGCTCGCCAATCCACATGCCAAGCGTGGTGAGTATGGCGATACCCCCCGAAAGGGGGAGGGCCTATGTCCAGCAGTGGCTTGTCATGGTTGTATTAGTAGTCATCATCATCATCATCATCAGCCCACATCTACCCACTGCAGGGTATAGGCCTCCTCTCCAATTCGCCACTCCTCACGGTATTAGTAGTAAATGTATCTAAATACTTACAATGTAGCGCAGAGGGGGCACATAGCCGAGAGCGCACGAGTGTCTGCCCGCGCCTCGGCTGCGCCGCCGCGCTACCGCATGGCGGCCGTCGCGCGCCGCACGCCCGCACCGTGCCCGCACCCGCGACCGCGCGTCCGCCCGCGCGGCCAGCACGACCGGCCCCACCACCACGACCCGCTAGCTCGCCACGTGCGCAAACAGACCACGAATCGCCACGCCGAACAGTCCGACTGTCAACAATTAACCACTTTTATCACACAAATGAAAACGGGATAGAAACTGCGGCAGAAAGCTGAAACGCGAAGCCGCTGACATGACACTCGCACGTTAATAATGTATGGAAACCTCGTCCGGGCGCGTTCGCACAATGTCGCATTGCAGGAGAACGTAATGTTTCACTTTCGGACCGAATGTGTAAAGCATTTGCGGGGATTACGCGACGCGGGACGGCGAATGTCGCGGCCGGCGGCTCCGCACCAGGCGAGGTACTCACATTAGCATGCCAGCGCCGGGCGGTCGGTATCAACTAGCGTTAACGTAAACAATCGGACACACGATCATGTTGCGGATGGCGGTCGCATGCCGGTCGGGCGCGGCTGGCTCGGGCCGGCGCCCGCTAGAGCATCGGCCCCGGGGGCTCGACGCAGGGCCCACGCCACCGCACTATGCGGCTGCAGCTGCTAAATGAGCGGCTTAGGTGTGCGCGGGGCGGAAGTGTCGGCGACGACACGCGCGTTCTTGCCACTGCAAGCCGCCACTGAGGCGGGGCGGCCCGGGCTGTGCCCCGCGCCCCGCGCGCCCCCGCCGCCAAGCCCCGCGCCCCGCGCCCCGCCACGTGCCGCGCGGCCGCGCTCGCAGCCTCTCTCGCGCCCAAAGGGTTGTCGGCGAACGAAAATTGCTACTCTCCTCTTTTTACCGTGACGACAATTGGCCGTGCTTTAGTCTCCTTTGAGCCTACCGCGTCTTTGAGCTCGCTAAAATTTGTGTCTTGTTTTTGGTTGAGAAAGCATTTTTATTGTGCGAGCTGAAGCCCACTTGTCTGTTTTATCGCTCTACATTTTTCAGTCATATCATTTCTCAAAATTTTTGGGGTAAGAACGCCATGAGAGTAGAGAATTGAGGTCGGGGTGGTTATGTAACGCCGTGCGGGTGCCATGTCTGTTCCGCAGTCGCAGAGCGCCTGTCGGAAAACCCCTAACGCAGCCCTTAAATTTCCAGCGTAGCCGGCGAGGTTTGCCGAGGTTCGCCGAAGTTTGCCGAGCGGCTTGCCGAGCGCGGCCGAGCGCGCGCGACGCCGGCCGCGGCGCCGCCCAGTCGATAAGGCCGTCTCTACTCGCCGAACAAAGACACTAACCTATAATAATTACATTTAATTAAGGATAACTGGAGCGGCAACGGCCGGTCTCTCACATGAACTTCAGCCGCTTGCCGTTTTAGCAGATTTTTCAGTTGTTAGGTTATGCGTAGGCTTTAATGTTAAAGTGATACGCTGGCATGGAAATGTGAGCCAATTTAAATTTCAGATTTGAAGCGTTTCAAAATTGGTGTGTGTCGTTTTGCTCTTTTCGGTGTAGGTTTTATTTTTTCCCGGGAAGTTGGTAAACTGGCTCTGACGGGCTAACGCATGGGCTGACGGGTAATATATCCGCTGTAAGCCCCGAGGCTCTAGGTAGTGGGTACCAACTAATATTTGTGGCACTAGCGTGTAGTATCGTCCGCAAAAGTAACGCGCGGAGAGATAAAAAATAAGGTATCCAACAATTTGGATACAGAGTTACACATTTTTTGTTTTAATAACATCTTAATAATTATTTTGTCTCAGATATGAGTAGCTACGTAAATATAATTTTTATTTTACGTCAAAGATATATTACTTACCGATTTGCTCATTTTTACAATTGAACAGCAAATTAAAGGAAGGAAGGTTTGTGTTAACGAATTAAAGCCAAACTGAAATAAAACATTTTTTTTTGTATATTTGAATAATTTAACAGTATAATTTTAACCAACTATTTTTTTCTCTTGTACATTAAACCTATAGTTGCTTTAAGAAAATAAATTATCGATGTAAACTATTTCCAAAGGTATCATGTTTGTCAGTATGTAGAGGGTAAAACCACATATTGACAGAATTGGGTCGTCTTCAAACAAACTTTGCAATTAAATCTACTCGATGCTTAGCTATTGGTAACAAGTAATTAAACATTGTTGGTAATTCGTAGCAGTTTGCTACGCCGTAGTAAATGCCTACGGGAAACTTTCTACACGTTCATGTTAGTTTAAGATGATTATTAACATTGCCGTGTGGTGCCGGCTTAGAATAGCATCACTCCAATTCCTTTCCTGTGATTGTCGTAGGAAGTGACTAACGAATTTGAATAATGATGTGTATTGTAACTTTAAACGACAGGCAGACGATCTGTCACTATCGTGATACACAGTTTTCTGAATGACTCTCAAACTTTTGTCAGACATGGTAAAATAGCCGTTTTTTACAGCCGTTTACGCACTACAGTTTTGCCAGTTAGCAAGCAAATGGTTACTTGTGACAGCCGTATGTTTTGTCTCATACATCATAATTCTTTGATCAGACAATAAAAGTGGTCAAGCATAAAAAATAACAAACCTTTTTTTAAATGGTTTAATAGCAATAAGCAGACCCACGACTGATCGTCATTATGTTATTGGTGCCCCGCGTGTCTCACGTTTGTAGCTTTGTTTCTTCTGTTTTGTAAATTTTATATGAAGTCGTTTTGTCGCACATCTCACGACTCTAACGAGTGTTTGTTTGACAGGTGCTATCTTACGACTCACGCCGTAAGTCTACTGTGTAGAACTTTCCTAAGATGGAAATGTGTATTTTCATGACCACTGAGCTAATTTTAAAAATATTACCATAAATGTGGAGGATTCCTTTAGAAGCCTCAGAAAATAGAATCACACGGACGGGTCAAATTTAAATAAATCGATTTGCCGACCCTAAGTCCCCAAAGAAATAATAATTTGGAGTCGAGCCCTTCTTCGATGTCAATTTCATTCGCAATTAAGCCTGTATAAGCCAACGAATAATAGGGCACTCCATTCGTAATATTTTATTGTAATTTAATATTGTCTTGAGAACAAAATTAACATTCCAAGAAATATAAACAATCGACTGATTGAGTCTTACAGCGACTCGAGTTTAGTGGATTTTTTTACAAAGCAATTTTATTCGTTAAGGGCGTCTAATCATTTCGGTTTTCATATTTGCTACAGCTTATCAACTTAACTATTTAAGAGACCTACATATTATTTTGGTTCTTTATACATTTAATTGTGATTTCTATAAATCTGTATGTAAAACCAAAAAAAAACAACTAGTCATGCTAAAGATTTGAAATGCTACATCTGGTTTTGAAACTCTTATGGAATTATTCACCTACCCATTTAAAGGGTCAAATTACACTGATTTTTTATACAAATACTAATAAGAACCAGTACAAGTTGATCCCATAAATGAGTGCTTGAAGCAATATGTTGGCGACAGTTCCTCCAAAAGCGGAAGAAAAAAGCCGGCCAAGAGCGTGTCAGACACGCCCACAGATAGGGTTTCGTAGTCAACGTTTAAATATCAGGTTTTTCAGCATTACAAACTTAATTTGTTGCTGGTTTGTTAGCAGCAGTATGATGACCAACCGCAAATAGAAAAACTCATTTTTTTCTGAAACCTTTAAGAGTACAATATCCGTTATAATTTTCATTGTACCTTCAGATTGTAAGCTATCTTCCATATTTATTTCAAATTTTTAGCTTTTATACTTTAGAAGTTACAGCTGGAACAAATTATGGGTCAAAAACGCCCTTTTCAAAAGTAAATAACTCGCAACAGAAACATTTTAGTGACTTTGTTTCAAAGAAACTTTACTTTAGTTTTAAAAGACCTATTCAACGATATCCTACTCAATATTACAGAAAAAAAAATTTTTTTTGCCCCCCTTTCACTTGTATAGGAGGGGGTCCAAAAAACATTTAAAATAATTTTTTCTTAACATTTATATATTTGGGTTAACACGATCTATCTTCTCACCAAATTTCGATAGCTCTAAAACTGACGAAGATATGAGGGCGCGGCATACAGACAGACAGACAGACAGACAGACAGACAGACAGACAGACAGACAGACAGACAGACAGACAGACAGACAGACAGACATGACGAAACTATAAGGGTTTCTAGTAGACTACGAAACCCTAAAAATGCCATCACATATTTTAAAATGAAAATAATTCACTTTGACAGCATAATAGTTTGAAAGCCTTTCAAAGGCTCGTCAACGTATTCGGTTAAAGGTTGTCAATACGACAATGTCACTTCGCGAGTTACACCGTTTGTGCCCGACAAGGAACTATGCTAAAAGCAGTATGACAGGATCCAATCTGTGAGAATGCCAGTTAGAGCTGTGGTGGCCAGCTATTGAAGAATATATAGGACAACAGTCTCAGTGGTCTGCGGTGGGAGCTTTTGAATTGATTTTCGGAATGGTCTTAGTGAATTTCACATACACTGAACGATTTTTCGGTGTGTGACTACCTTTGACAGTCGCAGCGGTAGGTAACGTGTGCCAATCTGTGTGATGTCCATTGTCCAATGTTTGAAAAACTAGGAGATGCTGAATGATGTACGATTTGCGCCGCATCTTTTTTATTACTAACTACGCGATTTATAATATTAAACTCAACGTTCCAGCTACAGTGTGATTTTGATTGTGAGTGTCGTTTAATCACTGTCACTTGTATGTATTTCGTGAAGCAGCAGTATAAGAACAATCAAGATGAATTTTGTGATCAATGGATTTCATACAACTGTATGTGTAATGTAATGTTTGTAATGTGCAGTTATTATAAGTACCTACAGTTGTAATACAGCCCAACATCTACTTCAGGTTAATAAAACAGTATAAGCAATGTTTATTTTAGTTTATGGTTTGCTGCAAAAGTTTATAATGGTTACCCTACAACAAACTCGTTAACTGTTAGCTTGAACTGGGTTGACGCTGACAAGATTTGGCCACTACCATATTCACTACCACATGCTATGTATATTTTAAGCTGTAAAGTGTATAATCAAATTCATAAAATGTGTACACACTAAACGTATAGAGAAACTTTGACAGTAGATCATAAGCAAATTAACCTGCGCACTTAGGGCGAGTATCACAGAAACCGTACATTTGTGCGATATTTTTGCGCAGCGCTATTGTATGCGAAAATGCATTTTTTCACCGTATTGTCTATTGCACATTTGCCGTGTGATGCCGGCCTAGAATAGCATCACCCCAATTCTACCCGTGGGTGACGTAAAAAGCGACTAAGGGATAATTATCCAAGGAATGGGCAGCAGCGTTCCCTGTGAATTAAACATCTTGCACTGCGCTCGCCAATCCGCCTGCCAAGCGTGGTGAGTATGGCAATACCCCCCAATACGGGGGAGGCCTATGTCCAGCAGTGGACTATTGTGGCTGTAAAGGTTAAGGTCTATTGCACAACGCTGCGTCGATGAATGTCAGTTTTTGTATTAAAATAATGTAAGAAAGCATGCGTTAGGTACATGAAAGCTAGATACAGACCGCTTTTGAGGGGAGGCTTATTCAACAGTGGACGTCCTATGCTAATTTCATGATAATGATGCGTTACGCAGCGTAAAAAAACGTTAACGTTACACGTTTTTCTTGTCTAAGAGATCAACTTTAAACAATTTTTTGTTATAATATAACTGGTTGGTAAACCTGTATACATTGATCCCACAAATGGGAAGGTTGATGTGTTGTGAACAAAGTTTATAAGTAGGTGTTATACCCATATAAACACACCCTTAACCCGTTCGAAGTACGCAGTGCGTCAACAGTTTTGCCACGTCTAACAAAATGTTGCGATTTGTGAATAAAGGGTTACACACAAGATAGCTTTAGCAGTCTTTGACTTACATTTTTGATAGATGATCTTAAGGGAATACCTGATTGATGGCTGTTTTCCTTTTCATAAAAAAATATTTCTTGTTTTTTCCCAAATAATGCATGTAGAGCTATATATTTTTTGAATAAATTAAAGCCTTCTTAAGGTGGTTCGTTACGTCATACAAACGAAAAACTGCACTTCAGTCGGGTTACACATGAGCTGTAGAGTTTCTTTTTAAAGAAACTTTATTCTGAATGATGAAGGCACACGTAAATTTGTCGCAAAACTACTTATAGTTAAAAGATAATCAGTATTTTCTGCACAATAAAATTAAACGTATTTATTGCTTTTCGTAAAGTGGCGACTCGCTTTTTACGGGGAAATCTAATGATTTAAAAATTCTTTTTAGTGTTTTGCGACAATCTTATATACCCATGGGACTCCCCATCAAGTTTTTTAAACCGACTCTTGTCTCCTTTACATACATAACTCCATTGAACTTTTGTATGGAAAACGGAACGCCTTAACACATGCCCCTTTTTATTAAGTTTTTCGTGAAAAAGGTTTTCATGCCTATTTTAACTGCCTTTAAAAAAAATTAACGCTCAGCCAAGGAAAAAGGGAACAACGTTTGTATGAAAACTTGGCTCTCGGGATTCCTCGAAATGTATCAAAACCTAGTACCTTTAAATGAATTGTAAATATGCATCACCCACCCAAACAAAAAAAAAGGCTACCTGAAAAAATTGCTACCCTAGCAATAAGGCGGCTTGTGATATTTTAGTTTGTTTCTTGTTCAATAAAGCATATTTGTATTGTATTATACTGTACCACACTAATCTATGCATGCATGCATGCTAAACATGATTCAGCATATTCCCACTGATAGAACTGATTGGGCCTAACATAAAACTGTCACCTCGATGGCCAGGGATTCAGACGTGCCTATCTCGGATATCTAGGCATGAAGTTTGAGATGATCTGGTTTCGTGATAGGGTTGCTGGATTTGAAATTATCATGGTCTTCAAAACTGCATGCGGTTTCAAATTCTAACTATCGTAAGGTCACTTCCTTACCTGAAAAGCTGAATCAAAGCAAAACAGCTGCCTACTTATGTTGTAAAAATACTTTTCGCCTCTCGTTCTCTCTTATCTACTTCAGTGTAAAAACTGAACTAAACTATATTCATTATCATGGTCTGCATCTCATTTGAAATATGGATATGACTAAAGTCAGTTATCTTCTGTCTGTTCTGTAATAAAAAAAATAGTGTTCTTGTAATAATATAAAATATTTGATTTTAATGCATTTTCGGAATGATTTGCTTATTTGCAGTAATAATATAATAATAATATATCATTTATTTCAGATTATAAATCCATAGTATTTGTTAGTAACACTTAATTCTAATTGTTAGTAAAAAATTAAATTAAATTAAAATACTCTAAAACTATTTTGAGGCTCGTGATCTTGACCCTGGAACTGTATGTGTCGTGATCCAGTGCCTCAAAATAGGTCCATCTGTCCGCTCAGCTATGGTAAGTAGGAGGCTGTTGGCGCTGCCCCGCACTCGAGTCATCAGGGAGGCAACTCGCTTACGCATAATGGCATGGAAACCATCTACTCCCCACTCCGCGAACATTCCTGATGCGCTGCAGAAGCGTGGCAGCCCCAACAACGACCTAAACGCATTATTGTAAAGGACACGCAGGGCGCTCAGCGCTTTTTGAGTATAGTCAATCCAAAGGCTGCAGGTGTAAAAAGATTGGCAGTAGGCCCTAAAAAGTGTTACTTTGACTACGTCTGAGCATTTTTCAAACCTTCGGATCAACATATTACTCCGCACTGCCAGCGCCCTGCGTTCCCTCTCAATGTCCTTGTCATCGCCCAGTGATGCGGTTACCCAGTGCCCCAGGTATTTAAACTCTGTAACCATCTTAAGAGGAGTTCCTTTTAGAGTGACTGGTGGTGTATTCTGGTAGCATTTCGAACCCGCCTTGAACACTAGCAACTCGCTCTTTTTCTCATTATACCTGAGGCCGTGGGCCTCCGCATACTGCTCACATATTTTGAGAAGTTTTCTCAGGCCAGCAATCGAAGGGCTCAGCAACACCATTGTCGTCAGCGTAGCTAATGTTATTTATAAATTTACCGTCTATGGAACAGCCTACCATGGCGCTGCTCAGCTCCTCGATTAGCTGATTCACATATAAGCTGAAGAGCCGAGGCGAGGTTAACCCCCCCTGCCTCACCCCGCACTCCAGCCCATACGGATCAGAAAGTGAACCTAATAATAATAATAAAAGGTTACGTTAAAATTTGGTGCAAAATGCTACGACGTAGTATCCGTGTTAAAAATTAAAACATACTCAATCAAGAGGTTCAGATTCATGCATAATATTAAACAACATAAATATAAGGAAGAAAAACACTTAGGAATCGGAATTTTAAATTTTAAACATTTTGAGTGAAACATCTTTGATGTCATTGAATACAATTCACTTGGACAAGTCAGCAGGTATGTTTCGATATAGCGTTTAAAACCAGAATCTAATTTAGTTGCCAGTGACAGAGCAGCCCTACGTGCCTACACTCTATTCGATTTGTGAAATCAATTCGTCTCGCTTGCAGCCGGTAACCTAATATTTCCATTACCGGTAGGTACTAGTCGGTTTTTTCCGACGCAGGTGACGGCAGATGAAATGTTTTGTACCTAGACGATTTTGTGGGCACATCACCAAGGATTTATTAATTTCGTATGCAGGTTTATTTATCCCATATTTATCCTGAAAAATATGATTCAAACAAATAGAAATATTTAAGAAAACAATTGTCATAATTGTATCGTGACTATGGAGCATGTCTTGATATGCTTAAAATATTGAAGTGAGCAAAAAGAAAATCATGGTGAAAATCCCATTCCAAACGCTGATTTAAGTATTGTTAACAACCTAAGAAATAATGGGCTTTTTACGCATGTCAATAATCACGATGATCACATAAGGACTTGGCTAGAAGTTCCTACATAAAAAACACAGAGTCGCCAGAAACGAAATGTACCTACAGCTGACATTGCTGGCGACTTTTTTTGGTCATGTCCTTTGTGTTGTAATAGTCTTACTTACCTTTTGTACAGGCAGAAAAAAATAATTCATGTAAGCAAAATACATGGAAGTAGCGAATCTGATTAGGCTCTGGTTAAATCTATCTACAGCAATCTACCCGTATTTTATACTCTATATTTTGGCACTACAAGAATCTGTTATCATTGTTGTTACGAGCCGTCTATGGTACACAAGAACTATTAAATCAGAGAAAATGTACACGAACGACGACACAACTGGACAAATTATTATCAACTCTCAAAAACTGTAGGTACATTGTTAAGTAGAGTGAAGTAATTTTCCACTTCACAATAAAACGAAGGAACTAAGTGTATTTTACGAAGAAACAGCGAAACTTCCAGTCAAATAAGTTATTCGCCTGAGTAAGTTATCAAGTTATCGCGTTCAAACTTAACATTTTAAGAAACGTGTTCGTTCTCAGTTTTGTTTGAGTTCGTCACGAGTTTTTATTCTTTATGAACTCCTAAGGCCAATCATACATTAGGTGTTCGTCTCCACCAAATGTTGATAAGCTATTTTGTTAAGTGCTTTGGGCCTTAGGAGGATATTAAACTAGGTAGAATTATAACAAATAGGGGCAGATGCGCTGTCACCAGACCGATGTGGTCTGTAGTGGCTGCGATTTTGGAACTTTCTGATCTGATTTTATCATAGAAATTGCAAAGGCACACGGCACCGCATTTCCGTGAGGCTGTCACAGGATGACATTTTGTCACTGCACTTTTCAACTGTGAAAAACTGCAATTAGCTAGTAGTACATGCATATAAGTACCAAATCGTATCTCACGATTACCTATTGATTGTATTTTATAAACCTAAATAAATTTGTGATTTAGGCATTATTTGCGGCAAATACATGCAGCTTTATGCTTTACTTTGATTATTTGTCCTAAAACTGTCAAAAAACTGTGGTTTATGAAATAAAAATTATACAGATACTCAGTGATGCAACGTTTTTTTTATAACTCGTATAGTATCTGTAACAGGCTTTTATAAAACTTTATCCACATTTTCCCCGCGGCTATTTTCAGAAAAGTAATAAATATAATTGCATTGGACTCTCCGAGCCGGCAATTGGGCAGCAAAAGGCAGTCCAATCCGATTTTGTACTTTAATAGTCTGAGAGCGCAATGCTCAGATTATTGAGGAGTAGGTTCATTAAATCTCAGGTCACGAAGTGCTATTGTATGCAGTTAAAAATCAAAGTTGAGTCATATCCAGATTTTTAAGACAGAGACAGAAGAAACACCAATCCTTTGCAGCAGGTCTCTAGACTACACAATCTTTTGACGATACAATTATTAGACAACATTTCGTTAGCGAACTCTTTGATATAAGTGAAAGCTATATTTCGCGAGAGCTAAGTATTGACTTTGATTTGAAATTATCAGAGAATTGTATTGCGCAGGCGCCAGATCGTATGGCTGCTGCCAGAAAAACTCAGGAAAAACATAAGCACAGTAGGTGCAAGAAAAGCTTATACTAGTTCTTTGGAGCTGGCTCCTAGGCTACACAGTCTTATAAAGCGAGATTTGGTTAGCAAACTCTGTGATATAATAGGGAGCGATATTTCACTAGAGTGTCACTTTGCTTTGAATTATCTAAGAATTGAATTGAACAGACACCAGATCGTATACCTAGCCGACAAAAAAAAACACAGAAAAATATAGCTACAGTAGTAGGTGGGAGAAAAGCCTAAACCAGTCCTTTGCAGCTGACTCCTAGACTACACAATCTTATGAAACGATATTTCGTTAACAAACTCGTTGATATAATGGGAAGCGATATTTCACGAGAGCTAAGTATTGAGTATGGGCTATTTTATTATTGAGTATGGGTTATTTTATTATTGTTATTGAATTTGAGCGATGGGGCGACGAAGGCTATCGATTTTCTGACAAAG
Source organism: Phthorimaea operculella (assembly GCA_024500475.1). Classification (NCBI taxonomy): domain Eukaryota; kingdom Metazoa; phylum Arthropoda; class Insecta; order Lepidoptera; family Gelechiidae; genus Phthorimaea; species Phthorimaea operculella. The sequence goes on along the minus strand of JANFCV010000019.1, from coordinate 2,140,946 downwards.
ACTGGGGTAGATTGGATTAGGGAGGATAAGTGTATTTAGGATCCGTATTGTGTTTAGGTCTTTATAGGAAAGTGTAGTATATGTTTGTTTATAGAATGAGATGATGGTTTTGATTGGAACATTGCGGTGGAACGCACGATGTGTTCAATTTGGAATTATTATGTTTCCTGAAATTATACACACACAATACAGTATATGTAGGTATTATTTATTCTGTATTTATTGTGTCCTTAATGTTATTTGTTATTTTCCTCTTCTACTTGCTCTCGCACTGCTCTGTCTTCTATGAATTATCCTCGACCCAAAGGTTGTCTGGAAGAGATCGCTTTAACACGTTCAGTGCGGTACCAGGTCAAAAAGACGTGGTTTATGACTTGCTTAGCGTGCGGCTAAGAAAAGTATAGACTTCTCTGTCGTGCGGAGGGCATAACTTTAGATTTGATCGTTGTGGGAAGGAGACAAATATATATTTATGATGTGTTACTAAAGTAGAGATCGAAGAAGTGGTCAGCATATAACTAGGTTTTTTAGACCTGGTTCCGCACTGAAGAATTAAAATGTAAATGCAGTGCGGCACCAGGTATAATACGCCTGGTTTCTCCGAGCACCTGGTGCCGCACCACGCACGAGCTTCGCGTGGCCAGTGTTGTGATAGTATTCGATAAAATGCATGCGTGATCTTTTTTTGGCCATAAGGCTACGATAAAAAAGATCCCACAAAAAGATCAATTTATAAAAGGTAAAAAAAATAACTGTGTTGGGTGTTATGCAAAATAGAGCCAATCTAACCCGCAAAGAAGTCGTAAAAGTTAAAAAAAATTACGAGATGCGTTGAGTGTGAAAATCAGTACCTACTCTCATGCTTAAATGAAAAATATTAAACTTACTTAATTGCTTTTTTAATAAAACTTACAAAAAGTTATCGATATTTTGATTTCCCAACACTAAAATTTGCGAAAATCTGCCCGTGTGCAGTGCGGTACCAGGTGCAAAAGATCCGGTATTTTGTTTTAGCTACAGCTCTTAAACCAAATTAGCTATTCACGTACGCCTTCAGATTCATATAAATCAATTCATAATCAATGATGTCAAATGATATTTTTTTGCTTTTCATTTTAAATTATGTCAAAAAAAGCATTTAAGTTTTTTTAACGTTACCAGGTTTAACAGACCCCGTACCGCCACAACGGAAAGTTTAGCACCAGGTGAAATACGCCTGGTCCCGCTGTAACGGAAAGTATCCAAAAATTGCCGCCGCTTTGAACGTGTTAAGCGATAAGGCTGCCTTTGCGCATAGTAACGTTGAAATGTTATTTTACTTCGTCTTTTTATTTTTGTGCAATAAAGTGTTTTTACTTACTTATACTTAATTTTACTTGACTGATTATGTACAACATTTTCATGTTACGTACTGTGAATTTAATGGACATGCTGGTTTTGAATGGTATCATCCCCATTTTATCCGTAAGGGTCAGTTCCCACAGAAGGCGACGAGACGAGACGCGACGCGACGATGCAATGTCATTTTCAAGCGGCATCAAGATGCAACGCGCGGCGCCGCTCGATGCATCTTCATGTCGCTTCCGGCCGCTCGGTGCTGCTTGTCAGCTTGTCAAATTCACTTTAGTAGTTCAAGAGCTTGACGTATGTGCAGGTTATGTGATATGATAGCTTTGTATGAGCTTCGATCGGAACGGAACGGAAGACTGTGTTTCTGTTAGAGCCCAAAATTCTTTTATTTTATTTTAATAGGTATATTTTAGTTAACAGCTACATTTACGATACAAAATATTATAGATAACTACTTTTAAAAGCCACTTAGTACAAGCCAATATATGTAGTTTAGTCGTTTTTTGACCTGTGGTTTGCTTGTGAGTCAAATAAATTAAGTATTCTTTAAATTTCTGGGAATAAGCAACAGTTTTCTGTGTGTACAACACCTTGCACTACGCTCGCCAATATTCTTGTTTGCCAGAAAATAGCTCATGTCCAAACAGTGTACTGTTGTGGCTGTTAAGTTTCTAAATTTAAAGTAAAAATGCTGTCAGATAGATAGATAGTGTAGCGTTATCTACATCTTTCTCTTCGTCTAGGACACCGAGACGTCCAACGACTATACATATGATCTCTGGTGCCAGAGTTAACGGCGATGGACTTTTATACGTCCATGTTAACGACCGCCGCGCCGTCTAAGTAACACAGCAACCGGGACCGACGAATTAGCGCATGTTAATTTATCAATTATCATATAATTCATAACATATGAGCCTTTGTACGTGGCGGGCGGAAGAATGACATATGTCCATGAATACATATATCTGAGCCAAATAGTCTCCTTCCAGGCACGAGAGGACAATCAAGTTATTATATATATTCTTTATTGCAATATTAACATAGAAAAAATTACAATAAATTATGTCGCAAAGGCGAGCTTATCTCTAAAGAAGAGATCTCTTCCAGCCAACCCATGTGTCGTAAGAGAATTCATATACTTTGAGTATGTAGGCAATAACAAAAGGGGGGAAAAAGTCTGTTACAAATACTATAAAATACAAATCTACAATATACTTACATAAATAAATATTATAGATATACATAAACATACATAAATAATCAATACATCAAGGTAGTTGAGAAATAAAGTGCTCTTTTACTCTTTTCTTAAACGTGTGTACAGACGGACTTTCTTGAATAGTCTTAGGTAGATTATTCCATAGTTGCACAGCTCTCACGGAGAAGGAGTTGAAAAAGAATTTGGTATTCGCACGAGGACACACCAGCATCTTTGTGATACAGGCGCGCCTAGGGCGGGGATCTGGAGGAAGAAAATGGAAACGGGAGCGGAGGTAGTCAGGAGTGGCAGGATTGTGAAGGATATTATAGAGAGTGGACAGGATGTGCACATCGCGGCGAAGGCGAATTGGAAGCCACTTAAGCTGAGCACAAAATTCGGAAACATGGTCAAACTTACGAAGTCCAAATATGAATCTTATAGCCAGATTTTGTAGTCGCTCAAGCTTATTGAGTAACTCTTCCGTTGCATCCAGATAACAGACATCAGCGTAGTCAAGAATGGGAAGAAGAAGAGATTGTGCAAGCATGATTTTAGTTTTGATAGGAAGAAAGTTTTGGAATCGCTTAAGAGAGTGGAAGGAGTAATGCATGCGTCTGCTCACATCGTTAATATGTGAAAACCAAGATAAGTGGCAATCAAAAATTACACCTAAGTTTTTTGCCTTGTCAGTATAGGGGATGCATGTGCCATCATAATAAACAAGGGGAATATCGGCAGGGTCCAGCCTACTTCTCAGCCTACTACTCCCAATGATTAGAGCTTGTGACTTGCTAGGATTAACGAGGAGGCCAAAGTTTTTTGCCCATGTTTGTACTGCCAATAAATCTCTATTGATTACGTCAATAGCATCAGCTACTTCAAGTAATAAAAAGTGCCTATAAATTTGCAGGTCGTCCGCATACAAGTGGTAGGGAGAAGATAATACACGGGAGATATTATTGATAAAAATCGAAAAAAGCAACGGAGAGAGTACACCTCCTTGTGGGACACCAGCAGTTAAGTTACACCAATCCGATGAAGCATCGTTGGCTTTCACACACTGCTGGCGACCATGAAGGTAAGAATGGAACCAGTCAATCACTGAGGACGAAATGTTAATAGAGCGAAGGGATGCCAAAAGGATATCAAAGTCCACAGAGTTGAATGCACTGCTGAAATCCAAAAGAGTGACAACAGTAAGCTGTGTGTTGTCCATCGCCAGGCGTATATCTTCTGTGACATTCAGCAGTGCACTAACTGTACTGTGTGAAGGACGGAATCCAGATTGGAAAGGACATAACAGGTTGTTGGAAACAAGAAAGGAGTAGAGCTGCTTATGAGCAATACTCTCAAGGACTTTAGAAAGGACGGGCAGGATAGAAATAGGACGGAACTGTGAAAGGGAAGTGGGATTTGAGGTTTTCGGTAGAGGTATAACAAAAGCCCTTTTCCATGCTGTAGGAAAAACATTGACCATCAAAGAGAAATTAATAATGTGAGTGATGATTGGTACAATGTCACTCAACACTGGTATGAGCATATTGAGGCTTATGCTATCCTCACCTACGGCCTTCGTGGAAAAGGAGAGGATACTCTTTTTAACATCATCCTCAGTGACGGACTGAAATTTAAATGGGGAACAGTCAGGTGGAGCAAGATTTAACAAAAATGAAAGAGATTTAGTTTTAGTGGCGTCGTCAAGACTAACTGGTGGAGTTGAAAAGTGTTTGTTCAGTGAATTTAAATCCACAGTACCTGAGGATGTAGCCGTGGCCTTGCCCACACCCAATGACATCAGAAATTTCCATGTCTGAGCTTGTGAGAGACAATCCAATGAGGAGTGAATGTACCGACGTTTAGCGTCTCTACACATCCTGTTACATAAGTTTCTTAATTTTTTGTAGTCAGCCAAATTTGTATCGTTGGGTTCTTTTTTGAGTCGAGTTTTTGCCCTATCCCTCTTGGACATTACTCTACGTATAGTGTCAGTCAGCCAAGGAGCTGGAGCATGTCTGATCCGCACGGGGCGAACAGGCGCATGCACATCAAATATTTTGGTGATGATTGTATTAAACGCTGCAACTTTGGTATCAGCACTATCAGCTGATAGTACTGGCGACCAGTCTATGTTTTTAACGTCCTCTCTTAAACGATCCAAATTGATGTTGCGAAAGTTACGCTGAAGCGTGACTTTATTTTTAAGTTTAGGAGGACGCACTTTATAGGCTAGAAAGATTAGGTCATGGTACGAAAACGGAGCAGTCATTTGCCCATGAGACATAACAGAGTTAGGTTTAGAAGTAATTATAATATCAATGAGAGAAGGTCTAGAGTTTGGAAAGTGATGAGTTGGAGAAAGTGGGAGAATATTCAAGTTAAGAGAAGAAACGATAGAGGTGAGTTTAAGTGCTCTGGCCTTGGAGCTAGGGTCATTCCTCACCAGGCAGGTATTTAAATCGCCCATAACAATGAGGTGATCGTATAATGTGCTGTAGGATTCCATTAAAGATTCAAAAGTACTAAAATAATCAACCTGATCATTATGACTGTATACAACACCCAAAAGTATCTTCTTGTGGTGAAGAATGACCTCTAGAAAGAGGTACTCAAGGGATCCAGAGTATGGAGTAGGTGAAGTACTGACCACAGTCGCTGGGATATCGTTGCGGAGATATATGCCAACTCCACCACCTTTCACACTCTCAGTACCCACACGGTCGTTGCGAAAGAGGTTGTAGCCAGGAAGAGAGCAAGAAGTAGAAGGAAGAGAAGGCTTAAGCCAAGTTTCGGACACAAGGATAGCGTCCACTACACTGGTGCTGAAGGATGCGAGAAGATCAGAATAGTGAGCCAAAAGGCTCTGAGCGTTGATGTGCACTAGGGATAGGAAAGGTGAGTCACGTTTGAAGACAGACTTAAGTTTGTCTCCAAGTGGCTCGGAGTCAGAGAGAGAACAACTACTAAGACTATGAGCACTTTCATAATCATCGGAAGATGAGCAAGAAAAATAATCGTCTTGTATCATATAAATAAATAAATATTATAAATATATATATTTTTTAAATATAACATAATACTAAACAAAATCTAAAAATAATTCTCTTAAAACCCGCATAAGTTGACTGGAAAAAGATAAAAACTAAAAATTACACAGTAAAAATAAAAACAAACTGGTTTTGGGAAACAACTGGGTTCAGTATACAACGTATACAACATGAATTGAACATGAAGTTCATGAAAAACAATATATAAAATAAAATAAACAGGACACATTATCAAAACGCACAAGAATTCAAACATGGAACGGAACGTACAAAAAAAAAAAAAAGAATTTCCGAACGAGGAAGTCGGAGAAATGTCAGTGTGACAGTTATCTGTCATGTGAAAATAACATAACCTAAAATTAACAAAGAAAGAATGAATCAGCGACTTGAATTTGACTGTGCTGTGATATGAATATCAAAAATTATGTGCACTACCCTAAATAAAACAATAAGAACGTAAACATGACATTATGAAACGCACAAGGTTCAAAATCGGTTATCGGTTATTGTATTTTATTGGTTTGTAATGTATTTCCTAAAAACCTGCGCAAACGATTTCCAGTTTCTTTCACTTTTAGAAAGTTAGGCAAATTTTCCTGGAATTCTTCTTCTTCATCGAATCGATGGACAACAACTAAATTTTATTTGCCCAATATTTGGCAACATTGATTGCCTGGAATTGTATAGGATAGATACTTTTTAACACAGTGAAATATCTTACTCCCACGTAAAAACTATTAGAAGCGAATGGAAACGTTAAAAGTAATGCAAAATGAAACTAATTTAAGTATTTATTGTATACCTGTTTTGTTTGTCTTATGTTACTAAAGTATTGTCACTCTCTGAAACTGAACGTTAGGTATCCACTAAGTAGAGCGCGGAGCAAACACTGCACTTAGGTGTACCATACTTTACTGGAACCATTTCACCGCATTTTCAAGCCCCTACCAGAGAACCTTTGGATAAGACCAGAACGCAGAAATTTTCGTCATCTAATAATAAAGAAATAGCATCAAGGTACCTTAGACTTGGCATGACTTTGTCTAGATTTCATTACTTTTTAGATAAACAATCAGCTCAATCGAGACTTGGCTAGATTTTTACAGAATGTTTTGGTAAGATTATAATCAACTTTAATAAGATTTAACTTTTAAATCTTTGTTCCTCAATTTTAAACCCATTTTTACTTAAAAAGGTAATACCCGGGTACCCGGGTATACCCGGGTATTTAAAAAAACCGTACCCGATACCCGGGTATCAAATTTGGTCGGGTATTCGAAAACCCTACTCCACACCCTCGTCACCACGTGCCAGCAGAAGCGGACCGTCATGCTGAATAGCTTTAACTTTAAAGCAATTACCAGAAACCTTAGTTTAGATGAAATGCCGTGTGATGCCGGCTATGCCGTGTGATGCCGGCTTAGAATAGCATCACCCCAATTCTACCCGTGGGTGGCGTAAAAAGCGACTAAGGGATACTTATCCAGGGAATGGGCAGCAGCGTTCCCTGTCAATGCAACATCATACACTGCGCTCGCCAATCCGCCTGCCAAGCGTGGTGAGTATGGCAATACCCCCCGATAGGGGGAGGCCCATGTCCAGCAGTGGACTGTTGTGGCTGTTATGGTTATGGCTGGTGGTCTACATAAGGTACCTACTCCAGACCCTCGTGACCATGTGCCAGCAAAAGCGGCCCGTCATGCTAAATAACTTTTACTTTGAAGGTATTACCGTATCTCTGACAGTTTATACGGGATGCTGGTGGTCTACATCAGGTATTCCAGATCCTGGATGAACATGTGCCAGCAGAAGCGGCCTACTATGCTGAGTAACTTCTACTTTGAAGCTATTGCCGTATCTGGTATAGTTTAGATGGGATGCTGGTGGTCTACATCAGGTACCTCAGATCCTCAATGACCATATGCCAGCAGATGCGGCCCGTCATGGTTAACAACTTTTTCTATGAAGACATGACCGTATCTCTTATAGTTTTGATGGGATGCTGGTGGTCTTCATCAGGTACTCCAGATCCTCGAGGGCTGACAAAAAGTGGTCCATGTCCGTTTTTAAAATGCTAGTTATATCAGTGCCAAAATTCGCGAAGATCGGTCAAGCGGTTTGGCTAATCTGGGTAATGTCCGCTTTGTTTCCCGCTTTTTCTGCTGTTAACCGTTTTCCCGTGATAAAAAGTAGCCTATGTTACTCATGAATGTTGTAGCTTTCTAATGGTGAAAGAATTTTGGAGATCGGCCCAGTAGTTTCGGAGTTTATCGATTACATACATTTGTTATCGAATATAATCTGAAAAGTTGTGAATGGTGTTAGGAACTGTTTAGTGTTGAGTTTTCAAGTGGGAAATTGTTTTGTCGACTATTTTGTGTTATTATTCAAACAAAATTTTAATGCCCCCTACAAATAATAACGATTTGAATTATTTTATTTATGTTATTAATTCATTATTTATTTATATAACGTTTATACAACATTACGTAGTGATCACGACTGTTAAAGGACACTTTACGACTAAAAATCGGGTTATATGACTAGAAACCATTTTCTGTCCGCCATTTTCAGGGTACCGTTTAGAAAGTGAAAACCTTGAAAGACATTGTATTGTACAGCATAATACTGGCCGACAGTATAATGTACATCACACCAGAGGAACACAATACAACATTATGGATGGAATCAAAACAATGTCGCCATCCTTCACCCCTTACCAAAAATGTACGGGGGTGTAATGCTCGACATTGTGATCGGAGACATCACGTGAGTAGTAGCGTAGTAATGTGACTTGATTGATAATTTTACATACATTCCTAACAAAATCCATATCGTTTTTATTTAAAATAATATAATTATAGAATATTCTTTATTGAGCTTAGTCGCTCAATTTGTTTGCTCCAATTCTAACCTTACCTAGCCTACTGTTTTGGAATTGTGTTAAAAGTGGTCTTTTATTGTGGGGGCTGCACCCCCCAAACCACCGTCCCGCCGCCCTGGGTTGCCTTGTATGTTACGTTCGAATAATGAATCAACAGGGAGTTAGGAAAAGTAGTCTGTCCCATCGTATAATAAAGTATGTTAAGGGTGTTCAAATGATTTTTAAAAAAAATTTGAAGATAAAAATATTTTTAAAGTCTTTTAATCAAATAGTTTTACTCTACAACACAGAGCGCTTTACAATGTACTGTCAATTACCACTCCAATAACTATGCACTGTTCCTTCACAGCGCGTCTATATAATAAGATCTAATAAGATCTACAACGGTGCAACCGCAGCTGAACGTGACTATTTCAATATAACGTCGAATATTTCAATATATTTTTTTAAATAATGTTTTACATAAAATATTTTTAATTTATTTTTCAAACGTGGTCAAGACACTATGTTATACCAACGTAACAGAACTTGTGGTTTAAAGGATCGTATTACTTTTCTTAACACCCTATATAAGTCGATTACAGCTAACACTGTCCCATCACTTCATCCGCTATGACGTAACTCGTTTTGATTCTATTTGCAGCACTCTACATTATTAGTCTGGGCCCGTATTTCAAGCCTATCCATAATGCCGTACATTATTCTGTAGTACAATACGTTATCGGGCATTATCGTGTTGTGCATTGAGTATATCGTGCATAGTATGTACTCCACGGAGGAAACGTGGTGAGACGTAAGATAACATCTGTCAGACAAGTGGTAGTCAGCTGTAATTGATGCGACGATTCCCTATAATGTACGACATTGTATTGTACAGCATAACTATTGCTGACAGAGTAATGTACGACATAATGAAGTACGACATGATGAATGGAATCAGGACCAACTATAGCCCCGTATAAAAAATGTACGGGGGTGTACTACACAACATGATGAACTATTCTCAAGGCTGGCAGTAGTGATCTGATTTAATCGTTAATTTTACATACCTACTTATCAATGCCATCTTCCTGCCCTCATCCTAATTACCTGGGGTCGACGCAACACGTTTTGTTGAACACAAAATCGTGTTGCAAAGGATTTGGCTTAATTTTACGACTGTTTGTCCATCTGTCTGTGAATTCGTCCATCCGTCCGTCCGTCCGTCCATCCATTCGTCAATTCATCCATACATACATCCAGTCTGTCCGTCCGTTCGAACATATATTTCCTTTTTTATTACCTACAGAACCATGGCCACAATAATTCACACCACAGCGAGGTCAATTAGTTGTGAAGAAGTATTATGTACGACTACTAAACAATTAAAAGGTTTTTAAGAGTCATATAAATAGCCTTTTTAGGACTTTTAGGCGTTTAATCGTTATGTTACACCACGTTTATACGACATTGCGTTGTGTTTTAGGTAATAATATGATCATAATATAACAAATGATCAAATTACAGTTGTAGGCTTGACTAAAAGTCATATAAAGGTCGCAATGACGATTTTGATACGACTTTGCGGTTTATTAAAGGTAATAATATGACCTTATACCGAGAGTAACAGAAAGGGTATAACAAGCCGAAAGGAGGTCAATGTACTCATGAAACTGAACAACTTTCCCCTTGGAACATGGGTCGAAATATGAAAAAAAAATTTGGACCTCCCACACAAAATCGCCGATCAGCTAATTGATTTACTATGGGAGGTCCAATTTCTTTTTTTCATATTTCTACCCATGTTCCATAGGGAAAGTTGTTCAGTTTCATGAGTACCTTGACCTCCTTTCGCCTTGTTATACCCTTTCCGTTACTCCCGGTATACCTAATGGTCTGGTAACAGTCGGTGGCCTGACTAAGTATCATCTTATGGTCGCAATAGCGACTTTTATATGACTTCGATGTTTATTACAAGTAATACGACCTTTATATACCTAATGGTCTGGTAACAGTCGGTTGCAGGTATCCCTTTCATAAGCATAATTTTTTTTCCACTAATATGTTTTAGCATAACATGTTTCGCATAATTTTTTTTCGCCTACTATTGCTTTGACATAATAGTTTCTTGCCATAATATGTATCTTGGCATAATCATATTTTAGACTATTGTATTTTATACTAACAATATTTTGGCATAATTGCTTTTGTAATAATTTTTTTGGACTAATATAATATAATTTTTATTAAGTTCAAATGGCAGGAAATGTAAGTCGGTTTAGTGTTTTTTATGATATATTAGGTTAAATTAGGTCAGTTTAGATTAGGTTAGGTTAGGTTAGGTTATTTTTATACAATTTAGGGGTTCTTCTAATGCATCAGATTTTTATGCCTATTTTGATTATGGATATGACAATTTATGGTTTTGTATTTTAGGCCTATGTACTATTATGGCAATATTTTTTGTGCGTAAAGAAATTATGCCTAAACTGTTATGCGTACATGAATTATGCGTAAGTATCATTAGTTTAAATTACAGTGTGCCAAAATATATTATGCCAATTCTTTTTATGCAAATGGATAGAGAACCTCGGTTGCATACCTAAAAGTCATATAACAGTCGCATAGGCGACTTTTATGCGACATTTAGACAAGAAATTTATTGGACTTTTATACGACCTTTATACAACTTATGGTCTGGTAACAGTCGCTGAATTGACTTAACGTCATATAACGGTCGCACTGGCGACTTGTATACGACTATACGTTTTATAAAAGATAATGATACGACCTTTATATACCTTATGATCTAGAGACAGTCGGTGGCCTGACTGAAGGTTATATAATGGTCCCAACAGCGACGATTAGTCCTATAATTTAATCGTATTACGATCATTTATACGACCTTTATACGACGGTCGTATAATTAAGTCGTATAAACGTCTACTCGACCAAATTATACGACTTTAGACGTTTGCGACTAAAAGGTCGAATAAGACACCACTACACAACTCAGTGAAATTCTGCTTACCACTATACGACCTTTATAAAACCAAAAGTCGTTTAGTCTGTTTTTTATAGGACCAAGTTGTTAGTTGGGTAGATAGTGTACCTTACCTACTACCTAGACATACATACAAATAAACAAATATTTCCTCTTTATTATATTAGTGTAGATTAGTGTAGATAATGTAGAAGTCTAGATAATAATATAAGTGTAGATGTAGATAGTGTTGAAGCGTAGATATAAATGTAGATTTATTTTATGGGGCTACTAGGCCACCATAATATGATATAATGTTTCAAGACTTTCCCAACTTCAGGCTCGTAGACCATAAAGTGACAGGTATTTGATAGACAATGTCAGTCATCATCATGCGGCCTCTTGACATTGCAGCTCGTTGTATCCCAATGCATCCCGATGCCGCTTGACGCCTCGCGACGTCGCGCTACAACAAGATGCAGCGCTACATCGAGCCAAAATAAAGACCAAGCGCGGCGGCTCATAGTGCGCCGTCAACGTGACAGCGTCGTTCATAGTATGACTGGTTTGTATGGGTTTATATGGGGATGCCAGAGAAAAGGGTGACACGCCGCGTCGCGCCCTCAATACTATGAACGACGCTGTCACGTTGACGGCGCACTACGAGGTCGCCGCGCTCGGTCTTTATTTTGACCTTACAGGTGAAAGATGCTAGACTACCTATCAGATTGTTTGAGAAAATAGTAGGTCTTGAAGTGATCTTTCAGATGACAGCTGTCGAAAATAAGATCCGTTTATCTCGAAAACCATAAATTTTAGACTATCAATTTCTTTAAGGAAATGGTAAGCCTTGACGAGTTTTATCAAACGACAGCTGTCAAACTAAAATCACATTTATCTCGGCAATCATTCATGCCAGTCTATCAGTTCGTTTGGGAGAGACCTTTATTTTATGTGACAGCTGTCAACCTAAAAACTAGTTTATCTCAGCAATCGTTCATGCTAGACTATCAGTTTGTTTGGGAAAGTTGTAGGCCTTGAAAAGACCTTTATTTTATGTGACAGCTGTCAAACTTAAAACTCGTTTATCTTGCCAATCGTTCATGCTAGACTATCAGTTTCTTTGGGACAGTACTTGGCTTTCATGAGACCTTTATTTTTAGTGACAGCTGTCAAACTTCAAACTCGTTTATCTCGTTAACTATGCATGCTACACTACTAGTTTCTTTAGAATAGTTGTAGGTCTGGACGAGATCTACATTTTAAGTGACAGCTGTCAAAATTCAAACTCGTTTATCTCGTTAACTGTGCATGTTACACTACTAGTTTCTTTGGAAAAGTTGTACGTCTTGTCAATATCTACATTTTATGTGACAGCTGTCAAACTAAAAACTCGTTTCTCTCGTTAACTGTGTATGCTACACTACTAGTTTCTTCAGAAAGTTGTAGGTCTGGACGAGATCTACATTTTAAGTGATAGCTGTCAAACTTCAAACTCGTTTATCTTGTCAATCGTTCATGCTAGACTATCAGTTTGTTTGGGAAAGTACTTGGCTTTCATGAGACCTTTATTTTTAGTGACAGCTGTCAAACTTCAAACTCGTTTATCTCGTTAACTATGCATGCTACACTACTAGTTTCTTTAGAATAGTTGTAGGTCTGGACGAGATCTACATTTAAAGTGACAGCTGTCAAACTTCAAACTCGTTTATCTCGTTAACTGTGCATGCTACACTACTAGTTTCTTCAGAAAAGTTTTAGGTCTGGACGAGATCTACATTTTAAGCGACAGCTGTCAAAATTCAAACTCGTTTAACTAGTTAACTGTGCATGCTACACTACTAGTTTCTTCAGAAAAGTTGTAGGTTTGGACGAGATCTACATTTAAAGTGACAGCTGTCAAACTTCAAACTCGTTTATCTCGTTAACTGTGCATGCTACACTACTAGTTTCTTCAGAAAAGTTGTAGGTCTGGACGAGATCTACATTTTAAGTGACAGCTGTAAAAGATCAAACTCGTTTATCTCGTTAACTGTGCATGTTACAGTACTAGTTTCTTTGGAAAAGTTGTAGGTCTTGTCAATATCTACATTTTATGTGACAGCTGTCAAACTAAAAACTCGTTTTTCTCGTTAACTGTGTATGCTACACTACTAGTTTCTTCAGAAAAGTTGTAGGTCTGGACGAGATCTACATTTTAAGTGATAGCTGTCAAACTTCAAACTCGTTTATCTTGTCAATCGTTCATGCTAGACTATCAGTTTGTTTGGGAAAGTACTTGGCTTTCATGAGACCTTTATTTTTAGTGACAGCTGTCAAACTTCAAACTCGTTTATCTCGTTAACTATGCATGCTACACTACTAGTTTCTTTAGAATAGTTGTAGGTCTGGACGAGATCTACATTTAAAGTGACAGCTGTCAAACTTCAAACTCGTTTATCTCGTTAACTGTGTAACGTTGTGACAGCACACGTTCCATTTTAGTATAGAATAGTTACTAACTTCAGGTTGCTAAGATTAAATAACTAAGATACTTAAAACAAAAAATATAAGTACTTTGAACTAAACATTAATATCTAAATAAAGAACTACTAATAAACTTGAACTAAATAACTATTATAAAATGTAAAATTAATCTTATTCTAAATATTGCTAAACGCGTCTCAAATCTGTTTACGTAGAACGGACTAGGTAGGTATGACGCGGCGCTGCAGCTAACCGGCGCCAACGCTCCGCCTCGGACACACTTCACACGCCCCGCTAGCAGTCTCAAGGAACGGACGTGCCGCTCGGCGCAATTTTCTTAGCACGTGGCTGCATCGCGCTCGCTAATAGTATTTTTATTCCCACCAGAGGAGAAACTGGTTAGCTTATAGTTACTAGTGTTACTACGTATTTTAATGGACTACAAACGCTAATTTCCCGCTAGGGTGAGTTTCAACTGCTATTTTGCTCTAAATTGCACAATTTACCTATCTTTTGTAAACTGTTCTTTGTTCGCAAGCTGCTGCCATAAAGTAATATTCTAATTTCACTCTCACTGGCCTAATCATAAACTTCGTGACACGCTTGCGCTTTCGAACACCGGCTTACTAGGCTGTATGGACATTCCAGGAATCACCTACCGGGTAGGCTACATACCGGCAAGAAGCTACGCACTTGCTAGAAGCATCTACCGGCTCGAGCTATCTACCGGCAAGAAACTACCTACCGGCAAGAAACTACCTACCGGCAACTACCTACCTGCAAGAAAGATCTAGAAGCTTCGCTACCGCTACCCCGATGAGCTCTGCTACCGTGACTACGTCAGCTGCGACCAAGCCCGTTTCTTTAGGCCAGTGATTTCTTTTCCTTCTAAGTCTACCTACACAAGTGCAGTGCGCGTGAAAAGATAATAGGACAATAAACCATACTGTAAGTTATTTCTGATTTTCATTTAGCTAAACCTAACTACTACCTATCTGCGACTTTCCATTCCAAGCGTTACCGGTTTCCTCCCAGCTAGAATTTTATGGTTGACGCTGGGCGTAAGTCGGGCGTAAACGAGTGGAACGTCACAACTGTGCATGCTACACTACTAGTTTCTTCAGAAAAGTTTTAGGTCTGGACGAGATCTACATTTTAAGCGACAGCTGTCAAAATTCAAACTCGTTTAACTCGTTAACTGTGCATGCTACACTACTAGTTTCTTCAGAAAAGTTGTAGGTTTGGACGAGATCTACATTTAAAGTGACAGCTGTCAAACTTCAAACTCGTTTATCTCGTTAACTGTGCATGCTACACTACTAGTTTCTTCAGAAAAGTTGTAGGTCTGGACGAGATCTACATTTTAAGTGACAGCTGTCAAAGATCAAACTCGTTTATCTCGTTAACTGTGCATGTTACACTACTAGTTTCTTTGGAAAAGTTGTAGGTCTTGTCAATATCTACATTTTATGTGACAGCTGTCAAACTAAAAACTCGTTTTTCTCGTTAACTGTGTATGCTACACTACTAGTTTCTTCAGAAAAGTTGTAGGTCTGGACGAGATCTACATTTTAAGTGATAGCTGTCAAACTTCAAACTCGTTTATCTTGTCAATCGTTCATGCTAGACTATCAGTTTGTTTGGGAAAGTACTTGGCTTTCATGAGACCTTTATTTTTAGTGACAGCTGTCAAACTTCAAACTCGTTTATCTCGTTAACTATGCATGCTACACTACTAGTTTCTTTAGAATAGTTGTAGGTCTGGACGAGATCTACATTTAAAGTGACAGCTGTCAAACTTCAAACTCGTTTATCTCGTTAACTGTGCATGCTACACTACTAGTTTCTTCAGAAAAGTTTTAGGTCTGGACGAGATCTACATTTTAAGTGACAGCTGTCAAAGATCAAACTTGTTTATCTCGTTAACTGTGCATGTTACACTACTAGTTTCTTTGGAAAAGTTGTAGGTCTTGTCAATATCTACATTTTATCTGACAGCTGTCAAACTAAAAACTCGTTTTTCTCGTTAACTGTGTATGCTACACTACTAGTTTCTTCAGAAAAGTTGTAGGTCTGGACGAGATCTACATTTTAAGTGACAGCTGTCAAACTTCAAACTCGTTTATCTCGTTAACTGTGCATGCTACACTACTAGTTTCTTCAGAAAAGTTGTAGGTCTGGACGAGATCTACATTTAAAGTGACAACTGTCAAACTTTATACTCATAAAACTTTTTTCTGAAGAAACTAGTAGTGTAGGATACACAGTTAACGAGATAAACGAGTTTGAAGTTTGACAGCTGTCACTTAAAATGTAGATCTCGTCCAGACCTACAACTTTTCTGAAGAAACTAGTAGTGTAGCATGCATAGTTAACGAGATAAACGAGTTTGAAGATTGACAGCTGTCACTAATAATAAAGGTCTCATGAAAACCAACTACTTTCCCAAACAAACTGATAGTCTAGCATGAACGATTGACAAGATAAACGAGTTTTAAGTTTGACAGCTGTCACAGAAAATAAAGGTCTCTTCAAGGCCTACAACTTTCCCAGACAAACTGATAGTCTAGCATGAACAACGAATTATAGATGGTCAGGAAAAGTAACTCCCTAACAAAGCCCGCTAAAATATGGACCCATAACTCACACATAACAACGCAAATGACAACGTAGCGCAATGCACACACCGATACAAAAATTCTCCAAAAATAAATATTTATCAACTCATTTTATTATGTTTACCTAAAGCCTACTCTAAAACTTGGTAGAATAATAAAGTATTAGAGAACCAGCGAGAGTGAACGAAAGAGGTGACCACGCGTCATTCTAATATGGACGGTGTTATGCCAAAGGTAGTCATGAATTCAACAACCCGTAATTAAAAAGAGTTTCTTGGGGAATTATTATAAAAATTCAAATGTATTTTTTTTCCTTAATTTTCTTTTCGTGTGGGAAACTGAGTTGTCAAACTGCCCGATAAACCCTGTGGAACGCCCATGCTTACATCAGGGGTAACAAAAAGGGTATAAGGAGTAAAAACAAACCTTGCAAAGGAGGTCAAGGCACTCCTACAACTGAATAACTTTCTCCATGGAACATGCGTCGAAATATGAAAAAGAAAATTGAACCTCCCACACAAAATTACCAATAGCAATTCCAAGCAAAGCAATAGCTAGCTCCTTGTTCGCAATTATGTTTACCTAATAAAGAATTTTGATTTGATTTAAAAACTGCCTATCAGCTATTTCATTTCCTATGGGAGGTCCAATTGTTTTTCCCATGCAATATGCATGAGGAAAGTTGTTTAATTGACGATGGATTAACGTGCCCTTCGAAGTTTTTCGGACATTCATGTCGTTTAGCCGGTAATGTCTTATCCAGACTGGGAAGAAATTCACAAAGTGATAAATTTACTGAGTGTCCCACCGCGAATCGAACACGGAACCTTCACACCGCAGGCAGTCGTACTACCACATCGCTACAGCTTATTTTCTTCGGATATGATTTTTTTTTAACGCTCAGATGATTATTATAACAAAATTTTATGTTCAGTCAAAAAAATGTTTTGATGGTTTCAACTTAACAGTGATTCTGTCTTTGCCATGTTTGGTGGAAATGTGCCGAAGTAAAAGAGAGACTCAGTAGTTTATGTTGTATTCACGCACATTTCCTAATTACATACCTATTATATAAATTGCAACTAGCCTAAACATAGGTCCTAGCTAATATAATGAAGCTAATATAATATTTTGAAGTGTAGATAACTTGGTAAGGCTCAAGGGACACGAGGGGTGTCCTCAATGAGAGTCAGAGCCAGAATTATGGATAAACGAGGATCGTGACAGGCGATGGATTTGAAATGATATTATTTCGATATTCCAAAGAGAAACAAGCAAAGAGGAACATATTCGCCACACATGTAATAAGATAGGAAACTGGACGACTACCTAAGGGTGTCACTCCCGACTACTCCCGAGTGTGCCTCTGATTTCTGTGATTGGTCGAAAATGTGTCCATGTCAAAGTTTTGTTACTTCTTATTGGTGTCGTAATGTCATTTAGGCACGCACACGAAGCTTAAAATATCGCGTCTTTCAGGGTTTTCTAAAGTCTTAGTTTAAACCATCTACTGAAAACCTTGGCACCTACTGCGTTTTTTCAGTACCTACCTATTAATATTTTGTCATTTAAGATAGCAATTATTATTAATTCATGATAAAATTACAGTAAGTCTTTTCATAATAAAAAAAAAACATTTAATTTGGAGATGAACCTTTTGCAAATACCGTCCCAAAATTTCAAGAACCATGTCAAAGCACGGCGACAGACGTCACTGCTGAACATTGAAGTTTACATTTGAAGTTTTGACCACACAAGAGGAACAAAAGCATCAATGTACCGCGAATTTGAATTTCGTCGTGCGCAGCTGCATTAAATATGAAATTATTTGTTTTACTCGCCCGTGAAATATTTTACCAATATTTTTTAAACTCGCATAGCTTCTACCGCATTTTACTACACATTTAGACATAATTATAATACGAAGTCGCAAATATTATAAATAATTTCTGAATTTTCGAATCAACAAATGACATTTCACTCGTCGCGCAGGGCGACCAGTCACGGGGGTACTAACACTGCGGATTGGCTCTCATTTTTTTCCCCGCCCATTTTGGCTTCCATTTCGTGGGGTCAAGTTTGAAGCTTAGTTACATTTCTAGACCATCTATAATTCGTTGAGCATGAACGATTGCTGAGATAAACTAGTTTTTAGGTTGACAGCTGTCACATAAAATTAAGGTCTCTTCAAGGCCTACAACTTTCCCAAACGAACTGATAGACTGGCATGAATGATTGCCGAGATAAATGTGATTTTAGTTTGACAGCTGTCATTTGATAAAACTCGTCAAGGCTTACCATTTCCTTAAAGAAATTGATAGTCTAAAATTTATGGTTTCCGAGATAAACGGATCTTATTTTCGACAGCTGTCATCTGAAAGATCACTCCAAGACCTACCATTTTCTCAAACAATCTGATAGTCTAGCATACACTATTTCGTACACTACTGCGAATGATCGGAAACTAAGATTTGCGATAGTTCCATTGTCTGACCTGGCCCAATGGAACTAGTGCGAAAAAACTTCCATGAAACTATACTCAATTGAACTACTGCGAATGATTGGTTTTTTTTTAGTTCAATAACAACTACCTACCCTTCATAGGTACCAAGTAGAACAAAGTTACTTTGCTTTTTTTCGTATAGAGTTTCCAAAAGTTGTAGGATTTTTTTTTCCTATCGCGGCAACACTGAGCGTGGGAATCTGACTGACAGGCGGCCGAAAGTGACGTCACCTGAACTGACATTGCATCGTCGCGTCGCGTCGCGTCTCGTCTCGTCTGGGTTTGAAGCGGCTTCAAGATGCATCGAGCGGCGCCGCGCGTTGCATCTTGATGCCGCTTGAAAATGACATTGCAGCGTCGCGTCGCGTCTCGTCTCGTCGCCTTCTGTGGGAATTGACCCTAAGTTTCGTAAATAATTAGTTACTTAATCCATCTAGGAATACGCAGTAGCGTTCCCTATAGATAAAATATGTTACACTGTGCCCTCAAATTCTCTCAAAATATATATTAATATGGCAGCACCCAATAAGGAGACACGATATTTCACTGTTGTGGCTGTAAATTTTTTTATGTTTCATAAGTACACGCCTCTATCCCTTACCGGGTAGGCAAAGCATTGATGGCCGTAAAAAATTGGTCGTTATTGCCACGTCCTAAAGGATCATTTCAAAAAATTCATGAATCACTATAGCTTCTTGATTTATTGCCTTTTACGATATTCGCGGGACTAGAAAAGGGATGATGCTATTCTCAGCCGACATCACTCAGCAAAAAATATGCCTAATGTTAGTGTAACGTGACACAATAGGTATTGCAATACTGAATATCTACAGTAAAATAGTAGACCGCTGTATTTGCGTAGTTTAAGACGTCAAACTACAGATTTACCGTACCATATCACAGGGAATCAAGATGAGCAAAAGTTATTCAGAAGGCAACGCCACCGCTTAGCAACTCTGTATCAAGTTAGCAGCTAACAGATCTACGCGTCTGGCAACTTTGCGTACTGTATCGTTATGTAAAATATATAAGGTTGCATTTAATAATTAAGTGTGTGTGTTTTAAATAAATGAATGAATAAAAATAAAAAGATCTTTATTTATCAACAAGTGCCTACAACAAAGTACAAACATGAGCTTAAAATATTATAAATGTTGACAAAAAGGAGAACAACTCAGCATTTCTGCTGTTTTTCAGTGTTAACCTAGGTAATTTATTTCGACCGCTGGACTCAGCTTACAATATCATAGTATGTTTTACAATATAAAAGTAACTCACAAAACTGAACAACTTTTATGAGAAAGTTTTCTTGAAAATATGAGTTTATATTTCCTCCTTCCATACTAACGTGTTAAAAAAGTTTGTCACTTAGTATGACTTTTTTTTTTATTGTGGTAAAAAATTCTAATATCCCGTCAGCTGCGAGCAAGCCATACCTAACTTGGGTTAGTTTTGTGAGTAGAACACGCCCTTAAAATCCTTGTAACCCTTTGTAAAGGGATTTGAGATAATTATTAGTTTTAGATAATCTCAATTGAAGCTTAATCCTTTAGAGATCAACAAAATAATTAATTATTATATTTTTTCAAACGGTAATGAACAACCATTTTATAAGATTATTATTAAACAGGTGGGTAGTTTGAGAAGCTGTTGACCGTCACCTATTCAAAATTCATAATAAAATATTTTATCCTGTATATTGCAATAATGTAAGTACCAGTTAAAATAAGTACCAGTACCTACCTAAACCGAGGCTGATAATTGTTGCCTGTGTTTTTGACTTATCTGAAAATATTACAGAGTGGTACTGAATGGCCCACTTTCCGAAAAACGCTTAGCGCATTGGGTCAATACGGACCACTTTCCTCAAAACCAAAGATAAAATTTGGGAAAAATGGATCTCCATAGAAAATTGCTTTTGATTTGTTGAGCGTAGTTTTTTTTTTCGGGAAAGTGGGTCGTTCGGTACCACCATACTATATTTGGTAAAACTGATATTCACATTTGGAAAATAAACGTTTTTAGCTGAGCCGCAGATTTATTTTCCCACTTCTCTCGACAAAAAGTGAATAAGTATACCTCTATTTGCAATCTTGAAACTTTTACAATTCCTGCAAACAAAGTCGTCAAAGAAGACAACTCCAAGTATAAGTTGAACAATAAAGTTATTCCAGTAGTGATGCCCTGACTTCTACTGCAGCCACAGCCGTTCACTGCTGGACATAGGCCTCCGCCGATTGGGGTATTCCCAGACTCACCACGTTTGGCTGACGGATTGGCAAGCGCAGTGCAAGGTATTGTAGGTGTTGCATTTACAGGGAACGCTGCTGCTCGTTACCAGGATTACCATCCTTTAGTCGCCTTTTACGTCACCCACGTGTTGAAATAGTGTAATGCTTATTGGTGATGAATGACGGCACCACACAGTACAATACTGACAAGTTATCGCATAATTTTGCGGAATTTGACATGGTTGTGTAATGAACTTTGTCTATGCAATCAATCGAAGACTGCATCCAGGACTGAGAGATTATCGTGCCCTCCGAAACGTCAAACCAGCTCGCGTCGGCCTGCTACTAGTAGTAGGCCGTTGAAAAACTCTGACACCAGGGTTCATCGGGCCGTTGGATAACTAGTGCCCCATACAAAAAAGTGGGAAAAAAAGACAGCGATATTTTGCCGGTCCAGGTTTGTACATTTGCAATAATATTAAAATCATAGTAGATCAATTTCAAAGTATTTACATGCTTAGCGACTTCCACGTTCAAAAATCTTAATCGATGGTTCAAAAGTTAAAATAATTGTTCCGAAAAGCAAAGCCTCCATTGGTAAATCAGCCGCTGGCCGACTGCCAAGCGGCATGTCTGCGAACCTTGTAGTGCGGCATCAGAGAACATGTTGTGATGTACTCGTGCTACAGAAGATAAATAAACTTACACATTGGTTATATAGAATGGTTCCGTAAGATTAATTTTCCCGAAAACGCAAAGCTTTCTTTTTTCGAGTGGGACACCAAGTCATCTAACGACCCGATGAACCCTGGTATCAGAGTTTTCCAACCGCCTACTACAAGAAGCAGGCCTCAGACATGTTTGTGTAACGACCGCCGTTTAAGTTATCATAATCAGCAACCGGGACCGACAGCTTAACGTACCCATCCGAAGCACGGAACCATCTTGCTTTTCGGACATTCAGGTGGTTCAGCTTGCAATATCCTAACCAGACTGGGAGCAAATTCACAAAGTGATAAATATCAACTTTGTGAGTGACCCCACCGGGAATTAACCCCGGAACCCTCTGCGTCGCAAGCAGTCGTTCAACCCAACCACTGCGCCACATCGGCTGTCAAACGCAAACAAATCTGAATCCGTTACAGTAACCAACTTTCCTTAATCAACATATTTGCTATAAAAAATCACTCGGGTTAGCTGTTTCAGTCTTTCAGAGAAATACATCAACAAAGTTGAATGATGTAGTTTCCCTCTCGTGAAGGTCTCAAAGTCTACATCTAGCTCCACTTAAACTGTAGAGTTGTATGCCATCAGAGAACATACTGTGATGTACTCGTACTACAGAAGATAAATAACTTACACACTGGTTATATAGAATGGTTCCGAAAGGCTGAGTTTCCCGAAAACGCAAAGATGAATCTGTTACACTGAACAACTTTCCTTAAGAAACATATTTGCAAGGTATAAAAAAAAAACCCTCGGGTTAGCTGTTTCAGAGAAACTACATGTTACAACTAAGTTGAATGATGTAGTTTCCCTCTCGTGAAGGTCTCTGAAGTCTACATCTAGCTCCACTTAAACTGTAGAGTTGTATGCCTGGATGGGTGCCAGCCGCGTACCGCTTCACCAGCACACTCACTGATTGAGCAGTGAAATTAACTCCACCTAACTGTGGACGTGCGGCAGAACTCACACTGTTCCTAGTATCAAGATAAACGGCGGAGTATTACATTTTAACTTTGGTGAATATTACATTTTAACGTGTGGTGCCGGCAGAGTAGAATTATAGCACCAACCCCTCTCTTCCCGTGGGGGTCGTAAGAGGCGACCGAGGGAAAAACCCGACCCAAACAGCCAGGGCCAACCGTATTGTGGCGGTTAATCCACCACAAAAGTATTCCCAAGGAGGGTTGACGTCTGGTAGGCGGCCGGTCGTAAAATTAAGCCAAATCCTTTGCAACACGATTTTGTGTTCAACAAAATGTGTTGCGCCGACCCCAAGTAGTTGGGATAAGGGCAGGAAGATGATGATATTACATTTAAACTTTTGCGGTGTTGTTGTACCTACTGCATTCTGTCAAACAGACAACATTTCTTTACCGTGGGTTTTATAAGAAACGACTTAGAGATTTGAGAGTTGATGTGTATTGCAATTTTAGGCTACATCCTGCCACTATACACAGTCTTCTGATTTTTCGTCAGACGTGATGAAAATGGCCGTTTTTTAGAACCGTTTACGCTCTGCCTACCTAGCAAGGGATAGAACGGTGATATGATTTTGTATGAGATACTTTGATCTTATACTGCAGTTGGTATACAAAATAGCTCTCTTAGAAAACGTATTACGGAAGTTATAGGTAACTTCCTACGTCACTGTCATTGTTTATAAATTGCATCTCCTCGTATCTTAAGCTTTAAGACGCCTTTCAGTTCAGGGCAAAGTGTTGCTCCAAACATCGTTACATACAAAGCGCAAGTTGTAAAGCGATTAACACCCTTTTCGTCTCGTTCAAGGAAAACGTGGGCCATCGTTGGAATTAATAGCAATAAGACCGCCTTTTGTACACTTGTTAGTATAAATAATAAAGTGAATTTCCTGTGTACAACAACATTAACTACTACTTATTAGAACAACAACGAATAGAACAAAACTAAAAATACTTTTATAATATACCCAGTTATAAGGAAGTTAACCCTTAAACGGGTTGTGTCCATATAGCGACCACATAGGATTTAATTTTTTTTTTGACAAATCTAGGCCATTTATGGACCTCAATATGGCATTATACTATTGTCTATGGACTTGGTCAATTACTAAACGAAAAAATTGGGGTTTCCTACATAAGTTTTTGACAGTTCGATTGTGAAACTCGAACTTCGCTTCAGGACACACTTTTTCATGGGTTTTGTCGGAATAATATTAAATTATGTCGGAACTAAATCGAGTAAGTGCTATTTATTATAAATTTCTGATATAATACAAAATTATTTAGGTGTGTAATTTTTAAGTTGAGCGTCGCATTTAGTTTTTTGTGAAATATTTACATCAAAAGTATGTGGTCAACATATGACCTCTGCTCGTTAAAATTTACTGAATGTGGATCGTATGCGGCCACTGCTCGTCTTGGGAAACAAGTGTGTTTTAAGGGTAAGTTCTCACTTACCGTCATAGAAATATCTATAAACTAGTGATTGAATCACTTGCTGGACCCATCAACGACATACAGGGTGTCAGGGATGGGGCAGGGCCAAACTTGGGAAATATTTTTTACTTTCATTTTCTGAACATGCATGAAATGTTTTTGTTGGGTACTAACAAGTAAATGGGAAATTATTAATAATTGGTACTATTGATAATAATTGTTATTGTTATTCTTCAATAATTGTTATTATTTTCTTACTTCTTAGCATACATGTTGTGGTGTAGTCTGACCCTTAACTGGCATATAAATCACTTGACGGGCAGTGGCCACATGTTGGCCACATATTGCTTTTTTTAATGGGCAGTGGTCACATAGCGACCACATGCCTTTTTCAAAAATACGAAAGTAAAAAAAATATCCTGAAATTAGTTTTTTTATAACCCTCTTATCTACCATAATCAGTATTCAAAATAGTCAAAATCGCCAGGCCCGTTTAAGGGTTAACATAATTTTTTCCCTAATTTCTTTTTTCTTACACACATGGAAATTAAAACTACTACCTACTGTTACTATAAAATATAGTTTATCGTGTAAACTATTTTCTAGATACTAGATAAACACGTCGTAACTTCAACACAACAATTTTTCCTCGAGAAAGCTCTCCATCCTCATGTAAGCAAAAGCACATTATCGACTTTCTGTTCCCAAGTCTTTTTACATCGCAGCCGAAGTTTGACAAAGTTGGCTTCTAAAATTCTGAGATGCACCCATCAAATACCCGTCCCAGACAGACGCCGGGTAACACAATTTGTGAAGTCTCTCGCTAAACACTGTAACTAAACTTCTATGTTGCTTAAAATATTTATGATCAAACTTGCAAAGTTAGTGGAAGATGTCAGCGTCTGGCGTCCATTTTTTTACGTTTTAACAACTAAGTAGCACAAACGTACTGTCCTTTTCTTAAAAGTCTATGGATTTACTCCTCTATACAAGTGCTGCGTTTCTAAGAATTAAACATGATTAGATTTATCTAAACACGAAAAATATCTGAACGCAGGGTGACTCTATTCACACAGGTATATTGCATCTAAACGAGCTTCTGACGAAAAGCTCATAAAAACAACCTTATAAAGAGTTGAAGACCTAAGTTATAACTTAGTTGCAACAATGATTTTCAAAATTGAAAGGGCTCTTCAAGATTTAAGAGCCAAAAGCATCTTATCTGCAACACAAATTTGAAAGTCCATTAACTTTGATCGGCGCTCAATCTCTTCCTTAATGTTTTCGAACTACAAAATGCAGCTCATATCAGCTCGAAGCCAAGACTTCCAGCGCTAAGCACCGACTAAACATACTTTAGCGTGTTTCAGCCATAAACGTAAACTTCCATGTAGTAATGTTGCAAATCGTGTATGACACAGAAGAGACGCCGTCTCTACCTGGTGAGACGTGTGTCTCATTGCCAACGGACGGCGTCATAACTATGAAACGTGAGACGCACGGCTCATCATCAGTTCGCGACGATTACTTGTCCCACGTCTTACGTCTTACATGACTAGATAGCGCCCTAAATTTAGAAAAAGAAGAGACGCCATCTACACCCGTGAGACGCACGTCTCATCATCGGTTTGCGACGATTTGTCCCACGTCTTACGTCTCACGAGGTAGATAGCGCCCTAAATGTATGAAACAGAAGAGACGCCATCTATAGCTATGAGGCGCGCGTCTCATCGCCAGTCTACGATGATTACAAGTCTCACGTCTTACGTAACACGTGTGTATCTGAAGCCAAAAGAATCTTACCTGAAACACAAATTTGAAAGTCCAATAACTTTGATCGGCGCTCAATCTCTTCCTTAATGTTTCCGAACTACAAAATGCAGCTCATATCATCTCGAAGCCAAGACTTCCAGCGCTAAGCACCGACTAAACATACTTTAGCGTGTTTCAGCCATAAACGTAAACTGTAAACTACTGTGCAGTGACGTTGCAAATCGTATTACCATAGCAACGTGATCGGTGTGTACCGTAAGATTAAGTGGTGTTCATGTATAACTAATACAGCGAACTATAATGAGAGAAACCTTAGAGAATATACAATCAAGCTTAAAAGTGCGCCTGAAAAGTTAGAATGGTTGGCAGTAGTCTACACACAACCTCTCTGTATATCAGTAGCAAAACGCCAGTGACAACACTATTGAACATCTATAACTTCTCGTACATTTGACGTCTGTATCTATGGAGCAACTGCTTACGTTTTGACAGTACAGCGCGGGCCGATACGCGCACTCCATAGCTTGCTCACACCTTTTCTAAGAGAACCTTAACTGCTACAGTTCCTCCAAAATCATCAAACCAAATAAAATATGTCATAGAAATACTTACGACTGTTTAATATTATTCACCGTTCAATCTGAATTACCAAATAAGTAAATACGAGTATCAAATGTTAGTTTAGCAAAAAAAATGAAAGAACATAATGTATATCCTAATATACTAATTTTTTCACGAGTATGCTGTAAGAGTAGATAAAATAAAATATATGGGAACGTAGGTAACTGTAACAACTAAACTATAGGCTGTAACTATAGTGATAGATATTTTCACTAAAATTGCCATCAAAAATTTGTTGAACGTGCGGTGATGACGACTGCCGTTAACACTCTGCTCACCCTGGTTGGTAGAAAGAAGTGATTTATGTATGCAAATTAAATATTAAGGGTTCACAAAGAATGTCAGAATATTTATGAGACACACATCCAATATTCACGTAAGAAATTCCAGCACGTGCCACTGTGTGAACTTCGGCACAGCGAAAAATGGCTTCGTTTGCTCTCAGCAGTGAGGGAACTTCATAACAGAGCCGCGCTCTCAAAACAGCCGCGCGACGCCGCTTACAAGGAAACCGACCCAGTTTCACCCGAGCGAAATGTACCCGAAAGGCTCGTGGGATTGGAAAAAGGTGTTTTCTCGTAGTAATAAGTAGCTTTTGTTACTCATAGGGATAATGCTTATGAATTTTGAATAGGTGACGGTCAACAGCTTCTCAAACTACCCACCTGTTTAATAATAATCTTATAAAATGGTTGTTCATTACCGTTTGAAAAAATATAATAATTAATTATTTTGTTGATCTCTAAAGGATTAAGCTTCAATTGAGATTATCTAAAACTAATAATTATCTCAAATCCCTTTACAAAGGGTTACAAGGATTTTAAGGGCGTGTTCTACTCACAAAACTAACCCAAGTTAGGTATGGCTTGCTCGCAGCTGACGGGATATTAGAATTTTTTACCACAATAAAAAAAAAAGTCATACTAAGTGACAAACTTTTTTAACACGTTAGTATGGAAGGAGGAAATATAAACTCATATTTTCAAGAAAACTTTCTCATAAAAGTTGTTCAGTTTTGTGAGTTACTTTTATATTGTAAAACATACTATGATATTGTAAGCTGAGTCCAGCGGTCGAAATAAATTACCTAGGTTAACACTGAAAAACAGCAGAAATGCTGAGTTGTTCTCCTTTTTGTCAACATTTATAATATTTTAAGCTCATGTTTGTACTTTGTTGTAGGCACTTGTTGATAAATAAAGATCTTTTTATTTTTATTCATTCATTTATTTAAAACACACACACTTAATTATTAAATGCAACCTTATATATTTTACATAACGATACAGTACGCAAAGTTGCCAGACGCGTAGATCTGTTAGCTGCTAACTTGATACAGAGTTGCTAAGCGGTGGCGTTGCCTTCTGAATAACTTTTGCTCATCTTGATTCCCTGTGATATGGTACGGTAAATCTGTAGTTTGACGTCTTAAACTACGCAAATACAGCGGTCTACTATTTTACTGTAGATATTCAGTATTGCAATACCTATTGTGTCACGTTACACTAACATTAGGCATATTTTTTGCTGAGTGATGTCGGCTGAGAATAGCATCATCCCTTTTCTAGTCCCGCGAATATCGTAAAAGGCAATAAATCAAGAAGCTATAGTGATTCATGAATTTTTTGAAATGATCCTTTAGGACGTGGCAATAACGACCAATTTTTTACGGCCATCAATGCTTTGCCTACCCGGTAAGGGATAGAGGCGTGTACTTATGAAACATAAAAAAATTTACAGCCACAACAGTGAAATATCGTGTCTCCTTATTGGGTGCTGCCATATTAATATATATTTTGAGAGAATTTGAGGCACAGTGTAACATATTTTATCTATAGGGAACGCTACTGCGTATTCCTAGATGGATTAAGTAACTAATTATTTACGAAACTTAGGTCAATTCCCACAGAAGGCGACGAGACGAGACGCGACGCGACGCTGCAATGTCATTTTCAAGCGGCATCAAGATGCAACGCGCGGCGCCGCTCGATGCATCTTGAAGCCGCTTCAAACCCAGACGAGACGAGACGCGACGCGACGCGACGATGCAATGTCAGTTCAGGTGACGTCACTTTCGGCCGCCTGTCAGTCAGATTCCACGCTCAGTGTTGCCGCGATAGGAAAAAAAAATCCTACAACTTTTGGAAACTCTATACGAAAAAAAGCAAAGTAACTTTGTTCTACTTGGTACCTATGAAGGGTAGGTAGTTGTTATTGAACTAAAAAAAAACCAATCATTCGCAGTAGTTCAATTGAGTATAGTTTCATGGAAGTTTTTCGCACTAGTTCCATTGGGCCAGGTCAGACAATGGAACTATCGCAAATCTTAGTTTCCGATCATTCGCAGTAGTGTACGAAATAGTGTATGCTAGACTATCAGATTGTTTGAGAAAATGGTAGGTCTTGGAGTGATCTTTCAGATGACAGCTGTCGAAAATAAGATCCGTTTATCTCGGAAACCATAAATTTTAGACTATCAATTTCTTTAAGGAAATGGTAAGCCTTGACGAGTTTTATCAAATGACAGCTGTCAAACTAAAATCACATTTATCTCGGCAATCATTCATGCCAGTCTATCAGTTCGTTTGGGAAAGTTGTAGGCCTTGAAGAGACCTTAATTTTATGTGACAGCTGTCAACCTAAAAACTAGTTTATCTCAGCAATCGTTCATGCTCAACGAATTATAGATGGTCTAGAAATGTAACTAAGCTTCAAACTTGACCCCACGAAATGGAAGCCAAAATGGGCGGGGAAAAAAATGAGAGCCAATCCGCAGTGTTAGTACCCCCGTGACTGGTCGCCCTGCGCGACGAGTGAAATGTCATTTTGTTGATTCGAAAAATTCAGAAATTATTTATAATATTTGCGACTTCGTATTATAATTATGTCTAAATGTGTAGTAAAATGCGGTAGAAGCTATGCGAGTTTAAAAAATATTGGTAAAATATTTCACGGGCGAGTAAAACAAATAATTTCATATTTAATGCAGCTGCGCACGACGAAATTCAAATTCGCGGTACATTGATGCTTTTGTTCCTCTTGTGTGGTCAAAACTTCAAATGTAAACTTCAATGTTCAGCAGTGACGTCTGTCGCCGTGCTTTGACATGGTTCTTGAAATTTTGGGACGGTATTTGCAAAAGGTTCATCTCCAAATTAAATGTTTTTTTATTATGAAAAGACTTACTGTAATTTTATCATGAATTAATAATAATTGCAATCTTAAATGACAAAATATTAATAGGTTTTCAGGTTTTCAGTAGATGGTTTAAACTAAGACTTTAGAAAACCCTGAAAGACGCGATATTTTAAGCTTCGTGTGCGTGCCTAAATGACATTACGACACCAATAAGAAGTAACAAAACTTTGACATGGACACATTTTCGACCAATCACAGAAATCAGAGGCACACTCGGGAGTAGTCGGGAGTGACACCCTTAGGTAGTCGTCCAGTTTCCTATCTTATTACATGTGTGGCGAATATGTTCCTCTTTGCTTGTTTCTCTTTGGAATATCGAAATAATATCATTTCAAATCCATCGCCTGTCACGATCCTCGTTTATCCATAATTCTGGCTCTGACTCTCATTGAGGACACCCCTCGTGTCCCTTGAGCCTTACCAAGTTATCTACACTTCAAAATATTATATTAGCTTCATTATATTAGCTAGGACCTATGTTTAGGCTAGTTGCAATTTATATAATAGGTATGTAATTAGGAAATGTGCGTGAATACAACATAAACTACTGAGTCTCTCTTTACTTCGGCACATTTCCACCAAACATGGCAAAGACAGAATCACTGTTAAGTTGAAACCATCAAAACATTTTTGACTGAACATAAAATTTTGTTATAATAATCATCTGAGCGTTAAAAAAAAATCATATCCGAAGAAAATAAGCTGTAGCGATGTGGTAGTACGACTGCCTGCGGTGTGAAGGTTCCGTGTTCGATTCGCGGTGGGACACTCAGTAAATTTATCACTTTGTGAATTTCTTCCCAGTCTGGATAAGACATTACCGGCTAAACGACATGAATGTCCGAAAAACTTCGAAGGGCACGTTAATCCATCGTCAATTAAACAACTTTCCTCATGCATATTGCATGGGAAAAACAATTGGACCTCCCATAGGAAATGAAATAGCTGATAGGCAGTTTTTAAATCAAATCAAAATTCTTTATTAGGTAAACATAATTGCGAACAAGGAGCTAGCTATTGCTTTGCTTGGAATTGCTATTGGTAATTTTGTGTGGGAGGTTCAATTTTCTTTTTCATATTTCGACGCATGTTCCATGGAGAAAGTTATTCAGTTGTAGGAGTGCCTTGACCTCCTTTGCAAGGTTTGTTTTTACTCCTTATACCCTTTTTGTTACCCCTGATGTAAGCATGGGCGTTCCACAGGGTTTATCGGGCCGTTTGACAACTCAGTTTCCCACACGAAAAGAAAATTAAGGAAAAAATACATTTGAATATTTAAAATAATTCCCCAAGAAACTCTTTTTAATTACGGGTTGTTGAATTCATGACTACCTTTGGCATAACACCGTCCATATTAGAATGACGCGTGGTCACCTCTTTCGTTCACTCGCTGGTTCTCTAATACTTTATTATTCTACCAAGTTTTAGAGTAGGCTTTAGGTAAACATAATAAAATGAGTTGATAAATATTTATTTTGGAGAATTTTTGTATCGGTGTGTGCATTGCGCTACGTTGTCATTTGCGTTGTTATGTGTGAGTTATGGGTCCATATTTTAGCGGGCTTTGTTAGGGAGTTACTTTTCCTGACCATCTATAATTCGTTGTTCATGCTAGACTATCAGTTTGTCTGGGAAAGTTGTAGGCCTTGAAGAGACCTTTATTTTCTGTGACAGCTGTCAAACTTAAAACTCGTTTATCTTGTCAATCGTTCATGCTAGACTATCAGTTTGTTTGGGAAAGTAGTTGGTTTTCATGAGACCTTTATTATTAGTGACAGCTGTCAATCTTCAAACTCGTTTATCTCGTTAACTATGCATGCTACACTACTAGTTTCTTCAGAAAGTTGTAGGTCTGGACGAGATCTATTTTAAGTGACAGCTGTCAAACTTCAAACTCGTTTATCTCGTTAACTGTGTATCCTACACTACTAGTTTCTTCAGAAAAAAGTTTTATGAGTATAAAGTTTGACAGTTGTCACTTTAAATGTAGATCTCGTCCAGACCTACAACTTTTCTGAAGAAACTAGTAGTGTAGCATGCACAGTTAACGAGATAAACGAGTTTGAAGTTTGACAGCTGTCACTTAAAATGTAGATCTCGTCCAGACCTACAACTTTTCTGAAGAAACTAGTAGTGTAGCATACACAGTTAACGAGAAAACGAGTTTTTAGTTTGACAGCTGTCAGATAAAATGTAGATATTGACAAGACCTACAACTTTTCCAAAGAAACTAGTAGTGTAACATGCACAGTTAACGAGATAAACAAGTTTGATCTTTGACAGCTGTCACTTAAAATGTAGATCTCGTCCAGACCTAAAACTTTTCTGAAGAAACTAGTAGTGTAGCATGCACAGTTAACGAGATAAACGAGTTTGAAGTTTGACAGCTGTCACTTTAAATGTAGATCTCGTCCAGACCTACAACTATTCTAAAGAAACTAGTAGTGTAGCATGCATAGTTAACGAGATAAACGAGTTTGAAGTTTGACAGCTGTCACTAAAAATAAAGGTCTCATGAAAGCCAAGTACTTTCCCAAACAAACTGATAGTCTAGCATGAACGATTGACAAGATAAACGAGTTTGAAGTTTGACAGCTATCACTTAAAATGTAGATCTCGTCCAGACCTACAACTTTTCTGAAGAAACTAGTAGTGTAGCATACACAGTTAACGAGAAAAACGAGTTTTTAGTTTGACAGCTGTCACATAAAATGTAGATATTGACAAGACCTACAACTTTTCCAAAGAAACTAGTAGTGTAACATGCACAGTTAACGAGATAAACGAGTTTGATCTTTGACAGCTGTCACTTAAAATGTAGATCTCGTCCAGACCTACAACTTTTCTGAAGAAACTAGTAGTGTAGCATGCACAGTTAACGAGATAAACGAGTTTGAAGTTTGACAGCTGTCACTTTAAATGTAGATCTCGTCCAAACCTACAACTTTTCTGAAGAAACTAGTAGTGTAGCATGCACAGTTAACGAGTTAAACGAGTTTGAATTTTGACAGCTGTCGCTTAAAATGTAGATCTCGTCCAGACCTAAAACTTTTCTGAAGAAACTAGTAGTGTAGCATGCACAGTTGTGACGTTCCACTCGTTTACGCCCGACTTACGCCCAGCGTCAACCATAAAATTCTAGCTGGGAGGAAACCGGTAACGCTTGGAATGGAAAGTCGCAGATAGGTAGTAGTTAGGTTTAGCTAAATGAAAATCAGAAATAACTTACAGTATGGTTTATTGTCCTATTATCTTTTCACGCGCACTGCACTTGTGTAGGTAGACTTAGAAGGAAAAGAAATCACTGGCCTAAAGAAACGGGCTTGGTCGCAGCTGACGTAGTCACGGTAGCAGAGCTCATCGGGGTAGCGGTAGCGAAGCTTCTAGATCTTTCTTGCAGGTAGGTAGTTGCCGGTAGGTAGTTTCTTGCCGGTAGGTAGTTTCTTGCCGGTAGATAGCTCGAGCCGGTAGATGCTTCTAGCAAGTGCGTAGCTTCTTGCCGGTATGTAGCCTACCCGGTAGGTGATTCCTGGAATGTCCATACAGCCTAGTAAGCCGGTGTTCGAAAGCGCAAGCGTGTCACGAAGTTTATGATTAGGCCAGTGAGAGTGAAATTAGAATATTACTTTATGGCAGCAGCTTGCGAACAAAGAACAGTTTACAAAAGATAGGTAAATTGTGCAATTTAGAGCAAAATAGCAGTTGAAACTCACCCTAGCGGGAAATTAGCGTTTGTAGTCCATTAAAATACGTAGTAACACTAGTAACTATAAGCTAACCAGTTTCTCCTCTGGTGGGGAATAAAAAATACTATTAGCGAGCGCGATGCAGCCACGTGCTAAGAAAATTGCGCCGAGCGGCACGTCCGTTCCTTGAGACTGCTAGCGGGGCGTGTGAAGTGTGTCCGAGGCGGAGCGTTGGCGCCGGTTAGCTGCAGCGCCGCGTCATACCTACCTAGTCCGTTCTACGTAAACAGATTTGAGACGCGTTTAGCAATATTTAGAATAAGATTAATTTTACATTTTATAATAGTTATTTAGTTCAAGTTTATTAGTAGTTCTTTATTTAGATATTAATGTTTAGTTCAAAGTACT
This sequence comes from Phthorimaea operculella, assembly GCA_024500475.1. Taxonomy (NCBI): domain Eukaryota; kingdom Metazoa; phylum Arthropoda; class Insecta; order Lepidoptera; family Gelechiidae; genus Phthorimaea; species Phthorimaea operculella. The sequence continues at coordinate 2,106,855 of JANFCV010000019.1, read as the reverse complement.
TATATTTTTTGTTTTAAGTATCTTAGTTATTTAATCTTAGCAACCTGAAGTTAGTAACTATTCTATACTAAAATGGAACGTGTGCTGTCACAACGTTACACAGTTAACGAGATAAACGAGTTTGAAGTTTGACAGCTGTCACTTTAAATGTAGATCTCGTCCAGACCTACAACTTTTCTGAAGAAACTAGTAGTGTAGCATGCATAGTTAACGAGATAAACGAGTTTGAAGATTGACAGCTGTCACTAATAATAAAGGTCTCATGAAAACCAACTACTTTCCCAAACAAACTGATAGTCTAGCATGAACGATTGACAAGATAAACGAGTTTTAAGTTTGACAGCTGTCACAGAAAATAAAGGTCTCTTCAAGGCCTACAACTTTCCCAGACAAACTGATAGTCTAGCATGAACAACGAATTATAGATGGTCAGGAAAAGTAACTCCCTAACAAAGCCCGCTAAAATATGGACCCATAACTCACACATAACAACGCAAATGACAACGTAGCGCAATGCACACACCGATACAAAAATTCTCCAAAAATAAATATTTATCAACTCATTTTATTATGTTTACCTAAAGCCTACTCTAAAACTTGGTAGAATAATAAAGTATTAGAGAACCAGCGAGAGTGAACGAAAGAGGTGACCACGCGTCATTCTAATATGGACGGTGTTATGCCAAAGGTAGTCATGAATTCAACAACCCGTAATTAAAAAGAGTTTCTTGGGGAATTATTATAAAAATTCAAATGTATTTTTTTTCCTTAATTTTCTTTTCGTGTGGGAAACTGAGTTGTCAAACTGCCCGATAAACCCTGTGGAACGCCCATGCTTACATCAGGGGTAACAAAAAGGGTATAAGGAGTAAAAACAAACCTTGCAAAGGAGGTCAAGGCACTCCTACAACTGAATAACTTTCTCCATGGAACATGCGTCGAAATATGAAAAAGAAAATTGAACCTCCCACACAAAATTACCAATAGCAATTCCAAGCAAAGCAATAGCTAGCTCCTTGTTCGCAATTATGTTTACCTAATAAAGAATTTTGATTTGATTTAAAAACTGCCTATCAGCTATTTCATTTCCTATGGGAGGTCCAATTGTTTTTCCCATGCAATATGCATGAGGAAAGTTGTTTAATTGACGATGGATTAACGTGCCCTTCGAAGTTTTTCGGACATTCATGTCGTTTAGCCGGTAATGTCTTATCCAGACTGGGAAGAAATTCACAAAGTGATAAATTTACTGAGTGTCCCACCGCGAATCGAACACGGAACCTTCACACCGCAGGCAGTCGTACTACCACATCGCTACAGCTTATTTTCTTCGGATATGATTTTTTTTTAACGCTCAGATGATTATTATAACAAAATTTTATGTTCAGTCAAAAAAATGTTTTGATGGTTTCAACTTAACAGTGATTCTGTCTTTGCCATGTTTGGTGGAAATGTGCCGAAGTAAAAGAGAGACTCAGTAGTTTATGTTGTATTCACGCACATTTCCTAATTACATACCTATTATATAAATTGCAACTAGCCTAAACATAGGTCCTAGCTAATATAATGAAGCTAATATAATATTTTGAAGTGTAGATAACTTGGTAAGGCTCAAGGGACACGAGGGGTGTCCTCAATGAGAGTCAGAGCCAGAATTATGGATAAACGAGGATCGTGACAGGCGATGGATTTGAAATGATATTATTTCGATATTCCAAAGAGAAACAAGCAAAGAGGAACATATTCGCCACACATGTAATAAGATAGGAAACTGGACGACTACCTAAGGGTGTCACTCCCGACTACTCCCGAGTGTGCCTCTGATTTCTGTGATTGGTCGAAAATGTGTCCATGTCAAAGTTTTGTTACTTCTTATTGGTGTCGTAATGTCATTTAGGCACGCACACGAAGCTTAAAATATCGCGTCTTTCAGGGTTTTCTAAAGTCTTAGTTTAAACCATCTACTGAAAACCTTGGCACCTACTGCGTTTTTCAATATTTTGTCATTTAAGATTGCAATTATTATTAATTCATGATAAAATTACAGTAAGTCTTTTCATAATAAAAAAACATTTAATTTGGAGATGAACCTTTGCAAATACCGTCCCAAAATTTCAAGAACCATGTCAAAGCACGGCGACAGACGTCACTGCTGAACATTGAAGTTTACATTTGAAGTTTTGACCACACAAGAGGAACAAAAGCATCAATGTACCGCGAATTTGAATTTCGTCGTGCGCAGCTGCATTAAATATGAAATTATTTGTTTTACTCGCCCGTGAAATATTTTACCAATATTTTTTAAACTCGCATAGCTTCTACCGCATTTTACTACACATTTAGACATAATTATAATACGAAGTCGCAAATATTATAAATAATTTCTGAATTTTTCGAATCAACAAATGACATTTCACTCGTCGCGCAGGGCGACCAGTCACGGGGTACTAACACTGCGGATTGGCTCTCATTTTTCCCCGCCCATTTTGGCTTCCATTTCGTGGGGTCAAGTTTGAAGCTTAGTTACATTTCTAGACCATCTATAATTCGTTGAGCATGAACGATTGCTGAGATAAACTAGTTTTTAGGTTGACAGCTGTCACATAAAATTAAGGTCTCTTCAAGGCCTACAACTTTCCCAAACGAACTGATAGACTGGCATGAATGATTGCCGAGATAAATGTGATTTTAGTTTGACAGCTGTCATTTGATAAAACTCGTCAAGGCTTACCATTTCCTTAAAGAAATTGATAGTCTAAAATTTATGGTTTCCGAGATAAACGGATCTTATTTTCGACAGCTGTCATCTGAAAGATCACTCCAAGACCTACCATTTTCTCAAACAATCTGATAGTCTAGCATACACTATTTCGTACACTACTGCGAATGATCGGAAACTAAGATTTGCGATAGTTCCATTGTCTGACCTGGCCCAATGGAACTAGTGCGAAAAACTTCCATGAAACTATACTCAATTGAACTACTGCGAATGATTGGTTTTTTTTTAGTTCAATAACAACTACCTACCCTTCATAGGTACCAAGTAGAACAAAGTTACTTTGCTTTTTTTCGTATAGAGTTTCCAAAAGTTGTAGGATTTTTTTTTCCTATCGCGGCAACACTGAGCGTGGGAATCTGACTGACAGGCGGCCGAAAGTGACGTCACCTGAACTGACATTGCATCGTCGCGTCGCGTCGCGTCTCGTCTCGTCTGGGTTTGAAGCGGCTTCAAGATGCATCGAGCGGCGCCGCGCGTTGCATCTTGATGCCGCTTGAAAATGACATTGCAGCGTCGCGTCGCGTCTCGTCTCGTCGCCTTCTGTGGGAATTGACCCTAAGTTTCGTAAATAATTAGTTACTTAATCCATCTAGGAATACGCAGTAGCGTTCCCTATAGATAAAATATGTTACACTGTGCCCTCAAATTCTCTCAAAATATATATTAATATGGCAGCACCCAATAAGGAGACACGATATTTCACTGTTGTGGCTGTAAATTTTTTTTTATGTTTCATAAGTACACGCCTCTATCCCTTACCGGGTAGGCAAAGCATTGATGGCCGTAAAAAATTGGTCGTTATTGCCACGTCCTAAAGGATCATTTCAAAAAATTCATGAATCACTATAGCTTCTTGATTTATTGCCTTTTACGATATTCGCGGGACTAGAAAAGGGATGATGCTATTCTCAGCCGACATCACTCAGCAAAAAATATGCCTAATGTTAGTGTAACGTGACACAATAGGTATTGCAATACTGAATATCTACAGTAAAATAGTAGACCGCTGTATTTGCGTAGTTTAAGACGTCAAACTACAGATTTACCGTACCATATCACAGGGAATCAAGATGAGCAAAAGTTATTCAGAAGGCAACGCCACCGCTTAGCAACTCTGTATCAAGTTAGCAGCTAACAGATCTACGCGTCTGGCAACTTTGCGTACTGTATCGTTATGTAAAATATATAAGGTTGCATTTAATAATTAAGTGTGTGTGTTTTAAATAAATGAATGAATAAAAATAAAAAGATCTTTATTTATCAACAAGTGCCTACAACAAAGTACAAACATGAGCTTAAAATATTATAAATGTTGACAAAAAAGGAGAACAACTCAGCATTTCTGCTGTTTTTCAGTGTTAACCTAGGTAATTTATTTCGACCGCTGGACTCAGCTTACAATATCATAGTATGTTTTACAATATAAAAGTAACTCACAAAACTGAACAACTTTTATGAGAAAGTTTTCTTGAAAATATGAGTTTATATTTCCTCCTTCCATACTAACGTGTTAAAAAAGTTTGTCACTTAGTATGACTTTTTTTTTTATTGTGGTAAAAAATTCTAATATCCCGTCAGCTGCGAGCAAGCCATACCTAACTTGGGTTAGTTTTGTGAGTAGAACACGCCCTTAAAATCCTTGTAACCCTTTGTAAAGGGATTTGAGATAATTATTAGTTTTAGATAATCTCAATTGAAGCTTAATCCTTTAGAGATCAACAAAATAATTAATTATTATATTTTTTCAAACGGTAATGAACAACCATTTTATAAGATTATTATTAAACAGGTGGGTAGTTTGAGAAGCTGTTGACCGTCACCTATTCAAAATTCATAATAAAATATTTTATCCTGTATATTGCAATAATGTAAGTACCAGTTAAAATAAGTACCAGTACCTACCTAAACCGAGGCTGATAATTGTTGCCTGTGTTTTTGACTTATCTGAAAATATTACAGAGTGGTACTGAATGGCCCACTTTCCGAAAAACGCTTAGCGCATTGGGTCAATACGGACCACTTTCCTCAAAAACCAAAGATAAAATTTGGGAAAAATGGATCTCCATAGAAAATTGCTTTTGATTTGTTGAGCGTAGTTTTTTTTTTCGGGAAAGTGGGTCGTTCGGTACCACCATACTATATTTGGTAAAACTGATATTCACATTTGGAAAATAAACGTTTTTAGCTGAGCCGCAGATTTATTTTCCCACTTCTCTCGACAAAAAGTGAATAAGTATACCTCTATTTGCAATCTTGAAACTTTTACAATTCCTGCAAACAAAGTCGTCAAAGAAGACAACTCCAAGTATAAGTTGAACAATAAAGTTATTCCAGTAGTGATGCCCTGACTTCTACTGCAGCCACAGCCGTTCACTGCTGGACATAGGCCTCCGCCGATTGGGGGGTATTCCCAGACTCACCACGTTTGGCTGACGGATTGGCAAGCGCAGTGCAAGGTATTGTAGGTGTTGCATTTACAGGGAACGCTGCTGCTCGTTACCAGGATTACCATCCTTTAGTCGCCTTTTACGTCACCCACGTGTTGAAATAGTGTAATGCTTATTGGTGATGAATGACGGCACCACACAGTACAATACTGACAAGTTATCGCATAATTTTGCGGAATTTGACATGGTTGTGTAATGAACTTTGTCTATGCAATCAATCGAAGACTGCATCCAGGACTGAGAGATTATCGTGCCCTCCGAAACGTCAAACCAGCTCGCGTCGGCCTGCTACTAGTAGTAGGCCGTTGAAAAACTCTGACACCAGGGTTCATCGGGCCGTTGGATAACTAGTGCCCCATACAAAAAAGTGGGAAAAAAAAAGACAGCGATATTTTGCCGGTCCAGGTTTGTACATTTGCAATAATATTAAAATCATAGTAGATCAATTTCAAAGTATTTACATGCTTAGCGACTTCCACGTTCAAAAATCTTAATCGATGGTTCAAAAGTTAAAATAATTGTTCCGAAAAGCAAAGCCTCCATTGGTAAATCAGCCGCTGGCCGACTGCCAAGCGGCATGTCTGCGAACCTTGTAGTGCGGCATCAGAGAACATGTTGTGATGTACTCGTGCTACAGAAGATAAATAAACTTACACATTGGTTATATAGAATGGTTCCGTAAGATTAATTTTCCCGAAAACGCAAAGCTTTCTTTTTTCGAGTGGGACACCAAGTCATCTAACGACCCGATGAACCCTGGTATCAGAGTTTTCCAACCGCCTACTACAAGAAGCAGGCCTCAGACATGTTTGTGTAACGACCGCCGTTTAAGTTATCATAATCAGCAACCGGGACCGACAGCTTAACGTACCCATCCGAAGCACGGAACCATCTTGCTTTTCGGACATTCAGGTGGTTCAGCTTGCAATATCCTAACCAGACTGGGAGCAAATTCACAAAGTGATAAATATCAACTTTGTGAGTGACCCCACCGGGAATTAACCCCGGAACCCTCTGCGTCGCAAGCAGTCGTTCAACCCAACCACTGCGCCACATCGGCTGTCAAACGCAAACAAATCTGAATCCGTTACAGTAACCAACTTTCCTTAATCAACATATTTGCTATAAAAATCACTCAGGTTAGCTGTTTCAGTCTTTCAGAGAAATACATCAACAAAGTTGAATGATGTAGTTTCCTCTCGTGAAGGTCTCAAAGTCTACATCTAGCTCCACTTAAACTGTAGAGTTGTATGCCATCAGAGAACATACTGTGATGTACTCGTACTACAGAAGATAAATAACTTACACACTGGTTATATAGAATGGTTCCGAAAGGCTGAGTTTCCCGAAAACGCAAAGATGAATCTGTTACACTGAACAACTTTCCTTAAGAAACATATTTGCAAGGTATAAAAAAAAAACCCTCGGGTTAGCTGTTTCAGAGAAACTACATGTTACAACTAAGTTGAATGATGTAGTTTCCCTCTCGTGAAGGTCTCTGAAGTCTACATCTAGCTCCACTTAAACTGTAGAGTTGTATGCCTGGATGGGTGCCAGCCGCGTACCGCTTCACCAGCACACTCACTGATTGAGCAGTGAAATTAACTCCACCTAACTGTGGACGTGCGGCAGAACTCACACTGTTCCTAGTATCAAGATAAACGGCGGAGTATTACATTTTAACTTTGGTGAATATTACATTTTAACGTGTGGTGCCGGCAGAGTAGAATTATAGCACCAACCCCTCTTCCCGTGGGGTCGTAAGAGGCGACCGAGGGAAAAACCCGACCCAAACAGCCAGGGCCAACCGTATTGTGGCGGTTAATCCACCACAAAAGTATTCCCAAGGAGGGTTGACGTCTGGTAGGCGGCCGGTCGTAAAATTAAGCCAAATCCTTTGCAACACGATTTTGTGTTCAACAAAATGTGTTGCGCCGACCCCAAGTAGTTGGGATAAGGGCAGGAAGATGATGATATTACATTTAAACTTTTGCGGTGTTGTTGTACCTACTGCATTCTGTCAAACAGACAACATTTCTTTACCGTGGGTTTTATAAGAAACGACTTAGAGATTTGAGAGTTGATGTGTATTGCAATTTTAGGCTACATCCTGCCACTATACACAGTCTTCTGATTTTTCGTCAGACGTGATGAAAATGGCCGTTTTTTAGAACCGTTTACGCTCTGCCTACCTAGCAAGGGATAGAACGGTGATATGATTTTGTATGAGATACTTTGATCTTATACTGCAGTTGGTATACAAAATAGCTCTCTTAGAAAACGTATTACGGAAGTTATAGGGTAACTTCCTACGTCACTGTCATTGTTTATAAATTGCATCTCCTCGTATCTTAAGCTTTAAGACGCCTTTCAGTTCAGGGCAAAGTGTTGCTCCAAACATCGTTACATACAAAGCGCAAGTTGTAAAGCGATTAACACCCTTTTCGTCTCGTTCAAGGAAAACGTGGGCCATCGTTGGAATTAATAGCAATAAGACCGCCTTTTGTACACTTGTTAGTATAAATAATAAAGTGAATTTCCTGTGTACAACAACATTAACTACTACTTATTAGAACAACAACGAATAGAACAAAACTAAAAATACTTTTATAATATACCCAGTTATAAGGAAGTTAACCCTTAAACGGGTTGTGTCCATATAGCGACCACATAGGATTTAATTTTTTTTTTGACAAATCTAGGCCATTTATGGACCTCAATATGGCATTATACTATTGTCTATGGACTTGGTCAATTACTAAACGAAAAAAAATTGGGGGGTTTCCTACATAAGTTTTTGACAGTTCGATTGTGAAACTCGAACTTCGCTTCAGGACACACTTTTTCATGGGTTTTGTCGGAATAATATTAAATTATGTCGGAACTAAATCGAGTAAGTGCTATTTATTATAAATTTCTGATATAATACAAAATTATTTAGGTGTGTAATTTTTAAGTTGAGCGTCGCATTTAGTTTTTTGTGAAATATTTACATCAAAAGTATGTGGTCAACATATGACCTCTGCTCGTTAAAATTTACTGAATGTGGATCGTATGCGGCCACTGCTCGTCTTGGGAAACAAGTGTGTTTTAAGGGTAAGTTCTCACTTACCGTCATAGAAATATCTATAAACTAGTGATTGAATCACTTGCTGGACCCATCAACGACATACAGGGTGTCAGGGATGGGGCAGGGCCAAACTTGGGAAATATTTTTTACTTTCATTTTCTGAACATGCATGAAATGTTTTTGTTGGGTACTAACAAGTAAATGGGAAATTATTAATAATTGGTACTATTGATAATAATTGTTATTGTTATTCTTCAATAATTGTTATTATTTTCTTACTTCTTAGCATACATGTTGTGGTGTAGTCTGACCCTTAACTGGCATATAAATCACTTGACGGGCAGTGGCCACATGTTGGCCACATATTGCTTTTTTTAATGGGCAGTGGTCACATAGCGACCACATGCCTTTTTTTCAAAAAATACGAAAGTAAAAAAAATATCCTGAAATTAGTTTTTTTATAACCCTCTTATCTACCATAATCAGTATTCAAAATAGTCAAAATCGCCAGGCCCGTTTAAGGGTTAACATAATTTTTTCCCTAATTTCTTTTTTCTTACACACATGGAAATTAAAACTACTACCTACTGTTACTATAAAATATAGTTTATCGTGTAAACTATTTTCTAGATACTAGATAAACACGTCGTAACTTCAACACAACAATTTTTCCTCGAGAAAGCTCTCCATCCTCATGTAAGCAAAAGCACATTATCGACTTTCTGTTCCCAAGTCTTTTTACATCGCAGCCGAAGTTTGACAAAGTTGGCTTCTAAAATTCTGAGATGCACCCATCAAATACCCGTCCCAGACAGACGCCGGGTAACACAATTTGTGAAGTCTCTCGCTAAACACTGTAACTAAACTTCTATGTTGCTTAAAATATTTATGATCAAACTTGCAAAGTTAGTGGAAGATGTCAGCGTCTGGCGTCCATTTTTTTACGTTTTAACAACTAAGTAGCACAAACGTACTGTCCTTTTCTTAAAAGTCTATGGATTTACTCCTCTATACAAGTGCTGCGTTTCTAAGAATTAAACATGATTAGATTTATCTAAACACGAAAAATATCTGAACGCAGGGTGACTCTATTCACACAGGTATATTGCATCTAAACGAGCTTCTGACGAAAAGCTCATAAAAACAACCTTATAAAGAGTTGAAGACCTAAGTTATAACTTAGTTGCAACAATGATTTTCAAAATTGAAAGGGCTCTTCAAGATTTAAGAGCCAAAAGCATCTTATCTGCAACACAAATTTGAAAGTCCATTAACTTTGATCGGCGCTCAATCTCTTCCTTAATGTTTTCGAACTACAAAATGCAGCTCATATCAGCTCGAAGCCAAGACTTCCAGCGCTAAGCACCGACTAAACATACTTTAGCGTGTTTCAGCCATAAACGTAAACTTCCATGTAGTAATGTTGCAAATCGTGTATGACACAGAAGAGACGCCGTCTCTACCTGGTGAGACGTGTGTCTCATTGCCAACGGACGGCGTCATAACTATGAAACGTGAGACGCACGGCTCATCATCAGTTCGCGACGATTACTTGTCCCACGTCTTACGTCTTACATGACTAGATAGCGCCCTAAATTTAGAAAAAGAAGAGACGCCATCTACACCCGTGAGACGCACGTCTCATCATCGGTTTGCGACGATTTGTCCCACGTCTTACGTCTCACGAGGTAGATAGCGCCCTAAATGTATGAAACAGAAGAGACGCCATCTATAGCTATGAGGCGCGCGTCTCATCGCCAGTCTACGATGATTACAAGTCTCACGTCTTACGTAACACGTGTGTATCTGAAGCCAAAAGAATCTTACCTGAAACACAAATTTGAAAGTCCAATAACTTTGATCGGCGCTCAATCTCTTCCTTAATGTTTCCGAACTACAAAATGCAGCTCATATCATCTCGAAGCCAAGACTTCCAGCGCTAAGCACCGACTAAACATACTTTAGCGTGTTTCAGCCATAAACGTAAACTGTAAACTACTGTGCAGTGACGTTGCAAATCGTATTACCATAGCAACGTGATCGGTGTGTACCGTAAGATTAAGTGGTGTTCATGTATAACTAATACAGCGAACTATAATGAGAGAAACCTTAGAGAATATACAATCAAGCTTAAAAGTGCGCCTGAAAAGTTAGAATGGTTGGCAGTAGTCTACACACAACCTCTCTGTATATCAGTAGCAAAACGCCAGTGACAACACTATTGAACATCTATAACTTCTCGTACATTTGACGTCTGTATCTATGGAGCAACTGCTTACGTTTTGACAGTACAGCGCGGGCCGATACGCGCACTCCATAGCTTGCTCACACCTTTTCTAAGAGAACCTTAACTGCTACAGTTCCTCCAAAATCATCAAACCAAATAAAATATGTCATAGAAATACTTACGACTGTTTAATATTATTCACCGTTCAATCTGAATTACCAAATAAGTAAATACGAGTATCAAATGTTAGTTTAGCAAAAAAAATGAAAGAACATAATGTATATCCTAATATACTAATTTTTTCACGAGTATGCTGTAAGAGTAGATAAAATAAAATATATGGGAACGTAGGTAACTGTAACAACTAAACTATAGGCTGTAACTATAGTGATAGATATTTTCACTAAAATTGCCATCAAAAATTTGTTGAACGTGCGGTGATGACGACTGCCGTTAACACTCTGCTCACCCTGGTTGGTAGAAAGAAGTGATTTATGTATGCAAATTAAATATTAAGGGTTCACAAAGAATGTCAGAATATTTATGAGACACACATCCAATATTCACGTAAGAAATTCCAGCACGTGCCACTGTGTGAACTTCGGCACAGCGAAAAATGGCTTCGTTTGCTCTCAGCAGTGAGGGAACTTCATAACAGAGCCGCGCTCTCAAAACAGCCGCGCGACGCCGCTTACAAGGAAACCGACCCAGTTTCACCCGAGCGAAATGTACCCGAAAGGCTCGTGGGATTGGAAAAAGGTGTTTTCTCGTAGTAATAAGTAGCTTTTGTTACTCATAGGGATAATGCAGATTATGAACGGTGAAAGATTTTTTGATGTGTGATGCCGGCTTAGAATAGCATCACCCCATTTGTTTCCTGTGGGTGTCATAAGAAGCGACTAAAGGACTCGAGGGTATCATGTGTATTGCAATTTTAGGCGACAGGCTGACAACCTGTCACTATAGGTAGCGATACACGACAATAGCTAAAACGGCCCTCAAATATGTGTCAGACGTGGCGATAACGACCGTACTTTTACGGCTGTTGACGCTCTGCCTACCCCGCAAGGGATAAAGGCGTGATATATGTATGTATGTAAGATTTTTTAACGTTATTTAAATTTTATTATATTTTAACCGAAAGTGACAACCCTTGCAATTCAACAAAATCGGGTCGAGTTTCTTTACTTTTACATTTATATACTGTGCCTTCAGTCTTACAAATTTAATCTGAAACCGTAGCTATTACGTTATTTATCTTGAGAACGGGGTGTCTCATGTCTCTCGGGTAAAATACGAACCCTCTGGATTTATTTGTTTCGATGGTTTCGGTTTACCTACTTGCATTACGTATTCAACAATTTGCCGACGCGTTATTAAAGTCAGCAGCTCTGGAAAACCGCATTTTATAATTAAGCAAGCGGCCCTTTGTGCATCTCATTTTCCCCCATTTCCCATGGGAAAAAAACTTGTGAACTTTCCTCTTGAATCACAAAAAAACCAAATCAAAATCGGTTGCTTGGTTTAGAAAAAGTTTGCGAATACCACGACAGAGAAATCCATTCCCTTCCATTTTATACTATGTTTTGATTCATATTGACTACATCTGCCTGTTTCCGTGAACTAGCGATGTGAGTATAAGTCTCAGTAGTTGGAAGTCACTAGTTTGATTCTCAATTCTGAAGGTCCCTTGAATTCGTCGAGTTATTGCCTCTGCTACATATCACAAATAATAAAGGATTGTCCAGGGCCTTACTATTCAAAATAAAAACTGGTTCACTATAATATAGTGATTATATTATCGTCATATTTCTGTATGGGGATAGAGTGCACCATCTATATTCTTATTTTCAATAACATGGCCCTGCGCTGTTCCTCATTATAAGATTGTACACACACCTAAATCTTTGACATTTCTTATGATGTCGCATAAAAGTCAACATTATTCGACTCACATAGCTTCTTTTTGAAATACTATTTAGTATTTTTAGTTATATTCTTTGATCTAATAACCATTCAACAGAAACACGCTTTAGTATATCTATAAGAATACTTCACATGTAATAGCCGTTTCTGACCTTGCGTTAAGAGGAATTACGAGAGTTTTTATTGGTGTTTACTGTTCGCTGTGACTCAATATTTATTTACTTGATACGAATGTCTACTGGTCAATAGTGAGGGTCGGACATTATATAGGAAATAATGTGAAACTATTGCTTGAACAGAAGTAATGAATGATAGTAAACAAAATAAATCCCATCAGATATTGGCTTCGATATTTTTTCTAAATAAGGGAAGGAGTATGTTTTTAAATCGACTTCACAAAAACACACGGTCAGCTTCCAAATGCGGTTATTCGGATATACACTACAAAACGTTGAAACAACAATGCAAAAAACTTAGAGCAAGAAGTAAGCAAAGGCGGCCTTATCGCTTGCAGCGATCTCTTCCAGGCAACTTCTTGTAACCCGTGCTAGTGCCACACAGCAAAAAGTAGAACAAGATTCACCTTTCCCAATTCAAGGCTCTCCTTGAATCACCGAAGAAAACGAACTTCCCAAACCGCAAAGTCACTCTCCAGATTCGTTTATTTGGGGGCAACTTGGCCGATTTTTGAATGCACCGGCTGCAGGCGAAATGGCAATTATTCGACCGGGCGGCCCCGCACTGCACTGGCCAGCTCAGAGCGATTTTAAATTGAATCTACGAGAATTACGACGACAATTTTCGGTATAGATGGAGGTTTACGGGCGGATTTTGTGGTCTGCGACGCTGTGGGTGTCAGAAATTTTGTTATTGGTCGTATGTAGTGTTCTTGGATGTGATATTGAACTTCGAAAGATTAAAATCTGAGCAGGTGTTCGTATTTTGTAAGATCGCTGGATCAAGGAACGTGGCTAGTACTGTCTGTCCTTAACCACATTGCCTTCGATAAATTGATAAAATTAATTTGTATAAGTTACAACTATGTGATTCATCATACAATATTGCAGTTTGTAACAGCCGCCAAATGAATGAAATATGACAGCTTGTGATAGCAATTAGATGCGACAACATGACATCTGATTTTTCTGTCGGATTTATCTTTTTTGTACTCTAAAATCAGCTTTTAGAAAAAAACACCGACAAATTATGACAACCACTTTTAACATAGCAAAACAATCTTCTACAAACGGAGTAGAAGATAAACCTATTTCAACTGAAAAGCAAGTAAAATACCAACATTCTAGTCTCTATGTTTCCACAGCCTAGCGGCCTCAATTTTCGGAGAAATCAGTGCTGAGAAATTACTCGGCGATTGTGTAGTTTGTTTGAAAATATCTTAGCTTCACGGCCACACCTTTTGTATAGAAAATTGAAATAAAGTTTCGAAATCTATGCCGGCGTTTGTAGCAGAGGAAATGTACTGTACCTAATTGTGATTTTATACAGTGACCGATAGCGAAAATGCAGGATAAGGAACAACTTTCCCACTGTCAATTGCCACTTTTGTCAAATACCACTTTATCGTGTTTGCAATTAGATAGCCGTGTTTCATTTGCTAGTGCCGGCTTAATATAGCATCACACCATACTATCTTTCCGGTGGGTGTCGTAAGAAGCGACTGAGGGATTTCAGAGTTGATGTGTACACCACGACTGACAAAAGTTTGAGAGTCATTCAGAAGACTGTAAATCACCATAGCGACAGGTTATCAGCCTGTCGCCTAAATTTGCAAACCATATCAAGTCTCAATTTAGTCGCTTCTTACACACACGGGAAAAATATGGATTGATGCTATTCGAAGCTGGCACCACACGGCAAAAACCAAATATCCATCTATTGGGATTGTAAAGCACTCACAGTGCTATATTATTCTCACAAATGAAAATAAGAAATAGAAAAAATGTCATACATCGACCGGGAATCGAACCCAGAGAATCGAATCGAATCAAGAGATAGAAAATTTGGCATTCATCAACCGGTGCATCGATAGCTCAGTGGCAGAGCGGTGGGGCGTTTACCCATGCGGCCCGGGTTCGATTCCCGGTCGATGTATGGCATTTTTTCTATTTCTTATTTTCACCAAATATCCATTTCAAATAAAACCATCCACGTGTTGTTTAGTGTCAAAGCTACCTATAACATAAATATAAGAAATGTAAAAGGATTTCCATTGAACCGAGCACTGGATATCGCGATATTAAAGTTCAGAGGCTACGAGAGATGTAGCGCTTTATTAAGGCCAAGGCTTAGTATAAAAGCAAACTAATGTACATAGTGAAAGTTAAGTGGTTTTACTAGGATTATTTTTAAATCAAGTAAGTTTACAGTTTGCCGTGTGATGTCGGCTTAGAATAGCATCACCCCAATCCTGCCCGTGGGTGCCGTAAAAAGCGACTAAAAGTTATTATCCAGAGAATGGGCAGTAGTGGTCCTTGTGAATAAAACATCTTGCATTGCGATCGCCAATCCGCCTTCCACGCGAGGTAAGAAAATGCTCTTACGACAAAGTTAATCTCGCATCTGCCGGACGATTTTGCGGTTCGTGACAAGTACCATAAATCTAAATTACAACATATGACAGCCGAAATTCTATGGCATTTATACTTTTGTGAACCAACCGCATCAGGAAAAACACAACATTTTTTTCGGAGTGTATGATGCTCGCCTTAAGCTGCTTAAGCTGGCAATATCCATTATATGTCCGGCGGCTGTTACGCATTAGTTCTAAACGCAGTCGAAAGCACATTCATTACCTTCTGCAATATCGAGCACTGACTCACTGATCGTTCACAAAATAGAGACTTTACAGAAGGATCATTCAAGGAAGACTGTAACGACATAGTGACAGGATGTCAACCTGTCACCTAAAATTGTGAAAATCATTAATGTTAAAATCCCTTAGTCGCTTCGCTTCTTATGACACCTACGGGAAAGAGATGGGGTGATGCTATTCTAAGCCGGCACCACAAGGCAGATGCTTGCCTTAAGCAGGCAATATCCATTATAGGTCCGGCGGCTGTTGCGCATTAGTTCTAAACGCAGTCGAAAGCACATTCATTACCTGCTGCAATATCGAGCACTGACTCACTGATCTGGGTACCTATAGTACGGGCTTTCGAATACGCCATATTTGACAGCTTTGTCAACAAAGAAAAATTTACCTTATGCCATAGCATTAAAAAGATTTTGACAGCTGTCAAATATGCCCTATTTATTTGTACTATAGCCGGAGAACAAATCTGTTTTCATTCATTTATTCACTAGCTGCCCGTCAGCGGTTTCACCCGCTGCAACCTATTATTACGCGGGAAGAAAGCATTAGTCGCCAAGAGATGTCGCTGTTAGTTTTCGGCAGCCGATGTGGCGCAGTGGTTTGTATGCCTGCCTGCCACGCAAAGGTTCCGGGTTCAATTCCCGGTGGGGTCACTCACAAAGTTGATATTTATCACTTTGTGAATTTGTTCCCAGTCTGGTTAGGACATTGCAGGCTGAACCACCTGATTGTCCGCAAGTAAGATGGGTCCGTGCTTCGGATGGGCACGTTAAGCCGTCGGTCCCGGCTGCTGTCTATGATGGCGGTCGTTACACAACTATGTCAGAGGCCTGCTACTTGCAGTAGGCGGTTGAAAAACTCTGACACCAGGGTTCATCGGGTCGTTGAACGACTCGGTGTCCCACACGAAAAGAAGAAGAAGTTTTCGGCGAAAACGTTTAAAACGCGAATCGGCTCAGTCACGCCACCTTTGCAAAAATACTGGAATATGCGTGATCCCGTAGGAATAAGACATTTTCCCGCGGTAAAAAGTAGCCTATGTGTTATTCCAGATAGTCTTCTATATTTGTTCAAAATTTCATGTCAATCTAATCAGCCGTTTTAGCGTGATGTCGTAACAAACACACACACAAACATCCGCCTTTATAATATTAGTAGGATAGGATTAGAAGGAAGTAGAATTTGTGGGATTCAAAATCTTGTTAAAACATTTTCATTGGCAAGTAATTTTTGTACGTACATGTGTTGTGGGATATACATCAATTTTGCCTTACTTACTCGCCAAGAGATGACGCTGTTAGTTTCTAAAACGCGAATCGGCTCAGTCGGGCCACCTTTTTCATAAATATTGGAAAATGCGTGATCCCGTGGGAATGAGACATTTTTCCGTGGTAAAAAGTATATGCTATTCCAGATGCCCTTTTATATTTCTGCAAAGTTTCATGTCAATCTAATCAGCCGTTTTTGCGTGAAGTCGTAACAAACACACACGTAGGAAGTATAGCAAGACCAGTGTGTAATATTTTCCAATATCGTAAGACAAAACTTAACGCCGTGTGGTGCCGGCAGAGTAGAATAGCACCACCCCCTCTCTTCCCGTGGGAGTCGTAAGAGGCGACCGAGGGATAAACCCGACCCAAACAGCCAGGCCAACCGTATGGTGGCGGTTAATCCACCACAAAAGCATTCCCAATGAGGGTTGACGTCTGTTAGGCGGCCGGTCGTAAAATTAAGCCGAATCCATTGCAGCACGATTTTGTGTTTAGCAAAAAGTGTTGCGCCGACCCCAAGCAATTGGGATAAGGGCAGGAAGATGATGTAAGACAAAACTTAAATTAAATAAAAGTTCGAAATAATAAAAACAAACAAAAATAAGGAGAACACTATCCGGATTCGAACGCGAGTCACCTTGTTTGGTAGGCAAGCGCTCTATCGCCGCAGCTACCATGACTTTAAGATGACTGTTGAATTAACGGATATGCTTCCCCACAAAGACGCGAATCGGCTCAGTCACGCCACCTACGTCAAAAATTTTGGAATATGCGTGATTCCGTAGAAATGAGACATTTTCCTGGGGTAAAAAGTAGCCTATGTGTTATTCCAGATGCCCTTTTATATTTCTGCAAAGTTTCATGTCAATCTAATCAGCCGTTTTTGCGTGATGTCGTAACAAACACACACACAAACATCCGCCTTTATAATATTAGTAGGAAGTAGGATGTATCACGCCTATATCACAAGCAAGTAAACCGCTGTAAAAAACAGGCATGTATAACCACGACTGACAAAAGATTGAAAATCACTCAGAAGACCGTACATCACCATAGTGACAGTTTGTCAGCCTTTCGCCTAAAAGTGCATTACACATCAGCTCTAAAATCCCTCAGTCGCTTCTTACGACACCCTCGTGTAATATAATATAGGGTGATGCTATTCTAACCCAGCACCACACAGCACAGCGTGTGATGTTAGCCTTAAGCTTGCAATATCCATTATAGTTCTAAACGCAGTCGAAAGCACATTCATTACCTTCTGCAATATCGAGCACTGACTCTCTGATCGCGGCAGTCGAGGAACAAATCTGTTTTTAAACTGTTTAAATCACTGTTTGAATGTCAAACAGGCAGTAAAAGAACATGCTTGTACTGAAATTAATCATTGTTTTTTTTAGTAGGAATGAGGTGATATTGCCAGTTAATCCACCTAACCATTTAAGAAACCAATTTATACTGGTTTCTCATACCAATATAGAAATAATCAGTATTAGTTGATCCCTTAAATGGGTAGGTGTATTTGCTGTCGATATATAAGAAATAGAATTTACTAGTCAAAATTGCAGAGAAAAGAGCATCGAAAAAGCCCCTAATTTTGATTATCACTTTTAATCCCTAGGGATTACATGAATTACTTTAGTAGGTAGGGCGCACAAAAATATTCTCAAGTGCACTACCCAAAGCGTAGTTTTTAGTTAGAGGGGATGAAAAAGATAACTTTTATGTATCATACATAATCATTTAAACGCAAAGTAACACAAAGAGTGTATATGAGTAATATACGAAATCCAGTATATGGCATTTCTGCAGATTTTGTACAAGTGTTTCGCCGTTTTTAATTTCGCTCAGAGCGCTCACGATGATTTGTTGACAGCCAATGGGATTAACAGGATTTCATGGTGGTCCAATATTGCTGATTGCCTCTCATGCAAGGAGATTTAATTCCAATATCTTTACTGAGGAATAAATGCAGGTATGATTATTAACAAGCGTAAAAAACGTTTACGGATGTCTGTAGCGAGATTTTTGCTAGCATGAACAAACTACTATGCTGTTTACAATTATTTTTTACTGCTTTTATTATTTTAATGGATTAGAATGTGACTTTTTACAGAGAATTTTGCAATGTTTAATTAAAAAATAATAATTTTGATTTTTTGGAAAACGGAATTTGACAATTTTTCCAAAAAAACTTTTAATATTATTGAGAAACGATAAAAATATTTGAACCACCCACAAAAATGTTATGCTCCTGCAACTGTATCTACTGACTGAAGTTTTATAGGAAATCAATTTTATTTTTCGTTTTTGTTCTCTGGGGTAAGTTTAAGAAGTCTTCTCAAGCCAATTTTATGCCGTAATCATACCATCCCTTACGTCCACTGAATAATTAAAAAAGATCATCATATTTCGTATTGCATACAGAAAATACAATGAAGGATCTATTTTAGTCTTGACTGGAATACATGCTAAGTAGCCACGCAAATAAATATATCAAAGCTCGAGTTTAAATCGAACTGAATGCTTTCATAACAAAATCCAGTATTTTACAACAGAACTAAAAATCGTTCACTCGTAACAACCCATGAACTTAAATTGAGAATACTTCGTGTGCCGATCGCAATACGCTTATTGATATTCGTGCGATTGTTGATTCGAATGCTATTATAAAAACAGTTACTACTTCAGTGCTGAAAATAATAAAATATACAAAGTTTTTTTGTATCCTTTCGTTTTTTCCGGCTACTATTATTCATAATCTATGTAATGTGGTTTGTAACAAAGCGTGAAAGCATAATTTTGTGAATAGGTAATTCACTAAGTGATTCATTGACAAAGTTTAACTTAAATGTCGGTTCTCTGAAAGTAAAAAATCAATAAAATGATATGTCTCAATTATAGTATCAAATTCACGACCTTCTCAAAGAAAACAAATTTAAAATTAATATTTCTCAAAGAAAACAAATTGAGAGCCTTATTTTCGGAACGTTAGAACCAAAAGCCAATTTACACCACAATTTCAGCTACGTGCTCATTACAAATAGGTTTAAATGTCTGCATTCAATGGCCGCCGCTGGCCTTGCTTGCTACTAAAGTGTTCTAGCTGTGCCTTTGCTTCAGTTAAACTGTTTTTACTTAGACTAGAGTTTTCAGCTATGAAATGTTTGCCGTGCAATGTATATTGGTATCGAAAAGGGGATGAGTCAAGGAATGCTATTCTGTTTGCTAAATGTGAAATACACCAGGATTAAGGACCTTGAATTTGCTAAATGTGAAATACATCGAATTAAGGCTTGCATGCAACGCTTTGTTTAATTCATTATTGGCACCTACGAAATTGGTTGCATTATCACAAAATATTTTATGCGGCTTTCCTCGGCGTGAAATAAATCTGCGAAAACATGAAAGAAAGGCGTTGCTACTAAGATCGCTAACGACCTCCAAATGAACTGCTTTTGTGCAAAAACAGATGAATAGGCATATATAACATTTGGAAATGCGATTTCCGCGGCCAATTTTCGACGAAATTAGGAATGGCCCCGCGAAATCAGTACCAGTGAGTTGAAAAGGATAACTTTGTGTAACTCTAGTGGATGGCAGCTGGCCCATCATTGGTTCCATAGTTTTGCCTCGAAATCTTGTGCATATAACACACTGGCGTACCACTTTACGCGCAAGGGTCCTCCCTCCCAGAGGCCAAAACTGATCTCGAAAACTAGCGAGGAGGAGCTGAGGGCCGGCATGCAGTGAACGTAAGTGCTCGGCTCGCATCAACAGTTTTGTAAAGTGATGCTTTCCATCAAGCAGTATCGGATGCTTCTTTTCAAAACTTAAGTCACTGTGGTCGAGCCGACCACCTACTCGCAAAATGGAGTTTTCGTCAAGAAATGGGGACAGCTGTGCTAAATGAGACGAGGTAAGTGTCTTTTTATTTTTAATTAGGTTTATTTCAGGGTTGAATGAATCGACTTGTGCAGATTTTATTAAAAAGGTAAGTGATTTATTTAGTTCGTCTTCTTTTAGTGTTCCAGTGTATTTATTATTTTTGTTTTTACAGTTGTAAATAAATCTGTGTACATAGGCAAATATTCTTTTTAATTTTAATGAACTTGAGTATTTTTCAAATTTTACGAATTCTGTATTTTCTTCTTCTTTAGGATTAGTTGTGTAAGTTGTGTTAGGTAAAGATTTTATTTCAGGTAGTATAATTCTTTCATTAGGATTTTCAGGCCATTCTGATTCATCAGTATTTTTTAGGTAATCAGGACCTTCCCACCACATGGAGCAATTAAGGAGTTGACCTGGTTCTACCCCTCGGGATGCCATATCAGCAGGGTTAAGATTTGTTGGAACGTGCCTCCAAGAATCCCTTTCGGTCAGATCATGAATTTCATTCACGCGGTTGCAAACAAACGTTTTAAGATTTTTAGGTTGTGTTTTTATCCATCCTAAGGTGATGGTGGAATCAGACCAAAAGACTTTTCTGTTTATAGGACACCGGAGGGCTTCACAAACTTTTGCTACTAGACGAGCACCCAATAAAGCTGCTGATAGCTCAAGGCGAGGAATGGTAAGAGTTTTAAGTGGTGCCACGCGAGTCTTGGCACACAGCAGGTTAACTGTCACGTGATCATTGTTCATTGCCCGCAGATAAACAGACGCGGCGTAAGCATCCTGCGAGGCGTCAACGAAGCAATGGAGCTCACATGTGCTGTAAGTCGAAGGTAGCACGTGCCTCGGTACAGACACTGAACGTAGTGTATGCAAATTGTGGCTTGTTTTTTGCCAAATTTTCTTAATGTCGTCTGTGACGGGTTCATCCCAACTCAAATTTTGCAACCACAACTTTTGCAACAATATTTTCAGTGTTATAGTACAGGCACTGAGTAATCCAAGTGGGTCAAAGATTTTGCAAGTTTCAGATAAAATTATGCGTTTTGTGACTTTGTCTGGATTATCATTTATGTTGATAGAAAAATTCAGAGTGTCAGTTTCAGGAGACCATGACACACCTAGCACACTCGAATGTTTATTTAAGTCAAGAGAATTTGTGAGGGTAGATTCCGAGAATATCTGAGGACAATTAGTACGAAATTTATGCAGTGGAAAACAGGCGGAATCTAGCGTTTCTACAACATTTTTAAGGATGTAAGCTAAGTCCGATTCGCTATCTGCCCTGTCAGTAGATCGTCCATGTAAAAATCTTTTTGATAATTTCAGCTATAATGGGATCTGAACATTCATTGGCAAGTTGCAAAAGACAACGCGTACTTAGAAAAGGCGCTGATGCCGTTCCATAAGTAACCGTGTTTAACCGTAAAACTTCAAGCGGTTTAGAGGCGTCATCTCTCCACAAAATCAATTGCAGATTGCGTTGTGGTTCTTGAATTTCGATCTGGCGATACATTTTTGTATGTCGCCAGTTAGTACAAATTTATGCTGTCGGAATCGAATCAAAATGTTAAATAAGTCGTCTTGGACTACGGGTCCTACACACTGTATGTCATTCAAGGATTTTTCGACGCAGTTTTGGCAGCTGCGTCGTAGACGACTCGCGTTTTAGTGGTTTCACTACCTTCACAAAAATCGCGAAATGAGGAATGTAGTTTCCGAATTCAGGTTTATCAATTCGCGTCAGATGACCTAAGGCTTCGTATTCGTTTATAAATGTACAATATTTTTCTTTAAGTTCAGGATTTTTATCAAGCTTTTTCTAAATTATAGAAGCGCTTAGCAGCCAGGTTGTACGAGTCTCCCAGTGCAGTTTCAGGAGTTTCCATCAGAGGCATAAGGACGGAAAATCTGCCACTAGTTAAACGGCGTGTATTTTTAAGGAAATGTTCCTCACAAAATTCTTCATCAGACGTGGTTTGCAGTTTTGAAGAAGGAAGTTCTTCGATTTCCCAAAACTTTGTTAGGTTGTCATGGATTTGTTTTGTGAAATTACAATGAACCTTGCGTGGAACTTCATTAGGTTTTTCGTAGCTACGACCGGCAAGAATCCAGCCTAACACTGTGTTCTGAAGGATGGGCATTTTAGGACCCAACGAAATCTGTTCAGGTATTAAGAGATCGTAAAATATTTCAGCACCCAACAAAATATCTACGTCCGCCGGGTTGAAGAATTTAGGATCAGCAAATTTAATGTCGTTAGGTATGTTTAGGTTTCCTACATCAAGGGGAAAATTAGGCAATTGACCAGTGACTTCAGGCACCACCAGGCAATTTAGGTTTGTATGAAATGTATTTAGTAACGAACTTATTTTTACGTCACAGCTCTCTGATATGGGAAGTTGCATGTTGTTTATGCCCGATATAATTAAGGTATCGGAATCACGACTAACTAAACCCATCTTGTTTTTCAGCGATTGAGTCACGAGACATGACTGGCTCCTCCGTCCAACACGGCGCGAGCGATGTAAGTATTTTTATTTTCAGGATCGGTAATCTTCACTAAAGCAGTACCGAGAAGCACCTGTCCGGGGGTAAGTACAGATAAGGATACCGGAGGGGTGTTCGTATCATTATTATTAGGTTTTTTATCTTCATGAAGCATGGTATTATGTTTAAGGTTACATAATCGGCAGGTCCCTAATTTACAAAAGGACGCATCATGACCTCTGCGCAGACAGTTTGTGCAGAGGGCTAACTTTAGGACTTCACTCATTCTTTTTTCAGGAGAAAGGGCTTTAAAACCGTCGCAATCAACGATTCTATGAGACTGACTGCACAAAGGGCACGACATCAATCCTGTTGATTTTTGCTGTTTGCTAACAAAAGATTTCGAAAATTTACTGTTATGATTAGTAAACTGTTTATGTTCATGTGGAGAAGAATGTTTATGTTCATGTGTATTAATTTTATTATGAGGACCGCTCCTGTTTTCAGGTTTTTCAGAGCGATTAGCCTGCATAGTTTCAAGAACGTCGGCTCTGTTACGCAAAAATTCAAGGAATTCACTTAATGCTGGTAAATCGGTCAAATTGTTTCTGTGCTCCTCCCACTTACCGCTAGTAACAGGATCTAATTTTGAGGACACCATGTATATAATGATAGTATCCCAAGTATCTACCGATTCACCTAGGCTGGACAAGGCTCTCAAATTTTTTGTTACTACATCAACTAAGTAACGTATAGCTCGGTGGGATTCTTTTGTAATATTACGCTTAGGTAAGTATTTTAAATACCTACTAGATCGAGAACAGATGATGTTTATAATTTAATAATATGGGAAATATGTTGTGATAAGATGTGGCAATTAAAACCCTTTTATGTTTTGAAAGCGAAAGGTAATGAAAGGGATTTTATATGAAAGCGGCATAAAAGCAAAGTAGGTATGGGAGTGGCAATGATATACGCTTTTACTTTAAGAAAGCGAAATATTACCTATCCTACGAATTATGCAATGCTATTTATGCAGATAAGCCGTGATTTACGATATTTATAGCACAAAAACCGTTATCTTTACGTATACGATGTAGGTATGTACACGTAAAGTAACTGATCGTAAAGCAACGTGCAAAATACAGCTTATTTTAAGAAAATGCTTTGAAATTAGGTAGTTTATGAAGTGGAATAGGTAGGTATTCTAACGTATGAACAGGTAGCAGTAAGTTTATGGAAAGCCAGTAATAGTTTGCACTAATTAGGTACGTAATTGTATGGTACGTATTTTACCTAATGATGATTTTTATGCATCAATTATGTTAGATAAATACTACGTACGTAGGTAGATAAGCGCCCGAAATATTAAAGTCGTGAGCTTATCGAGCAATGTAATGTAATTTTTTAGGTAATAACCGTGTAATGCAAAGATGCCGTATTTCGAGCAAGTAACACTTTGAAACACAAATAAAGGGGATCGAATTAGGAGGAAAAGAACACTAGTACTGCCCTGATTTCCAAGCCACGTCGAGCCTCCTGCACAGGTACAAAGTCCAAGCGGTCAGGAATCCTTTGTTCGGCGAACACGTTGTACCGGCGAAACTTCCTTTGTGTTCTCGAAGTTACTTTTATCCGAAGCTTGCTTGAATACGACGTCCTGGTGTAGGTCGCCACTTTCTTGTATGCGATTAAGGTACAAGAAAGGATTTTGAAAAGAGAAGAGGTGGATTAACGTTTTAGAATCGCAATTTATTTAGCAAAATTGCGCGCGAGTTGTCACTATGATGGTTTGGTGTGGTCTGACGTAATAGCGGCGCAGCCGCCGGTGCTAGCGCCCCGCGCGAGCCTCCTGCACAGGTACAAAGTCCAAGCGGTCAGGAATCCTTTGTTCGGCGAACACGTTGTACCGGCGAAACTTCCTTTGTGTTCTCGAAGTTACTTTTATCCGAAGCTTGCTTGAATACGACGTCCTGGTGTAGGTCGCCACGTCAAGGATTTTGAAAAGAGAAGAGGTGGATTAACGTTTTAGAATCGCAATTTATTTAGCAAAATTGCGCGCGAGTTGTCACTATGATGGTTTGGTGTGGTCTGACGTAATAGCGGCGCAGCCGCCGGTGCTAGCGCCCTCCGCCCGCGCCCCGCGCGAGCCCCTGCTTGGTCGTAGACATCCTGGGGGGCCGTTGGAAGAAGCTGAAGAGACAGCAGCATCGTCGTCTTCCTGGCTCGAAGTTACTTCCAAGAAATCTTCATGTGGCAGAAGGCACACTCTGTTCAGTGCTCGTCGTTCGATGCCTCTGAACGTGGTGAAGTCAGCTACCCGGCAAATACCATCCTTGCCAGGGTATAGTCTATGCACTCGTCCTATCCTCCATTTCATGGGTGGGAGGTTCTCTTCCTTGAAGACGACCATCGATCCTTCTTTGATTTGGTCGGAAGGCGAGCGCCATTTTGTTCTCTTTTGGAGTTCTGAGAGGTACTCATTATGCCATCTCTTCCAGAAACTCTCTCTTAAGGATTCAATCAGGTGGTATCGTGTCTTTATTTTCTTTTGCGTAGCAGCAGGAGGCAGTGGCAATGCCGTCAGCGGGCGTCCGATCAGGAAGTGTCCTGGAGATAGGGGAGAGAAGTCGTTGGGGTTACAAGATAAAGGAGTAAGGGGTCGGGAGTTGAGGACAGCTTCTATTTGTGTGCAAAGTGTACTCAACTCCTCGAACGTCAAACTGGCATTACCTATTGTTCGTTTTAAGTGAAACTTTACGCTTTTAATACCGGCTTCCCATAAACCACCGAAAGTAGGGGAATAGGGTGGATTGAAAGTGAAGTTTACGCCCTCCTCTGCCGTATAGTCATAAATCGAATTAAGGCTTGCATGCAACGCTTTGTTTAATTCATTATTGGCACCTACGAAATTGGTTGCATTATCACAAAATATTTTATGCGGCTTTCCTCTTATTGTAACGTTGACAAAGTAACTCCCAGGCTACGTTATAATTTTTGGCCGTGAAATCTATTGATTTAATAACCAGAGCGGCGCTGCCTTCCAATGAAGAACGTAGGTAATGAAATTTATTTATGTTAGGCATCCCCTCCCGGTTATGTATTAAAGATTCAAAGGTGTCGCGGTATTCTAGCCACATGAAGTAATTGCCATCAAAGGTAGGTAACTTTATGATAGGTAGTTTTATGTTAAAGTCATCATTATGTGAACAACCCTCTTCGCGTCGCGAATTACCATCTGGATGTAATTTTATTAAAGCCTGCGCACTAGCAATAGACGAATAGAATTTGCTTTCAGTTGTTTCTCTTTCCTGTATTTGAGTATCAAGAACGGAACACATGATTTCTATTTTTGTTTGACATTTTTCAAACTCAGTAAACAACTCCTGTACCTTCATGACACGCAGCTTTAATTCATCAATTTGCAAACTAGTAATTTCTCCGATATCAGTTTCTTTTAACATTGTAACAAATTTAATAAAAACCGTTAATCGACCTCTAATTGAACCACGTTGACTAATAAGTTCTTTAAATTCTTTAGTCTCTTCTGCCATTTTTATGTAAATTAGGTATAGAAAAACAAATAAACAACAAAGTTAATAACATAAAGTAGGCCAATAAATGAAGTAAACAAAGTAAATGTGCATCAAACCAGTACGAATCCGTTGCGATGAATAACAGCTGAGCGGCGCGTAGGTAGGCAGACGAGAGCGCAGGAATGCAAGGTAGGTACAAGCGGCCCGCACGGCACACTCCGTTTGCTACCCTGGCACGCGAAGCGTAGTTAGCGGTTCGATCAGCAACCGCACCCTGGAATGTTCGGCCGATACTTTTGAATATTACGCTTAGGTAAGTATTTTAAATACCTACTAGATCGAGAACAGATGATGTTTATAATTTAATAATATGGGAAATATGTTGTGATAAGATGTGGCAATTAAAACCCTTTTATGTTTTGAAAGCGAAAGGTAATGAAAGGGATTTTATATGAAAGCGGCATAAAAGCAAAGTAGGTATGGGAGTGGCAATGATATACGCTTTTACTTTAAGAAAGCGAAATATTACCTATCCTACGAATTATGCAATGCTATTTATGCAGATAAGCCGTGATTTACGATATTTATAGCACAAAAACCGTTATCTTTACGTATACGATGTAGGTATGTACACGTAAAGTAACTGATCGTAAAGCAACGTGCAAAATACAGCTTATTTTAAGAAAATGCTTTGAAATTAGGTAGTTTATGAAGTGGAATA
The DNA here is from genome assembly GCA_024500475.1 of Phthorimaea operculella. NCBI lineage: Eukaryota > Metazoa > Arthropoda > Insecta > Lepidoptera > Gelechiidae > Phthorimaea > Phthorimaea operculella. The sequence goes on along the minus strand of JANFCV010000019.1, from coordinate 2,079,661 downwards.
GGTAGGTATTCTAACGTATGAACAGGTAGCAGTAAGTTTATGGAAAGCCAGTAATAGTTTGCACTAATTAGGTACGTAATTGTATGGTACGTATTTTACCTAATGATGATTTTTATGCATCAATTATGTTAGATAAATACTACGTACGTAGGTAGATAAGCGCCCGAAATATTAAAGTCGTGAGCTTATCGAGCAATGTAATGTAATTTTTTAGGTAATAACCGTGTAATGCAAAGATGCCGTATTTCGAGCAAGTAACACTTTGAAACACAAATAAAAGGGGGATCGAATTAGGGAGGAAAAGAACACTAGTACTGCCCTGATTTCCAAGCCACGTCGAGCCTCCTGCACAGGTACAAAGTCCAAGCGGTCAGGAATCCTTTGTTCGGCGAACACGTTGTACCGGCGAAACTTCCTTTGTGTTCTCGAAGTTACTTTTATCCGAAGCTTGCTTGAATACGACGTCCTGGTGTAGGTCGCCACTTTCTTGTATGCGATTAAGGTACAAGAAAGGATTTTGAAAAGAGAAGAGGTGGATTAACGTTTTAGAATCGCAATTTATTTAGCAAAATTGCGCGCGAGTTGTCACTATGATGGTTTGGTGTGGTCTGACGTAATAGCGGCGCAGCCGCCGGTGCTAGCGCCCTCCGCCCGCGCCCCGCGCGAGCCCCTGCTTGGTCGTAGACACCTACAAATAGGCTACAGCCCCCAATCTTAAAGCTTTGACTGATAGTTGTGTCATAACTAAAAAACACTGAAATTATAATCATCAATCATAATGTCATACTAAACTCAAGAAATATTCCTCTAAGAAAACAAAGTCACGACCTTCAAATTAAGAGACTTATTTTTGGAACGCTAGAACAGCCAATTTACACCACAATTTCACCTACGTGCTCATTACAAATAGGTTTAAATGTCTGCATTCAATGGCCGCCGCTGGCCTTGCTTGCCACTAAAGTGTTCTAGCTGTGCCTTTGCTTTAGTAAAACTGTTTTTACTTAGACTAGAGTTTTGAAGCTATGAATTGTTTGCCGTGCAATGCTGGTTTAGGATTAGCATCACCCTATTTTTATATACTGTTGTGGAAAAAGGGATGAATCGAGAAATGCAAATCTGTCTACAAAATGTGAAATACCCGCAAATAGGCTAAAGCCCCCCAGCTTTAAATATGATTCGAAAACACTAAATCAAGTAATATTTCTCTAACAAAACAAAGTCACGACCCTCAAATTGAGAGACATATTTTCGTAACGCTAGAACGACACAGCCAATTTACACCACAATTTCAGCTACGTGCTCATTACAAATAGGTTTAAATGTCTGCATTCAATGGCCGCCGCTGGCCTTGCTTGCCACTAAAGTGTTCTAGCTGTGCCTTTGCTTCAGTAAAACTGTTTTTACGTAGAGTAGAGTTGTTCTATAGTTTTCGGTTATTGAATGTTTGCCGTGCTATGCTGATTTAGGATAAGCATCACCCTATTTCAATTTCTATCTATGGATGTCAAAAAATGGATGTATCGAAAATGGGCAGCAAGGATTACCTTCTGAAAACAACACCTTTCAATGCGCTCTGGCAAATGCGGTTAGTGTGGTAAATACCCACAAATTGGCTGTAAACCCCTTTGGAAAGGCTCTCATAGCGGAGAACTGGTGAGTTTGCGACTCTTGATAGATTTTCATGGACTGCTAAAAAGACAATTGTTGCATCTTCAAAAGATTAGCTCAAAGTATTTTCTTTTTTTTCTAGACGCAACACAACACAACAAGATTTGCAGAGACACAGCAAGATCATAATTATTTCTTAGACTAGACCAGAAAATAGAGAGCAAATAACAAATTTTAAATCTTTGCGATCTCACATGCTTTTCTTACCACTATGCAATTTATAGCAAATTTTTCGATATTTTGGCCAAGACAACAACAAAAATTTCTTTTATAATGCTTCGAGTCAGTGGGAATATAATCGTTTTCTACCATGAAACATCTCTATTTCTCCAGTTGTTTTGCATTAGAATAATTAAACCAGCCCACACGTGTAGTGTTGAAATTGTCTGATTAATTCAACAACAGTTTATGGTTTTTGGTGTTCACAAGAAATTGCGTTTGGAATTCGCAATTTGTTACGCAGGCACACTTAAGAACCGCTTTCTACATTTCTGTTCCTTTATGATGTTTAGATTCACAATTAAAATAATTTGATAAAACGAGTACCTAATAAAGATTTTTTAGGTACCTACTCATTTTTAACCTAATTTTGTTTGACTACCAGGTAGGTTTTGACGCTATTATAAAAAAAAACTGATTAACATTCTTCTTATGTCTGTTGTATAAGAGCCCAAGACAGCGAACGATCTGAATTTTTAAACTTTATACTAGATAATATAAATCAAATAAGCTTCACGCAACGTTTTTCCATCCCATTCTACGTATTTTCAAATAAGTGACAAACATAAAATAGCTTCAAGTTTGTAAACTCTAGTAATTGTAAATATTAAGTACCTAATGTCAAATTCATATGACGTTTGAGAAATTCGTTTTTACGAGAACAACATTCCAAAAATAACTCGCTACGCAGCAGAACGTTAGCTAGGTAATTTACTTCTATGTTACTCATATTTAAAAAGCCGACATTTTGGCTCAACTTATGATGATACTCCTTATAAGAGGGTTGCTTCGTAATTTCAGCCACATGACATCTGGAAGACAGGCAAACGTCAGCCGTTACCGATGCGACGTACGTCTTACGTGTGTAACTTTATCTGTTCGGTTTCATACATTTTATACGGAAACTGTTAAAAGCGTCGCGATATCGCACGTTTCACGTCTTCGACGATGACTTATTTGACAGATACCATCTCACGTCTAACGTCTAACTGTGGAGCTTGCGCCTTACTTGTAAAATTTACAAAGCTCTATAGGCAATACACTTGTTCCTCATACTGAAATTTTACCTTAAATTTAATTGGGAAGGTTTTCAATTTTGAACCCATTTAATATTTTTATAGGTTATCTACATAATCCCGACTGGATCTTATTTTTTATGTTCATGCTTGAAAAATAAGAAAGTTGGTACAAATAAATAAATTATGAAGTCAATGCAAGGGTTTTATTTTAAAAACCTCTATTAGTAGAGTTTCAACTAGAAGCCATAAACAAAAAGCACTAGGTACTGCCTTTATCCCTAGCTGAGTAGGCAGAGCATGAACGGCTGTAAAAACGTATCCTGTCACGAATTGCAATTTTAGGCGACAGGCTGACGACCTATCACTGTAGTGATGCACAGACTTCTGCATGACTCTCAAAGTTTTGACAGACGTAATGTAAATGGCCGTTTTCACAGTAGTTTCCGTTCTGCCTACCCCACATGGGATATAGGCGTGATATATGTACATATGTAAAAATGTTATCATTGGAATTGTAAAATCCGAATTTAACTTCGTTTAAACTGTTTTGTTGTGATTGTATTTATTCCACACACATCGCTACGCAATATTTCACGTGCCTCATTAAAATAATCAGGTACAAAATTTTAACTGCAATTGAAAAAGCAATTTTAAGGCAGGTATCACATTTAACGAACGTTGCTGCGATTTTGTAACGCATGCCATGAAAATGTGAACTTTCATCTTATGTCCCATATACTCACTTAAACCATTTGACAGACGCATCCATCGACGCGACGATGACGACGGATGAAATATGCTATATGCATCAGGATGCCATATTTATATGAGAATGAGGTGGACCACGTACCGGCAGGCGCAGCGTAGGACGGCCCCCCGCGAGATGGACAGACGATCTGGTCAAGTGCGCGGGGAAATGCTGGATGCAGGCCGCTTCTAATCGGACAAGGTGGAAATATTTAGGGGAGCCCTATGTTCAGCAGTGGGCGTCCTATGGCTGATATGATGACGATGATGAAGTGGAAATTCGTATTTTGGAAATTCCTAACGCATGAATTACAGACGCGATATAAATCGCATCAACGGACGTCACATGTGTGAACTGCAAAGCCAAGCTCAACTTTACAAATTTTACCTTAACCGGTTCAGTTCATAACTCATCGAGATATGGATTTCCGGCCAATAACAGCGTTTGTTTGAGATCATTTCAATAATATTCCAAGTTTAATGGCTGCGTAACGCAGGCCCGAGGCGGTAGTAAAATTTAACGTGTCGCTGCGAGTTTTGTGACTGGCCGACAGAAGGAGAAATTAACATTTAGAAGTGACAATCTCCCTCTCTTCGTGTGGGCCAAGCGTGTGGGACACTGAGTCGTACAATGTCCCTATGAACCCTGGTGTCAGAGTTTTTCAACCGCCTACTGCAAGTAGCAGGCCTCTGACATGGTTGTGTAACGACTGCCATCATAAACAGCAACCTGGACTGACGGCTTAACGTGCCCATCCGAAGCACGGAACCATCTTACTTTTCGGACAATCAGGTGGTTCAGCCTGCAATGTCCTAACCAGACTGGGAACAAATTCACAAAGTGATGAATATCAACTTTGTGAGTGATCCCACCGGGAATTGAACCCGGAACCTTCTGCGTGGCAGGCAGTCATACTAACCACTGCACCACATCGGCTGTGACAATAAGTATCCTACTAATATTATAAAGGCGGATGTTTGTGTGTGTGTTTGTTACGACATCACGCAAAAACGGCTGATTAGATTGACATGAAACTTTGCAGAAATATAAAAGGGCATCTGGAATAACACATAGGCTACTTTTTACCCCAGGAAAATGTCTCATTTCTACGGAATCACGCATATTCCAAAATTTTTGACGTAGGTGGCGTGACTGAGCCGATTCGCGTCTTTGTGGGGAAGCATATCCGTTAATTCAACAGTCATCTTAAAGTCATGGTAGCTGCGGCGATAGAGCGCTTGCCTACCAAACAAGGTGACTCGCGTTCGAATCCGGATAGTGTTCTCCTTATTTTTGTTTGTTTTTATTATTTCGAACTTTTATTTAATTTAAGTTTTGTCTTACATCATCTTCCTGCCCTTATCCCAATTGCTTGGGGTCGGCGCAACACTTTTTGCTAAACACAAAATCGTGCTGCAATGGATTCGGCTTAATTTTACGACCGGCCGCCTAACAGACGTCAACCCTCATTGGGAATGCTTTTGTGGTGGATTAACCGCCACCATACGGTTGGCCTGGCTGTTTGGGTCGGGTTTATCCCTCGGTCGCCTCTTACGACTCCCACGGGAAGAGAGGGGGTGGTGCTATTCTACTCTGCCGGCACCACACGGCGTTAAGTTTTGTCTTACGATATTGGAAAATATTACACACTGGTCTTGCTATACTTCCTACGTGTGTGTTTGTTACGACTTCACGCAAAAACGGCTGATTAGATTGACATGAAACTTTGCAGAAATATAAAAGGGCATCTGGAATAGCATATACTTTTTACCACGGAAAAATGTCTCATTCCCACGGGATCACGCATTTTCCAATATTTATGAAAAAGGTGGCCCGACTGAGCCGATTCGCGTTTTAGAAACTAACAGCGTCATCTCTTGGCGAGTAAGTAAGGCAAAATTGATGTATATCCCACAACACATGTACGTACAAAAATTACTTGCCAATGAAAATGTTTTAACAAGATTTTGAATCCCACAAATTCTACTTCCTTCTAATCCTATCCTACTAATATTATAAAGGCGGATGTTTGTGTGTGTGTTTGTTACGACATCACGCTAAAACGGCTGATTAGATTGACATGAAATTTTGAACAAATATAGAAGACTATCTGGAATAACACATAGGCTACTTTTTACCGCGGGAAAATGTCTTATTCCTACGGGATCACGCATATTCCAGTATTTTTGCAAAGGTGGCGTGACTGAGCCGATTCGCGTTTTAAACGTTTTCGCCGAAAACTTCTTCTTCTTTTCGTGTGGGACACCGAGTCGTTCAACGACCCGATGAACCCTGGTGTCAGAGTTTTTCAACCGCCTACTGCAAGTAGCAGGCCTCTGACATAGTTGTGTAACGACCGCCATCATAGACAGCAGCCGGGACCGACGGCTTAACGTGCCCATCCGAAGCACGGACCCATCTTACTTGCGGACAATCAGGTGGTTCAGCCTGCAATGTCCTAACCAGACTGGGAACAAATTCACAAAGTGATAAATATCAACTTTGTGAGTGACCCCACCGGGAATTGAACCCGGAACCTTTGCGTGGCAGGCAGGCATACAAACCACTGCGCCACATCGGCTGCCGAAAACTAACAGCGACATCTCTTGGCGACTAATGCTTTCTTCCCGCGTAATAATAGGTTGCAGCGGGTGAAACCGCTGACGGGCAGCTAGTACAAAATAAATTTTTTAAGAAATTTTATGTGTTTTCAGATTCTCAAAATATTTTCTATACAATGTTTATTCGTAACTAGTAACGAAACGGTGAATAAAAAGTGTATTTTCGTTGCTTGTCACCAACTACTGGTTACGAAAGTGCACGAAGGGCTAGCGGCGAGTCCATCGGTTGCTATTTGTTGTTTTTTCGTGGAATTAAGATGTTTTTCTAGCATATTTATACATTACTAAATCAGTACATTATCACTAAGTATCACTCTTTCTCCCGCAAAACACATTTTTTTTTTCTGTGTATTGATTTCAAAACTAATTTTGTGGCATTGGATAAGACAAGAAATTTAATTGATGGGGTATTTTATGATTAAGTGAGTACAGCTAACTCTTCCCAATTTTTATCGAGGAATAAACCTAAACACTTCTACATCCTCATTTACGCAACTTCTGCACACTCTCCAAATTTATTGCAAGAAGTTTTTCACGCGATCCATTTGTTAATCTCAGGGTAGCTTTTCTCCTTTGAAATATACGAAGAGCGATATGTCTCTAAGCTTTTTTTTTGCCATGAGAACGTCGGTCTCGTGCGTGCCGCCATTTTTTCCAGCGAACTGTACAGTACTTAATACAGCATTTTGGTAGATTGGTTTTGTTTTTGAGAGGTTTCAGGAATACATTTTATTGCTTCTGGAAGAAGTTTTTTATTTCGTTGCACTACATTGTTCAAAGGGTTTAATATCAACAAATAAACTTTCTAGACATCACCCTTATGATAACTCAAAGTTTTAGGCTTAATTCGATTCTCAAGGGAGAAAAATGCGTGCGCTAAATCTAGTTGTTAGCTCGAAATAAGTAAACCTTCAGACCCATTTTCGTGTTTCGAATTGCGAGTAACAATCATCGATTCATAAACATTCAACGAAAAATCTTCATGATGATGCAAAATGGTTTGACAGACGCATCCGTGCAGCATAACGTGTTTTTCGGTGTGTTATCAGAGGTAACTAAATATTAAAACTTTTAGACCCATTTTCATGTTACGAAGTGCGAGTACCTAACGATCATCGAGTTATAAACATTCAACGAAATATCTTGAACTCTATGAATAATGCATTAAGGTATAATTCACCGCGTATTTAGGTGTTTAGCATAAAATTTGAATGCTGTGCGTCGGCACACATTCCCAGTTCTAAACTTTGATTCCTCGTCGAGTGGAGTTTCAAGGGTGGTAACCCAATTTTTCAGTTCAGCAAAGTCGGTTTATTAACCTCTGATACACTTGGAGTTAAAGCCACGTTTTATACAAAAACCCAAGATTTGATCAAACGATCAACAAACAGTGTCAATTTCCTGAACCATCTTGCTTTTGATCAAATCAGGTGGTTCAGCCTGCAATGTTCTAACCAGAACGGAAACAAATTCACATAGTAATTAATGAATATCACAAGAACCTTGTGAAGTGACTTACTGGAAATCGAACCCGGAACCTTCTTCATCGCATTCAGTTGCACTACCACTGCGCCACATCTGCTTTCAAAATCGTAGTGTCAATTAGGATAACAAATCAACCAACGATTTTCTGATAGTAAATCTTGTATACTTACTAAGAACAAAATAGTTAAATGACGATTCTTACTACATAACAATAAATTGTTTAAACTTAAGTGCGCCATTTTAACTTTAATTAAATATAATAAAAGTGGCCAAGAGCGTGTCAGACACGCCCACAAATAGGGTTTCGTAGTCAACGTTTAAATATCAGGTTTTTCAGCATTACAAACTTAATTTTGTTGCTGGTTTGTTAGCAGCAGTATGATGACCAACCGCAAATAGAAAAACTCAATTTTTTCTGAAACCTTTAAGAGTACGATATCCGTTATAGTTTTCATTGTAATTTCAGATTGTAAGTTATGTTCCATATTTATTTCAAATTTTTAGCGTTTATACTTTAGAAGTTACAGCTGGAACAAATTATGGGTCAAAAACGCCCTTTTTAAAAGCAAATATCTCGTGACAGAAACATTTTAGTGACTTTGTTTCAAAAAAACCTCACCTTAGTTTCAAAAGACCTATTCAACGATACCCTACTCAATATTACAGAAGAAAAAAAATTTTTTTGCCCCCCTTTCACTTGTATGGGAGGGGGTCCAAAAAACTTTTTAAATATTTTTTTCTTAACATTTCTATATTTGGGTCAACACGATCTATTTTCTCACCAAATTTTATGTCGATAGCTCTAAAACTGACGAAGATATGAGGGCGCGGCATACAGACAGACAGACAGACAGACAGACAGACAGACAGACAGACATGACGAAACTATAAGGGTTTCTAGTAGACTACGAAACCCTAAAAACGGATATTTGCATAAACTGTCGCGAAACCGCGATGAAATAAAATTTTTAGTAAGTGCAAATATCCGTTTTTATATTTAATTAAAATACATAACAATAGTTTAGAAACTGAAACTTAAACTCCATAGATAGGAAATCAGTTCTCTACCTGACGATGACTGAGACTGTCGGTCGACATACCTACTTTAAATATTATATTCATTATTATCTAAGTCAATTTGTATAGTCATGCTACTTTTTACCTTTTTCCTGTTAGTCAAGCTATTCAAATATATTTTTTTACGTAGATATTATGTCCATCAACAACGTAAACTCGAATAAAAATTATATTCTTCAAGCTTAATACTACTACAACATGGCATTCTAAAAATATTTTCTCTCGGATAATATTCTCACACTATTCAAAGTGGGGCAGACTACTGAAAATTGGGTTTTGCCTCTCCGGCCGTCATATTTCATGCTTAAAAGTAACCTAACTAACTTTATAATAACATGATATTTTCATATTTTGCCCGCACTAACAACATGAAGCCACCGCAAAGTAGAAAGTCTCAGATACTTTTACATGCGCGGCGGTGGAAGTTATGAGCGAACATATTGAATCGTAAATAGGTAGGTCTTGATGTGTTACTTGTATAAGTAAATAAATGAATATCCCTGGACAAAACACGAAACTGTAAAGGCTAGGAAAGGCTCTAAATTATACTTTTAGGTAACTTGTCCTGTTTACCTATTCCACTTGAGAAAAGTATTATTTCAAAAGCTTCAAATTGTTGTCATGTCATATTTTTATGACATAAAAGATTTTCCTAACTCGTCAACACAACTTTACTTTTGGCATCTCAACGACATCGGACGACCTTACGAGGAGATGTTTTTTTTTTACATTCAACTTCGCATCTAATTAATAGAACTGCAAAGAAAAACAGAATGAAACAATCTCGCACTGTGTCAAGTAAACCAACAACTACAAATATGTTCAATCTGTCAGTACCTACCCGTTAAAGGAACCATACGATGATAATTATCTTACAGCCGAATAAAAGCTGAAATACAAGATAGAAATATTGAGGGGACGCCTAATGTTCAGCAGTGGGCGTCTTATGGCCGTTATAATGATGATGATGAGGAATAAAAGCTTGTCTTGATCCTCGCTCCTTCTCCACACTTGGCCATCATTGTTAACAAAGTTACGCGGCGTATTCATACCAGGGCCACAAGTTTTAACTGGCCAGATGCGCCAGCCCCGGGTATGAATCTGATTTGCTCTTAGATTAATACGGAAAACTTTTCGACGACGGATCGCAAGTTGACTGGTGGAAATTGTTGTGGAAAGAGTGGTTATAGTGATGCTGAAGAGTTTTTAATGGGATGTGAAGTTGGTTATTGTCATATATGTGGGATACCAAAGTCAGTGCACTGCAAATATCGAAAACTGTCCTATCGCCATCAACCTAACCGTTTAAATGTTTTTTTTTCTTAATGTTCGTATTAATTGGGATAGGATTATGCATACATACTTGGAAGTCATCGTTTATATTCGTAGTTTTCTCCACCTTCTGGGGCTGGGTCAAAAATACTTAATTTTTAGATAATTAATTTACTCTTGCTAATTTATTAGACAAAACCTGTCTCAGGTTTTCTGAAAATTATTCCCTACAATATACTGCTTCGATATGGTTAAACGCACTTAAAACTTCTATCACAGAAGCTCTCAACGAAACCTTTCTCACTGTAATCGCATAACCTGTCAGGTTACATCCCAAGCACGTATAATCACATGTACCTATGTACCCCTGGTACCCTCCGATGCCCAATGGCCACTATTCGAATTCCACACAAGTCCGAAGGCCCCTTTTATCATAATTTCAGCCTATATAGCATCTCTGTCAAACAATACACAATATTATAGGGTTCAGAAGGCCATGTTTTATGTATGAAGCTCGGAGCCGGGTTGGGTCGCTAATGTGACCAGCTTTTTTGGAAGGCTGTGTTGAATAGGTTAGCCTGTTTGATTTACATTTGCTAAGCTCGTAAGTAAATTAGGGTGCATTTTTTTAAAGCACTCTGATGCGAGGCCTGTGGTTTGCCTGAACAGAAAAGTGTGTGGGATTTATTTTTCACTTTCTGTAAATCATGGTAGCTTTTCTCATATGTTGTGACAAGTATTATATCCTAAAATCAAGGTCTGTTTACTTCAAACATAAACACATTAAATAAAGTGCAGTAAAATTTTATGATTCAAGAATTCACAAGTATTAACAGCATCTTCACACAGAACTATAAAATCACAGGTATAAAATCTTGTTTCCAAGGTTCGCGCAAAGTCGTGGCGATTCCAAACTTTTAATGGGATCAAGCTCCTAAAACTCCCATATTCTACCGACCGCCCAAATCGAGATAAATTCTAGATAATATCGACTTTGGTGTTTTTGTCAGACTTTTCCTTCTTTGTGGAGATATATGGCTGAAGGTTTGTGTGGCTGGTAGGTAAACGACCGACGAAAATGTTTGGAGATTACCGGAGGCGTTGACTCGGAAAGTTTTCGAAACGTTAATAGTAGAATTTTTCGGCTAATTTTAGTTCAGTAATAAGTAATATTTTCATGCGGTTTACTTGCTAGCTATCATGGACCAGTGTAATTTTTTCCATAAAGTAAAAAGTATTTTTGGGTATGTAGCTCTAGCAGTCTAACAGAGAAAGATTTTTTTTAATCAGTTCCATGTCGTTGGTGAGTATTGATAAAATAAAAATGAGGACTAGCTTAGTAGCCCCGTCAATATCGACAAAAAAATAAATAAACATTGCAAACGCGCATGTAACTACGATTTTTTTATATGTTGTAAGGTCCCTTGAGAGTAGTTAATACCCAAGTTTGCAACACTGAAAACCTTGTGCTGCCTCCACGGTGCTCAATAAACTGCGAAATTTTGGCCCATATTTCAGTTTTTTATAAAAATCTACCATAACGAAGATTTTTTCAAGTACGTTTCATAGAACTTTATTAAAGATAACTAAATTTGCTACAATTTTAGGGAAACCTGAGCACACTTTGTCTTTTGCTTGCAAAGATACAGCAAGTCAAAGATGGGCAATTCTTCCGCAGTGCTAAGAAAGCTGTGAAATTACAGAATTTCCGATGTAACAGCTCTTGTTACATTTTTTTTTTTCAAAAAATCATATTATGTTGTCCGACTTGCACTAAGCCAGTTTTTAGGGTTCCGTACCCAATAGGGTAAAAAACGGGACCCTATTACTAAGACTTCGCTGTCTGTTCGTCCATCCGTCTGTCACCAGGCTGTATCTCATGAATCGTAATAGCCACAGAGTTGAAATTTTCGCAGATTATGCATATCAAAATCCGTTCAGTAGTTTTTTCGCGTGTATCTCATGAACCGTGAGTTGAAATTTTCACAGGTGATGTATTTCTGTTGCTGCTTTTACAAAAAATACTAAAAACCAGAATACAATAAATAGTAAGGGGGGCTCCCATACAGGAAACGTGTTTATTTGTTGGTTTTTGTAAATAATGTTTCGGAGGCTGTTTCTCATGAACCGTGACAGTTAGATCTTTTAAATTTTCACAGATGATGTATGTTTATTGCCGCTATAACAACAAATACAAAAAAACTGGCCACGTGCGAGTCGTACTCGCGCACAAAGGATTCCGTACCATCATTTATAAAAATGACAGAAATATCATATCTGTTGCCCGACTCGCACTTGACTAGTTTTTGGGATTTGTTGTAATAGACATACATCATCTGTGAAAATTTCAACCATCTAACTATCACGGTTCACGAGAAACAGCCTTCGAAACATTATCCACAAAAACGAGCAAAAAAATAACGTTTCTTGTATGGGAGCCCCCCTTAATATTTATTGTATTCTGGTTTTTAGTATTTGTTGTTATAGCAGCAATAGACATACATCACCTGTAAAAATTTCAACTCTCTAGCTATCACGGTTCATGAGATACAAGCGCAAAAACTTCTGAACAAATTTTGATTTGACGTTGACATTGGCAGCACAGGGTTTTCAGTGTTGCAAACTTGGGTGTTAACTACTCTCAAGGGACCTAACAATATATAACAAAATCGTAGTTACATGCGCGTTTGCAATGTTTGATGTCGATATTGACCGGGCTATAGTGTAATACTACATACACAATGCATGACTTAACTTCATTATATAAAAAATCTTCTTTTACATAAAAAATCCTTTCAACTTTCCCTTTAAAACAATTTTCATTCAATATCAAAGTGCTGTGAATGATCCGATTTTAATGAAATTTACATAGTTCTGTGTACCTTTTGGCATCAACTTCCAACTGGGCTTGGAATAGTTTTACCTTCTAGAGTATTTGAATTATCGGTGGTCACTATTAATATTGAAATTTAGCAGTGTTTTCACATTACATTACTTCTAAATCACTGACTTTTGCACCTTTCTGGAAAAAGTTTTAGTTTTAAATACTCAACCCAAATCGATATGGCAAACAAAAAACGAAGAACGAACAAAAAACTAAATCTGCGATATATCGCTAGCCAAACTACAATTTAAGGAAAAGGATTAACTTATATACAGGTTTTGTAAGTTTTTACTATTCGTATGAGAGGCCCACTTCTTCTTCTTAAACACAAGACAACATACCCTGGTGTCCGAATTGTTAAACATCCTAACTAATATTTTTCATCATAATTATAAGTCTATGTTTTTGACGAGGTGACTGTCATATTAGGTTATACATGATTACAGATGTCATCTAGGATTGGTTTAATTATTTAACTTATTTATTATTTTACAACAAACATACATCACGCCTTTATCCCTTGCGGGGTAGGCAGAGCGTCAACGGCCGTAAAAGTACGGTCGTTATCGCCACGTCTGACACATATTTGAGGGCCGTTTTAGCTAGTTCTATTATTTTAACTACTTAGTAATTAATCGAAAACCATCAAATTCAGACTAAAAATTATAAACTTTGACACTACAACAGTTGTTATTGAAAGAAATAGGTACCACTCTATTTGAGCAGTAAAACTTTGCCTGTTCATTGTAATATTATGAAATGCAAAACTGCTGGCCCCCGGGATGTGGAATCGCTCCAATCACTTAAATGGAGAGAAGCCGTCTTTTACACAGATATTGGAATTAATATCCAATAGAATAAAATTACTATACATGGAAAACATTTGCATTTTTCTATCGTACTACACGCACTCTTTTACTGAGTTTATTGCTCCCGTATTTACACTTGACCTTAAAAAAAGTAAGTAATATTACGTTTTTATTCATTTTTATGCTAACGAACGTACCTATTCACAAACGTACACATTCATACACTTTATTCAAACCTACTCCACACGTTTTCCCATTGCCTCGATTGAGACTTCTCCTCTGACGGTATTACCAGTTCCCCCTTAGCAATAAACTCCATTACGCCTACGATGCGCGATGTCGTTGGACCATCCAACCATACCAAATAATTACGAACCATAGTAATAATAATAACAATCTTCAGCTATTTCTAAGGCAAGGAATGATTGTGGTCATTATATCATCATCATCATCTTCCTGCCCTTATCCCAATTGCTTGGCTTCGGCGCAACACGTTTTGTTGAACACAAAATCGTGTTGCAAAGGATCTGGCTTAATTTTACGACCGGCCGCCTACCAGACGTCAACCTTCCTCGGGAATGCTTTTGTGGTGGATTAACCGCCACCATATGGCTGGCCTTAGCTGTTTGGGTTGGGTTTATCCCTCGGTCGCCCCTTACGACCCCCACAGGAAGAGACGGGGTGGTGCTATTTTACTCTGCCGGCACCACACGGCATGATATATCCAGTCTAAAAATATTCCTATTTCAGTGGTCGTTTCACAGTATTAATATTACTGATATCGCAAATGCAGAGTTTTGTAACTGCGATACTTTATAAACGTCAGTGCTTTTTGATACGTATCGGTTTTTAAATTCGCGCTGATCGGATTACCGAAGCTGCTTTTGATCGTTTTAATATTAAGAAATGTTTGATGCATTAGTACTTAGGCAGTCTTTGCTAATTTGGATAAACTATATACTATACCTTCCTATCTATCTATACTTAAAACTAAAAAATACAGAGTTCAAACAAATTAGAATACTTTTTTTACTATATTATTAATGAAAGTTAATGATTTTTAAATTATTTTAGAAGAGTTACCGAAAAATGGCATAGGTACGGAACCGATAAAAGTAACTAGTTCTTTTGTTCAATATCTTAAACGCTGTAAAGCAAAATAATAATAACCGATTTATCCTATCTAAAGCTTGTGCCAAAATCCAGTGGCTCCCAAACTCGAAAGAGCTCTATAAATCAGTGGCGAAGAATCGCATTGTTTTAAGCGAAAGGTCTGATTACTTTAACGTACCATTAGAGCAAAAGTTGGCATACATTGCTGGTTTAGTATATGGGAGTTATTGAAAGGAACTATAGATAACCAGTAATGTATCCTGTTTCGGCTCTTTTAGTTGAGTAGTGTTATAGTAAGTAAAGGAATGCACCGCAGTGCGGACGCCGCCGCCAAATTACATAGTGTTACACGTCGGCGGTGCAACGTGAGTTTTATCATCTAGAGAATGCAGCTACTTACACTAACGGCACCGTGTGATGCCGGTTTAGAATAGCATCACCCCATATCATCCCAATGGGCGTCGTAAGAAGCGACTAAGGGATTTGGGAGTTGAATGTATTTCAATTTTTGGCGACAGGCTGACAATCTGGCACTATTATATGGTGAAGCAGTCTTGACTCTTAATCTTTTGTCAGACGTGGTGTTAATAGCCGTTTTTATCCGACTGCCTCAGGAGGGTTATGTTTTAGAGTGTAGGTATGCAATTATGTGTGTATGTTTCTGGGAATTCGTTTTCACGGGCTGTAGCCTACAGCCCAAACGGCTGGGCATGTTAGGTATCGTTATATTTGTATCAGATTAGCGAGTGATCCAAAAATATCCCAAAATACAACTTTGAAATGACCGCAGTCGGCTTTTTGTTTTTAGTACATCTGCTTGTTACAGCCATTTATACTTTGCCTACATTGATATAGACGTAATATAATCATATGTAAGTATGTATGTAGAATGTGGCTAGGTTTTCTTCATTATATCGTGCGGGAAATTGACTGGACGAACGATCTCAGGTGTCAGCATTTTTAAAGATCTTGCACTGCACTTGCCAATCCAGATTTATATACTAGCGTGTAAACCAAAAACACTGTATGTGCGAGCACCTAAGTTTTGAGAAAATTAGCAAAAACGTTTTTTATTGAAATTTGCTTTTTTTATGAATAACCTAAAACATTTGAACTTTTTTATGACTTGAACTAATGGATATTGGTAATACCTTACTAGCCATTCCAATTTTACACAAAATGACATTAAATAAACAGAAATATAATTAAAATTCAGTAATCTGCTTCTGCGTGATGAACATACAGCATAAATATTGTTGCTTTGTAAAGCAAAAACACTGTATTGGTTCATACAGTGTATTTCTTTTACAATAATACTGTAGCGCAAAGTAGGGATGGAGTTAGCCTATCAGCAGCAGAGTGCTCTGATATGGTTGCAATGACCTCTAACATGGTTGCAGAGTCCTCTGACATGGTTGCAGCGTTCTCTGACATATTTGTAATGACCTCTGACATGGTTGCAGGGTCCTCTGACATAGTTGCAGAGACCTCTGACATGGTTGCAATTACCTCTGACATGGTTGCAGAGTCCTCTGACATGGTTGCAATGACATCTGACATGGTTGCAGAGTCCTCTGACATGATTGCAGCGTCCTCTGACATGATTTCAGAGTCCTCTGGCACGGTTGTACTGACCTCTAACATGGTAAAAATGACCTCTGACATTAATTCAGAGTCCTCTGACATGGTTGCAATGACATCTGACATGGTTGCAGAGTCCTCTGACATGGTTTCAGAGTCCTCTGACATGGTTGCAGCGTCCTCTGACATGATTGCAGAGTCCTCTGAAACGGTTGTAATGACCTCGAACATGGTTTGGATGACCTCTGACATGAATTCAGAGTCCTCTGACGTGATTGCAGAATCCTCTGACATGGTTCCAGAAATATATGACATGGTTCCAGAAACCGTTGACATGGTTGCAGAGTCTCTTATATGGCTACAATGACCTCTGACAAGGTTGCAGAGGCCTCTGACATGGTTGCAGAGGCCTCTGACATGGCTGCAATGACCTCTGACATGGTTGCAGAGTCCTCTGACATGGTTGCAGAGTCCTCTGACATGGTTGCAGAGTCCTCTAACATGGTTGCAGCATCCTCTGACATGATTGCAGAGTCCTCTGACACGGTTGTAATGACCTATGAAATGGTTGCAGCGTCCTCTGACATGGTTGCAGAGTCTTCTGTTATGGTTGCAATGACCTTTGACATGGTTGCAGAGTCCTCTGACATGATTGCAGAGACCTTTGACGTGTTTGCAATGAGTTCTGACATGGTTCCAGAGACCACTGACGTGGTTGCAATGAACTCTGACATGGTTCAGAGGCCTTTATTGTGGTGGCAGAGTCCCCTGATATAGAGAGGCCTCTGACATGGTTGCAGAGACCTCTGACATGGTTGTAATGACCTCTGATATGGTAAAAATGACCTCTGACATATATTCAGAGTCCTCTGACGTGGTTGCAGAATCCTCTGACATGGTTCCAGAAACATCTGAAATGGTTCCAGAAACCTCTGACATGGTTGCAGAGTCTCTTATATGGCTACAATGACCTCTGACAAGGTTTCAGAGGTCTCTGACATGGTTGCAGAGTCCTCTGATATGGTTTCAGAGTCCTCTGACATGGTTGCAGAGTTCTCTGACATGGTTACAGAGGCCTCTGATGTGGTGGCACAGGCCTAAAATACGTTTCCACAGAACCCGACCATTAAGTAAGGTTACTTAGAAATAGAATCATTCGAGATCGCACGGCATTCGGGGCACGCGCAATATTGTAAAGGAGAAACACTGTAAGTGCGTTTACAGTGTTATGGCTTTACAAAACATGGTTATATGCACATACAGTTTTTTTTTGTTTGTCTATAACTTCAATTGTATTCACGTTTATGATGAAATATTAAGTTGAGGGTATGTATTAGAGTCTAAATAATGTAATTAACCTTATAGAGCTAAAACACTGTATGGGACACTTACAGTGTTTTTCCTTTACACGCTAGTATAGCGGTACATTACTGTGTGGCTGTGATTAATTGAATATGATGAGTTCTGTACAATTTACTCAAAAGCAACAAAATAAAGAATTCTTTGTACAAGATTTTGCTCCACAAAAACTACTAATATCACTAAGCATACTTACAGTACAAACTTTGCCCAATACCTTGAAAACGTAGGTGTACACTTACGAAAGGACGTCAATAAAATTACCGATACTAAGACGGTTTTCACACATACTACGATTACCTGATACGATTTTTGGATATAAGGAAAATCCTTAAAGGAGTAGGCCTACCCGGGTTACCCTGAATGCAAGGAGTTTACGAAATCCCATACAATTCCAGGTCACATAATGTCGCCGCATCAAAATGGGGCTACAAAAGACACATATTATTATTCGATGGCTTTATCTCCGGGACACCGAGTCGTCCAAGGGCCCGATGAGCCCCGGTGAAAGAGTTTTACAACCGCCTACTACAAGTAGCAGGCCTCTGATATAGTCGTTTATCGACCACCATCTAAGTAATCATAGACAGCAACCGGGAACCACGGCTTTACATGCCCTCCAAAGCGCGGAACCACCTTTCTTCCGGACAATTAGGTGGTTTGGTCTGCAATGTCCTAACCAGAATGTAACAAATTCGCAAAGTGACATGAGAAAATCAACTTTGTGAGTGACCCACAGATAATCCAAACATTTGCATACGCTAACGCTATACTATTAGGCGACATCGGCTACATCGGTCACAAGGACAGCACCTACGCAAAAATCACGCACAAACAAACGTTATGTGTGTTAAACGCCTCAGTACAGTCGAGGCGAAAAACCTGAAACACATCGCCGGCACCTGTTTCTGAGTGCTTCGAGGAAATTTCAGTTTCGTCTAATTACGTCGAAGAGTTCGATCTCCAAGTCGCAGAAATTGAGTTGCGCAAAATTGTAAGTTCGTAATTGCGTTGGTTGGTTACGTTGGCCCATGTAATTTTGTAATCTGAAGGAAATCGTGAAGGTTAATTTATTCATACGAAATGGCCAAAATCATCTCAACAAGAAGTAGAAGAAGTATTATGTTTGTTGCAACATTTTCGAAACAGCCTGCCAAAAATTGTGATTGGTGGGTTTGTCAATATCCGTCATCAACGCAAGGAGGCCATTGTCCAATAGTGGACTATTGTATCTGTTATTTGTAGTAAAAATGTTTTGACAGCCGATGTGGCGCAGTGATTACTATGACTGCCTACCACGCAGAAGGATTCGGGTTCAATTCTCGGTGAAGTCACTCAGTTGTCAGTCTAGTTAGAACATTGCAGGCTAAACCACCCGATTGTCCGAAAAGCAAGATGGTTCTGTGCTCCGGATGGGCACGTTAAGCCGTCGGTCCCGGGTGCTGTCTATGACGGCGATCGTTACATAACCACGTCAGAGGCCTGCTTCTTGCAGTAGGCGGTTAAAAAACTCTGACACCAGGGTTTATCGGGTTCTTGAACGACTCAGTGTCCCACACGAAGAGAGAGAGAGAGAGTAAAATGTTAATGTAAGACCTACTGAAGCGATCCACGTTCGGTAATTGTCGGAAGTTAAACACGCAAGTGTAACTTCGAGCCGGGTGTTAAGTTTGTTGGGTGCGTATATTACCGATCGCAATTACAATCCGGGTGTAACGAGCTAATATTGACTTCAAATCATAAGTAAGACAGTTTTCAATCATCCCATATCACATTAACTTATGCAATCATTTGTCTAAGGCGCTACAATATTTATTGAATTTATGTAATAAAATTCACAATTATTATAACACTTATGTGTCATATTTATAATTCGAATTTTTAAAGAATACCTAGCGGCCCGTTAGCGGAGGTGTCGTGTCACCCACTACAACAATACAACTCACCATTTTCACGCGAGAAAAAGATTTTGTTCCTGAATATAACACATAAATCTTTCACTTGAATAACTCTACCTATTATAAAAAACTGCATCAAGTCCGTTGCGTTCCGTGGTTTAGGAGGAGTAAACGGTTTATATATGACAAAGAAAAACAAATAGCGACTTTGTTTCATACAATGTATAGATGTAGAACTATAGTATCTACATGATGTTTTCAATTTCCAACATGGTGTTTAGCAACAAAAGTTCGTTTTGTATTTTATTCACATTGTTTTCAATATGTGCGCTTCAATTCGTGTCACACTCAATGTATTATCTACGTACGTATGATAAAATTTTCCAATCATACGTGTCAATATGTTTTGCCATTGCAAACATTAATTTCGAATTCCATTTTCAGCTGTCATTTCGGATTTTATTTAACTTTGTAAATTGATTATAAGAACCGCATATACTACGCAATCATGCCAACCAAATGAGTGAATTTATATAATAAAATTATTGTAACAAACTTGTGTTGGTTTACTGACGAATTGAATGCAATTTTAAACCTGACTGCGGTGATTAATTTCAAAATGTGTGAAATTGAATAAGCGTGCTCTATCGTTTCGTGTCTATCAAAAAATATAGGTGCGCTATTCGGAAAATCGTTGCAATCATGAATTGAAATACTAGTGGTTAAGAATAAATAAAACTTCGTAGTCAATACTACGTCGTAGCAACAAGCTTGTAAGCAAAAATTACTCGTCCTATTCTGACCACATTTCAAAACGCCTGTTCAAAAGTGAAAGCAATCTCCATGATTCGGAACAAGTTTATTGCCTGTCGCGAACCACCAGGCGTGTGTTGCGACAATATTTTTATTTATGTGCTCGCGCAGTCTGGAGAAAGGGAGTGACGCGATATATATTATTCAGCTTTTAATCTTCACTCACGATAGTTTCCAAGATGGATAGTCTACGACTAGGCAAAACAAAAAGTTGTAAAAAACATCTGGAATTAAACTTTCCAGTTACAGAATATTATTACTGCTCATATGAACCGTAAATTGTTTTCACAAAAACCATATCATCATTATATATGTTACCGGCCAAACCCGATTTTAGGATAAACTCGTTTTTCCTAGGCCAAAGTAGTTTATCCTACATGCCGTTGGATAAACCAATATAGACTAGGCTAAACCGGTCCGTCCGATGGCCGATAGGAGAAACTAGTTAATCCTAGGCCGAACTAGTTGAGCCTAAAATTAACAAGTACACTTCAGGATAAACTGGTTTGGCTTAGTTAAAAATGATTAAGGCTACAGTGACGGAGCTCTAGAGGGTAGAAGGTAACGTCGGACATCCTGGAGACTTCGGGCACCCTGGAGGCTCGAACACTCTAGAGGGTGGGGTGTAGCATCGGACATCCTGAAGGCTTGGACGCCTTGAAGGGACGCCCTACAGTGATGTACCTCTAGATCTAGATAGAGCGTAAAGGGTATAATCGCACACCCTGGAGGCATCAAACACCTGTGAGGCTCGATTGCCCTGGAGGGTGCGAGGTAACGTCGGACACCCCGAAGGCTCAGACACTTTGAAGGCGCTGACGCGAGCACTTACAACGCTGTCGGCGATAGCTCTCACGAGCTGTCACATCACAGGTGTCGCTGGTCTGTGGGAGCCCAGCCCACAGCAGGCAGCGTCCGAGCTTTTAGGGTGTCCGACACTACTCCGCACATTCCAGGGCGTTCGAGAATTACAGGTGTTTGATGCCTCCAGGGTGTACGTAGTGCCTCACTGTAGGGCGTCTTTCCCGGGCGTCCGAGCCTTCAGGGTGTCCAATGCTAACCCCACCCTCTAGGGTGTTCGAGTCTCTAGGGTGACCAAAGTCTCCAGGATGTCCGACGTTACCCTTTACCCTTTAGAGCTACGTCACTGTAGCCTTAACCATTTTAACTAAGCCAAACCAGTTTATCCTGAGGTGTACTTATTAATTTTAGGCTTAACTAATTCAGTCTAGGATTAACTAGTTTCTCTTATCGGCCATCGGACGGACCGGTTTAGCCTAGTCTATACCGGTTTATCCAAGCGCATGTAGGATAAACTACTTTGGCCTAGGAAAAACTAGTTTATCCTAAAATCGGGTTTGGCCGGTAACATATATAATAAAACTAAGTTGATAAAATGTACGTGCCGATAAAACTTTAAAAGGATTTCCGGTACGATAAAGGGACTTATATTGTGCAATAGCCCTTTAGCTCCCCTCGAACAAGAAAGTTCCCGTTTTAACTTAAAGGGCGTATATTTAAGATATAAGGGCTCATCAATCTCTCAAGTAGTGGCGCCATCTATTGTCGAGTAGTCGAACTCCACCGTTCGTGATCTTTAAATGCAATCTGTTTCAAAATTTTGGATTTCAATTGCAATGTATTTAAAACTTTTTTATTAGACCAAACAGATAATACCGCGAGTGAAACCGCGGGCGGAAAGCTAGTTTTATTCATAAAATTAATGCACATTTTATTTTTTATAAATGAAATTTGACACATATTGTCATTTGTGTTTGCCGGCTATTATTGTTTTAATATTACTACCATCACTAGATATTTTATATCCACTGTTTGTAGTTTGCATTGCTGATGCCTGGGGTTCAATATTTCGTTTGAAGTTTATATTTACAAAATACAAAGAGCAACAAATACAATACTACACTTACACACTCTGGCAGTACTTAAATTTCCTGTAGCCAAACCGTTGTACCTTCCATACTATTCGCGAGTCGACGGCCAGGTTTACCATATCCACTATAAACCAACTCTTGTTTCGCTTAGGTCTGACAAGGGTGCTCTATTTATCATAATATCACGGAACCCTGTCAAGGTGCCGGCTAACTCTTATTAGTTTTCGGGCCCCTGTTTTATGCATGAGTGGATTGGGATATAAGCAAAAATGTATCGATATCTTTAAGGTGTTATCGGATATGAAAATCTGATTATGAAACGGAAGACACCGTAGGTCCAATTTTTTAATTAATTAGTGTTTGACATGCCATAACCGGCGTGGAATAGCATTACCCCGATTATCATATCCATATCTATCGTAAAAACGATTAAGGGATAATTGGGTATGTAAAATGTATACGTTTAATATTTTTTTCTAAAACTTTATGCTATTTTACGAAACTAATTTGGTTCTTTTGATTATTTGATTATCCCTTATTTTTTTATAATTGTTTAAAAGTTTTTCATTGATGATGTCATCACCGGGCAACTAATGAAACGAACAACTTTATTTATATACTCTTTGCGAAAAACCACCATGCAAATTTTATTGCAAATTCCACAGACATAATATTGTCTGAGTTCTGTCAATGTAGAATGTGGAAAAATAATGTTATTTCCTTTTCTCTCAAACGGTTTTCTGTAAGGAGATTGAGATAAAATATTGTCTGTCAGATCCCTTTAATTTTCGAACGCGACTGTTTCGCCATTTTATAGTGCCAACAATTTATGGTACGTCAAGTGTCAAAGTCTTGTAAACAAAGTGCGATTTATCAGCTTTTTCTTGAAATATTATTTTTGCAGTGTATTTTTAGTGATAAAAGACTAAATTAAGGAAATGGCATCATGCCTGGCTGTTCCTTAATACAGTGCGGCGTGCGTCTTATTAAAAATCGCCCTGAAATTAGTTTGCACACGTAAGTACACAAATCTCCTATTTTGCTTGAACTTTATAAGATTATATGTCATAAAAAGCCACGAGCAGCTATTTTTCGCTATAAAGCAGCAAACTATAAACGTTTTTTTCACCAATATATCATTAATTTCTTAATTTCTGCCGATACTGATTTCATACAAACTGATCGTCGGCTAGGGTTGGGGTAGTACATAGTCACGGTATCGATATATTTTGCCAGAATTCGTAAGAATGGAAGGAAATAATGAATCTTGAGAGTTCAATTCAGAAAGTTATCGGTAATGTGCCAAAGTTACCAAGTTATTTTTGTATATACCTGTTTAATAATTTAAATACTTTTTTTACAGATAACCAAAAAATTAAGTTAAAAGAAGGAAATGGCTTGATATTATTGGCACCGAAAATATAAATCCACATCATGGACAAATATTGACATGCTCCCTGTATTTTGGTGTCGAGTGTTATAACAGAACTCTGGATAAGTTATGCCAACGTGAAGAAGCCTTGCCTTGCCTGCCAACCCCTTTTTGGTAAAATCTAAGGAAAATGATAGATCTGTTTTGACTGAACAGCAACAGGAACAAAGTGGAAGGAAAAGGAAAATTTCTGGAATAGCACAAGAAATTCAACCTGTGTTTTGTTATGAATAGTTATTATAAATTATTATTTTTGGCTTTTGTTTGATTATTATTATTATAAATTTTTACCCCTACAACTTGTTTTTCTTTTTAACAATTTATTTACTACACACAAAAAACAGTTAAGTATTATGAAAATTCACAACAGCATAAGCATAATACAGTAGTAAGGTACATAAAAAATATCAACAGCGTAGGCATAATGCCCGTCAAAACCATCATCATGTTCCTAACCTTATCCCAACTAGGCAGTAGGCAGTTACCGACTATGAATATCGATTTTTGGGTCCAAAATGATTACGACCCTACAAAAATCCGCCATTTTATGAGTCCAACATTGTTTAGGTATTCACGCACATTCAGAGGGTACAGCCAGTCCATAGGTTTGTAATGTCTTTGGCAAATTCAGTGTTATCGATAGTAGTAGGTACTATCGATAGTTTTGCAACACTACATCAAACGTCCAACTGACATGACAGAAGCAAGCAAGGGTGAAGCAAAGAGTAAGTAACTTTTATTGGGGAGGAAGTTCGTTATAGGCGTCTCGAAAGAGTTTCATTTAATTTTTTGCACAGTATGCACATCACAAAGGTCAAATAAAGGTTATTTAGATTTTTGCAAAAATCAAAGTGATCTTTAACTTTTTAGAACTAAAAACATGAAAATACTATAAAAGACCAAAATATCTCCAAATGGATTTCTTATTTTACGTCTTCGAGTTAAGCTTTACATGCCCAATTATACAGGGAAAAGGCAGCAGCGTTCCCTGTAGATGCAACATCTTGCACTGCGCTAGCCAATCCGTCTGTCATGCTTGGTGAAAATGGCAATACCCTCCGATACCTAGGGGAAGGCCCATGTCCAGCAGTGAACTGTTGTAGCTAATATGGTGAATATTTGACTAGTAAGTAACAGGAAAAGCAGGAATGGCCAGCAGAACTCTCTGTGAATACCAAAGGTTACCAAAACGTTTTGTAAAAAAGTATGTACCTAAACTTCAAACAGTTGGATGTAAAATATGTAACCATGTAATCAAAACAATAGTGAACTTGATAAAATGTAAAAATAATGTGGTGTATTAGTTTTATGACGACAGTAATATGCAATCGTAGCAATACTTTTGTAGTAAAAAAAGCAAAATTGTGATTTGAGTTCATTTTGCATAGAGATCCAGCGTTTACATTTTGTTTGTGTGTTTCTTCGCAAAAGTAGTTACTTTAATTGAACTTTTTAAGCATCTAAAAATCTACATTATCACGTACCTATAAATATTCACGTACCTATCTATTTCGATTTTAGATTTCCCGACTATTTCAAACTAAATCTGAATATCATCTCTCTCTTTCTTTGAGGAAAATAATCGTTCCTTGGCACCCCAACACTCTCCTTGATAACAAGTTAGATAAAGCTATCTTTTATTGCTCGAGTTTTTATTACGTAATTTGGTAAAGAAATTAGGTACATTCTCTTTTTCGTATTTTTAATTTGTACTAGGTTCAGAATAGCACTTTTATGGGATTTTCTCTTTACAAAATCCATCGTAAATTTTTGTGTTTCTAGTGATTTTATGTTGATGTTCATGGAGTAAACATTAATAATAAAAATAATCTATGGCAACTACTTAAAACTCTGTTTGCATACCTTTTTATGTGACAATTTTTGTGCAAGTATTACCTAGAACCTAACTGAAAGTCAATTCATTAACACAGCTCTACCTATCTATATGCAGCGCTACCAACCATCTCAAACTTCGAAAATGAACTTCAAAGATGGCCGCCTGGGAATGTAGTCTGCACCCACATAGTTTCGCAAATTAAAGTTCCCATGGGGCCAAGTTGGTCACAAAAACAACGAACAAAACCGTACTATCTAGCATTGCCGTGACTGCAATGCGGCGGGCATACCCCCACTTTGAATTATGTATGTACAGTACAAGAATATCCTATTTGTGGACCAGGAGCCTCTTTACGATTTCTGCGTTTATTTATTCATAGCCAACGACATGTAAGAAGACAGCTGGAGCATTTTGCGAATGTAAAGATGCTATTTACACGCTGTTTTCTTTCCTTAAACAGATAAGGATTGTAATAGGCTTTGTTTAGTGGGGTTATTAACTTTTATGAGCTGGGAGGGTGTAACGTTGTAAATGATTTAGAACTCGAGAGGCTGTTAAGTGTTTTGTTTTGATGGATTAATATAAAGCGATGGCTTAATAAACAGCGAGTAAAAGTCGTAACGACTTATCTTTAATTCATTTTGCTTGAATGAATTGAAGTGGGTACCAAAGCACTTAATAATGAATGTTAGTTAGAACAAAAATTCATTTTGTTTTCGGGTCAGCTTTCTTACAAGAACTGAAAAGTACCGAGAGTATCAAAAAGGGTATAAAAACCGAAAAGAGGTGGTACGCATGAAACTGAACAACATCCCCCATGAAACATAGGTCGAAATATAAAAAAAGGATTTGGGTTTCCCATACAAAATCGCCGAACACTGGCTGATTGGTTAATAAACTTATGTTCCATAGGAAAGTTGTTCAGTTTCGTGAGTACCTTGACTTCCTTTCGGCTTGTTATACCTTTTTTGTTACTCGCGGTATAAAAAACTGAAAAACGGGCGTGAAATTTTAAAACTGACTTCCAGTATGTCAGCTCCTAAACTAAGTGCAATGCGAGTGCATATGTCGCAGTACGATGGCAGAATTAGGTTTTTGGCCAAAAACCTAGGTTTTTGGCCAAAAGCCGGCATATGGCAAAATCGTAGACTTCTTTCGGCCATCGTCCTAAGCTGATCCAGGTTTTTGGCCAAAAACCTAGGATTTTGGCCAAAAAACTAGGATTTTGGCCGAAATCCTAGATTTGTTTGGTATTATGGCTTTTTTTGCATTTCGGGGGATCTTCTTCTTCTTCGAGTGGTACACCAAGTCGCCCAACGACCCGATGAACCCTGGTGTTAGAGTTTTTAAACCGCCTACTGCAAGGAGCAGGCCTCTGACAAGGTGGTGTAACGACCGCCGTCTAAGTGATCATAAAGAGCAATCGTGACCGATGGCTTAACGTGCCCGTGTAGTTCGGGCATACACCTCGAAAGGCAGGACGTTCAGGCATTGGACGTTCTATAGGGTGGGAGGTAGCGTCAGACGCTCTGGAGGGCGTCGGTAGCGTTGGACACTCTGGAGGATGTAAGATGACGGGCGTTAGATTTTCTGGGGGTCCGACGCTACCTCCTGGTCTCCAGGGCGTCCAACGCTACCACCAATCCTCTAGAGCGTTCAGTGGTACGTCCTGCTCTTATGGTGTCTGATGCTCCCCCCTGCCCTTCAGGGAATCCGAGGCAATCCTGCTGTCTGATGTTACCCCCCGTCCTTTAGGGTGTCCATTTACGGTGGCCAAGTCTACCCTCAAAAGATCAGAGGGAGGTGCATAAAGTACCTCTCCACTCCTCGTTCCCCTGAACCACACGGGCACGGTAAGCCGTCGGTCCCGATTGCTCTCTATGATCACTTAGACAGCGGTCGTTACACAACCATGTTAGAGGCCTGCTACTTGCAGTAGGCGGTTGAAAACTCTGAATAGCAGGGTCCAACGGCTCGTTGGGCGACTTGGTGTACCACTCGAAGACAAAGAAGTTCACCCGAAATGCAAAAAAAGCCATAATACTAAACAAATCTAGGATTTCGGCCAGAATCCTAGTTTTTTGGCCAAAATCCTAGGTTTTTGACCAAAAACCTGGATCAGCTTAGGACGATGGCCGAAGGAAGTCTACGATTCTGCCATATGCCGGCTTTCTGCCATCGTACTGCGACACATACAAGTTTATTTCTCAAATGTAGAGGAATGAGTGTTGTTGTCTCGTGCGCGTCCCGGAGGAGTGCAACTGTGTTGGCTAAATGAACAAGCGACCGAATTCCTTAGTTGAATTTCTAGTTTCAGTTACAGAATAAAGGAACTCAACTACTTTAGATAGAATAGAATTAAAAAGTTTTAGAAAGGCTAATATTTAAACGGTCGATTAATAATACAATTTTGAGCTTATAAGTTAAATCAATTTATGGCGTACGGAAATATTACCTAAACGGGTGACAACGGGTGGGCGACAAAAGTGGGTACCAAAGCACTTTTTAGTCAAACTAAAATTCATTTTGTTTACGGATAGCTTTTTAAAGGAATTAAAAATCGGGTGTCAAATTTTAAAACTGAATTCTAACAATTTTCAGCGTGTCGGCTCCTAAACTAAGTGCAGCGCGAGTGCATACAAGTTTATTTCTCAAATGTAGAGGAATGAGTGTTGTTGTCTCGTGCGCGTCCCGGAGGAGTGCAACTGTGTTGGCTAAATGAACAAGCGACCGCATTTCTTAGTTGAATTTCTAGTTTGAGTTACATAAAGGAACTTAACTACTTAAAATATCATTGAAAATATTGAGAAATATTAAAAAATACTGGGTTTTATTTCTTTAGAGTGTCAAACACCGCGCCACATAGTTTTTCGATATCCGTGTTTTTGACCGAATCTAATTACATAGTTATGAAAAAATTGAACTATTAGTTCGATGCAGAATTTTCTGCTTTTTAATAATGCAAATATATAAAAAGGCAGCTAAAGTCACTTAGGGGCCCTTTCTCTTACCGATACAGTATAGATAGTTGAAATGGCCACTTGGAGGTAAACTCAAATGAGAATGGGCAAACCATAAAACTGTCAAATAGCAGACAAAGCAGCGAGTGACCGTTTCAACTATAATTAATGAATGTATCTATAAATATCACATTCAGTAATTTCAGATTTTTATTTTGACAGTCGTCATATCAATTTCATACTATATTAGTATTTGAAATTCCATAGCGTTCTAATTTTAGTATACCTAAAAAAGAAGCAAATTTTTAAACTGACTTGTAGAGAATTTCCAGCGTGTCAGCTCCTAAACTAAGTGCAGTGCGAGTGCATACAAGTTTATTTCTCAAATGTAGAGGAATGAGTGTTGTTGTCTCGTGCGCGTCCCGGAGGAGTGCAACTGTGTTGGCTAAATGAACAAGCGACCGAATTTCTTAGTTGAATTTCTAGTTTGAGTTACAGAATAAAGGAACTTAACTATTTTAAAATACTATTGAAAAGTTTTATAGTTAATAAAACAAAAGGTTTTAATTCTTTAAGGTGTCAAACACCGCGCCACATATAAAATTTTTCGATATCCGGTTTTTTGACCGAATTGAATTATGTAATAAGAACAATTTGAACTATAGATAGTTGAGACGGCCACTTGGTGGTAAACTCAAATGGGAAAGGGCGGGCTATACAACAGGCATTTGCCGTCGATTGCAGCGAGTGACCATCTCAACTATAACTATCGAATGTAGGTATATGACATTCACTTATTTATTACAGATTTTGATTTTGACAGTTGTCATATCAATTTCATACTTACTATATTTTTATTTGAAATTCCATAGCGTTCTAATTTTAGTATACCTAAAAAAGCAGCAATTTTAAAACTGACTTCTAGCAAATTTCCAGCGTGTCGGCTCCTAAACTAAGTGCAGTGCGAGTGCATACAAGTTTATTTCTCAAATGTAGAGGAATGAGTGTTGTTGTCTCGTGCGCGTCCCGGAGGAGTGCAACTGTGTTGGCTAAATGAACAAGCGACCGAATTTCTTAGTTGAATTTCTAGTTTGAGTTACAGAATAAAGGAACTACAACTACTTACTTATACCATTGAAAACTTTGAGAGACAATAAATAAACACTGCACCCCAACTATAAGATTTTTCTTTGATATCCGTTTTTTTGACCAATTCGAAAAACTTAATACCTATGAATGAACAATTTGAACTAAAGATAGTTGAGACAGCCTGCCACTTGTTGGTGGTAAAATCAAATAGGAAAGGGCAGGCCATACAACTGCCATTTGCCAGCGAATGCAACGAGTGGCCATCTCAACTATAATTAATGACTGTATATGACATTCACTAATTTCATATTTTGATTTTGACGGTTGTCATATTATTTTGATACAATTTTTATGATTTCGAAAGTCCATGGTGTTCCAATTTTAGTGTAAATAAAAGAGCAATTTTAAAATTATCTTGTAGCGAATTTCCAGTATGTCAGCTCCTAAACTAAGTGCAGTGCGAGTGCATACAAGTTTATTTCTCAAATGTAGAGGAATGAGTGTTGTTGTCTCGTGCGCGTCCCGGAGGAGTGCAACTGTGTTGGCTAAATGAACAAGCGACCGAATTTCTTAGTTGAATTTCTAGATTGAGTTACAGAATAAAGGAAGTGAACTACTTTAAAATATCATTGAAAAGATTGAGAGTAAATTAAAAAAGTACTAGGTTTTATTTCTTTATGATGCCAAACACCGCGCCACATAGTTTTTCGATATCCGTTTTTTTGACCGAATGTAATTACGTAGTTATGTCGATGTAGAATTTTCTGCTTTTTAATCATGCAAATATATAAAAAGGCAACTAAAGTCACATAGCAGCCCTTTCTTTTACCGATACAGTATAGATAGTTGAAATTGTCACTTGGAGGTAAACTCAAATGAGAATAGGCAAACCATAAAACTGTCAAATAGCAGCAAAAGCAGCGAGTGACCGTTTCAACTATAATTTTTTGAATGTATCATTCATTTCATATTTTGATTTTGACAGTTGTCATATTATTTTGATAATAATTTTATGATTTCAAAATTCCATTGCATTCCAATCTTAGTGTAAATAAAGAGCAATTTTAAAATTATCTTGTAGCGAATTTCCAGCATGTCGGCTCCTAAACTAAGTGCAGTGCGAGTGCATACAAGTTTATTTCTCAAATGTAGAGGAATGAGTGTTGTTGTCTCGTGCGCGTCCCGGAGGAGTGCAACTGTGTTGGCTAAATGAACAAGCGACCGAATTTCTTAGTTGAATTTCTAGTTTGAGTTACAGAATAAAGGAACTGAACTTATTTAAAACACCATTGAAAAGTTTGAGAGATGGTAAAATTTACCCAAAAAGGTTTTATTTATTTTAATATTACTAAACACTGCGCCGCATAGTTTTGCAATATCCGGTTTTTTGACTAATTTATCGATTATGTAGGTATGATGTAAAGCATAGATTTCCACAGATGTCATATCAATTTGATACTATTTTATGATTTGAAATTCCATGGTGTTCCAATTTTAGAGTACAAGTAGGTACAGAGGTCTTACGCATAGTGCGCCGTTTAAGTCCCAAACTCCACAGAGAGGACAAGGAAATGACATAGGACGTAGGGCATGACGCTTGACGTTTGACATCGCGACGTTTCCATACAAAATGTACGAAAAAGTATTGACAAAGGCACACACAAGCGTCGCCAAAACGTCGCATCTATGACAGCTAGCGTCAAAAACTAAGAAAAATATTTGACGATCACTTGTCTGTCAACTATCATTCTTACATCCTATGCCCTCGTCTTTTTGGTGGAGTTTGCGCCTAAGTAACGGTCTTTCTAGTACCATACAAGCAAGCCCATACGAACAAGTTACTTTGACAGCGGCATGGCATGGCATGCGTCACAAGGAAACCTCCATGTTTTTTTTTTTGAGAAGGTAAAGTAAAATTTTTCAATTCTTATTTTAATTCAGTTAAATAGAAGATTCAAACATTTGTACTTTTAACAAAAGTGTGTTTCAATTTATTTGGATCTCGCTGCAATCAAATCGCGTCTCTAGGGTGAATGAGACTTATTTTTTTAATTAAGTGGTACTGTTCAAAATTTATTGATTTAAAATAATATGATAATCCTTCATTGTCTTTCTCATTGTAATGGTAGGCTTAAAAACCAAGCGACAGCGACAACGACGCGCGTCGTTGTCACTGTCAAATGACTGGCTTGTATGGGTTCGTATGGGGAACCAGAAAGAACGAGCGTCGGCGTCGTTGCGGTGCGCCACGACGCCGTCACGTTGACAGCGCGGTGAGAAGCTTAGAGTTTGTATGGGATGCGGTCGGGTTTTTCTACAAGACCGCAGCGACAACGACGGCGTCGTTGTCGCGACGCTTGGAAAATAAGGGTACCATAAAATTAATCAAATTTAAATGATATTGGGACCTTTCTGACCCACCTAGCGAACATTGATGAAACATACGTAAATTATTAGATTTATCTAGGTATTTCCTAAATATGTTGTTTTTTTTCTAAAATTCCATGGGAAAGTCTAAATAATTATATTTTAATATTTTAAGATTTAAGGCTACGTAAAAAAAAAAAAGATTTTCATGGTATATAACGCTACTTTCAATAAAATTCTCTTTGTACTATACTTTTTAAATAAAAATACAGTTATGACACTATATGGATGTGGACAGGTGATGTCTACGTCAGACTGTACTCGACAGCACCACCCAGAGCAGCCTAGCTGGGTCCCAGAGCGTTCGGTTTATCCCTGGCAGCCATGACCCCGCCGTATGGCTCGAGCCGCTGGAGGCTCTTTTCGACGATAAAACCTTTCAGGACCTTTCTGTCCTCTTCTAGGATGGCTGCTCGTGCGCTCTCTAGTCTTGGGGCCGGTTGGTGCTTCGGTTTCTCCCCCAGAGGTGTACCCTGAGGGGAGCCGACCACATCCAACGGACGCGTGGGTGACTCTTGACGTGGCTGGCCCGGTACTTTCCCGTCCTGGGGGCGGCGAGGGTGTTGCTCGCCTCCTACGCCTCCTCGGCTTCCACTTCTTTGTCGTCGAAGTTTCGGAGGGGCCGTTTGGCAGCCACCATAAGGGATCCAGCTGCGTTGGTTTCCCCCTGCGGTGTCGCCTCTGTCTTCGTAAGAGGTGCTGTGCCCCCCTCTCTACTTCACGGCGCAGTACGGGGTAATCGAGGCTGTTAGCCGGGTGCGATCCGCCACAGTTGGTACATGCGGCCGGTTTTTCTCGGGGTATTCTGCAATCCAGGGCGGGATGTTCGCCACCCCAGATCACGCATGGCAGCTTACGTTAACAATGCCTGCTGCTGTGCCGGAATAGCTAGCATCGATGGCATTGTGGAGTGTGGAGTGCCCTGTTTTTCCACGCCATCCATCGATCTTCACGCCGAGCATTCACATTAGCTCTGTGACGTTGTAGATGCCCGGCCGGGGTGAGGTTTAGCGTGCGAATAAGCTGGGCTAAGTAGATACACACTGGGCGTTCTCCGCGAGCCTTGATGGGGCGCATGTAGTCCACCTCGTAGCCCAGGGTGGTCAGCTCCTTCTTGATTTCCTCCGGGTCCGTGTCTCCATGGGAGGCTTCTGATCGCGACCTTGGCTGGTTGCTCTTTTGGGGGTGCGTAGGCGGACCAGGACATTTCGGTACCGGAGCCCTCCAGCGCGGTTAGGTAGCGCTTGTATACGCTGAATTCCTGTTCGCCTTGCGCCAGGAATCGAAACTCTGTGGGCCCATATGGCCGCACGTTTGGCGCATGAAAAAGCTCCTTTTTTACCTCGGCGAAGTGGTGGCTCCAGTTCAGGAGCAGGTCGACTACTATAAGCGGCGGCTGCTTTATGCACCCAGTCATTTTCATGGATGTCTTTGGTGCAGGTGGCGGCGTCTTGATGGCGTCTTTTCTGGGCTTGCTGGGCGCAGACTTCGGCGTCGTTAGCGTGGACGCATAGGATATTTGTGATGTCGTCGCTGGGCTGTCTCCAGTACCCGAGCTGTTCAGCAGGGGCCTGGACAGCGGCGGTGTGACCCTCATATCCGGAACCGTGCGGGTCCTCGATGGGGTCGGTGAGGTTGATCCATGCGGTCTGCGCTCGCACCTGTACGGCTGTGGCACTCTCCCTGACAGGGTTCAGTTGCGCTGTAGGGCAAGCAGGTCGAAGTGCTTTTTGTCCCTCGGCTTACGCTGGGACAGCGGAGACGGCGAGGAGAAGCAGGCAGCGGCGGTAGTGGGGGCGCGGCGGCAAAGGCAGTGGTTATCGCTGCTGCGGCGGCCGTCGGTGGCGAAGATACCAGCGGGGGTCTATTGATCCCAGCGTGAATGGCGTCGAGGGATGGCACAAGCCGCGAGTTCGTCCATAACGCGCTGCAAGGCGGCTTGCGGATTCATGCGGACAAACATTCGCAACCCATTTGCGGGGCGCTGGTGGCCCTTGAAGGGCATTTTCGAAGCTGAATATAATAAGAAGCCTAATAATAAGCGTGAAGCGTAGCCTGCCCTCGGGGCGCAAGACTCTGGAGTACCCCAGGTGAGACCCGCTGGCCGAGGTTACTTGTGCTCGACAGAGCCCTACATGACTACCGAAGGTAGGCGGGAACCGTAAACAAAAACTTCCGAACGCGAGAGCAACTAGGCGGCTAATCTGGAGTATAGTGTTAAGATATATATATTATTAAATATCTTAATATTCCCATCCCTCACAATAATGCGCCTTTGCCTGCTATAACTAGGCGGCTTAGGCTTTACAATGAAGCATAATTCATTAATGTTTGCAGTAGTGGGTATTTTGTCCATACTAAAGGTCCCAATGTCATTGAACATACTACATTTCGAAAAGTATTACATTACTTAATATTTCGCTTCCTTCGCAAACCGATTCACATAACAATGTACCTACAAACTACGTATTAGGTACGCGAGTGACCTTACAAAGTGGAGTAATTCCGCCATGGTATGAGAATCGATTACTGCTGGCTGTGTGGACGGGAGCGATCGCGACCCAACGGACCAGTCACCCTCAAAATTAGAAATTTTATAGTTCCGAACACCGACCAGATAATTGTTCATACTACATTTCGAAAAATATTACATTACATAAAATTACACTTACTTCGCAAACCGATTCACATAACAATGTACCTACAAAATACGTATTAGGTACGCGAGTGACCTTACAAAGTGGAGTAATTCCGCCATGGTATGAGAATCGATTACTGCTGGCTGTGTGGACGGGAGCGATCGCGACCCAACGGACCAGTCACCCTCAAAATTAGAAATTTTATAGTTCCGAACACCGACCAGATAATTGTTCATACTACATTTCGAAAAATATTACATTACATAAAATTACACTTACTTCGCAAACCGATTCACATAACAATGTACCTACAAAATACGTATTAGGTACGCGAGTGACCTTACAAAGTGGAGTAATTCCGCCATGGTATGAGAATCGATTACTGCTGGCTGTGTGGACGGGAGCGATCGCGACCCAACGGACCAGTCACCCTCAAAATTAGAAATTTTATAGTTCCGAACACCGACCAGATAATTGTTCATACTACATTTCGAAAAATATTACATTACATAAAATTACACTTACTTCGCAAACCGATTCACATAACAATGTACCTACAAAATACGTATTAGGTACGCGAGTGACCTTACAAAGTGGAGTAATTCCGCCATGGTATGAGAATCGATTACTGCTGGCTGTGTGGACGGGAGCGATCGCGACCCAACGGACCAGTCACCCTCAAAATTAGAAATTTTATAGTTCCGAGCACAGACCAGCTTTGGTGCAGATGTTGACTTACTTACCTATTTGTTTTTCTCTGTGTAACTGAGTACATTGTATTAAATGAAGTCGCTTTTAGCGTTTCTTTGTCGCGGAATTCGCTTACTCCTACTTAACCACGCAATGGATTTAAATGCATTTTTTTTTATAGATAGAGGAATCTAATTCAAGAGGAAGGTTTATATGTATAACACATGCTGGGAAAACGTCTATTTCCTGAGAGAATATGAGTAGCAGCGGGTGAAACCGCTAACGGTCCACTACAGCTATATAAATCTGAAATTATTCTTTTTGACAAGGACGTTTTTAAAAGCTATGATCGTAGGTAGGCTCTCCTATTCTATAAGGTACAAAAAATCGATGAAAGATTAGATGAAATCTACCTAAAATAATCTACGTAACTAGGATTCTGAGGTATTTTTCTGATGTCTGCCATCATATTAGACGCAGGAATCCGAACCAATGGCTCAACATTTTTTGGCCATGTTTTATTTCGTAAAAACAGGTTGATTAGCCCATTTACCAACTAAACCAAAAAAGAATCTCAGAAGACAAACACATTTTGTCTTCACTTGAAATATTTTCACCCATTTTTATATTTCACTTATCAAAATAAGTCTTTACCACAATCAGTCTGTGGCACAAGGTCCACGACTTAGGTCGTTTGTACCCGATCAAAGGACGAGAGGGCACACGATAATGTGAACATAAAGAGCTGGATTTTCCAAAGTATCAATAAGTTTGGTCAGCCAATGTACCTATTAACCAACCAAACTAGAAATAATCTTAAAAACTGATAAGTTAGAAAATAAACTTTGTGTATTTCTCTCTTTATAAGTTTATTTCTACAAATTTGGATACTTGGTATAAAAATAAGTCTTTACCACAATCAGTCTGTGGCACAAGGTCCACGACTGGGGTCGTTTGTACCCGATCAAAGGACGAGAGGTCGCACGATAATGTGAACATAAAGAGCTGGATTTTCTAAAGTATTAATAAGGGCAGTCAAATAATTTATTTACCAAACCAGAAACTATCTCAAGATTAGGTAGTTATTTTGTTTTGTTTTATATTTTGCTTTGGATTATTGTTTTGTTTTTATACCTTTTGTTTTTATTGAATAAATATATTTTCTTACCTCATCTCACCAACTGATAAGTTAGAAAATATACTTTGTGTTTTTCTCCCCTCATTAGTTTATTTTTATATATTTTGGCGCTTGGTAGGTATGAAAATAAATATTTATTTCAATCAGTCTGTGGCGCGGGTTTACGACTGGGGTCGTTTGTGCCCGATCAAAGGACGAGAGGGCACACGATAATGTGAACATAAAGAGCTGGATTTTGGGTCAGCCAATGCACTAAACAAACCAAACTAAAAACAATCTCACTAAGTAATAATTAAGAAAAAAAAATTATGTCAAAAGTTACAGCAAATTTTGTAATAATTGTTTCAGAAAATTTCTGTAAAGTAAGAAGTTTTTAGTAGGTAATTGGAAAACTCTAACACCAGTATTCATCGGGTCATTGGACGACTCTGCGACCCACTCGAAAAGAAGAAGTTATACCGAGTGTAAGAACAAGTGTACCGAAATTTTGCAAATGATCAGACTCTGAAACTGAACTACTTTTACTAAGGAGTCGATGTATAGGTAGTCGATCGGGACTTTTGCATGAGAAAATGATTTGTTTTTCGTTAAGCAACAAAGCTCACATATAAAAAGTTGTTCGGTTTTATGCTCTGTTTAAATCTGCAAAGTTTTCGGTACACTTTCCCTTACACCCGGTATAATATACTGGGGTTGTTTGTACCCGATCAAAGGACGAGAGGTCGCACGATAATGTGAACATAAAGATCTGGATTTTCCAAAGTATTGAGCTAAAAACAGTCTCACTAAGCTTAAGA
The DNA here is from genome assembly GCA_024500475.1 of Phthorimaea operculella. Classification (NCBI taxonomy): domain Eukaryota; kingdom Metazoa; phylum Arthropoda; class Insecta; order Lepidoptera; family Gelechiidae; genus Phthorimaea; species Phthorimaea operculella. The sequence goes on along the minus strand of JANFCV010000019.1, from coordinate 2,042,194 downwards.
TTAGCTTTACGTAGGCCTAAGCAATTATTTTAGTAGTATAATAGATAAACCTTATACGAGAGGACCGTCTAGTGGTTACTCTTACCCCCGAGTATATCTTGTACTCAGTTGTAGGTAGGATGTCAAATAAGCACATAAAATATAATCGGGTATCTAGTGAAATGACGACTAGGAAAACTATGTTTGATTCAAAGATTAAATATATTTTTGCTAGTTGTCATTGAACTAGATACCCGATTATATTTATGTATTTATTTGACATACTACCTAAAACTGAGTACAAGATATACTCGGTGGTTAGTAACCACTGGACCGGCCTCTCGTATAAGGTTTATCTATTTGATCTAATATTTTCTATACTAGATGAGGTAGGAATCTGTATATTTTTTTTATTAAATAGCAATACCCTAGTGAACCTATTTATATGCATTTCGTTGCTGGCGATTCAGGGTTCTTGTTGTATGAACATTTAGCCAAGCCCTTTCACCATTAAAATAAGTTTTTAGTAATTGAAATACTTTGAGACCAGAATTCATCGTGTCATTGGGTGACTCGGTGACCCACTCAAAAAGAAGAAGATTTTCGGTACACTTTCCCTTACACCCGGTATAATAGACTGGGGTCGTTTGTACCCGATCAAAAGACGAGAGGTCGCACGATAATGTGAACATAAAGAGCTGGATTTTCCAAAGTGTTAAGCTAAAAACAATCTCACTAAGCTTAAGATTAGCTTCTTTCTTTCTTTTCGTGTGGGACACCGTGTCGTTCAACGACCCGATGAACCCTGGTGTCAGAGTTTTTCAACCGCCTACTGCAAGTAGCAGGCCTCTGACATGGTTGAAGATTAGCTTTAAGTAGGCCTAAGCAATTAGTTTAGTAAAATAATAAGTATATTAAAAATTATACATAAAAAATCTCACTAAGTAATAAGTTAGAAAAATTAATATTTTGTCATGTCTCCTCTCGAATTGCATGCAGTAAATTTCAGTGTAAAAATAAGTTTATAGTATTTGACAACAGGATTCATCGTGTCAAAGAAGGTTTTCAGTACACTTTCCCTAACACCCGGTATAATATACTGGAGTCGTTTGTACCCGATCAAAGGACGAGAGGTCGCGCGATAATGTGAACATAAAGAGTTGGATTTTCCAAAGTATTAATAAGGTCGGTCAACCAATGTACCTATCAACTAAAATAGTACTAATAACACCAAATTTATAAATTAGAAAGTTTTTTTTATTTCTTCTGTCACATGAAATATTTCTAGCATTTTAACTTTCGATGTAATAATTCTAAATGACTCCAACTTTTATCAGACGTAGTGTAAATGGCCATTTACTACTGCCGTTTACGCTCTACTTACCCCGCAGGGAATATTGGTGTAATATACATATATTACATAGTTACATACATAAATTTGTATGATATCATAATTAGTCTTTATCACAATTAGTCTGTGGCGCGGCTCCACGACTGGGTTCGTTTGTACTCGATCAAAAAACGAGAGGTCGCACAGAAATGTGGTCATATTTTTTTTAACCACTACAAACCGTCACACCAATTATTATTACAGAAAAAAATGTTCATTTCTCTCTTCATAATTATAAAATATTTTCTGCCATTCTGATATTCGTTGTAATAACAAGTTCAGTCATAGTACTGGGGATATACAACGTGTTACAAAACAACCAATAAATCTCCCATACAAAGTGAGTTCATTTTGTATGGGAAGTCCAAATTTTTATTTCATATTTCGACCCATGTTCCATGGAGAAAGTTGTTCAGTTTCATGAGTACCTTGACCTCCTTTCAGCTTTATTGGTTGTTTTGTAACACCCAGTATAGAGGACTTGGGTCGTTTGTACCCGATCAAAGGACGAGAGGTCGCGCGATAATGTGAACATAAAGAGCTGGATTTCCAAAGTAAACGGATAACTTTCAGCATTTTTCAAATCCGATTCGAACTTTTATTGAAAACTAATATCGTAGCAGTTTACTTTGGTAAAATTGAATTTGGAATAGTTGCATTAGGTAGGTATTTTTTTGATATTCACCAACGAAAAGGGATATGCACATATCATTAAAAACGAAAGCACAAAGTTGTATTTTGCGATTAAAATCCGCCTTCTTGAATTTTATTATAGCTAAAGTCACTCGTGCTGCTGAGACGAATCTAACGATCCACCCAGCCGTTTAGGCTGTAACCCGTGAAAAAGAATTTCTTGTCCACATACATACATACTCTCGAAATACATAGTCGATAAAAACAGAGTACGGAACAAGGTAGCGGTTAAAAATAAATAAGTTGTTTTCCAGCATGTTTCATGTCAAAGGTTTTTGAAGCAAATTCGTGTTTTTTTTTCTGCTTTAATATAAAATCCTTTGAATATAGATGCTGTTACGTATGACTAGGTTTATCGCGCAAAAATCTGAGTCACTAATTACTAGACGTTCTGATACTAGTTTTTAGTCCATTTTACTGTTTGATTATACCTACTTACCTACCTACAAACATGGTATTAACAGTGCGAAACATTTCGTTTACAAATTACCCACATTTAAATGACTAAACAACAACCGACACAAAACAGACAACATTCCAAAGCGTACATCTCTACCTATCTGTACATCTCTACACAGTAATTTGCACAGTGGACAAACGCGCATCCCAGACCAAACAAGTTAAATTAATTGCCGCTGCGACGCCAACGACATCTATTATTCCCGACCTTACTACAGCACGCAACAACCCATGAATGGCGCACCACGCAGGCGTACTACCCATCGATCCGGCGCCGGCACGTAAATAATGTATTCCACTGAGAAAAATTTCGGCCAGCATCTCTTTACTTAGCTAGAAAAAAATTGAATGCTGTTACCAGAACTGGCTGGAAAGGTGACACAATAAAAAATAAGGTGACGAATTTCAAATATCGAATCAGAACTTGCGTGTAAACAACGAGTTAGCGAAGACATTCGAAAAGTTTTACCGTCGTTCCATATCGCCTATCGCGAGTCATAATTCTGCAAACTACTTGAAACAAACATGAATAGGAGCGTCCATACAATTACCAGCCAATGGCACGAATATTTTATTGCTTTCACAAATAAAATTTTCGTTGTGAGTCGGCGCAATGGCGTCGCGTTTACGCCGCTTTCCCGCCAGTAGGGGCGCCACTGTCGCTGCAGCCAGCGGGCGTAGCTGTCAAAATTCTTTATCGAAAAATTGTTTTTCTTCCTTTTCTTTTACGTATTTCGAACGCGCAATTCAAAATCAAGTTTTCTTTTTTATCTCGCTTTGTGTTTGAGTAGTATTTTCGGCCAGTGTTGTACCAAATGTAACCTAACCTATTTTCGTCTTAGGTTGTGAAGACCTGTGCCAAAACAAAATGTCTCGTGTGTTTTTGTTCGTGTTTTTCGGGCTATGCGGTGTTTGTTTGGGCAATCCGGATGCCAAAAGACTGTACGACGATCTATTGAGTAATTACAACAGACTGATTCGACCTGTTGATAAGAACAACAACACTGTACTTGTGAAACTTGGCCTCAGACTGTCCCAACTGATTGACTTGGTAAGTGAATGTTTTTTTAGTAGATTTAATAAAATAACACTGCAAATTCAACCATCTCATGAAACTGAACAATTTTTTCCAAAGAACATAATCCAAATAAAAAGAAATAAATTGGTACTCTCATACGAAATGTACCAGCCAAACGAGTAAATTTGTATGGTAAGTCCAATTATCACATTCGTGCAGGTATTTTCTAATAAGAATAGAATATCGGTTCTAATTAAAGTTTGTCATTTTTGAGTCCCATTTGTAATCAACTTATTCAAGAGTTCTGTAAAGTGACTTACAAGAATCAATAGAAGAGAGCTTTCATATGGGTGATAGTGATAAGATCAGATCAGATCAGTGGTGGTGGGTGATGAGTTGTGCTGATAGTACTATCGCCATTAAATCCATCTAATCTTTGAGGGACCAAATTATACTGGTTTTGTTCCGCAAATGTTTGGAAAACCGGTATAAGTTAGTCCCTTAAATCTGTAGGTGGAATTGCTGGCGATACTACAATTACTTCCCGACCGGGCCTGTATTATAAAGAGGCTCACGTTCGCCCGGCGGTGCCTGGTGACCAGCGGCAATGTTTTATTATAGGCAATATCATCTTTATTTCAATTACTTTAGAGTTCATTTTCGTATAACGTGTGAAAACTTGCGCGGTCTGCGGCGGCCCTAAGGGAAACCGTGTATATGTCTGCGCATGGTTGTGACATATTATACTGGGTCTTAAATAATAACCAATCATATAATGAATGCACTTGAACTCCACTTACCAAAAAGTTAAGTTACAACATTTAGTACGAAGCTTAGGGCTTTGATTTTTTTTCTTTTTCATTTATCATGTACAAATTTACCATCTGTTTAACCAGATTGAACCCGATCATTAGAAAACTCGCTTATGAGTCAAACTTGTAAAGTACGCTAACCTATACATAATCACGTAGAAGCTGCTACGGTGCTACGAACTTTCGTAGTTCGTAGCATTAACTGGCAGTCGTTAATATTCTGCTGTCCTTGTTAAACCTTAGTTAATATATTTATCGGTGCTTTACCTAGGTCATAAAATCCTAGTTTGTTTTCACTTTCTTTGTATAGGTACTGAAAGGTAGTTTCATTAAGTTCATTCAAAAGAGATAACACGTACCTATCATTAGCAATATGGTAAAGGCAACAATGTATCAACAGCGGAAATATCAAGTGCGTTTTGGTGAATTTGAGATAATATTAGATACATCGTTAGATTCAGAAGTATATAGGAATACGAGTACATGATTCAATAAAAAGGCATTTTTTGGGATTGAGCCAAAAACCTGATTAAGGTAAAATCGTAGACTTCATTATGTCATCGTTCTAGTTTATCCAAAAACTTAGATTACTCGGGCAACTAGGATATAATTCATTTTGAACTTGCTTAGTATTTTTTCTGATTTTTGTTAAGACAGCTGACTTCATTTCTTCCTTGAATGACGTCCCGGCTACACTTCGCATTATCGAATATCAGCATATCCTTAAATGATCCGAAGATTTCCACGAAAATCGGAAAGGAATATTTTCCCCCGAATTTTCATGTAATCCTAGTCCTGTCACCGCGAATACGATGTGGAATCCCTTAAACTCCGGGTAAGCCTTCCAGTACCTCCTTGAAATGTTTGAACACGGCTTAAGCTTGGGAAGTACCAGGATATTATAATAGGTACCTATGAGAGAGCCAGGTATGCAAACCTTGAGAATTGTGTGAGATAGCAGGAAAAACATGCGTGTCCGAATGGCCTGAATTTTACAGAAAAGTAACAAGTTACTCACACCGGATGCAGATGCGCACGTGCGTGCACAAATACCTTGGTTGTCTGCGTTAGCCTTTAAGCACTAAGTAGCGTCATTTTGACGAATATTTGCTAAAATCTTGCCAGTCTTCGATAAGAAACCAAGAAAACTTATTTTTCTAGCAAAACTTCAGCGTTTCACTGCTCTTGAATACAACCGTTCTATACTGTCAGTATGACCTAAATAAGTAGGTACTAAGTTATTAAAAAGCGCGGATTTTGAAACATTACTCAACATGAACACCAAATTTTTAAAACACTTCTCGTGTTAGGTACACAATTTTTGGAAAACTTGCTATATTTTCCAAGGTCAAATCCTACTTGTGGTGAAAATTTTTGGAAGTTTTCAAAAATTACGCAACTTTCATTACAAAATGTTATTAAAAAGTAGGCTTGCTGTTGCTGGTATCTATGGCAATGCTACCGCATTCAGCTAATACGGTTATGTGTTTACATCCCCTATATGTAGGTCCCACTATGTACCTGCTTTGAAGATTCCATGGTCCGTAAATAGTTAAGCTCGCCATGGACAAAGTAATAAAATTACGAGTCTATTTTGCAGGCTGTAACTTCGTTTTGAGGGGTCCGGGGCTCTGAATGTCTTGGACCCGAAAAATGTTAACTACATTTAAGTGGGCTTAACGCGGATAGGCAAGGCTTTGTACACTTCTCCACATGCATTGAAATTCTTCTTCTTATCTTATCTAGCCTATGTCATCCTACTGCTGGGCAATGGCCTCCCCCATTTAAATTCACAAATTGAAAATACCTGTCATAGCAGAATATTTTTCACAATCATGACACGACTTATTGTGAAATGAATGAAATGATATTCAATGAACAGCATCTAAAATTTAAAGATAGAGTTTATCACATTAAAATAATTTGAAATTCCGGAAATAAACTATGTTATGTCCACATTCTTACGAAACGATAGGTATATATTCCGGCGTCGTCATGCCAGATCCGAAAAGTAATCAACGAAAGTAATAAAATGATTGAATAATGAACACGTCGTTGCACCAAAATTGTAGCTGTCGATGTAAAATCATTTTATTAACGGTCATTATTAACGTGGTACGTATGTTATTCCTGCCAACCTGAATCGAAAAAACCTTCTGATTGTTTTGTGTGTGCAAGTCATGTTCTGTAGTATTTGTATTGAGAATGTATTGCTTGAATAGCTGTGATAGTTATGCATGACACGGCATGACCGTTCGCAACACTGAAACAATTCGAACAGAACATTTAATCAAACGGCATCTCTTTTTTTGTTTATGTTTTTTGAATAAAGTTATCATCAAATTGAAATAATTTAAAATTCCGGAAATAAACTATGTGGCCGGTTCGCAATTCTTACGGAATGATTTTCCGGCGTCATGCCGGATCCGGACTATCGACGAAAATAATAAAATAAAAAACACGTTGGTGCACTAAAATTACAGCTTGCAATGTAAAATCATTTTTATAATGTCTATTACTAACCGCTATTTCGTGCGGTGCGTAGGTATGCGATTTACCTTTAGGCCAACCCATATATAAAAAATACCTTCTGTTTGTTTTGTGTGTGCGATGTTCTGCAGTATTTGTGTCGAGAATGTTTTGCTTGGATAGCTGTGATAGGTATGCATGACACGGCATGACCGTTCGCAACACTGAAACAATTCGAACAGAACATTCACTCAAACGGCATTCAGTTAATATTGTGCGTAGCTATCAGCAACGTAGACTATAGGATCAATTTCATACTCTACTGGTTTACAGCACAAATTGTCATCATCTTGTTGCTTTTGTGACAATTTACAACATGTTTTGTACCTCCCTCCATATCACAAACGGGTAAGCCCATTGTTTCTGATATTGAGAAAATTCTGTACATTTTACATTCTACCACGTTTTTGAGGTAGTGAATAATACTGGTCTACAGGTTTACAACACAAATTATCATCATCTTGTCCTTCTAGGTATGACAATTTACAACATGTTTTGTACATCTATATCACAAACAGCTTAGCCTTTGTTTGAAATATTGAAAAAAAAACTGTACATTTTACATTATGACATGGTTTTGACATAGTGAATCTGATGGTATTCATAAAGTACTTATGCAAAGAACTATGCAACTGTTAATATTAAAACGGTATATTAGGCCACGAAGCAAAACGACTTTCCCCAAAGAACACAGGTCGAACGAAATATGAAAAAAACATTGGCCCTCCCATACAAACTGACCCAACCAGTCAAAACATTTAAAGTCAAGTTTTTTCCATTCCTTGTTTGATCTGTTCCTTAGGGAAAATAGTTTTAGTTTTAAATTATGCTGGTTTACCCCTCGGAATATTTGCAGTTTTTTTTACACCTTATATGTACACAAAGACGTCCTCAGGTCCTTTAAATACATAATCTAATTAATATGAACATAATCCGGGCGAGTTTGAGGCTACCTTCCTTCAGGGCCTTTGATTAGGAGCTGGTATTAATAATTCCCTGGAACTCGTGTATTTGGGACAAGGTTACAAGATTAGGACCTGCAAGTAGTTCCAATTACAACTTCTCATTTTGTTATTTAAACAATCTCTCTCTATTCGAGTGGGACACCAAATCGTCCAACGACCCGATGAACCCTGGTGTCAGAGTTTTTCAACCGCCTACTGCAAGTAGCAGACCGCTGACATGGTTGTGTAACGACCGTCATCATAGACAGCAACCGGGACCGACGGCTTAACGTGCCCATCCGAAGCACGGAACCATCTTACTTTTCGGACAAGCTCAGCCGGCAGTACAGGTGGTTCAGCCTGCAATGTCCTAACCAGACTGGGAACAGATTCACAAAGTGATAAATAAATATCAGCTTTGTGAGTGACGCAATCGGGAATTGAACCCGGAACCTTCTGCATTGCAGGCAGTCGTACTGCGCCACATCGGCTGTTTAAGGTATTAAATAATTAATACGCTTAAATTTAAACAATTTAAGGTATTTTCTTGAATCAGTATGCCAGTTGCCAACTTTCCAAGTAGATTTCGCTAAAACACTAAAGTCATTCTCAGTGATGTTTATTTTTCATTTGAGGGCTTTTATGTAGCCGGTTTAGTGTCATGCTGCAGCAAACCCACTTAGGTATCTTTTTAAGTGATCCACTTATACTGGTTTTTCTACAAATACACAAAAAGTATAAGTTTATACCTCAATTGGGTTGGTTGGTGGATTTGCTACCGATATTACTGTGCTACATCGAGATGAAAGTAACAAATAATAATATACAGCAGCAATCCCATACTGCAGCGTCACTTCGTTACCGTATCTCCACTCCCTATTAATATGAAATAACAAAGTGATATATCTCACATAGCTAAGTTCTGAACACGTAGACGTAGTCTTGGCAGCTGCAGCCTTCGTTAGTTCTTCAAACACAAATACTCCGAGTCTGATTAGCTGGCTCCCTAAAGCTTGCGACGTAGCTTTATTTCCAGGGACGTACTCAGGGCACGGGGCAAGGCTTAGTTCAAATACGATGAAAAAATACTTAAAATTGAAAGAATCTTAGGAAAACTTGCTAAATTTTCCACCTCAGGCAGGATTTGAACCTGGGACCTTCGGCATCTGTACTGCTGACGCTACTACCAACTAGCCAAGATATCATCATCATCATGTATTTAAGGGCATTGCCCTTGTCGGTGGAGTATTCGCACAGCTTTCTCTATTTTCTGCCTTCTTCTTTACCTCTCTAACAAGATATACTTGCTTAATTTGCAGGATAGGATAGACCGCGGTAGCCCAGCCAAACATCTTTTTAAAAATGTCATAGTCTAATAAATCGGTTAAAGACTGGGCGTGGTCAATTACCATGTCTAAACCGATCCAATAAAAGTAGCTGAGAGAGGTAAAACACGTCTCCCTAACTACTATAATAAAACCGAACAACTTTCCTGAGGAACTCGACGCTTGTTTATTTTGTAGACGGAAGTGTCATAAAACGACTACTTTTTACGATCCCCTGAAACTGGATACGTTCCTGGCTGTATTGAGGTACTCGTACCCATACGACAAAAGTTATGTTAAGTGATTACATCATTTTCTTCACATTTCATCAAAAATGCTGATTACTGATATGACTGTTTGTAATGGTTATGATGTTTCGTTCTTTTTAATCGCTCGTCTGTGGCAAAAGTCCTATATGTGGCAAAAGCCTATCTATAAAAAATGGCGCCACAGAGGAGTGGTTAAAAGCTTTTATTTAACTTGCAGTGTATGTAAAAATGTTTGTTCGGGTCAAATCTTGCAACTCAATTTTGAAGCAGATATCCTCAACCGATTGAGCTGAAATTTTGTAAACACGTTTATCTATATTTGATATCTTTCAATGAAAGTTTCACATAGGCTTCAAAATGTTTTTAAGATTTTAACCAGTCCATATTAGTTTAGTGCTAGATTTAGGTACTATAAAAATTCAATTTTGAATAAGGGTGACGTGATGATCTTTCCGGCCGGTTTCGGCCATGGCGACCACTTCTACTCCTAATCAAGTCGGCGCTGATGCGCTCGTAGGTGGCTATTGTAGCCTATTTTGGCAGTAAACTCCCGTGCACAGTGTGGGCACGTGAGTTTGCCATATTGATATAATTGTAGTTAATGGCAGCGGGAGGACGGGCCTTCAGTTCATCGCGTTTAGCGTCAAGGTCTGCTTTACGCTGCTCCTCGAAGTCGCGGATTCGCCTCTTTACAAGACCGCGCCATTCTGGCCGTTGTGCTGCCAAAACCTCAAATTGAGAGGGTTCGATATTGCATCTTTTCATGTGTCTCTTCTGAACATCTTTAAATCGGAGGAGTTGACCGCCATGCTTTCGCTTGCCCTCCTCTAGCTCAGAATAGAAGATGCGCTTCGCCACTCGCTCATCCGCCATCCGGGATACGTGACCGCACCACCGAAGCTGTCGACGCATTAAGTAGGCTTCAATGCCACCAACATTGGCTCGTCTTAGAACTTCGGTGTTTCGCACTCGGTCGGACCATCTGATCTTCATGATGGTGCGAAGGCATTTGAGGTGGAATCGATCCAAAGTGCGTATGTGGTGACGATACACACACCAGGTCTCGGAAGAGTACAGAAGGTTTGGCAGCACAATCGCCATATATACAGATATTTTTGTGGCTAGTTTAAGGTCGTGCGAGCAGAAAACCTTGGAACGCAGCTTCCCAAATGCTGCAGCTGCAGCACTGATTCTGCTATTGATCTCAGCATCAAGGTCACACTTAGCTGTAATAGTGTTCCCCAGATATCGGAACTTGTCAACCTGTTTCAACATATCTTCACCAAGCTTAATTGTCAGTGTCTCACGACCTTGTGTATTCGGAAGTGATGTCCTTGGCATCACTTCCGTCTTTTTGACACTAATCTTAAGGCCGAATTTGCAGCATGCTTGGTGAAAAACGGTCATCAGTTGTTGTAGGCCTTCTGGGGATTCTGCAAGAAAGCACAAGTCATCGGCATACATAATTTCAGTAATAAGTGCATGCGAGACTTTGGTGCGCGCCTTAAGTCTAGCCAAATTGAAAAGACTGCCATCAGTGCGGAAGCGGATGCGGACTCCTTCGGAGACAGTATTTAGGACCTCCTTGACTACTACCGCAAAGTATAAGGCGAACAGTGTGGGCGCTAGAACGCACCCTTGTTTCACCCCACAGGTGACGGGGAAAAAATCAGACTGTTCACCGTCTACAGAGACGCAGCACTGCATATTGTCATGCAGGAGTCTCAGGAGGCGCACAAACTTCTCCGTGCACCCCAGTTTTCCTAGCACCATCCAGAGAGCCTCACGAGGCACACTGTCGAACGCTTTCTCCAGGTCAACAAAGCAGAGGTACAACTGACGACCTTGTTCTCTGCTTTTTTCCTGCAGTTGACGTACCGAGAAAATAGCTTCACATGTGCCTCGGTCAGGTCGGAAGCCAAACTGGGTTTCGGGCAGAATCTTTTCTGATAAGTCCTTCAAGCGGTTTAATAGGACTCTTGCAAAGGCCTTTCCGGGGACCGATAATAACGAAATACCGCGGTACGAGTTGCAGTCAGAACGGTCACCTTTGTTCTTGTAGAGGGCACTAATGCGAGACACTTTAAAATCGTCCGGGACTCGCTCCTCCTCCCACATTCGAACAAAAAGTTTCCATACCATCGAGTGCAGCTCCGCACCGCCATATTTAAGTATTTCGCCTGGTATAAGGTCAATGCCAACCGCCCGTTTATTATGCTGCTGTCTGATGGCAGTAACAACCTCATCACACGACAGGGGCTCGTCCAGCTCAGTGGCTAGGGGGAGTTGAGGTAATAAACTGATGTGATGCAGGTTAGCTGATCGATCTACGTTAAGCAGATCGTTAAAATGTTCAGCCCACCGTTTGAGCACATCCTCTTTGCTGGTCAAGAGTTGCGAGCCATCCAGAGACCTCAAAGGCACTTTTGCTCTATGGGGCGTACCTGTCAGTTTACGCACCTCGCAGTAGAACTCCCCAAGCTGGTTTGTATCGGCAAGCCACTGCATCTGACAAGCTTTTTCTTGCCACCACTTGTCTTTTATTTGCCGAGACAGCCTACGTAATTCTTGGTCACTTTCTTTGACTGCCGCTACACTTCCACCTCTCCGATGATGTGATGAAACATTTTTGCATCGCGAAACTCCATCACCTATTTAATCATTTGATCCCTATATTTGAGAGTAAGGCTGAATAAATAGAATTCCAGAGCAGTTCAGTCGTTTTACGGTGCCGTTTGGAGGTTTATTACACCATAGCAAGTCTATCTTACTAATTCAATGCATGTAGGTAAGCAAGGCTACACAAAGATGTCAGGCTCAATTTCCTGACCGTGAATTATAAAGAAAAAACTTGACCCTTCATACAAAATCAACCCAATCAGTTTCAGAACTTATATCTATGCAAATAACTTTGAGTTCTTATCGATTTGTATACCTAGTCATCTAAATTATGTCACATACCTAATGCCAGTTGATACGATATCTGTGGACCCAATTTATTGAAGAGGTGAAGTTCTGTCAGGAGTATGGGTACTTTATAATGGGGAGTACTTTATAATTTTCTTCTTAATTTTTTTACACTATTTACCTACCTAATATGAAAATTATTAAGTTGTATGTAATGAACATTATCAGCTTAAGAGATATTTTAATAATACATTAATTCAATAATACCCGCCTTTGACGTCTTGCAGTTGACAGTGGAGAGACTGGTACTAATTTCGGCTGTTTAGTAGAATGAAGACCCTAAGGGTTCGTTCAGACAATGGGAGAGGTCATTAAGTGGCGTTCTAGCAATTAAATCTAAAAGCATTCTAATAAATAAAAACCACTAGGCCCGTAAAGCCGCGGGCGGGTGAAATTTTCCATTATTCTCATTAAAAAGCTAAGTACTTAAGCCAGAGAGGCGCTTTTGTGATGATCTCGTAACTTCTTTTGTATTTGGTTTAGGTTGGCAAACAAATTGTAAAACGATGTTTGTTTTACCTACTTTTAACTTTAACAGCCACAAGAATCCATTGTTAAACACGACACGAGGCGCCCCTTATTGGGGTTGGCGGGGAATATGTTATGTTCTAATAGCATTAACCTACTTGGGGCTAATTTTCATAGTACAAAACGTACAGTCCAAACCGACAATCGTACTTTGATAATTATTTCACGCCGTGCGACACTGGCTTAGACAATCATCACCCTTGTTTGTCCTGTTAAAGGCGATCAAAAACTTTCTGATTACATGTGTATTGTTGGTGACAAGTCTGTTGAGTGTCGGATTGTAATCATGTCAGAGGTCTTTAAAAAAATCTTCTAGATACCTGGGTTCATCGGATCGTTTGTGTTTTATACAACAGAAGAAAAAAACGTGATTAGCACAAGAGAAACTGTCTTGAAAGTTTTGAATAATGCATTTCACTGCGAGTAGTACGAGTACGTACAATTATTTGATGAAAGTCAGGAGCCCGTCCATTTTAACACAATCAGGGGGTAATTACCAAGCGAAATGACCTAACCAGATTATGACTGTGCACCCTTTCAGAATGGACTGTAAAAGCTTGCCATTTTATGTTACAATGGAAAATACAACTATTTCTCTTGACAGCTATAGTTATATATAAAGCAAATATTTGAGGCCAGTTTTTAGAAATACTATCCGATGATAGAGATAATTTTCGAGCTAACATAAAACTATTTAAGTAGGTAATCAAAAAATATATTTTTCTTAATATTGATTTCAAAGGGATTGCACCTTCGATGGTAGTGATCAACGGTGTACCAATTTACAAAATGTTTTATTTGAACATACCTAGTACATTCTAACTTTTAATTTCATTCCGTGCTTAGACCTTCTTTAATTCAATAAGAGTATTAACAATTTATCTTAACTTAGCGAAAATCTTGCAGAAGTAAGTAAATCAGCTGATAATCAACCTCAGTTTTAAGCCCAACTTCAGCATTTTCAAGGCATCATTAACACCTACTGTCACCGAACTAACACTCGACTTGCAGTTAAAAGTACCCGTTGAATTTTATTAACACATAACCTGCCAGTTAACGACTTGAGAGCCGCGCCTTAATTGAAATGAAATAGACGTTTAGAATCACCGGAGGACTGATTTTTAAATCCACTTGACTTGAAGAAGGAAATGGTGCAAGGTTTAAATCACTAGAAGATAGAAACGGTTTTTTAGCGGGCGAGTGTGCTTTTTACGAGTTCATCGTAAAAAACACTGGTGCTCCAAGCTGGTGTTATCTTTAAGAAATGGAACAGAAAAGCTGACTTAAATAAATGTTCCTTTTAATTGCAGTTAAATAATAAAAAAATACAATGTATTTTATAAAAAACAACATGGGTTTGATCTGCAATTTGAAATGAGGAAATGGAATGTCAACTCCCGCAAAATATCTTTGACATATAATCATTCATTCTTACATCCTATACCTAATTCCGGAAATTCTATTTTACTATAGTTAGTGAGAGGGGCCGTCCCTACTATAATAGGTAGTAATTGAAGTGCAGCCCAGGACAAAACTACGTAATACTCTAGCAAAAAATCTCCAACATCACTAGGTGACCAACACAGCATTTCAAAAATGAACGCAGAAAGGGTCTCTTAATTGCTACGTAGTTGCCACGTAAGCCATTTCAGTCTTTATAATGCCTCGGTTGATGCAAATGTTGTTTTTACAACTCAGCGATATACAAAACGTGCAACCTTAATTTTTTGGCAGCCAGTTTGTGGAGCATTGATTCGGATAGTTTGTTTGACTGCATTTTTGATTATTGAGCAGAACACAAGCAAAATAATGTTTACATTTTACAAAATGGCAATGCTTACAGGTATTTCAGTAGGCTACGTCTGTCGTGTGGTGCTGGCTTAGAATAGTTTTACCCCATTTCTACCCGTTGGTGTCGTAAACGGTGACAAAGACATGGATCCAGGGAATGATCAGTAGCGTTCTCTGTGATGTGAATATCTGCAATACCTTGCACTGCGCTCGCCAATCCACCTGCCAAGGGTAGTGTAGTAAGTATGGCAAAAGCCCCTAATTGGGAGAGGCCCATAATATCCAGCAGTAGTCCACTATAGCTGTAGTAGGAGTAATAGAATACGTTTAGCAGTGGACTTATAAAGACTGGGCTGTGGAATTTAAAATGACAATATTTAGAAATTTCAAGAGCTTGTGAAGCATACCTTTGTTGGGATTGGGAACATGTGCACATATACTGTGGCAACTACGACACAATAATTAATGTGTTGGTGTACTTAATGCTATTCAACAATTTTAATGAATTAACACAACGATAACAATTTAGAAGTACCTGAAGCGGTTAAAAATTATCGAGTTTGTTACCAAAAGTTTGTTTCTAACATCAAAGCATTTCATACCCTTTCAGATTCCTTAATTTCCCTTTAATTCTCCTGGCAAACAAAAGCTGTCCCCAGCAAGTATTTCGTCTGACACCTCATTACGGGTTCGCGAAGTTCGGCATTGTTTCGGAAAACATGTTGGTACCGTTATTTGTTTTCAAAACAGAACACATTTAACACGGATGATGTCAGCGTATTTCTCCACTTGAACACCTTTCGTGCGAACGTTTTTTCATGTTGGCCATAACAGCCACAACAGTCCACTGCTGGACATGGGCTTCCCCCCATCGGGGGGTATTGCCATACTCACCACGCTTGGCAGGCGGATTGGCGAGCGCAGTGCCAAGATGCTACATTTACAGGGAACTTAAATTGTTGAATAGCGATTAGTCGCTTTTTACGACACCCACGGGTAGAATTGGGGTGATGCTATTCTAAGCCGGCATCACACGGCAATTAGACTGAATTCATGTAGGCATTTAGACTGAATTCCATTTTTTCAGGCATTGCTTTTCGACAAAAGGCATGCCTTCCAGTTTTTTCCGTTCAGCCACTACCTTCTTTAGTCATCAGTCGACCTTGCTAGACATAGCGCTACTCTTACCAAGATGTAGCCTCCACTCGAGAAGCTGCTTCTTCGAATGTTCATCAATTCTATGATCCAGAGATCAACTCACATTTACTTCTTTGAGGTAGTAAACTGGGAAACAAATTACGCCATTCACGACTGTGATTGGTGGTAAACGTGTCACTGTCAAAGTTCAGCCTCTTCTCATTGGTGCGTTTAGGCATAGATAGTCGCGCCGGCTGTCATCTGCCATAAGCTTCTCCTCCCCATTTGCTGCACTTGTGTAAATATTGTTTATCAACGGCGATTCCCGCACTCAGCAGCAAAGTGTTGAAATGTTGAGTGTGTTCGGAACAAAATTTTCACGGACGAGTTTAAACTTGTTGTGGCTTCGTTTTAAGCCGGGCACGTCTGCTGTAACTTTTCTTGTGTATCCTGGACTTACACTGAAGTGTTTCTACTTCTCTTCATGTATCATAAGGGGTTATGAGAGAATATTTTCTATGCTACCACTTTACATTCTCGTATTGTAGGAGTTTTATTTTGTATTCCTCTCCAACTTCGAAAGCTACAGTAGTTCAACATGTGCCTCCCACGATTGCGGGGTCATCTTTTCATTTATTACATGTGTAAAGTTTTTTTTTCCTGAGTCTGAATTTCAAATAAAACTTTTTGTTCATAAAGTTTTGTTTAATGACAAGCTTTTAACGAAAATATTCAAACTTAAGAACAGTCATTGCAATAAAAATCTGAACTAACGAAGAAGCGTAAACTAACACATCATTAAAAGTAAGTGTCCAGTTACTGTTAGTTTCACACAAGCCACATGATTTTCCGGTATATTTTCCGGGTCCAATTTGTGACGAAAATAATTTGCGAAAATAGTTTTGACCTGAGCTATGGGATCCAGTTTTGTATGAGATTTCGCGTACTACGAATGAAAAAGTTGCTGCCTTTATTTAAAACTGTCATAATGTTGTCATTTGTGGGGCTGTGACTAAACGCAATATCATCCGGTCCGTATGCCATTCACCTATATTATCATATCATCACGTCGCCAATGGAATAGTCTCGCTTGATGTCATTCTCTATGAGGCATTCGGTTTGACGATCTAGAGTTACGTTGGCACATTGCCAAGAATCAGCCATCGATTGAGATGCCCGGACTTTCTGCTACCTAAACATAACCCTGATTTAGGAAGAAAAGTTGTACAAGTAAGAATAAAATATCATGAAAGTATTTTGTTTGTATTGCTTTGAATACGTATTTTGATCTATCATTTTCTTAAAGACATGGATGACTCCAAGCAACACAGTGGCTTTTTATGTTCATGATCAAAGATGCCTTTTTTATTAAGTTTATCAAGATCTGAAATTTCGCGACAGAACCATATGCAGGTCAATTCCATTCATTTACATATCATGCCTTCATCTCTTGCGGAGTAAGCAGAGCAATAACAGCCGTGAAAATACACTTATTTGAAGGCCCTTACTGACAAATCGTATTTCACTTTAGTAACAGGTTGTCAGCCTGTCGCCTTAAAGTGTAATAGAACAGAAAGCCTCAAGTTCTTTAATCGTGTCCTATGGGTCAATGGCATTTTATGTTGGCATCTCAGTCAATATCGACCAAGATATTTAATTAAAATATTTCGAGGACCACTGATAGACAATTTTCTTGCCTTCGATACGAAGTCACGATATTCAATAATTTTTTCGAGTAGATTTTAACCAAAACCGTTAATGCCTTTGTTTTACAAACTCTTCTCTATGTATAATCGACCATTTTCTATGTCCGACACGTATAGCCATTATGAATATGTTCTTTTTAATCGACTCCTTGCTTGCCCTCTTTCTTAGTCGTGTTCCCTAATCGATATTGGGCCATTGCCAATTTTAATCGCCAGCTTTCCGGCCGTCGGATTTTATTTGACTTCTTAAAAAGTTTTCCCCCTTTATAGATGCCATGCTTCGCAGACTTTGAAATTTTATCACTGTGAATATTTTTGTTGGTTTGTGTAGCTGCAACATGGCTTTCTTCACAGATCTCTCTCTCTCTTTTTGTGTGGGACACCGAGTCGTTCAACGACCCGATGAACCCTGGTGTCAGAGTTTCTCAACCGCCTACTGCAAGTAACAGGCCTCTGACATGGTTGTGTAACGACCGCCATCATAGACAGCAACCGGGACCGACAGCTTAACGTGCCCATCCGAAGCACGGAACCATCTTACTTGCGGACAATCAGGTGGTTCAGCCTGCAATGTCCTAACCAGACTGGGAACAAATTCACAAAGTGATAAATATCAACTTTGTGAGTGACCCCACCGGAAATTGAACCCGGAACTTTTGCGTGGCAGGCAGGCATACTAACCACAGCGCCACATCGGCTGTCTGTCTGTCTTCACAGATGAGACGTAAGATGAGATTCTTAAGACAAGTGATCGTCAGTCGTCATCAATTGACAGCGTCTCTTCTGTTTCATATATAATTTATATAGACTTTTTTTTCAAACGTCACGATGTCGCAAGTCTCACGTTTCCGTCATGTGTCTTACGTCTTAGTCGTGGAGTTAGTGGCTAACAGGCAATTTATTGAAAGTGATTCAACATATTAGGTAAAAAGTAGGTCAGCATTTTTTTATACGGTAGTAAAAGGTTACAAAATGTGTTCTAAAATGTCTTTCTTTGTTTCAGAATCTTAAGGATCAAATTTTGACTACAAACGTATGGTTGGAGCATGTAAGTAGTACTAAGTATATCTGCTCATTACATTTAAATGCTAAGTCGACTTAAACAAACACCTAATAACTTATTTTGATATTATGATTTGGAAGAGTCAAAACAAATTGGTAGGTTTATAGTAAGGCCGTCCTAATAAGCCTAATTTCACAGTTGTCAGATTCGTGCTAAATGATAATGCTTATCAGAGGGTACATTTCTGTTAATTGAGATCGCTTCTATTATGGAACTGACATCTGTCAAACCAGGGTTATTAGGACGGGTTAAATTATAGTATTATGCCCTAAGAACACTGCCACCCCTAGTCCACTCAGGTCTTTCGAAAACGGCGACGTAGTGTTCGTGGCCTCTACTGAATATCTGTCGACTATGATCAACCGCATGGTGGTGGTGATACTACCTTCAACAGCATTCTCACGTTGACGTCAGGCAGACGGCCGGTCATAAAACATTGCCAAATCCTTTTGCTACAAGAGTTCGTGTTCTAAAAAATCATATTGCGCCTACTGATTTGGGATAAGGGCAGGCAGATGATGATGACTGATACTAATTCTACCCACAGGAATGGGAAGACCACAAGTTCAAGTGGGACCCCTCGGAGTACGGAGGACAGAGGGAGCTGTACGTCCCCTCTGAGCACATCTGGCTGCCAGACATCGTGCTGTATAACAAGTAAGTCATCTCATCCTACTAGAATATAAAAATACTCCAAGGTTAATCTTAAATGCATTGCCTGATTTTTCGGTATTGTACTGGTCCTCCTTATTCGTGTGGTGCCGGCTTAGAATAGCATCGTCCTGTTCTCGCCAAACTTTTCATACTCATACACTCGGCTTAGTCACAAATTAGAATTAGGGAGACGGTGCGCGGGGTATTTTTACAGATGGCTTACACTCACACAGTCAGTACTATTGAAGATTTTGACGCTTACCTACTGAAGTGGAACTCGGGGGAACTCAAGGTAAATAAGAAGATGGCTGCCACAACCGTCATATTTCTTGGATACAAATTGCGTCAGAATCATATTATATTTTTGTCAGATTTTGCTTCTTTTACTTTTATTTTTCTATAGCGATACACGACAATAGCTAAAACGGCCCTCAAATATGTGTCAGACGTGGCGATAACGACCGTACTTTTACGGTCGTTGACGCTCTGCCTACCCCGCAAGGGATAAAGGCGTGATGTATGTATGTATGTATTTTTTTATACTTTGAGATTTTTGACATTAGCAAACCTAAAAAACAAGGCTATATAACAAGTGACAATTGCAAAAATTCTAAATAGGGTCGAGTGATTCTTCTAAAAACTCTCTATTTTGAGCCCTTACTACGAATGTGAATGGATGCGAATAGTTGTGGCACTTCACATCCGATCACGGCTCGCGTCGTCAGTAATTGTTCGGAACATTTGGACGTTAGTATTACCGAATTGCATTGTTAAATCCGGCAGGCGCCAACTTATTTGGGGTAATTACAAGGCTTGTGGTGCTGGTCCGTGTCGCTCGCTGTTTAGGTGCTAAGTTCGGTGCTCGTGTGTAATGTGCTTTGCGGGGATCGATCATTAGTTTTGAGCTGGTAAAGCCTTGATTACACGTAGGGTGAAGGCAGTGCACTAAGCCGCAAAATAGAGTTTACAGAAGGTACACTCGCTCGACCCTATTTAGGATTTTCGCGATCGTCACCTGATTCTTAGCCAGGGTGGCTAGGTTTAATACGAGGATGAAATACACCGCTAAATCTGATACAAGAAGGTTTATGATTCGAAGCCGATTTGAACGCAAGAAATATTATGACGTTCATGGCAACCATATTTTTAGTTACCTACCTTGAGTACCTCCGAAATTCCAGTTCATTCCGGTAAGCGTCAAAATCGTCACTATTACTGAGTGAGCCGTCTGTGAAGGCGCAATGTGAATTTGCAGTAAGGGTCGTAACAGAGTGTGTTGTAGGTGGAGTACTTTGTTCAGTAGCAAATTGCGAATTTTCCGACTGGTTGTGATTTTTCTAATCACACCGGTTTAGTTAGAAAGCATATTTTAAGCCGGAACTTCACGTGGAAGTTAGCTGTTTCAAGTACTCAGCCCCACGAAAAGTATTGAAGATCTCTGAGATATCTGCACAACTATACAAACCCCGGGATCTTCTACGCGAAAGCCAGATATGCGATCTTTCGCACTGCTGAATTGCAATGTTAAATCCGACAGGCGCCAACAAGCCCCGTGGCGTGGGGTAATTACAAGGCAAATTCGGTATGTTCGGCCGGTTGCATTGTTTGACTGCTAAGTTCAGATGCGATGTTGTGTGCTACAAAGGTCAAACAGTTGTATAGAACTTCGTAGAGCAACGTAGCGCGTAGGTCGCCGCTACAGAGTTGCTACGGCGTAACCATATTGAAACGTAAACGCAAGCTTTATTCTGTTTCGGAAAAAGTTACAAATATTTACAATAACATGCGTTCAATGCGATACATAATTAGGTAAATTAATTACAAGGCAAATTCGGTATGCTCGGCCGGTTGCATTGTTTCACTGCTAAGTTCAGATGCGATGTTGTGCGCTACAAAGGTCAAACAGTTGTATGGAGCTTCGTAGAGCAACGTAGCGCGTAGGTTGCCGCTACAAAGTTGCTACGGCGTAGCAATATTGAAACGTGAACTCAAGCTTTATTCTGTTTCGGAAAAAGTTACAAATATTTACAATGACTTGCGTTCAATGCGGTACATAATCAGGTAAATTAATTACAAGGCAAATTCGGTATGTTCGGCCGGGTGCATTGTTTCACTGCTAAGTTCAGATGCGATGTTGTGAGCTACAAAGGTCAAACAGTTGTATAGAACTTCGTAGAGCAACGTAGCGCGTAGGTCGCCGCTACAGAGTTGCTACGGCGTAACCATATTGAAACGTAAACGCAAGCTTTATTCTGTTTCGGAAAAAGTTACAAATATTTACAATAACATGCGTTCAATGCGATACATAATTAGGTAAATTAATTACAAGGCAAATTCGGTATGTTCGGCCGGTTGCATTGTTTCACTGCTAAGTTCAGATGCGATGTTGTGCGCTACAAAGGTCAAACAGTTGTATGGAGCTTCGTAGAGCAACGTAGCGCGTAGGTTGCCGCTACAAAGTTGCTACGGCGTAGCAATATTGAAACGTGAACTCAAGCTTTATTCTGTTTCGGAAAAAGTTACAAATATTTACAATGACTTGCGTTCAATGCGGTACATAATCAGGTAAATTAATTACAAGGCAAATTCGGTATGTTCGGCCGGGTGCATTGTTTCACTGCTAAGTTCAGATGCGATGTTGTGAGCTACAAAGGTCAAACAGTCGTATAGAGCTTCGTAGAGCAACGTAGCGCATTGGTTACAGCTACGAAGTTGCTACGGCGTAGCAGTATTGAAACGCAAACGAAAACTTTATTAAGTTTAGAAAAAATTACAAATATTTGCAATAACAAATTAATGCGTTAAATGCGATACATAATGAAGCATAAGTGCATATTTGAACATCTGTATTGAATCAAAATTTTTCATACTTGATTTTGTAGTCGAATAAAGATTATTATTTATTTTGTGTCATTGGAAAGATTAATTTATGGAACAGTGCGTCATACGTATAGCGTACGCCGTACACACTCCGTCAGTCACATTAACTTACCTTTTTAAGAGACCAACTTACACTAGATATTCATAGTATCTAACTGTATAAAAAAACCATGGATGGGTAGATTGAAGTGCTGATAGTACACAAGAAATAAAGAACCATGACAAAGTACTACTTGCTCTTTTGAACATCACATTTTAATCACATTTTGAAGCCCATAAATAGGTAGGTACAACTAAGGATGAGAAAGCTTTTATTGTCATAACAGAGGAAGACATCTTACAATTAAATTATCGAGTATTCAGAGCAAATTTGCCTTAGAGATAGTGAAATTCAAAGCCTGAAGGACCTTTGATCTTCCCGCTCTGATGTAACGGAGCCTTCGTAAATTGAAATGAAAATTTTGGTGCCAAAGGCGGAGATTTATAATATTTGTAGAGACAGGCGAAATTGTACTGTACTTTTTGGTACTGGAAATTGGATTTAGGGCTTTGTCATTTGAGGAATAAAAAAAGCAAAAAATACATAAGAAAAAAAGAGTACAGTTTCATACAATAAAAATGAATTTACATGATAGTCAAAAACCTACACAATAATTCGATGAATCTTGAAATAAGTTTTATTCTGACAACGTTGCAGTTTCATGAAAACCTAGCAGGCTGTTCGATGTGCCATAAAAATAGATATAAGTATATCAATCGATATATTGAGAAAGATGCCAGAAACTAGGTACGGCGCGGCATATCTATAAAACATAAAGCCTCTGAAGCAGTCGAGTAAAAGTGTATCAGTGCAGGATAATACGAAACTAGTGCAAGACTTTCTATATCCCAGTCTGAAAACCGCTTATACTACTCTACATCTAAGTGGTGAACTAACTCCAATACGGCAGTATACTCAAATACAAGATCCCATATCAGTCCCATATAAACTGGTTTACAGCTAACGGATGCCGAGCCGACTGGCTTCACTGTGAGGCAATATCCGCACCCGATCCGAACGCGAGACCCCATAAGTCTCTGTCCCATGGAGTATGGCGTTACATACGTCAGCGATGCCACTTGGGTGGTTGTGTGTATCAGAAGACTGAGAATTCACATAAGTGTGTTAGCTGTGTATTTCAAATGAACATAATATTGTTTATACTTACAGGCTTACAGTGAGATTAAAGCTGATTTTGGTGGTGAAATACCTAAAATGCACAGATAGGTCCTCATCGGGTAAATCTAAGATCGTCAACCAAGTACTCTTTACCTACATGTATTATTTCGGCTTTTCTTGTTAGACTTTTTTTCATAGTAATGAAACTAAGAATTCGTAATTCTTCTTCGATAAGAACCGAACCTAACGACACTACGTATAATGAAAAGAATATCAGATAATGAGAAGGGCACCTTTTTGCTACTTAGTCATTAATAAATAATAATAACGTAGTACTCTTAGGAAATACCTCTGGCCTCAAGCAAGATAACTTACTTACTAATAATCTTCACGAAATGAAAAAGTCTTGATCAATGATATTTTGCTACGAAAAAGTTGGGATACTTTTTGTCGCGCGACCTTATAAATCGCCAGTCATGTTCTACTGAACTACTTACTTATTTATTACTTTTAATAGTTTACTCCCACCATGCTAGGTGCTCAATTTTAATTTACGTGTCACTTTGTAAAAAAAAAGCTTGAATTTGCTGTAGTATGTATTAACCAAGACATGTATGATATGGTATGGTACCTGTACAAAAATGAATAACCTAGGCCATGCTTAAAATATTAATATAAAATAGATAAAATATCATTACTTTGACCCACTGCTTGCTAACCTTACCAATATAGGCTTAACCTAAAAATATTCACTTGCAACTTTCCCTCATATCGCAAAAGTTAATTGATTGCGTCGTATATCGACAAGAAAGCGTTCCGGAATGATACATCACGATGTGTCAAAACAGGCCTAGTGGCGATTAATCATAGCTGTAGAATGAGGAGGGTGACGCACGTGCGAATAATCTTACGCTGTGCCGAGCGTGCGAACGTGGTCTATGTGACAAGATGAAGCGTGGTTGAGAAAACGCTGATATATTTTTTAAGCAAGATAGCTTCTACAGGCTAAGCTGTGACTTAGGATACATCAGTCTACGGTCTAGTGGCGATTAATCATAGCTGTAGAATGAGGAGGGTGACGCGCGTGCGACTAATCTTACGCTGTGCCGAGCGTGCTAACGTGGTTCATGTTACAAGATGAAGCGTGGTTGAGACAACGCTGACATATTTTTTTTAGCAAGACAGCTTCTGCAAGCTAATCTGTGACTTAGGTTTTATCAGTCAACGGTCTGGTGGCGATTAATCATAGCTGTAGAATGAGGAATGGTCACAAACGTGTTACTAATCTTACGCTGTGCCGAGCGTGCGAACGTGGTCTATGTGACAAGATGGCGCGTGGTTGAGACAACGCTGACATATTTTTTAGCAAAATAGCTGCTACAGGCTAAGCTGTGACTTAGGATACATCAGTCTACGGCCTAGTGGCGATTAATCATAGCTGTAAAATGAGGTGGGTGACACGCGTGCGACTAATCTTACGCTCTGCTGAGCGTGCGAACGTGGTCCATGTGACACGATGAAGCGTGGTTGAGACAACGAAATTGTTATACTACTTTTTTTATTTTCTTCTTCTGTCACGTGTGATGTCACACAGAGTCCACAAACAACCTGCCTAATAGTATATAGTGGTGTCAGAATTTTTGAAGGTTTCTACGGTCTGGTGGCAATTAATCATAGCTGTAGAATGAGGAGGGTGACGCACGTGCGACTAATCTTACGCTGTGCCGAGCGTGCCAACGTGGTCTATGTGATAAGATGAAGCGTGGTTGAGACAACACTGACATCTTTTTTTAGTAAGATAGCTCCTATAAGCTCAGCTGTGACTTAGGTTTTATCAGTCAACAGTCTTGTGGCGATTAATCATAGCTGTAGAATGAGGAGGGTGACGCACGTGCGACTAATCTTACGCTGTGCCGAGCGTGCGAACGTGGTCTATTTGACGAGATGAAGCGTGGTTGAGAAAACGAAATTGTTGTTTTCTTCTTTCTTCTCATTCTTCTTCTGTCTCGACTGACGCAGAGTCTACAAACAACCTTTTAAACCTTGAAGTCAGAGTTTTTGATGGTTACAACGGTCTAGTGGCGATTAGCCATAGCTGTAAAATGACACACCAGCGCATGTGCGACTAACCTCACGCTGTGCCGAGCGTATGAACGTTGCTCACGTCTCCAGAAAACGAATTCTTCTTCTGCTTCATCTTCTGTCTCGTGGATCACCCAGTCGACAAACAACCGGATCAATCCGGGTATCAGAGTTTTGAAGGTTTCGACGGTCTAGTGGAGAATAATCATAGCTGTAGAATGAGGAGGGTGACGCACGTGCGACTAACCTTACGCTGTGTCGAGCGTGCGAACGTGGTTCATGTGACAAGATGAAGCGTGGTTGAGAAACCGAAATTTTTGTTCTCCTTTCTTGTTTAGCTTCTTCTGTCTCGTGTGATACAAAGTTCACAAAGCACTATGAGCCCTTGTATCGTTTCTAACGATTTCATCAATCTGGTGGCGATTAATCGTAGCTGTAGAATGAGGAGGGTGACGCACGTGCGACTAATCTTACGCTGTGCCGAGCGTGCTAACGTGGTTCACGTCACAAGAAGAAGCGTGGTTGAGACAACGCTGTCATTTTTTTAGTAAGATAGCTCCTACAGGCTATGCTGTGACTAAGGATACATCAGTCTACGGCCTAGTGGCGATTAATCATAGCTGTAGAATGATCATCGACGCACGTGCGACTAATCTTACGCTGTGCCGAGCGTGCTAACGTGGTCTATGTGACAAGATGAAGCGTGGTTGAGACAACGATGACATATTTTTTCTACCAAGATAGCTACTACAGACTAATCTGTGACTTAGGATACATCAGTCTACGGTCTGGTGGCGATTAATCATAGCTGTAGAATGAGGAGGGTGACGCGCGTGCGACTAATCTTACGCTGTGCCGAGCGTGCTAACGTGGTCTATGTGACAAAATGAAGCGTGGTTGAGACAACGCTGACATTTTTTTTGGTAATATAGCTTTAACAAGCTAAGCTGTGACTTAGGTTTCGTCCGATTCAACAACCCGATGAACCCGAGTATCAGAGATTTTGAAGGTTTCAACGGTCTAGTGGAGATTAATCATAGCTATGAAATGAGGAGGGCGACGCACGTGCCACTAATCTTACGTGGTTTATGTCACAAGATGCTGCGTGGCAGAGAATACTGTGTAAGTTTCATCAGGTATCACGTTTTCCGACAGCCACCATATCTATAACCTGTGACGTTCACAATTTGATGTAGTGACGTTTGTTATGCCATGCATGACAACTATTTTCGTATACGATTTCGTAAATTTTGTTTTACTTTTGAATAAGCTACCAAGCGTGCAAAGGTTGTTTAAGTAACAAGATACTGGGTGATTGAGGAAATGCTAACGTAGTTCTAAGGTAAATGTAATGTTGCTTATACTAGAATTTTCCATAAAAGATAAAATATGACTCAGATTATACCTCTATAACTTTCTAGCCTCAATTCAGTAACCGCATGGTGGCGCTATGGTGATACCACCCAAACTAGTATTCCTAAAGAGGGTTGATGCCAGGCCGGCGGCCAGTCATCAAACATTGCGAAATCCTTATGTTTTATGATTTTTATGCTCTAACAAAACATGTTGTGACGATCCCAACTGATTAGTTTAAAGAATGATAATGTCTGCAATATCGAATGCTTTAGCTTATATCTCATGTTATACACTACATACCTACACAAAGCCAGCGGGCCGTCCAACCGTCCGCTCTCGTGTGAACGGGCTTGTGACGGGTTTATGGCGGCTGTCATAAACGGAACATCGCAGTATTGGTCTGCCTCCGCTGAGTTTGCGTATTCGCCGAGTCATTGTATTAAGCTATAGAAGATAGGGTGGTCCTTATTTTCGAAAGTTTGAAATATTATCGGGGCACCCTCTCATTATGTTCTTTGTGCTAAAATATGACCACACAATTTTTATTTTATTTTTAAAATTACTTTTAGAGGTGGCGGATGTCATTAGAAAAATTAAAGAAAATTAATTTAGAGCTAAAATTGAAAACGGGTGTTCATGAAAAATATATAAAAGATGTGGGTTTTTATCTCTTTATGTGACTTATGAATATAGAAAAAATCTTATTTTTATGGTTTTCACCCCCCATTTGCTTGTTATTTCCAAGAAAAAGTACTTACAATATGCGTGGATTAATTTCGTTACGGCCGTAAGTGAGAAAGTTAAGTTGAGTTTTGGATATGCCTTTTGTCGTATTATTATTTCGCTATTATGACGTAAAAGGGATCTGTATACATAAAAAACAAAAGTAAAATCTGATTACTTTGCATAATTGTCACCAGTGCGCCCCTAAACAATTCAGGCTTTTTTGCTGGACCGAGTATACGGTTTTGTTCACTAAATATTAAAATTGATCGAAATCTAACACATATTATATTTTAAATTAGCAACTTAGTTATTATCTACAAGATCCTGTAAAAAAATCTAGAATAAAACAATTTTACTAAATTTACTTCATATTTCAAACTTGCAATCGGGTTATTTTCCTCAAAATATTTAAAACCTTGATAACTTTTTTATTAATTATTTTAGACAGCTCAATGGTATACACTATCTGTTGGAAATAGGTAGTTCTTTAAATTTATTAAGTCAAAGCATCCTATGTCCTTATAGAATATTCAGAAATAATTTTAATGAAAAACTCCGTTTTCATGAAAGATGGTGCTTAGTGTTTTTTATTATAATATGACTATATTTAGGTCTCTCTCTCTTTTCAGAGAGATTTAGGTTTAAAATTATCAATCCTATAGCTTTTAGGTTGCTCTAAAATACTTTTAACTTAAACAAAAAAATTGGTATTTATTTTGAAAAGAAAAAAATATTTTATTTAATATTTTAAAAATTCTAGCGCCACCCCTAAACATTTATTAAAAATTCTGAAAAAAATACTGTTTTAGTTTCTAAGTGTATATTTCACATTGCGGGGGTGCCCTACTAATATTTCCAAAAAAAAGTTTTTTCGACCATATAAGGACCACCCTAATAGAAGACTATATCTATCTATTGGCAAATATGTTGGCGATGTAAAAAACCTTTGCTTTATGATTCTTCATTTTATATTAATCATTGAAAGATCTAATGATTTAGCTTATATCTCATGTCATATACTACATACACAAAGCCAGCGGGCCGTCCAACCGTCCGCTCTCGTGTGAGCGGGCTTGTGACGGGTTTATGGCGGCTGTCATAAACGGAACATCGCAGTATTGGTCTGCCTCCGCTGAGTTTGCGTATTAGCCAAGTACTAGGCTATAGAAGACTGTTATCTATCTATTGTATAAGTTACTATGTAAAAAATACCTTTCCTATAATTTTCTTCGTTTTTTTTACATTAGTCACTGAAATATTAGTTGACTATGGTAACAGCATGGTGGCGGTACAGTGATACCACCTAAAATAGTATTTCCTAAATAGGGTTGAAGCCAGGCAATCTTTGGCTACATTATTATTGTGCTCTAACAAAACGTATTGCGCCGTCCCCAACTGATTTGGGAGAAGGGCAGGCAGATGATAATGACTACAATATCTAATGCTTTAGCTTATGTCATGTCATACACTACATACACAAAGCCAGCGGGCCGTCCAACCGTCCGCTCTCGTGTGAGCGGGCTTGTGACGGGTTTATGGCGGCTGTCATAAACGGAACATCGCAGTATTGGTCTGCTTCCGCTGAGTTTGCGTATTCGCCGAGTCATCGTATTAGGTGATAGGAGACGCTGGGTTTTATCTATCTATTGGCACGTAAGTTAGTGATTAAAAAAAACCGTTGCTATAAGCTTCTTCTTTTCTTTATATTAGTCACTGAAATGTTTGTCGACTAAAGTAACCGCATGGTGGCGGTGCGGTGATACCACCTACAAAAGCATCCCAAAAAGGATTGACACAAGGCAGGTGGCCGGTCATCAAACATTGCGAAATCTTTTTGATACATGATTTTTGTGCTCTAACAAAACATGTTGCGCCGACTCCAACTGATTTGGGTAAAGGATGTTAATGATTGCAATATCTAATGCTTTAGCTTATGTCCTACACTGCATACACAAAGCCAGCGGGCCGTCCAACCGTCCGCTCTCGTGTGAGCGGGCTTGTGACGGGTTTATGGCGGCTGTCATTAACGGAACATCGCAGTATTGGTCTGCCTCCGCTGAGTTTGCGTATTAGCCGAGTCATCGTATTAGGCAATAGAAGACTATATTATCTATCTATGCCCATGTAAGTTGACGATGTAAAAAGTCACGAAAATATTTGACGACTGTGGTAACCGCATAATGGCGGTGCGAAGATACCACCTACAATAGCATTCCCAAAGAGGGTTGATGCCAGACCGGCAGCTAGTCAACAAACATAGCGAAACCCTTGTGCTACATGATTGTTGTGCTCTAACAAAACATGTTGCGCCGACCCCAATTGATTTCGGATGCAGATGACTGCAATATCTAATGCTTTAGCTTATGTCTCATGTCATACACTACATGCACAAAGCCAGCGGGCCGTCCAACCGTCCACTCTCGTGTGAGCGGGCTTGTGACGGGTTTATGGCGGCTGTCATTAACGGAACATCGCAGTATTGGTCTGCCTCCGTTGAGTTTGCATATAAGATTGACATGTAAGTTGACGATGTAAAACATCTTTGCTATATGTTTCTTCATTTTACAATAATCATTGCAATATCTAATGCTTTAGCTTATGTCATACACTACATGCACAAAGCCAGCGGGCCGTCCAACCGTCCGCTCTCGTGTGAGCGGGCTTGTGACGGGTTTATGGCGGCTGTCATAAACGGAACATCGCAGTATTGGTCTGCCTCCGCTGAGTTTGCGTATTAGATTGACACGTAAGATGGTTATGTAAAAAAATCTTTGCTAAATGATTCTTCTTGATGATGGGGTGTAAGGGGCCCTACCAACACCTTCGGGGCCCAAGCCAACCTTACCTGCCCGTGGTGCACCCTGCTGGTCAACGGACGAGGAAATGGCGACCCGCCAACCCGCACTGGATCAGCGTGGCGGGTGACGATCCAACCCCCCTAAATAAACATGGCAGTACAAGTCAAACCATGGCCCCAAGTTCCCGGCGGCTCCAGTTGCAGAACTGGCGTTGACGGGCGCCGGCCAAGCACTGGAACCAGGGGTGCTAAGAATCCCCGGGCGGCGCTCCTCCGTCAAACGACCAAAGCAAACGCACCCACGGACAACCGACGTAGATTATCACTGGTGACATACAACACGCGCACTTTAAGGACCGACGAGAAGCTCGCCGAGCTGGAAGAAGAGATAGGCAGGCTGAACTGGGATATCATAGGGTTATCTGAAGTCCGAAGAGAGGGGGAGGACACGATAACCCTCAAATCCGGTCACCTGTTCTATTACCGGGAGGGCGATCAACAGTCCCAAGGTGGTGTCGGGTTTATCGTGCACAAGTCCTCGTCAACAATATCATCTCTGTTACAAGCATATCAAGCAGGGTGGCGTACCTGATACTCAGAATATCTAAAAGATATTCGCTGAAGGTCATACAGGTTTACGCACCGACCTCGAAACACCCTGACGATGAAGTAGAAGTTTTGTATGAGGACATCTCAAAAGCCATACATGCTTCAAAGTCGCACTACAGTGTTGTAATGGGGGACTTCAATGCAAAGTTGGGCGAGAGAAGCGGTGATGAGTTGGGGTGGGGCCATTTGGATATGGGGATCGGAATCCGAGGGCCAGATGCTGGCCGAGTTCCTGGAGAAGGAGGAACTCTACATGATGAACTCGTTCTTCAGAAAGCCGCCTCATAGGAAATGGACCTGGTTGAGCCCCGACGGTTCTACCAGAAATGAGATAGACTTCATTATGGCCACAAAGAGACAAATTTTCAATGATGTCTCGGTGATCAACAGGGTTAAAACCGGAAGCGATCACCGAATGGTCAGAGGCACATTGAACATAAACGTCAAACTAGAACGGTCTCGCCTAGTGAAGTCTACGCTCCGACCATCTGCGACCCATATTCAAAACCCGGAAAGCTTCCAACTGGAACTTACAAATCGCTTTGCTTGCCTAGATTGCGATTCCGTGGACGATATCAATAACAGTTTAGTGGAAACTGTCCACACAGTCGGCTCCAAGTTCTTTAAGCCCTGTCGTAAAAATAGACCTCAAAACTAACCGATCGAACTCTGAACCTCATGGCAGAAAGGCGTTCTATGACGCTGCAATCCTCTGATGACACGGAGTCATATCGGCGGCTCAACAGACAGATATGCCAGTCCTGCGGAGCGATATTCGAAACTTTAATACTAAAAATATTAAAGATACGATTGAGCGAAACAAGGGCATCAAAGTTTTCGCCAGGGACCAGTCTATTGGGCAGAGCCAGCTGACAAAGCTGAAGACGGAGGACGGCAGGGTAGCATCCACGAGGCCAGAGGTACTGAGGAGATCGAACGGTTCTATGGACAGCTGTACACTTCAGTTGCAAAACCTGTTAATAGCTTAACAGACCCTAGAGCAAAACTTACCCGACACTATACCGAAGATATCCCGGACATCAGCTTGTATGAGATTAGGATGGCCCTTAAACAGCTCAAAACAACAAGGCGCCGGGCGAAGACGGAATCACATCAGAGCTACTGAAAGCGGGTGGAACACCAGTACTTAAAGTCCTTCAGAAGCTCTTTAATTCTGTCTTGTTCGAAGGTGTGACGCCAGAAGCATGGAACAGAAGCGTGGTGGTGCTTTTCTTTAAGAAGGGTGATAAGACTCTCCTTAAGAATTACAGGCCCATCTCGCTTCTGAGTCATGTTTACAAGCTGTTTTCGAGGGTAATTACAAATCGTCTGGCTCGCAGGTTTGATGACTTCCAGCCTCCCGAACAAGCCGGCTTCCGAAAAGGGTACAGTACCATTGATCACATTTTCACGCTGCGGCAGATTGTACAGAAGACCGAGGAGTACAATTTGCCACTATGCTTAGCGTTTGTGGACTATGAGAAGGCCTTTGATTCTATCGAGACGTGGGCAGTACTGCAGGCTCTACAGCGGTGCCACATTGACTACAGGTATATCGAAGTGTTGAAGTGTTTATATAGAAACGCCACAATGTCAGTTCGAACACAAGATCAGACCACGGCGGCTATTCCATTGCAGAGAGGTGTAAGACAAGGAGATGTACTATCTCCGAAGCTCTTCACCAATGCGATGGAAGATGCCTTCAAGCTCCTGGAATGGGAAGAACTTGGCATCAATATCAATGGCGAATACATCACTCACCTTCGGTTTGCTGACGATATCGTGGTCATGGCAGAGTCATTCGAAGACCTCAGCAAAATGCTACAGGACCTCAATCGGGTTTCCCAACAAGTGGGACTCAAGATGAATATGGACAAGACGAAAGTCATGGCCAACTCACATGTAGCGCCCACCCCAATATCAGTAGGGAACTCGATTCTCGAAGTGGTGGACAAATACGTCTATCTAGGACAAACAGTCCAACTAGGAAGATCTAACTTTGAGAAGGAGGTCACTCGGCGAATCCAGCTCGGCTGGGCAGCTTTCGGAAGTTACGCAGCGTCTTCACGTCCAAAATTCCTCAGTGTCTCAAGACGAAAGTGTTCGAACAGTGTGTCATGCCAGTGATGACCTACGGTGCCGAGACGTGGTCTCTAACTGTCGGCCTCCTTAATAGACTAGGAGTCACTCAGCGAGCTATGGAGAGAGCTATGCTCGGTGTTTCCCTACGTGATCGAATCAGAAACGAGGAGATCCGTAGACAAACCAAGGTAACCGACATAGCTAAGAGAGTCAGTAAGCTGAAGTGGCAATGGGCAGGCCACATTGCTCGAAGGACTGATAATCGGTGGAGCAGGAGAGTTCTCGAGTGGAGACCACGTACCGGCAGACGCAGCGTAGGACGGCCCCCCGCGAGATGGACAGACGATCTGGTCAAGTCCGCGGGGAAATGCTGGATGCAGGCCACTTCTAATCGGACAAGGTGGAAATATTTAGGGGAGGCCTATGTTCAGCAGTGGACGTCCTATGGCTGATATGATGATGATGATGAAATGATTCTTCTTTTTATAGTAATCATTGAAATATCTAATACTTTAGCTGATATCTCATGTCATACACTACATACACAAAGCCAGCGGGCCGTCCAACCGTCCGCTCTCGTGTGAGCGGGCTTGTGACGGGTTTATGGCGGCTGTCATAAACGGAACATCGCAGTATTGGTCTGCCTCCGCTGAGTTTGCGTATTAGATTTCCCTATAAGTTAGCGATGTAAAAAGCCTTTGCTATATGATACTTCATTTTACATTAATCATTGAAATATGTAATGATTTAGCTAATATCTCATGTCATACACTGCATACACAAAGCCAGCGGGCCGTCCAACCGTCCGCTCTCGTGTGAGCGGGCTTGTGACGGGTTTATGGCGGCTGTCATAAACGGAGCATCGCAGTATTGGTCTGCCTCCGCTGAGTTTGCGTATTAGATTGACACGTAAGATGGTTATGTAAAAAAATCTTTGCTAAATGATTCTTCTTTTTATAGTAATCATTGAAATATCTAATACTTTAGCTGATATCTCATGTCATACACTACATACACAAAGCCAGCGGGCCGTCCAACCGTCCGCTCTCGTGTGAGCGGGCTTGTGACGGGTTTATGGCGGCTGTCATAAACGGAACATCGCAGTATTGGTCTGCCTCCGCTGAGTTTGCGTATTAGTTTGCCCTATAAGTTGGCGATGTAAATGTTAATGTATGTTTTAGGCAATCCCTGAAATATTTGTCGACTATGATACGGTCATCAAACATCGCAAAATCATTTTGCTATATGATTTTTGTGTTCTGACAAAACATGTTAAGCCGACTGATTTGGAATAAGGGCAGGCACATTACTGCAATAGCTAATGCTTTAGCTTATATCTCATGCCATACACTACATGCACAAAGCCAGCGGGCCGTCCAACCGTCCGCTCTCGTGTGAGCGGGCTTGTGACGGGTTTATGGCGGCTGTCATAAACGGAGCATCGCAGTATTGGTCTGCCTCCGCTGAGTTTGCGTATTAAATCGGCATTTTAGTTAGCTGAATAAAAATCCTTTGCTATATAATTTTTCATTTAACATTATTCATTGAAACATCTATTATTTTGGCTTATATCTCAT
This sequence comes from Phthorimaea operculella, assembly GCA_024500475.1. Classification (NCBI taxonomy): domain Eukaryota; kingdom Metazoa; phylum Arthropoda; class Insecta; order Lepidoptera; family Gelechiidae; genus Phthorimaea; species Phthorimaea operculella. The sequence continues at coordinate 2,007,662 of JANFCV010000019.1, read as the reverse complement.
GTCATACACCACATACACAAAGCCAGCGGGCCGTCCAACCGTCCGCTCTCGTGTGAGCGGGCTTGTGACGGGTTTATGGCGGCTGTCATAAACGGAACATCGCAGTATTTGTCTGCCTCCGCTGAGTTTGCGTATTAGATTGGCATGTAAGTTAGCTGAATAAAAAACCTTTGCTATATGATTCTTCATTTTACTTTAATCGTTGAAATATCTAATGATTTAGCTGATATCTCATGTCATACACTACATACACAAAGCCAGCGGGCCGTCCAACCGTCCGCTCTCATGTGAGCGGGCTTGTGACGGGTTTATGGCGGCTGTCATAAACGGAACATCGCAGTATTGGTCTGCCTCCGCTGAGTTTGCGTATTCGCCGAGTCATCGTATTAGGCGATGGGAGACGCTGGGTTTTATACTCATTGGCTTACAAGTTGACGATGAGAAAAACGTTTAACCGTAATAACATAGTAAAAAAAAAACTCAAAGTGGTTGGTTAGTAAGTGTTAAAAATCTCAAAGAAAAAGAACAAAATCTGATAAAAGAAGTAAATGATTCTCAGAAATGTGGCATTCGTAGCAACCATCTTCCTAGTTAAGTACCTTGAGTTCCTCTGAGATTCCAGTTTAATCCAGTAAGCGCCAAAATCGTCGCTAGTACTGAGAGAGTCATCTGTAAAGGCGCCCTGCGCGCCGTCTCCCCAATTTGTGTTATTGAAGTGTCAAAACGCACATGCAAAGAATCACACATGCGTATAATTCATTCCCGGAAAAGATATTCCGCCCCAGTTCTCTTATCTCACACAATTATCGTATTGGGGTTCCGATGCCTTGCTATTGGTAGGTATCGTAAAAATCAGTCAAGTGCGAGTGAGACTCGCTCACAAAGGGTGCCGTACTATTGCATGGAAAATAAAAATAAAAATCATGTTAGATATAGGTATGGGATCCCCAGTTAATTATTATTTTATTCGTATTTTCAGTATTTGATTGGCTGCAACTGAATTACGGCATGTGTGATTTTTTTTACTGTCGTACTATTACAGATAGACAGTCAGTGAGGTCCCAGTAACACGGCATCGTTTAGACCTTCGAGTACGGCACCCTAAAAAAGAAAAGAAATAATATTTCCTTCCTCTTTCCCAGTGCTGACGGGGAATACGTAGTGACGACGATGACGAAGGCAGTTCTTCACTTCACGGGCAAGGTGTTGTGGACCCCACCTGCCATCTTCAAGTCCTCGTGCGAGATCGACGTCCGCTACTTCCCGTTTGACCAGCAGACCTGCTTCTTGAAGTTCGGCTCTTGGAGCTATGATGGTGACCAGGTAAAGCTTTTATACGATTTTTATGTCTATCATAGGTACTATCGCAAACAAATCCACCTATCCGTTCAAGGGAAGTACTTAAGACTCGTTTTTCATACAAATTCTAAGAATAGCCATTATATTTTAATTCCTTTAATGAGTAGGTGGATTTTATACATGCGACACCAATTAGTTAAAGGTACTGCTCGTTTGACCAGCAAGATCAATTTTTTTATTTAGTTACTATGATATGACTAGTTTTAGGACTAGACTGATCATCCTTTCATTTCTCGTATAGTGTGTGAGTGTTTTTTTTTTAAGTAAAAGTACAGTAATTTCGTGAACTTAAAGGGTAATGTATATTTTTTTATTGACTTATAATAATATCCTTTACTAAATTAGTCAATACGACATTAATGTGTGTAGGAAGCTTATCTAGTTGAAGCTTAAAGTTTGAAGAGACTCAGATCCAGCAGATGAGGCTAGCTGGAAGAGTTTGTTGCTATTAATTGAGATCATTGTACCAAATCTATTGTTTCAGATTGACTTGAAACACATCAACCAGAAGAAAGGTGACATGGTGGAAGTAGGGATTGACCTGCGGGAGTACTATCCTTCAGTCGAATGGGACATCCTCGGAGTTCCAGCTGAAAGGCACGAGAAGTACTACCCTTGTTGCCAGGAGCCCTACCCAGGTAAGCTTTAATTTTATCATTACTTTGCGTATCTTCAAATAAGCTATCGTAGAACTTACACCAGCCACTCTACACTCCCAGATAGGAACAATTGCATCTATTTTAATAAATGTAAAAGAGACAGATGCGTCTGTCCAACAATGCAAGTTTACGCGTTGCTCTCGCTTGCGTTCGTTTCAAATATGGGGAATTCGAAATTCGCTCTTTTTTTCTTTTCGTGTGGGACACCGAGTCGTTCAATGACCCGATGAACCCTGGTATCAGAGTTTTTCAACCGCCATCATAGACAGCAACCGGGACCGACGGCTAAACGTGCCCATCCGAAACACGGAACCATCTTACTTGCGGACAATCAGGTGGTTCAGCCTGCAATGTCATAACCAGACTGGGAACAAATTCATAAAGTGATAAATATCAACTTTGAGAGTGACCCCACCGGGAATTGAACCCGGAGCCTTTGCGTGGCAGGCAGACATACTAACCACTGCGCCACATCGAAATTCGCTAGCATCTGATGAACGTATGCGTAACGGATACGTTGACAATGCGCTGCAAAGGACCTCAAATGGGGAAACTGCCATACTCAATGAAGTTCATTTGCAAGTTAATATTATATAATAATATTATTTCTGCCAATTTATTCCAAAACCTTCAAGATTAGATGCATCATCCATAGAAATAAGGAACCCAAAATATTTATTTTTCTTCTGAATCAAAAAGGAAAAGTAATTTAGAATTCTGCAAACTTACAACCACTACAACAGCCTGCTAATAAATTAAATAACAAATCAAACAGGTGTTCACATTACAGGCCATAAAGGTAATAAACGTTGGCCATAAAAACAGCCCCGAAATCACCGTATTTTTCCTAACAAAAACAATCCTTTCGCAGAATCTCTGTTACGACCACTGATATGGCACTTACCTACACCGGTATTTACATTTACCGACTGTTTTCTTTCTTTAACTAGAGATGTGTTAAAAAACAAAAAATACCCGACTGCGGTAATTTTAAAGTAGTATCTTGCTCTAAAATCCGCCATCTTGAATCTATAATTGTTTAATTATAGCCAGTGTCACTCGCGCTGCTGAGACGAATCTAACGACACCTGATATGTCAAAATCCAACTATCCGTTTGCGCTGTAGCCCGTGAAAAAGAATTTTCTTGTCCATACATACATACATACATATTCTCGAAAAACATAACCCTCCTTCTGAGGCAGTCGGGTAAAAACCTACCTATAATATTATGTATGTATAACGGGATATCCAATTTCAAAAATTATTCATCTCTGTACTGCTCAATTTCGGTCAGAGATATTTTTAGAAGGACCACATTACGTTTAAACTCATATTCAACAGCCAGTGTATTCATTTTATTTTAGAATCTACGCTTGGAATTAAGAAAAGAAGCTTAGATTAACTATGGAAACTCTAAGTATTCATACCAATACTTTAAGAATATACAAAGTTTTTATATGTCTAGACTATTAAATAAGTTACTGTTAGTAAGTTAGTTAGTAAAGGTAGCGTAAAATCTTTATTCAATTTACGCTATCATACACAATGGATCATGCCGAAATTATTAATGTAACTTTCAGACCTCTGGTAATGAGAGCATTTGACTTTCAGACTACTTTTTGTGTGTAAGTAAAGTACCTATTGAAACTTTTCAGACACTCACGCCCCATCCATACATCATTCCTCCATTGTAATGCAAAACATAAATTCAACACCATATTTTGTTGGGTATATTAACAGAGTCTTCAGAAGATTAGCGAGTTAGATATTTTATACAACTTTCTTTGTTACAACATAACCAAGCTGAAGTAATTATTACGTCATTAACATACATTACATCAGCCTGTTTTTATTTTTCGCCGTGTGGTAGCAACTTAAAATATATGCAATTATATAGAATACTGCCACCCCTAGTCCACTCTGGGTGTTTCTTAAAAGACGACGTAGAGTTTTTGACCTCGGCTGAATATCTCTCGACTATGTTCGACTGCAAGGTGGCAGTGATACCACCTACAATAGCATTCTTAAAGAAGATTGACGCAGGCAGGCGGCTGGTCTTAATAATTTTGTGCTTGAATTATCGTAAACATATTACGCCAACCGATTCGGGATGAAAGCAGGCAGAAGATAATGATCACAAAGCCTATTGCAGTCCACTCTACTGCTGGACGTGCCTCCGGCAAGATATAGCATAAGACACGATATCCCGTTTACACCGTCCAGTCGCTACCAGCTGCCTTCTAGGCATCTGTCCATCTCAACATAATGTAAATAACAAAAAAACTTTACTTACTCTTAAAACTACCTTTTACCTGGACAAATGGATCGCTAAAATAATAAAATTTTAAAGATTTCTGATAATAAAGTTTCTGATTGGAAAATTTAGTCAGTGTCTTTGGAACAGTTGTAAGATTTCATTGACTTACATTTCTCATTGAAGTCAAAGTCAGGCTTACAATAATCGTAACCGATAATGTCAAAGCGTCGTTCGCCCTTGTTATGTAACGTCGTCTGCGTGGTAAAGGGGTGCAAAGATATCTTTGATAAATATCGATATATTGACACCAAGGTGACAAGTAATTAATATTTAATTAGAATTTTATTTTGACATTTATATTAATATTATATTACTTTATATTTGCATGTTACGATTTAAGTGACTGAAAATGCTGAACATTAATTTAATTTCTAAGCCTACTATCTGCTTTATTATACCATTTTCTTGGCAAATAAATATCTGAATCTAAAACATCGATATAAGTATTGGAGAGTCACATATGGACGTATTGATATAAAAAAATCATTTTGGTGCCCGTGTTGCAGCTGAACGTGGTTCATACTGTCTTTGAACGTCCGCGTCGTCAGGTGATGTGCTAGTAGTTGCCCTAGCTATATCCCTATCGCTTTCAGACTCAGAACCCACCAATCCCACCGCTGTCACCATGTAATAAAACACGCTGCTAGACAAAGACTGATTTTATTTCCAAGTGCCGGTTACAGTACAAACATAGTTTAAGATCTACCCTATGATAACAATACCACAATTAACAACACTGAAAGGGTTGTGCTTAAAGCTATAAAAGCCGATCTGGTTGGGTTGCTGTCGCAATATTTTTAGCTATTTCCAATATAAAATTTTACAAATATGTTATATCATAAAACTCTTTTTTTATGATTCATAAAAGCTTAATCTTAATATGTGTATTGTTTTTTTAATTTAATTTTGTATTAATAAATGATTGATTCTCCTAAAAGCTTAATTAAATATAGCTTTATTTATTATATCGATGAATCTAACTTTTGGGTTGACATTTCAACATCGACTGAATGTGAATTATATCGATATCAATATATCGATAGCTCATGGTACTTTTGCATCCCTACCTGTAACGTCGTCTGTGGCGCAGGTAATCTCTTGGTTGTAAATTACACTGTACGCTTATCTATGCTAAGTCACAGTTTTACTGCCAACTTGAGCAGGTTAAACGGTTGTTGTGTTGGTACGACTGGAGAATGCTTGATTTTGGCCACGTTTATCTTGCGGTTGGTGTACGGGTACAATGGTTTATGTGGACCTCGATCTTTCTTGTAATTGGTGTCCCATACAATGTTTTATTATGTCAATGTTTATACAAATCCCAAGTACAAATTTCACAGCAGTGACATGATACATACATATTAAATTCTACTTCTTTTCGAGTCTATAACCCAATAGGGTGGTTACGCCGATGGCCTTTTGATTGGCCTATTACACTAATATACAAGCTGCAGGAGAGGCTGACTAAAAATTTTGAATATCTTTATTGATTGTAGCTATTACTTATTATAATTTTGTTGAGTAAAATTTTATATTGATGAAAACGTTGAACCCGTACAACCAACACGAGACATGAGCTTTCATCAAAGCAAAAATTCCAAAAGTGGTTGCGATAAAACACGCAAGAATTCAAATCACGTCCAAAATGGTTGCTTCAACAAAAGGCCAGCGTTTTAGCTCTCTGGACACATTCCGGGTCGCATAAATACAAACTCGACTGCAACAGAGACCTGTCTGTAACCCGTTATTCCCAACGGCCCCCAAGGATAGGCCCCCGCGGGGGCCGTTGGGAATATTTCTTCCCAACGGCCCCCAAATTCAAAGTTTTAGTGATTTGGGGGCCGTTGGGAAGAAAAATTCCCAACGGGCCCCGAAATTAAAATAAAGAAATTAATAATATATTATTATTGCTTTTTTGTGTTTATGGTATGTTTTCGAAGTTATTGGATGTTTAGGTATGGAACTTTTTAGATAAGTATAGTAGGTGTGTTTTCAATGTTTATGGGTTAGTGTGGTGTTTCTTAGGTTTTGATGGTGCGTTATCAATGTTTTTTTTTTTTTATTAATAGCCTATAGTGTCCCACTGCTGGGCAAAGGCCTCCCCTTCCTTCTTCCACTTATCTCTGTCTTGTGCAAGCACCCACCAGTCTTTGTGGTAGGTATTGAGATCGTCAATATCAATGTTTATAGTAGATTTATTTGATAATGGTGTGTTTTTGATGTTTATGGGTTAAATCTACCATAAATATTGATAACGCACCATCAACACCTAAGAAACACCGCAATACCCCATATATATCGTAAAAACACCATTATCATAGAAATCTACCATAAACTTTGATAACAGACCATCAACACCTAAGAGACACCACAATAACCCATAAACACACCATTATCATAGAAATCTACCATAAACATTGAAAACACACCTTCTATATCTAAAAAAGACACAAAAAAGCAATAATATTATATTTTATTTTTATTTCGGGGCCCGTTGGGAATTTTTCTTCCCAACGGCCCCCAAATCTCTAAAAGTTTGAATTTGGGGGCCGTTGGGAAGAAAAATTCCCAACGGGCCCCGCGGGGGCCGATCCGTGGGGGCCGTTGGGAATAACGGTCTGTAACGCAGTAGACTCTGAATCTGAATATCAATTTCGAAAAGCTGTTGGCTCATTCACAGGCAACCTGTAAAAATGATTTTAAATAAACAGAAACTAAGAAAATCTTTGTCTCTTGCAAATTTTCTTGTGTACAATAAATAGTTAGTAAGAAAAAAGAAACCTTACCTTACATTCCTACTACAGATTAACTTTGCGAGCTTTACATTTAAGTGTGGAAAGATCTAGTCTTTACACTTTGAAGAACATAGGGCACTTTACACATTATTTTTGCGCTGCGCTATCGCAGCGTTAGGAAAATGCGAATTTCCACTTTTATCCCATATAAATACTAGGAAGAGTGCCCAACGGAGCATTGACGCATGCTTATGCCAAAAAAAACAACATATTATGTTCTGGCCAAATAAAGGTCGACATTTTGGCAAATAAGTACAACCTAAAAACAATTGTTTCACGTACCTGAATTTCACATTTGCTTAAATGCGTATTTATTGGGTACTTCAGCATAGAATATGAGCTGTAAGCTCCATAAGTGTCAGTATCTACTGTACCGAAGCCGCGTTTGTATTTACGCTTCCAGGCCATACTTAATTTCGCGTCGTTTGCCATGCGAGTCGCTCCGCAAAACGGGCGTATATTTCACGTTTAGATAAACAAATTTTGAGTTCATAATGATGCCTTTTATATAGCACCCCTTTCATTCCGCTAAACGGCGCCCGCGAGGTTTTCCAGTTTTCCAACTTTTTGTTAATATGTTTACGCGTTTTATCCTTTTACCACTGTGATGAATTTTTATTTAAATAGGCGAGCCGTTACGAGTTGTTTTCAAACGGTTTTTGTTGCTGAGATAATGATGAAATTCTGGCGCCAATTGGACGTATTGATGAACATGATGATGATGATCTTTCCGGCCGGTTTCGGCCATGGCGAACACTTCTACTCCTAATCAAGTCGGCGCTGATGCGCTCGTATGTGGCTATTGTAGCCTATTTTGGCAGTAAACTCCCGTGCACAGTGTGGGCACGTGAGTTTGCCATTGATATAATTGTAGTTAATGGCGGCGGGAGGACGGGCCTTCAGTTCATCGCGTTTAGCGTCAAGGTCTGCTTTACGCTGCTCCTCGAAGTCGCGGATTCGCCTCTTTACAAGACCGCGCCATTCTGGCCGTTGTGCTGCCAAAACCTCAAATTGAGAGGGTTCGATATTGCATCTTTTCATGTGTCTCTTCTGAACATCTTTAAATCGGAGGAGTTGACCGCCATGCTTTCGCTTGCCCTCCTCTAGCTCAGAATAGAAGATGCGCTTCGCCACTCGCTCATCCGCCATCCGGGATACGTGACCGCACCACCGAAGCTGTCGACGCATTAAGTAGGCTTCAATGCCACCAACATTGGCTCGTCTTAGAACTTCGGTGTTTCGCACTCGGTCGGACCATCTGATCTTCATGATGGTGCGAAGGCATTTGAGGTGGAATCGATCCAAAGTGCGTATGTGGTGACGATACACACACCAGGTCTCGGAAGAGTACAGAAGGTTTGGCAGCACAATCGCCATATATACAAATATTTTTGTGCCTAGTTTAAAGTCGTGCGAGTAGAAAACCTTGGAACGCAGCTTCCCAAATGCTGCAGCTGCAGCACTGATTCTGCTATTGATCTCAGCATCAAGGTCACACTTAGCTGTAATAGTGTTCCCCAGATATCGGAACTTGTCAACCTGTTTCAACATATCTTCACCAAGCTTAATTGTCAGTGTCTCACGACCTTGTGTATCCAGGGACATCACTTCCGTCTTTTTGACACTAATCTTTAGGCCGAATTTGCAGCATGCTTGGTGAAAAACGGTCATCAGTTGTTGTAGGCCTTCTGGGGATTCTGCAAGAAAGCACAAGTCATCGGCATACATAATTTCAGTAATAAGTGCATGCGAGACTTTGGTGCGCGCCTTAACTTAACTTGACGTACCGAGAAAATAGCTTCACATGTGCCTCGGTCAGGTCGGAAGCCAAACTGGATTTCGGGCAGAATCTTTTCTGATAAGTCCTTCAAGCGGTTTAATAGGACTCTTGCAAAGGCCTTTCCGGGGACCGATAATAACGAAATACCGCGGTACGAGTTGCAGTCAGAACGGTCATCTTTGTTCTTGTAGAGGGCACTAATGCTAGACACTTTAAAATCGTCCGGGACTCGCTCCTCCTCCCACATTCGAACAAAAAGTTTCCATACCATCGAGTGCAGCTCCGCCCCGCCATATTTAAGTATTTCGCCTGGTATAAGGTCAATGCCAACCGCCTGTTTATTATGCTGCTGTCTGATGGCAGTAACAACCTCATCACACGACAGGGGCTCGTCCAGCTCGGTGGCTAGGGTGGCTCGGTCACCTTTTATGATGAACATAAAAGGTGATCAAAAATAAACAGTTTGTGGAAGCAACTAAGTAGGTTAAAATATAAAGCAATTTAAACGTAAATTCTGTTTCGATAATATAAATATGACACTCAAACAATATTTACTGACTAGCATGACTTTAAAGTCAAACATGGTTTTACGTTTCAATAGGATCTAGTACAAGTTTGACTGACAAAGTAAGAGCAAAAGTTGTTGCTGTTACCTTATCATATCATCATCATGCATGAGAGAAGTATGGAGGTCAGCATGTGGAAACCTAAACGATCTTTAGCTGCAATTTTTACAATTCTTCTTCTGAGTCCTGTGGAACACTGAGCTGCCAAACTACGAAATGGCACAATTACTATAATCATACAAGTCACAACACACATTTATTACTATTTAAGGTTCCAGCTATTTATTCTATTATCTATTTAGCAAGACAAAGAGCAGAACTTTCGCCTAACAAACACGTTTACTGTGGCTAATGCCTTCCTTTCAGACAGGCTTTTGTTTCACTCGTCTATTCAACACTAACTTGCTAAGTAAATTACTTAGTTTGATACAACACTGAATATAAAAGACTTTTTTATTTGGGATTAATAGTCTATGTAAGAGCAACTTTCATTTTTTAACTAGTTTATGTTGGTCCTGGTAGGTTCAGATCCTGCCTGCTTTTTCAAGTTTTCTAAAATTTCATAAATACGGGAAATGTTTTAAAATTTGCTATTAATTCGTCCCTTCGATCGGTAGGTAGCTGGCAATAATATGTATTACTGAAAAATTTGTGGAACGATTCGTATTATATTTTTGTTTAGGTATTGGAAGTAAACCTCATCTAGTCATCACATCACAAACGGAAATGTTGATAGGATCTTAGACACCCGTAGATCGAAAGTTTTAAGATTCAAACCGTTATTATTTTATACTTTACAAGTGTAATAAAAAAACTGATCTTCTATAGAGCAATAAATCAACCACACAAGCAATCAGAAATGTACTGAAAGTTTTTACACCGAACGAGCGGTCACATTTCTTTCGCCGTTCGCAGAAGACGGATGTTCTCGAGTATTCTTAAAAAAAACTTTGTATCTGAAATCCAATCAAAGTTTCACAACAACTTGACAAGCAGCTTTACTTGTTACGAAGTTTTGATTGAGAGTACAATGCCATTCGATAACTTAAATTGATACACCATATTTAAAGCAATTATTATAGTCCGACAACTTCGTGCGCGTCCTTCCTGCGGGGTACAGACGGTAGGGGGAGCGAGGAAGCACGTCATTCTAATATGACGTGCGGCGAGAATGCGCGCGTGTCCCCTCCCCGCTACACCTCCCGCTACCCGCTGACATCACCCCCCTCACCGTCTGTCACCCCTAGGGAAGGTCGCGCACGAACTGGCCGGACTATAGTTTTAGTTACGTTAAAACACTCTTCAAGCGAAGTCAGAGAATTTTACAATAGAATGGATATGAAATGTTTGCCATGATTAGTTGTCATATTAATTCGAATTGAAATCTTATTATCGAGTAATTTTAAGCAGGTAAACTCGCGCGAAAGAAAAAGTACATGAAATCGTTACTAGATTTATATTATATTAATCATTAACTGGTACTATGCTTACCTACTTTGTTATATACGTAAGTTTGATTAAAGTAGATCTTTGTAGAGTTAAGTCTTTTCAAATTATTTTAATTCAACAAAAAGTTACCACAAATCTTAGTTTTTTATGCATAGTGTTTGTTTTTTGATGTTAGTGTTCCGTTTGAGCTTCATTCAGGTTTGTTTTACTTATGAATAAATATTTCTATGTCCCTGCTTCTGAAAGCATCGCTGCTGTAAAATATCATTATAAACTATCCCAGTAAAGACCACCGTCTTTGGGTTAAGAAACCAGTTTTATTTACATGGCGTAGCCAGCTGCTACGTTGAAGCGTAGCGAAGTTCTACAAACCCTAATTTGTAAATTATTGGTATTTATTTGAATCTAGTTTTCAAAATAACTGAAATACCGTCTAAATTCACGGTCACGATTTTATTACAATGCAATCATAAAGATAAAACGATTGTAAACCAAGTCAATGAACTTTTACAAGCGGGCTACAGGAAATTTCACATTGAAGCAATGCGGCCGATGGAGCGAGCGATAAAATCCAAAACTGCCCCCGAGATAGGTATTACGGCTTTTATATAAATCATGTTTAATCGTCCAACTCATTCTTTTATGTAAATGGAACTCGGATATTCGAGCCACGTTTCATTATCGTTATAGAAGCCTCTGTGGGCTAGTGCTCTAAACCTTGACTCCAATGGTTATGGATTGGGTTTTGTGAAAACGACCAAAAAACTGTACCTAGATATCATCTTTTGTAGGGATTTGGAGGCTTATTGTTCCTTAAGTATGCTAATTCCGTGTTCAATCAACTTTAGCTAACTTTTTTCGGACAGACACATCTATCTAATTTAGATGACTCTTTTTGTCCTGAGCTTAATAATTGCTAAACCTGCCAAGTGCTGCCAAATAGTGATTTATTTTTAAATATCCACTCATTCATTTTATGATCATCATTATTTGCCTGCGTATTCAATTCTATTTAGAGTCCGCAAAACAGAATCAGGAGTTTAGAGCACAGAATTCTCTGTCATTGATTTTTACAAACCGACTTCGAAGGGATACAAAAAAGGAGGTTCTCAGTCCAACATTAAATCCGCAGCGACGTTAGCATAGCATAACAAGAATTTGCTTAAATCGGATGATTCGCAAAAATCAGTACGAGGCCGAAGATAAAAGCTCTGCTAAATTATTCATAGGTTGAATAAGGCTCGAACAATCAGCTTAACTCCCCAAAACTAATTCAAGTCGCACTCAATAGTATTGATTGATCACTCGAAACTCTGTAGTACCAAGTAGTACTTACGCGAAATTCACACGTAACGTCTTTTTGCTACGCATTTTAGCACTTCTCAACGCATGCGTAAGAAGAACCCGGATTTCCATCTGATTTTCGTACAAATACGATTCATGTCAAACGGTTTGACAGACGCATCCGTCGACGTAGCGATACACGATACCTCGCGATACGCAGCACTACAGTTCGACAAGTTCGCGCGCGTCCTTCCCTAGGGGTGACAGACGGTGGGGGAACGAGGTATCCAAGATGTCAACAGGTAGCGGGAAGTGTAGCGAGGTGTCCCTTACACGCGTGCATCCGCGCCAGGCGTCATATTCGAATGACGTGCTCCTGGCCCCCCACCGTCTGTACCCCGCAGGTTAAGCAAGTGTACCTTGGTCAATAACGCTAAACCAACCTAAAATCCTCCAAAAGGCTTACTTTTGAAGAAGATGTTCACGTTTTACTTTTCTGTGAGCAAGCCTTCTCAACCCCCCGAGTCGATAGATGGTGCGAGTTCCACTTCTAAAAGTAAATGTCCAAGTTTATTTTTTCTATGAGGGGGGCAAGCCCCCCTCAACCCCCCGAGTCGCTGGTTGGTGTGAGTTATACTTGTAGAGTAGATGTCCAAGTTTCTTATTTCTATACCCCATATTTGTATAAAAATTAGCATTTTCCTTATGCAAACTCACATTTTTATAATAAAATAGCGCAGTAACAGACGTAACGTGTGATATCCACCTAAATCAACATTTGTTGTAGCAAGAACTCCATCAATAGAGCTTTGAATAGGTAGTTACCACATATTATTACTGGGAATCGTCATCGGTTCCCGGTATCTTCATTCATTTATATAAATAGGTATCACATTCTATAGGCTTTCAATCGGTTGATCTATAAAAGCTAAATATAACCATGCTTTACAATTATTTTCAATTTATTTAGCCGCAAGTCACCTAGACCGATGAAAACTTTGTTAACCAATCGGAAAAAAAGAGAAATTTTAGTGCAGTCAAAATATGCAGACAGGATTAGATACATAATAATAAGTACCGATTTTTCAACAGTGGCCAATTTTGCAATTTACAAAAGTTTATTTCACACCATTAAGCCCCAAACTGAAGAAGTTGAATTATATCACGTTTTGTACAAATCATAGTCATTTTACAACATTGACATGAACATGGGGCTTTTGCCATGGGCCTGTTGGAGGGTATTTGCCATATTTTCCTACGCTTGACAGGTCGATTGGCTAGCATAATACAAAGTGTACATACACAGGGCACGTTGCTACCTATTCCCTGCTTCATCTTTTAGTCGCTTTTTGCGACACTCCCTGGTAGAAATGGGATAATACTGAAAGCAGTTGAATATCTGGTACCATATCATACCATAACAGCCACAACAGTCCACTGCTGGTCATGGGCCTCCCCTTATCGGGGGGTATTGCCATACTCACCACGCTTGGCAGGCGGATTGGCGAGCGCAGTGCCAAGATGTTACATTTACAGGGAACGCTGCTGCCTATTCCCTGGATGAATATCCCTTAGTCGCTTTTTACGACACCCACGGGTAGAATTGGGGTGATGCTATTCTAAGCCGGCATCACACGGCAAAGCCGGCATTACACGGCAAGCCGGCATCTGGGGTACACTGAATATCTGGTACAAATCATAGTAATTTACAGTGAAATTGTGAGGAGATTGCTTGTAATTACTACCCGAGTGCTGCACTTAGCTGCTTAAATTAGAAGCTCTACAATACGAACTGAACTGTTGCTTCGATTAAAGTTCGTCTTTGGATTACCTACTGAGTTCAATTTTAGTTTTATTGCCATTACACATTGAGTTTGACTGTCCCGATGTCGTAGTGGATAGTACACCTGCTTTCTACGCTGAGGGTCGTATGTTCAATTCCCGCTGGACACAAATATTTGTCAAGTCAATTTTAAATTTTTTGTTTTAAATCTGGGTATTTTCTATAAATAATACTTAAGTAGGTATAAAAAAAAGTATTTATCAGTTGTCTAGTTCCCATAGTACAAGCTTTGCAGTTTGGGGCTAGTTGACGCTGTGTGTTTCGTACAAGGATATTTATTTTATTGCTGGTATGTAATCAATATTCTGTAAGCAAAGTCTATCTGTGATGCTAAATATTCTCAGGTTATAAAAATAATTTTGCGGACTGTACATACCTTTCTTGTGCTTGATACTAGCGCTGTGAAGGCACAATTAATTCAGGAGGGTGTCATCTGCGACTCAATTTTTTTCTTATTTTGATCCCTAAAATATGTTACCCCACGCGCCTACTTATGTAACGTTTTTAGCGCGCCTACTTACGGGCTAGTTATTTATCATTACCGTAGGAATCTACAAAATTCGCGACACGGCGCGTATTTTCCATAAGGGTGGTTGTGTAGTGTAGCGTAAGCCACACAGTCATTTGTCACGTAGAATAAAAGGGACATTTTGCGGTGCTGCGGTACTTGCAATTAGGAGTTAAGGGTATTCCGGCACTTAGATATGTCTATTGTTATCACCAGTTGATATTGTGGAACTAGTTTTTGGTTGTACGCTCTGAAGGAACATTACCGAAATGTTTAAGTGCCCCACTGTGGTGGTTAACTTAAGTTTTGAGAATTTTAAATTACGGAACACATCACAACAGAAAACAACCAATTCAACCAAGTTGTACAAACAAGAGCGAAAAAGCTTTTGCTCTTTTAAAGACTGTGTTTTTAATTTAAAAGCATGAAAATATTTTAATTATCTCTCTTTGTTCCAGACATCTTCTTCAACATAACACTGCGGAGAAAAACTTTATTCTACACAGTAAACCTTATCGTGCCCTGCGTCGGAATATCGTACCTCTCAGTCCTTGTGTTCTACCTACCGGCCGATTCCGGGGAAAAGATAGCTTTGAGCATTTCAATCCTCCTGTCACAGACCATGTTTTTCTTGCTAATCTCCGAAATTATCCCATCCACATCTCTGGCGCTACCTCTTTTGGGGAAGTACCTCCTATTCACTATGCTGTTGGTCGGCCTGTCTGTTGTGATCACGATTATAATTCTGAATGTGCACTACCGTAAGCCGAGTACGCACAAAATGGCGCCGTGGGTGAGGAAGTTTTTTATAACGAAGTTACCTAAGTTGCTTCTGATGAGGGTGCCGAAGGATCTGTTGAGGGACTTGGCTGCGCAGAAGATAGCGGGAAGGAGTATGAAGAATAAGAACAAGTTTAAAGACGCGCTGGCAGCTGTCGAGCAGACTAACTCCGCCGCTTCGAGTCCTGATTCCTTGCGTCATCACCTGCCTGGAGGCTGCAATGGACTTCATACCACGACTGCTACCAACCGGTAAATATCAGAATCTTATCTAGTTTTATACTGTTTGAAAAAAGTGGTGTACTTAACTTACTGTATATTTGGACTTTCCATAGTAAATCAATCAGCTGATCGGCGATTTTGTTTGGGAAGCCAATTTTTTTTTCACATTTCATGTTCCATGGGGAAAGTTGTTCAGTTTCATGAGCACCTTGACCTCCTTTCAGCTTGTTATCCTATACCCTTTTTGTTACTCCCGGTATGTTTAGTCTGGATGCAAACTTCGCAAGGTATACAAAATAGCCCATTTCTAATACTCTCAATCACCTCATAATCAACTCAATTTTGTTATAGATTCAGCGGGCTCGTAGGGGCACTAGGCAGCCTGGGCGCAGGCTACAACGGCCTGCCATCGGTGATGTCCGGTCTGGACGACTCCCTGAGCGACGTGGCGCCGCGCAAGAAGTACCCGTTCGAACTCGAGAAGGCTATCCACAACGTCATGTTCATCCAGCACCACATGCAGCGCCAGGATGAGTTTAATGCTGTAAGCAAATATTTTATGGTCAATGTATATGTATATTTAGGTATGTATTAAGTTTCCTCACAAGATTTTGGAAGTACTCTTTCGAACTGGAGAAGGCTATCTTCAACTTTATGTTCTTCATTTTCCTTTTCTTTTTGTGTTGGACACCGACTCGTTGAATGGCTCGATAAACCCTCAACCGCCTTCTGCAAGTAACAGCTGATTTGTACATTTAGCACTACTTACAACGCCAGGATGAGTTTAATGCTGTAAATTAATCTAATTGGTTATTAAAACTTGTGCAGCGTGAAATCTCTGTGCAAAATGCGTTAACGTTTCTCAACCCCCAAACCACAGACTTTGATACATTTGCTGACGCTGAAAAGTAAGTTTCAACAGTTTTAATTTTTGTGTAGTTAAATTCGTTTATAAAAAGAGAAAGCAATATGCGCTTGTATCTAGTAAAATAAAAGTCTATTGAAAATGTCAAAAAATACTTAAATTAATTTGTTGAACTACTTAGCTTGTAATTTATTTTATTTGTTTAGCGCACTCCCAAATGAAGTATTACATCTCCTCATTCAGTACTGGATCGTAAAAAAAAGAAACTCATGTATTTACTCAGACGCTCAGCTATACGTTTTAAAATCATAAAGATACCAAGTTCTTAAAATAGAACAAAATTATCGATCCTAAAGATTTTAAATTTGTTCCTATCCCATTTTAGTCATAAATACTCAAAGAATGTTCAAAATGTCGTTAAACGGAAAACAATTTCAGACGAGAATGGCTAAATCTCTGAAATTTTATTACAATGGCACTTCAAAAATCTAAGACAAACCGGCTTTAAGGGCTCTCGAAAATCTGAAATAGGCGATAAAGGTGTCTTTTCACTGGCGAAAAACGATGTTGTCGAAAAACAAACTCAAGCTGCGCCTTTTAAAAATCGATTGAAGATAATTGATATTGAAGAATTAAGAATGTAACTTTAACAATCTTGATTGTTGCTTTGACATACTTAAATTTCCTGTAATATAAAGGTCGATAATTCAATACGACATACGACATTCCCAAGGAGGGTTGACGTCTGGTAGGCGGCCGGTCGTAAAATTCAGCCAAATCCTTTTGCAACACGTTTTTATGTTCAACGAAACGTGTTGCGCCGACCCCAAGTAATTGGGATAAGGGCAGGAAGATGATGATGATGATGAATTCAATACGACATACGTATAGCATTAACAAGAAACTAGCACTGAAAATCGATGACCTTGAATTGAAACAACCTAATTTTAGCAAGAGCACCTATATCTACACAATAGGTGTATTTTGAAATGAAGTTCTGAATGTATTAATTAATTCCTTAATTCAGATTCTCGATTGGAAACGTTTAAAGTTTTAAAGATAGTAAATAAATATATTGGTAGGCTTGATAGGATTGTATATTTTCTTGTTATTTTGTAACTATGAATTGTGTCAGTCAGTCAGTAGTGTCAATACTACATGATGGACATGACCACAAAGGAGGCTAGCTCCTAACATCCACCCCTGTTGGATTGGATATAATCCCAGCCATTCTCTTGAGGAGCAGAGTCCTGGGTCCATATAATGCTTTGGTAAGCATATCAGCTATTTGCCTGGCCGCTGGCACATGGTGGATGTCGATAGCTTTATTCTCAGGACATTCAGGTATAAAGAAATGTTTGATCTGAATATGTTTCGTCCGCTGATAGAATTCTGGTGGGTTTCTTGCTATATTAATCGCAGACTCATTGTCCACGCAGAGGGACGACGAGTTAGTACTTCTTCTGTATTTTCTGTACTTTTGTTGGTAGTAAGCGCTTTTTCATAAGCGCTGAGCTGAGAGGTGAGGTTGTCTATTGTCCGATCCTTTTTTGTAATAAGAAGCCAGCTTGACTTGAAAGCAAAGTAGTCTCTCGCTAAGGTGCCAAGTATTTTGCAAATAAGTAAAATCTCTGGCAAATTCGTGTCGAGTTGGCCATTTAGTTCGTGCCAAATGTTTTTCAACATAGATATATGCTTCCTTATGTCGTGCTCAGGATCTTTTTTGTATTCAAAGAATTTGAGACATAGATCATAGCTTTTGTTTTCACTACTACCACTGTAGAGACATTCTAGCTCATCCCATACCTCTTTAGCACTTATGTATCTCATGACGTGGTCAAGGATCTCATCCGTCATGTTCGTTGTCATTAGGGTCAATACTGCACTGTCGATACTCAAGTATTGTTGTAGATCCTTTTGATATTGTGCTACAGCAGCATCATCAGTGACTCCACCTTCAATAGTTGTCGGTTCAACAGGCTTGCGTAATTTTCCAGCTAAGATTTCTTCAGCTTTTGGAATTGCCCTGCAGACTGTCTCAATCCTGTACCTCCAATGCTTGTAGTTTGTACCGTTGAGATGCATTATTTGCACTTTGGATGTCTCCGCAATCGCTTTTTCCATGACGATGGTTTGACAGTTCTAGTGAAAATTTTTGCGAGAATATTTTCAGAACTATAATTATAAATTATATACTAATATTCTTTTTCTCTTGTCGGAAAAACTTTTTCGCACTTTATTTCTACTTTTTATTTCTCTGCTACCATGATAAAGATAGTAAATAAATATATTGGTAGGCTTGATAGGATTGTATATTTTCTTGTTATTTTGTAACTATGAATTGTGTCAGTCAGTCAGTAGTGTCAATACTACATGATGGACATGACCACAAAGGAGGCTAGCTCCTAACATAAAGAATATCCTGTATTGAATAATATCTATTGAAAAATTATCACAATCCAAACCGCTTGTGAAACTGTTTATACCTAAGCTGTAAAAAAGGCAAAGTCTTTTAAGGGTGAACCGATTTATAAATAAAACTGAACAATTTCCCGGAAAATATCGGTCGCAAAATGAAAAATATTGGACCTACATAATTAGGTAAGTACATAGGTACAACCAACTTCGATCAAGTCAGGACAGATTATACCTACCTATCTACGTCCCGTAAGTTAGCCGATAAATACTTCGGATTGTCATACCGGTACCAAATTTTAGTATGTTAATAAACATGACATAAACTCTAGAAAACCGCCGGGAGACAAGCTGATGAGGGCCTGTCTCCCGCAGAAATGACGTCATCAAGATGGCGGCCGCCGCATTTAGAAAACTGCAAATTGTTTGAAAACTATAAGTTGCATTGTCATGTGCATGGTATCAAATGAAAGCTAATTAATTGTTCTAAATATTTGTCTTGAACTACGACCAGGTACATAGCATGATTTTGAAATAAAAAGACTTTATGTAAAAAAAAACAGCAAATAGTTTATTTGTGTGGCTATAGAATTCAAAATATTCATTTTTAAGAAAAGTGACATAGAAGAAAAGTAACGCTCAATGAAATAGCTATAAAAATCTAAAAGCACTTTATTGTTCGAATAAAGAGACCTTAAGTTACACTGACTTGAGTACAACGCTGTCTCTTTCCGCGCCACTTCTAATTGTTGTGTATGCACGTGTGTGGTGTCAAATGAAAGGTAATTAATTGTTCTGCATTATTTTTCTGAAGCACAACCAGGTACATAGCATGGTTACAACAATTAAAAACCTTAAAAGCTATTTTTTGTCGGGTTATAGAAACTAAAATAATACTTACTTACTTCGCTGGCTCAGCGACCCGAAGTGGATCTTGGCCTCCGATGCAACTGCACGCCACACTTCCCTGTTCTGCGCAGTTTGCTTACAATCAGGCGTTTGGAGTGTAGGTCCTTCAAAATTCCGACAGTCCAGCAAAATCTAGGTCTTCCGACAGGAACTCCGATACAGGTTTGAGGGTTTGGAGGTCTAAAAATGCATTGAAAAAGGCTGGGAAATTTCCGAACCCGAGACACGTTCTCTCTCTCTTCGTATGGGACACCGAGTCGTTTAACGACCCGATGAGACTCATTAAAGAGGTGAGACTAAGATCTTATGGAGAAAGAAACGACAGTCAAAGAGAACATGGTGGACACAATGATGCGAAATAGATGTAGAAGAAAGGAGAAATCACAAAATCCTAGCGGAACAAGATAAAGAGTTGTACGATAAAGTGCACACAAGATGCAAGAATACTATAAGAAATGCGAAAAAACACCACCTAAAACGCAAAATTGGAGAATTAAAGACACTAATTAGATCAAGTGAAATTCGCAAATTTTCAGGAAATAAGATTTCGTCAGTCCAGTGATATCTATACGTAGGTTGTCCGACACGACGCTTGCCCGTCGGCCGACCCCTTCCATCTGCTCGACGTGGCCAAGCCAGCCAGCGCAGCCTATCGGCTTCACTCTCCCCGATGGTATTGGGCGATGATTTTCTCTATCTCCCTGTTTTTCTATTTCTAAAAGTGTCATGCTCATTCTGAGTTGGTCTCAAGATTTTCCGTAGTGTTTTCCTATATTAAGAGCTTTTCTTCCTCCGTCAAGGATAACGTCCATGTTTGGCATCCGTACATTATTAGGCTTAAGGTAAGGTCATATGACGGTCTTGTAAATACGAACCCTTGTTATCCTGCAAGTTTCGATGTCAACACATTGTGCAGGGCTGCTGAGTACCTTGGGGCATTCTGGACGCGAATGTTGATTTCGTCGTACTTAAATTTGTTCACTCCTTTGTAGGAGGTGTCATTGGCTATAAGGTTGTTTCTCTTAGTCTTGGCGCTCTAGAATCTTCTCATGTGGAGGTACTCTGTCTTGTCATGGGTTACCGTGGGACTTACTTTTCTTCCTTCTTCCTCCAGTGTACTGGCCATTGCTTTCACGTCTGCAGCACTTCTACCTATTAGGGCCAGGTCGTCGGCATAACCTATTATTTTATGCATTCCGTTTAACTCCACTCCATCAACGAACTTTTTGGACCACGTGTTTGAGCATCAAGTTAAACAACATAGGTGATAGCGCGTCTCCTTGTTTGAGCCCTGTGTCCACTTCAAAAGCATCCGAGAGACAAGAAGACAGTACTTTGTAGGCAGTCGGGAGTAGCGCGATAGGTACCTACCATTATAGTTGGAAAATTTATTTCAAGAGCTTCTTTTGTGAATCGGGCAGATAACTCCCATATTCCACTCTTTTTGCAGATTTTCTTCCTTCTAGAGTAACAATATTCTCATTTGCGACTGTAGTGCTCCTCTGCCATACTTCCACAGTTCTACCGGCATGTCGTCAATCCCTGGACATTTGTTGTTCTTCAGGTGCATAATAGCTTTCCGCTTCACATATATCTCGCTAATTTAGACTGAAAACTATCAGCGAGCAATTTAGCAGGGCCTTAAAATATTTGTACCCTTCAGTTTTCAGTTTCTCCGGGTCAGAAACGAGGTATCCTTCGTCATTTTCAAGAAATTGAGCGACGGGCTGATATCCTTTCTTGACCAATCTTATTTCCTGATAAAATTTACGAATTTCACTAGATCTGATTGGTGTCTTTATTTCTCCAACTTTGCGTTCTAGGAAGTGTCCTTTTGCATTTCTTATTGTCCTTCTTGCATCTTGTGTTCTTTCTTATACATCTATTTGCCACTAACTTGTTCCACCTTTTTTCTTCTACATCTATTTCATCTTCCTCCCTCAGTCTCAGGGTTCGGAAATTTCCCAGTTTCAATGCCCTCCAAAGCCTCTAACCTGTTTCGGAGTTCTGTTTGTCGAGTTCCTCTAGATCGATCGATATCGCTGGACTGACCAAATTCTGAAGGACCTGCACTCACTCTAAAAGCCTGATTGGAAGCAAACTGCGCAGAACAGGGAAGTGTGGCGTGCAGTTGCAGCGGAGGCCAAAATCCACTTTAGGTCGCTGTGTCAGCGTAGTAAGTTTTATTTGAGTTTCTATAACCCCACAAAAAATAGGTTTCAAAGTTATTTTTTTAATATTAATTCTTTAACTATGCTATGTAGCTGGTTGTGCTTCAGAAGAATAATGCAGAACAATTATTTACCTTATATTTGACACCATATCCGTGCATATACAACAAATAGTCGTGGCGCGGAAAGAGACAGCGTTGTACTCAAATCAGTGTAACTTAAGTTCTCTTTATTCGAACAAGAAAGTGCTTTTAGATTTTTGTAGCAATTGCATTGAACGTTACTTTTCTTCTATGTCACTTTTGTTAAAAATGATTATTTTGAATTCTATAGCCACACAAATAAATTATTTGCTGATTTTTTTTTACATAAAGTCTTTTAATTACGAAATTATGCTATGGACCTGGTCGTAGTTCAAGACAAATATGTAGAACAATTAATTAGCTTTCATTTGATACCATGCACATGACAATGCAACTTATGGTTTTCAAATAATTTGCAGTTTTCTAAATGTGGCGGCCGCCATCTTGATGATGTCATTTCTGCAGGAGACAAGCCCCCATCAGCGTGTCTCCCGGTGGTTTTCTATAGTTTATGTCATGTTTATTAACATACTAAAATTTGGTACCGGTATGACGATCCGAAGTATTTTGACTAAATTCGGGATTAACTTACGCCGCTATATGGGAGATTCATTTTTGTTTCCTATTTTGACATTTACCTATCAAATAAATTTCTTAACTTCAATGGCACAACCTGTCAGTTAGAAGGTTTTGAATTTCTTTGATAAAGTTGTTCAAATTCCTGGGTCCCTTGGAATAACTGTTATTTTTTTCAATTTACATTTGTAAAAGCGCCTCTCCACCTTCTTTTATAATACACTGAGTTAATAAGTTGATTTAAGCCGGAAAGCTCCAGACAGTAACAACTGTTTGTCATACGCTCCATTAAGTTCCTAAACGCGGTAAACAACAACGTCAAAATAAGATGGAAAATCAAAACAAGGTCACGTTTAGTTCATTCTGTAATGGACGGAAAATTTTAGTAAAATTAAATTTTAGGATTCAAAAAGGTGGTCTCCTAACCTAACCAAAGGTATTATTTGGTTCCATATTTCGTTCCAAAAATTTGTTATTCGACTGTCTACTAGGTATTACGGCCATTATCAGCCACCATTTTTGAGGGATCAATGTACGCACTGTTTCTGTAAATTGTACTCATTTTTCCTTTCTTTGTTATATCAACAGGGTTTTTGCTCGTTTCCATAAGGCAGGACTTTCATAAACTGTTTTCCTCTTAACAGGAAGACCAAGACTGGGGTTTCGTCGCCATGGTGCTCGACCGCCTGTTCCTTTGGATCTTCACCATCGCCTCCATCGTGGGCACCTTCGCCATCCTCTGCGAAGCGCCATCTCTGTACGATGACACGAAACCTATTGACATGATCCTGTCTTCCGTGGCACAGCAGCAGTTCTTGCCAGTTGACAGCGGTGACTCTTAAACGGTTTGTATATGTTTTTTTTTCTTCTATTGGCAATGTAACTTGGGGTTTGTTTTTTAAGGGTTATTAAAAAATTAAAACATTAGATTGAAACTGCAGCGCAGTTTGTTGTTAGAGTTTGTAAACTCCATAACTCACTCGAAATGAGAGAAACTTTACTACCAGGAGGAGGCAAATACCTTTGCTTTGGCTGTCTGGAAGCAGTTGATTTTTGTTAAGTAATTTGTTTCGTGAAATATGGACAAGAACAAGTATTTTTCAATCGTTTGCCTTTGTTTACGACGAAAAGAATGTATGTGTCGTGCAAAAATTATTCATACCAACAATTTTAATGTATAATTCCGCTCATGTTATGGCTAAAAGATTTTGTGTAAATTAGTACCTAAATCAGAGAGAAAAGATGATTTTTACTTTTCTTGCTAAACTTAAGATTTTGTAAACTTTTGTAGTTGCATTTATCAAACGTACTCACAATTTAATGATGATGTCAAAAATTCGTGTTATTACCGAGACAATAGTTTATAGGATATCAATTTATTACGTTTGCGAAATAGTTTAATAAGCTTACCAAATTTTAAGAATGAAAAAGAGAAAATTGTAAAACTTTGTAACGGTTGCTACCTAAAGACTTCTAGATTTTTTTTTTTTTTATTACAGTATTTTATTTTTATACTTGATTGCACATAGTACAAAAGGCGGGCCTAATGCCTCGCGGAATTCTCTACCGGCCAACCAGAGGGTAAACAAAGAGAAAAAGATACGGGTAATAACCTTGGTTGAGTTGGTACTTTACTCTAAACCACCAATTATTTATGCTCTGTCATCCTAATTTTCTTTGTTATATCAGCAAACTACAGAGGTAAAATACGTATGTTCCTTGTTCCGCAACAAAACTTTACAATATTCCAATTTTGTTTCAAACAGTGTTTACTATTTGTAGTTGAGCCAAATAGAATAGTATTTAGTGTATTGGTCACGTTATAGCCAAAATAGGCTGTGATTTTGTAATCTAGAATTACTTAGCTTGTAAGTCGTCGATTTAATGTAAACTTTTGACCCCGTTTTGCTGGTGCCCCTATGGGACGTTTCCAATTGAAATTTTGCAAGCTTGTATAGTCTGTTTCTATTTTTCCATCTTGATTAACATCTTTTGTCTTGTTCACTTGCTGCACGTGCTTTTTAGTAATGCAGTGCTCAATAGAGATCGTGATATTGAATTTCTTATTTAGATCAAGGTACCTATATAGGTACTCAACACCAAGAAAAAACTGTGTGATACAATATGGTGATCCAAATAAATCTGGATAAGAGTGCATTGACCTGTCCTCGCCCGTCATACAAACTATCTCCGTGACTTGACACGCACGCGTTCATTGTGTAGTAGTAGAGAGGGGTCAATGCATTCTTATCCAGACTTATTGTTTGGCTCATACGTAATGTAATGCTTGTAACTTAACAACAAAAAATTGGGTACCAACAACTTTTTCTGACATATAATACGAACTTATTAAGTTTAGGTATCAGGTAAAAACAAAATGCGAACTTCCATTTAAATTAATTACGAAATTGTTATATTAAGCGTTTTCATTATATAAAATATGGCTGTGTTAGATTTTAATATACCTTCTAGGTCATAATCTTAATAATCTGTCTAATAATCGAGTGGTATCTATTGCTTTCTGGTATGAAGAGTTTTTTTCTTAGTTCACTGACTGATGGAAGGATACCTAGAAAATATGCTGAAAATATTTCTAGGTGTACATAAACCAAGCTTTAAAATAATACTACTTCATAGTTACTTACGAAATAAGGAGTAAACTCCGCTTCAGAACGACGCAACATCAAAATGTCGATAAACTTTCAGAAAACAACCTCTGCATCGAAAAATCTCCAAGAATTTCCGACACTTACACTATAACAACTTGGAAGGCGCTCTACCATCAGTTATAGTCAGCATAAGACAGTAATAGCATGTGCAGATAATCTAGAAGACGTCTGGAACATGCGAGCCGAGCCCGCATCCTAAACCGCTTAGCTCGTGGTTTTCCACCAACGACCATGCAGCCTGCTAGACAACACACTACGAATATTCTTCATTTTCTTCTTCTATGTAGATGATTCAAATAAAATCCAACCAGAAAACCACGGCTACGATATTGTCAGTGGATAAAGTGCAGGTACTAGGGCACTGACTGCAAGACATCAAGTATGTCATGGTCTGCAAGAAAGATAAAGATATGATCTCACTGTAAATAGGGGACAAGCCCCTTACTCTCTTGTGCTAAGTTTTTTTCCGCTTTACACTTAGATAAATAGGTTTAATATAAAATCACGCGCATTAGTTGGTCAGTGGTGGTGATCTAACGCCACAACCAGCAAATTAGCTTTTCATCACCCTGCCCGTGACTTGCGCAGCTCAGCTTATTAACGAAAAAACTGGTTTGAAAAATGTCATTTTCGGCGTCTAGAAGGATATGCGGTCGCAGTTACCGAGCAATCGCATGCATCTGCATTTGATTCCTCGTCTCTACTAAGGGTTTCAAGCAATTCACCTCCTGAAAAGTAGATCATTTTCAAAATAAGTATATGTTGTAATAACTAATAAGTGTTCATTTTACGTCTCATCACTGTCTTCAAGGAAAAAATGGAAAATAAAATTTGGAGCTACTTTGGCTATCATTACCTACAATTTAACAATGTCAAGCTTCCACTGTTCACAAATTTTAGGTAAAGTTAGAAAAATCATCTCAATCGAAACCTATTAGAACTCTTGAAAAACTCCACCAAGTGTTTTAAGTATTTCTTATATCAGTAACACCTTCCTAGATATACATGTGTATTTACATCCAGCTTTACCTTATACCAGAAAGCAATACACTCCCAGTTGTATTTGTCTATTTACAACGTGTGGTTATTGGCTGTGTGTCTGTGTGTAAACTTGGCTTGTCTGTTTGTGTACACATGTGTGTACACACGACCCTTGGCGTGGCTCCGTAAACTTCCTTAGATAAAAGCGTGGCGGCTCGGAAGGCACGTACCGGGCGAAACTATCGAAAATGGATTACAGATAATATGGCGGCTTTCAGTAAAGTCTGAAGGATTTAAGGAAATGGAACAGTGGTAGTAGAACACTATTAAGATTTTGGTGTCCCTCGATTTTTAAGCACTATAAGGCAGCCGTATAAACCTATTTAAGCCTTTTAAGGGATCAACATCAGTTTGATTTTAATACAGTTTGTAAGAAAAGCAATCGTCCATTCAAAATCACAGTGTCATGAAATGACACGACAAGCCTAAATGGAAGGCCAAGTTACGCTGGTCATAATACTTAAATGGTCTATACCTAGTTCGATCTTTTCAATAGTTAGGTTGATGTGCTGAAATGTAAGGACAATACATGGCAATCGCATTGAAAGACCATAATGAAAGGCTTATATAAATACCTTGGATAAAAGAAGTCTTATACCTAAAGTACTTGAAATTTTACTCAAAAGATTGAAATTTTGGATCTCTCATACAAACATGTTGAAAATGTGTTTCAAATTGTGTATGGAAAGTCCAAATTCTTTTTTCATATTTCGGGAAAATAACGCACAAACGGAAGTTACATGTTTCGGAAGCGGAGCTCTCTATAAATTCGAATGAAAACAACTTACATTACAACCATGAAAACTGAAATAATAAGGAGCCTTCGTAAACTGTTATCCATTTTCTGACCATATCTACCTACCTATAGTCGCAATACCTATCAATACTAAACGTATTCTTGTACAGTCACAGAGTTACCTGATCCCTATGGTCGGGAAGGGCGGGTCAGGTTACTTTGCAGTTGACTGTACTAATACGAAATAATGTAGTCGTTGAACGTTATAGCGTCCTAGAATAAGATTATTACTTCGAATAAAGCCAAATCTCATTTACTTGTGACCGTGTTTTATTTCCTACTATTAAACATACCTTTGTTTAAAACCCTTACCACAAATAAGAGAAACGGCGCGCGAGACGCCTATACAGATGGCTCACTCAGTACTCGCCACGATTTTGACGCTTACTGGCATTAACTGAAATCTCAGGGGAACTTAGGTAACTATGAAGATGGTTGCCACGACCATCATATTTCTTGGATTAAAGCTCAGAATCATATAACGTTCTTGATCTTTTACTGTTCTGACCAAGACATTCTCATACTTTGAGAATTTGACAGTAGCAAGCTTAAAAGCTTTCATTGTCCAGTACAACAATATTTCATACAACGCACTGTTGACCAATCCTTTGTTCCAAGGCACGCAGCCTCAGTGAGATGAGGAATTTTAGTATGTTTGTCTCTCTAAGACTCCAAACAAAGTACCGTCGTAGAATTGATAGTCCAGGATTCTCCAACCAGAATCATTCACTGGCCACTCTAAATGTAGTTTTTTTTTACAGTCAGTTACTTCTTTCAAAATAACTGATTCAGTGTGCCGTAAGTAACTGTCTCTAAAGGCAAATCAAAGTTAATGGCCCTTTCTACAACTAAACCTGAGCTAAAAGGGCTCGATTACTCTTGAAACCTTTTATGTACTACGTGAGTTGAAAACTGTAGGGCTAATGATCGTTTAGGTCCCGTTAAGCTGATTTAACGTGACGTCAATTTACTGTTCCCTTTTGTAAGCAAATTAGGTACTGTCACCAGCAAATCCACCTACTTATTTAAGGGACCAACTTACTGGTACGTCTTAGTCATCATCATCATCTTCCTGCCCTTATCCCAATTACTTAGGGTCGGCGCATCATGTTTTGTTTGAACACAAAATCATGTTGCAAAAGGATTTGGCTTAATTTTACGACCGGCTGCCTGCCTGACGACAACCCTCTTTGAGAATGCTATCGCAGGTGGTATTACCTCCACAATACGGTTGATCATCGTCGGCAGATATTGTAGCCAAGGTCAAAACTCTACGTCGCCTTTTACGAAACACCCTAGTAGAATAGGGGTGGCAGAATTCTTAGCCGCTACCACTTGGCAATGATCACTCTTAGTATTTGTATGAAAATCCAGTAAATCAAGTAAAAGTTGGTCCCTTTAGTGGGTAGGTGGATTTGCTGACGATGTGCAGGCAAGCAAGCTTACTCGTGGAAGGGCTTATCAGAGAGTCAAGGTCTATTTAATCCCTTATTTTTGCCCTAGGTTATAAAATATGTGGAATCATACCTACACTCATACAACTACTGGACTGGAAGCTGGAAGATGATTTTTTTGACAGCCACTTACAAATACAAGTAATAGTGACAGTAGCATTTTTGATGCGACATGTGCCATGAATTCCAGTTTTTGAATGGAATGCGTAACCTCTAAGCAACGGAAGTCTATGCAGTAGGTGTCAGAACACTTAATTTTAAAGTAGGTAGTGTTTTGAAATATTTTCAAACGCAAAACAAACATCACTCCCGAAGGATGATTCCATCTGAAAAAAGATAAAAATTATTATTATTATTATTATATTATTAAAACACAAGCAATAAATTACAATGTGTAACATTTATTTCCTGAAGCGCTGTGGAAGCCTACAGCATCCTTCCATCCATTTGACTAATTCGAAAAATAGACGTTAAAAAGGCACATGACGTGTGGTGCCGGCTTAGAATATCTTCACCCTATATCATTCCCGTGGGTTTCGTAAACAGCGACTAACGGTTTTGAGAGTTGATGTGTATTGCAATAGTAAAAAAAGTAAATAGTTTGAGACTCACTCAGAAGACTGTGTATTATCATAGCAAAGGTTGTCAGACAATCGCCTACAATAAAAAATACACATCAACTCTCAAATCCGAGATCCTTATTCGATTGTTACGTACGACACCCATGGAAAAGATACGGATGAATGCTTATCTAACCCGGCATCGCACGGCAACTAGCTTTTTAGGCAGAATAACCCGTTTAACTGTGCTATTTTTTTGCTTCAATTTAATGTTTAAGCCTTGTCTGCTCAATTCTTCTAGTCTAACCCAGCGGCGGCGGCTACAGCGTTGCACATTTAAAAATGAATTCCCGTTTTGCGATTCTTCTCACGTTCACGGACGCGTCTAATGGAGTCTCTCACAGTATTTGATCTAGACTTTTGAGGAGCAATTTTTCTGGCGGGAAAATCGCTTATAATTTTAATTTTATCCCCCATAAAAAGAGATATTTTTTTCTGGTATCCTGCAGGGAATATTGAATATGGATATTATAATATTGGATTGAGTGGTAAGTACTTAGGAGTGAGCGGTAAATATTTGGAAACTAGTGGTAAGTATTTTGGAATGAGTGTTACGTACTTGAGAATTAGGTATAAGTACTTTGGAATATGTGATAAGTTCTTGGTAATGAGTAAGTAAATGGGAACGTGTGGTAAGTACTTGGGAAGGTGAAAAGATAAGTAAACTGTCCCGACTTCATGGGGTTGTTCGTTGACTTATTTTCACGATAAGCATGCGCAATGTCACAACAAGAATGTACGTAAAAAGCATGCTAGAAATGTAAGCGAATCCACGCGATTTTTTGCCGGTGACGCTCGATGGCACGAGCTATTGCGTGCACCCACTTATAACCACACGAGTCCACCACTGAACTAATATAGGCTAACTATTATGAAGATAGTTCGTCGGGTCGTTTGTCAGGCAAGCACCTATAAACCATGTGCTAGCAATTTAAACACACCTAGAAAGCATATGCTAGAAATACAAGCGAATCCAAGCGATGTTTTGCCAGCGACACGATGGCACTTATGACATGACTACACGAGTCCACCAGTGAACTAATGTTGGCTAATTACGATGAAGATGGTTCATCGGGTCGTTTGACAAGCACCTATAAACCATAATCCCCAATCTAAGCGCATCCAGGCGATTTTTTGCCGGCGACACTCGATGACAATCACACACTCATAATCACACACACAGTTATAACCAAACGAGTCCATCAGTAGTGGTAATATAAGCTGACTATGATGAAGATGGTTCATCGGGTCGTTTGTCAAGCACCTATAAACCATAAGCCCCGAATCTAAGCGCAACCAGGCGACTTTTGGCCGGCGACACTCGATGGCACTTATGACTACACGAGTCCACCAGTGAACTAATATAGGCTAATTATGATGAAGATGGTTCATCGGGTCGTTTGTCAAGCACCTATAAACCATAGCCCCCAATCTAAGCGCATCCAGGCGATTTTTTGCCGGCGACATTCGATGGCATGACCTCCCTATTGCGTGAACACACTTATAATCTCACGAATCCACCAGTAGTGGTAGGTAATATATGCTAATTATGATGAAGATGGTTCATCGGGTCGTTTGTCAAGCACCTATAAACCATAAGCCCCCAATCTAAGCGCATCCAGGCGATTTTTTGCCGGCGACACTCGATGGCACTTATGACCACACGAGTCTACCAGTGAACTAATACCTATAGGCTGACTAGCTTGAAGATGGTTCAATGGGTCGTTTGTCAAGCACCTATAAACCATAAGCCCCCAATCTAAGCGCATCCAGGCGATTTTTTGCCGGCGACACTCGATCACACGTCTGCACCAGTGCCATTAAAAACCCCGGTCGGTTCGCTTCTGAACACGAGACTGGCATACTTCCAAATCGTTTGCGGACAGTTACTGTTCGTTTTTGCGAATACGATTTTAATACGTATTTGAAAGGATTTGGATATGATATTGGCCTATTGTTTCTGTGAAAGTTTGCCTGAATCGGGAGGTAGCTGGTTCGGAAAACGGAGACACAAAGTTGAACTTTTTATAGGTAACTATGTGAGATTTGCCCTACTATGAACAAGATTATAGTTTACAAAGTACAATAATAGGCGGGCAATGCAGTAACAGATAATACAATACACTAATGCAGTCTACTGAAATGGTACGGAACAAATACGGTTTCATACATCGAAATCCATGTCAAATTGTCGGTACCGGTTGAAAGTAGGTTTTCAGAATCACAGAATTCACAGAACCCTAAGAGTATGATTTCTTAGCTAGACTATGACTATACAACCATAATGTATACAGACAGTACGTGGTTTCCAAACTCTGATACCATGGTTCATGTTACCGTTAATGAGAACAAAAATAAATTACCTAAGGTTCAATCCGGGTTCTTTTTTGGCAACAAGCGACCTCATGTTATAATCACCAGCTCACATTACAATTACTGAAACATTCCTCCGCCTGAGGCATGTAAACGAGCTTAGTAGGTTTGCCTCATATTACCTATTCTTTTCATTTTGGTTGTATGATATTAAAGGTCAGAATCGGAGCACTTCTGGGAAATTGTTTGGGGGGTTTTCCTGTGCAGGGAGTCCGGCTTATTATATGCATGTAACGCTTACTTTTAAATCTTGACTGAATTTGATATTTTTTGTATCCTACTTTGAATAAATACTATAAAGTTTAAGTTCGTAACTACTTAATATTATATTTTATTCGCTTTTATGACCTTGATGATGTCTCTGAGGCCTCTGCCTCGAATTTTGCGGGCAGCGGAGCGGCAGCGGCGGCGGCGCGGCAGCGGCAGAATGTTTTGCACGTATTCAAATGGACCGGTTTTCGAAC
Organism: Phthorimaea operculella; assembly: GCA_024500475.1. Taxonomy (NCBI): domain Eukaryota; kingdom Metazoa; phylum Arthropoda; class Insecta; order Lepidoptera; family Gelechiidae; genus Phthorimaea; species Phthorimaea operculella. Next base: position 1,975,663 of record JANFCV010000019.1, on the reverse strand, counting down.
ACAGCGGCGCGGCAGCGGCGCGGGGGCGGGCAACGAGCGGTGCGCTCCAGTCAAGCGGTGACAGCCCGCGCTGCGCGTCCGTAGTCTTGTACTTACCTACTTTTCTTGTGACGTGTCAAAATGTCCTCGGACGTGCAAGAGCAACTCATTTCACTAATAATAGAGAGAACACCCATATGGAACAGCAAAGATGTGAACCATAAAAATAGAAGAATGATTAACCATTTTAAAATAAAACTCGCCATTTTGTTTCCTTGCCCTATAGTAGGGATCCAGTCCTTCTTTTGCCCACAAAAAATCGAGCGTTAGAAATATTTTTTTTATCAAAAAGGTGTTTTCGTCGTTGTTCAGCCATTTTCCCTTACAAATAAAAACATCAATCGACACTACGGGCCACCGACACTAAATAACACAACACTACGCCGCTGTACTGCCGCGCGATCTGCCCGCTGGTTTCGAGAACGGGTCAGCGTTGCCCGCCCCGCTGCCACGCCGCCGCCGCCGCCGCCCCGCTGCCCGCAAAATTCGAGGCAGAGGCCTGACCGATGTTGGCCATGGCGACCACTTCTACTCCTAATCAAGTAGGCGCTGATGCCCCGTATCGAAGTCCATTATTCGGAAAGACTACAAGACGACCTGCAAAAAAGTTTTTGATATATCCCTTTGGCGATCAGAGGCTCCCTAGAGAACGTTACTAAGTAAATATTAACTTCCTCCTGTTTCAAAATAAAGTAAATTGTGTCGTGCTGACCAGCAATTAGAATTGAATTATCTACATTTTTCTCCTGACTGGCTATACGATTTTAGCCCCGGGGCTATCAAACCTACACCTCGGAAGAGAAAAGTCATCGGGAAGTGGATGTATTATCTACAGTTTCTCATTTATGAGGTTCATAAAACGAAAAAAATCATGTAGAAACTTCTGGCAACACTTGCACACGAAACCCGTCGGATTTTTCCCCTAAACTGAAAACTAATTGAATTGCAAAATTGGTTTATTTGTGAGTGACTACGCTCACTGGCGGCTATATTGTGTGGTGCTGAATAATTCAAAGGGAAAATAACAAAACTCTTGCCGTTTGAAAAAAAGTGGCGTATGTTTTTGAAAGCTTGCAATGATCGTTAAACCTAATACCTACAAAGTCTGGTATGGTAGGCAAGGGTCAATCAGAACTTCCATAGGTCAGTGGTAGAGCTGTTTAACGGCTATCCACGCGTCCCCAGCTCGATCCCCGGTCAACGCTTGATATTTTTTTCAATTTCTAATTTTCACCTAATAGAATCTTAACTTTTTAAATATCGGAAAGATCAGCCACACAGCATGTTTTTTGATGCAAGGAGCATCAAACTAATTCTGGCTGTATCGCCAGCCACCACATTAACCTACCTGCACATTTAAGGAATCAACTTATACTGGTTTATCATACATATACTAAGAAAAAATAGTATAAGTTAATCCAATAAATAGGTAGGTAGATGTGCTGGCGATTACCTAGAGACTGGAAGGTAACAATTACGGCAAATTAATTTCCGCCTAGGGGTGTAGGTAACTCGAAATTATCGTTATCAGTATTATCGAGACAATAATTTATCTATCTGTACAACAGGTAGTAAAAAAGTACCCCACTTGACCTCTCTGAACATATTTATGACCTTACTCTCCAATTTTCCAGTTGGTTAAAGTTCGATTCACAGGATATTTACCTCAAGTTCTGAATTATTCACAAGTACAAATAGCCTCTAGCTGTATGTTGTTGGGTGTATATTTATAAAACTAAGTTTACAGACTCGAAGTTGTAACTAGAGTTTGATTTACTTTTACTTTCAAAATAAGAGATATTTTGTAGTATACAATGATGTTATTTTCTATGTTTACCTGCTGCTCTCAATTTATCTGTCAGGATGACAACGTCACCTCTATTATTATTATGAATTAAATTCTATTTATTACAAATATTGATACAGGATAAAACTTAGAAAAACTATATAGGAAAATGTCTACCGTCACAAATAAATTCAATCTACAAAATATAAATTGTACTTAGATGAAAAGTTGTACTCTTTTTATTTAAGGTATCTCATTTATAGTCAAAATCGGGATCATTTTTACAATAAATCACAAATGCTAGAAATTCCTTTTAATCAAATTGCCATATTCACCACACTTGGTAAGCAGATTGGCGAGCGCTGCGCAAGATGTTGCATTTACAGGGAGCTCTGCTGCCCAATGCCAGAATGATTAGCTTCGGTTTTTACGACACCCACGGAAACCTAGAATTGGGGTGAAGCTATTTTAAGCCGGCATTACATGGAAATTCTTATTAACACGTTCCCGGACAGAACGGTCATAGCATTCGCCTTTGCACTTCGTCTAGTGACAGAACTGTTATAGCCTACCAAATTGACGGTCACTTTTTAGTCAGAGCTGCCCAGACATGCGCTCCATTCATACAAAAATGAGAAGGGCATTTTTTAGTGTCACTGGGCAACTTTTTCCAATATTGTCAGTGTCAATTATAGTAGTTTTTACATGTGTTCAAAGTTTGGTGTTACCCATCTCCCCCCTCACCCCCCAAAATGACAGAGCGGGTATACCATTCCCGGTTGTATGAAAATTTCTTCAGTCGGCTGACATGTGTCACTTTTAGCAGACGTGTCTATGTGACCGTTTTCGCGCCAAATTTTAAGGTTTTCTAATCGATGCCTGTAGCCTGTTTTTAGCTTTATAATGATGCAATAACATTAGATTTGTAGTGTATACTCAATACTCTATCCTAAATTCAATTTTATACCCTAAACACTTCAAATAAGTATAGATCACAGTAAGAAAATAATCAATTTTGTGGTTTGTTTGTGTACATATTATCGATACTTCCCGTACATACAGACCAATTTCAAAAATTCTTAGACTATTAGAATGCTAGACTAACCCTGATTTCTATGATTTTACTTATTTTCTCGATAAAATGTCAAATTTCTATAATAGAAAGGTGATAATCATATGCCCATACAAGGTTAGGCCCCTCGAAATGGGGGCCTAAATCGAAATGGCTAGTAATTAAACTAGTAGTAATGTATTTCTTACACTATCTAGATCATGGTGGCATACTTAGTTTTTAATTATCTAACCGTAAACTGATGGAACGAAGCAAAATAATTCTTAACCTAAAATGGCATAACCTAACTAAGAATTTTGATACGAGTTATAAGGTGAAAGTATTTATACCCGCACACCCACAACGCACTCGCCGAATTTCGGATTCTTTGTATGAAAATCTGTGGAACCTCGAAAATATTGCCGAGCCGCACGCGCCTAACCGAACGGATTCCCCAGCCAGTGCTAATCATAGACTATAATGCTGATGACGTCATCAGCGCACGCGGACAGTGTAACCATTTAAAAAGATTCAGTTTTTGTCAATGCTGCCAGACTGTCCCATTAACATTACCTCCCATCCCAGTAAAGTCTGCTGTTCACCGTCCGTGTTCCAGTTTTTCTTTTCGAAAGTTTCGAGGATTTTGGAGTCTATGTCACTCTTAAAGAATAACCAAATGACATTTTCACATTTTGCTTATTTGACATTTGCCACTTTAATTTTAAGCTTTTCTGACATTTTAATATTTGAGATTCCGTCCTTTTAAATTCAATTGACATTCTCTTACCTTTACATTTGGACATTGGGACAAAATGTTTTCTGCTTCTTCTTTGCATTTTGTTACGTTTACATTCTAGCAATTTTACATTTTGCTACTTTGACGTATTGGCATTTTGCCTTTCTGCACATTCTACTTCCTTGAACAATAATATTTTTTTTAAGTTGAAACAGCGGGACCTGTAATATGTTCAAAAGTTTTGTTCCACCGTAGAACAAAGAACGTAGAAAATATTCCGACCTGTTCTATTGTAGAAGTGATCAGTTGGACATATGGGAACAAAGGGAAGCTGCGTGGTGCACGGAGAAAGTTCTGCAGTTACGAAAGTTGGCTGCTTGAACGTGCCTCTGTCGTAAAATGACAGAAGTAAATTTCCGAAAAATACGCACATACGGCAAAATTACCCATTAAATTGGGAGGAAAGTACTCTCTTGGCAATACCAATTCTATTTGATGCGGCTGTGCTTTCGGTTAGGTGTGCGAGGTCATCCGCATTATTCAGCGCGTACAGTGAGTACGTTGCGGGTGTGCGGGTATACTTCCTTTTGCCAAATGACAATTTGATGACAATAGGAAAAGAGGAAATGCAGAAGTAAGCAGAAGTTTTATTCTCTATGAGAGTTTCAAAGAGTATGTAATACTTGCAGGATAGATGGGGTAAAATGGTACCTACCCCTGATCAGAAGTTTAAAAACATTGCAAAAGAAGTTTCCTAATACGAATTCGTATCACCCTATGCAGTTCCTGTGGCATGGTCTGTTATATTTTTGCCGTTGTAATGCCAGTGGCAGCTTGCCTATTATTATTATTTATTTATTAAAGTCTGCAAGTATATAAATCATTAATCTATCAATATTGTTGCTGTAGTCGCTTTTGTTGTTTGTCTTACGTACGAACCCGGCTATAACATAACATAACATAACGTAACGTAACGTGACGTCGCGACGCGACGCGACTGACGTGACGTGACGTAACACAACATAACATAACATAACATAACATAACATAACATAACATAACATAACATAACATAACATAACATAACATAACATAACATAACATAACATAACATAACATAACATAACATAACATAACATAACATAACATAACATAACATAATATAACATAACATAACATAACATAATATAATATAACATAATATAACATAATATAACATAACATAACATAACATAACATAACATAACATAACATAACATAACATAACATAACATAACATAACATAACATAACATAACATAACATAACATAACAACATAACATAACATAACATAACATAACAACATAACAACATAACATAACATAACATAACATAACATAACAGCCACAACAGTCCACTGCTGGACATGGGCCTCCCCCTATCGGGGGGTATTGCCATACTCACCACGCTTGGCAGGCGGATTGGCGAGCGCAGTGCATGATGGTGCATTAACAGGGAACGCTGCTGCCCATTACCTGGAAGAGTATCCCTTAGTCGCTTTTTTCGACACCCACGGGTAGAATTGGGGTGATGCTATTCTAAGCCGGCATCACTCGGCATACTTAGGAGATTGTCTGCGCTGTAGTTGTTTTTACGCATCCTGGGTTCTAAAAACTGCTCCATTTTACCCTTATTTCCTCTTAGTTGCTCTTAGTACCTACTTTATGTTTGTGTCACAGATGTCAGCAGAATCAAGGAACCAGAATTTTGACCGGAATAAAACACAAAAATATACTTTTTAACATAAATTGTGATTCCCGTTTCGTCTGAAGATGATTAATATAAGATTTTGATCCAAAAAACGTATCATCTTTTTTACATTTCATGAGATTCTTAGCCGTTACCGAGAGGGGGGCCTAGATTTGATTATATCCTTTGCTAAGCATCCCACTTGTACTGACTGAGTAATATTTTAAGGGTTTGAGTATGTGTTCTTGTTACTTATTTACATTCTTATGGCTTGTAGCTTGGATAAAACTGGTAGATTATAAATAGGTAGCTTTTTATCACGGAAAAATTGCTTACTTGTACGTACTTGTAAATCCACACTACAGCTTTATGAGAAAACAAATTTCATAATTGCCCTGATAAGAAAATAATGAAAACAAGGTGGAAGTAGAAACATTAACGTTGATCCACGATCCTCAAATCGATATTGTGCGAGGCGTATCTTCCAAAGATCCTGCCGAATCAATGATTTATTGGAGGGAGCCACCTAAGGTCTTGTCTAAAGGAATCTCCTGATCAACAGCAAGACATGTCTGATCAAAACAAGATATAAGTTTAAACATGGATGATAAACCATGATTAGCACATCAATATTGGGAGACGCCTATCTTTCCAAGAGCCTGGTGGTAGTGTAATCAGGTCAGCTCTTAGAACAGTTCTGTCGCGATTTATAGCAACATCTGACTGTAGCAAATGACAGAACTGCATTAACATTCGCTGCTATAGCCGTTCTGCCGCACTTAACAGTGTCTACTTACTATTGCATATGACAGAGCTGCAGTAGCAGTCGAAGGCTTTAGCAGTTAGTGTCACAATTTAATTACGCGTACTGCGACGTATGTGACAGAACTGCTATAGCTTTTCATACAAAAAAGCAGTGTCAAAGTCGTGTGACTTAGTGTCCGGGAACGTGTTAACCTAAGAACAACAAGGAGCCATATAATAGTTATGAGTAGTTAACAACTAGAAATACCAAAGTTGGATAAAATTCCGCCAATATTCTTTGCTAAGGCACTTACTTAAATTATAAAGTCAGTTTATTCGCTCCCAGTTGTGAACAATTTCCAAGATATTACGAAACAGACAAATTAATCATATTTCCGGAACAAATTGCTAGAAATTTGTAAAACGCTGCGTTTCAAACGGAATTACCACAGAATCTAGATATCGCCGGCGAGCCCGCTCCATGCTTCATTACTTATTATTAAATTTGTCTGTCCACCCGAGAATTAGCTGACAACTTGACGTTAATAAACATCGAGGATGAACCAGTCCGACTTGACCTCCATAATCTCTATAGAGTGTACAAGTTTGTGAGTGCTTGGGTGACCCGAGGGAGGCATGGCGGGTCTAGATAGCTGGTGGTGTTTTGCACTACTAGCTAGAAGGGATCTCCAAAGTTTTATCTGTGCAATAGAAGTTGGTGTCGCCGCCGACGTAAATAAGTTCTGGCGATATCTCTTCATGATATCTTCATACTGTCCTTCATGGAGTGAGTACGAGGTTGTTTCAGCGTTTATTTTGTGCTGTACGGTCACACTTTGAAATTCATGTATTTGCAGTTTTGAAAAATACATCGGTAAGTATTTCAAAAAAGCTTAAATACACACTCTAGCAGATTCGTGTATAGCGAAGTATCAGTTGATCGATGGTAATACTTTGAAGTTCATTATCTAATCAACAGATTAAGTTCAGGTTCTGGTATTAGGTTTAGGATGATAACGAAAAGACATCTTTTCAAGTCAACGTACAAAAGAATATTGAAAGTAAATGGGTGATAGCAAAGCAAATTGCAAAATAATGTGAGTTACAATCGATTAGAAATAAACCTTCAACATCTGTAACCAAGAGGGCACTGGTAGGCTTCAACTAAAGCCCTAGATTGAGACATCGTTTATTGCCTACTCGTCCGGCATATAAAAAAGTCGGCTTACTCACTTGGAGAAAGGACTTCCATTTTAAAGCAGGTCAGACCAACTACGTATTTCTTACATATACCTAAGTAGCAAAACTACTTCGATTAAAATCACCAAAATCATTTTCAAGTAAAAGTCCATGCCAAAAAGAAGCAACCATAGTAGCAAAGAGTAGGTAGGTAAGAGTAGGTACCAGGGAATTAGAAACGCCCAGTAAAACTGCAGTCAAAAAACAATACAAATAGAAACAAAATAGCGAAAAATCTATTTACGAATACCAGGAAATTAGGAATGCCCAGTAAAACCCAAGCTAAAAAACACAAACATAATAGCCAAAAAACTATTAGGAGTACCAGGGAATTAGGGACGCCCAGAGTCCTGTTCCGTTCAAACACATCTGCAATTCAATTCAAGTTTAAATTGCTTCGCAGACTGCCGACTAGTGGCTACATTGCTCCTGGTAGTTTTCGCGATATCAACGTGATTTTGTTGACAGATTTGGCATACATTGCTCTATCTAAGAACTATTTACAGAGTTATTTAATACTAGCTGGTGCCCGCGAACTTCGTTTCGCCAAGGGAAGTTTATGAGCCGACAGAAGCGGCACATCATGCAAAACAACTTTTTCAATACAGAAATTTTCTTATCTCTTAAAATTTGGCCGAGCTCTATGTGTTCCGTCAGATAGGCAGACAGACAGGCCCTCCAGTGCTGATAGGTAAAGGTTCTCACTAATCATAAAATATGATCAAGACGTTTATCTTCCACCATACTACACATCAAAAATATCGCAAACTTTTTGCGTGATTCATGCACATTTAGGTTTACCACACAGACTTCTTCATCTTCCTTGCACCTTCTTATTTTGGGTGGTGTTTGTTTTTCTAATTTTTCGGCGCCATGGGGTTGTCGGGTCAGGTAGGTCTTCTTTTTTCGTGAGGTTGGTCATACACACTAACAGATTACGTTTTCAAATGTAGGAAGTGTGATATTGATATTGATTGTTAGCTGGTCCCCGCAAACTTCGTGTCGTTTCGTTCCTTATACCTACAAATATTAAAAATACCAATTTCCACACCAGCGTCTTAAAATTGTATCCATCACGCTAATAATTATGTATTAATTGTTGGAACCATATTTCTAAAACAGTAGATGCATTGCCAGCAGATGCCAGCAGAAGCGTTCCGTCAAGCTGAACAACTTTTGCTTTGGAGCTATTTCAATCTTATAGTTTAGCTCAGCTTCTAGTGGTGTTTCTGGTGGTCTACATCAGCTACTCCAAACTTTCGATGTCTTTTCGCCAGCAGAAGCGTCCCATGAAGCTAAACAACTTTTGCTTTGGAGTCATATCTGTATCTCCTATAGTTTACTTGGGCTCCTGTTGGTGAACCTGTTGGTTTACATCAGTTACTCCAAACTTTCGATGTCTATTTGCCAACAAAAGCGTCCCATCAAGCTTAACAACTTTTGCTTTGGAGTCATATCTGTATCTCTTATAGTTTACCTGGGCTCCTGTTGGTGCAACTGGTGGTCTACATCAGGTACTCCAAACCTTCGATGTCTATTCGCCAGCAGAAGCGTCCCACCAAGCTGAACATTTTTTGTCTTGGAGTCATATCTGTACCTCCTATAGTTTACCTGGGCTCCTGTTGGTGCAACTGGTGGTCTACATCAGGTACTCCAAACCTTCGATGTCTATTCGCCAGCAGAAGCGTCCCATCAAGCTGAACATTTTTTGTCTTGGAGTCATATCTGTATCTCCTGTAGTTTACCTGGGCTCCTGTTGGTGCACCTGATGGTCTACATCAGGTACTCCAAACCTTCGATGTCTATTTGCCAGCAGAAGCGTCCTATCAAGCTGAACAACTTTTGCTTTGGAGTCATACCTCTATCTCCTATAATTTACCTGGGCTCCTGTTGGTGCACCTGGTGGTCTACATCAGGTACTCCAAACCTTAGATGTCTATTCGCCAGCAGAAGCGTCCTATCAAGCCGAACAACTTTTGCTTAGGAGTCATATATCTATATCCTATAGTTTAGCCGGGCTCCTAATGGTGCTTCTGGTGGTCTACATCTGGTACTCCAGACCCTAGAGTGGTAAAATGTATCCTAGATGTTGACCAGACTAATAAGGTATTACGCCACAAAATTTGGTTAAAATCCATCCAGTAGTTTCTCCGTGAAAGATGGACAAACAAACAGACAAACAGACAGACAAACAGACAGACAAACAGACAGACAAACAGACAGACAAACAGACAAATTTTTTTTTATCGATTGTTCTGAGATCTGTATCCTGAGTACAATTGAAAGTAAAAATCCTTTTTTTAAACCATCCCATGTACAGAATTGGTTTCGTTTCTGTTTTATTATATGTATAGATTAGATACAGGGTTCGTCAAGTCGTTTCTTGATTTGGTGTCCCACATAACAGAAGAACAAAAGTAAATATTTATGTGTCCCAAAGGCTTTCTTGTACACAAGGTACCTTTGCTTTGACCCATTTGACTAGAAGAAAGGTAGGAAAAAAATTGAACAAATCGTAGATACAATTTATGAATAACATTTTTTACTGCAGCAAATCACCCTACCTTTAATAGGAGCCTATTATACTGTTTTTTAGAAAGTTTTAAGAATTACAAGTGGGAGCGAAATAAAGAAGGCCTTGGCTCTGCGGTGAAACATATCAGGCTTATAAATAAAAAAAAATATAAGTAAAATTTTAAACATCTTGAGAGCAATGCACACAAAACTGAGGAGAATAACGTTCGAAAACTCCACGTTTATCGCGAATAGAATACAACAATAGAATTACTTCCATCTGCCATGAACGGCTCATAAACAACCACCGGCAGATTAATTTATACATAAATCCTCAATGCTGTTTAGAATCCGTTTATTATAGTGCACCGACCACACAACTCGGATGATTCGGCAACATAGATATAGGTACTTAAAACCTATGAAAAATATATCTTGCCATACCTAACAAAATATTATGTTTTAGGGCGCATTTAGACGTAATTATCGGTTTTACGCGTATCTACTCGTATTGAGCCGGTGTTAATGCAAAGTTACCCTCGCAAGTAACGCGTAGCACAAATGCCGCTCAAGTGTAGAAATCGCGTAGATACTTCTGATTTAATTTACCCGTAATCTTAGTAAATTTCAATTTTTATACAATAAAATCTTATAGTTTTTAAACCAGAACATACAAAACATCTTTTAAAAACATCGATTTCCGAAGTACCTACAACAGTGTCGCAATTTTATTTGTCGTTCTTAAAAAAATATTACTTACTATTGCTAGTGCAGTCTTCTCCTGTTTTCTATAAGTGGCGCAGTACCACTGCTAGGAATTGATAGTTTGAGGGTGTATAAATTTCTTGTAATGGTCCATGTGGCGTTCGAGGCGGCTCTCCTTACAGTATTGCTGGAGTTCTGCACAGTACTAGAATCGGGATGTTTATTGTAGGCAATCGGTTAAACTTGTGCTTTCATCTACTTTACGGATCACAAGAGTTTGCTCACTACAGATATGAAATTTCAAATTTTATGTTAGTATTTTTCCTGACACTCAGCATAAAAAATTATGCGTAAAATTAAATACTATAGAGAAAATCGGAAGCATCAAGACATCAACTGAATCGCGTCATCAGAGCCAAGGCTTTTAAGTTAAATGAAAATTGAACTTAGGACTATAGCACAAATTAGGGAGAGGGAGTGCAGGGCGCATTTACAAATAGCTCACTTAGTAGTAGTATCAGTTTTGACGCTTACTGACTTTTACTGGAATAATATTGGAATCTCAGAGGAATTTAAGTGATAATGTTTGCTACGAACGTCATATTTCTTGGATTAAAATTGGCTCAGAATCATCTTACATTCTTGTATCAGATTTTATGTATATTACTCTGGTTGCTCTATTGCCGTGTGGTGCCGGCAGAGTAGAATAGCACCACCCCCAATCTTCCCGTGGGGGTCGTAAGAGGCGACCGAAGGATAAACCCGACCCAACTAACCAGGGCCAACAGTATGGTGGCGGTTAATCCACCACAAAAGCATTCACAAGGGTTGACGTCTGGTAGGCGGCCGGTCGTAAAATTAAGCCAAATCCTTTGCAACACGATTTTGTGTTCAAAAAACATGTTGCGCCAACCCCAAATTGGGATTAGTTCAGGAAGATGATGACTCTGGTTGCTCTACATTGATTACAGTAGAACTGTTTTGAAGTTTTTGCTTACCACGCCAGGCCACAGTCAAATTTCGATTATCACGAAACCTTGCATGTTTACTTCCTCACCTCTGGGCGCTCACCTCGACTCAAGAGCATATTTATCCTGCAGCCCGACGGAATTACCGTCGTTTGTCGGGACGTTAGAGTAATCCGGAAATTTGTCCGGCTTACGACTGAACGTATGGTGCCCATCTGACGGGCCTACTTGAAATGCACTTCAGATTTGTGAGGCTGTTTATCAAAACAAAAGTGTTTTGGACCAAGAACGAGGCATAAAAATTGGGGTCATATTGCGGTAAGAGTTCATTTAGTTTTTCTTATTCAGTACTTATGACAGCGCTGAAGACATCTGAATAGGAAATCAAGTCTCCACTTGATAAAAGTTAATGCACAAGCGACTAAATATAACTTGCGCATTAAAATTAATGTTTTCCTCTCAATCATAATTTGCTGATGTAGTCAATGTCCTGCTAATGACATATTAGCAGGACATTGACAATAATGTGGCCAATTGGAGATTCATTCTTTTTCTGCACCAGTTATACCTACCTCACAATGAATTTCCTGGATGTAACTAACTGACTGTACTGACAAAATTGCACACCATTTTACACGTAAATATTTTAAAATACAATGCAAACTATATTAAGCATATAAAATATATTTTGTTTTATTTTCAAGTCTGTAAAATAGCATTTTTAGTAATGTAATTCTGATTTTTCATAATGATTGTAAATAAAATAGTTGATTCCTTAAAATGGTAAGTGGATATTCTGGCAACAGTACCTCTTACCCTCACAGCGTTAGGGTTGAGCTCCAAATTTAATTTTCATAAATTACGTAATCCTCAGCCAGTGTAAGACTACGAGCTCAAGGGAACTATTCCTAGATTATTTGCTCCAAAATGTCGGGAACGTGGAAAATTTCGTGTGTACACATCAAAGAGACATTGCTGAGAGCTTTGTTTGAGAAAGTTGTTCAGAATTAACGGAGTGGGAAAAGGTTTGGTATGGAGACACAGTGCAAAAGACTTTTGCGACGTGGATTACAATATTTGCGAAGATTTTGAAAAGGAAGGACCTCTAGAGAACCTGTATACGGTTCACAAATTTATAAATTGGAGTTTAAAGAAACGTTAAAGGTTATATTTGGATAACGTTTACTACAGTGCTATCACTTATCGTACAATTCTCTCTCTCTCTTCCTGTGGTACACTGAGTCGTTCAACGACCCGATGAACCGAGTCGTACAATTGAAATATTATTTTTAGTACATGTCACGCCTTTATTCTTTGTAGAGTAGACAGAGCGTTAAAAATACGGGTGCTTTCGCCACGTTTGTCAAAATATTTTGAGAACCGTTTCAAAAAATCATTTGTTTTAATAATCATTTTTTGTTTCCTCCTTATCTAAATATTTTCACACCCAAGTGCACCCGTATCTTTTTCTCCCTGTTTACCCTCTGTTTGGCCGGTAGAGAATGCCACGTGGCATTAGGGCCGCCTTTTGTTCTATATGCAATAAAGTAAAAATAAATAAAATAAATGTAGTATAGTGACATAGGTTGTCAGCTTGTCGCCTAAAATTATAATACACATGAAACTCTTGAGTCCCTTGGTCACCTCTTACGACACCCGCAGGAAAGAAATGAGGTGGTGCTGCATCATACAGCAATTCTAAATGTACCAGGAATACATAAGTCAAAACTGTCTCGACTCAAAGGCTATCAAACAAACCCAGAAACGACCTATCTTCTGAAGAGATGAATCGCATAAATTAAGGACTCTGCGCAAACTCTTCAAACTTTCTATATATGTTTGAAGGACTGTTTTAAAAGCAACCTTAGACCCGAGGTCGTTATTAAATATGTAATTGAAAACAAGAAAGTTTCACTCTTGATGGATTAAAAAAAGTCTGAGTAGAATGGTGCTCTTTTTCTTTTTAATACTTGCAGGGTTTTTATGCCATCATAAGCTGACAAAATACAAGTTCAAGTTTTTAATATTACCTATTGGAGACGAGCTCACAAACAGAAACTTTGATTGATTTATTTAGTTATAAATATGACAACTATTGCGTACAAATTGCAAATATAACCATGACATTTGAGTACTTTTTTGTACACAGAATAGTTACTTGAAAGTTGAAATCTGTTCCTAGATAGGAGCAATCTTAACATGTCAAATTCATACTATCGCGTCAAAATTAGTATGAATCAATTTTATAGAGGACGGGACTTTTGAATGAGCTGATTTTCCACCTTTATTCATGTCAACCACATTCGGCATATTTAATATGCAAACGCCATCTATCGCATAATTTCGCCGGCTTCATTTCAGATGTATGCTAATGTATGTCTCCCTTCGGAAAGATTCCAGGCCTCGAATTGGTCGGCTGTAGGGATGTGAAAAATAATCGAACACCAAATTAATCGATGCTTTTTTTCGGTATAAAAATAAATTTTGATAGTTGATTATAGAATTACATTTGATGCATTACTTTAAAATTTGTATTTTATATTTTGTGCCAAGATATAGATTTTAGCTTCACGAATTATTTCTGGTCTTACCCTCCACATTTTAAATAGACGACACTTTATTGCTGCATGGTAGCGGCTGAGAATACTGCCACCCCTAGTCCGCTTATGGTACTTCGTAAAAGGCGACGTTGGGTTTTTGACCTCGGCTTAATATCTGACGACTATGGTCAACCGCATTGTGGCGGTGATACCACCTGCAATAGCATTCCCCAATAGGGTTGATGTCAGACAGGCGGCCGGTCAGAAAACATAGTCAATTTCTTTTTCCTGCGTGATTTTGTGTAACAAAACATGTTGCACCGACCCCAACTGATTAAGACGAAGGCTAGGAAGATTTTATGTCTCTAGTAGATAATATTACCTCTGTCAGTCATTGCTTGTGAAATTATTATTGCTTTTAAATCTAATTAAACATAATATGAAAAATACAATAATACGAAAAATGGATTTTCTGATACTAAAGTCGCATCACTATCCAGGCTTCGAATTGGTCGGCTGATCGTTAGAATATTTATCAGCGCTGGGACCCCGGGCCGAATCAAACTTGTTATTGCGGAGTAGCCTTTTGTAAGTTTGTAATGAATCCCAAAGTTTATGCAAAGTGAGAGGAGGAACAGTAAAGATTGTTGTAACAAAATCTAAGGGTCAAAATCAGCATCGTATAAGCAGTTTAGCCTCAGAATTAAAATTTGGCTAGCAAGTCCGGAAAAAAATTCTTTTATCTTACCTTAAATTAACTAGCGCTGTCACTTTTCGTCAAGTAAGTTTAGAAGATATCTAAGTTCTGTCATGTTTAAATATTTCAATGATTTCTTCGCTATTTGTAGTCTAATTAGTTGCCATTGTTTTCACCGTCTCTTATTTTGACTGAGAACAAGCATTTTGAGTCAAATTAACCTATTTGACAATTTAAGTCGTGACGTGATCATAAGTCGTGTTCTTTTTTAAACCAATTTGACAGAAAGTGGCAGCGATAATTTAATGTAATTTAAGAAAATTTATTTCCTAACTTGGAACACGTAGTATCATCACATCAATCAAGTTACTTCTCCTGGTATGGTGTGATTTTTCTTTTTTGAAACGATTGTTTATATTAGCACTGGGACCCTGGGCCGAATCAAACTTGTTATTGCGGAGTAGCCTTTTGTAAGTTTTTAATGAATCCCAAAGTTTATGCAAAGTGCGAGGAGGAACAGTAAAGATTGTTGTTACAAAATCTAAGGGTCAAAATCAGCATCGTTTAAGCAGTTCAGTCGCAGAATAAAGTTTGGCTAGCAATTCGGGAAATAAATTCTCTTATCTTACCTTTAATTAACTAGCGCTGTCACTTTTCGTCAAGTAGGTTTAGAAGATATTTTAGTCTAGGATAGGAGATATCCAAGTTCTGTCTTTTTTAAATTAGTTCTTTGTCATTTGTCTCTTATTTTGACTGAGAACAAGCATTTTTAGTCTAAATTAACTATTAGACAATTTTAGTCGTGACGTGATCATAAGTCGTGTTATTTTTAACCAATTTGAAAGAAAGTGGCACCGCTAATTTATTGTAATTTACGAGAATTTATTTCCCGACTTGTAAAACGTTGTATCATCACATCAAACATTTTACTTCTCCTGGTTATTTTCTTTTCTGAAACGATTTTTTATCAGCGCTGGGACCTCGGGCCGAATCAAACTTGTTATTTCGGAGTAGCCTTTTGTAAGTTTGTAATGAATCCCAAAGTTTATGTAAAGTGGAGGAACAATAAATATTGTTAACAATAACTGAGAGTCAGAACTGCACCGTCGGATGGAAGTTCAGCCGCAGAATTTATGCGTGTAAGAGATAACTAGATAAAAATAAGATTTGTATTAGTCCACTACTGGAAAAGGGTCTAGTCTAGAGGGATATTGCCATACTCTTCTATCTAATATCGTATAATCCTTGATTTTAAATTTCCGTGGTTCATTAAAACTATAACATAATTATAATGACGGGTTTTTACAGCGTATAAACTCCATGAACATGGTTTTTGCAACATCACCGAAATATTGAAATCTCAATAAAAAAACACACAGTGAGTAGTTTCGTATACCCTTTGTTTTAATAATCCATAAACGCATTTTTGATTATTTTATTTTGTCTCTAAACTACAGAGGAATAGAAGATACAAAATCATCAACCTAGGCGTAAGATTTCTATTTTGAATAAGTACCTATACACAATGTATGTAATAAAATGTGTTTTCACACCAACCCAGCAGTTTCCTTACCACAACTTGCGCCATACTCCATAAAAGGATCTTATCAATCTTACAAGCCATTACCTAAACTAAGACCATTAGAGCAGTTGTTTTGAACTAAAATCTGGTTTAGACCAGTTTGCGTGGTAATTGACTTTGCCGTCACCAAGTGGCCAAGTTGGTTTAGTGTAGTAGTCAAAGATCATGCAACTAAGACTTAGCTTGGTATATGAAACTTGCGTCAAATTATGATATCATTATATGATGTTGTAAGTATTTTTAGCCAATTCAAGGGCCAATGAAGAGAAATAAAAACTCTTACACAACTCATAGCCACCAAGATTTTCTGTACCATGGTAACCCACATAAAAAACTCAATTGCGAAATGTAAAGTAACACCTTAAGTGTATCGCCATTTTGAACACACTGTAGCACTTACTTCTTTAAGGTATTTTCGGTGTTTCACCTGTCGGATAGTTTAAGCATAGGTATGATAGATATCAAAGATATTCCGCGTAAGGGATAAGTAAAATTACTATGAAAGTACATACTACTTTAATCAAATCGGTATTCCAAAGTCATGAAAAAATTATAGTAGGCGAAATTGCAAAATTGTACCGGGCATGGTTTAAATCTGAGACTTTCGCTATCAAGACTAGCGACGCCTCTTCCCACTGGGCTACTGCTCCTCATAGTTTGTCGTTGTCAACTTAAACTATTTCCTAGCGATTAAATTCATTCTTTGCAGATCGAATGTCACCAAAGCCGTCATGTTGCAAATGATTTTCCTGCAGGTGAGTTTCAACCCTTAGGGAAGTCTCCAATAGCTTGATCTATGAAACAAAC
This sequence comes from Phthorimaea operculella, assembly GCA_024500475.1. Taxonomy (NCBI): domain Eukaryota; kingdom Metazoa; phylum Arthropoda; class Insecta; order Lepidoptera; family Gelechiidae; genus Phthorimaea; species Phthorimaea operculella. Next base: position 1,958,527 of record JANFCV010000019.1, on the reverse strand, counting down.
TTTATAATGTGGTCAAGAAGTCGCAAGTCGTCTTGATATTGGCAACTTGGCAGATTAATCTGCAACCGCAAGTGGGTCGGGTTTTGTTCAGAATACAATGCTTCACGAAGTTTGTTTGGGGTAATTCATTCATTCACTTGTAAAGTGTGGCGCATAGAGTCGACTAGAGACTCGATTATGTGTCAGAGTTTCAACTACACCAGTAAGTCGATTTCACTAGTCTCCGAAATGAACATGAACTGATCTTAAAAAAAACTGGAAACATTTAGGAGGAAAACTCAAAGCTTGTTCCAGATGACGAAGCACGACCGTACAAATGCACCAATAAGAAAAAACTTTTCTCATTGACATATTCAAAATCACAATCATCTTTATACTACGGCACAATCGAGAGTGAAGCCCTGCTTTACAACCTTAATCGTTTTTCTCACTATTCGTTTGGAACAGATTAGTGAATGAGTTGATATGTTTAGAACTGGTACTTTCCTACTAGTCAAAACAGAAACTTTTAAATCGTTATTCATTATAATAATTCTCACTATGCACATTTCGAGTAACATTAAATGACGATAGTAAAATTTTTGGACAATAATGTTAAACAAACATGTTTTATATTTTATTAGCTTTCTAAGAAAACACTCTATTGCTAAAAATAACCTAAGCAAATGTTATGCATTGTTATTGATACAGTTTGCTATAGCCAGTGCAGAAGAAACCAAGTTTTCTTGTTAGGAGATTGAAACTTTCCAAGTGGGAGTTTTAACATGACTCTTCAAGATTACGATGCCCTCCCAAACTTTGCTGGAGGGCATTTTAATGATTGAAGAAACTTCCCAATTGTGCAAAGGATTAATGAGAAATTTTGTTAAAAATAATGTAAGCAGAGGATGTAATAAAACAAAAGAAAAAAAAACACAGCACATGTGTGTATGTTGTGGATTTTTTGTTCTTGTTAAAGACTTTTGTTATATTATGTAGAGAAGGTAATTGGGCCAATGTCAATGCTTGAAAGTGATACAAGTCAATGTTTTTTTCTTATTGGATAAAAAAACAATGTCCTTTAAACGCCAGAATTCTTATTATATTCAGGATCAAAGCAAGTACTTTTCGTGACTGATGATTTCATTCAACTTATATGTGATAAATTTAATTTTGTATTGTGACTCCAAAACTATGTCTTATAAAATGACTGTCATGGACGTACCAAACATTTCCTACGGAACAAACAACAAAATACTCTGTCACCTGACTTCCATGGAAATCACTTTCGTTTTCCAACGTAATACTCGATGGGGAAAGACAATTTCTCATCATGCCTGTAAACTTTTCGATACTCTGTCCTTTACAGACCCATTTTGTGGGTATTAGATACCTACATACAATGCATCATCACTACTGCAGCTAATAGGTATGTATGAAACACCGCTTAGATTCCTATTGTCTTGTTTGCTGCGTGAGCGATAAATTTCAATGATTCCGAATTTCCTGGTTAAAGCCGTTGGTATTTAGCTGCCGAATTGGCTGCCATTCCGATTCTTGGTTCTGGTATCTAATTATCGTTTACTACAGGCTTTAGTGTAGATTCAAGTTTAACAAAATTTAAATAAAATGGCTTTGCAATAACGAGAGAGTCATGTCAATACGCAAAAACGAAGACTTTAGGTCAAAATAAAGACCTAGTGTGGCAGCGTTGTAGTGCACCGTAAACGTGACAGCGTCATTCATAGTATGGAGGGCGTGTCGCGGTGTACCGCCCGGTCTTTCTGACATCCCTATACAAAAAGGTAGCATACCTAGCGGGACTGTAGCATACCGTACCGGTACTAAGAGAACTACCCATACAAACCAGTCATTTTGACGGCGCAGCGCACCACGTCCGTCAAACTCATTCTTAACGGACACCTATTTGTTATTGTGACCATTTACTTGGTGCTTAGCCTCACAGATTAGCTGGTATAAAAATTTATCCTTAGAACAACTTGTATTAATTTTTGAGGCCTGTAGCTTCCTTGCTATATAAGAACAAAGTGCGACATGACAACATGATCCTGATAAGCATGCTGGATAAAACGTTGGCTGATGATAATATTGGTGTTATTATCATTTCCATTAGTTTGTGTTTTAGCTCTGGAGTTAATGGTATTGTGAGGTACCTACTTAGTTACAAAAAGCATACGTCTCCTTCTAGACTCACAAGCTCCGATCTTGACGCTCCATTTAAAACAGAGCCCAATCAGAGCGATGCGTTTTTTTTCGGTACGATCCGAGCTTACGGAGATCCCTGTACGAAACTAGAGCCCTCGTCAATGAAAATTTAATTTGTCAAAAATTCAATTCTGTCAGATATAAGTACAAATTCTGAAGCTTACTTACAGAATGAATCAGGTCTGTTAGCAAAAATTAATAAGCATAGCATAGCTACTCGCGTATTTGTGAAACCGGTAGTGAGTTACTATTTTGCTGAATAATATTCTGTAGGTACATTCATGGTCAGGGTCATTCGAATTCTATATTTAATATAAATCTATCTATACTTAAATCATGGTATACACATATTTGCGGCAGTCAACTTGCTAGTATGGCTGTCACTAGCCGCAATAATTCGTCGTTCATTTTACTAATACACAAAGCTGACAAAGTCAATACAAATCCAAAGTGAAAGGAGATTAAGTCAATTTTGATTTAGATATTTTTTGTCTGTTACGCCTGTAAGTAAGACTTGTGATGATTGACGAATAATCATCGGTTACGTGCACGATTTATCTGAGTTTTGTTCAAGTAATACTTAAAATATGATTTTTAAGTGTTGAAGGCGTCAGTTTCGTGCTGGGGTCCTCTTAAGGCGTCGCTCACTTTACGCGCGCGGCGGGGGTCGGAAATCTCCGTAATATCCGGCCTCTTTTATCTCGAGGCATCTCGAATTGTTTTCGCAGGCGGCTTATCGAAGCTTTTTCCCTTTTTTTGAGCATTAGTGCTGCAAAGTGCTGCCGATTAATTTGCTCGAATATCGGTTATTTTTTAAATTGACTATCGATGTAACGGTTAAGAGTTTTCGGCAGTCATAGAGTGCCTTGGCAGCATTATTCATCTTTTAGGCACAACAAATAACTATAACATAAGTACCTAACCTATGACCGAACTGTTCGTATAATGCTGTCAAACTTGACTTTCTCCATTCACACTAGGCCCCTTAATGACAGGCTGATGGGATTTCTATGATGTCATGTCACTAAAACCCCGCTCCTAGATTTAGATAAAACGCTATCCCATATCTTACTTCAGTACCTATATTGACAGCAATATGTATTTTGTTCGAAACCGCCTGAAGCTACGATACAGCATAAGGTAGGAAGTATACCTACATTATACACTGAACGTCAAACTCATAATCGCGCCGCGTATTTCGCCGTTGTATCCCAAACTTAACGTTGGAAGGGACATGGATGAATGAAATATGAAAGAGGTGATTAAAATAGATAAAATGTGACAGAAATAATAATATGAAAATAAATTAAAAATTTGCCGGCTAATCTAATTACCTATATCAGCATTTTTTGAAGCGTAAAAAATAACATTAATTTTGATGGACATACCAGCCTAGAATATAAAACTTTAACTTTACATGTTTTCGAAAGGAAAATAAGGAAACATTTTGAACGTACCTATTTTAGTTAAATTTTGTTGTAATGGGTTTGTTATTAGATCATATTGTTGTTTATAACGTTCTGAATTTGCCTTTTAAATTTATCGATAACGTTAGGTAAATAAAAAATACACCTATGCAAATAACAGTTATTTCCTCCTTACATGGTAGAACATTTAGAATAAGCGCCTTTCGTGACCTGTTAATATTTATACTCATTACTTGTAAAGAGGATAGTACCTAGCCTCTATGGTTACTGTCTGTGGTACACCCTAGCAACGACACATGTCAATACTTTGTTGACTCGTGACATTACTTTTTCTGTGTCTCAATATTATAAATATCGAATTGTATCTAAACTACAATTAAAACCAACATTGTCCAGTTTATAATTTGTTTATTGTATACCCAGACACCACAATAGTTAAAATGGTATAGCAGAATGTAAATAAGATCTAAAGATCGCTAGAGTTTGAACAAAATACTTTCGTGGCAAACCAAAAAAAAAAACGTACCGAACCAGTACCAACGCAAAATGCCCAAGTACAGCATCGATCCACTCAACTCTGATAACTATGACACCTGGGTAATACAGGCAGAAGCCCTGCTGACAAAAAACAAACTGTGGCAGTATATTGAGACCCCTCTTGCAAATGAGGCGACTGCAGTGGAGAAACAAGGGGACAGAGAAGCGAGATGCGAACTCATCTTAATAATCGCCCCTTCCCAACTAAAAGACATCAAAAACTGCACGACCGCAAACGCACTATGGGAAAAACTAAAAACCATATATGCAAGCAAAGGCCCTGCTAAAACGGCAGCACTCTTGAAAAGGCTTATACTGTCAAAACTTGACGAAGGCAGCGACATCCGCGAACATCTCCGCAATTTTATGGATATTGTCGACAAACTCAACGAAATGGACGTAGACATAAATGAGGACCTGTTGACGATAATCATGTTGTACAGCCTGTCGTCGGAATACGAAAACTTTCGTGTGGCCATTGAAACAAGAGACACCCTGCCAAAACTGGACGAGCTCAAACAAAAAATTATCGACGAATACGAATCTCGCCACAACAACACGAACATCGGGACCTCGAGTCAACGTTCAGAGACAGAAGAGGCACTTCTCGCCGTCTGCAAAATATGTAAGAAGACGGGACACAAAATCTTTCAGAAAAGGAACCACAAAATATGCTCCAATTGCTGGAAGACTAACAACAAGAAAAAACCAAGCCCTAAAGCTTGTGACAGTGCCTTCTTATGTCTTTACGCTGAAGAACCAAACACTGAACAATCCCCCTACGCCGAGGAATGTCTACTCAGTGAGGAATGCTTCCTATCTTCAGATAACAACGACGTTGATGACAGATGGGTACTCGACAGTGGATGTACGTCCCACATGACTTTCCACTCGGAATATTTTCAAAACATGAAGAAAACGTCAAGGAAACTACAGTTTGCATCGAAAAACTTTTCTTCTGATATCGAAGGAGAAGGAAGAGTCACACTTTCAAGTGAAAACAGAAAGATTCACCTCGAAAACGCGCTGTACGTTCCTGACCTATGCAAAAATCTCCTCTCCTTATCTAGAATGACTAAAAATGGAGCTAGAGCAACGTTCTATGACAACGTTGGGTTGGTTTACAACAAAAATGGAATACTGCTTATGATTGCGGAAAAATCTGAGAAAAATGGACTCTACTATATCAAATCGCTAAAAGCTGAAGAATGCAATGCAGCGATAGATGATATTATAACTCCTTCAACGCAACCACAAACCATAAAGCAAAACTCCATACAAAACTGGCACAGGAGACTTGGTCATATGAATGAAAAAGACCTACACCTTGCCCTCAACAACGAGAGAATGATTGGACTCGATTTCAACAAAAACGAGACTTTGCCAGAATGTGACGTATGCATTCAATCGAAAATTACTCGAGTTCCAAGCCCTCCAAAAAGAACAACTCCAAGGACAACTGAACGCCTGGAGATTGTACACAGCGACGTATGTGGTCCGATCACTCCATCAAATGGAAAAAACAAATACTTCGTCACTTTTATTGATGATTACACCAGATACTCTCGCGTGTACCCTATGAAAAAGAAGTCTAAAGTGCTTGAACACTTTAAGAACTACAAACAAGAAATGGAAAAATTTACGGGAAACCAAATAAAACACCTGCAAACGGATAATGGCACAGAAAATGTCAACGACAAATTTGATGCCTATTTAAAGAACAATGGGATCAGGCGACGCCTATCTGCACCCTATACGCCACATCAAAACGGCATTGCTGAACGCAAAAATAGGACGCTTGTTGAGAAAGCCAGAGCTATGCTTATTGACGCCAAAGCACCAATGCACCTATGGGCAGAAGCAATAAACACTGCTAACTACTTGTCAAACAGATGCATCAACAGTGCCATTGACTTTATAACGCCATTTGAAAAATGGGTTAAAAGGAAGCCCTGTGTTCATCATCTGCATCCCTTCGGCTCGAAAGCCTTCGTACTGCAGAAAGGATCCAATAAAGGCCCGAAATTTGCACCGAAAGCAATTCCTGGCGTATTTGTTGGCTACTCAGACACCAGCAAAGCATACAGGGTCTAAGTTCCATCCAAACGCAAGGTATACGTTTCCAAAGATGTAAGAGTAACAAAAAGCAACTTTTACTCAAGCCATGAAAACGAAATAGATTTTACATACAACGATACTCGGAACAACAACCATGTTTCAACCGGTTCAAATAAAAATACAGTTCAAATAGACATTGACGATTCGGATGACGATATCCAACATGAACCAAACATCGTCAACGCCCCAGACTCTACTCAAAGGGTCGAAAACTATCCAATAGAACATGACGACACTCATGAATCTGATACTGAATCCGAAGCTGAGAATGTACCTGAACCCGACAATCATGAAACTGAACCTCAAACGGAACATGAAACCGAAAATGACAGCATTGCAAGTGACAGTGAGTCCCGTCCGTTCTCCGCCCCTGGTACACCGAACCGGTATAACCTAAGAGAAAGGACAACAATCAAACGACCTGAAAGGTACGACGATCAGGTATTGGCTGCTGTCGCCGAAATTAACAACATACCTAAGGACCCGATGACCTACAAAGAGGCATTGGACTCGCCCTACAAAGAAAAATGGCAAGAAGCCATGCTAAGCGAAATAAAGTCTCTGAGACAAAACGAAACCTGGGACTTAGTGGATTTACCCAAAGGAAGAAAAGCACTGCCATGCAAATGGGTATACAAAGTCAAAACGCTTCCGGATGGCTCGATTGACAAATTCAAAGCAAGAGTAGTTGTCAAAGGGTATTCCCAACAACAAGGCGTCGACTATGACAAGACGTTCAGTCCCGTGGCCCGACTTAGCACCATACGAGCAATTATTGCTATTGCCGCCAAAGAAAACTTGAGTCTACGTCAGTTCGATGTAGCAACAGCTTTCCTCAATGGTACAGTAGAAGAAGAAATTTACGTCAAGCAGCCTGAAGGCTATCAAGACGGAACAAAGAGAGTCTGTAAACTGAAGCGCAGCCTCTATGGATTGAAGCAAGCTCCACGATGCTGGAATACATGCATTGCTGAGTTCCTAGTCAACGATGGCTTTGAACAGAGTGAAGCCGATCCATGCCTATACTACAGAACTAGAGGAAGATCCAAGGTCTTGATTGGCCTCTACGTCGATGACGGACTCGTCGCAGCAAACACGACCGGCGCTGCAGATGAATTTATAAAAGAACTGAAAGGAAGGTTTAAGATCACGACCAAACCTGCCAGCTACTTCCTTGGTATGGAAATTAAAGCTGAAAAAGGCAAAATAACGCTGCACCAGCAAGCCTATACAAAGAAGTTACTCGAAAAGTTTGGCATGCAAAACAGCAAACCCACGCCAACGCCCATTATCAAGGAAAACACCAGCAATGATGATGAGGAACAAAACCGTGAAAGCAAAACAACTTTCAATTACAGACAGGCCGTTGGAGCCCTTACTTATCTATCAGTAGGCACAAGGCCTGACATATCATATGCTGTGAACAAAGCCTCTAGAAATTTGGAATCTCCAACAAGACAAGACTTTGCTTCAGTAAAACGGATTTTCCGTTATTTAAAAGGAACGGTGGAGAAAGGCCTAGTCTATTGCCAGACCTCGCCCCAACATATGATATGCTATTCTGATTCTGATTTCGCCGGAGACATACCGACCGGCAGATCCACATCGGGAATGGTCTGCCTGCTCTGTTAAGCTGCAATCAGCTGGAGGAGTGCACGACAAACAATCGTGTCCATATCTTCAACTGAAGCTGAGATTATTGCGGCTAGCGAAGCCACTCAGGAGATAATGTGGCTAAATAGTCTACTGAACAGACTTATAAAATTAGAAAAACCAGTACTTCACTTGGACAACGAATCTGCGGTGAAGCTCTCACAAAATCCAAAATACGAGTACCACAAGCGTACCAACCATATTAAGATAAAGCACCTATTTGTGCGTGAACGTGTAGCCGACGGTGAACTGGAAGTTAAACAAGTGCCTTCAGAAAACCAATTAGCCGACATGTTCACGAAACCTCTCTACGGTCCAAGACTTCAAGACTTGAGTCAGAAAATTGGGCTAAGAAGAGTTTGATCAAGCTGCAAACTCTAAAAAGTTCGGAGGGTAGTAAGAGAGGTACTAAAAGGTTCGGATAGTACCTAGCCTCTATGGTTACTGTCTGTGGTACACCCTAGCAACGACACATGTCAATACTTTGTTGACTCGTGACATTACTTTTTCTGTGTCTCAATATTATAAATATCGAATTGTATCTAAACTACAATTAAAACCAACATTGTCCAGTTTATAATTTGTTTATTGTATACCCAGACACCACAATAGTTAAAATTACTTGTAATGCTTGCATGACGTATAATTATGCAATTGAACCAAAACTAATTACGCAACGTATTTTCCTGATCGGTAATAAATTGACTTACCTACATAGTAAAGAGGATAATTGAATAATCACTTCTTTATTCCCATGACGTAAGTGTAATCAATTAATATGTCTGTTTGCCGTGATCGTGAGGTTTGTTTTTGGTTTATTTTATCTTTTTAGACGAGAAACACACGAGACGAGTCGTATCCACTAGCGTTGCGTATCGCATAACGCTGCATCGACTGCTGCGTCTGTCAAACCATTTGACATAAATGGATTTTGTATTATTCTAACGCACACGATAGCGCTGCGGAAAGATGAATTGTCCAGGGCCACGGAAAAAAATGGAGGCATTTTTTAAAAACTATTTGAGCAAAGAATTTTTTTTATTCCTGAGCATCTGAAAAACGCCATCTTCTTATGTATATGGCCCTGTGGCCTGGCCAGATTCTCATTCATTTCAGGGAAACCTTTTGTCCATCTAATAATATCTTTATTCATACGTCATCTACGGACAAAAAAGGATTGATGCTATTTCACGTAGGCCACAAAATGCCGTATCATAACATAACCTACTTCGATGTAACAAGAAGGTGGTACATAAGCGGCAATAGTTTCTGAGTTATCGCGCGCCGCGGTGTGACACTAGTTTGAGTTAGTCGGCTAAACACTCCAGACTTTATAGTTGAGACGTTGTATAAATACGACATTATCAAAGTCTCGTATAATTTTAATGAAGGATTAAGCCTCGTGGGCTGTAAATAGTGAACATTTTAAGTAAATTTAATTTATTATTGGCAGCCAGGCCACAAATTAAGGAAAAGGCGCACGGGCGCCTATACAGATGGCTCACTCAGTAATAACGATGATTTTGACGCTTACTGGCTTTAAATGGAAATAACTAGACTTTTAGGGCAAATTAAAATAACGAAAAATGTGGTCGCCACGAACGTCACATTTCTTGGAATTAAATTAGCTGACACAAAATCTGATACAAGAACGTCATTCACGTTCTTGTATCAGATTTTGCTGTTTTGATATTTTTATACCTTGAGATTTTTGACAGGAGCAACCCTGGCTAAAAAACGAACTATCGAGTGACATTTCTGTATTGTGGCCAGCCTGCCTTGACTTATTGCAGAGTTTTCACAATAAATATGATGATGTGATGCTTAAGTATTTTTCGGCCTAATTACACTAATATTCTCAAAAATCCTATGCACTAGGTGCTCTATATTGCAAACATACAACTAGATACATTAGATACTCACATTATGTCTCGCTATCGATGAATTTTACCAAAATATTTAAATGTCGCAGAATTTTATGGTTTTTTATAATTTTAGTTGACCTAGACTGAGGCAAGAAACACACGAAACGTCTGTTAGTACGTTACTTTTACGCTGCGTAACGCGTGCGATCGAACAATACGAACTTCGACCTTATTTTCTTACAAATATCTATGGTTTATATCAAACAGATTCGCAGACGCATCCGTCGACGCAACGTTTTGCGATGAGTAGCGCTCACCTAAAATAGTTAATTGTACTATCCCTTAGCTACCCTATTGTCTCAGATATGTTCAACTATAGGTACGGCCGTGCAATACACAACGCAAACCAGCAAAATATTCAGAAGCACTCAATATTCGCTGCTTGGGAATGCATTACACTCCACCGTTATGCACTTGGGACTTGATAATGTTGTATCGTACGTCCGAACATGACGTCTGGAGGTTACATTACATTTACATACTCTTTATTGTACACAGAAATTTTACAGAAAACACATACAGGAAAAAACATGTATAAAGGCGAGCTTAACTTAAAAAAACATTGAATTGTCTTCCAGCTTACCAGCTGATTTGACCTAAATTTGCGGGTAAGAGTGAACGCAATTTCAATAAACATACATATACGATTCCAGCACAAATTAGGAAAACGGCGCGCCGGGCGTCTATACCTACAGATGACTCACTCAGTACTAGCGACGAATTTGACACTTACTGACTTCAACTGGAAATAACCGGAATCTCAGGGGAAGTCAAGGTAACTAAGAAGTTGGTTGCCACGAATGTCATATTTCTTGGATTAAAATTAGCTCAGAACCAAATGTATCAGTTTTTGTATCAAATTACTGTTTTGATATTCTTATACTTTGAAATTTTTGACAGTAGCAACCCTGGCTATGTAACAAAATGACAATCGCAAAAATCCTGAATAGGGTCGAGTGAACCTTCTGTATAGTTCCTGGTTTCCGAGGATTTTGAAAAGAACGTCAAATATTATTACGAGTTGCATTTCATTTTTTTGCCATCTCAAACATTTCAATTCACCCATTTATTGGATCAACCTGCTTTGTTCAAATATTTATTTGTACCTTCCTAGTATCTTCCATTGAAAATCTTGTTATGCAATAGAATTTGGTTTATTTGATATGACTTTGATTAACGTACCTATTGGGATAATGTTTACCAACAGCTAAAACTACTTAATTAGATATCCAGCAGTGGACTTTTGTGGTTGTTGTGTTAATACTACTACTGCTACTCTCCTTGAAATAGGTTACACTGCAAGTAAATTGATAGTAATGATCTTAAATGTTTTTGCAATGTCGTTTATCGGTAACGAGTCCCCAAACTATTCTGCTATGAACAGCGTACGAAGAAAATGAGGTTAATGTACTTAATACAATAGGTATGAGCGCACATGTGTACTCAAAGTACCAGGGAACTATGTCCTTCAGGAGCGAACATTCGTCTGCATTATGGAGCCTTTACAAGCCAAGTTCCGCACTTAACTCCGTCCACTCGGCTCTGGCGCAACAAGTGCCTTTAATAATTGAATACGCTTGAAGAGTTGAGAGGAGCTGTTATTCTTTCAGAGGCATAACTTTATGAAGGTATTAAATAATGAGCGGAGCTTCGTGCATTTTTGACAGCTAATATTCTTGGAGACAATTTCCAACCGTAAGTTGGAACTTGACGACACCCACTTGACGAAGCGTGATGCTGAAAGTATACACTTTGGTTCCCCTTTGACGAAGCTTCTGCTGATAAATTATGCATCTACATAATATTTTGACATTCGTGAAGAAATGGACCCTTTAAAAATTTGTTGGAATAGATAATTAAACTAAATAGATTTTTAAACTAATTATGTTTCAAGTGTATCACCAAAAAAATAGAATTCATGTTCGCATTCAAAAATGGTTAACAACAAACTTTACAAATTGCCACCAACACTGTTAGTCCTAAAATAAAGAAGAATGTAGCCGATAATTATGTAGAAATGTGAATATTAATTTCGTTTTCTGAACTACAGAAATAGGGATATTAGAACTAGGTATTAAATGGCATTATTTAGGTACTATCTACAAACCATCAACAGCACATCACAGTATCTCAGTTTTTAATGAAGCTGTATGAAAAATCTGTTTAAATTTATAGTAATCCTGCTCTGCAGCTGACATTACGTACCTACTTACCAAAATAACCTAAGATTTTTAAAAGTACTTATATTATGGCTCAATCAATATGTGAAAAATAACTTGACCATCATTTAATTTTATAATAATTACCTACATATTACTTTATTGACATTATTCAACGAAACTTACAAATAATAATAATGACTTAATGACTAGTAGGAACTTTTAATCTTATTTCAACTATCTTAACTAAGCATTAGTAGAACGATTCTTTCATGGTTAATAATTATTAAAGTTTCTGTTATGCATATCACTCCTAAGCTACAAAGTTTTAAAATTCATAATACTAGATAACAAATTATGATATTTAACAACCTGCGACAGTCATTCTTGTTTGTTTCTTTCTAACTCACTGTTATTTATGTAAGTCCACTTACTTCCTTTTGTGGAATCAAACACAAATAACTTTCCATTTTCAAATTCATGCACGCCATTTATCCTAACAATTTTATCATTCAGGTCAATATTTGGTGTGTTTTTTTTCGTTTCAAGTTGTTTATCTAAAGTGTCAATTTCATTTGATATTCTATTCAGAATGTCATTAATTGATGTAACTTCTGGTTCAACATGTTTATCTGAAGTGTCAATTTCATTCTCATTTTCAGATGGTTTAAGGTCGGTGAACGTGTCTCTAGGTTCACTCTTAACTTCCCAAACGACTTCTTCGATCCAATCTAGGAAGCTGGAGACCCTTGTGTAGACGCTAGGGAACCTTAGACTCCCACACATGGTGCTGGTGGAGGTGATGCCAATCACGTTGTATATTTTTCTTTTGGTGTTTACGTGGAGATTGAACTGGAGTGGGCCACCAGAGTCACCCTAAAAGAAAGCAACCAATATATTACAAATACAGACCATAAAATTGACTTTTTTAGTATTTTGTGTAGCTAATGAACAGGAATTGATAAATTAAATATGAAATATTAAATTGAATATACCGAAATATTATTTGCTATATCTTCGCTAAATAATAATAATATCTTCATATAATAAATATCACTGGTGAGTAACAAGATCTTGTATAGTTCGTTAGCATATAATACATCCTTACCGAACAAATATCAGCTTTTTTTCCATTGGTCTTCACAGCACACATCTGGCTGTCAAGAAACTTGGGCCAATACTTTTTATCAAGTTTTCTCTTCCACTTCTTTCTGCACGTCTTTTGCGGTAAGACATCTACTTGGGCCATTTGCAGATGTTCAGATATTTTTTCTTCTGTTGATAAGAAAATAAACAAGTTTTAATTTATATATTTTTTAACATTCTTGTGCTACGTCAAATATAATGATATTTATGCCAACACTTCCAAGAAACAAATTAATTTGTTCAAATAAGAATCTAGGTGTAATATTTATTATGCCTTAAACTTACCATTTCCATTATCATTTTCAGTAAGACCCCATCCAGAAATAAAAGCTTCGTCGATATTTTGATTCAAAATACATGCTGGTTGAATATTATCATTAAATGGAACTCTGTTTTTCAGTTTAAGAATAGCAATATCGAAGGTCTTGAAATTTGGTCTATAGGACGGGTGTGAAATGAATTTTTCAATTCTGATATCCACAGGACGTTGACTTGGGTCAACCTGTAAGAAAATAAAACACTTGTAAATTTTCTCAATTACTTGTTTGCCTTTTTTGTTGGCGGCGTTGAAGTCAGATCAGACAGAACTCAAAACTGCACACGATCCTTTCAAAGAAGTATTTTAGACTGTAGACATGACAACTTGCGCGGTAAAACATGAATAAAAACCAATTTCAAAGTCAATTTCAAACAGGTTTAATCCACAAACATACCTATTATCAGACCGAATTCAATTCCAGTTCTTTACTATTATTATATTTTCAAGTTTCTTACCTTATCGTTAATTATATTGACGACACCAAATCTTACTATTGCAGGGGATTTGTTTTCGAACTGGCGACAGTGCGCCGCAGTCAAAGCAAATCTGTTGCTGATCAGGAAGCTTCCGCACCTAAATGCGTATTTGCCTCGTTCCTCAGTTTTCCAACCGACAGCACCCTGCAAAATTGTTATAGTTGTAATCATTTCTTTATCTTATTCTATATCTCTTATTCTATCTACTTGAAATCCATTTTGTTATATCCTGAGCTCTACTTTTATTATTGTATCTTATCAGTTTATCATACAGGATTTATCATACAGGAAAAAATTAACGAAGCCGACAAATAACAGGTTTCTTTTTAACAAAACATATGAAGCAAACCTATCATCCTATTTGCTGACGTGACTTTGTTTTAGACAGAACTTTTATTTAGTTATCACAACTCAATGTTGTCCCTTTGTTTTCATGTACAAGAATAAAATGTTTTAAATAACTCAGAAACTCATTCTAAATTTTATTAAAATTAAATTTCTTACCATGTGAGGAAATTCGCCTGGTTTGCTTGGTCTGCCACCAACAACACCAGATAATTGCACACCCATGGCGGCTTGGCCTGAAAATAAACAAAAATAAGTCTAACAGAACCTATTTTCAGATCAAATAAAATGTGATACATACTCTAAGAAAGAAAACTTTTGCCACACGCATAATTCAAACTGAAGGTCAGTCTAGTCAAAGTAACTAGGCTACCGGTACTTGGCAATATTTCCCAAATTGCACGGCGGAGTAAAATTCTACAAAAATTTGATTATCTACATATTTGCAAAGTGAAACTTACATTGATCTATTTTATTTTTCGTCTCCTCCTGTACCTTCACATCCCAAATATGTTGCAGGCATTCTGAAATATTATATTATCAATGAATATTGAACACATATTTGAAATGGATGCTTGCTTCTTTGCTGATGATGTTAAGTACTTTAGCATTCCTTTTTTATGCAGTAGAACATTATAGGCGAATCTAGACCGGATTCAGAAATTCATGACAAGATATAGGCTAATCAGCCAGTAGTTGCTCGTCTTTTAATAAATAACAGTAATAAAAACTATCTCAAAGGGGACGTTGGGTCGATAAATGACCTAGTACTTACTTATTTCACTAACCCTCCGCCCTTCGGCTTGAAAAAATGGTCTCGTAGGTTCATATATAGTACACGGTGTGTATTCGATGTTCAAAGCATTATCCATTTCTTCTAAAATTGCATTGAAAGCTTTCATGGTTCCATCCATTATAACATTGTTTGACTATAAAGAAAGATAGTATATTAGTGGCATACACAATAATGGCACTATCATGTATGGTATTAAACAGAACAACATACACTGGCTTCCAATGTAGTTATATTATATTATGAATAGGTAACTAGTAGAAATAACCCTAAGTACTTATAAAGCACCTACAACTCTGCCGTACAGAGCCTAAAACGCAGTATCTGCATTTTTTCCATTTTTTTTTAAATGTTGAACCTTGACACCCACATCACAAGTTTTATGTCAATTTTTCCGGATTTTTGATAGAATAACTGAAAGTTGAAATAATCGAAAGTCAATTTGCAGTAACTGATGACAAAACGGCAAATAAATGTAACAATACCAATTAAAATGCAGCATCTACAGTTATCAACGAACATTACTGATTAAAATGCAGTAATGTATACAGAAACTGCAATGCAGTTTGTAATTTATGTAGTTATGTTATGGTAATATACCGGCTAAAGTGCAGTAAAAATCAGATACTGCATTTTAGTTGGGAAATTTGTATTATTGATAAACTTAATTCTTGATTATAAATAGTACATACTGTATGTTACTTGGGAAATATATATTATAAATGGGCGGAACCTACCACCTAAATTGCAGTATCTTAATTCGAATCAGCACATACTGCATATTACTTGAGAAATTTATATTATTAATGGGCTTAATTTACCACCTAAATTGCAGTATCTTGCTTCTATGCAGCACATACTGCATGTTATTTGGGAAAACGATATTATTAATTTGTCTTAACTTACAACCTAAATCGCAGTATATTGATTCTAAACGGTACAATCTTGGTTTTATTGGAAGGCGCTAAAGGTATTTTACTTAGGATATGTATAGTCAAGATGGACGATGGCGAATCTGCGAGGCATCGGTCTCACGAGTGTCTTGCGAGAACTCTTGTGAGTTTCGTCCTCTACGAAATGAAGGTGAAACAACCATTACAAAACGAAACGCACCTAAAAGTCAAATTAAATAACTTTAATTAGAGCCAGGCAATTATCAAGCGTCTCATAACTTCACCAACCGCATCCGCTACACATAATCCTGATAAGTGGGTATATTCGTATTACATTTTAGCCCTTCCTCCGTAATCGTTACCATTTTTGGAAACCCGCACCCGTCATTCACCCGGTGCACCAAGCGTTATGAGGAGTGATCTTCCAGGTCTGTTTTAACTTGTTGCTCTTCTAGCTTCGCAGCAATTAGGGCCCGTTCAGCCTCCGCCTGTTTCTAGAAGACGATTTTTTGACATGTTATTTTTATAAGATAGCGGTAACTGCGAGCTATTATTTAGGTTTACAAGTTAAAACGCAGCAAAATAGGTGAGATACTGCATTTTAGATGGCAATATTAATTAAGTTTGCAAAAATTTGCAGTATCTTACACAGATACTGCATTTTATGCAGTTTATATGAGAAAAAAATCTAAAATTGAAATGTAGTAACTGCAACGAATTTAAACATTTGTTTTTTTTTCGTAAACTGTGAGCTAAATGTAACTTATTTTTCTGTCCCTTCCTTATTTTTAACTATACGTTTTTGATGGTAGTGAATGCTTTAACTGAAAACATCAGGAAATTGTAAAAATAATTAGCTAAATTAGTTTTTCGCTGTTTTCTCAAAACTGTCCGATTGCAGATACTGCGTTTTAGGGACTGCACGGCAGAACTGTTAATTTATGTGGTGATACTATAAAATACTTACAGATTCGAGAATTATGTTATTCCCTTCGGTGTATCCTATATTTAGTGCTTTTGCTGACGAAAAAATTCCTGAAACAAAAAAAATATGAATGTCAAAAAAACATTTAAAAACTGCTAGTCTAATACGATTTAGAAATCTCAAAATAATTTGCGTCACATTTACTATGACAGATGATAATATTCAAATACTCAGTCTCATAAATACAGAACTTGTGTTGTCCAATTCATACCTAAAACCATAAACGAACACACACATTTCCTCTAATATGATTTCCATAATACAGCAATAAATTTATGAATGAGTACAAATGGCAATGGCATTAATAGCGAATAAAAATGTTATTTAAGTTAGTTACCTGCTAAAATTAGTAATAGTATCACACCACACTTAATAAATTGCATTGTCACTATTTTAACCGATGCAACCGTAGTTCACGTAATTCTACAAAATTATGATAATTATATATCAAACACATGCATTCCCTATAAAGTAATTGAATTGACTAATAACAATATATTTGTTAATATCCTTTTATACATTATAATATTCGCAGGGCTAATTTAATTACACATGTGAATTTTCTAACCGCAGTGGACATATACGTAAAGTCCGTCACAATGCTAACAGGTAACAAATACCTGATATAAAATATGTAACGTCCAGACGTATAACGCGTGTTGGGTATGAACTATGAAATCCCGGTATCATGCGGGAAAACGTCAGTTTTTTACGGGTGTGTATTTATTTCCTGAATGAGAAACCTGTGTGGATGACTGACTTACTCGTATTTTTACTTTTAGGTGTATTGTTTATAAACAAAAAGCTTCTTTAAAAAGTTTCAAGAAGCTAGAGATTAATCAGTGATTAATAATCACAGGCAGGTAAAGTCATTTTTAAAACCTCACCTAAAATATACACGCATCTTATAAAAATATATTTTGTTTATATATTCTTATTTTTGATCAACTTCTGACATTCCTTCTCTTCAAGTAGGCAGGTATAAAAGCTTAAATCTTTGATAAGTAGGATATCAGAGCACCGAAATTTCAATTTTATCTACACCTTTATGTCATCATCAGAACATAATTGGGTATGTAAAATGTATAGGTTTAATATTTTTTTTTAAAACTTTATGCAATTTTACGAAACTAATTTGATTTTTTTGATTATTTGATTATCCCTTATTTTTTTATAATTGTTTAAAAGTTTTTCATTGATGACGTCATTACTGGGCAACTAACGAAACAAACAACTTTATTTACATACTCTTTGCGAACAACCACCATGCAAATTTTATTGCAAATTCCTGGATCTGTTCTGTCAATGTAGAATGCGGAAAAATAAAGTTATTTCCTTTTCTCTCAAACGGTTTTCTGTAAGGAGATTGAGATAAAATATTGTCTGTCAAATCCCTTTAATTTTCGAACGCGACTGTTTCGCCATTTTATAGTGTCAACAATTTATGGTACGTCAAGTGTCAAAGTCTTGTAAACAAAGTGCGATTTATCAGTTTTTTTCTTGAAATATTATTTTAGCAGTGCATTTTTTTTGTGATAAAAGACTAAATTAAGGAAATGACATCATGCCTGGCTGCTGTGCTGGCTGTTCCTTAATACAGTACGGCGTGTGTCTTATAAAAATCGCCCTGAAATTAGTTTGCACACGTAAGTACACAAATCTGCTATTTTACTTGAACTTTATAAGATTATATGTAATAAAAAGCCACGAGCAGCTATTTTTCGCTATAAAACAGCCCAATATATCATTAATTTCTTTATTTCTGCCGATTTCATACAAACTGATCGTCGGCTAGGGTTGGGGTAGTACATAGTCACGGTATCGATATATTTTGCCAGAATTCGTAAGAATGGAAGGAAATAATGAATCTTGAGAGTTCAATTCAGAAAGTTATAGGTAATGTGCCAAAGTTACCAAGTTATTTTTGTATATACCTGTTTTTTTTTTTTTTTTTTTTTTTTTTTTAATCTAAGATGGGCTTACTCTTGACCCCAATCTTACCCTAGAGCAGAGATGGGATCTACGGTGGAGCGAGCTTGCCCAGAAGATGCCTATTCACTCTAGACTTAAAGAGATTCAGGTTATATGCACTCGGAAATACAGACGCAGGCAGGGAATTCCATTCTTTAGCCGTGCGCATAATGAAAGATGATTTGAAGCGCTTAGTGCGTAATGTGGGTATATCAACTAAGAACGGATGGTAGCCGGCCGTGCGTCTGGATGTCCGATGGAAGAAAGGAGACGGTGGTATGAGCTCATGCAGCTCACGCGCACACTCTCCGAAGTACAATCTGTAGAAGACCGATAGGCAAGCAACCTTGCGGCGGTGAGCCAGGCTGTGAAGCTTGGTCGCCACCAGTTTTTTATCGCCTATTAATCTCTTGGCTCTGCGTTCCACCGAATCCAGTGCAGCAAGTTGGTATTTAGCCGAGCCATCCCAAAGGTGACAGCAGTACTCCATGCAAGATCGGACTTGAGCTTTATAAAGAGTTAGAAGCTGTTCAGGCGTGAAGTAACGCTTAACTTTATTCAGGACGCCCAACTTTCTAGCTGCAATTTGAGCCTTGGACTCGATGGTGGTGCCGAAGTTGAGGTCAGAGGACAACTCCATGCCAAGGAGTTGAAGAGTGTTGGTCACTGGAACAGATGTACCCCGAAAAGTAGGATAAAAGGTGAAAGGACTCCTTTTGCGGAGAAAAGACACGCCTGCGTTTTTGAAGCATTGAAGCTGACGAGATTGTCTTCGCCCCACTGGGAGACGTTACTTAACGTCAGGCTCGTACGCTCAATCATAGCCTTTCTCAATCTTAGGATTTCATCACCACTGGCTCCTGCGCCGGACAGATATTTCTCGGTGACAGTACTGTCATCTGCGTACCCAACAATGCCTGAAGATAGAAGGTCATTGATGTGCAGCAGGAAAAGCGTCGCGGAGAGTACAGACCCTGAGGAACTCCGGCGTCAATAGCCTTGAGGTCAGAGGAGCAGCCGTCTATGACCACTCGGATCGACCGTTCACTCAGGAAGTCAGCCACCCAGCTACAGAAGCCAGTGGGTATGCCGTACGCTGGAAGCTTGCTCAACAGACTCGCATGCCACACCCTATCGAAGGCCTTTGAAATGTCCAGCGACACTGCTATTGCTTCGCCGTGGTTTTCAATGGCCTCGCCCCAGCAATGCGTTAAGTACACTAGAAGATCTCCCGTGGAACGCCCTCGGCGGAAGCCATATTGACAATCACTGAGAAGATCATTGTCTTCGAGGTACGAAAGCAGTTTGCAGTTCAGAACTCTTTCCATAACCTTACAGAGTACGGAAGTGATGGCGATCGGTCGATAGTTGCTAGGGTCGGCACGGCTACCCTTCTTGGGCACAGGTTGCACATTGGCAAGCTTCCAAGATTTTGGTACAATTTTGACACGAGAGAGAGGCGGTACAAGCGTGTCAGTACAGGAGACAACTCAGGCGCACAATACCTCAACAATCTTGCTGGTATGCCATCAGGACCACTGGCCTTGTTCACGTCCAGACTGCGAAGGGCTCTACGGACCTCTTTATTGTGCACTGTGATCTCAGACATCAAAGAATCACAGTGAGGTAAGGTGGGTGGATATTTCGAGCCAGCGTCTATACGAGAGTTGCTCGCAAACAGATCGGCAAATAAATTTGCTTTCTCTGCCGCGGTGTGGGCAAGTGACCCATCAGGTTTCTGCATTGGAGGTAGTGAGGACGGCAGAAGTTGGATTCGACTGATTTCGAAAGGGACCAGAACTGCTTACTACCCGGTGGGTGTGATGCAAGCTTTGCCCCAATACGGCTAATATGGTCGAACCTAGCTTTTCGTAGCACCCGTTTGCAATACCTGGCGGCGGCATTATATGCTCTCTTCTTTGCTCGCACTCTTCTCGCTCGCACTTTTCGATCACGAGCTTTTACCCAAGCGGTAAGCGGACTGTTTACGAGCCTCAGCTCGAGCACAGTCCGCATTGAACCAAGGTTGGGCTTTATAACCAAGCGGGATATCGGAGAAAGGAATGAAATATTCCATTCCCTGCCGGATTACAGCTGTGATCGCATCAGCGACGTATGAGGGTCTTCCGAAGAGAAACACATTTGCCGCCACGGGTATGAAGCAAAGAAAGCACGCATCTCGTCCCAGTCTGCTGACTCGTATCGCCATACTCTCCTCGTGCCCCTAGGGTGTAATCCGGAGGAGAGCAGATGGACACGGATTTCACCACACAGTGGTCGGATGATCCCAGCGGAGCCGAGACCGAAACCGAATGTCTGTGCGGGTCAGTTGTCAGCAGAAGGTCCAGGCAATTGGGTGTGTGGTCTGTGATATCTGGTATTCGCGTCGCTTGTTCCACCAGCTGGGTGAGATCTAGCGCCAATGCTAGTTTACGCGCCTCTCGCCCAGCATGGTCAGTTTTCTGGTATGGGAACAGCCACTCTTTATGGTGAGCATTGAAGTCCCCCAGAAAAACAAGCTCTGCTGTTGGATATCGCTGAATTGCTGTATCTGCCGTCTCAGAGAGGTACTCCATGAGTCTAGTCGTCTCCTGATCTCCGCTGTGCGAACGATAAACACTGGCGTAGAGAGTTTTCTACTCCAGTGTCAACCAAAAGCCACAGCACGGGAAACCCTGAATTCTCAAAGCCACGGAGACGCTTACAGCAAACGTCATCGCGAACATACACACAGACCCCTGCACGCTTCTTAAACTTGTGCTCAAGAGTGTAACCAGGGTAGTTGAGGTATGCCACGTCCAACGGTGTTGCTATCTGCGTCTCCGTTAAGAAGAATAAGTGCGGCTTCTCGGTCTCCAGGTGGTGATGGACCGGGTCTAGGTTTGTGTGTAGACCTCGGATGTTCGTGAGGTGCACTTTGAGTGGGAGGAAGTGTTGCCGTTGGTCAAACTTTTTCTTTTTTAGCTTTTTCATGTTTTTAAAAGAGTTTTTGTGGGGGAAAGAAAAGATAGTCGAGGCGCTGCTTAGAAACCCTACTCGTACCTTTCGGTTCAACTGATCAGAGAGGGAACTCGCTTGGAGACTGCGGGGACGCCCGAGCCCCCCCGATAACACTCCACCGGGTCCTCCCATCCAGCCGCCAACTGGCACGGTGGAGTATACCGGGATTTTTCACAGTTGGCGGGGCAGCCTTTGCGCGTGGCTAGCGCGCAAGTCGGGCCCCCTACTGACTGCGGTCGGCCAACGGCTGAGACCGTGCCTCGGATCCCGCTAGCCTCCAAAACGAGTTACCGGATACAGCATCACCTTAAGACAAAGACCGGTTCCGGCAGCGCAACTGACTACATTGCTACCCCCCAATGGCACTGGCAGTCCCGCACACCGACGGAACACAGCAAGGCTGTTTGGCGCCGGACTCCGGCGGGATGGTGGTCGCGAGCCAGGCGGCCCCTTTCATGGCCTACCACCGCTTTTGGGATCTTCAGCCGCCAACACATATTGTGAGGACGTTGCCCGGGGTGGACCGCTAGGAGGTAGACCCCACCCACCCCAAATATTATTTAAATGTTAAATGTGTTTAATAAATCAAATATTTTTTTTACAGATAACCAAAAAATGAAGTTAAAAGAAGGAAATGACTTGATATTATTGGCACCGAAAATATAAATCCACGTCATGGACAAATATTGACATTGCTCCCTGTATTTTGGTGTCGAGTGTTATTATAACAGAACTCTGGATAAGTTATGCTAACGTGAAGAAGCCTTGCCTTGCCAACCCCTTTTTGGTAAAACCTAAGGAAAATGATAGATCTGTTTTGACTGAACAGCAACAGGAACAAAGTGGAAGGAAAAGGAAAATTTCTGGAATAGCACAAGAAATTTTGTTATGAATAGTTATGATAAATTATTATTTTTGGCTTTTGTTTGATTATTATTATTATAAATTTTTACCCCTACAACTTGTTTTTCTTTTTAACAATTCATTTACTACACACAAAAAGCAGTTAAGTATTATGAAAATTCACAACAACATAAGCATAATACAGTAGTAAGGTACCTACACAAAAAATATCAACAGCGTAGGCATAATGCCCGTCAAAACCATCATCATCTTCCTACCCTTATCCCAACTAGGCAGTAGACAGTTACCGACTATCGATATCGATTTTTGGGTCCAAAATGATTACAACCCTACAAAAATCCGCCATTGTTTAGGTATTCACGCACATTCAGAGGGTACAGCCAGTCCATAGGTTTGTAATGTCTTTGGCAAATTCAGTGTTATCGATAGTAGTAGGTACTATCGATAGTTTTGCAACACTAGGTACATCAAACGTCCAACTGACATGACAGAAGCAAGCAAGGGTGAAGCAAAGAGTAGGTAACTTTTATTGGGGAGGAAGTTCGTTATAGGCGTCTCGAAAGAGTTTCATTTAATTTTTTGCACAGTATGCATATCACAAAGGTCAAATTAAGGTTATTTAGATTTTTGCAAAAATAAAAGTGATCTTTAACTTTTTAGAACTAAAAACATGAAAATACTATAAAAGACCAAAATATCTCCAAATGGATTTCTTATTTTACGTCTTCGAGTTAAGCTTTACATGCCCAATTATTCTTTTGTTTTGTTAAAATCCATAATATTTGACAATGCATATAATATCATTGATTTGACATGAGATAAGTCTCTCTACGGTACGGTGCCATAGTATCTATCTACTCTCTAACGGCGCGCATCATAAGCCTTTGAGCAAACGGTTGTAGGTAAGAGTAAATAAATAAAACGGATCTAAAATGAAATAACACGTGCAATGCAAGATCAATTATGTTGATATACTGAATGTAGTAATAAAATATTAATAGTACCGATCAATTATTTATTGACAATAAAGTTACTAATTACATAGGTATACATCCTCATTAATAAATTGATGACCCGTACTTAGTTGAATTGACGAGATTGTTAACTATGTTGCTATATTAAATAGGTGCTCACCCTTAATGCCACCTACGTATCGTTCAGACGCAGTGTTTTTTAATTTTTTTATATATGTTACCGGCCAAACCCGATTTTAGGATAAACTAGTTTTTCCTAGGCCAAAGTAGTTTATCCTACATGCGGTTGGATAAACCGGTATAGACTAGGCTAAACCGGTCCATCCGATGGCCGATAGGAGAAACTAGTTAACCCTAGGCTGAACTAGTTGAGCCTAAAATTAATTAGTACATTTCAGGATAAACTGGTTTGGCTTAGTTAAAAATGGTTAAGGCTACAGTGACGTAGCTCTAGAGGGTAAAGGGTAACGTCGGACATCCTGAAGCTATCGGACACCCTGGAGACTCGAACACCCTAGAGGGTGGGGTGAAGCATCAGACATCCTGAAGGCTCCGACGCCCTGGAGGGACGCCCTAGAGTGATGTAGTTCTAGATAGAGCGTAAAGTGAGGCTCGATTGCCCTGGAGGGTTGGGGTAGCGTCGGACACCCTGAAGGCTCAGACACCATGTAGGCCCTGATGCGAGCACTTGCAACGTCGCTGTCGGCGATAGCTCTCACGAGCTGTCACATCACAGGTGTCTGTGGGAGTCCAGCCCACGGCAGGCAGTGTCCGAGCATTTAGGGTGTCCGACGCTACCCCGCATCCTCCAGGATGTTCGAGCCTTACAGGTGTTTGATGCCTCCAGGGTGTACGTAGTGCCTCACTATAGGGCGTCCTTCCAGGGCTTCCGAGCCTTCAGTATCCAATGCTACAACCCACCCTCTTGGGTGTTCGAGTCTCCAGGATGTATGATGTCTCCAGGATGTCCAACTTTACACTTTACCCTCTAGAGCCACGTCACTGTAGCCTTAACCATTTTTAACTACGCCAAACCAGTTTATCCTGAAGTGTACTTATTAATTTTAGGCTCAACTAGTTCAGCCTAGTATTAACTAGTTTCTCCTATCGGCCATCGGACGGACCGGTTTAGCCTAGTCTATACCGGTTTATCCAACCGCATGTAGGATAAACTACTTTGGCCTAGGAAAAACTGGTTTATCCTAAAATTGGGTTTGGCCGGTAACATATACAACATTTTTTTATAATATAAGTTAATCTGTGGGATTCCGCGCTTAAAGGGTCTAAGTTTCGCCATTCAGTTTCCGAGATATTTAATTATTTGTAAAATGAATTTCAAGTGGACGTCTGTTACAAAAAAGTGTTAGAAAAATTATGTTCTAGGTAGCCATTATTACAATAGATAGAGGAGAGCTATACAAGATTCCGAATTTAGCCATTTGTCTATTACGGCTTACTGGACCTCCGATAGGTATATTTTGAATCTTTATGAAGTTGGGTATTTTGGAGTTACAGCTTTGGAAGTCTGTCAAACTGAAAGTTTCTGAAAATGTATGGTTTTTTATAGTCAGTATGATAGAGTAACTCTTGTGTAGATTCTGAAACTCATCTTAACTTCATACCCCTCTGATGGACTTATTGGCGTGGAAGGCCACATTTGACTCAAAATATATTTTAATACGCGAATAAAATCTATGCTCTACCTACACAATAAGTATACTACCTACGTTTATCAAAATATTTTATTATCTACAAACTGAATCTACATAAAAACCTCAGTATATTTTTTCGGTGTTTTCCGTACACGGTTTTTAGAGGAATGTACGAATTTTATAGTGGTCACTGTCTCGAACCGCAATTTGTCCGGTGTAATGAGTAGGGGATCCACATGAAGGGAAATTCCGTACTACTTCAAAGAGGTTGTCGAACGAATTCTTTTACAATGATTATTTTAATCAAAATAATATGAAACCAAAACGTCTATCTATTAACAATAATAAAAAACATCTACTTTTATATGAAAATTAAGGTAACAATTCTAATTTCAGACATTTTGAAAAACGTTGATAAACTTAAGCCTACAGTCACACACCACACAGTCACAGTATAAAGTATTTTTAACCAACAAACAACTTTTGTATTTTACTGCCAAGAACACAAATGCGTTTTAGCGACTACGTTATTCTGTGCCTTAAGGCCACATATTATGGAGAAGAACTGGACCCTCAGTATAACGTTTTAATAAGAAAGCTTTGACTGGTTGTATACTATACCTACCCTGCACAAAAAGACATACATCTCTGGCTATGTATCAAGGTGCCATCACATTATACTCAATGTATTCAGCAGTGAATGCCAAATCAAACATTCTGGGCAGGGCAGTTTAATACCAACTTAAGACTGGTTTCTCACTGCAACTTGTTATCGAACTGGTAGTGTCCGGCTTGTCCGTAGAAATGACTGACGTTTTTTTTACTAAATTCTTATTAAATAAAAAAAGAAATTAATGAATATGCGGTGGTGTATTATTACAATCTTATCTCTAGTCACGATAGGTAAAAATAAAGTCAATAAAAAGTGTTATTTATTATGTTGCATTTATTATACCTGGTCTTATATTTCAGTGCTAGAAGTATACTGTTTGGATAACGACAAAGCAAAACAAGTAAGAAACATCGTGTTATTTATAAACATTAACAAAATAGTTTCCTCGTGCGGGTCATTTGTTATTTTATTAAAAAACTTATTACAATATTTGCCGTGTGGTGCCGACTTAGAATGGTATCGTAAAAGGCGACTAAAGGATAGATCCAGGGAATGGGTAGCAGCGTTCCCTGTGAATATCTTCTTCACTGCGCCCACCAATCCGCATGCCAAGCGTGGTGAATATGGCAATACTCTCCTACTGGGGAAGGAAGGCCTTTGTCCAGCAGAAGAATGTTGTGGCTTTAGTAGCAGTAGTAACTTATTGTTATTACGTTCTGAGACACATTTTTTTTATTTGTGTGTACTAAAAAGGAAAACTTATAAAAATAATAGAAGTAGGTACATATACATTGTATTTTAAAATAATATAACCTCGGCTTCGTTTCTCCCGAGTGATATCCATATGCAATGCAAAACATATACTTAATTTGTTCGATGTTTTTAGGAATATGACAACGATCGCTGGATATGGGGATTCGTAGACATAACACAAAATGTAAGTTCAATCGTGTGGGCCACCGAGTCTACGACCGACCCGATGAACCCTGGTTACATTGCTATTATAGGATAGGAGTTATATTTACGGAATACTTATTTATAAGTAGGCATTGCGACTGATTAAACGTCCAAAATGTCATAATATATGTCAATAATGTTAAAAGTTTTGCCATGCATTGGATCCAAAATCTTTGACGTCTCTGCAAAATACAACACATTGTTTTGAACTTTTGACTAATACCTAAAAAGTGCAAATACCAAGGTACATATAATTAAATTATAAATAGGTTAATGAGCGTTACTTTGACCTACTCATTTAAAGGATCATTCAAGGATCACATTTTATTTGATTTGCAATTAATTAGCCTGCTAACATTTTTTTTTATAGAAAACGGACAAGCCCGCATCTCCTACAGTTACAGAGAGGTTAATAATAGAGAACCCGTGTCAAAAAACACCGCCACCGATGCCTAACTACAAGGCCCCGGGAAAAAGGATTGCAGAACAAAGTAGGTTTTAGCAAGGTTTTTGCCGACTTGAAAAAAGAGGTGAACTGATGAATCAATATCTGTGTAATATTTTTTGCTATTTTCCTATTGTTGACCGGTAGAGAATGACATTTATTGCTTATTGTATTAAAGGCGGGCCTTACGCCTAAGTGGCACTACCTTCATTACGATAAGCAATAAATTATAGTTGGTATTAGGCTCTGATGTGTGAGACGTCTGATTTGGGAAGCCAAATGTATGGTTGACACTGATTTGACAACCTGCCATCACACACAAACATACACAGCAGGTAATACCTAGTCCTATTCTGCCCCTTGCTTATCTTTTAAACCTGTAGTCAGGCATCAGTTAAAGTACATTCTATTTTCGATTTTTTAAGATACTGTACTTCTTCAATAAAATGTCTACCTTCTTCCTTGAATAAAATCATTCATTTTACTTTTGTTTTTCAGAATGTGAAGAGTATATCTGGGAAGTTAACAATAGGATTGAAACTAAGAAGATTGGCAAAGCATGTAAGTAGTACTTACTCTATTATAGTCAGGGATAGGCAGGATATAAGAGCCCTATGGTCATAGTTGTACCAATTTTCCAATTTATTCAGAAAACATCATTACGAGAAAAATATCAATCTCGGAAAGTCACTAAAGGAAGGCTCTTACCCCCAGGCGCGGATACAAGGGGGAGGCCATAGGTGCAATAGCCCCCTAAACCCTTGGCTCTCATATAATTAAATCGAGAATTTTTTATTTTTTACAAAATGTGTTGCAAAAATATATGATTTTCTCAAAATGGCCCCCCTGAGCCAAATCTTGTATCCGCGCCTGCTTACCCCAAAAAGGGTAGACTCGTGTTGTACCTACGCGTGTTTAAAAATCTGGGGGCACGGCAGTGCCCCCACCAAGTCGAGCTGAAAGCGGCACGGCCGTACCATCCTTTTCTCGAACCAGTTCAGGCCATTTTTGACCCCCCTATAACTCCCTTGTCGATAAGTTTAGAACCCTCATTTCAAAATATCTTATCAAGCACTGCATAGACACGATATATTTCAAATTTCATTTAATTTGGACCAGTAGTTTAGAAGTTATAGTTAGTCAAAGTTTCTTAATTTTCTGCCTGACTGACTGACTGACTGACTGACTGACTGACCGATCATCAAAATTCTAAGGTACTTCTAGCAGACTGAGGAGCTTGAAACTTAGAATACACCTTGTATTTAGTGTATGAATAAAGGGAAAACTATAACATTGTGCATATTCGATTGCAACCGCATAACTTACTTTGTATTTCAATACAAATGTATAGGATTACAAAGTTAACTTTGCGGATGGGCTTTAAGGAAATCTGTAGCTGAGGCTCAATAAGTAGTTCCAGAACAGAGAAAGATGAAGACTATCTACAAAAAGAAATGAGATCCCACATTTAAAACATAAGTCTCGCCTCTCAGTTCATCTACTGTAAAAAGTTGTGAGATCCATGTGATGCCAAGTCGGTTATTGATTTATTCAAGGACTACTTCAGGGAACTTTCATCTTAAGCTATTGCATAATTAGGTAACAGACATCATCTTACAGTAACTATATCGATATTTAAAAACTTTTATATTTATAATAACTAGAATGACTTGGCAATCGCACACTATTTGCTTGTGAGATACGATGGTCTAGTGCGATGGCCGGGTCATTCTAGTTATTGTAAATATAAAAGTTTTTAAATATCGATATAGTTACTGTAAGATGATGTCTGTTACCTAATTATGCAATAGCTTAAGATGAAAGTTCCCTGAAGTAGTCCTTGAATAAATCAATAACCGACTTGGCATCACATGGATCTCACAACTTTTTACAGTAGATGAACTGAGAGGCGAGACTTGGTTCATTTTACAAGTAAATGTTTTTGGTGGGATATCTTTTTACAAGATAAACACTACACACGCGTACAACGCGACTCAATTTTTTTTGTGGTAAAGCCCTAGGTTAGAGGTTACTTCGTCATCCTTTCAGCATTGGAGTAGCGAAACGACAACATCTAAAAGAATTTCAGATTACTTTATTTTTATTATTCCTTTAAAGGTGCTAAATATATGAGAGAGCAGGGTTTATTTGGAGCAGCAGCGGTCGGTGGACGCAACGCTTTACCGTCGGAATTCCCTCACATGGTACGTTGGCCTTTTCTCTTAGATTTTCCTTATTGGTAGTAACTGGTTTTACATTATCTGGTTTAACAGCGTATTGAGGTAAATCCCCAAGTAATTACAAATTGAGGTCAATGCCGCCGTGATTTTTACTTGGGTACTTTCTATGTTACATCAAATCCTAAGTTTAATTAGGCACCTAAATAATGTATAAAACATAACAAAGTAAATTGCCTATGAAATATAAATAAAATATCATACTCAAAATACAAATATTATATTCGGTAAAAACCAGCAAAAACAATATGAGACAGTTAAAACTACCTACCTACACAACTTCACCGTTACACTAAGTCACCACTCAAAACTATCTAACCTGACTGAGTACATCGTTATCATCCTTATTTCCAGGGTGCCATAGGTTGGCAATCACCAGAAGGGGGTGGCAAATACGTATTCAAATGTGGAGGAACCCTGATCAGTAACAAGTTTGTCCTCACAGCTGCACATTGTACCAGAGCTGATGATAGAGACACGGAGATAACAGATTCTGTGCCCAAAGTCGTCAGATTTGGAGATAAAAGCATAAAAGATGTAAGTCAATACAAGATGATCTTTGTCATCCTTCTGCCTTTGCCAAAATTATTCTTATTTCGTTTGGAGTCGGTGCAACAATTTTTGTATTATAAATCATGATGCGATATGTTTTTAATGACCGGCTGCCTGCTTAACGTCAATATTCCTTGGGAACGCCGTCGTAGATGGATTAACTGACATGTACGCCGACACACAAAAAATAAAGTAATCAGGATGACAGTAGATACCATATATCTGGGGGCACGGTAGTGCCCCCACCAAGTCGAGCTAAAAGCGGCACGGCCGTACCATCCTTTTCTCGAACCAGTTCAGGCCATTTTTGGCTCCCCCATAACTCCCTTGTCGATAAGTTTAGAACCCTCATTTCAAAATATCTTATCAAGCACTGCATAGACACGATACATTTCAAATTTCATTTAATTTGGACCAGTAGTTTAGAAGTTATAGTTAGTCAAAGTTTCTTAATTTTCTGCCTGACTGACTGACTGACCGATCATCAAAATTCTAAGGTACTTCTAGCAGACTGAGGAGCTTGAAACTTAGAATAAACCTTGTATTTAGTGTATGAATAAAGGGAAAACTATAACATTCTAAAAATTCGGTTACAACCGCATAACTAACTTTGTATTTCCATACAAATGTATAGGATTACAAAGTTAACTTTGCGGATAGTTTTTGAGGAAATCTGTAGCTGAGGCTTAAGAAGTAGTTCCAGATAAGAGAAAGAGGAAGACTATCCACAAAAAGAAATGAGATCCCACCAAAAACATTTACTTGTAAAAAGAACCAAGTCTCGCCTCTTAGTTCATCTACTGTAAAAAGTTGTGAGATCCATGTGATGCCAAGTCGGTTATTGATTTATTCAAGGACTACTTCAGGGAACTTTCATCTTAAGCTATTGCGTAATTAGGTAACAGACATCATCTTACAGTAACTATATCGATATTAAAAACTTTTATATTTACAATACCTACAATGACCCGGCCATCGCACTAGACCATCGTATCTCACAAGCAAACAGTGTGCGATTGCCAAGTCATTCTAGTTATTGTAAATATAAAAGTTTTTAAATATCGATATAGTTACTGTAAGATGATGTCTATTACCTAATTACGCAATAGCTTAAGATGAAAGTTCTCTGAAGTAGTCCTTGAATAAATCAATAACCGATTGATCACATGGATCTCACAACTTTTTACAGTAGATGAACTGAGAGGCGAGACTTGGTTCTTTTTACAAGTAAATGTTTTTGGTGGGATTCATTATACTCATTGCAAATAGGTATCACAACAATAATGTTATTCTTTAGACTTGATCTTACTAGTTTTAAAATCAAGATCATTTACACTTGTTTAAAAAATAAAATAACATTAAGTATTTGTTTATAACATTTCAGGGATTCAACGATTATCCGCCAATCACCAAAAACATTTCGAGGATCATAGTTCATCCTGACTACAAGTCGCCCAGAAAATACAACGACATAGCTCTTATTGAGCTGGAAGAAGAGCTATTATTCGACAACAACGTGCAACCAGCTTGTTTGTGGCACCAGTTTGATACCAAACCTCTTGGAAAGAAAGCTACTGCCACTGGGTGGGGAGTTACTCAAGCATGTGAGTATTATATAAGAGAATTACACAAATTTCAAAAATTCTAGACAAATTGTTTTTCAATTCGTGTCTGAAAAATAATGCTAGCGTTGCATAAGCACTAACTTCACCAACCCTATAGTGAACGAATGGTACGCCGAAAGGTTGAATCCCGCTAGTGATAATTTATTTATTTCCTGGTATACC
The DNA here is from genome assembly GCA_024500475.1 of Phthorimaea operculella. Classification (NCBI taxonomy): domain Eukaryota; kingdom Metazoa; phylum Arthropoda; class Insecta; order Lepidoptera; family Gelechiidae; genus Phthorimaea; species Phthorimaea operculella. The sequence continues at coordinate 1,926,494 of JANFCV010000019.1, read as the reverse complement.
TTGTTCCAGCAAGCCGAAACACGTCAACGATCCTGCAAGTAGTTGACATCGACATCATAGACTCCAAGACGTGCGACGAGCTTCTCCGTCCGAACTGCAACCGACTGTGGTGCGGCATCAACGAAACGCAGATCTGTGCTGGCAAACTGAGTGGTGGTGTCGATTCTTGCCAGGTAAGAATGATCAAGAGGTATTACTACAAGTCATCGGAGATTCTGAAACTTGCGATCAGCTTCTTCGTCCAAACTGCAACCGACTGTGGTGCGGCATTAACGAAACGCAGATCTGCGCTGGCAAACTGAGTGGCGGAGTCGATTCTTGCCAGGTAAGAATGATCTAGAGGCATTACTATAGGATATCGGAGATTTTAAACCTTACAATAAACTTCTCTGAGCTGCTGCCGCACTGCACCTTACAAATCGTGCAGGCAAGCTGAGTGGCGGAGTCGATTCTTGCCAGGTAGGAATACATCTGTGGTTTTGTGGGGCTATATACTAAACCCTAAAGTGGTTTTGTGGGGCTATGTACTAGATTTAAGAATTATTGTACTTTTGATAATAAATAAATTCAAATTCAAAATTCAAATCCAAAGGCATACCTATAGGAATATCGGAGATTTTAAACCATACAATGAACTTGTCCAAGCTGCAGCCGCACTGCAATCTATGAGCAAATCTGTGCTGGCAAACTGAGTGGCGGAGTCGATACTTGCCAGGTAGGAATAGATCCAAAGGCATTACTATAGAAAATCGGAGATTTTAAATCTACAATTAACTTCTCTAAGCTGCTGCCGCACTGCAACCTACAAGCAGACCTGTGCTGGCAAACTGAGTGGCGGTGTCGATGCTTGCCAGGTAATAAAGGCATTACTACATGATATCGGAGATTTTAAATCTACAATTAACTTCTCTAAGCTGCTGCCGCACTGCAACCTACAAGCAGACCTGTGCTGGCAAACTGAGTGGTGGAGTCGATTCTTGCCAGGTAAGAATGATTCAGAGTACACGATATCAAACATTCTGAAACTAGCGAAGAGCTTCAGTATCCCTTCTCCACCCGAACTGCAACTTACAAATCGTGCTGGCAAGCTGAGTGGTGGAGTCGACGCTTGCCAGGTAAGAATGATGAAAAGGAATTACTACAGGATATCGGAGATTTTAAACCTTACAATAAACTTCTCGAAGCTGCTGCCGCACTGCAATCTACCAGCAAATCTGTGATGGCAAACTGAGTGGCGGAGTCGATTCTTGCCAGGTAAGAATGATTCAGAGGCATTACTACAAGTCATCGGAGATTCTGAAACTTGCGATCAGCTTCTCCGTCCGAACTGCAACCAGCAGTGGTGCAGCATCAACGAAACGCAGATCCGTGCTGGCAAACTGAGTGGCGGAGTCGATTCTTGCCAGGTAAGAATGATCTAGAGGCATTACTATAGGATATCGGAGATTTTAAACCATACAATGAACTTGTCCAAGCTACAGCCGCACTGCAATCTACTAGTAGATCTGTGCTGGCAAACTGAGTGGCGGAGTCGATTCTTGCCAGGTAAGAATAGATCTAAAGCCATACCTACCTATAGGATATCGGGGACTTTGAACCATACAATGAACTTGTCCAAGCTGCAGCTGCACTGCAACCTACAAGCAGACCTGTGCTGGCAAACTGAGCGGCGGAGTCGATACTTGCCAGGTAAGAATGATCAAGAGCAAATCAGGCTACTTAACATAATATCAGAAATTCTAAAACTGGCGGTGAACTTCTTCCTTCCTTCTCCACCGGCACTACAACTTTAGAACCTGTGTTGGCAAACTAAGTGGTGGGGTCAATGATTGTCAGGTGAGAATGATCAAGAGGCAATACTATAAAACTTGCGATAAACACTGCCAGCACTGCAACGTGCAATAGATTCGACGAACTCAAATGAACTCAAAGTGGAGTTGTTGGTTGCCAGATAAGTGTTGAAACGAACCTACGTCAATTTCAAATAGGTTGAATATAATTATTTAAAAAAAACCGTTTTATACAATCTAAAAGTTACAATTTTCACCTAAATGAGATAATCAATTTTGGGCCCACCCCGAATTCACCGAATTTCGAAAACGGTATTGTATGAAATTCTCACTAAAACAAAAAATTATGGTTGATTTTTTTATCACAATCTAGCAAATATCATCTTTATACGAAACGGGAATCCCAAATTCAAAATTAAAAGTTATTTCACTATGTTATGAAATGTGGCAAGTATTGGTATTTATAAGGCCATTTGTAATTTTTAGGTTATGTTGTATTTTGTGTCTTTTTATCAGTTTCCCGTTCCATAATTTTAAAGTTATACCACCATAATCTAGATAGTACGAGAAATTATGCGCTACGAGTTTCATGACCATACATTTCGATTTTCGACGCATTTGTGAGGAGCCTAAACTTGTATGGCCAAATGATTATATCATACAATTGACTCTGGTTCAATTATCTATTTAGCAACTATTAGGTGTTATTTTCACATTTCGTCATAAGTTTCTTAAAGATTTTTCTCTTACCGCCCGTCCAGTCCGTGATTCCAAAATTCCGTCATGTAAAACTTATCTTATCAGTGGTCCTACCTTTCTTTCAGGGCGACTCCGGAGGTCCTTTGCAAGTGCGAATACCCTTGCAGTCATATGAGGAGGGCTCCATACACTACGTCTTAGGCGTCACGTCCTTCGGCTTTGGGTGTGCACTTGAAAACACCCCTGGAGTATACACCAGGGTGTCGCCTTTCCTTGACTGGATTGAAAACTTTGTCTGGAAATAAAAAGCTTTAAAACTGTTCGTTAGTATTATTTTTTACCCGACTGCCTCAGGACGGTAATGTTTTTCGAGAGTATGAATGTATGCAACGTGTTACATAACAACGGTTAAACTGAAAGGGTGTTGAAAGTTCTGTTGTAAAGAGTTTATTAACAACAAATTTGAGCCGTAGTATCGTTTGTGAAACTACAAAAATACATATTTTTTATTAAATTACACTAACTTTAATCGTGGCATCGCAGCACTAATTTTGACAGCTCAAAGTTCAAATAAATTTACCGACGCGGCGCAGCGCAGTTTGGTCTACATTGCTGGCTATTACATAAGAAGTGTGATCAATACAAGAAAATCAACTAAACCAGCAATGTATGCCGAAGCGGACCTTGTTCGCCAGGTAGTGTAGGCACTGACATAGACTAGTGATGTGATGATTTCATCGACTGATGAGAATGAAAATACTCTTTTTTTGGTTAGTTATGTAACAAGTTGTATAAGTATGTATCCAGAAATTGGTTTTCACGAGTTACAGCCCAAACGGCTGGCCTGAACTTGACTTGTGTTGTGAGATGTCGTTAGATTCGTCCCAGCAGCGTGAGCGACACTGGCTATATAAAAAATTCACAATTACTTATTCATCTGATCCAAACCATGCACCATTTTGTTTGATTTTTTGTGTCGAAGTAATTTTGGCAGGCTCTTTCTTTTCTTAGTCAAGGTTATTCACCTTATATTTTTTCATTGCAGTAGGTTCGATCTTAACACAGTATTTAAGTTGATTGGAAGATAAAGATAAAAATAACAATATTTATTGCACATAAAATTTGCAGAATGGCCAAAATCAGTGACCGGTTTTTAAAACATGGAATATTAAGGTCGGGTCAGACGTGCTTAAGATTAAAACATATTATTTTTGACTGTTCGAAATGATTTCAATCAACGTTTACACCATTATAATTTTTATAGGTAAAATTTAATCCATTATTAGTGTGTGAAAGGAAATGTATTTTAATTAATATCATACAAAATTTACAGTGGTTGAAGTAAGATCAACAGATCAACAGATAAGTAATGCTACTCTATCAACACCAATACAAGGAAACCAAGTAAGTGATCAAGACTTCATGACATCATCCATGCAACATTTTACAACTTTACTATCGTATCTTGAAACTAGTATACTTTTCCGTATGCAAAAAAATATAGCAACCTATGAATCAATCAAGATAATTCCAGTTTTTGATTCGATTAAAACCTTTTTTTATCTTATTTATCTTCCCCTCTCTTAGACAACCAATGACCATTGGATTTGGGGATTCGTGGACTCTACTTCAAAACCAGAAAAGGTAAGTGTTTTTGCAATTATAAACAAAACAATGGTGGTGTATCATATACTTACAGGGTTTTTAATTGAAATGCTGAAGAGTAATTCAGTATCGATAAAAAGAATAAAAGGGTGGTTATTCGAAATCGCGTTCTTCGGCTGATTCCCGTAGTCGTTTTCATTTTTCAGTTTATGATGTAATGATACACTGGATGTCAAATTATAGTACGAAACAAAGGTATATTTGACATAGGCACTCATTTCAAATTAAAGATTTTCGAAATATTGACATTATAAAATTTACTGGCTACGGGAATCAGATTTAGGAATACGGGAATCAGAAATTTGACTATTCAATATGACAAACCATTAATAAACTTAAAATATATTTATTTTTCTATTTATTTATTGCTTTTTAATGTCACCGCTAGATTACTACGGTGTTCTGGTTCAAGCACATAATGTCTCCAGCGCAGAATGTCGCTGTAGCTAAATGTTTCTCGGCATAATGTCCTTATTCAAGTTATATGATATTATCATTACAGTAACGTACGTAGGTAGCTAGATAAGCAGGTAGGCATGAAAGTAGGTTGATAAGTACTTAGGTAGGTAGCATTCAGACGCATAATGTCTCTTTCGCAGTCGTAAAATGTACCTAGCATGTAAAATACCTTTTTAATGTTATATTATAATATCAATAGGTAAGTAATGTCATAAAGTAGGTAGGTAGTTAAGCAGTAGGCAGGTAGATAGGTAAGTTAGTAGGCAGGTAGGTAACCAGCTAAGTACTTAGGTAAAGGTAAGTAAATAGGTAGGTAACTTGAAAAATACCTACACTTAAAACTACTAGTAGGGCTCTAACATGGTTGTGTTACGACCGCCGTGTAAGAAATCATACACAACAACTAGAATTCAAGGTTTTGCGTGCCCTCTGAAGTACAAATCACTGATTCCCGTGTCAAGAAGTCCACGGGAATCAGTGTGACGGAAGTCAGAAAAAATCGAAAAATTGAGATTACCTCAAACTTGTTGCGTTTCATACAATAGTATTAACATATATGGTAGTAAACCTAAAGAGCTTTATATTAAGTACAATGGTTCCAGTTTATGACTTATAATTTAATTTAAAATCGACAAACGGGAATCAATTTTAAGTGTAACCAAATGCACGGGAATCAGTTTCTTGGCCTCGTAGTGGGGTGATGCTGCACGAGTGGCACGGGCTGCTTCCCATGGCACTTGGAGCACTCCTAGGGGATAGCTATGGTGGGTAGACCACACCTTCAGGGTGATTACATATAAACTTTTATGCAGTTTAATGGCGTTACACGGGAATCAGTTCTAGGTACCGGACATTTTTAAAATGATTTACAGAACAAAATGAACTTTAATTACACGTTTGAAATATTTTTTTCCCGTATCATTGTACATCTGTTATGTAAAAAATAAATAATTTATGTAGATAAATAATTCGGTAAAAAACATATAAACCGTTTTGTATCAAATTTTGGGGCGCGGACACGTTACGGGAATCAGATTTCAGCAGTTTGAATATTTTTTTAATGGTCTTGTTTAATTATCATACAAAAGTTTCATTGTGTCCCAGTTAGATACAAGTATGAACTATTTATAAAAAAATAAGCTATACCTAAGTTTTTTAAAAAAAGGTGTGTTTTGTTCCCGGACAACGAAAATTTAGGCTCCGAAGAAGCACCCAAAAATGATTAAAAAAACTCCAAGTCAAAGAAGAAATTAAAATACTTTTACCAAAAAAAAACAACCAATACGTGACGCCCAACGCGCAAGGCAAACTGGTGCATGCGGTAACCTCGATGCGGGCGAACCGATCGATCGATCGATCGATAGGTCGTAGTTGTTTAGTAAAGAAACAAAAAATAATAATTTTATTAAATATTTTTACTAGTTCCTGTCACGATACTGAATACGCCTGTATTATAACCAAAATAACAGAATGTTTCAGAAACGGATTCAAGAGTCAACCTTCAGGGACCGTCATCTAATGATAAACCTCAGGATCCCTGTGACAGAAAAAAACTAGTGATGCCTGACTACAGTGCTCCTGGAAAAAGGATTGCTGAGCAGAGTAAGTCAAATTTTAAACATTTCATCTTGGGAATTGCATTTCATACAAAACCTATTAGCAGAATATCCAAATCGATTAATATATCATTTGCTTACTTAATAAAATAATTATGTTTCAGAATGTGAAGAGTACTTATGGACAGTTAAATCAAAATTAGAAGAAGAAAGGTTGGATGACTATTGTAAGTATATCCAGTCCAGTCCCTCCTCTAACATAAAAAGATTATTTTATAGCAAGTAGATACTAATGCCATCTATTAGATCCTAAGCAAATAAGAAAAAAGCGGTCTTGAAATGTAAATAATTTCTTGCAGGCAAGAACGGACAACCCCAAGTTGTGACTATTGCAGGTGGAGGAAGAGATGCAGAACCTGGAGAATTTCCTCATATGGTAACAGGAGCTTTTCATATATTTTTCGAACAAATCAGTAATTTTTCCAATCAGGCTGTCTTGTATTGCAACACTTGTATCTTATACCTTTAAACAAGTTTTACAAGCCCCATAGATGCAAATTTCGAATTTTATTGCCAAATCAATTTTATTCAGGGTGCCATCGGCTGGAAAGCAGTCGTAGCAACACAAGGACCATGGATCTACAAATGTGGAAGTATTCTCATCAGCCCTAAATTTGTATTGACTGCTGCTCACTGCAGCAAAGCTTCAGACAGGGATAGTGAAATAGAAGACGTCATTCCAAAAATCATCAGATTTGGTGCTACAGTTATAGACGAAGTAAGTTTACAAAATATCACTAATGCAACAAACATAACATAATCTGTTGTATTGTATAAAACAAGAAACAATACAGCAGATGAGAAACACAAAAAACATTACACCAAAACGTTATTATATTGTTTGTATAACAATAATAAAAATTGTTACATCTTTCAGAGACTACACTTCGATTCCGTCCCTGTTATGAGAAATATTTCAAAAATTATCGTTCATCCGGACTACAAGTCTCCTAAGAAGTACAACGATATTGCTCTTATGGAACTACACGAAGATGTAGAATTTGGAAGAAACATTCAACCAGCTTGTCTTTGGCATCATTTTGACACAAAACTCCTCGGCTCAGAAGCTACTGCAACCGGATGGGGTGTTATGAAATACTGTAAGAAACTAATCAAAAAAGCTAACTGTAAATATTTTTTGCTGCTGGACATAAACGTCTTTTTGGTTTTACCGGTCACCAGTTTGCCACTATTTTGGCCCACTTCTCATAAATATACGATCAATGCGTCACGATTACCATATATCACAATTACATTCTTATTCCACCCTCTCAATATTTCAGATAGCCGCGATTTGTCACCAATACTACAAGTGGTTACTCTGGACAGCATAGATTCCAAGACTTGCACTGAACTTCTTAAGAACCATTGCAACCGTCTGTGGTGCGGGGTTCAAGACACGCAGATCTGTGCAGGAAAACTTGCTGGAGGCGTCGATACTTGTCAGGTAAATATCTGTATCTGTGATTTACACACCTTGCCAAGCGTACCGTTGGACGCCTTCTAGCTTGATGAACTAATGACTTAAAGTAGTGACTGGATGGCAAAAACGAGAGATCGCCTATGGCGTAGGTAGCCTGCGCAAGGTCTACGTCTAACGTTTACTGCTGCAGTAGGCTGATATTTGATAAGTAGGATATCAATAATCCAATAAAGAGAGTGGGCCAGGCTTTTGGCATGGCAAGGAGTAGTTCTGAGATGAACGGATTTGACTGACAGTGTTAAATATGCTAATGGCAGCCATTCCCGAAACGTAATTATGAACACAAGTACTAGGAAATATGCAGCAGATCAAGTTACGCCCATGGAAAAAAACAAATCATACTAGGACTGATGATAAGAAACACCCTTATCTAAAGAACATTGATCGAAACATGAAACAAAATGTAGAATCCAATGAAGTAAATTTTTCCTTTCCCATTTTTATTCTTTCATTTATATCTTCCTATGTTCCTGGTAAAAGTTCTTTCTTTTCACCAGCTGGTTTGTGTTTTCAGTACCGGTCACTAGAAAGATTTTTCTTTTAAATAATTAACGAAATAATATCATTTCTATTTCATTTTTATTTATTATTTTTATTATTATTTATTCGCAATTTTCATAATTTGAAATGTTAATTTACATTTTTTCCATAAACATTTGCAATGTGCATATAATAAAACTGACTGATTCCTATTTGTTTTCTCTAGGGTGATTCCGGAGGGCCCTTGCAGGTGAAAATACCACTAGATTGGGACTTAGGTGGCGCCATGCACTATGTCATCGGTGTGGTGTCTTTTGGTTTCGGATGTCTTCAAGAGAATACTCCAGGAATCTATACAAGAGTATCAGCTTTTGTAGACTGGATCGAAGGTCATGTATGGAAGCAGTAAACGACCAGTGTCGTAGCTGCTGGTACGAAATGATTATGTTTTAATTAATTATATAAAAGATAACGAAAGAATACGATAATTTCAACGTATAAATTATTTTATTACAATTTATATGCTGTAGTGTAGTGTATTTACATTTAAAATATTCAATAATTTTTAGTAAAAACTTTTTTCATTTATGAGCACCAAGCTTAGCAAACTCATATTCCTAAAATTTTTGAGTTTCCACGTACTAAAATCATATGCTCATATAAATAGGCAAAATAAGCGAGTGAACAATAGATAAGCGAGCCCATAAATAGATATCACCAATAAAAAATGTTCCTTTTAATTAATTACGAATATTCTTATTAGTTTCTACTAAAATTAATTTGTTCAGTTTTGTGAGTAGAATACGCCTGAAGACGAATGTACTTAATTATTTGGATTGATTTCTGAAGTAAAAGTTTCGGCTTGTTATACCCCTAATTCTAAATTATATAACCCAACTTTGAATCACTTCCACTATTTCCCTGTCTCCTTACTTGATTCTCGCAGTGGCAGTACGGTTTACTGCCATTTTTTACACGTCAGCCGGCAGTGCAGACGAATTGGGCCACTGAAAGGCAGATTACGGCAAATCCAGCAGTTTAGGGAAACGGCTAAATGGAATACGAGACGGGATCGATCTTCTACGGATTGCCGAGGGCCCTCTGTTTTTGTTTATCTTCACAATGCTGAAAAAATACGGGCACTAGAAGGATATCGTGTGTGGTAAGATAAATTAGGTCACCATTCAATGTATTGCATAATTTCTTTGGCTAAATTATATTGGCATCAGCTTGGGGAAGCTTTTTTAATGCATCTGTAGAGTTCGTTGTTTAAAAACAACTTACAATAAACGAGTGAAAGGACTTTTTTTATAAAACAGATTTTGATCAATTTATCTACCCTACCAATAAGTAGGTACGAAAATTTGACGGAAATTGTTGGAGCCGTTTCCGTGATTATAGCTCGTTCAGGTAGGTACCTACTAAATAAGTTACCTATATTTTCGTAGATATACCTACCTATACTAGTGTTATTATTTATTCTTATGCCCGAACCTACAAATAAGTCATGACCATGAGCCACAGCAGCTGGAAAATAAGGACATTATTAAGAAACATTACCAAACATATAAAACAGTAAACGGCTCTATACATGTTTATGGATTTGGATAGCCATAGGCTAGGCCATTTCAATATTCCAGACCTTAGAGACACAATAACACGACCTAATTAATCCTAATTTGTAGGTAGGTAGCTATAATAATGGTGTAGGTACCTAGTGTAATTAATTACGTTGCCAAGCATTCGCAACAATTAATTCTAACAATTCTATAGGGAGAAATTTTACTAGTGGCAAATACTCAGAACCAGCAGGTGATAAAGAACAACTTTCCCCAAGGAACATAGGTAGAAATATGAAAAAAAACTAAACCTCCTAAACGAAATTGTTGTATCTGATTTCATCTAGTATCGGTGGGGCCTATGTTCCTCGGGGAAAGTTGTTCCTTATTACCAGACGGCTCAGAGTTTTTTCTAATTGGTTACTAGTCAAATTCTACCTTATTATAATGTTTAAAGTATTCTGACTTATCTGTGTTCCACCCTGACTCGACATATTTTGTCAGAAACATTCTCTACCAACGAAAAAATACCGTCTTGGAAATACTTCACGAAAAGCCCCCGACGAGCAACTAGCGAAACGTTTGTGACGCGACCTAAAAGCGCCGTGAAAGAAAATAACTCTCAAATAAAATTTTCTCACTTTAAAATTTGTAAGAGCGTTGAGGACAGTTCATATTTCCGAGAGCCATGTCCGGAGTGGCTTGGACAGTTGTGGAGTGAACTGCTAGAAATATCTGTTCACTCACGAAAGGCTGGTCGTAAAACGAAAACTACAAACAATAAAAGTAGCCGTGCTTGCTTGCGAGCGGGTCTGAGGGCGTAGGCTTAGAGTGGGCGCATATTACACTGTGTCGTATCCTATTCGTAATGCGAATATAGTGCGCTTTAGATAAGATAACTTACAGATGATAATCTGAATCTAGTTTTTAAGAACTAGTTTGATTGTGTCGCTTTTATGGAGATATGGCTAGTAATTAAATGATGACCTCACAACAAACTTCAATTTATTGATATGATTACATGGCAGAATACTGAGTAATCATATAATCAAATTGAAGTCGGTTTTGTAGTGATGTCATTATTTAATTACTAAAACCACAAAAACCCACGAAATTAGCCATATCTCCATAAAAGCAACAGCACTACTTGTAACTTTGCGGTTAATTGATTCAGTTTGATTGACGCAGTTTTGTATTTCTGACCGCAATTCTCATACCCTAACAGATGCCTAGGTAATTACGTGATATCGCTCCAATAATTATTAACTGTTGCCTAAGTTTACACGACCGTGTAAAGCGACACGACAGCTTTATAGTAATCATTCATTTGAAGGAGCGATTTGTCTAGTAAAAAATAAGTCTAGTAGACGGATAGCAGGTCTGAGCAAGCCCCTCATTCGCTCAAGCCACACTCATATTCATATTCGTTTATTGTATTCACGGGTTTTATAAAGGTCTTAAATATACATAGCTCCATGCGTGAACCCTGGTAGAGCACTACAATTTTCTTTTAAAGTAGGTATACTAAACCTATATTGATTTCTCCGGCAGCCGACTTAACATTACCTCCTGAGGCTTCTGGTACCCTAGTACTGCGTTTGTTTAGATCTGGATTTTCTTTTCTAATGAAAGGGATGTTATTTACTCCCTGTTGTCTATTGTTTACGCGACCGTGTAAAGGATGTACAGCTTTATAGTAATCTTCCATTTGAAGGAGCGATTTGTCTAGTAGACGGATAGCAGGTCTGAGCAAGCCCCTGATCCAACCTCATTCGCTCAAGACACACTCCTCCGGCAGCCGACTTAGATTACCTACTGAGGCTCCTGGTTCCCTGGTACTGCGTTTGTTTAGATCTGGATTTTCTTTTCTAATGAAAAAGATGTTATTCAGGATGTAAAAAAATCAACTGCAAATATTTTAAGGGGTGAATCAGCCCATGAAACTGAACAACTTTCCCCAAGGAACATAGGTCGAAATATGAAAAAAAATTTTTCGACCTCCCATACAAATTAACTCGGCCGGCTGGTACATTTTGTATGGGAGGTCCAAATTTTTTTTTCATATTTCGACCTTTGTTCCTTGGGGAAAGTTGTTCGGTTTCACGGGCTGGTTCATCCCTTAAAATATTTGCAGTTGATTTTTTTACACCTTATTTACTCACTGTTGTCTATTGTTTACGCGATTTGTCTAGTAGACGGATAGCAGGTCTGAGCAAGCCCCTGATCCACCCCCATTCGCTCAAGACACACTCATATTCATAATCGTTTATTGTATTCACCGGTTTTATAAATTTCTTAAATATATATAGCTCCATGCGTGAACCCTGGTAGGGCACTAAAATTTTCTTTTAAAGTAGGTATACTAAACCTATATTGATTCAATATAAGTTTTTAGGTTTTCACGGTTGTTCACAACACTTAAATTATTGTTTAAAACGGGATTATTACCGCGATTAGGTTTTTGTTTACCTCGATATTTCGGAGCGGTTGCACGTTCCATGGTCACGAGTAGACTAGCTCGGCGAGTGATGTCATATTTCTAAGGGCAAACATATCTGTCTACCCTCTTTCGGATTCGTCGACTGCGTTCTACTCGGTTACTAGGTTACTCTATATTGATTCCTCCGGCAGCCGACTTAAGACTACCTCCTGAGGTTTTTGGTACCTTAGCACTGCGTTCGTTTCGATCTGGTTTTTCTTTACTAATGAAAGGGATGTTATTTACTCACTGTTACATTCCGTGTGGTTAGCCTGGCCACCCCGAGGCAGTGCCTTAATTTTTATTTCTTTATCCCGCCCGAGCCGCGTTTATAGTAGGAATAAAAATTGTTATAAAAAAATGAAAATTGTGCTTCACAAATTTCTCTTTTTTACAATGACTAATCCATAAGTGATATTTTTATGTCCTAATTTGAATAAAAATATTTGACTTTGACTTTGACTTTGTTGTCTATTGTTTACGCGACCGTGTAAAGGGGGTACAGCTTTATAGTAATCTTCCATTTGAAGGAGCGATTTGTCTAGTAGACGGATAGCAGGTCTGAGCAAGCCCCTGATCCAACATCATTCGCTCAAGACACACTCCGGCAGCCGACTTAGATTACCTACTGCGGCTCCTGGTACCCTGGTACTGCGTTTGATTAAATCTGGATTTTCTTTACTAAGAAAATGGCCCTTAGGACCGGTATGTTACTAGTCCCGCTATGCTACCTTTTTCAAATACGTCAAAAATTGAAAATACAGCTAGAAAGAAAAGTGTTTATTATTGAGTTGGTTATGGGAACATTTGAAGATGATTATTTCCAGATATCTACGCGACCGTGTAAAAGGGGTACAGCTTTATAGTAATCCTCCATTTGAAGGAGCGATTTGTCTAGTAGACGGATAGCAGGTCTGAGCAAGCCCCTGATTCACTCAAGACACACTCCTCCGGCAGCCGACTTAGATTACCTACTGAGGCTCCTGGTAGCCTAGTACTGCGTTTTTTAGATCTGGATTTTCTTTACAAATGAAATGGATGTTATGTTGTCTATTGTTTACGCGACCGTGTAAAGGGGGTACAGCTTTATAGTAATCTTCCATTTGAAGGAGCGATTTGTCTAGTAGATGGATAGCAGGTCTGAGCAAGCCCCTGATCCACCCTCATACGCTCAAGACACACTCCTCCGGCAGCCGACTTAGATTACCTACTGAGGCTCCTGGTACCCTAGTACTGCGTTTTTTAGATCTAGATTTTCTTTTCTAATGAAATGGATGTTATTTACTCACTGTTGTCTATTGTTTACGCGACCGTGTAAAGGGGGTACAGCTTTATAGTAATCTTCCATTTGAAGGAGCGATTTGTCTAGTAGACGGATAGCAGGTCTGAGCAAGCCCCTGATCCACCCTCATTCGCTCAAGACACACTCCTCCAGCAGCCGACTTAGATTACCTACTGAGGCTCCTGGTACCCTGGTACTGCGTTTGTTTAGATCTAGATTTTCTTTTCTAATGAAATGGATGTTATTTACTCACTGTTGTCTATTGTTTACGCGACCGTGTAAAGGGGGTACAGCTTTATAGTAATCTTCCATTTGAAGGAGCGATTTGTCTAGTAGACGGATAGCAGGTCTGAGCAAGCCCCTGATCCACCCTCATTCGCTCAAGACACACTCCTCCAGCAGCCGACTTAGATTACCTACTGAGGCTCCTGGTACCCTGGTACTGCGTTTGTTTAGATCTGGATTTCTTTCGTAATGTTTTCTTATTTAAGAAAAATTACACGGATGAGCCGCGGTAGTCTAGTTGGATTAAAGCGACGCAGCGTTGCTAACTACTACTTAGTAAGTACCGATAGTGAAAAGTCGTAAGATCAAAATACCAACCTACGGAAAAAATGCGATTTTTTTCTTTAAGTTGTACACAACATGTTCTTTTCCCCACAACTTTCGGCTTACCTAAATCTAATTACTCATTGAATTCTTTAGATGTTAAAGAAGACTAAAACCGTACCTACTGAAATACGTAGAATTTTATATTAAAGGAAAACCTTAAACCCCCCTATAAATATTCAAATGACCGTGAATGTGTTTTTACAGAAAAAAATGCAAATCATGAAACATGAACATGTTTAAAAATCCTTCCATTAAAAAACCTACCGGCTGACAACATGTTTTACTTTTTCTCTTTGTCTCTCTTCTTGTAGGAAAATAATGTTATTCAGTTAATTATAGGATCATAAATATTAATTGGATTTCACGCAAATTTACATGAAACAAACTTCTGGAGGTAAAAGAGGTCAGAAAGGAATTATAATTTCTGTGGTGTCAATTTCGCCGCGTTAAAAATATGCAGTGAGTTGAGGGTATGAAATTGCTCAATTTTACATAAAAATATTTTCGCCCAGCACTTTCACCGGCAGCTGGTGTTTTCCTGCGGTAAAAAGTTGCCCGTGTGCTATTCTAGGTACCAAACATCCAAGTCCGTCAAGCCGTCTAAGCGTCAAGAAGTATAATAAAACATTATGTAAGCCTACACACATTTTAACATTTTGAATTTATAAAATTGAACGATAATTGCCGTGACGGTGGCTGGCAGTTGCCATTCGTTTCATTTTCATTTCATTTATTTATTAACAATTTGTTTTGGTGGCGAAAACGGGAGATCGTGTCTCACGGCATAGGTAGGTAAGTACCCTGGGGGAGCCATCCGTCCAGCGGTGAACTGCTACAGCTACAGCCTGATGCGATAGACAAGAAAAAAATGGTTTGCTTTGTGGTGCCGGCTTTCGACGGGGGGCATCACATCGTGTACCAAGTTTTAGTTACGATTTCATACAACTTTTTTCGTCATTAAAACCGGACCGTAAAAATACTGCAATATCATCCGGTACAAATGACGTACCTATAATAAAATTCCTTCAACTCCTGTCAAACACTGCACTGACATCTGTCATCCGTTTACGTCTCTCCCGAAACATCTTAAACAGACATAAACATAACAGAATTCAACAGCAATACAATACAAATACCTACAATACATGTCATTGACAAATACAAATAAATGTGGCATTTTGTTCATCCCGGTGCCGCCATATTTCGCAGGCTCCATTGATTAGCTGTCACCGCGGGTGTACAATACGAGCCGTCAATAACAACAGCCCCTTTATTTGTATCGAGACGAAAAAATACGCCTTTACAATGTCGAGGCGGTTTGCAGCTGAAAGAAAAATTTTGATTGTATAAAATACAACCTTTCCATCCTGCGGTTTCATGCGGTTGTTTTTTCGTGGGTGTGTGATATTTTCTTTTGACTGTCATGTCTATGTGTGTCTTAAATACTGGGTGTTACAAAACAACCAATAAAGCTAAAAGGAGGTCAAGGTACTCATGAAACTGAACAACTTTCCCCATGGAACATGGGTCGAAATATGAAAAAAAAAATTGGACTTCGTATACAAAATGAACTCACGTTGTATGGGAGATTTATTGGTTGTTTTGTAACATGTTGTATAGAGTTTACAGAAGGTTCACTCGACCCTATTCAGGATTTTTGAGATTGTTATTTGTTACCTAGCCAGGGTTGCTACTGTTAACAATCTCAAATTAAAAGAATATAAAAACAATAAAATCTAAGATCTGATACAAAAACGTCAAGCATTCTGTCTAAGCCAATTTTGCGTGCGAGAAGTGCTCTAGTAGGTACTTATGGTGTGATAAATGAATAATAAAATTTTTACGAAGCTAATCTGTCAGGTTCATATTTTCTCTTCAATTTTTCTCCTTTCTCTTTACAAAGATAAATTGATCAGAGTTATGAAGTTAAATTAACTTATGTTAAGTAATAACGGGCACTTTTCTTCTGACACGTCTGACACAATATCTGCAAAAAAGTATAAAAACCTATTGCAAAGGGCGTAAAGATCGTTGGTATACTGAAAACTTTGCAGTCACGATCAGACAGAATGTCTATACAGGGAGTAACAGAACGGGAAAATATGAAAAAATAATTTGGACCTTCCATACAAAATCGCCGATCAGCTAATTGATTTACCTACTATGGGAGATCCAAATTTTTTTTTCATGTTTTGACCCATGTTCCATAGGGAAAGTTGTTCAGTTTCATGAGTACCTTGACCTCCTTTCGGCTTGTTATACCCTTTCCGTTACTCCCGGTATAAATGCTTATAAATGCTGTAATCATATTATATTAGTCCTTGTTTAAAAAAAATAAAGTTTACTTTACGTATTTTCTAGCCCTAATTTCCCAAGTACTTCCTACTCAGAACTTTTAGTGTTATCTTATTTACTAAGTCGTCGCATCAATCAATTCTAGAGGCAGTTAATTAAGAGCCGGGCTGGTTGTGAACCTACGCCCGAGTGGGAATACTAAACGCTTCCCGATACGTGACCAGGAAAATCCCAACTATCTACCTGGATGATACTGAGTGTAAGTGAACCCAGTAATACATTTTCATGTAAAGTCGCCAGGACTATAGAATACTTTTCGATACTTGACCAGGGAAAAACTGGGGACCTGATAGTGGGGGTCAGTGAAACCTAACAAAAACATTTTAATGTAAAATGTAGCCCAGATGAAAGTACCTACATAGCTAGCAGCATCAGCTTCCTGCCCTTAGGGTAAGTCCGGGATATATGCCCAACCATTTTTATTTTTTTCATAACTCTTTGTTTAAAAATAATAATATCATGATTTTCATAAATATCCAAGCTTTGGACCATTAATTATTGATTTTGAATGGTTTTTTGAAAACAATTCTAATACTGAACTGTATATTCCAAGTTAAAAATAACACTGCAGACAGGGATAGATGCCTCACATGCCGTATATTTGCCCCGGAGCAATTTATTTGATGGGGATATATGCCTTTGGTGTGGATATATGCCCTTGGCAAGGAAACTGATATTTTGAACATGTAAACATACATTTATTAATACATATTTATTATTTTAGCAAACAAACGCGTTGTCTCCTTGGCTGGCTGCTTTGTACCTAGTTGGCTGTATTGTCTCCTTGTCTGGCTGCGTTGTCTCCTTGGCTGGCTGCTTTGTATCTGGTTGGCTGTATTGTCTCCTTGGCTGGCTGCATCGTCTCTGGTTGGCCACGTTGTCTCCTTGGCTGGCTGCGTCACCTCTTTAGCTGGCTGCGTCGTCTCTTTTGCTGGCTGCATCGTTGCTCAGGCTGGCTGCATTCTCGGTCCAAGCAATAATTCGCGGTTGCATGTCAGTTTTACGCTTATATTTGCTGGACATTTCCAATCTGAAATATAAGACAAACATTAAAGTTAGGCCAGGGATATGTGCCCTTAGGGCAAAGGATATGTGCCCTTAGGGCCACATATCCCAAAAAATATCGGGGCACATATCCTTTTTTACGGGGATATTTGCCCTTATCACAAATAAATATAAGTACTAATATTTTATTTAAATAGATGCCTTAATAACAAAGTACATACCCTAGTCCTTATTTGTACGTAAAAAGAAAGTGCACTTACTTGGTAAATCCAAAGTTGAAGGTTGGTTCTACCTGTGACTTTATAAACCTGCAAACATTATAAACTAATCTCACCGTTGCTTTAAAACTCGGTGCCAAAATTTACCATAGGGATGCAGGTAAACTATAACTCATCATGTCAGCACTTGGCCCCAGCGCCTTACAAGATATTTACCAAGGCGATACCGGCTAGGGTTGCCGTCCCTGTTATCGTCCACCGTAACGCAACAGTGAGGACTGACAAATTAGTAAACATACGCCAGCTTATTAAAGTTAAGCGGGGTTCATATTTAATCCGAGCGACGCCGGGGGGCGCTAATGTATGCGGCGGCACGCCCCGAGCACTGTATGGGAGGATAAAGACCCTGTATTACACCGATGTGTAACGCTGTCTGCACTATCATACTTCTTTATAAATTGATCACCTGTGACCGGCACCAGTAAAATATTTTGGCTCAAAAACCACATAGAGTGAAAGAAAATACATTGAATGAGTAGGCCGACATTTTAAGTGGCTGTAGACGAAATGAAAATGCTACGATGACTGCGATCCTTCAGTACCTAATTATAGGGTAGGTACTCCGTGCTGCAATAGGAGATGGCATCCGAAGAAGAAAATAGATCCCTGCTCGCTAACACTTGAGGGTCTGCAACAAATAAATAAATGCTGGTGGCATTGCCGTAGCAATCCGTTTTTGATACTAGGTATATCTGCGAAAAAGTTTAACAAAAAGAAAATGCTGAGCGTATTAGAACCACCAAAGTTCGCATATCAAGGTAGCGCAAGTGCCTACCTATAAGTGAAGAGTGAACTAGACTGGGCCTTCTTCTGCAACGGTGTAACGCACGGAAAAACTTAAGCACTAGACAATGAGTAACGTTCACAAAATCCGTTCAAAGTAAACAAACGAGGAAGAAAGTTTAGTGCTAATATTCCCTCTGCCTACAACAAGTTGCTACTCGCTACGGGGCAGGAGTTAATCACTGCGATATCAAAGAGATCCGCTTGTTTGTAGCTCGTGTTGATATTCTTCTTTTTTCCACATGTAACTTTATGAGCTCTTCTTTTACATATTAAAAGTTATGATATTTGAACTCCATAAAAGTAACTACCAGGTGTGTTTTTTTATACTTTCAGAACAATGTTAAACTCGTATACTTACCTACTTAATAATTAATGGTTCATAGGTATTCTTGATAAAAACCTCTTTGGTGCAAAATAGCAGAAATAGTCTTTAAAGTAGCTAGCAAGTGAAATCATTTTTCTTGGAGTTAAAATGTTCAGGCCAAACGTTACTTCTGATAATTTCACATAGTAAACACATTTAATTAATGATCCGTTGACACTATGAAGAAGAAAGGTTGTCAAAATTCTTGCTACGTATAGACAAATACGAATACACAACAAGTTGCTACTCGCTACGGGGCAGGAGTTAATCACTGCGATATCAAAGAGATCCGCTTGTTTGTAGCTCATGTTGATATTCTGCTCTTATTTAAATTTTTACCACATGTAACTTTATGAGCTCTTATTTTATATATCAAAAGTTATTATATTTGAACTCCATAAAAGTAACTTCCATGCTACCTTACAGTAATTGGTTACTCACTTTCAGAAAGCACAATCTTAAACTCGTATCCCTACTTAATTTTAATGGTTCATATTCTCGATAAAAATAGTGTAGTACGTAGGAAGTGAAATAATTTTCCTTGGAGTTAAAAGTTGCCAGGCCATATATGTTATTTTTCACATAGTAAACACATTTTGAAAGTTTAAATAATGATCCGTTGACACGATGAAGAAGTAAGGTTGTCAAATTCTTGCTACGAATACGAATACACAACAAGTTGCTACTCGCTACAGGGCAGGAGTTAATCACTGCGATATCAAAGAGATCCGCTTGCTTTGTACTTTGTAACTCATGTTGATATTTTGGTCTCATTTGAATTTTTTTAACATATAATTTCATGGTGGAAAACCGCGGGGGAGGACTTTGCTCAGCAGTGGGATCTGGAAGGCTAACTATAATTATAATAATAACTTTATGAGCTCTAAAGTAATTTCAGTATATGAACGCTATAAAAGACATCAACAGTGGGTTACTTTACCCAGTTAAAATTTGCCTTATTTGGTGCGACGTTGATGTTGATGTGCGACTTATTTGGTTAATCACTTTCAAACCACAGCGATGTTTCAAAAGGTCACTTTACCCATAGGTTGATGTGCTACCTATAACTGATTACTTACTTTTAAACCGCAGCAATATTAAAGTTATGTACCTACTTACTTTTAGCTCATATTCTTGCTAAAACGACTCTTCAGTGCAAAATCATCAAATTTGAAGTAGGTAGGTACCTCGTGAGATCCTTTCCTTCGGAGTTAAAGTTTCAGCTCATTCGGTTTTTCATAATTTCAAATTGTAAACACGTTTTAAGATTCTCGAAATTCTTGCTACGAATAAGTTGTTCAGGAAACTATCATTCAACTTCGCAAGAACACTCAAACAAACAACAACAAAAAGAAAGATTTCAGTATAGAGGCCAAAGTAATTCTTAATTTCATCCTCCCGGGCCTGACATGTCACCAAGTCCATATTCTGGCCAAGTTTTGGAGTCAACAGGTGCCCAGGGGAGGGGGATCCGGAAGGTGGGGGAGGGAATTTTGGGAGGAAACAGGAAAGCGATTACGTCATCAATTAATGACCAGTAATTTTATTGCTGCTGGTAACATTATGGTGGCAATCTGTTACTGGTTTAACAAGGATTTTATGTATGAGTACCAACCTTCCTACTTATGGTTGGTTACGTAAAATCTTTTCTACATAAGTTAGTAATATAGTGGCAGAGATATATTGCCTGATGAGTTTAAAGTTAGTGTCAGAAACACTACCGTGTTGGTAAATGAGTAAGTAATTTCGGGAAGTTTAAATTCATGCCGTCATAAAAAAATGCGATGATTGAACTGCACCTGCAAGAAGGTAGGTACTGACCCAAATATAGCTGTAGAGGCAAAAACACAAAGTAGGACTTAAGGCGAAATCAGCTCAGAAACGTCCGCGAAAGCGTTGGGAATTTTCAATGCCATTTCTTGAAATTTCCATAAAATAATGAGTAATTATTTTTATGCCTATTTTAAGATATATTCTACAAAACTATGGGACCCAAAACACGATTTGATAAAGTTGCCTCGATAGAAAAAAAACGCAAAGTAAGCTCGATTTTTCCGTTTTTTTGTCTAAAAACCTGAACGATTTTATTGTTATTCAATATTTATTATTTTATTTTGTGTTCTCTTCTTCCTTTTTGAATTTATAATGAATCTATGGGCTTACATTTTCAAATATCTCTTTGTATCATTTTATATTACAAAAAATGTTCAGATTTCTCGATTGATGCGTCATCTTCTGTTTCTCTCTAACGCGTCGAAAAGGAAAGGGACTTACTTTTTGGGACTGATTTCGCCTTAAACTTATCCATGTTTAAGACACAAAATTCTCTCAGTAAGTTTTAACATCGTTGTCATGCAATCACAAATAACAAACACAGTGCGTTTTCAGCACGAAACATGCAGCTCTATTTTCCTTCATTAGAATTCAGGACCACTACCGAAAGTTCAATGATCTCTCCATCTCCCTGAATGGGAAAATACAATAGGTACCTGAAAACAGAGCCGAAACAATACTCATATCGTATTGGAGACACGAAAGTAAAAATAATAAAACTGGTGCGTGCCTCGCCGTCATATTCGCGATGGTAGAAACTTCGTACTCGAGTCTTAGAACATTGCGTTTTTTGACTAGAAGCACAAATTAGGGAAACAGGTGCCTATTCAGGTGGCTCACTCAGTACTAGCGGCGATTTTGACGCTTACTGACTTGAAAAAACTTGAATATTAGAGGTACATGCGGTGTGGTTAGCCTGGCCAGCCCCGAGGCAGTGCCTTTATTTTTATCTTTTTATCCCGCCCGAGCCGCGTTTAGAGTAGGAACACAAATTGTTATAAAAAAGAGAAAATTTTACACTACAAATTTTCTCTTTTTTAAGTTTGAATTAGAATGTGACTTTCTTAAAGAGAATCTTGTAATTCCTACTGAGAAATAAATACATTGATTTTGATTTTGATTTGGAACGTCTTATTTCTTGGATTAAAATTGGATCACAATCATATGACGTTTATGTAGCAGATTTTGCTGTTTTGATATTCTTATACCTACTTTGAGATTTTTGACAATAGCAATCCTGGAATGTAACAAGTGACGATCGGGATAATACTAAAAGGGTCGAGTGAACTTTTTGTCCAGTAACAAGCAAATGACAAGCATGTAAAAGCGACATAGTGATGCCACTATAATGTGACTCACAATTGATTGAGTTATAACTCATTTTGTCGATAAGTAAAACTGTAGCAATACATACCGCAAGTTCTCGCGGCGCGTGTAAGAAGCAGCCGCCTATACCATAGGAGAGTACCAAACAATAACATAAAAATACATCTACAGGTACCTGCATAGTTTTGTTTTCGAGTAGGAGTACCCACTCAAAAATTTTCACCTATATTTTCATCAACTTTTAAAAAGATCCGGCTGTTGCAACCTGAGTTAACGTAGGCTGGAAGCGGAACGATGAAGTACAGATTATGTCAATAATGTCAAATCCAAACTGGGAACAATCACACAAAGAACTTTCTCTGCTAAAAAAATTGAAGTTAGTGGTCAAGGTACATTGATCAAAATAATAAGAAATTTTGGCAAGGGCGTTCGAGAATCATCCTGAGATGAGGTGCTCCAAAAACCGTAGACAAGCACTTTTAATGGCTTCACTCACTTGCTGTGTGCGTGCGTGGTGAGCGTAGTGTTTTACTAGTGACCGATAGCGTAAAGTAAATTCAGAACCGGCTGGTGATTAGGAACAACTTTTTTTCAGGCATTGAGGCATAAAGATACATGCTGTGTGGTTAGCCTGGCCAGCCCCGAGGCAGTGCCTTTATTTTTATTTTTTTTATCCCGCCCGAGCCGCGTTTAGAGTAGGAACACAAATTGTTATAAAAAGAGAAAATTTTGGACTACAAATTTTCCCTTTTTTAAGTTTGAATTAGAATGTGACTTTCTTAAAGTGAATCTTGTAATTCCTACTGAGAAATAAATGCTTTTGATTGATTGATTGATTTCCAAGAAATACAGGTCGAAATAC
Organism: Phthorimaea operculella; assembly: GCA_024500475.1. NCBI lineage: Eukaryota > Metazoa > Arthropoda > Insecta > Lepidoptera > Gelechiidae > Phthorimaea > Phthorimaea operculella. The sequence goes on along the minus strand of JANFCV010000019.1, from coordinate 1,903,561 downwards.
AAAAAAAAAATTGCTGATTCCATAGGAAATTGCTAATTAGCCTGATTTGACTACGGGAGGATCAATTTTTATTCATATTTTGATTTGACTAATGTTCTTTGGAGAAAGTAGTTTCTTGTCACCAGCCGATTCTGAATTTTCGGTCACTAGTAAAATTCCAAAGAATTACACCCTTAGACGAAAGACGAAAAGTATATTGCTAAATAAGTAGGCAACTTTTTCGATTTCAGTTCATCTCTTCAGGTAAGGAAGTGACCTTACGACAGTTGGAATTTGAAACTGCGTCCATACGGACTACTGGTGTAGTGCGAATCTGCGAGACATCGGTCTCATGATGAACTGAAATTGAAACAGTTGCCTACTTATTTATCAAATATACTTTTCGTCTTTCTTTCTCTTTCACTAGTTCAGTGTAAAAATTGAATTAAGCTATATAAAGTTTAGCAATTGCCCCGCTTGGGTACAAGAAACTTATCGTAGAGGACGAAAATCATACCGAGTTGTCGTAAGACACTCATGAGACCGATATCTCGCAGATTCGCACCAGTAGTCCGTATGGATGCACTTTCAAATTCCACCCTTAGACTTGGTTCTAATTTACGCATTAAATACGCGCACCCCACGTATTTGGGAGGCGAGTGTGGTCGGCGACCGGAGAGTGGAATCATCCTTTAAAAAAACCTGTAGGTCGTTCTTTTCTACAGTGGCTATATTTCTTTGTGAACGCGAGCGCAATAACAGCTTGCCCACGTGCCGGCGACCGCGTTCCTCCATTACAGTCGACATGCTACATGCGAGGCTACGTGAGACCTGCTGTGTACTAGGGAATAAGGGAAATGCAATACACAGCGATGAAATAGATTAAACGCCCTCCTGCCAAATGGACTGGATGGATGCCACTCATCTACCTGCCCGTTGTTAGATCACAAAATCAAGATTTTACTATGTTTATGACCAAACGCCTGCCTGAGAATGCTTTATTGTAGATGGAATTACCGCTGGTACCATACAGTTGACCTAGTCGGCAAGTATGCGCATATTTTAGGATGGTCATGAACTCGTTCGCGTACTGTACGTCGCCGTTTCCGAAACACGCTGAGCGGACTAGGGGTGGCAGTATTCTTAGCCACTACTTAAATAATAGCGAATGTGTGGCGAAAACGAGACATCTTGCCTTATGGCGTAAGCTGGGGGAACTTATCATACAAATGACAAAATTTGACAGCCGCAATTTTTGATGTAGCGACATTGTATGGCCCTGGATTTTGGAACAGGAAAAACATGCGGCATTACATATTATATTGGTTGATAGTGCAACTTTTTACTCGAATCTATTTCATGCGAGGCTACGTACGTGAGACCGTTTCTACTGCCCTGTAGTAGTCCAATATTCTATTTTATTTTATCACCTCAAATGGTACGTCAAAGTAATATTCATAAACTATGCACACTTCATCAAACATCCAATTTTTCACACGCATATGGCATAGACATAAAGGGTGTTTTATTTGGCTGGTGTAGCTAGAAATTGGTGCTGCCATTTTTCTCGAACAAGCGTAGATATTTCAAATTAAAAAAAATGTAAACTGGTTCACACCACTTGTCACAACTTTCATGTGAAATGTAAAGTAGGTACATGAGATGTCTAAATTACAAACATCGCCAACATCCAACGCGTTGGACGACCTGCTACGACCCGATGAACCCTGATGTCAGAGTTTTCAACCACCTGCTACATATAAGGTATGCCATAGCAGGCCTCTGACGTGGTTGGGTGACGACCACCGTATAAGTAATCAAAGACAGACAGCAACCTGGAACGACGGCTTAACGTGCCCTTGAGAGTGGTTCAGCCTGCAATGTCCTAACCTCTTAAAAACTAGCATGCACCGTACTTTCTGGTACTTACGTAGAAGATGCGTCGTCCCGCTCCGTACCACCAAAGAGACCTATTTTTTGTTTCTGTGCATTCAAGGTCGTTTGTCTAAGTACCGTTATTTTTTGTTTTTGCATGAGGATAAAAAAAACATTAAAAATGCCAAGTGTAGCCATTGAGTTAAAAAACTCACACACTGTATACCCAATCCCGTAAATCTCACGTAAATCATAGAAAGCAATTACGTTAAAGCCACGTCACAAGTTGACGTTATGACGTTATGACGTCAGCACGTCACAATCACGTATAAACGTGGTAACTATGCGTTTAGTGCGCATTACATTTCATGAGCGTATATAAAATTAATGGTTTGAGAAATGGTGGTTACAGAAATTCTCATTATTTTATTCCCCTGATAGGTATTACAATTTTATGCGACTATTATGGTGTGACACTGTAGTATGAATTGATATTTTTATTAATATATGCAAATACTTATAAGTTAACGCTGTATTAGTAGTAGTAGTAGTCTGTTGCATTTGAGAGTTGATGCGAATTGCAATTTTAGGCAACGGGCTGACAACCTCTCAAAATTTTGGGAGTCGCTCACATACCGGACGACATTACGATTTATGATAGTGTTGTAGATATTCACACAGGGAACACTGCTGCCCATTACCTGGATTCATCTTTTAGTCGCTTTGTACGACACCCAACGGGTAGAAATGAGGAGATGCTATTCTAAGTCGGCACAGCACTGAAAACTCCTGTGCCTTCTGCTTCAAAAACTTAACCCCGGTACTGACTTACATACATATTATGTCACGCTTATATTCCTTGCGGGATAGGCAGAGAATAACTATAACTACTCAGCCTAACGCCTAAAATTACAATACACGTCAACTCTCAAATCCTTTACTCGTTTCTTACGACACTTACAGGAAAAAGATGGGGCGATGCTATTCTAAGCTGACTTTACCAGGCATAGCCGGCACCATACGGTAAACACCCATATCTACCTCTAAATCCCCTCTAAAAACCTCCAGTGTGTCCAACTCTCATTACCACCCTATTTTAATCTAGTGCCCTGTCAGTAGCGCCTGGAATTTGAAGGCTTCTTTTTAAAATGGCATAATAAATTCAGAGGTAATTTGGTGAGCTCACCTCGGGGATATAAAGCAATAAAACCACTGGCTAATTAGCTCATTAAAGTTTTTCATCTTCGCCGCAGCACGAGAGAGGACAAGTTTGAGTGTGGCCAGGAGATTGGCGACAAGCGGATAAGTGCCACTATCGCAAAAATGGCGGATTTCAAAGCCATCAGTATTTTGCACAGAGCACCAAAATATCATTCGCGGCCACCCGCGAAAAAGGTTTGTTTTGTCTATGGTATGTTGCCTTATCTGGTTGTCAGAAATAAATTATGAATGAAATACCATACCTACAAAAATCGAAGACGATAGCACAAACGATAGCACACGTCGTCACCTCAATGATGCGGCTGTCGAAGGTTGTCAACTGAATAGTGGCTGTCATGGACCGCAGTATAGGCCTCTACCTAAGATAAGTGTATGATTGTAAATCGCTATGAACATTCCCGAACTTTTGGATAGTGTGGAATATGAAAACTCAAATGGGAAATATTTTATATGTCAAAAGCGGCCCGTTAGCGCTTTCACCTGCTGAAACTCATCACTTTTGAATCACTTCAAAAAACCGCATCAAAATCCGTTGCGTGGCTTAGGAAGAGTCAGCGAAACCACGACAGACTGAGAAAAGCGACTTCATTTTATATGATGTATTGATATTTCAACAATCCAAAACTCCGCGAGATTTCACCCTAAACAGGTGTGGTGCGTTGCGATAAATTACGAACTCAACTTTCACGATTGCTGACAGGTGAGATTTTCATCCCATGCTGTCACCCAGGAAGGAAATTGTAAATGGTGACAAGTGACAGGATAATTTCGGGATAAGGTGTGTTCTCTGCTGGGGAGGAAAACTCAAGGCATATTGCAAATGCCGGCAGGCGCAAGTATGCCTAAATGCCGTAAGTCCAATCAATAAAAATTAACAAAATTTTGACATTGACAATTTTTGAACAATCATAGCAAAAAGGCACACCCAAGAGTGGTGCCATTAGTTCTCCAGTTTCCTACCTCTTTTATAATTATCGACTGTGAAAACGAAATATCACGTTACTTTTCAATTTGCATTTTGGTCTCTAATATAACCGCTGGCTTAGTGCATGCACTTTAATGGTTTCCTCAGAGCTACCCATTGATCTTTTAAAAGAAAAATGTAAAAGAAGTCCCCCTAACGATTTCCCCCATTATGGGGGCCAATGATCGCCTTGGGTTTCCGATCTTGCCATTACCAAAGTAATTAGTCAGAAAATATTGAGAGTTCGATGATAAATACTGATTATCGGGTGCAGGAAGATCGGAAGAAGTTTATGGGGTATGATAAAGTTTCAAAAGTAGAACACTGTGTTTTACCAAATAGGCACGACTTGGGATTATGAGATGACTATACTCTAAGGAGACGACATATTTATTAGACAAGAAGTTATATACAATCATACACACTTGCCATGTGTAACATTAGGTCCTATCTTCTAGTCACACAAAAGGACCTGTGCTCTACTTTAGATACTGTGCTATTTCATTGAAGTAAGAAACAATCACAATATTTTCTCTGAAAATTGTAGTTTCATCTCTTCCAATCCATACAAACAGTGTTGTTGACATGAAACGACAATAGAGTCAGTCCCATAATCGTTGTTTGTCCAGCTAATGCCAGCAAGCGGATAGCACAAACACACTCTCAATCGATTATGTAAATATAGTGGATACTGTGGATAGTCCGCCGAGGCTGGGCTTTGTGAATAAAGTAGCCAAGTGGGGTGAACCACGTAGGGAGATGTGGGAAGAAAATATTTAAATATTTGTATCAGCGCAGAAATAGTTCTGTAGATAGCTTGCTCGATAAAAGATAGTTATTTTAAGCTAAGGGACAGTCCAGCGGCTGCTAATAGTTTTTCCATCAGAATTACTCGTACTTAGATATTTTCTTGCGGTAAAAAGAAGCCTATGGTTGCGACTTTCTAATGGCGAAATTATTTTGGAACCAGTTGTGCGGTTTGGTATTTTTTGAATATTTTTTGAAAAAAACATTTAATGTAGAATGTAATTTTCATAGTTTACTTTTTTAATAACCTATTTCTAGCGCGTGTTTTTTACGAAACAGCTGGTTTTTTGTTAACTATCACGGACGAAGGTCCTCTGCTTTTTACAACTATTGAGTATGCTCCTGGTGCAGCTTCCAGAATTTTGAACACCTGGAAAATGAAATAATTACATTAGTACATTACATTATGCCTCGTGTGGTATGCGCCGCGTGATAACGGCTTAGAATATCATCACCCCAAATTCTACCTATGGGTGTCGTAAAAAGCGACTAAGAGATAATCATCCAGGAAATGGGCACCAGCGTTCCCTGTCAATACAACTTCTTGCACTGCGCTCACCAAGCCGCATGTTAAGCGTGGTGAGAATGGCAATACTCCCCGATAGGCGGTGGCTCGTGTCCAGTAGTGGACTGTTGTGGCTGTTTTGGTGGTTATGTCCCTAAGAAATGGTGACACCCCGTCTGGTTTAGTCACTACACCATCAAAGCCAGACACTGTTTGTTGGATTTACCTTAGATCCAGAAGTGCTGGCGACATCCTGCATCTTCGGGGCGACCCCGCCTGGACCAATCACAGTCACTTCAGGGGCGGAGCCAGACACTGATACTAAAACTTCCTTCGTCGCCTCATCTAGTTCAAACTGTAAAATAAAAACAAGCGTTACATGGTGTAATATAGCTACCGTGATCTACAATCGTTCGTAATGGAAATTTTTCTTGCCCATCTTCATAGGAACGATACACAGATGGCGCTGAACTAAACCGAAAAAAGTTTCTTTACAAGGAAATTTATTTTATCTAGTTAAGTATCGTTATAGGCCAAATGTCAAAGCTTAGCAGAACGCCATCGTGTATGAAATTATAAAAAAGGCCTAATCCTGTCAGAAAAAAAATCTCCATTAAGTACAAGTACCTACATTAGATGTAGTTTCGCCAGACCAAGGTGATGATAATACTGATGGTTCGGCCGCTGACAGAGCGACACTGTCAAAATAGCCTCCACCTATAGCTGCACGAGCGTAGCCGAGACCCTGTGAAATTGTAAGATCTGTTATATAACGCATCGCTTTCATAAAGATTTTGAATTCAGGGTACAGTAGCTGTCTATAGGTATAGGTAGGCAGTACAAAGTCCCAAATTATCCACTGTTTCCAAATGACCATCATAATCTCCAATTCCCAGATAGTCTAAATTCCATATCCCAGTAAGGCCAATTCCCAAACTAAGTAAAAAGTTAAGTTTAAGTGCAAGTTCCGTTCCACTCCATAAAACTGTACAACTTTGTATGAGAGGGATCTTATCGCAGACACATTCCAATAACGTAAAATTAAATTATACTACCTCTGCTACTTCTTTCTTTGCTAAATTAAAGACTTGGCCTTCGGTTGCTTCAGCTAAGTCGTTGAAGAGTCCATCTTTGTCGTCATAGCACTTTCCAGTCACCATGAAAAATAACTGAAAAATAAATTTATTTTAATAAATGCAGTTACTTATTTACTTTTTAAAAGCAGGCATTTCAAGGTACAGTCAGACTAAATTCTTGTTGGACAATTAGAATGTTTGGAACGTTCAAAGCAGACAAGTAGTAAGTAGGCAAGCAAAGATACTTAAGTATCTAGCTAGGCGTAAAGAAAAAGGTACCCCCTGATAATCCACGTCCTACATTATCAGACAGTATGAAATACATATTATAGTAAAAGTTATTTTTTTACATTTTGCTTTATTTCTTTCTTATATTTTACTTACTCTACATTTCTTTTCCTTAGCCAACTTTCTCACAGATTCCATTTTGTTATCATCTTTAGCGGTAGCGTCAGTGAATAGATACACAAATGAATTCTTCCGTGCTTCCTTCAGTGCAAGTTCAAGTCCGGTCAGCGCCATCTCTGGGCAGTCACCGCCGCCGTTCACTTGGATGTCATTGAGAGCCTTCTTGAAAACGTCACGCTCTTTCGTTTTGATGCGGAACTTTACGTCTGTTGGAAGAAAAGATTATTGTGGAGTGCAAATATACCGGACGGGGTTGCGGTTTGACACAGCCATCATGCAAATGAACAACTGTGATAGCCGCAATCTGACGCAGCATCGTGTGCCGTAGTACCAGATTTTGTGTGAGATGTTTTTTATTTCCTTTCGTCAGACAGAAAATACATAGAAGAAACGTTGGAAGATATGCACAGTGTCTTTTTTTTTTGAACCTGCTTTTGACTAGATATTCCCGAATCATGGCACACGTCCGCGTGATTGAAATTGAGGCTGTTACAGGTCGCCCTTTGTACGGTGTCAGTTATGATAGTACCGCAATACTATGAGGTATGTGTGCGATCCAGCCAGACTTTTGACCCCACTTAACTAAAACTGATAATATTTATCATCGGCATGCAGATATGCGGCGACCTTTAGGTGTTCTCTAGGACGATATCTCTTAATAGGCGGCCCCACACGCCGTCTTTCTAATTTGTGATAACTTTACACATATCAGGTAACTACCTTTACCTACGATAAATATTATTATAAATTGTAGTAGGTGTGGTATGTGTATGCTTGCTAAGTTGCTACCCATTCAAAAGGTCTGACGGATTTTTTGGTTCACAGATAGATAATAACTTGTACTGACACTTTTTACCGCTAGAAAACATGACAGTTCTCCGGAAAAACTATGGGGTGGTAATCTTATGTATTCAAGGTATTTACCTGGATCGTTAAAAGTCACGATGATGAATTCTTCAATGTTTGATGAATTGGAATTAAAGGCGGCATCAAACAACTCATCGACTTTGGTTTTCACTTGGTCGATATCGCCCATCATGGAAGCGGTATCATCTATTACAAACACCAAATCACTGTTACAAAAAACTGCACAAAACTGGCATAAGATACAAAATAAACTAAACACAAAATTATTTCTGCTAAACATTTTGATCGATGTAACGATTACCTACGCTTCAAGAGAGGAATTAGAATGACAAGTAAAAGAGGAAAAAGGTATGTTTATATATACTTACTTAATTGCTATTGCTTTTAAACAATAATGATAGTGGGGTCAAGTTTAATGTCTTTCTAATCTCTATCTAATCGATTAGGCACGTGCAAACGTTCTTGGGAATTACTAAGGCCCGTATTTAAAAGTCACACCCAAATCTGAGATCGTTCCTATGAGCAATTTGGTAAATGTCAGCATTTCAAACGACATGTTAAGTTAAAAACTTACCTACCTACTTCTTTAAGCCCTATTTTTATGAAAATTTTACATCTCCTACTCGGAGTTCAGAACGCAGCAGGCGCTGACAGCAGAGCAAGACGAAGTGTTCTTACGGCGCGACATTAGCGGCGAAAAACGTGCAGAACTACCCAATAAATTGTTCCTAAACTCTTTGTTTCGCACGTCGCGGGTACCAGGGGCGCAGGAAAGAGCAGAACGTACGAGGTGCATAGGTTGAAACACTCATAAAAGATGTGCAACCGTGCTACGGAAACTTTACCCTTTGCAGTTATCAAGACATATTGCCGAGAAGCGGCACACAGTGCCTTCTTCTTTTCTGTACCTTCATAAATTTTACTAAATACTGTACCCTTACATAAAATACTACTTTTCTTCGGAGCAAACGAGGTTCGCGTGATGCAGTGGCATTAATATTGCAGTCTACCGTACATAGGTTAGCCAATTGCAATCTTGCGCGTCCACAGATAATTTCGTTGGCAATAAAACTGTTCTACCTTACGTAATGTAGTACTTACTTATCTGTCTGCAACTGATGCAGGGTACTTATGTTATACTGGTAGCTCGCTGAAACCACCCAAGCTCTTAGTGTCTGCCACTGGCACGTACCTGGCCATATTTAAGCAGCATTATTTCGCATGGCTAAAAGCCCGTTGCAACTTGCCACGTAAAACTGTAACGGGTCCTTCAGCCACTTTATTAGGCTAGTTCCCTAGTACTTCAGCCAGCAAAGTACTAAAGCAACATGTGACGACGTCCTAGAGCTGTTATCCTGGTAATAGCCAACTTGTGATACGTAAACTCGAGAGACGGGGGCGAGGAAAGAACTGGCTTAGAACTTTGTAAGATGCAACGGCTTGTGAAATAAGAGTGAAGTTGATATGTGATAGCGTTTAGAACGCTCTTGCTATATTGGCTCTTTTGAAGATAAGGAAAATTCTAAAAAGAAGGTTTCGTATAAATAAAATGAATGTATTTTCTACCTAAAACTTTGGACTTAAATAATAAATTTACAAATGCCCTTTCGATGAATTTTACTGAAATAGTAATAAATGAATTTCTATTAATAATGGCCAAATGGCCAATTTCTTGATCTTGTTACATTTTCGGGTACTTACCTATAAAAGCCTTAGTAACTTCTACAGCGCACTACAACCACTACCTACGTTACTTCACCGTAGACAAACAGGCTACGAAAAAGTTCAATATAATATTACCATACCACACATACAAAAGTCTTCTATATCCGGTTTAGACCAGTGCAGATTTTTCATTAGTACCAGTGTCCCACACGACAGACGAAGAATTAGTACCTCTACTCTTTCTACGCGAAAGCAACATACCAGGGTATTAGCCAACTCAAGACACTCAAGTGTATTGTACTTACAAAGCTTTGAGATAGTAAATTTTCTCTCCTCTGATGACGTGCCAGCTTTTACGGCTTTCTTTCAAAGCTACCAGCGTCATAATATTGTTGTGAAACTTAAACTTTGTGCTTTTGGGTGCAAAAGTTTTTAGTTATAGCTCTTGCTTCACAAATATTTACAATTTAAATCTTATTTTCATAAGTTCAAAAGTGTTCATAGCACCCGATCCTGTAACTTGTTACTAGAACAGTTTTCACGAAATTAAAGCCAGTAATATTTAATTTTGTACTTTTCTGCGAAATAAGATAATTAAGTGCTGTGTGGTGTCGGCAGAGTAGAATCTCACCACCCCAAATCTGCCCGTGGGTATCGTAAGAGGCGATAAAAGGCTTCCGGGAGGTGGGCAGCAGCGCCTCCCGTGTTGACAACATAGTCCACAAACGCAAACTGCGGTCACCAACCCGCCTGCCCAGCGTGGTGAGTATGGGCAAAACCCCCCATGGACAGGACGAGAAAAAACCGGCCCCTAGTTCCCGGCCGCCTTACTACCCCGGGCTACGGTAGCGGCCCGGGTAATGGTAGGGCAGGGGGTGCGAAGAATCCCCGGGCTACGGACTACGGCTGCCATAGACTGACCCTGGCGACGTATAACGGACGCAGTCTGCGGCTGGACGAAAGTCTCCAAATCCTTGAGGTAGAATTAGATAAGATACGGTGGCATGTTCTGGGATTGTCAGAAATCCGAAGAGAGGGGGAGGACACGATAACCTTAGAATCAGGTCACCTATTCTACTTCAGGGAAGGGAGCGCACAATCCCAGGGTGGCGTAGGGTTCCTTGTCAATAAAGCTCTCTGTGACAACGTGGAGGAGATCAGCAGCGTCTCGAACAGGGTAGCGTACCTCGTACTGAAGTTGATCGAGAGGTACTCTCTTAAGGTCGTACAGGTATATGCGCCGACTTCGAGCAGCTCAGATGAAGAGGTGGAGGCCCTATACGACGACGTGTCGAAAGCCATACACCAAACCACTAAGACCCACTTCACTGTTGTCATGGGGGACTTCAACGCTAAAGTGGGACAGGAGCACGGCGAATCAAGCTTGGGACCACATGGCTACGGGTGCAGAAACCAGAGGGGCCAAATGCTAGTCAACTTTCTTAGCAGGCAGGGGCTGTTCTGTATGAACACCTTTTATCAGAAAAAGCCCCAACGGAAGTGGACCTGGAAGAGCCCTGACGGCAGGACGAAGAACGAGATCGACTTCATCATGACGGATAAACTGCATATATTTAGGGATGTCTCAGTGATCAGTAGGTTCAATACCGGAAGTGATCACCGACTAGTAAGAGGCACCCTAAATATCAACTTCAAGCTAGAAAGAAACCGCATGGTGAAGCAAGTTCTCCGTCCCAATCTGCCCCAAGCCGGACATGAGGAGTTCCAACTTGAACTGAAAAATCGATTCGCTGCCCTGGAGACCCCGGCAAACGTTGACGAGGACCTAGAGAGCATAGTCGGGGCTATTCGCGAAGTGGGGACGAAGCATTTTCGTAAAAGGCGAAAAGACAAGAAGTCCAAACTTTCAAGCGAGGCCCTGGAACGGATGCGAATTAGACGGGAAACACCAGAGGATGCATTGCCAGATCCCCAGTCACTTAACAAAAAGATCCGAAGTATGGTAAGACGCGACCTCCGAAGCTATAACACTCGACTCGTAAAGGAGGCGATTGAGAAAAACCGAGGGTCGAAAGTTTTTACCATGACACTGGGAAGGAGTCATCTGGCAAAGCTAACTACCTCGAATGGTGTAACTGTCACATCGGTTCCAGAGATTCTCGCTGAAATTGAGGACTTCTATGGAAATCTGTATGCCTCACATGCGAAAAAGCCTCCACCTGATGCGACCCCAGACCCAAGAGCTCCTCTCTCCCGCCACTTTACAGAAGATCTCCCGGACGTAGATATAGACGAAATCGCGGCGGCTCTCAGACAGCTTAAGAATGGGAAGGCTCCGGGAAGACGGAGTGGCCTCTGAGCTACTTAAGGCCGGTGGAAAACCTGTCCTCGAGGAGCTGAAAAGGCTTTTCAACTCTGTAATAGCCAATGGGACAACCCCGAAGGCGTGGAGCAGAGGTGTAGTGGCATTGTTTTTCAAAAAAGGAGACAAAACGCTTCTCAAAACTATAGGCCGATCACACTTCTGAGCCACGTCTATAAGCTGTTCGAGAGTCGTCACGAATCGTCTGGCATCAAGATTTGACGCCTTTCAGCCACCGGAACAGGCCGGGTTTCGTAAGGGCTTCAGTACCGTGGACCACATCCATACTGTAAGGCAGGTTATACAGAAGACAGAGGAGTATAACCAACCACTGTGTATGGCTTTGTGGACTACGAAAAAGCCTTCGACTCTATCGAAACCTGGGCTGTTTTGGAGTCCTTGCAGCGGTGCCAAGTCGACTGGCGGTATGTGGAGGTGCTGAGAAGCCTTTATCAAATGGCTACGATGTCCGTTCAAGTACAAAACCATAATACAAGACCCATCCAACTGCTCCGTGGTGTAAGACAGGGTGACGTTATATCCCCGAAACTCTTCACCAACGCATTGGAGGATGTCTTCAAAACTCTACAGTGGGATGGACTGGGCATCAACGTCAACGGCGAAAGTCTCACGCATCTCCGCTTTGCCGACGACATAGTCATAATGGCCGAATCGCTGCAGGACCTGCAAAAAATGCTATCTAGTCTTAACTCTGCCTCGAGACGTGTTGGACTTGGGATGAACTTGGATAAGACGAAGGTCATGTTCAATCAACACATAATCCCCGAGCCGGTCTCCGTCGAAGGTGTAGTCCTTGAAGTTGTCCAGAAATACGTGTACCTTGGGCAAACTTTGCGGATGGGAAGAGACAACTTTGAGGCTGAAATCACCAGAAGAGTGCAGCTTGGTTGGGTAGCATTTGGAAAGCTGCGTCACATCCTCGAATCATCTTTGCCACAATGCCTTAAGACCAAGGTGTTCGATCAATGCGTCCTACCAGTCATGACCTACGGAGCCGAGACGTGGAACTTGACAGTAAAACTGGCCCACCGGCTACATGTCACTCAGAGAGCTATGGAAAGGTCTATGCTTGGTATCTCTATAATGGATAAAGTCCGGAATGAGGTCATCCGAAAAAAGACCAAAGTGACGGACATAGTCTGGAAGTGTAGCAAGCTGAAGTGGCAGTGGGCTGGCCACATCTGTCGTAGAACCGACGGACGGTGGAGTAAGCGGGTTCTCGAGTGGAGGCCACGCCTCGGCAAGCGTAGCGTTGGACGCCCTCCGGTCAGATGGACCGATGACTTGAAAAAGGCGGCTGGTAGCGACTGGATGGCAAAAACGGGAGATCGTGCCTTATGGCGTTCCCTGGGGGAGGCCTACGTCCAGCAGTGGACTGCAATAGGCTGAAATAGAAATAGAAGATAATTAACTATCTTTTTCTTCTTATAATAACCTCTGTACAAATTAATCTTTATCATTTCGCACACGTATGTAGTAGGATAACTGCGTTCGTGGAAATGTCGGACTCGGTTTTAATCTTTTCATTCCACACCATTAGGAACTAATCGTGAAGATTGTGGTAACCCAACCACTTAAAATAGATCTCTTCTCAGAAACCAAGTGTCTTACATTTTTACGGTAACGACAGGTCAACGTGGATTGGTCGTATGTAGGCTCTCCCGCACTTAATAAGCCTGAGATTATATCTGCATGATTCATGCCCATGTATCGTCCTAGACTTCGATCTCCTATATTAAGATGTCGCCCTGGTACATTGACTAGAAAGTTCTTGGCACGTGATGTGTGGGAAACGGTTCTAGGAAACTGATTTATTTCATCTTTAGTCTTTAGTTAGTTAGTAAGTTTGAAAAGTATTTACCTAGATATTTGACGATGATTACTAGAAATATTACGAAACATACGGCAAATATTTAGTAGGTGTGTATTGCTATATTACGGAGAAGCGTCAAAAACAGTCAGCCAATGACGTATTTCTTTGATGTGATTATTTCAAGGATAATCCACGTGTTTTGACATATCTTTTACAATTATGTTACCTATAGATACAGCTTAGATCTAGATATTATGCGTAGATCCTACCCTAACCAAATATAACACATTGTTTGAATTTATTTTAACGAAATACCTACCATGGAGTTGATATCAAAATTATTTGCCAACGGGCTTCCACTACAAAATATGCAACAGGAACAGGATATGTGTGTAAAGTAGTGTCACGCTACGCATCGCGCCATCGTCATTGCACAAAATTGGCATATTTAAACAAAATGGACCAACTACTACATAGTGTAGGTAGCTTTTTGTTACAACGGTTACCATGGCATGGATATCGAAAATCTTTGTCGCACTAAAACAAACGGGCGTCCACTACAAATACGCCACAGGATATTTGTGTAAGGTAGAGTCACGCCACGCGTCCTACCATCGTTATTGCTAAAAATAGGCATAATGTTTACTTTATTTTACTAAAGAACATGGACTAACTACGACATTATGTGGGTATATGTGTGTAGCTTAAAGTTTCAATGGACACTTTTACACCATGGGATGTATATCGAAATTCTTTGCCGCAGTCCACTACAAATACGCAACAGGATATTTGGATAAGGTAGTGTCACGCCACGCGTCGTACCGAGGCTGGCTAAATAACAACCGCGTGCAATATCGCCCGATGTAGGCAGCCGTTGACAGGGGTCTACCCTCGTCGCGGGGCTGTTAATTTCGCTTGTCCACCAAACAATGTGGGGCAAGCTATGAGAAACAAGCCACCGGGTACCCTAATATTTACCCGCCAGCGTTTAGATTTCTTCGAAAGCACCCGGCGTTTATACTTACCTAGGTTGTGCTTATCTAATTGAGGAATGTAGTGGTCAGATCATATTCATTGTCTTATAGTGCATAGGTATAGTGCGATTAACAGTGAATCAAATATATACCTGAAATGCTTTAAATTAAATAAAAGCAGAATTAAATAAATACTTTGCCTTTGCATAGTATCAAACCATACGTAAAGGTATCTAAACATAAATTACTAGTTCTTGTGATAAATGCCACCCAACCCACATACGAGTACGAAAAAAGATGTAGAGAGAATAGTTTCACAATTCCGATAGACTCTTATAACTTGTTCTGACGAATAGCTAAAATTCACATGGAAAAATCGTGTTGATACTGTAACCTGCTGGATATTGAATGTTGCCAACAATGTAAATCATTTTGTGTTCTTCATATGATAATGTATTCTTTTATCTGTAGATGTGTAAATAAGTGTTATTTTGCTGTTATAGTTAGTAAGATTAAATGTAACTTAAAGTAGCTTGTCATATTTTAACATTTTCAACTTACTACCTGCTGTAATCAATTTCGAATTTTTGACCACGAAGTTTGTAGCATGCGGACTGGGCAGATAGATACTGATGCAGATTCTTATGAATAGACAGGCTAGGCGAAGACTTCAAAATAGATGAAATTAACTAGACGAGAGTTGATAATAAAGAACCGTGCTCATTCGCATGGTGTTGTAAAACTTTTTGCCAAGTAGGTATACAGTGATACCTATGTAATTGACAGTCTACTTTAGTATATAGCCGGTCAAGTTGTATGTATGGCTATCTTAGCAGTTAAATGGTTTGTTTCAACGGTTAAAGGTTGTGTTGTGAGGAAAATACGAAGCTTTTTAAACACTGTACCTTCCTTTATCCCTCTCAGTCAAGCATGGTAGAAAAAGTTGCTTTCCTTACATCCCTTATAATTCCCCATTTCCCCAAAAAGCAGATCCCACCTGTCCAATATCTATAAAACACAGCTATAAAGTATATCAAAACCTCGAAGGAATGTCTAGAAGTTGGCGGAATATTTCTTGAAACTCTCGCTTCCACTTAATTCGTTTCACAAACTTTTGGTCGGCAACTTTGCCTATAATTTTAAGAAGTTGCCCGTGGATTTGGTACATTATAAATTATGCAGTCCTGGTAATTGTTTTCGTATACTTTAAGGTGGTCAGAAGGTGAATGTAATGGAATTTCGCTTTAGCAAGATAATGGTTGTAGCCCAGTAACAGATGAAGCAAACTTTTCTACTTACCTACTTGTTACTTAGTTGTTTTGGCCAGACGAAATTCCTAATTGTTTATTTAGTAGACTTATCTAGCTATTTTGTTTCGTATTTAGGGTGAAATTTCAACAGTGACCGATAGGTGTGTACTGAATACTTAGGACGGGTTAATGATGGAAGAGGAATATTTTTTAACTACCATATAGATTGATTGGGTTGGCTGATACATTTTTTATTCAAATTTAATAACAATTACTACGGCTGCCATAGACTGACCCTGGCGACGTATAACGGACGCAGTCTGTGGCTGGACGAAAGTCTCCAAATCCTTGAGGTAGAATTAGATAAGATACGGTGGCATGTTCTGGGATTGTCAGAAATCCGAAGAGAGGGGGAGGACACGATAACCCTAGAATCAGGTCACCTATTCTACTTCAGGGAAGGGAGCGCACAATCCCAGGGTGGCGTAGGGTTCCTTGTCAATAAGGCTCTCTGTGACAACGTGGAGGAGATCAGCAGCGTCTCGAACAGGGTAGCAGCGTACCTCGTACTGAAGTTGACCGAGAGGTACTCTCTTAAGGTCGTACAGGTATATGCGCCGACTTCGAGCAGCTCAGATAAAGAGGTGGAGGCCCTATACGACGACGTGTCGAAAGCCATACACCAAACCACTAAGACCCACTTCACTGTTGTCATGGGGGACTTCAACGCTAAAGTGGGACAGTAACACGGCGAATCAAGCTTGGGACCACATGGCTACGGGAGCAGAAACCAGAGGGGCCAAATGCTAGTCAACTTTCTTAGCAGGCAGGGGCTGTTCTGTATGAACACCTTTTATCAGAAAAAGCCCCAACGGAAGTGGACCTGGAAGAGCCCTGACGGCAGGACGAAGAACGAGATCGACTTCATCATGACGGATAAACGGCATATATTTAGGGATGTCTCAGTGATCAGTAGGTTCAATACCGGAAGTGATCACCGACTAGTAAGAGGCACCCTAAATATCAACTTCAAGCTAGAAAGAAACCGCATGGTGAAGCAAGTTCTCCGTCCCAATCTGCCCCAAGCCGGACATGAAGAGTTCCAACTTGAACTGAAAAATCGATTCGCTGCCCTGGAGACCCCGGCAAACGTTGACGAGGACCTAGAGAGCATAGTCGGGGCTATTCGCGAAGTGGGGACGAAGCATTTTCGTAAAAGGCGAACAGACAAGAAGTCCAAACTTTCAAGCGAGGCCCTGGAACTGATGCGAATTAGACGGGAAACACCAGAGGATGCATTGCCAGATCCCCAGTCACTTAACAAAAAGATCCGAAGTATGGTAAGACGCGACCTCCGAAGCTATAACACTCGACTCGTAAAGGAGGCGATTGAGAAAAACCGAGGGTCGAAAGTTTTTACCAAGACACTGGGAAGGAGTCATCTGGCAAAGCTAACTACCTCGAATGGTGTAACTGTCACATCGGTTCCAGAGATTCTCGCTGAAATTGAGGGCTTCTATGGAAATCTGTATGCCTCACATGCGAAAAAGCCTCTTCCTGATGCGACCCCAGACCCAAGAGCTCCTCTCTCCCGCCACTTTACAGAAGATCTCCCGGACGTAGATATAGACGAAATCGCGGCGGCTCTCAGACAGCTTAAGAATGGGAAGGCTCCCGGGGAAGACGGAGTGGCCTCTGAGCTACTTAAGGCCGGTGGAAAACCTGTCCTCGAGGAGCTGAAAAGGCTTTTCAACTCTGTAATAGCCAATGGGACAACCCCGAAGGCGTGGAGCAGAGGTGTAGTGGCATTGTTTTTCAAAAAAGGAGACAAAACGCTTCTCAAAAACTATAGGCCGATCACACTTCTGAGCCACGTCTATAAGCTGTTCTCGAGAGTCGTCACGAATCGTCTGGCATCAAGATTTGACGCCTTTCAGCCACCGGAACAGGCCGGGTTTCGTAAGGGCTTCAGTACCGTGGACCACATCCATACTGTAAGGCAGGTTATACAGAAGACATAGGAGTATAACCAACCACTGTGTATGGCTTTTGTGGACTACGAAAAAGCCTTCGACTCTATCGAAACCTGGGCTGTTTTGGAGTCCTTGCAGCGGTGCCAAGTCGACTGGCGGTATGTGGAGGTGCTGAGAAGCCTTTATCAAATGGCTACGATGTACGTTCAAGTACAAAACCATAATACAAGACCCATCCAACTGCTCCGTGGTGTAAGACAGGGTGACGTTATATCCCCGAAACTCTTCACCAACGCATTGGAGGATGTCTTCAAAACTCTACAGTGGGATGGACTGGGCATCAACGTCAACGGCGAAAGTCTCACGCATCTCCGCTTTGCCGACGACATAGTCATAATGGCCGAATCGCTGCAGGACCTGCAAAAAATGCTATCTAGTCTTAACTCTGCCTCGAGACGTGTTGGACTTGGGATGAACTTGGATAAGACGAAGGTCATGTTCAATCAACACATAATCCCCGAGCCGGTCTCCGTCGAAGGTGTAGTCCTTGAAGTTGTCCAGAAATACGTGTACCTTGGGCAAACTTTGCAGATGGGAAGAGACAACTTTGAGGCTGAAATCACCAGAAGAGTGCAGCTTGGTTGGGTAGCATTTGGAAAGCTGCGTCACACCCTCGAATCATCTTTGCCACAATGCCTTAAGACCAAGGTGTTCGATCGATGCGTCCTACCAGTCATGACCTACGGAGCCGAGACGTGGAACTTGACAGTAAAACTGGCCCACCGGCTACATGTCACTCAGAGAGCTATGGAAAGGTCTATGCTTGGTATCTCTATAATGGATAAAGTCCGGAATGAGGCCATCCGAAAAAAGACCAAAGTGACGGACATAGTCTGGAAGTGTAGCAAGCTGAAGTGGCAGTGGGCTGGCCACATCTGTCGTAGAACCGACGGACGGTGGAGTAAGCGGGTTCTCGAGTGGAGGCCACGCCTCGGCAAGCGTAGCGTTGGACGCCCTCCGGCCAGATGGACCGATGACTTGAAAAAGGCGGCTGGTAGCGACTGGATGGCAAAAACGGGAGATCGTGCCTTATGGCGTTCCCTGGGGGAGGCCTACGTCCAGCAGTGGACTGCAATAGGCTGAAATAGATAAATAGATAGATAGAATAACAATTTAGAAATCCAATTTTGGTCTTTCCCTTAAACTTGTGTAACTGCTATTAGTGTGAAGTACCTAAGCCTTTAGGCACGTAAAATCCATATGCTACGTCTATCTTGTATCTAATAATACATACTTCATTCTATATTTTCCCCATTATAATATTAGTTTGATTGCCTATAAAACTCTGGTGGATCTGATCGTCCGGGTATAATGTCCTGCACGTGCCTGCCCCGGTTACAATTTCGTTATCAATGAATTATCAACTGGGACGATCCAGGTAAGTTTGATTCATTGCTCTGTGGCCAACCGGCCTAAACCGGAAACCACTGCACTTTGTGTTGAAATAGGATCATAATATAAAACGCCCTAAAAATCTATGAACATGGATGATGATGTATACGAATAGGTATACTAACGTCTTGAACAAAAGAATATGACAACACGGAATAAAAAGTGTTTACGATAGATAACTTACGTAACAAATGCCCGTCTGAACCTAATTATTGACTATACCAACGCACACAAATTACAGTAGACCTTCATCAAATATTTCCTCTTTATAATATTAGTGCAGATTGCCTATAAAACTCTGTTTGATCTGATCGTCCGGGTATAATGTCCTGCACGTGCCTGCCCCGGTTGTAATTCCGTTATCAGTGAGTTATCGACCGGGGCGATCCAGGTGCGTTTGATTCATTGTTCTGTGGCCAACCGGTCTAAACCAGAAACCACTAGAAGGTATACTTTGTGGTAAAATAATATTCATGATATAAAACTCCCATAAAATGTATGATCATGATTGACACTGAATAACATTCCTACGAAACAAATTGTTATAATAACGGCTTCTTATCAAAGAAATATGACAACACAGAATTAAGAAGCGCTTGAGATAACTTACGTAACAAATGCCCATCTAGACTTAATTATTGACTCTACCACCGCACACAAATTACAGTAGACCTCTTCAACAAAAAAGGATAATTAATCTACTAATAAGTAGATTATTTCTTATAGCCACTTAGGATAATACAGTGTCCGGCTAAAGATGCCAAAACCGGCCCAACTAACACTTGGTATGATCAGCAAAAACAATCCTTCAGAGAACGATAAGACGCAGATGCTAGAGATGGAATAGTGACTGTTATATAAGGTCCTATTAAATATTTTCAGGGCGTCTTCTTCTCTTGAAATTGAAGAACTCTCCCCAAGGAACATAGGTCGAAATATGAGAAACAAATTCAGACCTTCCATACAAAATATACCAGTCGACTAAGTCTATTTGTTTGGGAGGCCCAAATATTTATTCTCATATTTCGACCTACTATGTTCCTTGGGGAAAGTTGACTAGTTTCACGAGTAGAAAACAATCTGAAAATATTTGCATCGAATTTCATAAATGAATCAAGTACAAAAGAACATATAATCTTTGATTTAACAACAGCAAGTAATTGCCCATTTCGTTACATAAGCATCGTAAGTAGGTAAAAAAATGATTAAATGAAACCCATAGAACTAGGTTCTGTATAACATTACCTACACTACAAAGAGCACTGATCAAAATTTACCCTTCATAAATAAATACGTAGGTATTATTATTACTTTTCCAAATATTACTCATTTTTATTGTTTTAAACAAAACTGTTTAAGATTAGTTTTGAATTTATGCAAAGGTAGCCTGTGGCATAGCTTCTAAAACAACAGAAGATTTAGAACTTTTAGTGTGGAATCCAATAGAAAAAACTTGTGAAAACTGTTACTTTCGTAGCCAGGCTGTGACTTTCCCGGCATACCCACTCTACTAAGAGATGATTATCGTGAGCGTCAAGTGACGACATTATTCATTTTTTCCCTCCTCCTATACCCTGCTACCCTGGTAGCTGGTGGCCATTTCAGCTGTGAAGTAATAACGTAATTCTATACAAAACTGACTTGCAAGATAGGACGCTATTCATGCTTCTTAATTATGGTTTACAAGGTATAGCCCAGTCTACTCTACACTGTGAATTTGTGAAGTTATTCTACTACTAAAACTTGTTAGTAAGTCTTATCAAAGCCTATTTTTTCTTGATATCAGCTTTGATTTTTTCTACCCAACTTATCTTACCTTACTCGAATACTCGAGAGTCATGGTTCTAACACAGATTCTTGGTAATCTATGCTTCCTTATCTAGGTATGTCAATTTTGTATATAGTATATCTTTTAAGTAACATCACAATTGTAATACTTAATTTAAACTTTATGGTTCGGTAAACTTCGTACTTGCGGATCGAAACTTATCTTCCAATAAGGCCGTTTTAAGACATCACATGAAAAATAATAAATTCTTAGTATAAGTACACAGGGCTTTAGATATTAACTATTAACCTAATTTCGCAACTCCTAAGAGATTCGTAGAATAACTGCTAAATAAATAGATTGTGTTGTATGGTTTCGAAATTTTCGTAATTTTATATTATCTTCACTTCGATAATATAAAATTATAAAGTTGCCTTTAATTTTTTTTCTCCCTTGCGGCATTTTACAACCTGTCACTACCTGACCCATCACTCCTCCTTAGCAGAATTAGGACAGATAATAAATTTCTTTTTAAAACATTCTTTTTTTAATTTATCTTTTATCTTGCAATCATTTATCACAGTGATGCTAAGTTGACGTATTAATGTTGGCGGCAATTTTTCATTCTGATCTTCTGATTGGACAGAACTGTCTAGCGATGTCACAATACGAAGCGTGTATTAAATCTTAGATTGATAGCGCAAAGCCCAAATCTTGGTTGGCAGCATATGGCGTTTGCCTACTTACTAATACTATTAACTACCTAGCACCATAAAATAGAGAGTTTACAAAAGGTTCACTTGTTACATAGCCAGGGTTACTACTGTCAAAAATTCCAAATATAACAAAACAACAAAATCTGCCAAAGAACGTCATACCTATGATTCTGAGCCAATTCTAAATCCAAGAAATTTGACGCTCGTGTCAACCACCTTCTTAGTTACCTTGACTTCCTCTGAGATTCCCGTTATCTGACGCTAGTTAGTACTGAGTGAGCCATCTGTATAGGCGCTCCGCGCGCCGTTTTCCCTAATTTGTGGCGCAAAGCCAAAATCTCGTGTCCATCAGAATGGCGGGTGTATAATCTCGAAATAAATCAAAATTAAATGTATTAAATGTACACTAAATGTACGTATTTGTACTTAAATATCCATGTCGTACATTTATCAGATGCTTAGATATAACGATTTCAAAATGACCAGCCATTCTGACGTCAGGATGGCGGGTGTATTTTAAACGGATGCACTAAACCTGACAATTCCTGTATCAAATAAATGTACACTAAATGTACGTATTTGTACTTAAATATCCATGTCGTACATTTATCAGATGCTTAGATATAACGATTTCAAAATGACCAGCCATTCTGACGTCAGGATGGCGGGTGTATTTTAAACGGATGCATTAAACCTGACAATTCCTGTATCAAATAAATGTACACTAAATGTACGTATTTGTACTTAAATATCCATGTCGTACATTTATCAGATGCTTAGATATAACGATTTCAAAATGACCAGAATGGCTGGTCATTTTGTAAACGGATGCACTAAACCTGACAATTCCTGTATCAAATAAATGTACACTAAATGTACGTATTTGTACTTAAATATCCATGTCGTACAGTTATCAGATGCTTAGATATAACGATTTCAAAATGACCAGAATGGCTGGTCATTTTGTAAACGGATGCACTAAACCTGACAATTCCTGTATCAAATAAATGTACACTAAATGTACGTATTTGTACTTCAATATCCATGTCGTACATTTATCAGATGCTTAGATATAACGATTTCAAAATGACCAACCATTCTGACGCCAGGATGGCGGGTGTTTTAAACGGATGCACTAAACCTGACAGTTCCTGTATCAAATAAATGTACACTAAATGTACGTATTTGTACTTAAATATCCATGTCGTACATTTATCAGATGCTTAGATATAACGATTTCAAAATGACCAACCATTCTGACGCCAGGATGGCGGGTGTATTTTAAACGGATGCACTAAACCTGACAATTCCTGTATCAAATAAATGTACACTAAATGTACGTATTTGTACTTAAATATCCATGTCGTACATTTATCAGATGCTTAGATATAACGATTTCAAAATGACCAGCCATTCTGACGCCAGGATGGCGGGTGTATTTTAAACGGATGCACTAAACCTGACAGTTCCTGTATCAAATAAATGTACACTAAATGTACGTATTTGTACTTAAATATCCATGTCGTACATTTATCAGATGCTTAGATATAACGACAATGAAGGATGACACTTTGGGATGACACGACAATAAAAAAAAATCAGATATATGTTGCCGAGTCGGCAACATACATCTGATTTTGCCGACTCAAAAACAATATTTTTTATGTATTATTTAGAAAACAGAAAACAGGGGGAAACCGTTACCCCTGCACGAAATATGGATTAGTTAACAGTATCATGAAATGATTTACAAAAAACAATGATAAGAGCGGGTAATTCTGGTAACCCACAAGGATGATGACGCAGGTAAATGTTAGTCACTTGGTTCACGAGTCTCTGAATGGAATACCAGGCGAAGTATCTTATTATACCATAAGTCCAGCCAGGATATCTGGAAAGAACCATCTTCAAAATGTTCTTATAACCAACTCAGTAAACACTTTTCGTTTCGTCTGTATTTTCCATTTTTTGGCGTATTCAAAAAAGGGTGTCCATCAGAATGGCGGGTGAATAATCTCGAAATAAATCAAGATTAAATGTATTAAATGTACACTAAATGTACGTATTTGTACTTAAATATCCATGTCGTACATTTATCAGATGCTTAGATATAACGATTTCAAAATGACCAGCCATTTTGACGTCAGGATGGCGGGTGTATTTTAAACGGATGCACTAAACCTGACAATTCCTGTATCAAATAAATGTACACTAAATGTACGTATTTGTACTTAAATATCCATGTCGTACATTTATCAGATGCTTAGATATAACGATTTCAAAATGACCAACCATTCTGACGCCAGGGGCGGTGTATTTTAAACGGATGCACTAAACCTGACAATTCTGTATCAAATAAATGTACACTAAATGTACGTATTTGTACTTAAATATCCATGTCGTACATTTATCAGATGCTTAGATATAACGATTTCAAAATGACCAACCATTCTGACGCCAGGATGGCGGGTGTATTTTAAACGGATGCACTAAACCTGACAATTCCTGTATCAAATAAATGTACACTAAATGTACGTATTTGTACTTAAATATCCATGTCGTACATTTATCAGATGCTTAGATATAACGATTTCAAAATGACCAACCATTCTGACGCCAGGATGGCGGGTGTATTTTAAACGGATGCACTAAACCTGACAATTCCTGTATCAAATGGCTGGTCATTTTGAAATCCTTATATCTAAGCATCTGATAAATGTACGACATGGATATTTAAGTACAAATACGTACATTTAGTGTACATTTATTTGATACAAGAATTGTTAGGTTTAGTGCATCCGTTTAAAATACACCCGCCATCCTGGCGTCAGAATGGCTGGTCATTTTGAAATCGTTATATCTAAGCATCTGATAAATGTACGACATGGATATTTAAGTACAAATACGTACATTTAGTGTACATTTATTTGATACAGGAACTGTCAGGTTTAGTGCATCCGTTTAAAATACACCCGCCATCCTGGCGTCAGAATGGCTGGTCATTTTGAAATCGTTATATCTAAGCATCTGATAAATGTACGACATGGATATTTAAGTACAAATACGTACATTTAGTGTACATTTATTTGATACAGGAATTGTCAGGTTTAGTGCATCCGTTTAAAATACACCCGCCATCCTGGCGTCAGAATGGTTGGTCATTTTGAAATCGTTATATCTAAGCATCTGATAAATGTACGACATGGATATTGAAGTACAAATACGTACATTTAGTGTACATTTATTTGATACAGGAATTGTCAGGTTTAGTGCATCTGTTTACAAAATGACCAGCCATTCTGGTCATTTTGAAATCGTTATATCTAAGCATCTGATAACTGTACGACATGGATATTTAAGTACAAATACGTACATTTAGTGTACATTTATTTGATACAGGAATTGTCAGGTTTAGTGCATCTGTTTACAAAATGACCAGCCATTCTGGTCATTTTGAAATCGTTATATCTAAGCATCTGATAAATGTACGACATGGATATTTAAGTACAAATACGTACATTTAGTGTACATTTATTTGATACAGGAATTGTCAGGTTTAATGCATCCGTTTAAATACACCCGCCATCCTGGCGTCAGAATGGCTGGTCATTTTGAAATCGTTATATCTAAGCATCTGATAAATGTACGACATGGATATTTAAGTACAAATACGTACATTTAGTGTACATTTATTTGATACAGGAATTGTGATGTTTAGTGCATCCGTTTAATATACACCCGCCATCCTGGCGTCAGAATGGCTGGTCATTTTGAAATCGTTATATTTAAGCATCTGATAAATGTACGACATGGATATTTAAGTACAAATACGTACATTTAGTGTACATTTATTTGATACAGGAATTGTCAGGTTTAGTGCATCCGTTTAAAATACACCCGCCATCCTGGCGTCAGAATGGTTGGTCATTTTGAAATCGTTATATCTAAGCATCTGATAAATGTACGACATGGATATTGAAGTACAAATACGTACATTTAGTGTACATTTATTTGATACAGGAATTGTCAGGTTTAGTGCATCCGTTTACAAAATGACCAGCCATTCTGGTCATTTTGAAATCGTTATATCTAAGCATCTGATAACTGTACGACATGGATATTTAAGTACAAATACGTACATTTAGTGTACATTTATTTGATACAGGAATTGTCAGGTTTAGTGCATCCGTTTACAAAATGACCAGCCATTCTGGTCATTTTGAAATCGTTATATCTAAGCATCTGATAAATGTACGACATGGATATTTAAGTACAAATACGTACATTTAGTGTACATTTATTTGATACAGGAATTGTCAGGTTTAATGCATCCGTTTAAAATACACCCGCCATCCTGACGTCAGAATGGCTGGTCATTTTGAAATCGTTATATCTAAGCATCTGATAAATGTACGACATGGATATTTAAGTACAAATACGTACATTTAGTGTACATTTATTTGATACAGGAATTGTCAGGTTTAGTGCATCCGTTTAAAATACACCCGCCATCCTGACGTCAGAATGGCTGGTCATTTTGAAATCGTTATATCTAAGCATCTGATAAATGTACGACATGGATATTTAAGTACAAATACGTACATTTAGTGTACATTTAATACATTTAATCTTGATTTATTTCGAGATTATACACCCGCCATTCTGATGGACACAAAATCTCGATTGGCGACATATAGCATTTGCCTACTTACTAAATACTATTGACTACCTAGCACCCACAACATAATTGACATCGTGGTCTAGAGGTCTAAACTTATTGACAGGGTATGTCCATAGCAGATAATTTTGATCCTAAATTCTTTAGACGATGATAACAGCAAAATAAGCCATATTTTGTAACAAGTACTCTGTTAAGAACTGCCTAGGGTCCAGGAAATAATAAAAATTATGAATAAAAAATGAAAAGTCGACTGATCTTTGCTAAGATGTATTTGAGAAGCCATCAATGTTGCCAAGCACAAATTACAAAAAGATATAAAGAGTTAGTGTTGCCAACATGCTCCCGACAACAAACAAAACATGTAATTAAATAATATTGCAAATTGCATTAGCCAAGCTATAGCAAGTGGACTGTATTTTGATAGGTATTATACTAATGTTAATAATGTATTGATTACTCAATAAGTGTTAGCTTAAGCTATTTCAAAATGCAATATTAATACAGTTTAAATATTAAAAACAGAGTATCTTACACACTAACGTAATAAAATACTAATTATGCAAACTTATGGCAGTAAAGACATTTCACTTTATGAAATAAAATGATATAATTAATGACATTAAGAATCTATTGGCAAAATACAAACTTTCGAAACTGATGTTCTATGACACTTTCCATTGGCTTTCTTTACCTCTAAAGCCCTAACCTTCCCATCCTGACCAGGGAAAACCTGAGTTACACGAGCCATGGGCCATGTCATAGGAGGAGAGTCAATCTCCTTTAAGATAACTCAAGTACCTACACTTATGCTAGGTAAACTATCTTTCCATTTAGGATGGTTTTGCAAGGTATTGAGGTAGACCTTTGACCAATACCTCCAAAATTGTTGCTTAATAGCAATACATCTTCGCCAGAAAGTTAACCTACTTGCAGGCCTTGCATTTTTGATAAATTTCAAAATATAAGAAAGAATTCTAGTAGCTTTATTGATGTCAGAGTAATTCTGAAGCAAACTAGATAAAATTGAGACTTCCTTACTTTGGGACACAGCACACACTACCTCGCTAAAGTTTGGTTTGGTTGCTTTTAACTCGGGTAAGTCTTTTGGCAAGTCTCTGCTAGATTCTTCATCAAAATGATGACTAGAATTATGTGATGGCGAAAATTGACTAACGATATCATCATTTGTGCTGGTATTACAGTCGTGACAGAAGAGCGCTACCGCGGCATCATTGTTTGAAGAAGAAATTGGTGCGTCACCACCCACCACGTAGCCGAACTGTGTGTGTACGAAAGCGGGACGACCAGTATTGATCTCTTGTCCAAACTGCAAGTCTAAAGGCTGCGGCAGCAACACTCTGTAATAAATTCCAGCAGGTAGTAAAAGGTCGATCTCTCCTGGGATGTGAAATGAGTCGTCGGCCAGCTGAATATTTTTGGGTATTAAAACCTTTCTCAAGTCCAATTCGTTATGAGGCAGCTTAGTGGTGATGCCGTCTACTACTAAGCACTTAGAGACCTGAGCTTTGTATGGGTAAACGCAGGAAAAGACATCTAACGTAGGTATGGAGTACTTGACTTCCTTTCCCGTTTTGGCTATGCCAATGACATCTGTCGAGTTGGGCATAAGCGGTTTGCCTAATTTTTTAGCCAGGTTGGAGGTGATGAAAGAAGTATCGCTTGCTGAATCTAGCAAAGCCCTAACGACAAATTCTTTGCCATTTTTGCCTACAATTTTGACTTTTGCCGTTGGCAACAATGTTTGAAATTTATAGCCAATATTAGTGTTGGACAAAAGTGAGACATTCTTCTTTTCCTCCTTAACCTGAGCTTGAGCTTGAGAGTTGACTGGACTATGCAGTAGTGTATTATGAGTACCCTGTTTGCACTCCTGGCACTTGAAATAGTACTTGCATCGACCTTGATGGCCTCCAAGGCAAATCTTGCAGAGCCTGTTCTTTCTAACAAAGTCGAGCCTTTCTGCCACCGGTGCAAGCAGGAACTTGGGACAAACATGTAACTTATGGTTCAACTTACAATTGATACAGCTTGCTTCGATTACAGCAACATTTGCTATCCTTGTGTGCGCCTTTACCGGAAGTGATCCCTCGCTATTCTCATAAGCGAGCGCCCGACCCTCTAAAAACTTTATGAAGGCTTCAAAAGTGTGTGCTTTCTTTTGATCGTGCTCGAGGTGATAAGCTTTGCTCGTATAGATGTCTAATTTTTTGCTGAGCAAACATATGAGAATGCTGTCCCATTTATCTGTGGGTTCCCCTAAATTTTTTAAAGCCGTAACATGTTGCTTAACAGTTGAAATGAGGGACCGCAATGTGGACGAGCTTGATTTTGTTATGCCAGGCAACTCAAACAAGCTATTAATGTGTTCCGAAACGATTTTAAATTTATTGTCGTAGCGCTCCTTTAATATATCTAAAGCCGCTTTATAACTAGAGCCTATGACAGGTAGATTCTTTACTAGATCGTAAGCCTCCCCTTTTAGATAGAACTTTAAGTAAAACAGCTTCTGAACATCATCAATGTCTGAGTCGTTGTGTATAAGTGCATTGAACATTTCGATGAAAGACTGGTAATCCGTATATTTGCCATCAAAAGCTTTGATTTCGATGTTCGGCAGCTTTAGCTTGGACACACACCCACCCGTTTTAGGCTGCGAAGAAGGCCCTTTCAATTCAGATACGCGAGTGCGTATCGAACTCACACAACTAAAATATACACTCTCTGTCTCACTTGGCTCTTCTTCGTCAGCAGGATCTATCTCCGAGTTTATTCGCTCATATTCTTTGAAGCTATGCATGACCCTTTCTTCTAACAATAGCAACATTGACATGGACGCTGAAGCAAAAAACTCGGGCGTGAGTTTGTTTGCGATCCGAGTGATTGCCGCCTTGAAGCCGCCGCGCTGTCTTTTTGGACACTTTTCTTCAGCCATTGTACCAGTCAGAAATGTCCAAAGCGATGTAAAGCAAGCAGGCAAGCAACGAAACACACACCTTTTAGCTACACACAAAGCAAAAGTCGTAATCTAAACACGGTAAACAAAATAAAAAAATTATAAAATACGTAAACAAAATTGACAAGTCACAAATATTGTAGAGTTTGACCCTTTTTTACAAAAAGTTTGAATTCAGGTTGAATAAAAATAAAATATATCTCCAAAAAGTTCATTCGCTGAAATAAAACACTCTAACTTGACAATTGTCAAACCGCAAAAAAGTTCCGCAATCACCATAAAACACAAACAAGTCTATGACACAAACTTCATAACAATGTCACGTCAGCTGTGAAGCCTTGCGCAAAGCTTCAAGGCGCAGGCGGAAGTTACTGCTGCTACGTCGCGCATGCGCTACGCGCCTGGCTACGACGGCTACGTCTTGAATTGCAAAATGAAAAATATGGCTGCCCTTGTAATTTGCTTGCTTGATTGGTATGATGACAAGCGAGTTTCATGAATGATAATGTGGAGCATACCTTGTAGACCCTAATTGTAGGGTAATTTCCAAACCTGGATTGCTTTTTGTGCTTCTCCTGTTGTAACTGAGGGATTATTGGTAGAAATAATAAAATGTTGTCTGCCAACAAAATGTCGTCCCATCAGATATGTTTCTTGCAAAGTCGAAATTTTGGTCGAAATTCCTCCTGGATTATAGGCTGAAAATGTTCATAAATTCACTGACTCTACGGACCATGTTAAGAACTGCCTAGGGTCCAGGAAATAATAAAAATTATGAATTAGAAATGAAAAGTCGACTGATCTTTGCCAAGATGTATTTGAGAAGCCATCAATGTTGCCAAGCACAAATTACAAAAAGATATAAAGAGTTAGTGTTGCCAACATACTCTTTGTTAATGATTAGGTTTAATACCTCTTATATTGACAGAATAACTTTTTAGTATTGTAGTTAAAACCACAAAACACTACTTCTGTTTACCAGTTTCTAAAAGCTTTGACCAAACTTCTTTTATGCTCATATGAACAAGCATAAAAATGAAAGACATAATAACTTTTTATATAACCGAAACTCAGTCGGAGTTTTTATTGTGTAGGTACAGTACAGTGAGATCATAATAAAATGACAAGTTTCATATTTCAAGCGCTTATTTTTATTATGGAAGAAGGACGGCTGTTTACGCTCTGTCTACCCCGCAAGTGATGGAGGTGTGATATATGTACCTACCTATGTATGTTTGTAAAAAGGACACAAAACTCTACAACTTAATATTTCAAGCGAGTTATGTTTAAGTACCTATATATTATGCTTTTAATTTTATTCATTCGGAATTACTGCTAATTCGTACTTTTTCTATTTGTAGGTACTGAATTTATACCTATTTTCTTTATACTGACATAAATTTTATTTGATTAACTAGAACCTAAGTACTTATTTTATGTTGATCCTATTAATGTGTAGGTTGAGGTGATTTTAACATTACCTTTGCAGCTATTTTCATGGAAACTGGTATCGCAGTTTTTGTTTTAACCCATTGCATTTTTGACTGTAGCCTTTTTAAGTACTTTTCCATTGAAAACTAGATAAAACAATTGGGTGAGCTGTGAATGCGAATTTCGGCGGAACTATCGGAAAGCTATCAGTTTTTGTCTCGTCATTGGCCGGGTCGAGGGCTTTTTGTTGTTTTACTAACATACAGAGGTTTATTGGAAAAAGTGCTTGTCATGTTCCGCATGCCTGGCATCGTTTAGGATAGTTTACTTATCTCTGCAACCTTCTTTTTTAGCAAAACTTGAAAAAAAATTCACTACAGCAAGCAAGATTTGAACCTGCAAATTTCGCCATTAGTACTGGCGTAGCCTCTTCAATCTGGGCTACCGCGGTTCAATCTTTACCTAAGAAGTTAAGGAAGTGTATTTTGACCCCGCGCCGCGTGGCACAGGGCTTAAGCTACTGGGATAGTTTTGCAACTCATTCCCATTGACAAATTCTTTACTTACCTACAGGTTGAATATTGGCCCAAAGCTTTAAAAAAATGAAGATACTAGAAGTGTTTTAAAAATCGTATCATCAGAGTATTCTTAGGGTCAAAATTAATACAACTTACCTACAAACCTTGTTGTTAAATGTAGGCAATGCAATTTTATATTTTATGCGATCCGTGTTGTCGTAGATATCTACCGAACAGTAATTTAATTCTTGCTATTTTTTATCGCCTTTTTCACATTGAATCTTATGCAAGTTCCTACACTGACAAAAAAATATAAAACGGTGATAAAATAAATCGCGCGAAAAAAATATCGCGATAAATATTCATATTCATCTTCTTGCAAAATAAAACGCTGCTCTATATTTTAACCACAAATAGGTATTGAATCAGTTAAAATTCGATTATTTGCTGCTGTATTCCGACTCAGTCCGAAGACAAGCCGGGATAAAGGACCTATTCATTCGGACTTAGTCTGATTAGTTTCGTGTTGTCGGTCTTTGTTTTTAAATTATCCGATGAAAGAAACAATTAACATCCACCTTTACTTTAGCGAAAGCATTAAATGAACAGGTTTTATAAATGGAAGATGATGTATGTATCACAATAGCTATGATGAATGTACCTATCCCATTTTAGTTCTTTATAAATCGACTAGCAAGTAGGTAAGGGACCGCCACACAGTTTTAATCAGTGGTCAAGAAGGAACTTCATGCTGTAATTCAGGTTTCTAGCTCAATTTGCAGACTTTTGAGATAAGGACGTAGACAAAATCTATGTCGCGGGTCCACGCGGGTCGCATGCTTGCTATTACTTGTTTGATTTCTGGATCAATTCGATAACCAAATCATATATTAAGGAAGGCACCACCGTACAGTAGGACATTGTTGATCCACATTATATTTCGTAGGTTTTCTTGTCTTTAAATCCATTTAAACATCAAAGCAAATAGCCTCTCTCCATCTAGAGCTACAAAAATGCTAATAGGTATTCTTTACACCTCCAGTTTTCACGAACTTCTGAATCCTACGTTCAGTTAAACTTTTAGTTAACCGAAGGTACTTATTTCATAAGCAGCGCTAACTAGTAGATGCAACTTACAGAACTCAAACAAAGACGGGAGTTTTGACTCGCAATCAAAGACAAGCCTTTCCTTTACTTTGGTCTCCAATAAAAGGACGTGTAAAAAAAAAATGAGCAAATATTGTGTGGTGCCGGCAGAGTAGAATAGCACCACCCCCTCTCTTCCCGTGGGGGTCGTAAGAGGCGACCGAGGGATAAACCCGACCCAAACAGACAGGTCCAACCGTATGGTGACGGTTAATCCACAGAAAAGCATTCTCAAGGAGGGTTGACAGCTGGTAGGCGGCCGGTCGTAAAATTCAGCCAAATGCTTTTGCAATACGATTTTGTGTTCAACGAAACGTGTTGCGCCGCCCCCAGGTAATTGGGAAAAGGGCAGGAAGATGAAGATTTTGACGGATAAACTGCATAACTTTCCCTAAGGAACATAGGTCGAAATATGGAAAGGTAATTCAGGACCTCCTGCACAAACTGACTCGGTCGGTTGGTATGCATTTTGTATGGGAGGTCCAATTTCTATTTTTCATATTTCATCGTGGTCCTGATTATTAACCGTTCCTTTATAGAATATAGGCGAAATATTAAAAGTCGTCTCCTTCTCGAATTTTGTGCCACCCTCCTATAAATGGCAAAGACTGGTATCGATAGATTCCTTGCGTTTGACATCTGTGACGTCACAGATGTCAAACGCACCATTTTCTTCAAATTAGACAGGCATATCCGAGTTCTGTAGAGCCATAGTAGAATCCATCGACACCAGTCTTAGCCATTTATAGGAGAGTGGCACAGAAAATCTCAAATTGCTCAACCGCCGATAGACTATTAATTCATCGGTCTATTCGGCCAGATTTTATAATAAATGAAATTAAAACAATAAGTTTTCTCTTGACCAACACAACTAAGTGTAAATTGTTAGCTGGAATGCAATCTGTTGGCGATAAACACTCACTTCGGCCGAGAGATGGCGCTGGCGAGTTGGCCGTTGTGTAACTTGCCGATTCCGTTAATCTGCTCTGACTTACCTACTTGCTGCTGCGGGCGATGCTTAATTTTGTTCGATAGACAAATGAACGATGAATGCCGATCTGCAAAGCATCGGCCCCATGAATTTAGGTTTTTCTTACGTTTCAACGGAAACAATTAAACACTGTTTTTTGGCTAGAAGCTCAAGAGATAGGGCGTTTGTGCACTACAAGGAATTTTACTGTCCGGCGGCATTCCGATTTTTTACGGTCCGGTGTGGCACACCATCAATCTAAATACTAGCTTGTGCACTATACGTAACTTTACTGTCCGACATTTGCATAAGCCAATTCATAGGTTTTTTATGCCACACCGGACCGTAAAAAATCGGAATGCCGGACAGTAAAATTCCTTGTAGTGCACAAACGCCCTCAGGGTATAAATCCAGGCCTAGCAATCCAAGTATAACATTTGATAAACCACTTATTAGATAAGAAGTGGATGCTTTTTCTGCCTGAACAAGTTCAGTGTCGGACACACATAAAAATAACTTAAACTAAGCGTGGCCAATTAGCTGAACAAGTAAATAATTTACAGTGCGCTAAACTTTGCTAATAAAAGGGGTGCACGGAGCGTATTAGATTAAACAAGTGCGAGTTTGTATTTATAGCAGTCTCAACTAATTAAAGAGAAAAGAGATAGATTATTATGCTAGGGATCTCGCTAATGGATAAGGTCCGGAACGAGATTATCCAACAAAAGACCATAACAAGGGATGACGTGATGGGATGACATCGATTATTGTACTGTTTATTTTAAATAGCCTCTACTTCTACTCTTTTAATATCATCATACCGGCCATAGACACGGGCCTCCCCTGTAAGTAGTTGCCCAAAGATTTTTACCTAGTCCGACTAAATCGTCTGTTTTCTTTTCTTCGTCATTGCAACACATAGGATGTTTGGCTTTAAATTTGAATTTAAGCAAACAATGGTAAATAAAAATCTTTTAGCAACTACAATATCTATGAAATTGGAAAAGAATGGACCCAGTTTTAATAACGCAACACACGTACGTATTCGAATATTAATAATATTGTTGAGACTAAACTCAGATGAGTTTCAACTCCAACGATAGAATTTCTAGGGTTTTGATGACAGTAAAAATACAAACCAATTCTGTGTACCTATATCGCAAATCTCAAAGGAAAACGGCATCCGCATCGAAACTCAAATCTATTATCGGTAAATGTACACGAATCACCTTGCTACTGAAAAGCATTTCAAGTTGCAAAGTTCTCTACTTTAGTGCTTCTAAAAGGAAGAATTTCCAACGATCGCCGGGACAGAAATGTAATCGGATACCTTTGACACGAATACTTTAGAAGCTTTCTACTTCAGCGATACAATTTTCGACGCGAAAAAGAAATGGGAGATGCAAATGAGTTACGATTTTATTTACGTTTTTACAGTTGAAATCGGATAGATGGATTACAAAGTGGTAGCTAGTTGATTTATGCATGGACTCGTCTTTTGAAAATGCGACACTATTTAGGTCTGCGCCGAACTTAAATTCGTAAAAAACTCAAGTTA
Source organism: Phthorimaea operculella (assembly GCA_024500475.1). Lineage (NCBI taxonomy): Eukaryota > Metazoa > Arthropoda > Insecta > Lepidoptera > Gelechiidae > Phthorimaea > Phthorimaea operculella. Next base: position 1,868,626 of record JANFCV010000019.1, on the reverse strand, counting down.
TGCTTATAGTGTGTTTTACTGGTGACCATACTTAACACTACTGATGACCGTAATAAAGAAAGTTACTCGTTTTATGAAAATATACTTCGAAACTACCTTGGTACCAAACATCTTGATAATGGATAATACGAAATGGAAAATTTACTGCTAAAAGTTTCATTTGTGAAAAATTGTATGTCACAGAGCGTGCGCCTAAAAAGTAGGTTTTTATAAGTTATCTTCATAGGTAATAGGGTTCATCGGGTCGTTAGATGACTCAGTGTCTGTCTCACACGAAAAGAGAAGAGACAATCTTCCTCATCATTAGCTTAACTTGAGAAGCCACTTTTTTCAGTAAATTTTCTTCAATGTTATCAGCAGTGCCAAGCTGACCTCAACTCTAAAGAAAAGTTTCCATTGGACGCTCAGCAGAATTGGCTGGTGAATCGATTGTCATCCCATCAGTTTTTCCCTGAGCTAAAAAGCTGGAATTCGCTAAAGTCGCTAATTACTTTCGCTCGAAACGGCTGATTCATCTGACTCTAATTAGAAAAGATCTCGAGAAATCTAGAAGCTTTCCGATAGTCAATTGTTTTATGTACCTTGGGATTGTTCGAGACTAGAAGCTTTGAAAGTTAAGTTTCTGTTAATTAGCTGAAAATGACTATGTAATGTCTTGATGCTCGTCTCCAAGCGACGATCCAGCGACATCTGTAGAAAGTATTTAGAACTTACTACATGGTTAGTCCACATTATGAGTGGAATTCAAACCATATGATGAAGCATGCTTAATCAATCTATTGGGATTGTAATGCACTCACAGTGCTATATTATTCTCACAAGTGAAAATAAGAAATAGATAAAATGACATGCATCGACCGGGGATCGAACTCGGGCCGCATGGGTAAACGCCCCACCGCTCTGCCACTGAGCTATCGATGCACGGCCGATGAACGCCAAATTATCTATCTCTTGATGCTCGTCTCCAAGCGACGATCCATGGAGACGAGCATCAAGAGATAGATAATTTGGCGTTGATCGGCCGTGCATCTATAGCTCAGTGGCAGAGCGGTGGGGCGTTTACCCATGCGGCCCGGGTTCGATCCCCGGTCGATGCATGTCATTTTATCTATTTCTTATTTTCACTTGTGAGAATAATATAGCACTGTGAGTGCATTACAATCCCAATAGATTGACTATGTAATGAATGAAAGTAACTTATGAAAAGGTTGCTTCCCAAGAAAAAAGCTTGGTCGACATATTAGTATGATAAGAATCTGGGTAGAGTCACCAATGATATTAGGCAGATTTACAGTTTTTTTATATGATTCAATATAGGTATCGCCTCAAGCCTTGAGCTATTGTACAGGCTCAAGAACTGATTGGAAAACAACATACATAATAATATACATACGTAGACTTAAAATGCTGCGCTGTAACGAAACTTATGAGTAGTATATCTTCCTACATACTTTCGTACACTACATTATCCTCAAGAACTTCAGACAGACACACATTACACACACAAATAAAAAAGGACTTTGTTCGTATGCTCCTCTCGTACGAGCGAAAGCAAGATATAAATACGTCGTTACACATGCAATAGTCTAAACAAGGGGCTTGCGAGATCAACCGCGCTCGCTAACTTGAGAACTGCAGGGTATAGAAAAAGTAATGTGAGTTTTGGATGTGGTATCTCAGAGAACAACTATGTACTGATGGGAAACAGGAGAACTAACGGCGCCACTCCCGAAAGTGCCTCTTTTCTGTGATTGGGCAAAAATACGTCGTATATACGTCGTTACACATGCAATAGTCTAAACAAGGGGCTTGCGAGATCAACCGCGCTCGCTAACTTGAGAACTGCAGGGTATAGAAAAATGTATGTAAGTTTTGGATGTGGCATCTCAGGGAACGACCATGTAATGAGGTAGGAAACTGGAAAACTAGGGAGAAGTAATAGCGCCACTCTCGAATGTGCCTCTTTTCTGTGATTGGGCGAAAATAGTCGTAAATACGTCGTTACACATGCAATAGTCTAAACAAGGGGCTTGCGAGATCAACCGCGCTCGCTAACTTGAGAACTGCAGGGCATAGAAAAAATTAAAAGTTTTGGATGTGGTATCTCAAAGAACGGCCATAATGAGGTAGGAAACTGGAGAACTAATGGCGCCACACTCGAATGTGCCTCTTTTCCGTGATTGGTCGAAAATATGTCAATATCAAACTTTCCTGTGGGATTGCGGGATCCCACATTGCAGGATTGCAATCACTAAATACAAGTTGGTACATACATAGTTTCGTACACTACATTATCCTCAAGAACTTCAGAAAAATTCAGCGCAAATAAAAAAGGACTTTGTTCGTATGCTCCTCTCGTACGAGCGAGAGCAAGATATAAATACGTCGTTACACATGCAATAGTCTAAACAAGGGGCTTGCGAGATCAACCGCGCTCGCTAACTTGAGAACTGCAGGGCATAGAAAAAGTAATGTGAGTTTTGGATGTGGTATCTTAGGTAACGACTATGTTATTGTTTTTTTCGGGTTGGACTCTTCGGTGGCGACCCTGGGCCTATAAAATCTACGCCTATCTACTTGGTCAGGGTATCCAAAGAAGTTGTGGTCGAGAATGAGCTTAGGACATGCTTAGGACTTGTTTTGGCAAGAGTGCAACGGACTTAAACTTCTCGATATGCATGTAACTCCCAAAACGAACTGATGTGATGGACCTTCGTGTCCTTGCGTAGGTTGCATGAGCATCTTGTAGAGTATACGAACTACACATAATTGTTGCAGTAGCTGCTACGGAGATAGAATCGTCTAGATCTGAAATGCTGGCATTTGTAATGCGTAATCGAATGCTGTAACTAATCTGCATGAAGAATACCTTCGAAAGTCCTACGGTTTGGGCTGCAATTAGTTGTTGCCGACTATAGTTGCTGATTAATTTTGGATCGTACGTACGTACATATCACGAATTTGTACATCGTGGGTAGCAAGTAAACCACGTGCCGACCGTTTGTCTTCATACGCTTGCCTCGCTCGCCTGGCTCGCCGTGGCTGCCTCTTGCCGCTTGCTGTTTTCGCCCATAAACCGGTTCGTCTGCAGAATAGGTTATATTTTCAATGGCCACTATTAAATGTTTCTGTGTGCCTCACGAATTTATGCTGGATCTTGGTAAGGACATTTTCGTAAAATAGTTTTATATTGGAAGCAAGCGAATATGAAAGTTTTCGTGTTGCAGCATTTTAATAATCGTTTTCATGAATTACCTTTTGACCTATTCTAACAAAATATATATGTTAGAATAGAAGACTTATTGAACGTTAACTTTTTAAAGTTAAAACGGCGTTCCCGTCGGACAAAGCTGTAAAAACCTTTGGCTTAAAGCCAGTCTACACTACATTTTCACAATCTAAAACTAAATCTTTTAGTAGGTATCTAAGTTTTTCCACAAAGATATTCTAAGATAGACTTTTTCCCGTCTCTACTTACTTATTATCCTGAAGTAAAGTTATCACAGGAACATTTACAAGAAAACTTTTCTGAAACTTTCCTTGGCTTTTCCGTTGATTTTCAGGAAGGAAAGAAAATGAGAGGAAGTTATGCTACTCTGTGCCACAGAGGGCTTTTCAAAACTGCTGTAAAGTATGCACACATCACATCAGCCTATTGCAGTCCGCTGACGGACGCAGGCCACACAGAGTACGCCTTTAGTCATGATCTCCCGTTTCCACCATCCAGTCACTACCAGTCGCCTGTAAGACGATAAGTACATAAGTAAATTTAGTATGGCCTGTGGTCTTCCGCCATTAGAGCTGGTAAAAAGTCCTGGCTTATAGCCAGGCTGGTACTCCTCCCAGCTCCGAATCTTAGCTAAATCTATTACTATAAATCTCTTGCAAGATCCCACAATTTACGGGCTTCGCTTGTGCGTCGTAAGATACACTTTAAAAGGACTGAAAAGATGTTATTTATTGGGCATTATGTATGGCGGCAATAGAATTTTTAAAACTTCTTCTATAAATAACTTTTATGATGTTATATTGTCAAAGTCAGCGATCTAATGAGAAATGCGAAGTTTATTTTATACAACTTCCAAAACATGACTCAGTTTTTAAAAGAAATTGGATATCGTGAATTTTGTAGGTATGTGAGGTACAAATATGATATAAAAACTTGTATTACATGACATTGACATGCGCTAATATCACACTTTTTGTTTATCATATAAAAATATACTCATATAAATATACTTATACCTAAAATATCTTTAAAGATTTAATATGACGATTTGATGTCTGCTCGAATTTGCCGTGTGGTGTCACGTTACGTTACACAATAGCATCACCCCATATCTTTCCCGTGAGTGGGTGTCGTAAGAAGCGACTAAGGGATTTAGGAGTTGATGTAGCAGGTATTGCAATTTTACGTGACAGGCTGACAATCTGTCACTATGGTAATACAGAGTCTTCTGAGTGACTTTCAAGCTTTTGATAGACGTGGTGTAAGTATATGGCCGTTTTCGCTCTGCATACCCCGCAAGGGATATAGGCGTGATATGTCGAATTTCAAAATTTCTACCTACGATAAGTTTACTCCCGTTTGCTAAATAATATGCCGATTTCAAGGAAAGACACATACCTACTTTTATGATACTTTTACACCTCCATGAGGGAATCGTAAAGGCGTTGTTACACTCCATTAAGCTAGGATTAAACCGACTGGATTGTAAGTTAAGTTTCCATAAACTGTTTTATTTTGTAGGTAGCTAAGATTTTTATCGCAATTTTATAATATGTAGGGTATTTCTTTACTTATATTTTCGACATGTAGAGGCTCAATCCGCCTGCCAAACGTAATAGTATGTGCGGCAATACCCCTGCGATAAGTGGAGGCCCATGTCCAGCAGTGGGCTGTTGTGGCTGTTATGGTATAATATGGTATTTCTCAGTTCAGTAGTCGACCTGTTACAACTGTTACCTAAAATCATAAACGTCTGAAGGTCACAAAAGGGCGCATGCCTCGCATCTAATTAATAAACCTGATCTTAATGTCTTTAAATTCATTTAATGAGGACATTACCGTATCCTGATCACTTTTTGAGGTAGGTATTTAGATCGAATTCTTCATTTTGTAGTAGAAATTAGTTATTATACTTTTAATCAATTCTTACCTAACTAATCTTAGTTTTCTGTCTGTCGGGTTTTTTGCTATTGCATATTTACCTACATTGTTACAAGGTGCGTTATATGTACTTAGTTTGGTATTTCACAATATTTTTTTCTTTCTTTTCTTCTTCTGGGATGTAACTGGCTAGTGCGCATTTATTGAAAGTTCGATTTGTCGATTCTAGTGGTGTAGTTTCAAAAAAGTTAGGCGCTCGTTTAAACAGTGTTTAAATTAATTTTCTGATTTGATGATGTTAAGCGACTTAAACCATGTGTATTATTTTTTTTAATAACACGATAGGCATCTCTAGATAATAATGAACATCTGTGAATCTTTTTTCTGCGAATTTGTTTTTCACAGCAGGTGTCACTTTTTTGTGATTTCGCAGATGCCCTTTGAAGTGAAAGATGTTCATATACCTAGATGCCCAGAATAAAATGTTGATGAATGCCCTCTTGCCAGTATCACACTGCGCGGCACAGACCTGCTGCGGATGTCGAAAAGTGTAACATAATCACAGATGATTGAAGTGACGGAACACTTGCGCCTGCGAGAAAAGTGTGTGATGTCAAAGTACCTAAAATTCCAGAACCAAATGACTGAATTGTGACTCGACTCCAATTAGTCATTCTCACTAGACTAGCTCATGTACGTGCGACTGGCAGACGTAGCTCCTGTGACTTATGGTGCCCTAGTACTTTTAAATATTTCGTGCTTACTTGATGATTCTGGACAAATGAATGTAAGAAGACATTCATATGACCCGTGCCTATGGCCTAATGAACACTGAATGTCACAGTTTTCAAACACTAATAACAAGCGATGAAACTGTGACTCGTGGCTTATGGCCAATTAGTCATTCAACACGAGACCAACGTAACTGCACAACGACTAGCTAGCTCATTTACGTGAGCGTAGCAAACGTAGCTCCTGTACCTAACTTATGGTGCCCTAGTACCTACTTTTAAATATTTCGTGCTTTCGGGATGCTGGGCAAAATGTCTTCTTTTCATATGACACCTACCTGTATAACACACCGAGTCGACAAATTACCTGATGAACCCTGATGTCAGAGTTTTCAAACACCAATAATAAGCGACGAAACTGTGACTCTACGCCAATTAGTCATTCAACACGAGACCAACGTAACTGCACAGCGACTAGCTCATTTACGTGCGAGTGGCAAACGTAGCTACTGTGACTTATGGTGCCCTAGTAGTTTTAAATATTTCGTGCTTACAGGATGCTGGGCAAAGGAATGTCTTCTTGTCATATGACGCAACCTGCTTGTGTAACACACAGAGTCGACTAAGGACCTGATGAACCCTGATGTCAGAGTTTTCAAACACTAATAATAAGCGACGAAACTGTGACTCTACGCCAATTAGTCATTCAACACGAGACCAACGTAACTGCACAACGACTAGCTCATTTACGTGCGAGTGGCAAACGTAGCTCCTGTGACTTATGGTGCCATAGTATTTTTTTATATTTCGTGCTTACGGGATGCTGGGCAAAGAAATTTCTTCTTGTCATTATGACACCTAACCTGCCTGTATAACACACCGAGTCACAAACGACCCAATGAACCCTGAAAACAGAGTTTTCAAACACTAATAATAAGCGACGAAACTGTGACTCTACGCCAATTAGTCATTCAACACGAGACCAACGTAACTGCACAGCGACTAGCTCATTTACGTGCGAGTGGCAAACAGTAGCTCTGTGACTTGTGGTGTGGTACAAACCATACTAGATAATATACAAAATATCACATTACATCACCCTATAGCAGGCGACTGCAGATAGTAGGCCTTCCTCTCCTGGTTGTAGGCCTTCCTCTCCTACATTAGAAGGCACGACGGTCCTATTAGAAAAGGCGACTCGTCATATCATAATTGAAAACAACTTCCTAATCAAATTGTATAAGTTCTGTCACAGAATAACCAATGTAGTATTTTATGTTCTGTCACATATTCCGCAATGATTTCGAATATTTGTCATCTCTCGTAGCGAAAACAATCTTCAGCAGTTGACGCTTTGCGTATTCCGCAAATGTTAGAGACTCTAGCGTCTTATCGACCAATCTTCTGACCAAGAAAAGCAAAACCAATCTTCCCATTCATTCATCACATGTACCACACACAGCAAGCTTTATTGCTCCAAGTTCAGCTCTAACTGCAAATACCTTGGCAACACGACGCCGCGAATCATTGTTTTGAATACAACATACCGAACACCACTACATGGGTAACTTGTGGGACAAAGTACCACTCGATTATTACGGTTTGGACAAGGATTTTGACACCGAGTCGACGATTAATCCTACTATCAGACTTTTGAAACTGCCTAAGTCTGTGTCTGGCTGTAGTGGATGACTACAAGCCCTACGATACTGTAGTTTTGAAAATCAGCATCAAAACTGCTTCACGACGATACGATGTCGTGTCTTGTGCCATACTATGCAGCGTTTCTATGCGATTTCATATTTACCGTCAATACAATCTGACCATGTAAATACTGCAAAAAGCGGAATGCGTGCAAACCATCTAAAACTAACAGTAGATTTGATAATGAACTTATTATACCTCTTCCAACGTATCAGACCCAGGCAGACATGTTGCCCTATTGGTTAGTAGCATTACCTACTCCACTGGGCTGCTAGAGTAGCTGGGTAAAACATCTGCAGATCCTCAGGTGACCAATTTCTTTGGCGCGACGAGCTGTGAACTTTTTTAAAATCTTCCTTTCTGAATTTTCAGCTGCAGTATTGTCACAGCACCAAGTTGATTTGCATGAAGCGCGCTTGCTGCCGCAAAACGACGCGGAAATACCAGGGATTTATGACCGCAGACACACTTTTGTCCCAACTTTATTGTCCCGCAATTACTGTGGGACGTAACTAGAGATATATACAAGGTGTTAATTACTACATAAGGTTTTATAAAAAATATCGAGAGAGAAATATTGGTCTTGCAGTCATCACATCACATCAGTCTATAGAAGTTCACTTTTGTACGTGTGGGCTGCCCACAGAGGTTTCTGCATTTTTGTACATGTAACTTACCGTCATTTTAGTTCTCATCTTATGCTATAAAGATTTTTCCTAGTTACACTACAATCGACAGTTGTCTGATTAGACAACCTGATCAGGTGCCGAAGGACTCAAGGAACACTTGTCCATCCCAGCTCCTAGAATTTATCTGATTTGACGATCTTCTTCTTAATCGAGTGGGGCACCAATTTGTCCAACGACCCGATGATTTTCTGTAGTTGCAAAACAGCGACACCATGTATGTAGACGACTATCTCTTGCAAAAACAGCTGGAGATAACATACAAATGAATTAAAAAGGTAGTTTATTTCTGTATAAGATGGCCGTTAGCCAAACTAGTGGCTGTTAATGTCTGGTTTTTATTTACAGTAAAGACTCTACAATTAAAACAAAATAATGCAAATAATATTCACTACATTTTAAAGGGATTAATGAACTCTGGTGTTTTACATTTATGAATTCTCACATTGATGATGGGGTAATTTTAATTGTATAGTACTTTTTTCTTTTGGTTTCATTTTCAGAAATTAATAGATATATATATATATTCTTTATTGCATAAAAGTACAAGAAATTACATTATTTAGAAAGTGTGCGCAAAGGCGAGCTTATCTCTAAGAAGAGATCTCTTCCAGCCAACCCGTCGGTAGTGAGAAAATGATATTTTTGTGGGGACAATACAATGCAACAACAAGATATTATTAGGGATATAAACTATGCTTTATTACTTTACATACATAAATACAACATACATAAACATACATACATACTTACAAAAACGCATACATACATAAATACATACATACAAAATACATTAATGTAATTGAGATAAAAAGTGCTCTTTTACTCTTTTTTTTAAAAACAAATGTTGACGGGCTGTCTTGAATTGTCTTTGGAATACTGTTCCAAAGCTGAGCAGCTCTAACAGAAAAAGAGTTAAATAGAAATTTAGTATTAGCTCTGGGGCACTCCAGCACCTTAGTGATGCAGGTGCGCCTAGGACGAGGATCTGGAGGAAGATAATGGAAACGGGAGCGGAGATAGTCAGGAGTGGAAGGATTATGAAGGATGTTGTAGAGAGTGGTCAGGATGTGCACATCGCGGCGAAGTCGGATAGGTAGCCACTTAAGCTGAGCACGAAATTCAGATACATGATCAAACTTGCGAAGGCCAAAGATAAATCGTATTGCTAGATTTTGTAGTCGCTCAAGCTTATTAAGTAGTTCCTCCGTCGCATCCAGGTAGCAAACATCAGCGTAGTCGAGAATTGGAAGAAGAAGAGATTGTGCAAGTAAAATTTTAGTTTTTAAAGGAAGAAAGTTCTGGAGTCGCTTAAGGGAGTGGAAAGAATAGTGCATACGCCTGCTCACATCATTAATGTGTGCAAGCCAAGACAAATGACAGTCGAATATGACACCCAAGTTCTTAGCTTTGTCAGTGTAAGGAATGCAGGTCCCATCGTAATACACCAGCGGAATATTTGAAAAATCAAGATTACATCGTAACCTACTGCTACCAATTATTAACGCTTGAGACTTATTTGGATTTACAAGAAGACCAAATGTTTTAGCCCAAGTCTGAACAGCATTTAGATCTATGTTAATAGCATCAATAGCATCTGATACTTCGTGTAGAAAAAAATGACGATAAATCTGAAGGTCATCTGCGTACAGGTGGTAGGAAGAAGAAATGACATGGGAAATATTATTAATAAAAATAGAAAACAATAAAGGAGATAATACGCCGCCTTGTGGTACACCAGCAGTTAAGTTAGACCAGTCCGATGTAACATCGTTGGCTTTCACACACTGCTGGCGACCGTGAAGATACGAACGGAACCATTCGATTACCGAGGGAGAGACATTAACAGAACGGAGAGAGGCGAGAAGGATGTCAAAGTCTACGGAGTTAAATGCACTGCTGAAGTCGAGGAGTGTGACGACAGTAAGCTTGGTGTTGTCCATGGCAGAGCGAATATCCTCGGTGACATTCAGCAGTGCACTAACCGTACTGTGACAGGGGCGGAATCCAGATTGGAAAGGGCATAACAGGTTGTTGGAAGTGAGGAAAGAGTAAAGTTGCTTATGAACAATACTCTCTAGGACTTTGGAAAGGACGGGAAGGATGGAAATTGGACGGAATTGAGAAAATGACGTGGGATTCGAAGTTTTCGGCAAAGGGATAACATAAGCCTTCTTCCATGCAGTTGGATAGACATTGGACATCAGAGAAAAGTTGATGATATGTGTAATGATTGGAACAATGTCATCCAATATTGGTACAATCATATTCAGACTAATGTTATCATTGCCTACAGCCTTCGTGGAAATTGCTAGGATGCTCTTTTTAATGTCTCCCTCAGAAACCGACTCAAAATTAAATTGAATGCAATCGGGTGGGGCAAAGTTCAAGAGCTGTGTAAGAGAAATTGATTTAGTAGCACAATCCAGAACTACGGGGGGAGTAGAAAAGTGCTTATTAAGCGAGTTTAGATCAACAGTACTTATAGGGGTATCCGTAGTCTTGCCCACACCCAATGATGAAAGAAACTTCCAGGTCTGTGCCTGAGATAGGGAATATAAAGAAGAATATATATAGCGACGTTTAGCATTCCTACACATCCTGTTGCAGATGTTCCTAAGTTTTTTATAAGCAGCCAAGTTATCATCTGTTTGGTCCTTTTTATATCTACTTTTGGCTCTGTCCCGCTTGGACATGACCCTTTTAATTGTGTCCGTCAGCCAGGGAGCTGGCACATGTCTGACCTTAACGGGTCGAACAGGTGCATGAACATCCATCAACTTAATAATAATGTTGCCAAAAGCAGTTACCTTCTCATCAGCACTATCTGCCGATAACACTGGAGACCAATCTATATTCTGAGCATCCTCCCTTAAGCGAACCAAATCCATATTGCGAAAGTTTCGCTGAAGAATAACTTTTCGTTTAATTTTGGGAGGGCGTACTTTGTACGAAAGAAATAAAAGGTCGTGGTAAGAAAATGGTGCAGTCATTTGCCCATGAGAGAGAACAGAATCAGGCTTAGAAGTGATAATAATGTCAATAAGAGAAGTTCTACAATTCGGAAAATGGTGAGTTGGAGAAAGTGGAAGAATGTGCAAATTCAATGAAGAAGTTAAAGAACGAAGTTTATGTGACCTGGCGTCATTCTTATCGAGACAAGTATTCAAATCCCCCATAATGATAAGATGATCATATAAAGTACTATATGTTTCAAGGGTAGATTCAAAGGAGCTAAAATAATTAATACTATCACTAGGGCTATACACAACACCCAAAAGAACTTTTGTATGCCGTATAATGACTTCCAGGAAAAGGTATTCCATGAATGGTGCCTCTGGTGAGTACTGAGATGGTGAAGCACTAATTATTGTAGCCGGAATATCATCACGGAGATATATGCCGACTCCAGCACCCTGCGCACCAACACGGTCATTGCGAATAAGCTTGTAATTTGTAAGATAACAGCAAGAAGATGGAAGAGAAGGTTTTAGCCAGGTTTCAGAAACAAGGATAGCATCAACTACGCCGGTGTCGAAGGACGCGAGAAGATCTGAATAATGAGCTGGGAGGCTCTGAGCGTTGATGTGCACCAAGGATAGGAAAGGGGAGCCAGGTTTAAAGACAGACCTAAGTTTGTCACCAAGCGGCTCTGAGTCGGAGAGAGAAGAAAGAGAAGAGTTAGCACTTTCATATTCATCAGACGATGAGCAAGAGAAATAATCATTATGTATCATATTAATATATATAGATATATATATACTTATATTATATTAAATTACAATATTGTTTAATAATAATAAAAACAGACAAAAAACAGTCTCTACTACCAGCACGAGTTGACTAGAAAAGTCATGAAATAAATAAAATCACAACAAAAACAAGAAAAAAAAAGCGAAACAATCCAAGTTAATTTACAGTCCAACTTAATAGAGTAGACAAAAATGAGGGCACCACTTTTTATGAAATTGCAAAATTAAATGGCAGCATTGACTATAAATGGCAACAATTTTGTATAAACTTTTAGATCTATTTTTAGCCAGACTGTAGTTATTTGCAACAGGAAAACAAATAAAAAATTAAAAACTAGATAACTTTCAACGCAAATACAAGTCATAAAAATAATAATTTTGAACCATATTCACTAAAGTACCTACCTATCTAACGTTACATAGAATAAGATAGATAGAATAGAAGAATAGGTGCAGCCTAGCAATTTCAGTGCGGTCGGTGCGGTCTTTTGCTTTGTAGTGCAGGGGTAAGACCCACACGTCAGTGACAGACAATATATGACATTTAAAATAACCTCAAATAAAATTAACATTGTAGTGGAATTTTAGTGGCGTAAATAACAATTATTACGTGTTCTACCCTGAGTTTTAGAATAAAAAGATGTTGCTGCTAATTCAAAATGAACATAAGATTCAAAATCGTATACACATGTTAGTGAAATCAAAAAGTAACACAAAGACGTTGGAAACAAAGTTGTACAGCTATACATCGGTTCAAGCTGAGGAATCCTTCTTTGGATACTGCTTCATCAGCGGCTGGAGCTCTGCCATCACATGCACCTTCTTGCGGCTTTTGTCGGGCAGCAGAATAACAATTGCGCCATCGGATGTCCAGCACTGCTTCATTCCAAAATGCTTCCTAGCGGTGGAAAATACTTCCTGGCGAGACTTAGTGAGGAATTCGGAAATCGAAACCTTCGAGCCTCTCAACGAAGTCTTCGCCCTCCACACTGCTGATCTATGTGGCATACTTGAAAATCTGACCAACACTGGCCGGTCCTTGTCTCTCTTAGAACCCAACCGATGACAAACTTCAAATGAGCTTGAGTCAAGAGTAGTCAGCTTCATCCGTTCCTGTGCTATTTTAAGAACCTTCTGTGGCAGGTCTTCATCTGTAGCCTCCGGGATGCCATGAATGAGTAGAACCTTCCTACGAGAATGTGTTTCAAGGCGATCTTGGCTATCAACAATTAACTGGAGCTGTGCCTTCAACATGCCAAGGGTCTTCCAGACTAAAGATTTGAAGGCAATGTAATCTGCATTGACAGTCTTCACAGTGGGGTTGGTAGAGGCTGGCACCTGCTGCTGACTTTTCTCAAATTCACTTAATCTAGTGTCTACAAAGGTGGCCAAGTCTTGCATACCTTTGATGAGATCCGCTGTGTTGTCCATATTGTGATGTTTGTTGTGAAAAATGTATTGATTGAGAGGTGATAGTCAACTGATGCTATTGGTAAGCTTTTAATTCATATAATTTAGGTTTAGTATTTTTAAAATTAATTAAAAACAAGAGCAAAATTTTAAAGTGTTGACTTGTTTGCCTACCCGCCTATATAGCAATAGTTATGAATTTAAGATACAGGAATTTAAATTCTTAGTTCAGAAAATAGTTAAACCACATAATTATTTTGCATATGTTTACCTATTTACATTTAAGTTTATTGAATAAAGATTTATCTTATCATCTTCCTACCCTTTTCCCTAAACAGTTGGGGTTGGCACAACATGATTTGAAAGAACACACAATCAGTAGCAAAAGGATTTGGCTATGTTTTACGACCGGTCGCCTGCCTGACGTTGACCCTCTTTGGGAATGCTTTTGTAGGTGGTATCACCGCCACCATGGTGGTAGACCATAGTCGACAGATATTCAGGCGAGGTCTTAAACTCTACGTCGCCTTTTACGAAACACCAATTAAATATATGGGGAGGTCAAACAAGCTAGACCTATTCAAATGAAAGACATGAAAACAGATAACTTTGTACTGTTTATTCATTATTTTACAACTTATAAATAGTTAAAGCTTATACTAACACTAGATTGTTCACCAGGAGTTTGTTCCGTAGCTTTCCCGAAGTCTCTCGTAGGAGTTTGAGTTTGTGTAGTCTGTGGAAGAAGAGAAAATCATATTGATCATCAAGTTTCTCATATAGGAGGTTTTCTTAAAAAAAAATACAGTGAGGTACCGAACGACCGACTTTCCCAAAAACCGTAAAGTAGGTAAAACTAACAACTTTCCCTGAATAACTTGGTCGAACAGGCTGCAATTATCTGACCGATTTTTCTATTGGAGGTAATTTTATTTTGCGTTGACCTATTCAAATTGAATTTTTAACACAACATACCTAATTTGCAAGTGGATCAGATGAACGCTCATTGAAACTATATTCCACTTTAAAAACCGATCGTGTATCGTGGAAATATATGCAAGACAAAATTTACTATCCTAGACCATTTTGTAAAAAGACATTTAATATTATTCTCGCGCAACAAAATATTATAAAATTCCTACTAGCGGCCTGTTAGCTGTTTCGCCCGCTGCAACTTATTTTCCCCCTTTCCTGTCTAATACCTAAACCTTACTCTTAAATCATTCTATCTATTACAAAAAACCGCATGAAAATCCACTGTGCGGTGTAGAAGAAGTTAGCGAATTCCTCGACAGACAGAGAAACGCTAAAAGCGACTTCATTTTATACTTTGTGTTGATGATATGATAGAAAATTGAATAATATTTACATAATCCAATTTATATAAAGAAAATGGGTAGATCACGCGATCTCGTACTTCGAATCACCAAGGTCGTATTAAATAGGTATTACGTTACGTTATGGATCCATGAATATGTAATAAGATGGATGAATATTAATGCGGTTTCGCCAGGTGTTCAAGAAAATAAAATCATTATGATAAATATTGTTCCGGATCAATGATAAGAAATCTCAAATAGGTAAGACGCTTGTTTTAATATGGTCTGATGGAATAAAAAGGGATCAGTAATTTCCATCTTAAAATAATATTAAAATCATTGTTATCATACTTTATTAGCTCACTTACTATCCCTTTTACTATCCTTTATGTAAATGCGGGAAATCTATGATGTCATATTATTTAAACAATCTTAATCATATTCCTCGTAATGTTATAAGGTGTAAAAAAATCTCAACCCTAGTTAATATGGGACAGACAATTTATTTATTCATATTTCGACCTATTGTTCTTGGACAATGTTGGTCACTTGTATACAGTTGGTCACTTTTCATGGACTGATTCACCTGTATACAGGTGCGCAATTCAGCACTTGTTGACTAAACCTACTGGAATCAAAGGAACCAAAACTAAACTCACCTTTGCTGTAGTAAGAAGACATCGGGCTTCCGTAGCTGCCTGAGCTGGCAACGTAGCTTGTTGAGGGGGCGCTGACGTAGCTCACAGAGGGAGCGCTCGCGTAGCTCACGGAGGGGGCGTAGCTAGCAGAGGAATCGTAGCTTGAGGAACCGTAGCTCACAGATGGAGCGCTGGCGTAGCTGACAGAGGAACCATAGCTCGCAGAGGGAGCGCTGACATAGCTAACAGAAGGTGCGCTGGCGTAGCTAGCAGAGGAACCGTAGCTCACAGAGGGACCGCTGGCGTAGTAGCTAGCGGACGGAGCGTAGACGGTCGGGGTGTCGACTACGGTTGTCGTAGGCACGCTGACTACGTGGTTCCTGATCTGGGGTTTGTAGTTGATGACGGAAGTGGTGTGGGTGACCGGGCGCTCGATTTCGTAGTTGTACTCGTAGGGAACTTTCACGTGGTATTTGACGTGGTTGGTCTTCTGGATGGTGGTCTTGACGGGGATGTACTCGGGAACTCCGACGGTCTTGGTCTGTAAAGAATGAACGAAAAAAGTTTTAGGAATTGTCGGTATCAGGCTTATTTGACTTATTTCTAACAGATACATTTATCATATAGGTATGTCATTTACATACATATTGGACACTACATCACAGAAATGCATCAGACAGAACGTCAAACTTAATCTGCATACAATTCAGTCGTGTAATTTTAGATAGAAATATGACATCAAAGTATATTTCAGCGCATCATGTCATTAAACTTTTATCCAAAATTCAGAACGAATTACCTATCTATGTGTCAGAAGGATGAAGAACAAAAAATAGGTCTCGTGAGTGATAATGATAAAACTAGTTCTTGGCAATTACAACATCACTCTCCTGTACATCAGTCTTTACTTTTAAAATATTTTATTCATGTTTAGAAAGACTTATCCCATCTGCACTATTTCACACAATAAACTCTAATGCAGCGTCCACACGGTCGCTCATAATCATAAAAGAGACAACTGCATAACTCAACAGTGTAGTGTCCTTAGAGTATATTATCAACAAGCTATAGAGTGCGCCTTACTGGGCATCTACGGTTGGCAACGGTACGAACACAACGTCTCTGTCTATCAGCTGCAAAAATTCAGAGACAACACTACTATATTTCTCCTACATTTGACGTAGGTATCTATCAGTGGCGAAGGGACCGTACATGCGGATTCCCAAGGACTTCCGTTTCAAAAATTTACATATTAACGATATATTTACATCAATATACTTTAATTTAATACTTATTTTGGCTCCGGCCTACCTTAATATGTCACCCTTCGCCTCTGGTATCTACAGAACCTTCACTTATGTTTGACACAACGGCTTGGAGCGATATGCGCACTCTACAGCTTGCTTATGCATACTCTAAAGGTAGTGTCACTGTCCACAGAGTAATTAAGTGCAGAGAGTGCATAGCGATGCACGCTCAGTAATGCGACCCGGTGCACTGGCAAATTATCACCTGTGCGTCCAAATGTACAAGTCGTTTACTGTTTTAAATACTTGTACTAGAAAGTTACTGAAGTTCGTAAAATAAAAACATTTACGATAGTTATTAGTAAAAAGAATTTTGCCAGCGTCGCAACATAGGTTATTTAGTCAGACTGAATAAAAATATACTACAAATGAAATACCTATCCTCCACGAATTGAAATATTCATTCAATTCGCGACTAAACTATATGCAGGATAGTTCCTACCTTAGGACACATCTAAAGATACAGCTACTTTTTTTATTGTTTCGATGAAAACGTTAAGTAACTTTAACAAACAAACAAACTTACGGTCCATGTCTTGATGACGTGAGGTTGACGGTGAACGATCGGCGCAGAAACTGTTTCGTGTACCACAGGGGCGTGGACATGCTCGTGTACCACAGCCGGGGCATGGTACGTCTCGTGTACCACTGGAGCTGAGACGGTTTCGTGTACCACTGGCGCCGATACGTGCTCGTGTACCACAGCTGGTGCGGAGTAAGTTTCGTGTACCACCGGAGCTGATACGGTTTCGTGTACCACTGGCGCCGAAACGTGCTCGTGGACGACTGGGGCGGATTCGTAGTATGAAACAGACGGAGCGGAGCCGTAGCTTGAACCGTAGCTGGAACCGTAGCTGGAGCCGTAGCCGTAGCCGACGGAAGAAATTGGCGCAGCGTAGCTGTTCTTAAGGCCACAGCTCTTGCAGTAGGGTTTTGGTGCGGCGGCCGTAAGGCCCACCAGCGCGGTAAGGAAAAGTGCCTGGAAAAGGTGAAATAGACTGTTAATAAGATCATCATTTGTGCCATAGACTAAACTTCCTTATTATTTGCCAAAACTGAAATTTGAAATAGGTGCACTGGCTCTATGCAAGCTACCAAAATAAACTGAAATCTTAATTAAAATAAGTTCTAATCTAACCGCTCCATCTAAGCATTCATGTTTGATATTTAGACTGTAAACGAAAGCGAGTTCTCGAATGGAGGCGATGGCTCGGCAAACGTAACCCCCTCCAGCCGATATGCACCGATGATTTAAAGTAACTTTAAGTAGCCACTGGATGGAAAAGTGCCTTGTGGCGTAACCTGGGGAGGCCTACGTCTTCATCAGATGCTATGTGATGATTTTGAATCCATCATGTCATGTCTACCTTTTTAAAAACGTTATAATAGAATAGAACTCTACTCACCAAGCAATTCTTCATTTTGTAACAATCACACACGACCACTGTCTACACAAACATAAATCTATCTACATGAATATTCCACGTTTGGGTCCTTTTATAGACAAGAAATAAAATAACTTGAAATGAAGATGGGACAGCCCCAGCTCTATATTATAATTTTATTCAAATTACCTTAAGATACGAGAAAAAAATACTATAAATAGTTTGAAACAGGATCTCCAGTTGACACCATAACAACAGATGGAGAATTGCCCAGCGAATGTTTTTGGAGTTTCGTAATACAACGTGTTACAGAGTAAAAATAAAGCCGAAAGAAAGTCAAGGTACTCATGAAACTGAACAACTTTTTCTATGGAACATGGAAAACAAATTTGGACCTCCCATATTAACTCAAATCAACTCGGCATATTTTTATGGGAGGTCCAATTTCTTTTTTTCATATGTCTACCCATGATCCTTAGGGAAAGTTGTTCCATTTCATAAGTGCCTTGACCTCCATTCGGCTATATTTATTGTTTTTTAACACCCAGTATATGGAAAAGTACTCTTTCCTTTGCACGTTACTAAACACGTGATGTTTATGAATAGGCAGTTTTAACGAAAATAGAAGAACCCTACATTAAATATTAAAAGACGATCATAACACTTTTATTAATTAACTGCGAAAAAAAATGACATGTTAATGCTTATCCTATAGTGTCGCTTCGATAGATCAAATAATAATAATTTGACAGGTTCACATTCCTCAAATTTATTTTATTTTCGTGCAGTAAGTAGTTTTAATGTGAAATAGGTATATGACAGCATTCCAAATCCAAGCCATACTATATTCACATTTCTAGATATAACTTTTACCTACATAGCACCAAAGATGCAACTTCGTCAGGTGCGGCCGATCGCAGCCGATGCGGCTATAGTCCTAGCATGAAAACCACCACGTTTGAAGGGTGCGTTAACAGATGCGTTCGGCCCTACGCCATGCACTTTCATATTAGGACTATAAATGACGTAAGTAAAACCTTTGATTTAATGTTTATTTAAACAAATGACGAACTCAAAATCATGTCTAAAATAATATGTTGTTTGGTACCAATTATCTCAAAGGTATTCAAGACTATCTAAACTAGTTCGGTTCTCGTAAAAATCAAGCTATAGTTGTTATGAATTTTAATGATTAGACGCCAAAATTTGTCGCCAGGTTCTATAAACTGTTGGTATGCTGTTGGTCAGGTGAAACGGATATTAATAGTATTATGTTAAAAACACATAATAAAAGAGTGATCTAACGAAACCTATGACCTCCGAAGAAATGATTTGTTTTTTCGGTCTACCGTAGTCGGAGTCACAAATAGACATAGACTAATAGCAAAAATATTTACAAATATTTGTAAACAAAATAATGAAGTAACTGTAGGTATTTTTATTTTGAATCTCTCCCGCTTTCGCTAATTTGCTGTACTTTAAGTTGTACTTTCCTGGAAGAAATCCATATCATTATTACATCTTTACTCTTCCGATTTTAGGATAGACCTGTGACCTTTGCCTGTAACTTTTAATTGTATTGACTATGAGGTCAATTCGAGAAATATTTTTTTCTTAATTTACCTTAAATTTGTGCTGTCACGTTCCGTGAAATATGTTTAGAAGAGGATAGGAGATATCTGCGTCTTGCCATTTTTAAATATGTCAAAGAGTTTTTCGAAACTAGACAATTAATCGCCATTGTTTTCAGCGTCGTCGCCTTACTTTGACAGATTTGCATTTTACCTCATATTAGAAGTCAATCATAATCGTGATCATCTACGGTCCTTTTCCTAATCTATTTGACAGAAAATGACAGCGCTAATTTGTTCCGAATTGGCCTCTAAAAATATCTACTAGCAAGTTACTGGCTGGTAGATATATCGTTAACTTTAAAAATGCTTGATAGTAAAGAAAGCATTGACCTTAAACCACTTAAGAGAATGTTATGTCAGAGTTACAGAAAATTATTTTTGTCAAACTAGTTCTTCTTATTACATCCTGTTAGGTCATTTGCCTATGAAATGGTATTTTTGGTTTTGAAACGTATTTTTGAGTTTAACGAACTTTGTTAGAATGTTTTAAACCATAGTAAGTAGGGTGTCACATTTGACATCCGTTGCTGCGCATTTTAATCAAATCACTGCCATATTATTATTTGTTGTAAGTATTTAAATTAAAATATTCTTTTGTTTATAATCTCTGACACCAGAGGATTTTATAAAGGCTGGTTCAACAACTAGGTGCCTTCATGACAGAAGATTGATAGGTAGATTCTTAGATAATTTAAACATGTCGCTAAGTTTCTTTAAACCTCACAAGGAATCTTATGAAAACATAAAAGGACCACCAAGTTCACATTAGCATTCCGCAGCGTGTATATCCCCAAGACGCAGGGAGGCATCCAGGCCCGGCGCGTAAATCTCGCGCGCGGAATGCGGCTCTGTTCGCCGCCATGACAGCTCAGTAATTAGGTACTGTAACAGCGGACAAGAATTTCGGCGGTACATGACGGCGTAGCCTCTGGGGTAGGGTGACCATGAGGGATTTAAAAGGTACATTATGATCATCCTTCTTTTCGATTGGGACACCAAACCAAATAACATATTTTTGGTAAACTTGTGTTTTCGTTACATCCTATTTGCCTATGAAATGGTATTTTGTATTTTCAGTTTCGAAACGGATTTTTGAGTTTAACGAACTTTGGTAGGTTCAATGTTGACTATCTTTTACCATAGGCGGTTGTCATATTTGACATTCGCTGTTATATTTTTTTTGTTATATTTATATTAAAATTATTCTATCTTTTGAAATCTCCGCTCTGCAGGGTTTAATAAAACTGTTGTTCGTCGACTAGGTGTTCCCATAACAGAAAATTGATTAAGAACTTAAATAATTTAAACCTCACAAAGAATCTTATGAAAACATAAAAGGACCGCGTCAAGTTCACATTAGCATTCCGCAGCGTGTATATCCCCAAGACGCAGGGAGGCATCCAGGCTCGGCGCGTAAATCTCGCGCGCGGAATGCGGCCCTGTTCGCCGCCATGACAGCTCAGTAATTAGGTACTGTAACAGCGGACAAGAATTTCGGCGGTACATGACGGCGTAGCCTCTGGGGTAGGGTGACCATGGGGGCTTTAAAAAGCTAGATAACGATCTTCTTCTTTCTTCTAGAGTGGAACACCTAACGACCCGATGCACCCTGTTATCAAAGTTCTTCAACCGCCTACTACAAGTAGCAGGCCTCGTCGCAGTTGTTGAACGACCGCTGTCTCAGTAATCATAGACAGTAACCGGGACCGACACGGCTATACTTTCCCTCCGAAGCACGAGACTATCTTGCTTTTCGACAATCAGGTGGTCCAGATCCAGACAAGATCCAAGAAAAAAAATCAAAAGATGATAAATAAGTATCACTTTTGTGAGTAGTTAACCCATCAACAATCAAACAACAAAAAACTGCTTTTAACCGACGTGTCACCTGTCTCCCGTTTTCCTTATCTATGGTACCGAACTGTAAAATAACTTTACCTATAAAATCAAGGATCGCAATTTAGTACAAGTTTTTTTTATATAAAAATCAATTTACCGTCTTATTTTGATAGGCATCTAGGGGGTTTAAATGTAGTCACCATTACCTCCAAAGTAGAGTCCATTCTCACGATTTATAAGAAATGGATCACAGTAGTTTGATTTTCGAACTAGTGGGAATTTCTTTTCTCGTTTCTTCGAGAATTCACAGTCACCCTAGCATGACTTGCTAGGAACAAGTTGAGGGAAATATCTGGTAGTATTCGTTGATAGTTTGCAGATTTTGTAGCACCTTTGTTTGTTGGGTATCTGGGTTAATTTCCAGTGGTGGTCCGCGGCAGAGAAACCAGAAGAAGAAAGGTTATTAGAAGGAACGCTTACTTACCGCACCATACTACACACTACTACTACCTATTACAGTTTCTTTTTTTTTATTTACCTTCACCTTTTTTACCTTTACATACAGCCACAACCAGTCCACAACTGAATATGGACATCCTCCATATCGGGAGGTATTGCCATACTTACCACGCTTGGCAGACGGATTGGCTAGTGCAGTGCAAGGTGTTTTCCCATTCTCTGTTTTGTGTACCCATTCTCTGGTTAATTATCCCTCAGTCGCTTTTTACGACACCTACGGGAAGAATTGGGGTAGGTAACGCTAATTATTATTCTAGGGAATCACATGGTCGGCGTCAAATTCAACTGACGAAAAAAGTTAGTATACGAAAATAAAATAGAAAAATGGAAGCGCCGAATATTTTGGCAAATTGGAGTGAGTGCATTTCCCACAAACCCATGAAAAACAAATGAAGCTGTAAATTATTAACACTAAAACTATCTATCTACTTTGCGGCGCTTTACACACATAACGCCCGTTTCGACATTATTTTTGTGCTGCACTATCGCAGCGTAAGAAAAATGCGAATTTCCACCTTATTCCCATACAAATACGACATGGTACGTTGACGGATGCGTCTGTCAAACGGTTTAGTTTTTGTTAAACATTTTTAGAGACGCATCCGTCAACGGGCATGAGTCGTATCGTACTTAAATGAGATTAAAGTGGAAATTCGTGTTTTGCTCTTAGGTTTTGCTAATGCAAAATGCGCAAAAATAACGTCGGATTTGACGTTATGATTGTAAAGCGCCTGTGTTTATAGCTTTCAATCAAATAAGTGTAAAAGCTGAATAGAGGACTTGTAAGTAAGTTCTGTTCATCCTGTGTTTCTGTTTATCTGCGCTTTCGAGTGAGTTTCGTCTCGTCAGGGAGTTTCCACTAGGTCAACGGAGGAAAGTTTGATCAACAAACTATGTCGGCACTAGCAGTAGCACCTCAACCTTCCCATCAAAATCATCTACTTACGAATATAGGTACCAAGGGTTACATTTTATCAAGGAATATATTTCGAAAGAAAGTTTCTAATAAAAGTTGTTCAGTTTTGTGAGTAGATAGAACACACCCTTAAAATATTTGTACTTAATTAAAATACGACGAAGCACGCCTAACGATGTGTCCGTCATTCGGTTTGGTTTTTGACAAACGGTTTGACAGATGCATCCGTCAACGCACCGCAGCGCAAAAATAACGTCGAACGGGACGGTAGGTATGTGTGAAATGTGCTAACTGTTTTC
Organism: Phthorimaea operculella; assembly: GCA_024500475.1. Classification (NCBI taxonomy): domain Eukaryota; kingdom Metazoa; phylum Arthropoda; class Insecta; order Lepidoptera; family Gelechiidae; genus Phthorimaea; species Phthorimaea operculella. The sequence continues at coordinate 1,845,377 of JANFCV010000019.1, read as the reverse complement.
ATAGCTTTCAGTCAAATAGCTGAATAGAAGACTTGCAAGTGAGTTCTGTTCATCCTGTGTTCCTGTTTATCTGCGCTTTCGAGTGAGTTTCGTCTCGTCAGGGAGTTGCCACTAGGTCAACGGAGGAAAGTTTGAACAACAAACTATGTCGACACTATCAGTAGCACCTCAACCTTCCTATCAAAATTCTAATAAAAGTTGTTGAGTTTTGTGAGTAGATCTCGAGAACACACCCTTAAAATATAAATACGACGAAGCACGCCTAAAGATGCGTTGACGGATGCGTCCGTCATTCGGTTTGGTTTTTGTCAAACGGTTTGACAGGTGCATCCGTCAACGCACCGCAGCGCAAAAATAACGTCGAAACGGACGTTATGTGTGTAAAGCGCTGTTTTCATAGCTTTCAGTCAAATGAGTGTAAAAGCTGAATAGAAGACTGAAGTGAGTTCTGTTCATCCTGTGTTTCTCTTTATCTGCGCTTTCGAGTGAGTTTCGTCTCGTCAGGGAGTTGCCACTACGAGTAGGTCAACGGAGGAAAGTTTATACAGCAAACTATGTCGGCACTAACAGTAGCACCTCAACCAAGTTGAATTCATTTAAGTGATTTACTTAGATAGGTACCTATATACAGGGTGTAAGGGACAGCCCTCCGAATACTGAAAGGGTGCATTCAGACCATGAAACTGAACAACTTCCGATAGAAATAAATTTCAGGAAATGTAAAAAAAAAAATAACTTCCCATGGTAAATTGAATCAGTTGATCGTGATTTTGTATGGGAAGTCGAAATTTTTATTTCGTTTCCTGAAATTTATTTCTATGGGAAGTTGTTCAGTTTCATGGTCTGAATCCACCCTTTCAGTATTCGGAGGGCTGTCCCTTACACCCCGTATGTAAGCAGGGTATGTGTGTAAAGCGCTGTTTTCATAGCTTTCAGTCAAATAAGTGTAAAAGCTGAAGTGAAGACTGAAGTGAGTTCTGTTCATCCTGTGTTTCTGTTTATCTGCGCTTTCGAGTGAGTTTCGTCTCGTCAGGGAGTTGCCACTAGGTCGGCACTAACAGTAGCATCTCAACCAAGTTGAATTCATTTAAGTGATTTACTAAAATAGGTACCTATACAGGGAGTAACAGAAAGGGTATAACAAGCCGAAAGGAGGTCAAAGTACTCATGAAACTGAACAACTTTCCCCATAGAACATGGGTCGAAATATGAAAAAAAAATTAGACCTCCCATACAAAATCGCCGATCAACTAATTGATTTTCTATGGGATGTCCAAATTTTTTTTTCTTATTTCGACCCATGTTCCATGGGGAAAGTTGTTCAGTTTCATGAGTACCTTGACCTCCTTTCGGCTTGTTATACCCTTTCCGTTACTCCCGGTATATGTAAGCAGGGTAGGCAGAGTATATGTGTGTAAAGCGCTGTTTTCATAGCTTTCAGTCAAATAAGTGTAAAAGCTGAATAGAAGACTGAAGTGAGTTCTGTTCATCCTGTGTTTCTGTTTATCTGCGCTTTCGAGTGAGTTTCGTCTCGTCAGGGAGTTGCCACTAGGTCAACGGAGGAAAGTTTGAACAACAAACTATGTCGGCACTAACAGTAGCACCTCAACCTACCTATTTAAATTATCTACTTATTTACACTTCCCGCCCCGCCCCGCTGCACCGCCGCCGCCACCTGCGCTCCGTGTAGCTGCTGACAAGACTAAAAGTCAGCGTGCGCCGCGCGAGAACACGGCAAAGCGGCAAACTCAGCCGCCCTCAAATAAATCTCTGGGAAAGGCTCAATCAAGACCTAGTGAGCCTCCCTGCAACACGCGCTACGACCAGGTAGATACGGAGGGATTCACCCTGGTCCAGAAAAAGCGCAGATTACGACATCGCCAGAATCATTGCGGCACCACGCCTGGAGAGCCCAACCTAGCGCTGCGCGCCGCTACGCCGAGAACATCACTATATGTCTCCCGTCTGCACGCATCACTACCAAGCAGGATGTGTTGGACTACATCTTCGCGAGACATAAAGCTGGTGTCTTCAAGGACTCACCAAGACTCGGCGTGTTTGTGGAGGCGTTGGAGTCGCGGTATGTTGTGGGTTTTAACTCATACTTACATGCTTCGAGTCCCGACTGCCCACTTGGACGTCTTCACCTCACCAGAGTTTTGGCCGAAGGGCGTTGTATTCCGCCGGTTTCGGGGAAGGGTGCGGAATGCGACACCCAAGCCAAATTAGTTTTTAACTTAAGTAATAGAGATATTTTATAGTGTATTTAAGTTTATCTTAAAGCTGTATAGTAGTATTTTATTTTAATTTATTATTTAGAACAATTATGCTGGTTGAATGTTTACCTAAGACACAGGAATTACCATTCTTAGTTTAGGAAATAGCTTCGCCACATAATTTGTTTTGTATAGTTTTACCTATTAGTAATTATGTTTATTCAATAAAGAATTTTGATTTGATTGATTTGATTGATTGACTACAATATCGTATAGGTATCGGTAACCTACCTACTTAGTTTCTATGCAAAAAATATTAGAGGTAGATCCTAGTTTCACCCACTGCAACTCATTTTCACATGGGAAAAAGGCATTTCCCCTGTTAGTGCTATACATTTAAATGGTCCTCTTGAATGACTCTATGTTTTGCAAAAAACGCATCAAAATCCATTGCGTTGTTAAGGAGGAGTTAGTGAATTCCATGACAGACAGCAAAAAACTACTTTATTTTGTACTAAGTATTGATATTGATGTACTTTTACCCTCTACTAACACCCTGTACCTAGATATTCTTTTGGCGCTATCTCCACACGTGAAACCGCTTATAAAACAGAACGAAGACACGATTTTTTTTTATAAAACTGAAGATATGGTGCCTACACTCGTAAGACGCACGTCTCATCGCAGACAGTCGGCGTCGTAGTCCTATGCCTATTGTCGTTTACCTCTGATGTCTCTCGTGTGTACATAGCGCCTAAGTAATTCTTAAAATAATTATGATCCCATTTCAAGTTTCTGTTTTGATAAAAATAATTTTCATCTCTTCTAAGAATATGAAATTAAGTGATAGGCATTATGTAAATCAACATCATGAATACCATTTGCTTACATTTTAGAGGCTTAATACAATATTTTACTCGAATTCACTCGTTCAATGACCCCTTTTTTAACCGACTGCCTCAGGAGGGTTATATTTTCCGAGAGTATGTAGGTAGGTATGTATGTGTATGTGAAATTCGTTTTCACGGGCTACAGCCCAAACGGATCTTGACATGTGAGGATGTGAGGTGTCGTTAGATTCGTATCAGCAGCACGAGTTACACCGGCTATATTAAAAATTCATAAATTCAAGAATGCGGACTTTTATCGCAAAATACTTTGGAATCACCGTAGTCGGGTTTTTGTTTTTTATTACATCTGCTTGTTCCATGTCATGTGATACCTAGAAGCTACCGATCCCAATGCATTAATGAATTTAAATTATGTAAGATTCGTATCTTTGGTAATAAAATATAGTACCTATAGAACAAACTAGTAGATAAGCCACGGACCAAGGGCACGGACCCCTTTGGTGTTTTGGATATGTAGATAGTAGGTACAATCGCCAGCAAATCCATCCACCCGTTAAAGGGACCAACTTATACTAGTTATTCATACAAATACTAAGAAAAACCAGAATTAGTTGATCCCTTAACTAGGTAGCTGACGGTAGTACCTGTCCCTTCAACCTAGTGTTCCCACACTAGGTTGAAGGGACAGGTACCTATCCTTTTACTTTCGGGCCTACATTTATTTACCTTAACTGGCCAAAACTGTGCCGCATACATTGTACGCGCCACGTCCAAAAACTCAATTTAATAGAAATCCAATAAATATCTTTTTTTTTTCTTTTCAGGTTAAAGGTGGACAGGAAGACGGAGGAACAAGTCTACAAAGGTTGAAAAACTAGAAATATCCGGAAAGTTCCAGATAAAATCCAGTCGGAGCCGGGGCATGCGGGAAGGAAGTGGCCAGCACGGCTTCCGACATTTTTCCTTCCACGCTCACTCTTCAACTGAAGTGAAAATGTTATAACTTAAAACATATTTAGGTTAGGTACAAGAAAATATTGGAACTTTAACAAAAATTAGGGAGATTTTCTATTGACTTTCAGGAGCCAAGGAGGAAGACGACGAGATTACCTATTGATTTCATAAGCATAGAGCTAAATGTAAAATAGAAATAGAAGGGCAGGAAATACAATATGTGTAAATCTACCTGCCTACTTGTGCCAGATAGTTGAGCAAGCTTCCAGCGTACGGCATACCCACTGGCTTCTGTAGCTGGGTGGCTGACTTCCTGAGTGAACGGTCGATCCGAGTGGTCATAGACGGCTGCTCCTCTGACCTCAAGGCTATTGACGCCGGAGTTCCTCAGGGGTCTGTACTCTCCGCGACGCTTTTCCTGCTGCACATCAATGACCTTCTATCTTCAGGAATTGTTGGGTACGCAGATGACAGTACTGTCACCGAGAAATATCTGTCCGGCGCAGGAGCCAGTGGTGATGAAATCCAAAGATTGAGAAAGGCTATGATTGAGCGTACGAGCCTGACGTTAAGTAACGTCTCCCAGTGGGGCGAAGACAATCTCGTCAGCTTCAATGCTTCAAAAACGCAGGCGTGTCTTTTCTCCGCAAAAAGGAGTCCTTTCACCTTTTCTCCTACTTTTCGGGGTACATCTGTTCCAGTGACCAACACTCTTCAACTCCTTGGCATGGAGTTGTCCTCTGACCTCAACTTCGGCACCACCATCGAGTCCAAGGCTCAAATTGCAGCTAGAAAGTTGGGCGTCCTGAATAAAGTCAAGCGGTACTTCACGCCTGAACAGCTTCTAACTCTTTATAAAGCTCAAGTCCGATCTTGCATGGAGTACTGCTGTCACCTTTGGGATGGCTCGGCTAAATACCAACTTGCTGCACTGGATTCGGTGGAACGCAGAGCCAAGAGATTAATAGGCGATAAAAAACTGGTGGCGACCAAGCTTCACAGCCTGGCTCACCGCCGCAAGGTTGCTTGCCTATCGGTCTTCTACAGATTGTACTTCGGAGAGTGTGCGCGTGAGCTGCATGAGCTCATACCACCGTCTCCTTTCTTCCATCGGACATCCAGACGCACGGCCGGCTACCATCCGTTCTTAGTTGATATACCCACATTACGCACTAAGCGCTTCAAATCATCTTTCATTATGCGCACGGCTAAAGAATGGAATTCCCTGCCTGCGTCTGTATTTCCGAGTGCATATAACCTGAATCTCTTTAAGTCTAGAGTGAATAGGCATCTTCTGGGCAAGCTCGCTCCACCGTAGATCCCATCTCTGCTCTAGGGTAAGATTGGGGTCAAGAGTAAGCCCATCATAAATAAAAAAAAAAAAAAAAAAAAGATAGTCTCCTTCCAGAACCAGTCAGATAAGGAAATTGATCGCCGCATAAATAATGCCTGAAGGATCTGGTCCAAATAGGACTTAACGACTTTCCACTGTGCAAAACAAGCAAACTTGATGACTTGATGCGATTCTCAGCCCGAGCCCCCATCACGCGGTCGGTATAGCTTTCGGCATCGAAATTATCTCGACTAGCTACAAGAAAGCTACTAGCAAAGAGCAAAGCGTGAGCAAAGCTTATGCCTATTCATTAATATTGATTGTCTATCCTACCTAAAAAAGTTCATTGCAGAAATAGAAGTAGCAATATCCCGTTAAACAAAAACTCTGCTTAAGGCCCGATCTCCCGCAGGTCTGCGTATAATTTCATCAGGAAGAGCTCTCTGGCGATAATCTGGCTTTTGTGGTATCGCATGCTGCCGGGCGATAGCGGTTGCTTCTTTTTTAACATTCTATTGTGTGGGCTTCTCATGGTACAAGCCAGCTCTATTATGCAGTTGAATACCTAATATAGCAGCAGAGGCTAACGCTTGTTATTGAGGAGCAAATTCGCCATTTTATTATCCATTTCTGGGACGGTTCAAATAAAAAATATTTTTAAACTAGCGGACCGTTAGCGTTAGCATTATCTTGCGGGAAAAGGCACGTGCTATGCATACAAACTTTCTTCTTGAATCACTCTATCTATTACAAAAAAGGCATCAAAATCCGATGGAGGACTCAGCGAATTCCACGGCAAAAAGACAGATAGACTTCATTTTTCACTGAGCAAAGAATTTTCTTTTTCATAAGAAACGCCTTTTCTCCCGCTACCTCTCAGCTCAACACCGTAACGCAGCCCACACGTACCGTGCGTGATCAGAAACATTACAAGCAACACTAGCTGTAGCCCCACGCGATGCTTGCATTTTCCTCAACCCCCTTTAGAGGGGATACCCCCCTGCCTGCACTCTGGAGGAAACAAACAAACTGTGATTTATTGGAAGCCGCATTGTAGCGTTTTGTAAATGCTCCGAGAACTAGGAGAATGAGAAATTCCGACAAGTGGTGCATTTTTGGTGAGGTCTTCCGGGTGCACTAGATCCGACCGTGGTGGGTAACGATAGTTCACAGTATTTTTTTGTCATTGAGTACAATTCCACCAAGTAAACCAAAACTTGGAACCTATTAGAAGTTCTTTAGGTAGCTATTTCTTGGGGACTGATATTAACGAACCAAGTACCTAGATAGAAATAACTCCTCTGTTACGATATCTTATTACTCTAGTTGGCTTGGTAGGTATTGTTGAACTAGCGGCCCACCCAGCGGTTGCACCCACTGCTAGCTGTATTCCCCGCGAAGAAACGCATGAGACTATGTATTGATCCATCATTGGTATAGAGTAGGGGCCACACGCTTGGCAGAATTTTGGAAGACCTATCTCCAACAGTGGCTGTGTCACAGCAGTTGATGGTAGTGATAGTGCGACATAACATGAATGTGTGCTTAACCAGCAACCGTGTCGCCGACTGCAGCTAATTACCCGCAACTCTTCGCACCACCGCTAACTTTTGCTGATTCGATACCGGAGTTCGTTCCGCAAATACCGGATATTTATATCTAGAAGAGCGTTTGTCATAAACTAAACTTTTTTTTCTGTTAAATAAAGCTTTTAATAATTACTTACCCTAAAAAACGTCGTCATCGCCATTAACAGCCATGAGAGACCTATTTACCTTATAGTCTTGAGGCCCCATATTTTTGAATACCTATAATTTATATGTCACAAAGTCGTCGATCTATCGAGATGACAAGAGGCCGTCCCACGCGGCACTTTTTGACGCTTGGCTGTCACTACAAAACTTTTGGACCAGGTCGGTGCCAGTTGGGTGCCAGATCCAGTAGGGCCAGTAGGTAATAGCGCCACCCCATTTCAACACTTAACCAACTGTCAAAAACTGGGAGAACCGTTGAACGATTACGAACTTAGAAAATAAAAAATGGTAAGTAGGAAGTAGATAATGAAATTATTTATTTTTTCCAGTAATACCTAGATCCTTGTTGCGGTTGCCTGTTGATTAACAGAACTCTATAAAGTTAATCCTGGTTTGTTTTTACATCGTTATAGCACTTTACTACTTTTTAACTGGCGTTTTGAACCCAAAATTGCGCTGAGTTATATTGTTACTACAATTTCAGAACATGGTTTGTGCACTACAAAATTTTTTTTACGAGACGGGTATTTAAGTACCTTGTTTGTTGGTTTGAGCTAGCACATGGACTCATCAAAGGTCCCATGCATGCCATTATCATATCATAGGTAAGTAAGTAGCCAATGAGAAAAATTTCCTGCATTTTGAGCGGGGGGATATTACTGAACAACAAAACCCTAGTTGACTAAATTAAATTCAAACCTCGCCTCTCTATACGATTATTTGCACAACCCTTCCTTGCCTACTGCCGGTTAAAACAGTATCTTTTTTATATGAAAAACGCAATGTATTTATCAAGGAGTGTACATTAATCACAAAATGATATTTATTTCAAGCGTTCGTTAACTCGGCTAATTGCTGCGTCCCTGTCCTAGCTTCCAACCATAAATTATTACCTTGTACAAGGTATAAGCTGAAAGCGTTTTAGATTTTGCGTTGTTTAGAGCTTTAGGCCACATCATGGTCTAAGCTGAAGTGTGCTAGTGGTGCCTAAACATCAACAGCAACAGTCACAACAATGCACTACTTGGCACACATGGGCCTACTGTCATTAAAGGGTGCTTGCCATACTTACCATGCTTGGTAGGCGGGTTAGTGAGCGCAATGCAAGGTTGCAATAATCTATGCTCCCGCTTCAACTCATCTCATCAGTAGGTACCTACTTACCTATATAATTCATAACGGCTACTTTTCGAGCGCAATCAGATCGCGCGCAGACTAAGTATTATAGGTTAGACAGCATAAATATTATATAAATGCTAGTAATACTAAATTAATATCACTAGTAGGTACGACTCGTTAAAAGCCACCGTCTATGCGTCTCGAGAGGTGCCGCGCGCGCCGTTTCCCTAATTTGTGTCTCGTCTCGAGTGAAAATCACACATTCCCAAAGCGACGAAGTGATGGGCCAGATTGACCAATGACTTAAAAAGGCGGGTAGTAGTAGGTAACTGGATAGCTAAACGTCAAACGTCGTGTCTTATGGTGTACCTTGGAGGTGAGGGTCTAACAGTGGAGTGCTACAGGCAGATTGGATGCGTATACACATTTATTTATTTATTTAACCGTTTATTGCACACATGTGTGCTTTTGCTCATCACTTGTCCCACAATCCGCTACTCTCTTGTTCCCAACGCCATTAATTTCTACCGCCACCGCCTTTGCTCTCGCTACAGTTTGTCTCTTCTCACACTCACTTGAGGATCGGATAGAGTAGGTTGTGTAACTGATATCGCTATGCACCTTGCATAAAGCGATAATAAGTACCTCGCTCTTGTAACTCCTGTTCTTTGAGCAGTTTGTAGTAATGTTTCTTCCTTATTGATTTCTTTGGTGTTCCCGCTACTGCTTTGCTTGAGCAATTTGTAGATACTGATTCTTCTTCGCTTTAGCTCACCACTTGTCCCACAATCCGCTACTCTCCTGTTCCCAGCGCCATTAGTTTCTTGCGGAGCGGATAGCGCGGACTATAACAACTATCTCTCACGCGTCCGCTCAAGCTCATCCCTTATCCAATAATACGCTATGATCCCTTTCCAAATGGCACTAGGTTCCATGGCGTGGACTGTACCAAACTGCTACCGCCTTTGCTCTCGCTACAGTTTGTCCCTTCTCACACCCACTTGTAGATCAGACAGAGTATGTACCTCTTACCTTTTTTCTTACCTGTTTTTTGAGCAAATTTTAGATACTGTTTCTTCCTTATTGACTTCTTTGGTTTTCCCGCTTCCGCTTCAGCTCTTACCTTCTCCCACGATTCGCTACTCTCCTGTTCCCAACGCCATTAGTTTCTTGCGGAGCGGATAGCGCGAACTTCCAGCGAATTACTTAATGAACGGCGTCGCTACCAACGCTTGTTATTTGATAAGCCCTTAGTTAACTAGCCCGCGGATTCCGGTTCCAGTGATACATGAATAGAAATCAGCTTAAAATAAAACAACTTTACTCCATCCAAGTCGTAAATTTTGCGTTGCGTTGAGCTTTTCTTTTACTAATGTGTAATTTACTTGTGTAGATGTGGTTCTCGGTCAGGTACTTAAAATACAGGGAAGAAGGAATAGTAGCCGGAAAGTGGATGAAACTAAACAGATATATAATAAAGAACTAAACATACGAATACGACCGCAATTTTCCATCCAAAGTAACGCGCCCACCGAATGCCGCCGATACACAATTTGTGGTGACGTCTTTTACATGCCCTTATGACCGACCTACAGCTTACTAAGTAGGTAATGTTTGAAGGCAAACGTTACTAGATTTTATCTTAGAGGAAGACCTAGGCAGACAAGAGAAAGTTCTATTCGTTTATTTTCGGCTACCCATGAAGTCTCAGTGATAAATGCTTGGATTCGCTCCAAAGTCAGCTAGTTTCCTTTGCGCTTTATGCTGACCTCCGACTGCCCCGGAAGCTCATTCCAGCACAGTAATAAAACACAGTTCACCGGGTCGTTCGTCGACTGGGTTTCGTACTATGAGAGACGTTGGGTACCTATATTTGGGTATGTATTGTTATTTCCCTACGCCCGCAAAAGCCTACGCCGTAGTATATTGCTACGGACGACTACACAGGAATTTGTTGCAAAACTATCCCAAAAGGTGGAGCCCTGCCACGTGTTAGTGGCCAAGATACACTTGCTTTATTCGCAAACTGAGATAGAGCCGAGATAGCCCAGTTGGTAGAGACGAAAGTCGCAGGTTCTAATCCTACCTGCTGCGGTGGAAAATATTACAAGTTTTCAAAATAATATTGAAATTATTACTCAGTTGTATCCTCAATGATTTTCTTTAGTTATACTTACTTAACTTACTTATGATTATGAGCTTACTTAGGTATGAATAAAGCAGAGGGTCTGTAAAAGACTCCTTTACAAGAATAATGGATAATGTTATATTTTCCTGGAGGTAATTTAAATTCATGACGGAGAGACGATGCCGTACGTTGCGGGATATTGATTAATATGCTTTGGATACGTGCATAAGCATATACTTATTGCCTACCTGTTAAGTATGTAGCGGTATGGCATTTTTCTCATAAAGATGAGGTAGGTAATAATTATGTTTGCCTCTGTCAATGCATATTAGAGGTCGAGTGTACTGTCTCTCCACCCCACTGAAAGTCCTACTCGCTAAGTATGATTTAGACTTAGGCAACAGATCAACATACTCGTATACTACTGGTTCTCCAATTTAGGGTGGTCTAAATCGGACCGCAGAATTTCTTGTATGGTAGGTCCAAAAAATATTTTCGGACATTAACTTTGATCCTTTGGGAAAGTTGTTTAGTTTGACCTGTCGAATTTAGCGTTTTCGGGAACACCAAGTACGTTCGCCACCACCCTGTATCTATACAGTTATTAAGAAAAGCCTTTGTAGTAGATGGATTCCTTAAAACGAGTACCTACCCTATTTATACCTAGGTTGAGATGCCGCTGATATAACCCACATCTGTTCCAGGCCGCCAAGGACAAACACATTAGGTTCCGTACCACAAGGAAGACGCCTGCCATAGGCTACAACGTTTTCTAAGCGTGTTGGCTTACACCCAGCGATAAGACTTGTCTCAGCCGCTCTTTTATGTGTATGTAAACGAGTTTTTGATTACGAATATGTGGCGACGAAAAATAAAATGTATAGGTAGGTATACAAATAAAAATAACATGCCTAGCTGAAAATACTTCAGGGATGGTCATGGCAAATTGTTTTTTTTTTTGCGCAGGCTCGACACCTACTGTAAATTGATTCTTAAAAAAAAACATCATTTCTGAGTGACTTTCAAACTTTTGTCAGACGTGGTGCAAAATGGCTGTTTTTTAAAGCTGATAATATGAGCGTATGTATGTATGTCGATGGGTGAAAACGAAAAGGTCGTATCTAGAAAAACCCAACTTTACACCAGAGCCAAAAAACGAAGAAAAAATCACAAAAAAATCATAACTTAAAAACTAGACGTCGTTTAGAAATGTGTTCTATAGAACATGTTTCTAGTTTATTACTATCTTTAATTAGCAAATACAATTTTCAATATAAAGTCACGGGAAGTAGGTTTTTGTCTAGTTACGACCTTCAGTTTTCAATTTACAGACCGACAAAAGGTCGTAAGTGGTGTGCACATTTGTATGCACGATGTAAAAGATATACATTTACAGACTTTTGATTTGTCGTATCTAAGATGATTTATAAATACAACATTATATAAAGGGACGTAAGTGAAAGAAAAACAATTATTGGTGCTTAGTATTTGACGTAAACAAGAATAAGTATGGTCTCTAAAGTATAATTAAAATCATTTTATGTATATTTTAAAGCATTTATTAGCTTACCTAGGGGTGTAAGGGGCCCTACCAACACCTTCGAAGCCCAAGCCAACCTTACCTGCCCGTGGTGCACTCTGCTGGTCAATGGAAGAGGCAATGGCGACTCGCCAACCAGCACTGGATCAGCGTGGCGGGTGACGATCCAACCCCCTAAATAAACATGGCAGTACAAATCTGGTCACCTGTTCTATTACCGGGAGGGAGGGCGATCAACAGTCCCAAAATGGTGTCGGGTTTATCGTGCACAAGTCCCTCGCCAAAAATATAATCTCTATCTCAAGCATATCAAGCAGGGTGGCGTACCTGATACTCAGAATATCTAAAAGATATTCGCTGAAGGTCCTACAGCTTTACGCACCGACCTCAACACACCCTGACGATGAAATAGAAGTTTTGTATGAGGACATCTCACAAGCCATTATATGCTTCAAAGTCGCACTATAGTGTCGTATTTGGGGACTTCAATGCAAAGCTGGTCGAGAGAAGCGGTGATGAGTTGGGGGTGGAGCCATTTGGATATGGGCATCGGAATCCGAGGGGCCAGAAGCTGGATGAGTTCCTGGAGAAGGAGGAACTCTTCATGATGAACTCATTCTTCAGAAAGCCGCCTCTTAGGAAATGAACCTAGATGAGCCCCGACGGTTCTACCAGAAATTAGATAGACTTCGTCATGGCCACAAAGAGACAAATTTTCAATGATGTCACCGTGATCCACAGGGTAAAAACTGAAAGCGATCACCGAATGGTCAGAGGCACATGACCGTCAAACTAGAACGGTCTCGCCTAGTGAAGTCTACGCTCCGACCATCTGCAACCCATATTCAAAACCCGAAAAGCTTTCAACTGACACTCAAAAATCGCTTTGGTTACCTAGATTGCGATACCGTGAACGGTATCAATAACAGTTTGGTGGAAACTTTTCACACAGTGGGATCCAAGTTCTTTAAGCCCTGTTGTAAAAAAAGACCTCAAAAACTAACCGATCGAACTCTGAACCTCATGGCTGAAAGGCGTTCTATGACGCTGCAATCCTCTGATGACCCGGAGTCATATTGGCGGCTCAACAGACAGATATGCCAGTCCCTGCGGAACTTTAATACTAAAAATATTAAACAAACGATTGAGCTCAAAGTTTTCGCCAGAGACCTGTCTATTGGGCAGAGCCAGCTGACAAAGCTGAAGACGAGGACGGCAGGGTAGCGCCCACAAAGCCAAAGGTACTGAGGGAGATCGAAAGGTTCTATGGACAGCTGTATACTACAATTGCAAAACCTGTTAATAGCTCAACAGACACTAGAACAAAGCTTACCCGACACTATACCGAGGATATCCCGGACATTAGCTTGTATGAGATTAGGATGGCCCTTAAACAGCTCAAAAACAACAAGGCGACGGGCGAGGATAGAATCACATCAGAGTTACTGAAAGCGGGTGAAACACCACTACTTGAAGTCCTTCAGAACCTCTATAATTATGTCTTGTTCGAAGGTGTGACGCCAGAAGCATGGAACAAAAGCGCGGTGGCGCTATTCATTAAGAAAGGTGATAAAACTCTCCTTAAGAATTATAGGCCTATCTTGCTTCTGAGTCATGTTTACAAGCTGTTTTCGAGGGTTATTACGAATTGCCTAGCTCGCAGGTTTGACGACTTCCAGCCTCCCGAACAAACCGGCTTCCGAAAAGGGTACAGTATCATAGATCACATTTTCGTGGCGGCAAATTGTACAGAAGACCAAGGAGTACAATTTGCCAGTATGCTTACCATTTGTGGACTATGAGAAGGCCTTTGATTCGATCGAGACGTGGGCAGTGCTGCAGGCTTTCCAGCGGTGCCACATTGACTTCAGGTATATCGAAGTGTTAAAGTGTTTGTATAGAAACGCCACAATATCAGTTCGGATACAAGATCAGACTACGGCGGCAATTACATTGTAAAGGGGTGTAAGACAAAGACTGTATTATCTCCGAAGCTCTTCACCAATGCGATGGAAGATGCCTTCAAGCTCCTGGAATGGAAAGAACTTGACATCAATATCAATGGCGAGCGAATACATCACTCACCTTCGGTTTGCCGACGATATCGTAGTCATGGCAGAGTCATTCGAAGACCTCAGCAAAATGCTACAGGACCTCAATCGGGTTTCCCTACAAATGGACCTCAAGATGAATATGGACAAGATGAAAGTCATGGCCAACTCTCATGTAGCGCCCACCCCAATATCAGTAGGGAACTCGATACTCGAAGGGGTGGACAAATACGTCTATCTAGAATAAACAGTCCAACTAGGAAGATCTAACTTTGCGAAAGAGGTCTCCCGGCATATCCAGCTCGACTGGGCAGCATTCGGGAAGATACGCAGCGTCTTCACGTCCAAAATTCCTCAGTGTTTCAAGACGAAAGTGTTTGAACAGAGTGTCATGCCAGTGATGACCTACAGTGCCGAAACCTGGTCTCTAACTGTCGGCCTCGTTAATAGACTAGGAATCACTCAGCGAGCTATGGACAGAGCTATGCTCGGTGTTTCTCCACGTGATCGAATCAGAAACGAGGATATCCGTAGACGAATCAAAGTAACCGACGTAGCTGAAAGAGTCAGTAAGCTGAAGTGGCAATAGGCAGGCCACATTGCTCGAAGAACTGATAATCGGTGGGGCAGGAGAGTTCTCGAGAGAAGACCGCGTACCGGCAGGCGCAGCGTAGGACGGCCCTCCGCGAGATGGACCAACGATCTGGTCAAGTCCGCGGAGAAATGCTGAATGCAGGCTGGTTCTAATCGGACGAGGTGGAAATATTTAGGGGAGGCCTATATTAAGCAGTGGGCGTCCTATGGCTGATATGATGATGATGATGGATTAGATTACCATAAAAAGGATGTAACTTGTCAACATATAATTTTACTGTCTTACAGAAGTGCGTAACTAGATGTATGATCAAATTTCACCAACCGCAAGAATGGTGTAACCACGAGCATTGTAAAAATTGCTGACCGCAAAAACGGCGTAACTGAGAGTATGGACAAAGTCTCATACCACAAGAAGGGCGTAACTAATCCTAGATTAGAAATACCTAACTTTGATTTGGCGTAAGTCGAAAAGCCCCAAAAACACTGGTTTTTGACCGACTTACGACAAAAAAAAACTGGAAACTTTTCAAAAAATATACCGTTTTTGAAAAAAAATATCGTCGTAGAGAAACGAGACCCGGACCGTTCGAAAGAGAAAAATCAGCTGATTAGGGGCGTGCTATTAGTCTAGTTACGACCTTCTTCGAGATACGACCTTTTCGTTTTCACCCATCGATGTAAACGACTCACAGAGACCCCTCTATGCTCTTTTTATAGTAAACTAAATGATGATGATGATGATGATCTTTCCGGCCGGTTTCGGCAATGGCGACCACTTCTACTCCTGATCAAACTAAATATAGAAACTGTGTATAGAAAATCTAGGTACTTACCACAACTACCACATATTAGGTACCTAGTAGGTAGACAGCTACATGAAATCTTTCTTCGTTCCGTTCTTGAACATTTTTAACCGACTTGGCTTACACCCAACTATGATAAGAGTGGTGCCACCTATGCTCTGCGAAAACGGGATTTTGATGGCGCAAAAGTAGGTAGCGTAGGAGTAGGAAATATCTACGTTTTGAATCTGTATAAAATATGAGCATCTAAAGTGTACGTAGCGGAAGAATACGACAATAAAATGGTAAACATTTTGTCCCTGATCTAATTAGTAGTATTGGGTTACGACACTTACGACACGTATTTGTCAAAACTTCTAAATCTTGAAATCAATCAGAACATTTTTTATTGCTAAAGTAGCAAAATATCATTACAGCAATGATAGCGAAATAATAATAATGATGGTCGTATCCCCGAATCACAAAGTAAGTATTGGCTAGTCTCTATTTTGTGCCCGAATCGTCAGTTGATTATTCCAGTTGAAGAATCGACAAGGAAAGTTCCTAATACGATTTTACCATTTTGAAATACGGGAATTCTGATCTGAGCGCTTCTGGAGCGCTTTGCACCTTACGTACGTGTACAGAACCTATAAAAGGTTTTCCTATTGGTAAATAAAAAAATATTATTCGAATTATAAAACAAGTTTATTTCAGATGTAACAACAGTACTAAGTTAATAAACATTATTACTTAAATCACTTGAAGTTTGAAATATTGCTAGGGTTAGCTAATCATACCTACTTATTCAGTACAACTAATAGTAAAACTGCACAAAATTGAACTCTATATTCGAGCATTAAAAAAATAAATATAATTTATATATTTATCATCATAAGCGATATACAAGGAAGGATAGTCTATCTACGTATTTTTATTTAGACAGTCTAAATATAATGAACAGAATTTACATAATATGTTTATAAACTGTATAGACTTGTTTATGGGCTAATAATTATAGTTTTTTACTTTTCATGATTATTTATTTTCCAATAAACAATTTCCAGGTAGGTAGATAATAATAAATATTTTATTACTAAGTAGATAGGTAGGTATTAGGTATACCTACGCTAAAAGTCGACAGTATATTCAATATTTATTTTATTTTACATTTTTATGGGTATTTTAAGATAAAGGTTAATTTACAGAAGACAATGTGAGCCTAACAGCTTAAGATTTTAATATGATTGATTATAATTCTAAACAAAGAAGATAGGATTTACAGTTATACACCTGGAATTATATAATGTATCTGTAATTTTACAAACGCACAAAGCTTTATATCTACTATTTGTATCGATATAATTATGTATTTTAGTATCGGCACAATATTCAAGTATCTATTTATGTAAGAATATTTGTTTTATTTTAAAGCGACCATGAAGGAAATGTAGGTAGTGCTTAAGCATAACTGCTTATATATCACAATATCAACAATTTAACAGAAGTCAGGAGTACAAAGGTAATTTTTCACTTTTTTTTTTTCATGCATTTGAAATATTTATCATGCATTTACAATGATGTCAATATTTATTTCGTTCGCAGAAGTTGCTCTGTTTTACGCTCCTCCGTCGAATTAAAAACAGTGGGCCATACCATACCACAAAAAAGTTAAGACGCGCGTGACTTCATACAAAAAAACGCTGGACATGCGTATTCAACGTGTGTCTAACTTTTTTATTGTAAGGCCCATTGTTTTTTTCCAAGGTTTTTCTCTTCTAAGATCTCCATATTCCCGATAAATTCATAATATAATTCTTTTTACTTCACGAAAAGATTTTTTTTTTCACTTAATCGTACTTATAATTTACATTTTTATGCACGTTTTTAGTATTTTTATATTTTTAATTTTGTTACAAATTTCGCTTTGTTTTTAATAAGAAACCTACGCTACTCATATTATATAACTTAAAATTAATTTCACAGTAAATTTAAAATACAAAATGTAAACACAGATTATTTCGATATGTGTAAATGAAGTACACAAAGTAATTACCTAACTACATTCTTTTTTAACAAGCAATGACTTAGCAGTGACTTATTTTTACAAATCAACCAATAGAAACAAAAAGAACAATCAGTCGGACACGCAATTTTGTTTTATTGAAACAAAAATTTATGTTTACGCAGGAAACATGCTCAGGCCTCCCATGTCCTGTAGTGTAGTAGTCTTGAGACTGGAATCCCCCGTCTTGAAGCCCTGAATCCCTGATCTTGAAACATGAATAACAGCCCTTGTATCCCTGAACATCAAATTCTAATTCCAATATATCCCGATTCAAAGTTAAATAACAACAAATCAACCCTTATTGATATCCGATCTTGAAACCTGTATAACCGGTCTTGAATCCCTGAATCTCCGATGTTGTCACCTGAATAACCAACTTTTCAATATTTTCTTTTTTTGTTGTTGTTATGTAGTCCTAAAAATAATAGTTATAATATAATTATACGCTAAAAGCTAATGATATTAGATTGGCATGTACTCGCGTAGCTGCTGCAATGTGTCGGGGTCCGTAGACTGAATAAGGCGTTGGAAGGTCTCTAGTCCCACTTGGCCTTTCAGGGTCTCCAACTAAAAAAGAAACAAGATAATATTGTGTGAATAATCAGAAACAATGTGGAACAATACAGTAAAATTCGTAAAAATGAAACTAAAAAAATGACATTCATCGATCGGGGCTCTGCCACTAAGCTATCAATACATGACATTTTTAGGGTGCCGGAATCAGAATGATTTTATTTTTTAACAAAACACATATTTCTATAGAAATATAAAAAGGCATTTCAGGTGTTTATCTATGTAATCCACCTTATTTCGTTCGACGGACCCTTTACTACACTTGACTTGGCCTGATTATGAGATGATACATAGGGTGAATCAAGAAACTCTTTCGGTAGAACGTGCGTGCGTGCGTGCGTCTGTGCGTTGTGTTAGTGTGTGTGTTTGTTAGTGTGTGTGTTAGTGTGTGTGTTAGTGTGTGTCTTAGTGTGTGTCAGTGTGTATGTTAGCGACAGCTAGTTTGCCAGTACCTGACTATGCGTGGTAGCGCGTATATCAATAGAGTGCGCGGGCGAGGCGGCGGCGAGGCGTCGTCTTCGCCACGCGTGGGGAGTATCCACTGCAGTGGGCTCCTCCCAGCGAGCGGCGGAGCCATGGCCTTCAAGGGGGGCACATGTGTATGTTAGAGTGTGTATTTGTGAATGTGTGGCGGCGATAGCCAGTTTGACGGTACCTGGTTGTGTTTGTGTAGTATGTTCATTATGTATTTCTAGATTTATGTTGGTTGTGTGTAGTATTTTGGTTGGTAGGTTGGTGGTTCTGTGTAGTATGTTACCTGGTTACGGCTAGATATTGCAGCTGCACACAATGTTTTCTAGGATTTAAATATGTCTACTACTATAATACCTGGTTGTGCGTGGTGGCGCGTATATCAATAGAATGCGCGGGCGAGGCGGCGGCAAGGCGGCGTCTTCGCCACGCGTGGGGAGTATCCACTGCAGTAGGTTCCTCCCAGCGCGCGGCGGAGCCGTGGCCTTCCAGGGGGGACGCGGGACGGGACCCCGACAGCGCTACCAGGCCACTGGAAGAAAGCGATTCAAGTTAAACACAATATCCATAGGTACGCAATCATAGTGTCATGATCATGACCAGCCTAAGCGGGAGGCTAAGTTACGCTGGTCGCAATACTTAGATACTAGGCGACCAGCGTAACCGGGCTCCTCCCAGCGAGCGGCTGAACCGTGCCCTTCGAGGGGCGACGCGGGACGGGACAGCGCTACAAGACCGCTGGAAATAAACGTTTCAAGTTAGATATACATACAGACAGGGAGTAACAGAAAGGGAGTCGCTATAGTGATTCATAGTCTTCTGAATGACTCTGAAACTTTTATCAGACGTGGTATAAATGGCCGTTTTTACTGCCGTTTATGCTCTGCCTACCCCGCAAGGGATAAATTATGGAAAAGGGGCTTTGCTATAAAAACTCGCTTCATAAGGGAGGGGAAGGATTTGTTTGAATGAAAACATTAGGAAACATAATACTGTAAAACTAACGAAAAACTTTACTCAAGGAACAAAGGTTATAATAGTGATGTGTACCTGGACTTACATTAGTAAATTACCCCCTATTAGTAATTTTGTACTGCACCCTCCAATAGAGTGATGCTAGTTCTACTTACTCGACATAAGCGCCACTCTCGTCTGTCTTCATGACATCGTTCAGCACTTCAGCCAGATTCAACAGTATGTCAGAACCTCTGTATGGGGTGATGCTATTCTAAGCCGGCACCACACGGCAGAGAGGTACTAAGTACTGTTCTACTTATAAGGTTGATAAGTTTGAAATTGTATTGTATTAATTAGTTACTGCAAATATTTTATATAATTTGTAAAAATAGACGTACCATGTAACAATGCCCTCAACTGCCTGAGATACAGGGTAATCCTAGTTCAGACTATATTGTAATATTTAAGTACTTTTAAGTAATCTAACCTTTTATGTAAAAACTGAAATTAAGCTTTTTAATAAATTATTCTTATTCTTATTCTTACTTACTCGACATAAGCGCCGCTCTCGTCTGTCTTCATGACATCGTTCAACACTTCTGCCAGATTCAACAGTATGTCAGAACCTCTGTATGGGGTGATGCTATTCTAAGCCGGCACCACACGGTAGACTGTACTACTTACTCGACATAAGCGCCACTCTCGTCTGTCTTCATGACATCGTTCAACACTTCAGCCAGATTCAACAGTATGGCGGGGAACCTCTGCAGGACCACGGCATTCTGCGTCGTTAGTAAGCCTGCTAGACCTAGACCTGGAAATAATCATACATTTAGAATCAGATATAATTAAAAAATACCGATCTTCAGAATCGACCAATGACTGCACGAATCTTCTGTGCCGAATTTGGAGTCGCTGTGAAATGCACCGAGCGAACGCGTAGAATCTCTTTACTCTTTCTATTCTCCTGGTAGAATAGTAACTATGAACTTATCGAGGAACAGAAATATCTGCAACTTACCAATAACTTTACACTTCTCGTCTTGAGTAACTAGATTCATCTTCTTGGTCCACACGTGTAGAATCCGGTTCAACACCTTAGCCGGGTCCGAAAAGTACTCCACAACAACACGTTAGAAGCTAATATTCACTATCGACAATGGTGCGCATATCTGCAAGATATGCCCTCCTGGTACATCAGAGGGCATTCAAGGTAGACAGCAGGACAGCTAGATAATTTTCCGTAGGCAGGGAGTTCCACTCCTTAGCAGTTCGTATTAAAAATGTACAGTACGCGCATGGGTTCTTGGCCATCGGGGAATGAGGAGGCGCGCGGGGGCGGCGCGCCCCGCGGTTACCCAACTACCTGCATTCGCCCGCAGTCGAGTGATGGGAAAAAAGTGTGTCACAAAGTTGTCGATATTTTGTCGTTGTGTTGTGTTTTGTGTAGAAACCATAAATACTTCTTTAATATTATTCACAAACAGTGAAGTTACAGTTCGAACAAACTATGGCTAAAAAGGCCCCTATAATAAGCAAATGTCTCGAGACATGAACATTTTACTTTGTTTTAAAGAAACCTGCCCTTAGTTTATAAAGACCTATTTAACGATACCCTACCTACTCAATATTGTAGGAAAAACAACCCATTACTTACTTATAACTATGAGTAGTCTGAACTAAACTGTTCGGCAACAATTCTCGACATCAACATGAATTAGTCACAGCACTACCGCATTCCTCAACATGGTCATGAACGCATTCGCGTACTGTAGAAGCGAAGCGCTTTGTGCGAATTTGCGGGATGTCTACGATATAAGGGTGGAATCCCAACCGGCGTCTCGTGCACCGGAGATGGAATGGTGACGGAGGTATAAGGTCATGGAGAGACTGTGCACACTCCCCGAAATGTATCCTGTAGAATACCGACAAGCAAGCTACTTTGCGACGGTGTTCGAGGCTCTGCAACTTTGCGTCAATAAGTGCCTTATCAGCGATGAGTCTCTTGGCGCGCTTCTCAATCGAGTCCAGGGCTGCCAGCTGGTATTTGGCAGACCCGTCCCATAGGTGACAGCAATACTCCATGCAGGAACGGACTTGAGCTTGGTATAGTTGTAAAAGCTGTACTGGTGTGAAGTATCTCCTGACCTTCGAGAGAATTCCGAGTCTTTTTGCTGCAGTCGTGGCCAAAGACTCAATATAATGTCCAAAGTTCAGGTCAGATGAAAGGTTCATGCCAAGAAGCTCAAGATGGTCGGAAATCGGTACGGATACACCTCGGAAAGTCGGAGTCAGGTCGAAGGGACTCCGTTTAGTGGAGAATAGACATGCCTGTGTTTTAGATGCATGAAACTTGACAAGATTTGCGTCACCCCATTCGGATATTGCTTCAAGATTCAAGTTTAGGCGACTCACTAGGGCCTCTCGACAAGACTGAGTAGATTCATTGCTGGCCTTTGCACTGGACAGGTACCTATCAACTACCGTGCTGTCATCTGCATACCCAAAGGTGTCGGGCGTGAGCATATCGTTGATGTGCAGCAGAAATAGGGTTGCGGAAAGTACAGACCCTTGAGGGACGCCGGCATCAATAGCCTGTTCATCTGAAGAGCGTCCTTCCAGGACCACTCGTATTGACCGTCCACTCGTATTGACAGTTACGAAGACATTTGTATCTGCAGGGACCAGGCAGGGACCACTCCAACCGAAAGCGTAGAATCTCTTTGCTGTTTCTAGTCTCTTAGTAAAATAGCCACAATGAGAAATATCTACAACTTACCAATAACTTTACACCTCTCGACTTGTGTAACCAGGTTCATCTTCTCGGTCCACACGTGTAGGATCCGGTTCAACACTTTAGCCGGATCGGAGTCGTATTCCATAAGGCCGGTCGAAGCTTCTTGTATGGCTTTGTAGAATAAGTCTGACGAGAGTAGTATGACTCGGGATAGGAGGCATAGTTGGATAGATAGGACCATCGATAAGTCGTCCCCTTCGAGTAGGCAGCTGAAAAATATTAAGAGTTTGTAACAGCGGTTCGTAAGAAATAATCATAACCATAATTTGGTTTAGTTAGAGTGTTTAGTTTAGAGTCAAATCTTATATGCATGATTTTTTAGTAGAGGGATAGCTACCCAGCTCAAACTAGGACTTATTTATTACCAGAGACCAATTTAGGGCATAGATACCCTGCTATTATGCTACTCGCTAGAAGTGGGGGAGTGCTATATTTTTCTGGCACTATCCGGATAAATTAAGAAGAGCACTTTGGTAAGCTTTTGTTGTCGGCGATGTTGAGAGGCCACTTCTAGCTATTGCGTAGGATCTCTTTGCAGTATCTGGTCTCCTGGTAGAAAAGAAGCTCGAGGGATTGTCTCTGTGGATATTTAATAAAACAAATTCTTACTTATACTTACTGTATGACTCTGATGAGTATCGGCCATATAACTTTGACTCCTAGAAACGCATTTCTCTCCGGAAACTGCACACTGATACAGATCTCAGCCATCTTTAAAGCAGTAAGGACTCCTTCAGTACGCATGTCTGAGAGCATGTCTTCTAATAAGGCCATGCACTTCCCGCCGGCCCCTGATAGGAACTCTTCCGGGCATAGCAAAGTGTATGCCTGCATTATGTACACGACTATCCTTAGGTGTTCTGATGATTGTTCTGAAAAGATAGAGCAGCATATTAGAGGTTTACCGCAACGTGGTGGATGGTGGTGGACCGCAACAGTTTTATTTGTGTCGGAAAGCAAGTAAACGATTGACAGGACGACGAAATGAGCAATATTGAAATAGCGCGAGCTGTTTTGAAAATGAACTTTTTCCTAATAGAAATTCTTTATTTACAGAAACTTAAACTAGTAGGCACTATCATATTTACAAGAAAAGGATATATACAATTTAACCTAATTACAACTAAACCTAACCTAAAATCTAATCAAAAAGCCCGCCCCGCAGCGTACCCGGCTCAAAAGTGCCCATTATTCCAGCAGCGTTGCCGCGCTGGATGGCAAGCGATATATGCTGGATGAGGTACGCTCCGGAGCGAGGATCACATCCGCGGTCCCGTAGGCGGCGGCCTAGTTCCTAATTAAAATAAAGTCCATATTGGCCAGGAGGAGCAAAATGCTCGTGTGTAGAATATCGACTTTATTTAAATAAAAACATAGTTCAATTTCAATTTGCAACTGAAAACAGTTTGCATGAAATGATGCTTGAATTAACAGCCATCTGCAGCGTAGTAGGATCACAGACCAACATAATGTTCTACCCATCGTTCGAGTTGGCGTTGAGCATCTGTAATAACAGTGCCGTCCGCTTCTTTAAGGGGGGCTGTTTTTTTAGGAAAAGGACCAAGGGCCTTTTTAATCCCAGCGTAAACACCACCAAAGTTTCCCATATCAGCGCATGATTGAATGCTTTGACAAAGCTCGGTCCAGTATGCATTTGCAAAGTACCGTGATGTGCGTTGTAAAGCTGATTTTGCATTCGATAGGTCGATACGCGTCTTTTCGGATGGGTTAAGGCGATGTTTTAGCGCAGCTTGTCGTTTGGACTCGAGCAGAGGTGTAATGTGTTCGAGATTTTCAGCGAACCAGTCCTGGTTTTTGGCTTTCTGATGACCGAAAGCCGTACCGGCTACTTCTGTAAGTAGCTTCTTTACTTTGCCCCATTCCTCCTCTATCGGAGCGTCTACATCCCAGGTAGCAACTTCGTCGCGTACCAGCTCTTCGTACTTTTGGACCACCTCATCGTCTCTGGTTTTTGGAAGATCGAGCTTCTTCCTACCAGGCAATTTGGATGAGTGGATCTTTTTGTGAACTATAGCAACTTGTGATGCCACCAGGGAGTGATCTGTGTCACAATCAGCGCTGTGAAATGATCGCGTGTGCAGGGTCTCGCGGAGATTTTTCTTTTTTGGTAAGGATAAGGTCCAGTTGATGCCAGTGTCCAGAACGAGGATGTTTCCAGGACACTTTGCGAGTTGATTTGCCTTTAAAGTAGGTATTGGTAACACACAGTAGGTGTTTAGAGCATAGCTCTAATAAACGTTGGCCGTTTTCATTAAGCTTCCTATACCGTGGTTACCTATACAATCTGGCCAAGCAATGTTGTCCTGTCCGACCCTAGCGTTAAAGTCGCCCAGAATATATAAGCGGTCAGATGGTTTTAACCCGCGTAGAGTCTGGTCGAGCTGGTCATAAAACTGTGTTTTGGCTTCATCTGTTGCGGATAGTGTTGGTGCGTAAGCAGAAATCAGTGATACGTAACCATGGTCCGTATTTAATCGCAGCAACATAATGCGTTCCGAGATGCCGCAAGGAGCCTCTATAGATGTTAAGAGGTCGTTGCGTATGGCAAAGCCAACACCATACTCGCGCACAGCGCTACTGTCCTTTCCTTTCCAGTAGAATGTATAATGTGTCTCACGCAAGGAACCCTCGTCAGGAGTCTGGTCTCTTGTAAAGCACAAACAGCAATGTTCAGTCTGTGTAGTTCGGCGTCGATTACGGCAGTTTTACGCAGATCTTGTGCGTCAGTAGAAGAACCTCCACAGGTGTCAGGAGGCCTGTCCTCATAGTACGGACATTCCATGTTGCAAATCGCATGGATAAGCGGGGTTGGTTTGTGGTATTTTTATGCCTGTTAGTCGCAGGTGTACAATGTAACGGCGCCGATTGTCCAGTTGAGGCTGGTGCTCTCTACACCCTAAAAGAGCAAACCAGCACCGGGGCGGATCAGTACCTTATTGGTCGGGGGCTGCCCAACTTGGAGCGGGCGGTAACTGATCAGTGGGTCTACGATGGACCCTCCCACTGACGGAAGCGACCCCTGGCGCCCGCACTTACGCCCATACGTGCAGACTTATAACCGGTCACTGCCACTTCCCGTGTTGTTATCCGCGAGACGCGGGTGAAGTTTCCTCTCCACAGACACTGCGTTGCCTGGGACGCAATTATGGAAAACGCAGGGCTGCCCAGGACCTGCGCCACCCTCTCGGCCTTCCTGGCTGACTCCACAGGAACGACGAGTCGATACGTGCGGAGCCAGGTCGGCTGCAGGAGTCTGCCGCACGATATATATGAGTTAATCGCACCTGACGGAGACCCCATTCCGGGTTTAAGTGTGAAGTTTTCCTTCTCCAGGACCCTGATCGACTTGGGTCGGAATGAATCCCTCGGTCGGCTCTTACGACCCCCACGGGAAGAGAAGGGGTGGTGCTATTCTACTCTGCCGGCACCACACGGCTAATGTATGTGTATTATCTTACCTAAAATAGGATACAAATTATCAGCCAACTGCAGCGTGGCAGGATCACAGACTTGAGAGGTTTCTAGAATGGCCAGCCAGAATTCTAACGCGTCTTCTAGGAGGTAGACGTGGGCTGGTTCTGATACTTTCCTAGCTCAGTCCACCTAAACTATTAAAGTGTGTACCTAACGTGTATGCTCTTACCTAAAATAGGATATAAATTATCAGCCAACTGCAGCGTGGCAGGATCACAGACTTGAGAGGTTTCTAGAATGGCCAGCCAGAGTTCTAACGCGTCTTCTAGGAGGTACACGTGGGCCGGTTCTGATAGTTTCGTAGCCCAGTCAACCTAAACTAGTATAGTATACATCTGACGTATATTTTCTTACCTAAAATAGGATACAAATTATCAGCCAGCTGCAGCGTCGCAGGATCACAGACTTGAGAGGTCTCTAGAATGGCCAGCCACAGTTCTAAGGCGTCTTCTAGGAGGTACACGTGTGCCGGTTCTGATAGTTTCATAGTCCATTCAACCTAAACTATTAAAGTATATATACCAAATGTGTATTCTCTTACCTAAAATAGGATACAAATTATCAGCCAACTGCAGCGTGGCAGGATCACAGACTTGAGAGGTTTCTAGAATGGCCAGCCAGAGTTCTAACGCGTCTTCTAGGAGGCAGATGTGTGCCGGTTCTGATACTTTCCTAGGCCAGTCAAACTAAACTATTAAAGTGTGTACTTAACGTGTATTCTCTTACCTAAAATAGGATACAAGTTATCAGCCAACTGCAGCGTGGCAGGATCACAGACTTGACAGGTTTCTAGAATGGCCAGCCAGAGTTCTAACGCGTCTTCTAGGAGGTACACGTGTGCCGGTTCTGATACTTTCACTGCCCAGTCAACCTAAACTATTAAAGTATGTATGTTTATTCTCTTACCTAAAATAGGATACAAATTATCAGCCAACTGCAGCGTGGCAGGATCACAGACTTGAGAGGTTTCTAGAATTGCCAGCCAGAGTTCTAAGGCGTCTTCTAGGAGGTAGACGTGGGCCGGTTCTGACAGTTTGGAAGCCTCGTTCACGACGCCTAAGATCCAAGGCCGGACGGTGGGCGAGCATTCTCCTAACGCCTGGAAAGGAATATATGGGAGGTTATTTATATACTTACACGCTAAATCCTTATAGCGGGACATAAAATTATACGTGTGACCGATGTAGAAAACTTGAAGGACAGAAATGATATAATAACGTTCTTTTTTAAACACAGGAAAATACGAAAGATTTCCAATATAAAGGAGACAGGGCGGCGGTAGTATGGGACTTGGGCTATGACGATATATTGATAATGTTACGTTATTTAGATTTCGATATTTTATCTATGCTTTCGTGTAAAACCGCATCAAAATCAATTAAGTGAGTATTGAGAAAATCACTTGTGAACTTTTGTTTTGATAACGAGCTATAATTTTTTGATTTATCATGGCTGGTTTTTATTTTCTCAACATGATGATGATGATGATGATCTTTCCGGCCGGTTTCGGCCATGGCGACCACTTCTACTCCTAATCAAGTCGGCGCTGATGCGCTCGCATGTGGCTATTGTAGCCTATTTTGGCAGTAAACTCCCGTGCACAGTGTGGGCACGTGAGTTTGCCATTGCTATAATTGTAGTTAATGGCGGCGGGAGGACGGGCCTTCAGTTCATCGCGTTTAGCGTCAAGGTCTGCTTTACGCCTCTTTACAAGACCGCGCCATTCTGGCCGTTGTGCTGCCAAAACCTCAAATTGAGAGGGTTCGATATTGCATCTTTTCATGTGTCTCTTCTGAACATCTTTAAATCGGAGGAGTTGACCGCCATGCTTTCGCTTGCCCTCCTCTAGCTCAGAATAGAAGATGCGCTTCGCCACTCGCTCATCCGCCATCCGGGATACGTGACCGCACCACCGAAGCTGTCGACGCATTAAGTATTGTATAATGAAAAAGTGACATATCCTAACTAGGGTGACCACGTTACAAGTAACATCAAGGAATACATATATTTATTCTCAAAACTGCCAGTGTTTAGTTTCGTACCATACGCGCGTTTTGTTGTTTCGCGCCATTTCGTCTGACGGACCGCGCGACTGACGCCAGCTAGTCGGCCGACGCCATTTTTGCTTTTGTTCTTTCGGTTCGTTCGAGAACCACGCGGCCGGCCATAACCTCATTCACTTTAGACTCTCGCTCGACCCATGCGCGCCGCGGACCGGTGTTAGGCACATATTTTAATCCTATACAATATCGGATTGTTAGGTGGATTTCTCATGCGGGGAGAAATCTTTTAGTTTTCGCGTCTTGTACAGCGAACTCTTTTGCTGTCGCAAACAATAGTGTGCGGGAGAAATCTTTTGTTATTTGCGTGTTAAAAACATTAAGTTTAAACATTGAGTGATATCTATATTTGATGTCGAACTGAACAATAGTGGTGGTGAAGGTCTTCGGTTGAATATTGGAGTGGCGGATTGCAGTCCAGAGCTGGTATCCAGTGGCAGTGAGTCATAGTGTATTTATAAACCAATGTATTGGAATTTTTAATGCACTCACAGCGCTATAATATTCTCATAAATTAAATAATGAGAAAATTGAAAAAGTCCCGGGTTCAAGTCCCGGCGGTCGCTAATGAATTTTCAATTTTCTCTTTTTCAATTTATGAGAATATTATATCACTGTGAGTGCTTTAAAATCCCAATACATTGGTTTAAGCAAAAAGCTTCAGCATATGGTTTGAATTCCTACTGTAACGTGGACTAACCAAAGTATTTAGTTGTAATAACTACTACTAGATGTCGCTTAATCGTTGCTTCGAGACGAGCATCAAGAGGTTGAAAGATTCACTAGGTTCCGCTAGGCGCCCGTAGCTCAGTTGGTAGAGCGGTGGAACGGCAATCCACAGTCCCGGGTTCAAGTCCCGGCGGTCGCTAATGAATTTTTCAATTTTCTCATTATTTAATTTATGAGAATATTATAGCGCTGTGAGTGCATTAAAAATTCCAATACATTATTTTTCTGTATTACTGAAGGGTCACATTTTTATTTTTTCTGAAGCGTGTATAGTTAAGAGGTTACCTATCCTTTTAAGGGAGACCACGTCTGTATTACATCAGAAAATAAAAAATCTTTTCTTTTAACATAGCTAATAGATCACCTATAACTATAACTAGGGTGACCACGCTTGTATTGAATCAAAGAAAAAATATTTTTTTTTCTCAAAACTGCCCGGTTAGATTTTTATTTTCTCTTAAACATATATAGCAGATAGGTCACCTATCTTAACTAGGGTGACCACGTTTGTATTGAATCAAGAAAAAATATTTTTATTTTTTTTCTCAAAACTGCCGGGTTGGATTTTTATTTTTTCTTACACATGTATAGCACATAAGTAACCTATTTTAACTAGGGTGACCACGTTTGTATTGAACATAAGAAAAAATATTTTTAATTTTTTTCTCAAAACTGCCGGGTTGGATTTTTATTTTCTCTTACACATGTAACGCTGATAGGTCACCTATCTTAACTAGGGTGACCACGTTTGTATTGAGTCAAAGAAAAAATATTTTTATTTCTTTTCTCGGAACTGCCGGGTCAGAATTTTGTTTTCTCTCAAACATGTATAGCTAATAGATAACCTATCTGAACTAGGGTGACCACGTTTGTATTGAATCAAAGAAAAAAAAGTTAGGCCATATCCCAATGAAAAATGTTATTGAGCTTTTTCTCAAAATTGCCACGGCAGATTTTTATTTTATCCTAATTATGTATAAAGGAGAAGCAACACATCAGAATTAGGGTGACCATGTTCGTAAAAAATCGAGGACTAAAAAAAAAATTTTTTTTTCTCGACTCTCCCGGGACGGATTTTTTTCTTAATTCTTAATATTTATTACGACGAGGTTACATATCATAACTACAGTGACCACGTTTGTATTGAATCAAAGGAACTCAAATTATGGCCATAGCCCAAGTTCGCCCAGTCGCCTTTTGATTCACCCGTACTTACTTTATGGACAAACTGCATAGATTCACATATTTATCAAATCATCAGCATGATAATAAGGTCTGTTACGCATCTCATTCATGGTAAGCAAGTCGGTAATAACTCAAAAACCTCGATTTAAATGCGTCTTACCGACAATTTTCTTTTATTTTATTTAGTTTATGTATGTAATGTATGTTATGTATGATAATAAATCTGTCGTTTCATTAGGGATGTAAAAATATATATTTTAATATGCCATCATCATTAAGTATTATTTCGGATCATTATCCAAAATCATAACAAATTCAATATTATTATTATACCAATATGTTGGGATTCTTATTTTCATTTATTATTATACTTAATTGTGTAATAATAAGGATGCCCATTAAAAGAGATGTGAGAAAGTTACCTACTCAATATTACGATCACGAGAGTTAAAAATTATAATATGTGTAGCCTAAGACAATAAAATCGACATTAATTTACAAAAATACACTGTAAGACGAATTTTTCATAGTTACTTCACAATCTTGGAAAATTGCCACCATAGACGGGTACAACCACCTCTTATATTTATTTTCTATTATTTATTGCTTTCTTTACTTCCCTTCTATTCAATATATGCCTAAGGCAAAGTACACTAGTTTACAGTACTGAATATTCGTACAACCCTACACACGTAATCGACTATTAATCAGTGGGTAATTTTATCGAGATAAAAGCGACTGTCGTACAAAGTATGTCAATCAGCACCTGAAAAGGTCAAAAAAGGGTATTGCCGCGATGATGTACTTAGTAAAAGTGTTGACTTTGTTGTTTTTAGCATTCTATTTTATAAATGCAAGTATCCTTCTCATATAAGAGTAGGGACCTACCTACCTAAGATAACTAATTTAAAATTCACTAGCGGCCCGTTAGCGGTTTCACTCGCTGCAACTCGGTTTGACAAAAAAAACCGGCATATATTTATAAACCTTCCTATTGAATCACACTATCTAGTACAAAAAAATCGCATCATAATCCGTTGTGCAGTTTAGGAGGCGTTAGCGAATTCCACGACAGACAGACAGAGAAATGCAAAAAGCTACTTCATTTTATGTATTGATAAGGAAGCCCATCCTTACACATATTTTTTTTTGTTTAAGGGCTTGGAAGTTATCTTTGAACGACCCAAAATAACAGAATTTAACAAGAAATATGTGTCCGCAATCCATGTGAGTGTCCGCAGACTGAGCAGACGTGGTGATTACGTACTAAATATAAATGTCACAACGCTACAAACGTTTAATAATAATGTCTCGGTAAGCAATTTATTCATTTGCAATGGAACGACAACTTTAAACCACCTCAGATTTCAGGTTCAGACAATTTTTGTCACTTCCGTTGATACCCATGTCTTTTACCCGACTGCAGCAAAGCAAAAAGGTGGGTTATGATTTTTATAACCCAACAGTTATTGGTATAAAATGTGTCCGAGTTAATTTCTTTCCCTTCAGTTGTTAAAATACGTAAATTTTGGGTTTCTTTAATTTTTTCACTCATGTCAAGCATCCCCTTGGAAATGCATTGAATTCGACTTGTTGTAGATATTCGCGAGTCGTACTGAAGTTTTCTCTATTGACCTAATACTAAAAAGAAAAAAAAAACAGACCCCTCATACAAAATTCACGATCACAAAAAATATCCTCATACAATTTCAATTTCAGAATGACTTAGTACGGAAGGCTGGATATTTTTTCTTTTCTTTCAATATTGGACCCATAGTAAAAATTGTTCAGTACGATGCCCGAAACAACGTGGCCAATATAATGCATTTCCTTCAAAACAAAACAGTGCCTATCAATATTGTTCGCAGATACATTTGATTTTCTACGAGTATCTCCATAACGAATTCAAACGCAGTTTTATCGAGATGAAGTTTAAATTCTGCGACATTGCAACCAAAGAACCGATGTTCAGCCCCATATTTAGGAGAGCTGGTATAGTCTGTCCATTATATCCGGTGAGCAACCATTTTCATAATAATACAGGGTGTAAGGGACAGCTCTCCCAATACTGATAGGTGCATTCAGACCATGAAACTGAAAAACTTCCCAAAGAAAATATTTCAAGAGACTTAAACACTTTTTGACCATAGTTAGCAGCCAAATACAGCCAGTTAATCGTAATTTTGTATAGGAGGTAATTTTTTTCCGTCTCCTAAAATATTTTCTTGTGGTCTGGTTGCACCCTATCAGTATTCGGAGAACTGTCCCTTACACCCCGTATAATACACCAATTTTGATCTCCTCGATTACTTTATTTCTTTAAGAGGGAAAGTTCACGTTTCATTTATATTTCAGGGCACTTACAGCTTCAGCAATATATCCGCAGCGTCACCTGAAATTGATAACTTGCCATTCAAATGGCCTTACGAAAAAGCGAAAGTAGTAACTATATTCACATCGTTAACAACAACAGAGAAAATTGGCGAAGGATACCTTATAATCTCTTTCAAGCAACGTAATTATACTAAACAAGAAACATAATTATTTTCTTTTTAATAAAACATACGATGAGCCTCAGCGATGAAACGCTGATATTATTAATATGACTTTCTTTCTAATTTTGATGGTCTGAAGTTATTTGAAAGCAATAGAATAATTAGTTTTATTGTTCCACTAGCAGCCCGCCCAGCGGTTTCACCCGCTTCTACTTACCTGTTTTCCCGTAGAAATTGGATCTTTGCCCATAGTAAAAAGTCCATTACTCCGATCCAGCAGAAGGAAATGTGCGAGCAGAAGCGGCCCGTCATGCTGAATAACTTTTACTTTGAAGCCATGGCCGTATCTCTTATAGTTTAGATGGGATGCTGGTGGTCTTCATCAGGTACTCCAGATCCTCGATGACCATGTGCCAGAAGAAGCGGCCCGTCATGGTGAACAACTGGGATGCTGGTGGTCTTCATCAGGTGCTCCAGATCCTCGATGATCATGTGTCAGCAAAAGCGGCCCGTCATGGTTAACAACTTTGTCTATGAAGCCATTGCCGTTGCCCATGTGCCAGCAGAAGCGGCCCGTCATGATGCACAACTTTTTCTATGAAGCCATGGCTGTATCTCTTATAGTTAAGACGGGATGCTGGTGGTCTTCATCAGGTACTCCAGATCCTCGATGACCATGTGCCAGCAGAAGCGGCCCGTCATAGTGAACAACTTTTTCTATGAAGCCATGACCGTATCTTTTATAGTTTAGATGGGATGCTGGTGGTCCTCATCAGGTACTCCAGATCCTCGAGGGCTGACAAAAAGTAATCCATGTCCTTCTTTACTATGCTAGTAATATCAGTGCCAAATTTCGCGAAGATCGGTAAAGCGGTCTGGTTTATTTGGGTAATATCCGCTGTATTTCCCGCTTTTCCTGCTGCTTACCGTTTTCCCGTGGAAATGAGGAATTTTCTCGTGGTAAAAAGTAGCCTATGTTACTCAGGAATGTTGTAGCTTTCTAATGGTGAAAGAATTTTCGAAATCGGTCCAGTAGTTTCGGAGTTTATCGATTACATACATACAAAAAAACAAACAAACAAACAAAGTTTTCCTCTTTATTATATTATTATTATAAGTTGTTCCATGAAACTGACAATCCGACACAATAAACTGCGTATTTCCCTAGTGTGGGCAAAAAATACTAGGGCATCAGGAGAATGAAGTACTGCTTCTCTCTCTACTCTAGCTAAGTTACTTTGACCAGGTGCACTATGCTGGACAAAAGGCGAACAGGAGGACCTCGACATTTTGTGATTGTGCGCGTAGTGCCACCGTTGCGGCAGGTATCCGAAAATGGCTCCGATGCCTCCCGTACGGTACACCAACAAAGCACCAATCAAAATTACTTATGAAGTTGCAACGTCATTTGAAGACAAAATACTAGGGCGTCAGAAGAACTGAGAAGTTTTAACCTTTCTTCCTAAAGCTGCCAAACCGACACAATAAACCCCTTACTTCATTAATATTTTGGGCAAAAAGTACTAGGGCATCAGAAGAATAAACAGTAGTGTTTTAGTTACCTTGACCACGTGCACTATGGCAGACAGGACCGCCGCCCGCAACATGTTGTGGCTGTGCGCGTGGTGCCACAGTTGCGGCAGGTATCCGAACAGGGCCCCGGTGCGTCCCTTACGATATCACCAGCAAAGCCAACTAAGTACCTTACGAGTTGTAACGTCATTTGAAGTTTCAAAGTACTAAGAAGTCAGAAGAACAGAGAAGTTTCAACGTTTCTTTCTAAGGGTGCCAATTCGACACAATAAGCTCCTTATTTCATTACGATTTTGGGCAAGAAGTACTAGGGTATCAAGAATGGAGGAGTGCTTACCTTGACTAGGTGCACTATGGCAGACAGGACCGGGCTCCGATGCCTCCCGTACGATATCACCAATAAAGCCAACAAAGCACTATATACAAAGCTGCAACGTCATTTGAAGGCTTAAAGTACTAGGCGTTAAAAGAACAGAAAAGTTGCAATGTTTCTTCTTCAACAATACCTTACTAAGACATCAAAAAGTACTAGGGCACCAGAAGAATGGAGGAGTGCCTACCTTGACCAGGTGGACTATCGCAGACAAGACCGCCGCCCGCAACATGTTGTGGCTGTGCGCGTGGTGCCACAGTTGCGGCAGGTATCCGAACCAACAACGTACACCAACCAAATTAACTTACGAAGCTGCAACGCCATTTGAAGGCTTAAAGTACTAGGGAGTCAGAAGAATAGAGAAGCTTCAACGTTTCTTCCTAAGGCTGCCAACCCGACGCAATAAACCCCTTAATTCATTAAGATTGTGGGTAAAAAGTACTAGGGTATCAGGAGTATGAAGAAGTGTTTACCTTGACCAGGTGCACTATCGCAGACAGGACGGCCGCCCGCAGCATGTTGTGGCTGTGCGCGTGGTGCCACAGTTGCGGCAGGTACCCGAACAGGGCTCCGGTGCCTCCCGTACGATACATCAACAGAGCACCAATCAAAATAAATTACGAAGTTGCAACGCCATAAGATTCAACGTTTCTTTCTAAGGCTGCCAATCCGACGTAATAAGCCCCGTATTTCATTACGATTTAGGGCAAAAAGAACTAGGGTATCAGGAGAATGCAGGAGAGGAGTTCGTACCTTGACCAGGTGCACTATGGCAGACAGGACCGCCGCCCGCAACATGTTGTGGCTGTGCGCGTGGTGCCACAGCTGGGGTAGGTACCCGAACAGGGCTCCAGTGCCGCCCGTGCGCGCCACCGCGCCGCCCATGCGCTCCATCACGTACGATATCACGTGGAGGACGTGCATCTTCGTGTCGCACTCTTCGGATTCCACCTGGTGAAAGAGAAAAAGTGGATGAAATATCGACGTGAAATGTTACGTTTGTGAACTGTCACTCTTATAAAGACAATAGTCATGCTTATTTTGCTAGTTCTCTGCACTTTTTTGCATTATAATGAAATGCTAAAAATACGATACAAATATATCAACCAACAACAGTGTAGCCTTAGGTGTAGCCACTAAGGTCAGCCAGGGTTTTAACAAGACCACAGATTACCTAATAGTTACTACGTAACAGATAAATCACTCCATGGAAAATTACAATACCTACTGCTATAATTACCTACTCTTTCGAGCCGCTAGACGCTGCAAAGCAAAATGAACCAAAACCCTTGAGCGTAAAGTTAACTTTGCCCTGTAGATGCGCGCCGTCACGTGATTAGCGTAGATCGCCAGGGCTGCCCCTTCCGTTAAGTAAGGTGTACCAAATAAATTACGACAAATATTTTAAGAGGTGAACCAGCTCATGAAACTGCGTAACTTACCCCAAGAGGCATAGGAATTTATGAAAAATAATTTATGAATTCACGTACAAAGTTGGCTCGGACGGATATTATGGAGAAGGTGCATTTTTTTTAATGAACCCATGTTCCTTGAAGAAAACTGTTCAGTTTCATGGACTGGTTCACCCCTTATAGTATTTGCAGTTTTGTTTTAAAGTATTTTTTTAATTGTGTTGGTACCTACCTACTATTTTCGGAAAGCTTGCAATACTTTCACTGCAGGCAGGATATTTCCTTCAGCAAGCACATACTTCCAATACATAATTGAAATGGCATGTTATAATAGTAGCATACCGATAAATCAGGGTAACTGAAAATATTCACGAGCGAACGCACGCTCCACGCGGCTGTTGGCAACCAACTGAGAAATGGGCAGCCGGCTGCCCGGCGCCCGGTAGGTACTTATCGCGCGCAAGTACATGGAGTGAAAGAGGCCTGACAAGACTTCTACGTATTTGCTCTTATTCTTTCGTTGACAATAGAAAAAGACGGCGGATTAGCTCTCTCTCTCTTATGACAACGACAGAAAGTGAAGGTGCTATCTGTTCTCTCTTTTTCACCGAAGACAAAAAAGTAGTATCAAACAGTATCTGATCTCTCTTTCTTTCGCCGACAGAGAAGGCCATATCGGCTCTCTCTTTCGTCAATAGAAAGAGACGGAAGTATTTGCTATTTCTTTCTTTCGTCGTTGACAGAAAGAGAAAATAATATCTGTTCTCTCTTTCGGCTCACATGTTTGCTCTTTCTGTTGGATACATATGAACTTCTTCATTAAACTCAGCTTACCTACCAAGAGAACATAAACGGCAGCAAGTGAATACGTTCTGCGTGTTCGATTACTTCGAAACTGACATAACTGTACGCACTCATACCCACTAAAGTATCGCTATAATGTACTTAACTTACCAGGAGATCATAAAGTGCAGAAAGTGCATGCGGTGCGTACGGCGAGAACTGTTCCACGTCGAAATTGAAGTCGTCTATTGTACTTCTTAGCGCTTCGGCCGCTGCAAGTTTTACAGCTGCGTCTTCGCTTGAGGAAGCGAGAGGTTCCAGTAATGCTTCGTACAACGCTGGCCTTAGGGCTTGGGACGCTCGCACTCCACACCATTGGCCTGCAATGGATTAATAAGTTTACCAAAAAAACGTGTAAAAAATAAGCTTTACTGAATAAGATTGAAACTTACCAATCAATTGACAAACTCTTCTTCTAATAATCCTGTAGTTGTTATTTTTGATTTTGAGCTCTTGGCTTAGCACTTTCGTGAACCATTCGTCAAAATCAACCTGCAACGAAAACATATATAATTATTAGAAATTAGAACTGACATCCATCTTCTTCATCGCGTGGGTCACTGAGTCGACGAACGACTCGATCGATCTGCTGTCAGTTACTAAAAGAAGGCCACTAACATGATTGTGTAACAATCGTCGCTGAAGTTATCATATTATTGACAACAAATCGGAGCCGACGGTTTAGCGTGCCCTCCAAAACACGAGACCATCTTTTTTTTCAGACCAAAGAGAATTCATAAAAGCGTGGCTATGCCATAATACGCGTCTTTAATTAAGATTATGCGCAAAAGTACTAGGGTGCCAGAAGAGCGTAGGAGTACTATGACAGATATTTCATCTACTCACGTCGTCATACAAGTCGAAAGCTGCCAGTCCGACGGCGTTATAAACCGCGTCTTTCCTCAAGATAGCTGGCAAGTCTTCAGGATCTATCTTCTCCTGCTGTATGGCCGCCAGTAGCCTAACCAGCTCGGGGGCTAGGATGTTTCTAAACTGGAATAGCTCCATGAACACTGCCTCTGTACATGGCTGGAAAAATAAATAAATGAGTTAGATAGAAATAGTGATACCATGGCTGGCGACGCCACGGATAGACTATGTCTCTCCTTTTCTTTCGCAAACGATAGAAAGGGAAAGCTACATTTACTTCTACTTTTGTGAAAAAGAGAAGGCTATTATTTGTTCCTTCTTTCTTTCGAAAACAACAGAAAGAGAGCGTAATATTTGTCTTTCTTCCGTCAGCGTAAGAAAGAGAAGGCAATATCTCCTCTCTCTTCCGTCCACATCGAAAAGAGAAGGCATTATTTGTTCTCCCTGTCTTACGCAAAGACCTTACATACTAACGTCCTTGGTCTTACGTGATCGTTAGTAAGAGAAAGCAATATTTGCCCTTCCTTTCAATATCAGTAGAAAGAGAAGGTGTATTTGCTCTCCTTTTCTGTCGCTTATAAATCAGCTTCTTCATTTACCTACTAGGAGACCATAAAATGCAGCAAGTGCATGGTAACGACACGTACGCATCGAAATTGTTCTGCAAGCTTCGTGAGAGCGCTGACCTGATCAGTGCAACCGCGACAAACATACCAAGAGCTTACCCTCAAACTATACTTCCACGACTCCCCAGCCTCATCCGTTGCGAAACTCTCTGGTTCAGCGTCCCAAAGCGCCAGGTCATCAGAAGACAGTAGGAAGTAGTGTGAAACCAGATGCCTGCACATGTGGCATACTGCGTTTTGATCTAGGACTTCCATTTTGATTTGATGGGCTTGTACAGTCACTGAAAAATATGGAAGGGTGAATATTTGCAGGTGTTAAAAGATATAAGCAGAAGGTGCCAAATTGCACCGGCTTAGAATAGCATCACCCTTTTTCTACTCGTGGTATTGTAATAGGTGACGAAGGGAAGAATGCAGGTAATGGGCAACAGCGTTACTTGTGAATGTGAATACAACACCTTGCACTGGACTCGCCTGTAAATCGCGGTGAGTATGGCAAATAGTGGACTGTTGTAGCTTTTGTAGTACCAGTAGCTAGAATATTTAGAACAGGCTACGTCGGGTTGTTGGACAACTTGGTGCCCCACTCAAAGAAGAAGAATAAGCTAGCAGATGGTAGACATAGGTAGACAGTTTGAGAAGTATTCTAATGAAAATGAAAAATTGGCACTTAAAAGCTAAAAAATCGCTTACTTGGTTCTTTAGGCTGATCGATTCCTTTTGGCAACTTATACTCCATACACTGCAGTATCCCTTTCACTATGTTCAGGCATTGTATAGTGAATCTTTCAAACACGAGTGGCATGCCTTGTTCAGTGAAACAGTAATACAAGGCGAATTCTAGGGAAGGTCGGATCAAAGGCACGAAGGAGAATGGATGGAAGCACAGTACGCCGATGGCTACTTTAGTCAGGTGTATGATGAATTTCTCACAAAGTTCCAGAGGGTAGATGCCACGGCCTTTAAGGAGCTTTCCTGAAAAACAAGATTTGATTAAGTTTGTAGTCCGGTCTATCAGAGACTCTGCATCTCATTCAAGTTTAAATGCTATTCAATGTTTCTTTACAAGACTAAGTAATCGTTCTTTGAAGCCAGATATTCATTGGGGACAAAATCCCTGATATTTTGTTTCATAGGCAATGTTTATGGACAATGTCCCAAATGTGTTGTTTATTCGGGAACTTTGTTCGGGGCCATTGTTCATAACACATCCACATTGAGAACATTTGTTGGGAACTTTGTGTCATATACAAAGTTCTGGGATTTTGTCCCCAATGAATACCCGCCTTTACTAATACTTACTGCATTCCAGACTGGTTTTAGCCCTGTCAAAAACAACATTCAAAAAGGCTACGGCGTCTTGACTTTCGTGGCACTTCTTGAAGCCAAAGACAGTCAGTTTCCTCAATATCCTGAGGCATAGAAGAGCCTTTTCCAAATGTTCTGTGATAAGATCGGTAGCTGCTCCTTCTTGGATATGACGCAGGAATAGTTCTGTGTTCTCATGCCATAGGTTTAGGATGAATGAGTAGACTGTGTTGGTTAGTTCCTGAAAAAAAAAAGATTGCAGAATCGTATTAATTTCTTTTTGATGTTGTTGTGATTTGAAGCAACAAATTCTTGATAGAATGTCCATAAATAGTTCAAAACACCAAGGTTCACTGATCCCTGAATTATTCCATAGCATAATTTTATCACAAAATACTACTTTGTTAAAAATATACCTGGAAAGTCCTTCTGTCTCCAATCAACCTCTTGGAAGCCAATGCCTTGACAACATGGTGGAAGATCAGCAGAGACCTGTGCTGCACCAGGGGCTGTGGAGCCTTCAGGGCTCCAACTAAGTCAGGAACCAGGCTCGGCCAGTTGGTTGGGCAGTCCAGTCTGGAAAAGGTAGGGTAATGATAAAGCTTGGTTACTGTCTTGTTACAAAATAGTATGTCGTATTTTAAGTGATACCACAGAATAGACAATAGTATGTAGTATAGTACTACATACAGAACGGACACTCTCCCCCCCGCACCCGCGCCGCTTACCCGCCCCCGCCCGCGAAATGTCAAAAAATTAGTGAAGACTGAAGTGAACCAAAGTGCTAATGTGCGTTAGGACCGCGGGTGTACAAGTTAGGATTGAGCTGTTTATCTACAGGATGGTAGTACCTGCAGTGTACCTCAGTGTACCTCCAATGAAATCCAGTGTACCTCAGTTAATAAAAAGTTATTGGATGAAATATGTACACCCGCCATTCTAACGTTAGGATGGCGGGTGTACATTTTTATTTCGGTCTGTAGATACTTATTTAGCTTTTCGTTTATAGTAATTTGGTGTACCTGCAGTGTACCTGTCCATAAAATTATAAAATAATCAAAATGATAACAAATGCCAGTAAAAATCGTGTAAAAACGATATAGGGGAAACTGGGGGCACTTGAGCCCTAGGGAAGACTTTGTTAACGTTATTTCCAGAAAAGCAGAAGACTTAGAGAGCTACGTTTCTACAGGATGGTGGTACTTGCAGTGTACAGTCGGAGTCAAAAGAGCATACCTAGGACCACCTCAAATGGTTCAAAATATCTCTGAAACTACATTACTTTTGTAAATTATTTCTTTTGTTGTCTATTCAGCTAGTTAAACTCTATTCACAACCGAAAAAATACTTTACAAAAGTAATGTGGTTTCAGAGATATTTTGAACCATTTGAGGCGGTCCTAGGTATGCTCTTTTGACCCCGACTGTACCTTAGTGTACCTTCAATGAAATCCAGTGTACCTCTTTAGATAAAAAGTTATTTGATGAAATATGCTCACCCGCCATTCTTACGTTAGGATGGCGGGTGTACATTTGTATTTCGGTCTGTAGATACTTATTTAGCTTTTCGTTTATAGTAATTTGGTGTACCTGCAGTGTACCTGTCCATAAAATTATAAAATAATCAAAATGATGACAAATACCAGTAAAAAACGAGTAAAAACGATATAGGGGAAACTGGGGGCACTTGAGCCCTAGGGGAGACTTTGTAAACGTTATTTCCAGAAAAACAGAAGACTTAGAGAGCTACTTTCCTACAGGATGGTAGTACCTGCAGTGTACCTCAGTGTACCTCCAATGGAATCCAGTGTACCTCAGTTAATAAAAAGTTATTTGATGAAATATGCACACCCGCCATTCTTACATCAGGATGGTGGGTGTACATTTTTATTTCGGTCTGTAGATACTTATTTAGCTTTTCGTTTATAGTAATTTGGTGTACCTGCAGTGTACCTGTCCATAAAATTATAAAATAATCAAAATGATAACAAATGCCAGTAAAAATCGTGTAAAAACGATATAGGGGAAACTGGGGGCACTTGAGCCCTAGGGGAGACTTTGTAAACGTTATTTCCAGAAAAGCAGAAGACTTTTGATTATTTTGATTATTTTATAATTTTATGGACAGGTACACTGCAGGTACACCAAATTACTATAAACGAAAAGCGAAATAAGTATCTACAGACCGAAATACAAATGTACACCCGCCATCCTAACGTAAGAATGGCATGTTCATTTTGATTATTTTATAATTTTATGGACAGGTACACTGCAGGTACACCAAATTACTATAAACGAAAAGCGAAATAAGTATCTACAGACCGAAATACAAATGTACACCCGCCATCCTAACGTAAGAATGGCATGTGAGCATATTTCACCAAATAACTTTTTATCTAAAGAGGTACACTGGATTTCATTGAAGGTACACTAAGGTACAATGCAAGTACCATCATCCTGTAGAAACGTAGCTCTCTAAGTCTTCTGCTTTTCTGGAAATAACGTTTACAAAGTCTCCCCTAGGGCTCAAGTGCCCCCAGTTTCCCCTATATCGTTTTTACACGATTTTTACTGGCATTTGTTATCATTTTGATTATTTTATAATTTTATGGACAGGTACACTGCAGGTACACCAAATTACTATAAACGAAAAGCTAAATAAGTATCTACAGACCGAAATAAAAATGTACACCCGCCATCCTAACGTTAGAATGGCGGGTGTACATATTTCATCCAATAACTTTTTATTAACTGAGGTACACTGGATTTCATTGGAGGTACACTGAGGTACACTGCAGGTACTACCATCCTGTAGATAAACAGCTCAATCCTAACTTGTACACCCGCGGTCCTAACGCACATAAGTGCTAGGTATGGTGCTG
The DNA here is from genome assembly GCA_024500475.1 of Phthorimaea operculella. Taxonomy (NCBI): domain Eukaryota; kingdom Metazoa; phylum Arthropoda; class Insecta; order Lepidoptera; family Gelechiidae; genus Phthorimaea; species Phthorimaea operculella. The sequence goes on along the minus strand of JANFCV010000019.1, from coordinate 1,803,376 downwards.
GACTTGTTGCATGTTCGTTTCATCCAAGAAGGTTTCATCGTGGTTTCTTGTATTAGACTGAAACGAAGGAGGTGCCATAATCATGTCCATAATAAAAATGGCGCGAACATTTGAACCGAGTTCGCCTTAGATTCGCGGACGGATATTTTTAATACTAAAATTATTGGATAGAATAAAAAATGGTGCGATATTGTGCCCCGTACGGCTGTATTTCCACGGACAGAGACCCGACAGGAGATTTTTTCGTTTTCCGCGGGAAGAACAGAGGTGAGAACCTACCAACCTAGGAAGTAATCTGTTCATATTCATACCTACTTTCGACTCACAATATTAATAATGTAATAGATAGATTTAGGCCCCGAAATAATTATAGGTAAATTACTTGGACAAATCAACCTCTGGACGCGAATCCTACAGAATTTGTTCTAAATCTCTTTCAACCAATATCGGGGGGAGGGGAGGTAATGACAGATGTAATCTACTAAATTGAAAGACACCTGATTCTTATCATATCCCTTTACATTTGTCATTTTAGAATTATGTCGGTTTATGTATACTTCAAAGACAGTGCTGTACCATAGTCGATAATCGATAAAGAATGAATGACTGAATGAAGTTTTTCACGAAAATTTCTAGATATCATTTGATAAGTTTTGAGGAACGACGAATTGTCTGGTGTCTTATCATGGATAACTAGTAGGGCGAACGCAGCGTCGTGTGGCGTCTTTTATTTGTGTGCGGTCGATCCGCACGAATGTTACTTTAAGCGGTTCTGATTAATTAGGGAAGTGCGGGTTAAAAATTTGCACGCCCGCGCGATATAACGTTCGACCTTAATATTGGGGTCTTCTTCTTTTCGTGTGGGACACCGAGTAGTTCAACGAGCCGATGAACCCTGGTGTCAGAGTTTTTCAACCGCCTACTGCAAGTAGCAGGTCTCTGACATGGTTGTGTAACGACCGCCATCATAGACAGCAACCGGGACCGACGGCTTAACGTGCCCATCAGGGCCTCGTTTAATAAAACTGACAATTTGACAAAATTGTCAAAAACCTACAAATTTGTCGAATTGTCATGGTAAATTCGTTTAATAAAGATGACAATTATGTCCAATATCGACAGGCAAAATGGTGATAACTTGTCACCATTATAAAAGCGTTTAATAAAACTCTACAATTGTCAAAAACCACGGTTGAAACCATTGACAATAGTCAGTGACAAAATTGTAGCATTGTCGCGACATTTATGTCAGGTTCTGACATAATCCATTTACAATCCATTTATTTCCACAAAATTAGTATCACAAATTACAATCATATCGTAGGTACATTTTAACATTAGACAGTTTTACAAAGGAACTTGATAATATCAGTTAAGTACATCCCACCAAAAACATTTACTTGTAAAAAGAACCAAGTCTCGCCTCTCAGTTCATCTACTGTAAAAAGTTGTGAGATCCATGTGATGCCAAGTCGGTTATTGATTTATTCAAGGACTACTTCAGGGAACTTTCATCTTAAGCTATTGCGTAATTAGGTAACAGACATCAACTTACAGTAACTATATCGATATTTAAAAACTTTTATATTTACAATAACTAGAATGACCCGGCCATCGCACTACACCATCGTATCTCACAAGCAAATAGTGTGCGATTGCCAAGTCAGATGGTCAGGCAGAAAATTAAGAAACTTTGACTAACTATAACTTCTACACTACTGGTCCAAATTAAATGAAATTTGAAATGTATCGTGTCTATGCAGTGCTTGATAAGATATTTTAAAATAAGGGTTCTTAACTTATCGACAAGGGAGTTATGGGGGGGTCAAAAATGGCCTGAACTGGTTCGAGAAAAGGATGGTACGGCCGTGCCGCTTTCAGCTCAACTTGGTGGGGGCACTGCCGTGCCCCCAGATTAGTGGAAGAAAGGTGTGGACACAGCATGGCTGATTTTGACATAATTGTCAGACTTGATTTTATGTAACAGAGAATGGGATAGTTACACAATAAAATAATTGATACAATTATCTACTATAATATCCTATAATAGTTACGTCTAGGAATAGTGTCCCTACATTCACTCTCTGATTCGCGGAACGGCAAATGCAAAATTTATTCTACTGACATGTTCTTTGGCGGTCCCTCATTATACTAAGCATTCCTTATCATCAATATTCTCATTTCTTAACGTAAGCACCATTTTTGTGAAATATTGAGCTTTTCTGTACCTTCATTTGACTGCGTGACATAGGGTAAGGGCACCTGTCAATAAAATCCGACAATTCTACAAATTTGTCAATTTGTCGCGACAATTTGCTGTTTTATAAAGCAAAATTGACAAGTTTTTCACGACAAATTGTCACCTGTCACTTGTCGCGGAAAAAGTTTTATTAAACAGAAAATTGTCAAATTGTCACGACAATCTGACATATTTGTAAATTTTCCACCATGTCTATTTTGTCACCTGTAATTTTTATTAAACAGAAACTTGCCAAATTGTCGGAATTGTCAACCATGACATAATTGTCGCATTGTCAGTTTTATTAAATAGGCCCCAGGTGGTTCAGCCTGCAATGTCCTAACCAGTATTGGGGTGACAATTAAGATAAGATAAGATTATTTATTTCATTCTATCAATTTCACATAATATCACATAACATACAATAAAATGGTCTAGAGAATAAAATGATCGTCAAAAATAAAATGAAAAATATTAAGAATTAATGACAAACAATTCACAATTAATATTAGATACTCTTTTATGTCAGATGAATTATTACTTTTTACATTTTTCAAAAAAACTGCCCATACCTTTTGGACTGAACATACAGGAAACTGAACATAGAACATAAATTTTCTAAAATTGAAGTGTTTCAATTTCACTTACTTACCTACACGAATTAAATGAAATAAACTTAATCCATTTTCTACATTATAATTATTATCTGTTATCTTTACACGATCATTAATCTATAGGTATACTAATACTTTTTGCTGGTCAACAGTTATGCCGTAGGAACAGTGACATAGCAAATGGTATTTGTTGAGCATTCGCGAATGTGAATACGAATATTAGTTTTTGACATTCGCGAATGCAAATATTCAGTATTTTCAAATTCTGAAGCCAAATTATCCATGACTTGTTTCATGTCATGTTCGCAGTTTATTTAATTGAAGAGGTAACAGAGTCCTAATTTGAAAATTTCCGATTGTCTAAAACAATTTTTGGTATTGGTTAGGTAAGTATTCAGCAAGTTAGGCAAATATTATATCAATTCGGCATACATTCTTCGTCTGCGCTGGTAATACTAGTACCTAATCATTCTTATCGATATCGGTCATCGACAATTTTCCCGCACTAATTTGCCCATCATTGGTGAACGAATGAAAAAATGATTGATATAAACCAGGGGGGTGTCAGTTGTAGTTCCAAATTTCGACGCTCGTCGCTGCTATCGCTTATTTGACTGTGGCGGCAGAATTTAAATTTGGAATGAAAAAAATTGTTGTCAGTCAATTCATCTGTGACAAAGACACTTCTATGACATGAGTTTTCAAAATTTCAACGTGGCGTCTGTTGTTGATTAAATTTTCGGTGAAATTTACGGAATTTTATGAGTAGTCCTCGCATTAATGAATGCTTGAGTTATTCATCCTCACATAATCTAAATTTTGCTTTAGTGGTTTTATTCGCGCATTATTTATTTCTCAACTTGTTGATAAAAGATTCTACCTTCGCAAAACCTTCGGATGCGTGGACCTGAGGCGTGGGCCATGACCTAAAACGTGGTAGGTAAGCTGTATTTTTTTAGGTTACGGGGTGATTACCTAAATATGATGATTCTTCATTTGGATATGTTTGCTCGTGGTTCTTTGTGTGTGCATAAGTGAGCAGAGCAATTTTTTGTGTACAATTTGCTGCATTTGATTATTTATTTAACATGAAGGGTTTTCCTTTCAGATCAAAATGCTTTGAGTGACCATAATTACTTCAAGACCCGATCTTATGATAATGATGATGATTCTGACCTCACCTAATTTGTGGGAAAAGCAAATATTCATGTGCAACCTTCGCCCATTTTTGTGAACACTGTACAAGCTTCTACATCTACCTAAAACGCCAGGCTGAAATAACTTTATCATGTATGTTGAATTAATTTTTATCAAACATCGCAATGGAAATTTACGATAAAACTCTTTGTAAGTGGTAATGTGGTAAGTTTGTTAACTACTTTGAAATGTATTTTGAAAATTTAATAAACTGACAATTTAATCCCATTTTCTGAAGTTTTATTCACAATTTCTTATTAATTTAATCAAAATTAATACAGTATACCCTACAGTAGAATGCTGCAGTTTTATCGATAAGGACCGCACAGCACTAATAATCGATGGCGATAAATGTTTCGATGGACAGCACTATTAATAATACTACCTTTTTGGATTTACTATCTCCTTACGGTCCTAATTAACATCTATGGTTAATGCGCGACACTAGCGCCAAGAGATGAACAATAATGTAGTGGGATATGTAATCTGTGGTAGTGGGACAAGTGACTGTCGTATCTGTAGCTAGTCTACATATTTAAGTTCATCTGTGATATAAACTGGCTCATAAATGTTATACACAATATTGGTTGAAATGTGTTATAGAATATGATCTTTTTATGGAGACGTATTATACGGTCCTGTCATACGTATTTTATTAATTTTTAACGTAAATAACGAGAAATATAGCACAAAAATGTATTTACGCGTGATAAGAAATATTGTTTGTCCGATGGCTATAGTTTTTACAAAATAAAACAGCTTATTTGCCCATTTTTGGGGGTATGTTTTCTCTTGCAGTTTCAAAGTTACACTGACGGTTGCCGTTGGTGTACCTAGGTAATTTTACCTAGGTTCGGAGCTAAAGGGGTAAAGGGTGAAATGTCATTGAGTCGCGTCCAGAGGTTGATTTGTCCAAGGTAAATTAGCAGCAACTAGTCGGTATATTATTTACTCATTACATCCTCTTTGGTAGGTACTGTAGGTACGTAGTCATCAGGTGTATCAAAATTAACCGGAATGTCAACCCTGCACTCACACACCCGTCGTCACGAACACATACGCAAGTAAAAATGACAGTTGTCTATAACGAGCCCGTTGTATGGGAGTGTCCGAGGTGTGGTGATACTAACAGCTTGTGGAAGACGAATTGCAACATATTTCAACACCACAGTTATGATTTTTTGTGGTCATCATTATCAAGTGCCAAACTCAAGAAGTTTCATAAAATTCAAACCTGCTGATGCCTCAAATAAGATTTATTATCTTGGTGTCACATACATTAAAACACATATGACTAAACGAAAAATTTATATCACATATTGCCATCATAAATAGAATTTGTATGATACACACTTCTGTTTTTAAAAATATTCTCTTGATTATAGTATACTTACATCAGAATACAGTTTTAAATAGTTGACTTCGTAACAACCTTCAAGTAAATTATCAATAATCATAATAACAGATAACATATACAAAACAATAACAAGTAACTAACAGGTAAGGTAGACAACAACCAGGACTGAGTACTAAATGTACACTATAAAAGCAGGTATTCATAGGGATCATTTCGGGGACAGAGTCCTGTGACATTGCAGAGATACAAAACTTACCCAATAAATGCTCCCAATGAAAATGCATTGATAAAATATTGCAGGACAAAGTTCCCAATGAGGGTGCATCTTCATTGGAAACTTTGTATAAGATATAAAACCTTAACCTTTTAACCGCCGCGCATATAAAAAATAAAAGTGCCCCTACCGCCGTGGTTAGTTTTCGCTCAAGGTCACTAGTGCTGTCAACTACATCCACGATAATGCTATTAATGAACGCTTCTTAGAAGAAATAATTGAATTTCCTTAATAAGAAACGATGTATTTGGAATACTACGTATTAAGTTAATACTTATAAAGGCAGACATAAGTTGTATAAATGTTAAATATACCAGAAAATATTTTTGACTATACAATCCATTCAAGCCAAAACATCGACTTTTGGAATCCCTAATGACGGATATATGCGACTCCGGCGTTGGGACTCCGATCATTTTTATAAAGTACTAGTGATGGACTCCACAGAGTTCTAAGGCTGCCCACACATAAATGCGACGTCGCACGACGTTGCATCAGAAGAACGTTCGAAGCGAATTCGAACGTTCTTTAGACGAGAATTCGTACGTCAAAACTAAGGCCATCATATCATACAATCGCATAGACTAAAACTAGAGATGCCGCGAGTAGGTATTCATTTCATTTGAGGCAACAGTCGAATACTTGGCTTGTTGCAAGGGGTGTTTATATGCGTATTTGTTGCACACGAACCAGTCACCGCACCGAAGGCGCAATGAGCGCGGGGGAATTAAATTTATGTTATAACTAAATACATTTTGCTAATAAGTGTGTTTTTTCATAAATCAGGTATTCGGTATTCAGCCGTATATTAAATCTCTAATTACAACCGTGCGTACGTGGGTTCGTGAAACACGTCTACACGTCTAGGTAGAATGGAAAACATTATCTCAAAATATAAAACCATCGACAACGTACCCTCCCTAATTCAATGCTGTTCGCGCTTATGACGTCACAGGCGGTCGGATATATACGACTCCGGCGTTGACATTTCAGGCAATTTTCAAATGATTAGAGCTGTGCAGTGTATGGAAATATTAACCTTCTTAAAAATTTTAGACACATTTGTTAATTCTGTTTAGTTTAGTTTTAAATAGAAAAAAACGTGTTAAACAATAGTAAGTTTTGCTATGTTTTACCTACTTTGTGATTAGTAGAAATTATTTTAAAATTTTACATTAATGAATGGATATAGAAGTATTAGCCTTTTGGATGATAACTAATTATTGTCACAACACTATTGTCGGATTTATACGGCTGCGGCGGTGGAAGCGTGAAGAAAATCTGTTGTTTTTTTCCTTTATTTTTCATTTATTGTCATTATCGCTAATTATGTCTATCTAGCTAAATAGAATCAAAAATAAAAATAGTCGGATATTTCCGACTTCGGCGGCAAGGGCACCGACCTGCGCAGTCGGATATATACGACTCCGGCGGTTAAAAGGTTAAAGCCAGCAGGAATGTGTTCTCATGTGTTTTGGTTGATTGCAGGCAGTACACTACCTACCCTACACTGCCATGGCCTAGAACTGTATATGGGAATGTTCATGTTGACTACGTACCTGGCAATCTTAGAAATCAACACAGCCTGTTGTGTTGCAATCTGCGCCACAGGCTCACTCAAGATGTTTGATGTGAGGAGCCCTTCCCGCAACTTCTGCTTTTCATCCTCTGTGATGGCATTCGGAGCATTCCTCCTCCAGTAACGGTCTACACCATTCTTGAAACACATCACAGCTAGCCATCGCACTTTGACATCTATTTGATGGTTGGATAGCACATTCTGTGAAAATGTAAATGTATTATAGAGCCTTTTAGAGATAGAGTTGTCAGGTCTCATACCTAAAAGCTGGGCTGGCCTACGAGGTTGGTCTAACATTTGGGTAAAAAAGCTGCACACCTTTCAATAGTGTAGATTTCTAATCTACATGTAAAAAAAGGTGTTAAGCCTAACTGTTTAGGCCTAAACTTTGGGTAAAAAAGGCATTCAAAAAGCCTAACTGTGTCTGGTCTTATCCTATCCAGATGCCTGGCAACCCTGATGGGGACAATGAGAGCAAATTACAATTAATATGAAATGAAAAGTATTCTCATTGTAAACTCACTGCTACAGCTTGGACAATTTACATAACAAAGTGACTCACCAAAAGCATACAGTAGAATCCTGGTTCAATCTCCCATTCCTGCAGTTTCTTCTCAGCAGGCTTCAACACCTCAGGGTCTTGACTTGTAGCCCGGTTCAGGGTATCCAGAACCATTTGCATGGAAGTGGCATACACATTTGGATCCATGACTGTTGGTTTGCTGTTTGTTGGAAAAATTGAATTTTCAGTCTACATGTCGATAGGTGTTTGTACAGCCGTCGATTCAATGTAAATTATAAAGACTCTGAATAATAGGTAGGTACGAATTAATCTGACATTTGAAAACTGTTCAAGCAAGCCCCTAAAAATCTTCTAGAAAATGGCCACAGAATACCGGCCGCTAAAATCGCTATTTCTTATGAGAAGCATAATAAAACAATAATCTTAGCAAACAATCGTAATTATCACAGCGCAGAGATCGCAATATACATCAATAATTACTTACTTTTCACGAAGCAAAGAAAACCTAACCTAGCACTTTTTTGCGTATAATCAAAATCATAGCCGACACTCAAATACTGTTCGCCGTTCACTAATAATTTTTGAAGGGCATTATACGAACTATTCTTGATCTAAATCAAACCATTATAAGTTTATTTAATCCGAAATCACGTAATAAAACTGCAACAACTGCAAATTCGAGACCATCGAAAATCGAACGAAAACCAGAATCGTGTTTCTTTTCGGAATATTTTGACATGATGGTTTTACTTTTACGACAACAGCGCCACGTTTCTTTACCAAAAATAATTAATGACGACTATGTAAACGCGGTGGTGTCTAAGAATATTACTAGCGCTTGTGAAGGAATAAAAAAGCGCAACTCATAAATCTGTCAGTCGAAGTGGTACCATGTGTGTAGGTTTTCAAATTCTACCACAAACAGTCTTGCTTTGCTTGTCAACAAAAATGGTAGAATATAATCTATTAGGGTTCCGTACCCAAAGTGTCAAAATGGGAACATGTTATAGAAGGATACATATTCTCATGATTTATTAAGAGGGCGCTGAAATAATCGTAAAGCACGTTTCTATACGGCAGAAAGTCAGTAGAAACCACTTTAACTTGTATCAATTCACTTTATGTGAAAAATACCTCTGGGAGGTCCATGTCGTTAAGTAATCGAACAAGAAAAGTGAGAAAAAATATTTTGATAAAGCCTGCGCAATATATCTTTTAGATCAGCCGAAATTTGGAAACTCTCAATTTTTTTTTCTGAAAATCATATTTTTGTATTCTGACATGTAGAGAGTGCTAATGTAATTTTGTATACGGCTTAACATCAGCGACAATAGCGCCGCCCAGTGAAAAAATCACTGGCTGAATACCCAAGTGATTGGGAAACCATGCAGATTATGAATAAACGACAATCACAAGCAACGAATATTTTTTACAATCAATAATTAAACCTTGGACAAATTATAGACACTTGAATCAAATTAAAACTAACAAAAAAAAGGACTTATTTCAATATTTTTACGGCGTCCTTTATCTGTAGGTACTTAACCTACCCTTCTCATTCTGTCTAACAAAAAAAGCTGCAACTCGTTGTGTGTTTTCAGATGAGCTAGCGGTATCCACAAATTTCCTCATAGATAAAAACATAAAAAAACTACCATTAGAATGAGGTTCGGACCGTTGATTATTTAAATTCTATTTAATTTTTTATTTCGAGTTTTGGGGAAAATTGTTTAGTTTGATCTGATGGATGAGGAGAGCAATTTTGGGAAAGTCGATCGTTTAGAAACTCCCAGTATAACAACAAGACGAAAACTTGGTTTCGTGTTGGTTTCATAGTTACGAACAAACTACGAAAAAATTATATAAAATAAATCGCCGAAGTATTTTTAGCAATATCACGAATAATTATAATACTACTAGGTATTATCTAAAAAGAAAAAAAAACATGATGTCCAACGATCTTCATAGTGTACTTAGTTTAATAATCATCAAACTTATCGATGACCGTCACATTATTTCACTTATCATATCTAAAACATTTAATCAATATTTCAAATAAAGATAACAGTACATTTTGTGTAGGTATGAGTTTGATAAAGTAAATTGTATTTTTTGCAAGCGTGCTAACAAACTCACCATGTCTTGGGAGAGTTGTATAATATTGCTAAATACTGATTCTACCAGAAGCTGTTATGCTGGTGATTGTGTGACTGGAACTGTGGTCTTAGAATTCAAGAAAGAACAAAAAGTTGACAGTATATATCTGTATTTAAAAATATATTTTGTTTCTAACATATTTATGTACCAACACTAAAATAAACTTGCTTATGCAGTGATTGACTGTTTCAGATATAAGTTTTAAAGTGCTTGGGATCAGCAAGGCACAATGGACGAGATCTTCACCTACGATACCCTATATAAAAATTTACTCTGAAAAACGTACTATATTTCAGTACGAAATTGATGTATTTTCAGATATAAATGGTAAAATCTATTGTATTACATTACATTCATCGTTTGTCAAATATTGTACGCTATTCTAAAGACACTATTTTTTACATTTCAGGAAAGAAAGTAAAGCCTGGTATTCAAACTTTCCATTTTTATTTTCGTATTCCAAGTAATGCTCCATCTAGCTTTAAAAGCCATATTGCAGCAGTTGATTATGTTATAAGAGTCCAGGGTAAACCTAAATGTTTCCTTAGCAATTTAAAAACCACACAATTCACGGTCCTAGGAAATGTTAATATTAATCACATGCCAGATTACTTGGTAAGGAAATATTAATTTATTTTACATAAATGACGACATAACATCAACTAGTACTCATACCCTTTTGGCTCCCATTCACATTTCTATTTGTACTTTTGTTTCTGTATACTTAAGTGAACCTATGCTAAATTATGCGTTTTCTAAATTTCTAACACTGAGTATTTGTTATTCTTTTAGGAGCCTGCTTTTGTTGAAAAACAAAAATCTTTTTGGCCTTCAGGTTCATTTAAGCTGTGTTTTAAAACTTATAAAGGATTTTCACCAAATCAGTATGCACCATTTGAAGCGATAATAATAAATGAAAATAAAGTTACAATATCTAAAATAAATGTATCCTTGATACAAGTAAGTAAAATGTGTGATTAATAATCTTGTTATTTTGAACATTATAAAAAAAAAACAGATGATCGGCATTTAGCCCTTTCGCCCCCAAGGCCAGCTGATGCTAACGAACTAACAGGATTTTATTAAAAATGTTGAATGTATTTTACAGAAATTGAAATACACCGTATCATCTGGCTACGCAGAGGATGAGAAAAAGATTTTCCGAGTTGTTCACAAAAAGTTTTCAAATACTCTAACCGAAAGATGTTCTTTTGGAATGGAAATACCACGTATAGAACCATCTAGTATTTATTTAACAGATCCTATGATTGACATATCTTACATATTACGAGTAAGTAAATTAAAATGACTATAAAATATGAATATCCAGCAAAATCTGGTATAAATATTCAAAAGGTACTGTATAGTTTAAGAAATATAATTTGGCCTACTGTAATTTTCTACATTATGTCATGTCATTTCAGGGCTGCACTTAGAAAATTCAGACTAGTTAGTTAAACTATTATTTTTAAATTTTGTTCATTTTAATCTGTCATTACATTATTTATTAGCCTCTGCCTACTTCTATGGGAAAGAGGCGTGATTATGTGTATATATGTATTATTTTTCATTTAAGTAGGTGACTCTACTCATAATTACAAAGATTTTTTGCGATAAAAAGGAATTAAATTACTACTCTTCTAAAACAAGACTTTTCTCATCATTTTCATCGCTCAATCTCATCTAGTTATTATAATTTCTTTACTTTCAAAGCACCTACATACAAAATTACCTACTCTCTTTAAAAACGTGTTTTAGCGTAGTATAATATACCTACAGTTCAGGAACCATTTTTTTACGCGTGTTAAATTTGAAATAAAAGAAATTAAAATTTTTGCAAATTATCACGGATTTCTAGTTCGGACTCTTATTCGGACTTCGGTCCTGTAATAAAATGACATCTTATATTTCGATCCCTGGGTTACATATTTACAGTCCAGCAAAAAAGAGTAGACAAAAAATAGGGCGCCACTTTGTATGAAATTTCAAAATTAAATGGCAACATTGACTATGAATGGCAACAATTTAGTATGAAATTGTTTTAGTTCCATTTTATTTAATTTCTACTCTTTTTTGCTGGACTATACATACCTATCTACTTTATTACCGTGATAGAGATTTGTTTTTAGGTGTTATAGTTTTAACTGGTTTCTTTTTATTTTACAGGTTGAAGTTGTATTCTCTCTTCATACATCCTTATACGAAGATATTGCTGTAATTATTTCTACAGTTCCTGTTTTGCATAATGACTTTGAAGAAAAAGAATATATTTACAATTAGAATAAATAAAAACGGATCTTTATGTTAATAATTACAATCATGTTAAAAAATAGGACAAGTGCGAGTTGAACTCGTGCACGAAGGGTTTCGTGCCGGCCAACCGAGCGATGCCTGGTTTTCACCTTTTTTAGTAACGTATTCCCGTTTTCTTCCCGAATAATACATTATGCATGTAGAGTTATCATTATCATGCTAAGGTCTACCTACTTGTAGGTACCTACTATAATAGGCAAGATGCCCTATTTCTTATTTTTTCAAAACTTGTATGGGAGCACCAACGGGGAGCACAGAACAAGGAAGTAGCTATAGAAACTGTGTTAAACCAAGTCAGTTGTCGCTAGATCCATTCATTAATCGACAAGGACTTTCTATACTAACGTTAGTATGTAAGGTCTTTGTTAATCGACTAAATGTGCGAGGTGTCTATCTGGGTATCCCTTTCGTAGGCATAATTTTTTTTCCACTAATATGTTTTAGCATAACATGTTTCGCATAATTTTTTTTCGCTTACCATTGCTTTGACATAATAGTTTCTTGCCATAATATTTATCTTGGCATAATCATATTTTAGACTATTGTATTTTATACTAACAATATTTTGGCATAATTGCTTTTGGACTAATATAATATATTTTTTATTAAGTTCAAATGGCAGGAAATGTAAGTCAGTTTAGTATTGTTTAAGATATATTAGGTTAAATTAGGTCAGTTTAGGTTAGGTTAGGTTATTTTTATACAATTTAGGGGTTATTCTAATGCATCAGATTTTTATGCCTATTTTGATTATGGATATGACAATTTATGGTTTTGTATTTTAGGCCTATGTTCTATTATGGCAATATTTTTAGTGCGTAAAGAAATTATGCCTAAACTGTTATGCGTACATGAATTATGCGTAAGTATTATTAGTTTAAATTACAGTGTGCCAAAATATATTATGCCAATTATTTTTATGCAAATGGATAGAGAACCGTCTATCTGACAAGCAAGACAATCAAAATAAAACAGAAAACTATGGCTGTTGTAGTGTGGGTGGGGCTTTAGTCGTATGTCGTATTAATTACAAATAGAGTCAACGGAATGTATGGGAATCACAGACATTTTGAACATGACCTGCTTGAGAATACTTATTACTTATACAGGGTGTCCTGGTTATCGTGGTCCAAATAAAAAAACTAGACTCGGGACATCCTAACGTAAGCTACCATAATATAAAAAAAAAGCAATATTTGAAGAAAAAATGGACCTCCCGTATTAATTTTGCTGCCTGCTGAATTGCCTGATATTCTAGAGCATTTTGTATGGGAGGTCCCCTTTTTTTTTCAAATAATGAATGTTTTTTTTGTTTTTATGATAGCTTAGGATGTCCAAAGTCTAGAGGCGTTTCTTCAAAAGGTCATCTAGACTTGACGTAGTAGTTCTAAGTCGTACTATCTGCACTGCAGCCACTGCACAGCCAATAATCTGCAATAATTCCATTCTCACTTTACTTTCACATTTTCGCGAAAAAAATTCAAGATCAGTTTGGTAGTAATTATTACTTTTAAACAGTAACATCTTACAAGCCTTAGATATTTTTTATTGTGGCAACACTATCATGCTCACTCCCGCCACCTAGTGAGGAATTTTTGTAACTAAAGTTAGTTTTATAAATCTTTGAGTGACGATTTTAATAAAATGGGTTAATTTGGGGAAAAATAACCAAATTATTAATTAATTAAACTAAATATTATTATTTTAAAATATTTAAATTTTGTTTATTTCCTACTTTTGGTACTTTGTTAGTAATCTTTGATTTATAGTCTTTCATTTGAGCACTTCCCCTTTCTATGACTTTTTTTGAGATAGCGGAAGTGGTTGGTCCGCCATAATCTTTCGTGTGGGTCTGTGCTTGTGTGGTTTGGTTTTCTTACCGGTGCCAACCATTATTTTTAATTAGTAGTAAGTTATGCGTATGAATCCAGACATGGACGATGATGAGAAGGGGTAAGTGTATTTTTATCAATATTACATGGGTATGGAGGCTTCCCTGACGTGTGAACTATAATAGGTCAAACTGCACGTTCGCTTGGTGTGTCGCATTTCACAGATAGCCAGCTAGGCTTGTGAGGCAGCGTTGTATGTTCCACCGCTTTCAGCGACAATTTCCTAATTTTGATGCTTTTTCGGTAATCCGGCGTATTTACGAGTCAGACCGTGCCGCAGTCCCCGTTTACCCAATTAGCCTTTTACACCGGCAAGCGGCCACCGACCCCAAGCCTCGCGGTGTGCCTTGCGTGTACGATCATGGCAGCTATTACTTTCCCATGTTAAATTCACCAGATTTTTTGACTTTTCACCTGTCTATTTTGCGAGCATTTGCATATTTATGTTTATATAACTGTTCAGTTCATCAAAACTCTGTATGTGGATGCGTCGCAAAACGTAAAATTAACCTTTCTGTGACTAATCGTAGCTTTCTCTTATCGCAATTTTCGTGGTAGGCTGCTAAGAGCCTGGTATTTCACCGTGATCGCTAAGTTTTTTACGAGATTGGTGTAGAACGAGGTTATTGGAGCGTCGGTCGAAGTGCCGCGTCGCCTGGTCCCGTTTACAAGACACGACCAAAACGTGCTGATTCATTTGGCTACATATGGTCGTTGACGTCGTACGCACTAATGAACTTTGTATCAAATATTTCATTTTGCAAGATTTAGAGGCTTGTTTATGTCGTACATTTCGTTGTCACACTGAAGACCTGAGGTCTTACTGATTTCATTTTATGTAGGTACTACAACACTCATAGGTATTTTGAACATACCTACTTTCCTCTTCATATTTTAGTCCTAGAATCATACCATTATTATGGCATATTTTGATCTGTCCAAAGTACTTTCTCCTACACAAGGACATGTAAACATGAGCCATTCAAAAGTGAATGTTACTTTCACTTGACTTGCTGAAAAGTGCAGTTAAAATACCAAATTAATGCATTAATCGCAATTTAATGTGTTGTGATAATGGTAAATTATCTTGTTACTAGTAAGAAAACATTAACTAATTGCATACTTACCTATGATAATGAAAAATTAATACCTAGTACTGACTGCACTTATCATTTATTCACTTAGGATTTTCTAGGAAACAAATAAAGATACTATTGCCAGTAAATCGACATACCCATTCAGGAGACCAGCTTATACTGCCTTTTCATACAAATACTAAGAAAAGCCAGTATGATCTGATCCCTCAAATGGGTAGGTGGAATTGCTGACAATAGTACCATGCAAAATGTAAAAACTCCATCAGCCTTATCTTTGGTATGCATGCAAAAGTTGAGGAAATAAACAAATTATGAATCATTCAAGACATTTCAAGCAATTAAAATATAAATTGAATCATTTTTCATCAGCATATTTTGGTTTCTTTATCTCTGAAGCTGTCTTTATCCTACTTACAGATCTCTGTTAAATACCTATTACAAGCTATAGCTTCAGTTTTGTTCAGAATTAAATTGCCCATATTTGAGCTTCTGTTACAACAGTGTTCTTATAACAAAACTATTGATTATTGAGCTACATATTTGTTATCAATATAAACCAGATAAGAAACAGTTACCCAGTATTAGTAGGTCACATACAAAGTGACTTTTTGTGTGTAATGTTTGTTTTATATGTTTTCCTTAATAAATAAAATAAATCTAGACACGGCAGTGTGTCCGCCAAGTTCGAGCAAAAAAAGCGACACACCGGCCGTGGGTTATATTACACGAACCATTTCGGGCCAAGTTCGACCCACCTATAACTCAAAATCTATTTTATCTACGCATATGAAATTTCTGGTATCTGTCGAGATCTACTTACTTATCTAAAATACAAAATTTCATTAATGTACCTATTGTAGGTCTTGAGATATTGACGTCAGAAAATCGCTATTTTTACTATACACTCACTGACTCACTCATCTAAAACCTAGACCACTTCCAATGGTCTTATTGACTTGAAATTTGGCATGGAGGTAGGTCTTTAGGTCAAGGTAAAGGAAAAAATCTGAGAATGGCCAAGTGTGAGTCGGTTTTAAAAATAATGAAGGTGTAAATTCATACCCCTATGGAACTAAAACAAAAAATTTATCTTTATCTTCCAATCGTCGTACCGACCTAAAATTCGTTACGAAGGTTTGTATTTAGTCAAAGTAAAGTATAAATGAGATATTTCCTTACCTAACTTAATCATAAGAAAAAAAGAAAATAAACCTTACAAAAATAAATGAAATCCCACCCAAAACATAAATGTGAAAGGCTGCCAAGTTCGATAATATTGGAATGCTTCGCCTATAAAAGAAGTGAGATCTAAATAAGTACCAAGTTCCATACACAGACCTCTTGATTTTCCGCAGTTTGGAAAGTAGATTCTTATTTCCAAACTTAGATCTCACTTCTTTTATAGTCGAAGCATTCCAATATTATCGAACTTGGCAGTCTTTCACATTTATGTTTTGGGTGGAATTCTGCATACAGTAGCTACTTTCTTTAATACAAAGTAACATAACCTCAAAAATTTACATTAAGCACAAGCCAGCATGCTTTGCAATATTTTAAGTCTGAATTTATCTTCATCATCAGCAGCACAGCATTCGCAGTTCCTAGGGGTTGCCACAAAGCACAATCACCTATTTTCGCCATCTAGTAGCTACCAGTTCTCTTTCAAAGTTTTAGTAGTCTGACTGTATGACTTTCAATGCTACTCTTGCCAAGACTTGGCCTCCACTCGAGAATCCACTTGTCCATCATCCATCAATTCCATTACAGATGTGGCCTAACTTCAAACAACTACATACTTGTAGCTTAGGTTTTGCTTTCTACACACATAGCAAAAGCTATTTTAATGTCACACTTAGGAATGAAAGCCCCTATTAGTCTGATAGATAACCACCTCCTCAGGCAGTCTGATAAAAACTTGTGTTTTCTTCAATTACAATATGAGCTGTTAGGGACAGCTCTCCGAATACTGAAAGGGTGCATTCAGACTATGAAACAGACTTCCTATAGTAAAAATGTTTCGGGACTCTTCAAAAAAGTTCCATCCCCATACAAAATCACAATCAGAACTGAATGACAAGTAATTCAGTTTCATGGCCTAAAAGCACCCAGTATTCTTAGAGCTATCACTTCAAAATCCACATCCAGGCAGTGCCCTCTGCTAACTTGCAGTTGGTACGTTCAGATGTTTGTGGGACAGCAAAGCAGACTAGCATATACTCATGTTCTTATGGGCATAGAGTCTACAAGGTCCGCTACAGTGCATTTACTATTAGATAATTTAAAATAAAATGAAGTTAGATAATCTTATCATTTTATCTTTCAAGCTCATGTATTAAATTGGTTGTTCTTGGATTTTGGTTTGTTAAAACATGTGATTTCTTTAATTGTGTAAGAAGAAAATAAACTATAAATCATTTTGGTAAAAACAGTATTATGTAGTAAAAGACCTTTCATCTTAAACTGATAAAGAGTTTATGAAATGTAAATGTAAGAGGGACAGATCGTAGGAAATTAAGTGGGTGTAAGCAATAAAAACAGTCTCTGTAAACTTGAATGAATTAATCCCCTTCAGCCCACTCAACAGCGAAATTTGGAAGTCGCAAATTTGTTTACCTACGTGAATTATTAGGAAGACAGTGTTATCTAGCTCTTATTAAGTCATTTTTGATTAGTATTATGAGATTGCGTTGTGTTTATGGTTAAGCCTTAACTTTTGGTTCAATATCTTCTAAAAATGAAATATTCAGCCTTAAAAATTTACTTAATTTGTTAAATGTAGGTAATGAAAAAACCCTATACAATAGCTAGGTAAGTCTTTAGATTTGGTGAAATATCATCATAGGTAGGCACTTGGGTGTAGGTGCCAAAGTCGGCGGTCACCACTTTCCAATCAGTATAAAATGTTCAAAAACTAATTTCCCTGTATTTTGTCACCAGAAAACTGTTCGTTGGTGGGCTATCATGGGAGACGTCGCAGGAGAACCTGCAGCGCTACTTCTCGCGCTACGGCGACGTGATAGACTGCGTTGTGATGAAGAACAGCGAGTCTGGTCGCTCCAGGGGCTTTGGTTTCGTGACCTTCGCCGAGCCGAGCCTCGTCAACGTGGTGCTCCAGAATGGGCCCCACCAGCTCGACGGCAGGTATGTACCAGGGTCGCATAATTCCGTAGCAGGTAAACATCAGCGAGTCTGGTCGCTCCAGGGGCTTTGGCTTCGTGACCTTCGCTAAGCCGAGCCTCGTCAACGTGGTGCTCCAGAATGGGCCCCACCAGCTCGACGGCAGGTATGTACCAGGGTCGCATAATCCCGTAGCAGGTGGACATAGAAGAAATAGCAGCTGGACGTCAGAAGAAACAGCAGCCCTACGTGACCTTCGCCGAGCCGAGCCTCGTCAACGTGGTGCTTCAGAATGGCCCCACCAACTCGACGGCAGGTGGGAACCAGAGTCGCATAATTCCGTAGCAGGTGAACAACAGAAGACAGCAGCTCTACATGACTTTCATTGAACCGAGCCTCGTCAACGTGGTGCTTCAGAATGGAACCCACCAGCTCGACGGCAGGTGGGTACCAAGATAGCATGGTTTCATAGCTAGACTGGAGGTCAGAAGACTAACCGCCAAATGTGATCTAGATGTTTTTGATTCTCAGCCATAATATTAGTTTTGCTTCAATTTGCGAATAGGTTACAAACAACGTGTACATTTCGTTATAATGTAACTTCCAGTTATTTAAATATGTACAGAATTTAGTTCAAAGTTTGTTTCCACACACCATAAAACCGTTATCACTGAAATTATCATTATTATTATCAAACAACCACTTTTTCCTTACACTACAAAAATTAAAATAACGAACGTATGACGTCATCCTGTTTACGGTTAGAGATCTACGAATTCGCCGCTGATAGCATGGACGCGATAGCCTGGTTGGGCGACTGGCGGCTTTTCGATCCGGAAGGTGTGGGATCGATTCTGACATCAACCAGATCTTTTCATGTTTATTAACTTGTTTGATTTATGATTGATTTCTTTAACGTTATCCACATCCAGGCAGTGCCCTCAGCTAACTCGCTGTTGGTACGTTCAGATGTTTGTGGGACAATGAACGCGGATTAGCATATACTCATGTTCCCATGAACACAAGAGTCTACAAGGTTCGCTACATAGTAACAACATTTTTGTCTTTTATACAGTGTGAGTCTTGATAAAGTGTACATATCAAAATCAGGGAAACTGCATCCAAATTTATCGATGAAAAAAATATTAAAAAAAATAAAAAAAAAATTTGAATTTTTTATGATTTTTTTAAGATTTCGAATTGTACCTGTTGACCCCATTTAGGTAAATTGTCATAACTTTTAAACTAAGTGTGTTATCAGAGTGGAATAAATTTTGTGATGATTGCTAATAATAAGCCGTACTCATGAAGTAAAAATATCCCAGAGAAATAACGTTGTTAATTTATAATTAATAGAAACTTGAAGAAAATTTTGTTTTTTTGTCATTCATTTTACTATTATTTTACAATTTCTTAAAAGTCACCCGTAAACCCTACTTTTTTATTTATGCTTATTCTACATGGCATTAGCTTGCTAAAAGTAAAAATCATGTTTATAACTCAACTACAACTTCTTAAATCAGCGTTTAAAAAAACAGTTAACTTAGTTAAATACTGGATAATGATTAAAACATAAGTATTTTTTCTGCATAATCATTTATTATTCTTAAATCAAATTAAAATTATCATTAACATGAAATTTGAAAACAATGGTGTGAAGTAAAAAAACAACACGCCTCGCAGGCGCATGGACACTTATAAAGGCTCATAGAAACTGTTGTATTTGAGTTGTAAACGTGCAATTTTTAATTTTAGAAAGCTAATGCCATGTAGAATAAGCATAAATAAAAAAAAAGTAGGGTTTACGGGGTGACTTTTTAAGAAATTGTAAAATAATAGTAAAATTTATGACAAAAAAACAAGATTTTCTTCAAGTTTCTATTAATTATAAATTAACAACGTTATTTCTCTGGGATATTTTTACTTCATGAGTACTGCTTATTATTAGCAATCATCACAAAATTTATTCCACTCTGATAACACACTTAGTTTAAAAGTTATGAAGATTTATCTAAATGGGGTCAACAGGTACAATTCGAAATCTTAAAAAAATCATAAAAAATTCAAATATTTTTTTTTATTTTTTTAAATATTTTTTTTATCGATAAATTTTGATGCAGTTTCCCTGATTTTGATATGTACACTTTATCAAGACTCACACTGTATCTAAGTACAGTTTTAAACAAATGAAATGAAGTTAGGTGTTTATTATCCACCAGACTTTTATACGAAGGACACTACATTACTTACGGCTCCATTCCTTTTTATGCAAACTGAAGGGGTCTCTTTTGTATATCTTAAAGAGGGTATGTTTTTATGAACGACGTACCAAACATTGCTTAGAAAAGCGGAACAAAACGACGTGTATGTTTAAGACGAAGGACACGCACAACACATGAGTCCAACGCCTTGTAAAAAATATCCACATGTGTTTTTGCCTATTTTTTTCTACATCGCGACATTCGCGACGATATCTATTTTGAGAAAGATTATAAGTTTTTTATCACCAGGCGAGCAAATGAAGCCATACGAATATTTTTTTAGCATTAAACTCTAGCACTAAATAGGTTTTCGGCATAACCAGTAAATCACGTTTGGTCACACATGGCATGACTTATTGTTAGTTTGGAAACTATTTGGTTGCAAATTAGTGACATACTTTCAAAAGCAATACTTTTTGTAATGAATGAGGCATTAAAACATCTTGTTTTTGTCGAAACTGAACGTGTTCTCTTAGTAGACATTTTTTTTTGTCATAAGTACCCAAAGACAGTATAGTAAGTAACACATCTCATCTCTTACAAGATTACAGTTAAGTTTTACAAGTAGGTTATTTACAAATTGGATATTTAGTACAATACAAAAACCTAATCTGGTAGGTACATACCTACGAGCTAAGTTATTATGATAATGGAATAGATGCTTATGACGTAGGGAGGCATAATACTTACGTAAGTAGAGCGCTTTCTTGACTAAAACAAAAACGTTAGGTTTGGTACCAGGAAAATAGAATTACCAAGAGTCGTCAACTCACGCCTAAATCAAGTTTGATTTTCCTTGATAAATAGCCAAGAGTTGGAATAATCAGGCGCCTTTATCCAATTTAAATCCGAAAGTACCAGGTCACCAGGCTTACATAGGAGTTATCAACAGGACCATCAACTCAATGCCGCGCAGCCCCTACTTGTCAGTTTGAGTACAACATAAATGTTAGGTACCAGGACAATAGAATCGCCAAGAGTCGTTAAATTCAACCGCAATCGAACCGACGGCTAAGCCAAGATAGATTTTCCTTATAAATTTGTTGTGGTAGGATCAGGATTACCAAGCCCTATTATCCAATCTAAATCCGAAAGTACCAGGCCACCAGACTTACACAAGAGTTGTCCACAGGACCATCGACCCGAAGCCGTGCAACCCGCGCACACTGCAGAAGCCGAAGCGCGGCGGCGGCTACCCCAAGGTGTTCCTTGGCGGTCTGCCGTCCAACATTACCGAGACCGACCTGAGGGTTTTCTTCGGCCGCTACGGAAAGGTGATGGAAGTCGTCATCATGTACGACCAAGAGAAAAAGAAGTCTAGAGGTGAGTGGTTTCAATTCAATCATCGCATTTTGAATTCATTTAGCCCTGTGCAAACTTGAGCGGAACTGCCGCGGTACGTGTGTACGCGTAACTCAATTTGTACCAATCAAAATACCGCTCAGGTTTGCACAGGGTCCTTATTGATTTAGAACGGAGCCATCAATATTTTTAGTCTGATCAACAGGGAATTTGTAAAGAAGAGTCAATAATTATTGTTGATTGTATTCTGTAGGTAATTTTACAATGTTTTATAACAGCATTTATTCTACAAGTGCAATAACCGGAAGAAAAAATATTGCAAAGAATATAAAAGAAACCTTTGCAATGGAAACTTAAAAGGTCAAAGACATAACATGTTTTGTCTGTTGACGTAGGTCAGGATCCGGTATTTTATTTCAACATCGACTACAGTTTTAAATACAATGTAGTTACAATCAGCAACACGTCAACCTACCGCTGTAAAGGTCCAATCTTGTACTGGTTATCATTTAGTTACTGACAACAGCCAGTGTAGGTTGATTCCTTAAATGGGTAGATTCTTCTCCTTCTTCGAGTGGAACAACAAGTCGTCCAACGACCTGATGAACCCTGGTATAAGAGTTTTGCAACCGCCTACTGCAAGCAGCAGGCCTCTGACATGGTTGTTTTAGGACCGCCATTATAGACAGCAACCGGGACCAACGGCTTAACGTGCCCATTCGAACGAAGCACGGAACCATCTTGCTTTTCGGACAACAGATGGTTCAGCCTGCAATGTCCTGGCTAAATTGATCTGCTATGATACCTATTGGCCGATGGGAGCGTGGATTCATAGTAAAATATTGTCAAAGTAAGTTAAAACGTTAACTTTACCGATTGCCATGAACTTTAACCTTTACGCAGGTCTGTCGGCACGGCGTTACATAAGTTATAACATTTTTGTTTCTGCTCACAATGAACGCTGGTAGACTGTTATATCGCTTGTTATACGGTGAGAATCGTCACAACGTAACGTTGTATTTATTCAGTTAAATACAGGATAGCAACAGGTCTACGTTTCAAACAAGAGTTGCTTACCTTAATCATTAGGAAAATCTTTTAGGATTTTAACCTGCGACTTTTGGCATGTGTACTGCCGGCGATCCTACCAACTGGGCTATCGCAGCTCTATCCTAGCCTGTGAATTTAGAAATTAAATCTTAGCCAGTAACGCGTAGCAGGGTCAACGTTTGTTACTGTGGAATGCTTCCTTGTAAGCAATCAACAAAGCCATAATCGTTAAAATTCACTGTACATTGCTCTTGGGTCCTGTTACATTCAGTTTAGTGTCACTAAAGAGAAATAATAAAAATGTTATTAACTTGGGAGGCTGTCACTATGATGGCGTTCGACCTAAATAAACACTGGTTGTCACGAGCGGGTGACTATAAGTAAGTTCTTCCATTATCTGTCACGACTGGGTGACCAACGCGGTTAAAAGGTTCTCATGTGTAGTTTCAAAATTAAACCAGATTTTATATTTATACGACATACATATTAATTATATTAACACTTTCCGTTGCTCTGAGATTTTATGTTATGAATCTTTACAGCTAAGGCCAAATCCTAATCGTTTTCCCGTGGGAATAATACATTTTTCAAAATATCTTCGTGAAAGAAGGGTTGAAATCGGTCTTGTAGTTTGCAGTTCATCATTTACATTTAAAAAATTAAGCAATCTTTCCTCTTAACACTTGTCTGCCCGCGACCATGACTGATGAAACTCAGTCGAAACGTCGAGTTTCCAGGTAAATGGCTTATTTACATAAAAAAATTATCGCGATAAGAACCGCTAAAGTAACTATTATGTGCAATCTTTCCTCTTCAATATATTATGTTACTTTACTGTAGACAACGCGTACGCGATAGAGTCCATCGTCTTGATTGACAATCAATTATGATTATGAGCAGCTACCCAGCTAGCCACGAGTCGCGATTACGCTCGTTCAAGACAAGAATGCCTCCGGTAGTTACACAGCCCCCGCTATCTAAGTAGGACAAGGTCGCATTGTAAGGACATAATTCAATCGTTGTCTTTTGATACTGCAGGGGTTTGCATAGGATTGAAGGGGATATAAGAGTCTAGGAGACTTAGACAATGTGTAATCTGGACGCTCTAAATCAGAATATTTAGTAGATGGCTGATATTCGATTTATGTTCGATATTTGGCATGTTCTGCAGATTTGCAGAGTATTCGATTCGGACCAAATATTCTGTGAATGTATCGAATATTTGGCCGAATAAAATCGTTATCTTTTTATTTATACTTCGTTGTAACTGTGATGTCAAGATAAGGAGTGAGGTAGTTTTTTAATTTGATGTCAACCTTTTGTCAATGTTTCTAATGTGAAAAGTTAGAGAGATTGCGAGCTGAGTGGTTCGTTGCGAATCAGCAATCTTTGTAATCAAGTAAGACTCTGTTTTTTTTTATTTGGGCATCAATACCTGCCGAATTATTCTGCCGAATATTCGATTCGGAATACTTTTTATCGAATATTCGTATTCCGTGAAACCTATGTTCAGCGGTTCAGCCCATCTCTAGTACTTATTTTATTTAGTTTGGTGATTGTCAATAACTTTGTAAAAGTTTTATAAAATTGATAATATTGATATCCACGGATTCTCTCTGGTGCATAATGTGCTATGTCCATAGACTTACCTACTGATTATTTTATCAATTTACCATTACATGTGCAAGAACAATGAATGAACAGAAAGATGGAGCAATTTAAACATTGCGATTCATTTAACCTTTTCCATCAACAGTAATGTGTTATTTTATGCAATAACAATACGTTACAATGTAAAGACAGTACCAATGTCAAATTACAAGGTGTTCAGGAAAATGCAATAGGTATTTTCCTGCTGAAAATTTATAGAAATATAAAACATCATCCAAAAGTGCAATAGAAGGTTTTATCAGTTTTGTTAGAAACTATGATATTGAATAGAAATACACAAAGAAAACACAGTACGATAAAGACAGCTCGCTATTTCTAGAGTACTTTAGGGTAGGGGAAAGTAGATGTGGGATAGTGCTTTGTGAAAATATGTTATAGGCGATTAACACGCAAACTATTGTCCACATCCAGGCAGTGCCTACAGTACAAATGCTGTAGGTACGTTCAGATGTTTGTGGGAAATAGACGCAAAGTTTTAGTATACTCGTTGTTCGCTTGGGCAACGAGTCTATCGCATTTGCTACATGTGTTCCTAGTACCTCAAATATGAGAGTTGGGAAATAAATCGATACATTCATGGCACAAATTAGGGAAAAGGCGCGCGGGGCGCCTAATGGTCCGCACAAAGTCTCTCTGCATCGGGGATCCATTGACATACAAAGAACACCGAGACCTGAGATTAGGTTCTTTTCATAATTTAAATATCCGCCCAGACTGGGAATCTAACTCGGACCCTTTTCGTGACAGGCCGAGGCACTGCCACTACGCCACCTCTTTCATTACCGTTTAAAATTACGGGATGTAAAGGACAGTACGGATACTGATAGAGTGCATTCAGATCATAGAACTGAACAATTTACCCAGATCATAAAACTGAACAAGTTACCATACGAAAATATTTTAGATTGAAAAATACAACGTGTTACAAAACAACCCATAAAAACTCCTATACAAATGGAGTTCATTTTGTATGGAGGTCCAATTTTTTTTTCATATTTGGGCCCATGTTCCATGGGGAAAGTTGTTCAGTTTCACGAGTACCTTGCTTGACCTCCTTTCAGCTTTATTGGTTGTTTTGTAACACTCAGTATAAAAATTGACCTCCCATATAAAATCACGATCAGCTGACTGCATTTACTATGGGAACTTGAGAGCTGTCCATTGTCCATCACACTCTGTATAAAATACAGAAAAATACAATCCCAGGTGTCTCATCTCTCATCGCTTTAAAAGTGGTGTACAAGTATTCAAGATCTGTTGTATTTGTTCGTAGGCTTTGGATTCCTTTCGTTCGAGGACGAGATCTCCGTGGAGAGGGTGACTCAAGAGCACTTCATCAACCTCAACGGGAAACAGGTAAATATACTTCTTTTTATACAGGTTTTCTCAGTTTTTTTTCTTGTACTGTAACTTTTATACAAAGGCACATCTATGGACCATCATCAGGAGATATTCGACAGTCCAGCACCTACTCAGTCTCCTGATGATGCTCCGTGGAGGAGCGAAACACATGTAAGAGTGTAAAACGGTGGTTGTGGTGTTGGTGAGGTGCGCCACTTGTACATTTGCATAAAGTTGCGGTCCTACGTGTAGTTCACTCAGCAGCATAACTTAACGTCATAAGTGCGGAAGAATCAAAACGTATTTCTATCACTTTCATAATTTCAGCAATATATAATCTATATTAGATCCCTCGTTTGTATGACCTTTATGAACCGTTGTCTTGGTACAAAGTCAATACTTGCACGGTAGATAGTTTGTGCGGTCGCCGAAAGATATTTGTGATACACCTGTGTCAATAAACGAAACTACGCGGAAGTAAACGTGACTGAAAGAAAATATAACGAGTGAAATATAGCATGCTAAATAATGATTTCCTAGTACTTAACAAAATGCAACTTGCGTATCTCGCTCAGAAAACGATTAATAAACATAAATCCCTAGAAATCTGAGCACTAAATTGCATTTTTTTCGTATTCTTTGATTAGCACCAACAAAATGTTTGATTACATAAGCATTTCGCAATCTTGTCATGGAATATTTTTTCGGTGGATGGATTTCGGTTAAATAATAAGGGTACCAGGATAAGATAAGCTTATACACTATTTACATATTCAAGTCACGTTTATCAAACGTTTCCATCTTTTGAATGTGAGCCTTGAGAACTTAAATTTTCGAGTTTTCTAACAGATTGTTCAAACAACTACTTACTGTAGGTAGTTGGAGTTACAATATTACGATTGAAAGTACCAATAAAGCAGAATCAGAAGTACTAGTTGAAATACCTACTACTCGTCAATGAATAACCAAATAGAAAGCATGGTACCTACTTTCTCTTAGAACCTTACACAAGAGTATCGTAGTCGGTAACATAATATGATCCTATTAATTTCTTGGAATTCAGAACAGACGGGACGGGAACATCGATAGCTAACTTTCGATGAGGTATCGGTTTCAGACGTTACGGAGACTTGGAAACCGAAATTCTTAAAATTACAATAACACCCACGCCTAACCTTTCCAGTCATATCATAATATTGAGCTGGTCGTGTCAAGGACGGGTTCTTATTTATAAACACTTTGCGTTACTACAAACCAGCATGTGATACCGGCTTAGAAATATTTCTTTCCCGTGGATGTTGGAAAATTGACGAAGAAAATCGAGAGCTCTCAAATATTCATATTATTCATTTATCGGACTTGGCGATAGCTACCGTATTTTACCGCTGTTTTTGTTTACCCCGAATGAGGTACAGTGGTACCTATGTTTTGTTTTAGTAAGATAGGCCCCGCATTTGTCTGCGATCTCACCTGTTGGTTAGTGATGATGCAGACGATGATGTTGAAACATGTTTGCCTAGGTAGTGCCTATTAACTCTTGGCTTGTAAATGCCCAAGTTATAATGTTCCGGAAACAGATCCATCGTCAGGGAGGGAAATCAACTCCTTAGCCGTTCGCATGATGCAAGTTGAAGCAAATCGCTTAGTGCGAAAGAGAGGTATATCAACGACATAAGGGGGACATAGAATGGGGATGGGGTATCAGGTCTTGGAGTGATTGCGCACATTCACCGAAATGCATCTTATAGAATACCGACCACATGCACGAAACTTTGCGATGATGTTCAAGGTTTAACCATCGTCCTTGCCCAGGTGGAGATCAAGCGCGCCGAGCCTCGCGACGGTTCCGGCAAGCTCGGCTCCGGCGGTGGCGGCATGGGCGGCGGCGGCATGTCGGCCCCCGGCGACGCGCCGGCCGCCGGCCAGTGGGGGCCGCCCGCCGCGCCCATCAACATGATCCAGGGCCACAACGGCCAGATGGGAGGGCCGCCGATCAACATGCCCATGGCTGGACCTAACATCATGCAAGGGTAAGGAAAGCTCCCAGTAGTTTTAACTAGCGCAACCGAATGGCAGCGACCGAGTGTAGCAGCGTCCCGCGCATGGTCACTGCAACTACCGTCGATACTCCAGTCATTCATGCTAGCCTGGTACTTCCTACTTTGAAGTACTTCTTATGATGAGTGATCAACATGATCCAGGGACACAACGGACAGATGGGCGGCCCGCCGATCAACATGCCCATGGCCGGATCTAACATCATGCAAGGGTAAGGGAATCGGCCACTAGTTTTTCATTATTAGGATTACAGATCTTGAGATAACTGCTCTTGGTCAATCCTGAAATCCAGGCCAATCCAAATCAACATGATCCAAGGACACAACGGACAGATGGGCGGTATTTATATTTTT
The DNA here is from genome assembly GCA_024500475.1 of Phthorimaea operculella. Lineage (NCBI taxonomy): Eukaryota > Metazoa > Arthropoda > Insecta > Lepidoptera > Gelechiidae > Phthorimaea > Phthorimaea operculella. The sequence goes on along the minus strand of JANFCV010000019.1, from coordinate 1,774,981 downwards.
TCTCCAATTTGCTCGGAAATGGCTTCATTACTTTAAAAAAAGAATACGTCAATGGGCTCATTTATGTTGTCAAGGCGCAGAGGACTGTAATAGAAATTGCCGGACTAGGCCGGTAAAGAAAAGGTTCTTTAACTTCACACTTTCGTGATTAGGTGTTTTATTTGAAGTTTGAAGGCTGAATGTGAATTTCCCGCGCATTCTTTATGAAACGGAACGTAAGCAAAACCAGCGCATGCGGTTTGCGAACTTTAGAAGTTGTGAAGTGTCAGTTTTGTTACGATTTAAATGTTTATTATTTATGTTTCCTTGCAAATCGGAGAAAAGCACTACAATCCGCGGCCGAAATAACAATTTCTGGTCTCGTTTACTTTAGAAGGCCTCGACTTCGTCTCGGCCTTCCAATGCCACTCGACCAGAAATTGCTATATACTCGGCCTGTGACGTAATGTACTATTACTGTGAATTGTGATGGCTGATTCTATGCTTCCTTCTCCGTCCTCAGGTACCAGGGTTGGGGCACATCGCCTGGGCAGACGTCGTACGCGGGCTACGGAGCAGCGGGCGCCGGCGCCGGCCCCGGCAACTACCAGGGCTGGGGCGCGCCGCCCGCGCCGCAGGCCCCGCCGCACGCGCCCGCCTGGCCCGCCACCAACAACTACACGCAGCACACGCAGCCGCCCGCGCAGGGCTACGGCAGCTACGGTGAGTGCTCCTGCACACTATGCTAGCCTGGTACTCGCCAGATAGAGCACTATATGATGACTGCATGGCTACGGGCTACGGCAACTACGCTTAGTACTCCAACACTTCATGTTAGCCTGGTACTTACCAGATAGAAACGCAACACTTTGAATGATCATCGCAACCCGAATGGCGGCGACCCAGTGTATGCAGCCGCCCGCGTATGGCTACGGCAACTACCTTCGATACTCCAGCCTGTCATGCTAGCCTGGTACTTCTTACTTTGAAGTACACACACACTGCCCTTCTTATGCAGCTATAAAGAGTGCTCTTTACAACTATGCGTCAGATAGCGCAACGTGGGACGGCCTACTTTTAACCGGCACTCTTATACGGGCAACCCTTGGCTTTTGGAAGCGCCGAAGTTTATGTCCAGCAGTGGATGTCCTTAGTTTGATACTGTGTTAATGATTTGCTTTACATATTCTGACTTGCATCTTCAATTCGTTAGCCTAGTTCATTTTAGGTATTAAGTCCATACTGTTGGCCGACGACCTAAACAACCAGCACTGAAATATAACTTGCACTTTACACACAATTAGTATACAATCTCTAGGTTGCACATTCGACCACCAGGCGACGGAGCTGCTTCAGAAACTTTAAGACTTGCTGCTTGAGTTTTTAATAAACATAAGTTATTTTCTATGATGCATTTCTTCAATGATTGGCCTGCATGATTTGCTTTTAGTCTGTAACAAGTCTTTCAGATGCGCCCGTCGTGTGCCGAACTGAGTAGTTTTCTATTAGATTCCCCCTTCAAATAAATAGGATTCTTTCAGGCTGGAAGAAGCCTTAACTTTGATACTCAACCTCACATCGCCAATTCGATTAGATTTCCTAATACTCGACAGAGAGTAGCGTTCAATTTTCTTCGAAGATAAATTATTTCTGCTAACGACTTTTGCTCCTACGCCGCTTCCGCCTGGTAACTTTGTGCTGGATGGCTTACTTGGCTGTCAAAATATACACAGCACGAAATCACACAGAAAACCTTTGAATTTAGAACCACTGACTAAATAGTATTGAAAAGACGTAAACCACCATATATTGACCGGGCTAACGAACAACCTGTTGCCATTGCGTAGTAGCTACATGCCAGATAATGAGGGTATGTAAACCTTTGAATTTAGCATCACTAAAAAAGTATGAAAAGACGTAAACCACCAGATATTGACCAGGCAAACATAACCTGTTGCGTAGTAGCTATATGCCAGATAATGAGGGTATAATATCTGGTGTTGCAGCTAACTACAGCTCGGCGCCGGCGGGCGCGTCTGCGGGGGGAAGTTGGACCAACTGGAACATGCCGCAGAACTCCAACTCTACCGGCTCCGGTGAGAGATCTCGTACTCGTTCCCCCAGGGTCTCCGTAGACAGTAGGCTGTAGGCGCGGCACGTGGCAAAACTCGTAGGCGCAAGCTCCACTAAGGAGACTGACGTGACACGTAGGATGACATGTGTCAGACAAAACGTGATCGGCGGCTGTCATCGATGCGTGCGCCTCACGTGTGTTGCTTACTTTTCGTTTCATACATTTTATAATGGAAACTGTTTCAAGCGTCGTCTCACGTCTCCGACAATCACTTGTTTGACAGATACCATCTTACATCTCCTATGTGGAGCTTGCGCCTTACGTGTCAAATCTTATGCGGTTAAAACGTCACGCGGTTGTAAAACGATGTTCGGATGTAAACGACGGTTTCTCATTAGCTGATAAATGCTCGACGTTTGTGAATGAAGTCGTCCTTGTCGGTGATTGTTTAGAAACGATGACGAGCATGATTATCGTAAATTCACATTTATCTATTAGTGATGAAATGCTCGTTCATGGCTATGACTAACCACCTAATCTAGTTACAAATAAAAATGGATATTCATTATATTACTTTGCAACTAAATGGCTTAGCTGACCTTAAAATAGTTCAATACCGGGAGAATACGATCTTTACTTTCGTAAAAACATGTAACGATCTCTTTTTTCTCGCGATTCTGTCTACGGAGATCCTCAGCCAGTTCGGTCAATGGTCTAACTCGTGGTCTAACTACCTACGTAATAACAAACATCTAGATATCTAGACAATAACACAGGCACACGCGGCATGCGGTGGTGGCTGTAGATTTGTTTGTCAATGCCTGTTTGCATGTGAATGTGTCTCTTTATTTCCATAGAATAGAAAAGCTGCTTGCCGGTTGTGTCAAAATTGGTAGAACTGTTGCACTACCCTGCGATTCGGCACAATTTTGGTTATACATATAGGTAATTGGTGTCGTTATTCATCATTACATTACATAGTTTAAAATGAAGTCAATTTTTTGCCGTTCCTTGTCTGTCTGTAATCTGCAACGGATTTTGATGCGGTTCCTTGTAATCATATGCTGAGAAAAAATATTTTTCCTGTGGGAATGAGATGAGTTGCAGCGGGTGAAAATGGTTGGTAAAGTTAACTTAAGTAAAGCAAACTCGAAGAGTACCAGTATTGTATCTATACACTAGCTGCCCGTCAGCGGTTTCACCCGCTGCAACCTATTATTCCGCGGGAAAAAAGCATTATTCGCCAAGAGATGTCGCTGTTAGTTTACGGCGAAAACGTTTAAAACGCGAAATATTGGAAAATGCGTGATCCCGTGGAATGAGACATCCGTAGTAAAAAGTATCCTATGTGTTATTCCAGATACCCTTTTATATTTCTGCAAAGTTTCATGTTAATCTAATCAGCCGTTTTTGCGTGATGTCGTAACAAACACACACACAAACATCCGCCTTTATAATATTAGTTATTAGTTATAATATTAGTAGGATAACCTGTTTCCTGTATGAATCAAGGTTTCTTTTCTCGTGGTAAATTTTATACTATGTATATAGTGGCCTGCACCGGCTTTGCACGATTGTAATTTATTTGGGTGGTGTTGGTGGTTAAATAAAACTGATAAAAGTTTAATACTTTAGGGGTTTAAAAATCAAACCCCTGAGACATATATTTACCTTTTTTAGCTCTTTGGCCTTGTCGCAAATTTTAAAACAAATCGCATATAAAATCACGATAATCCATACAAACTTTTTACCCCATTTTTACCCGACTGCCTCAGAAGGAGGGTTATGTTTTTCGAGAGTATGTATGTATGTATGTAGACAAGAAAATTCTTTTTCATAGGCTCCAGCCCAAACAGATAGTTAGATTTTGACATATGAGGTGTCATTAGATTCGTCTCAGCAGCGCGAGTGATACTGGCTAAAAATTATAGATTCAAGATGGCGGATTTTTACAGCAAAATACTACTTTAAAATTACCGCAGTCGAGTTTTTGTTTTTAACACATCTACTTGTAAACTCAGGTGCCGTGTGGTCCCGGCAGAGTAGAATAGCACCACCCCTTCTCTTCCCGTGAGGGTCGTAAGAGGCGACCGAGGAATAAATCCGCCCAAGCGAATTAGGGTCCAGGAGAAGGAAAACTCCACATACAAACCCGGAACGGGGTCTCCGTCAGGCGCGAGTGACTGGTAATAAATCGTGCGGCAGACTCCTGCAGCCGACCTGGCTCCGCACGTATCGACCCGTCGTTCCTGTGGAGTCAGCCAGGAGCCCAGGAAGGTCGAGAGGGTGGCGCAGGTTCTGGGCAGCCCTGCGTTTTCCATAATTGCGTCCCAGGCAACGCAGTGTCTGTGGAGAGCGTGCAAAAAGCTATGCCGCTCCCATATCGGCTTATACAGCCATGAAAGATTTTGCCTCAGACACTGAATAAATCGTCTGACACAGACGTGTGAGGCCAATGATGATGAGGGGTTATAAATCGAAAACCCCTGAAACGCGCTTTTTTTATGTGACAAGTACAGCAAGACCAGTATGTACCATTGGCAAATAATAATATCGTAAGACAAAACATAAATTAATTAAAACATACATACATACATACATCACGCTTTTATCCCTTGCGGGGTAGGCAGAGCGTCAACTGCCGTATAAGTACGGTCGTTATCGCCACGTCTGACACATATTTGAGGGCCGTGTTAGCTATTGTCGTGTATCGCTATAGTGACAGGTTGTCAGCCTGTCGCCTAAAATTGCAATACGCATGATACCCTCGAGTCCTTTAGTCGCTTCTTACGACACCCACAGGAAAGAAATGGGGTGATCTATTCTAAGCCGGCATCACACGGCAAATTAATTAAAAAATAATAATTAAATTAATTAAAAGTTCGATAAAAAAGCAAAGTAAGGATCATTCTATTCGGGTTCGAACGCGAGTCGTCTTGCTTAGAGGGCAAGCGCATTACCGCTTTGCCAGCGTGTCTTTAAGGTGCCTGTTGAATTAACGGATATGTTTCCCCACAAAGTGTCCGTAATTTCAAAATAAGCAAATGATTGCCTTTCACGCCAAAACAATTATGATTTCGAAAGATTAGAACAAAATACGAAAAGGTTACTTACAGAAACCCAGCAGTGAGTATTAAAGAACATATCTAGCGATCGTCGATCGCGCATTAAAACCCACCCCATGTACGTGAATTTTGCCTTACTTACTCGCCAAGAGATGTCGCTGTTAGTTTTCGGCGAAAACGTTTAAAACGCGGGTCGGCTCAGTCACGCCACCTATGCAAAAATATTGGATTATGCGTGATCCCGTAGGAATAAGACATTTTCCCGCGGTAAAAAGTAGCCTATGTGTTATTCTAGATACTCTTCTTTATTTGTGCAAATTTTCATGTCAATCTAATCAGCCGTTTTAGCGTGATGTCGTAACAAACACACACACAAACATCCGCCTTTATAATATTAGTAGGATATGAAAATCGAGCCCAGTCGGGAGGGTAGTGTACTTTACCACTGTGCCGTTCGCCTATGTTTGGTGATCCCTTATACAAACTGACTCCTGACGTCATGAAGCATGTATTACATCAGACTGTATGAACTTAAATGATTAATGCTCAATTTAAAATGCACCAACCATATAGTATCAATTCTTGAACTGTAGGTAGGTAATTGAAACTTGTTCCTCTCCAGGCTCGTACGTGCCGCTGTCTGAGGGCGGCGAGATGTACGGTCGCGGGGGCGGCGGCGGCGCGGGCGGCGCCCCCGCGCTCGGCGGCGCGCTGTCCTCCGCCGCGCTCAGCAAGTCCTCCTCGGCCGACTACAGCACCTACCAGCAGTACCCGCCGGCCTACCAGCAGGACCAGGTCAGTCACCAATACTAAGTACTAGGAGCGTAGACGTTGCGAGGACGTGGAGCGTTTGGGAGGAAACTGCATCGGCTAGGTCTTATTCTTGTCGTGTCAATGGCAAAGGCCCAAAACTTGGCCACATCAATAGCTCACTGGCAAACTCCTATCGTCTAGGTTATTCGATATTTATCTGCCTTTTACGTCGCTCAGATTTAAAAATTTGCTAGAACGAGAAAATTGAGGGATCATTTCTCTAATCTTTCTCGCTCTAGGAAATGTCGATTGTAAATTACAGAGCGATGAAGGCGAATCGATACTGTCAGGCAGGGTCTAATTCTGTCTGCCAGTCTGCCTCTCTTTATAAACAAAACAAATAGTAAACCAAAAGCAGCAACTCAATTTTTTAAATTGTTTTTCAGTCTAAGATATCAAGTCGATGCCGTTTCTTTTACAAATCCTCCATAAATTATAATAACAGTACAAAAAGCCTAGATGAAATATCAATTTGTAGTATCAAAATATCAGCAATTGTGTTGCTACATATTTTGATGCTAAACTTTTAAACTTATAACTCTATTCCTAAGCATTGTTTGATAAATACTAAATATTTTTACCCATATAGATTTAAACCAGCACATTTAACATATTAATCGAATACAGACTTAATATGTCTGACATACTTGTGCTTCGTTAGCATCGACATATTTTTATTTACCCCAAAGCGCGTCTTAACGCAATCATTTTCGATACATGAAATACCAAAATTCTTAGTTACGACTAGCTCTGGGCCGACGCCGCTTTTTATCCTTTAGATTTACCATAACCAAAATATCTCATACCTACTTTGATTTAAGTAAAACAACGTTTTTCCACCTAGCACTGATTGGATTAGCTACAGTAAATTGTTATTTACTCGTCGCGGTTTAAAGACATTTTTCATCTAGTAAAAATGCGTGATATTTCAAAGAGAACGATAAAAATAAATCAAAGAACTAGACGGCTACATAATAAATGTGCTAACTAGTTCCAGTGATATCGTGTACATTTCAGTGCTACTTTTTGTATTGTGGAAAAACGCTGTGATAGTAAACAAGAGACCTCGCTCATCGTATGTTACGCGGACGTGTGTCGAACAAACAATATCGTCGGAACAGTGTCAAATTCGCGAATTAGTCCAGTCCTGTATAAGCAAAGTTGTTTACTTCAAATTATTTAAATTCAAATAAGTTAATATTAGTATCGTGATTTACATTCAACGGGTACCTACAGCAAGTTATTTGCGATCGTATATCGGGAGTACTGTAACTATTATATTGAATATGTAACCCGCGCGAAAATGGGGACTCTTCCTAAATGAAAAGTAGTAAACATGTATGCTATTATCATACAATTAAAAGTAAAATAGCCCTTTATACAAATAGAAGACAGTGGAGAAAAATAAACAGTTAATCTCCGGACCGTTTCTAATACGGAACTAATATAATAACTATGTATAACTTCTCAGCGCACGTTTAATTTGCAAAATGTGATGCTGTCTCAAAATGTCACGTTTTCAGATCATCGACAGTTTGCCCCAAAAGTGACGTTATGCGCTGACAGGATTTATTACATTCTTATAGCAATCTGAATATAGACTGGACTAATCGCAACACTGATCCGCGAATGATCCACATGCCCGAGGTCACCGACCTCCGAAATGTCGTAGCGCGCGAGCGGTCCTTAGTTTACCGTTTACATTTTAACTGTTCCGTCCGTGAAGTTAAATACATCTACAGTTTCGCGCACTGCCTAATCTCGCCTTGGTAAAAGTAACTGGCACAAAAAACGGTTCGAATTTTTTTGTTCCGTTTAAATGGTAATAAGAGTTAGAACTTTACTCTCTAGAACATTTTGAGAATCAAATCTAGGCCTCCACCAAAATTAAACAGAGTCCTATGATTCCCGAAGATATTTTTGTGTATTTGACTTCACGGATTGATAGAAAATTATTATCGAGCATGTAAAGAGTTCCGTTATTGCGGTGTTGGTGTGAATTTTGCTACAGAAAATACAATTTACAGTGTTTTAAATCCAATAACAAAAATTCACTGTAAATGTGTTTTTCTCGTTTGAGAATTTTATCATGCTTTTGCAGTTGCAGGTTTTTGTTTCAATTCCAATTAGTGTCTAGTGTTAAAACCGTTATACAGTTACTAATTTTAGTTGGAAAATATTGGAAATGGAATTGAAACTCAAACTATGTCAGCGGGTCACGGTGTGAATTAAGGTTATTTTGCTGCAATTTTTAGAGACAGATCAATGTAATCATTGATTTGTGCTCAAATTGTGTGATATTTTGGCGATGTTGGAAGGAAAAGGTTTAGTAAAAGTCCCTTTATCTAAATATTTTAACGTAATGAAAATATAGATCAATCTTTACGTAATTGCTTCAAAATAAGTTTGGTTATGAAAAGAAGGTACTTTCCTTCCAACATCTAAATCGCAAACAATCGGATTTGTTCCCAACTTGTCTACTATGTCTTGGATTTTTCATAACTACATCGCAACTAACTTACGTGATAGTCATGCAAAGAAAGAAAAAAAAAAAGTAAAATTCACCTTAATTTTTTAATGCATACTGTTTTGAGTATGAATACTGTTCATTGCATGCTAAAAATGTCGGTACCACAAAACCATTAGCATAATCCAGTCCAAGATGTAGTAAAATACAAAGTACAGCCAAGTTGAATTCCGTATTGTATATTTTGCTGTTCCTTTGGGGCTTGCGTCCTCCCTCTTCCCTCCGCTTGTTCTTTCATTTGTCCTGCACTTCCCTCCCTTTTCATGTGTGGCGTATGGTGCGTGGTGTGAGAGGTCGCATGCGAGGTCACTGTTTGAATTCACCAACCGAACATCCTGGATTTCAGTCCGTTTTCTTTCATAGTGTGAATGGTAAATTATGATAGAATTTAGCTGCCCTCCCCCATGTAATCTTCTTTGATTGCCATTTTCTTGCATTATGAATTCAGTTAACGATGTAGTTTTCGTTAGTAACTATTTTCTTCTTACATTCATAGCTCAAATTCCCTCAAAATCATGTATTCAACCACAATGAGTTGATAGTTGCAATAGCGAAAGAGCATGAATACAATTTATATTAGTAACCTACATTACCATAGAGATCATAGCTGAAAGTTTCATTCAAATTAGTATTCCCTGTGATTCAAGTATAACTAAGTATTCTTTGTTTTGAGTATGGTATTCCTCATTTCCCTAATAGTTTGTGTGTGATAGTGTGAATGTAGTATCAGTTTTATCCTCAATTTGGTTGTACTTGCCTCGGTTGTTTGCGATTGTGTGAGAGCGCGAATCTGAGTGACGTCACTGTGACGAGCGAAATTCAGCGAAATCTCCGAACGAGACGAAATGCAGCATGAATATTATATTAGAGCCATTAGTTTGCCTCCCCGCATCCGTGTGCTGTGTTCCGAAAGCTTGTTATTTGATACGCGGCGTCGACATCCACCGCTCTGCATGTTTTCAGTGGCGAGAGTAAGTGTGCGATGTCTTCTCGATGTAGCGAGGGCTGCTGCGGCCCACAGGCGGTCCGCTATCCATAGTGACGAATCGACTTGTCGCGTGTTGAACTGTTCACCGTTTCGCTGAAGGTCTCTCATCACGCCCCTCCCCTCCCTCCCCGCGAGTCGCCCCGGGGTTCACGCTTGGTCCATCTCACGCTCTGCGCTAACACATCTCTTGCTAAGGACGCCCGAGCGGGACTTGATGCCGTGTACTTGTTCTTTTCCAGTTGGTCGATCAGGGCCCACAAGAGTGGCTCCTCCAGAAAGACAATTAGAGCTCGCGGGCGTATGTCGGGTCGGATGAGGGTCAGTCGCGAAACTCTGGGGATTTCTCACTATGGACGGTTCGGTTTTTGCGACGACGTAGCGCGCTCCTCGATAAGGCATCGCACCGCTCTAGTTATAAGCTTACCTAGTTACATTCGATAATCATATGCATTTTGTAGCCGTTCGTGAGATGACTCAACCGCCTTGTCTCATCTCAGCACTTGTAAATTGGCATTTAAAGTACAAATTAGTAAAATTTGGATTTTCTCATATTGTTACAGGTTCATTAATAGTTAATTTTATCGATAAAAATAATATTAAGAGCTGTACTTTAAGTGTTCAGAGATAAAATTCGATTATTCTGTTAATTGTAATAATGAGAGAACAATATTTACAAGATTGTGTCAAAACATCATGGAGGTATCGCTCGACTCGCCGTTATATGACAAATCATTGAATAAAATTATATTGTAGAGGGAGTGTTTGACTCATTTCGATCCTCCATGACGGCATCGGACACAGACAAGCGGGAGCCTCTGTTATATTTAGGTTCTAGATATTTCTATTTTTGTACTCCCAGTTTGGATTTAACATTGCACCTGATAGCACTACAACCAGAGGCTTCCGCTTAGCGTCCTTATTTATACACCGGCGCCAGCCGTGTGGGCATAACGCTAAACAAATACGTACACGTGACACTCTTTTCAAATCAATCACTATATTAAATAGTATACTCGTCAATCTGTAGCAGTTTCCCAAACTTTTTAGTCACTGATCTCTTGCATAAATCATTTTAGAAATAGAGTAAGTATACCCAGTTCTTTCTTTCGTTTTACGTCGAATCTTAACCAGCAAGCATTCATTTCGCGACTTTCTTCTGTAACTATCATTATTCCGGTGGTCGAGGATAAATAGTTTGGGCGACGCTGCCGGCATGCCCCCGTTGTATTGGGAGTGTCACTTGCACGTGTGTTGAGCGTTAGGCGGTGGGCTAACGGCTAACGTGTAACGTGTGCGGGACTGGTAGGGTTCTTCGTACGGCGGCGGCGGGTCGCGCGCGTACGCCGGCGGCGGCGAATACCACGGCTCCGCGCCCGCAGCGCAGCCGCCAGGTGTGCCGCATCCGCATCACGCGCCCAAACACTTCAACACCGAGTTTAACAAGGAGTGGCCCGCCGCGTAGGCACTCCACCCACCCACCACCTCCCAACGACCACCGACCACCACTACCGACACACTGCACACCGGTTGACGCGCAACCACCAACGTCGTACACACCAGCCGGGAGGACTGTGAAACTGAAACTGGCCACGTCACAGCTTCTGCGTCTCTTCAACTTGACAACGCAGAAAGTTGGCCCCTAAATGATAAACTCAATACATTTTCTCTGCAGTGCGAAGTGTTATGTTGATCGCTGACATTTTTAGTTGCAAATTTCTTTCTCTTTGCTATTTTTAGTTCAGTTTCATAAGTCCACTCCTTTGTTTTATTGCGCAGCGTGCGCTTATTTCAATAAGTAGCGACGCTTGCAGTATTTTACGCGATTCAACAAATAGTTTATCCGCGAATGCGCGCTCAAGCGGTGGGCAGTCCACGCGCACACGAACAATTTGACACGATCGTTAGCGCTAGGTCGAACAACAGAATAAGGACGCGACACACATTTTGAGTTTGTTTGTATGTGACCCCCTTTACCTTAAACTAGCAAGAGTAGAGTTATCCAAGTTGAAAAGTAGCGTAGCAGATATAATGTCAATTTTCCAAAATGACAAAATGTTGAAATGAAGTATTGAATCTTGTAAGATTTAAAGATAAGCAACAATGCAACTTAATCAAAATAAAGTTATATTAAAAACGAGCAGTTTAAACCTAAGACAAAGATACAAACTGCATTAACACAAACCCACACGCGTAATTAAGGACGTTAATTTTAATGACTAAAAATTATAAAATAAAATAGTTAAACAAATCAGATTATAGATGTTTCAGCTGTTAAGCTTGTCACTAACTCTTAAGGATCGTTCTGTTCGATTAGAAGTTGCAATTTCACAATTAGCAGTCTCTGAACGCTGCATGATAATCAATTATCATATTACTATCATCGACACTCTTAAAATTATGCGGCCATCACAACTAGGCCGCGACAAACACCGTTCGGTTTAGGTCAATAGCGATTGACGTGTCGAATCTAAAATGAAATCAGCTAGATATTTCAACTGAAATCTGGCGTGCAAGGCATGCTTCCTATCGGCTTAGACACGGTGTATATTTCTTGATAAAACTTCCCCGAAGTTTTCGCGACCCCTTTCAAAGTTTGAAGGACGCCGAGTCTTTTAGTGTACGCACGTACACATTTTTTACTTTTGCTTTTAATATTCTCTTTTGGATGTGGGCTTTTTGTAGAACGTTTATAATTTCACACTTTCAGATTGTCAATTTATTTTCTGAATTTTTAAAAAGATTTCTTTTAATCGAGTTTATATATTTACGTTAGATGGGATCTCACTATTCGCGTAGTGGTGATACGATTGCTTGTATGTAGCTTGTAGGCCCCGGGGCTCCGGGGCACCGGGACACGCGGCCGCGCCCGGTACCGTCTGCAGGCACCGGCACCGCCTGCGCACATCACGTACATTTGACAGACACTGTTAAACAAGGCCAATTTAGGGAAAATGACCTAAAACAACTTAACTTAAGCTAATAACTTGTATAAATATTTGGTATATATATCGGTATGTATGTTTAATATTAGAATTTTGGTTATTTACCACCCACTAGACTTAGGAAAACGGTAGGGAGTAATGAAATAATTATGTGTTAATATTTAAACAAAACATAGTATGACTGAACGTGATTTTAATGATTTAATTTATCCCATTAATATAAAAGGGAACAATTCTGTATAAATAAATATTCGTAATTTTAATTTGTTTTCTAATATGCATTTTAGTTTTTTATCGCAATTTTAAGTTGATGATATGGAATTTATACTTTAATGAATTAAATTTACCTGCCAAATTGTTAACGAGCAAACGGTAATAACGTATGTTAAGCTCTGCTCAAGCATTTAGGATAACTCACCGGCCGGAGAGCCGGACCTCCGCACCCTTCGCCGCACCCTGTACATATATATACTTACAAGTATGTAAAGCATAATTTTAATCGATACTCTCGTCGCATAGTTTTAAAGTTTTAATTTATGTGATTGCCAAATATTTTTAAAACTGTATAGAGCTTCGTACGGCCGCCACGGTCGGTATGTTAGTCGTATCGTAATATCATAACATAACATAAGGGCGCGACCGAGCGCCCGCGCCGCCCCGTTCCGTTACAAAGTGAGTTATAATTTAAAATAACATTGTTAGATTAAATTTAATATTAGTCCTTTACTGTACTATATCGCTCAATCATTTGACCGATCGACTGATTAAAATTTTAGTGATAAGCTAAGTGTATAGTGGAGCGGGGTCGGCGCGGGCGCGCGGGCCCATACCGCGCCCGGAGCATTCTTTGTTGTAATTATCTTAGAGTTTACTACGTACGAGTACTGATAGACTGCCTCTCTGGGAGTTGTTCCTTTAATTTTAAATAGACGCAGCGCCCGCGCGAACGCGCTGCGCTCAATAAGATTTGTTATAAATGTTTTAAATAGACAAATTGTTGATGATTACATTGAATGCATAATTTGAACGTTTAGAATAGGGTTATTTAAGATCGCTCCATAAGTAAAGTATAATTTATCTATTGAGGAATAATGTGAGGTGTATAAGCAAATTTATAAGTGACGCGGACCGTGGCGAAGGGTGTAGAGTCCCATATTACGGTAAATCATAGTGAAACGCCTTTACAATGTGATGTTCATAGTTAACGCGCATATTGGTACATTCTTATAGCTCTATATTACACACTCGACTGAGACACGATCAGTATGTAGGAGAAACTCGTACCTTATTAACAATAAAGATATAATGTTAACTTATTGACGTCGGTGCCTACTGCCCCCTAGGTTACTACAGCCGAGCTTGTATCGCCTGGTTTGTTTACTCTTCGTTCCTGTGTTAGTTAGGTTAATTTTGTGTTCGTTGATTCCTCGCGTCTGTTCGCGTTCGCTCGTTCATTGCTTTTACTCGCATTTGGTCTCATCCCCCCCCCCGCGTCAGCACGACTAACTCTCGACCACGTTTCGTTCATTTCGCGCAGATATTTCGGCTCCATTTCGGTTTAATACTTACTGTAGGCTAATGTACAACCACCGATATGAGAAATTGTTCACACCTGTTTAATATTAGGAAACGATGCCTTACAAAAGTTAAGTGAATATAGATGTTTTATTATTATGTTACTTTCAGTGATAACGATTAGCACTAAGGTGTTTAGATATACGGGGGCGACCCCGCACTCACAAACATTTTGGAACAATTTAAGAACTTAGTTTGTAATGAACCATCGTGGCAATCTTCTAATTAACATAAAGAGTATAATTTATTTAAATAAAGGTATAATATGTATTAGAAATTTTAGATTTACTGAACATTAAACTTAGTGCAAATTATTGTGAAAAATCAATTGAGACTATTTATATGGGTTTTTAATTATTATTATATAGGAGAAGAGCATAAAATATTGGATGAATTTATTAATTAAAAATAGTTAGCAAAATACAAATACGGTAAGACTCGTTAGAGGCTCGTCTGTCAAATGTATAGTGTATGCGTGCAAGCGGCGCGCGACTAGCGTCCCCCCCCTCCCCCCTCCCCAACACTCACGGGTAGGAACTATCGTAACCACACATACTCAGTACTACACACCCCGACCCTCTTGTGAGGACTCGTACAAACCGTGAGTGACATGCGACTTGCATTTCAATATTACACTGAGTAATATCGACATAAGATAATATACACTCTATCTTTAATAATAATGTTTATGGAATAATATTTTAATCATGGCTTAACTGTAGTACTGTTGTGTAGTTAACCTTTCGACTCTTGTTTGTATTACTTTATATTATAGTGTACGCGGTTTTTATATGTGTATGTTTATTCAAGTAGTTTATATAGGAAACATGTTTGTGTAAAAGTGTATTTTGGTATTGGAGGACTAACCGGCCGCACGAGCCCTCGCGACCGAATATATTAATACATTTATGATCGTAATTGACTAATTATACAAGACCCCTAGTGTTAGCGTTAGATAAGCAGACGACTCTTTTTAAGTTGATTTTCTACGTCCTAATTAAATACATAATTTGCATTTAATCGTCGGCCGCAAACAGTCGATACCTTACTATTAGTCTTTTCGAAACTTATTTTAAAATCAATGCAGGTATTATTAATAAAAAAACCTCATATTTATACTAGAATTAAATATAATGTAATTATTGATCCCATTTTATCTTAAAATAAATTGCACGGGCTTTACAGTTAATTATAATAACATTAATTATTAAAATCTAGGGCAAGTTGTTATTTATTTCTGTTTTAAAATTGATGTTGATTATTTTTTAAACTATTTTTCTTTGTAGTGGATTAAATAAAGTACATAATTCTCGATTGATTAGATTACAAAATTGTTAGGTGAACTATCGACTGATGTACAATATTTATAACGTAATGTTTACTTACGACAGTATATAAGTTTAATTTACTCTGCCCCTACGGGCGCGTATTTATACAGACTTGTATTCATTTCCTAAAATGTAATTTAAATCGGAGGCGGCAAACCGCCACCGAGCCACAAACTAAACATTGATTGTAAGATTATTATCTAGATTTGTTATAATCTTATAATGTGTAAACTACTATACTTAGCCCTAACGACTACATAGCGTGAAGCCTAGTGGCCAGCGCGCGGCGTCGCTTGCACTTGTGACTTGTAGTCGAGGTCGCAGCAAGCGACGCGTGCGCTCCTAGTACGTCTACTTTATGTTCGTTATATAAAAAGGAAAATTATGATATGATAGACTTACATGAGCGTCCTTGTTATTTTTTTTTTACAAATATTACCTAATGATAATTAGTTAATTACGGTTTTAATTATTAATTTTAACCGAAGCACTAAAATAAGACGAAAAGCTTGTACGCGAAGAAGTATTTGATGTAATAAGTGAAGTGCTATCACATAACTTAACACTGAGGTCTTTCGACGTAGAAATTATGCATTATTCATATTAGGTATTTTGGGTATATTAGTGTTAGATTTAACTGGTAAAATAAGTATGTAGTTTTTAATGTAATGGAAAAATAAACTGTTTTGTCGTAGTTTCCTATTATTAAGCTTCTTCTATCTTAATGGATTAAGTAATACTACTGGTTGATTAATTAAAATATTAATATTACCACTGCAAATATTTGAGATAATTATCTTATGATGAAATATATATCTACTTTAAGGACATTATAAAGCGTAGATAATTAAAAGAAATCAAAAATTTCAAAACAATACTGGCATTTTCAATGTTTGCATCCACCCCAATCCCTTACGATAAGAAAATCATAATTTTAATTTTTATATGGTGGCATAAAGTTAGACTAGGGAGTCTTACAGTACTAATGACATTTTACACAAATATTACACACTATTCAGAATAAATATTTTCACTGTACATACATATCTGCACAAACTAACACATATTTTCAAGGAACGGTAATGTCATACTGCAATATAATACTAACTTTTATATTTTTATATATCTATGTGTCTTGAGGTTCCATGATGAGTACTTGTTGCTTTATTTATCTTTAATTTCTGAGATGTTGTATTAGTTAGACCTTGATGTTGCATGATTGTCAGCACGAGAAAGTCTTTGGCTGGTTCTTGGGCTGTTTGCAGATTAAATCTTGCTGTTCTGTAAAACGCACCCTATTCTTTAAATTTATTTAGCATTCAGTTGAAATGACTCTGAAATATTGAAAATCATTGTTAAAAATCATTTCAACCAGCACAAAGCCTCAAATAATGTGCGACATTCTGAAACATCAAAAAGCATTCGTTTCAAACATTCAGAAATGTTACAACACATTCTCAAATAATTACAGTATTAAATTACAATAATTCAGGAAAACATATCTTTGCTACAAATATGTGCAGTATTACCTTGAAATAATTCAGGAAACTTGTACAGCACTAGTTGAAATAGTTCTAAAGTTTGTGTCTATCAGAATGGCGGGTGTATAATCTCGAAATGAATCAAAATTTGTTGTGTAATATGTACACTAAATGTACGTATTTGTACTTACATATCCACGTCGTACATTTATCGAATGCTTAGAAATAACGATTTCAAAGTAACCAGCCATTCTGACGCCAGGATGGCGGGTGTATTTGAAACGGATGCACCAAACCTGACCATTCGTGAATCAAATAAATGTACGAGAAATGTACGCATCACCTTACATAATAAAAACTAATTTACTCTCAAAATAAGGTCGATAAATTGGTATCAAAAGTTAAGTGAACTCTGATCGATATAGGGTGAATTTTTACTAGTGACTGATAGCGAAAACTCAGAACCGGCGGGTGATAATAAACAACTTTCCCCAAGAAACATAGGCCAAAATATGAAAAAACATTGGGCCTCCCATAAAAAATTACCGATCAGCTGATTTGAGTTACTATGGGAGGCTCATTTTTTTCATATTTCGGCCTATGTTCCTTGGGGAAAGTTGTTCCTTATCACTAGCCAGTTCTGAGTTTTCGTTATCAGTCACTAGTAAAAATTCACCCTACATCGATCAGAGTTCACTTAACTTTTGATACCTATTTATCGACCTTATTTTGAGAGTAAATTAGTTTTTATTATGTGAGGTGATGCGTACATTTCTCGTACATTTATTTGATACACGAATGGTCAGGTTTGGTGCATCCGTTTCAAATACACCCGCCATTCTGGCGTCAGAATGGCTGGTTACTTTGAAATCGTTATTTCTAAGCATTCGATAAATGTACGACGTGGATATTTAAGTACAAATACGTACATTTAGTGTACATATAACACAAGTAATTTTGATTCATTTCGAGATTATACACCCGCCATTCTGATGGACACAAAAATTTGTTTAGTAAAAAAAATATCTAAAAAGTCGTAGGATTAGATCCCAATAATTGAAAATTTCGTACAGCATAAGTTAGGAATTGAAACTCTTATACAGCACTTAAATCATTCAGAAAAGTAGTTCAGCAGAAGTTCAGTTCAGAAGTTGATCATTCGTTTGAAATAATTGTAGGAAAAAGTATAACGTTTATGCTGTAATAAAATTAAATATTGTAACTAGTACAATCAGTATAAAAACCGTCATGGCTCCTCACGACACTATTGCATATCTCTTACTGACCGGCTGTTTCCTTCAGAGGGTGACGGAGTGGGGAGTAATGCCGGTAGTCCTAAGTTCGTGACCGTGCCACACATGTCAGACGCCATTGGGACGCCACCACAGGTTATTTTTATACTCTAGAAACATGAATAGGAAAAAATTAAGGTAGATTTATACTGGGACATAGGTATTTATTCCTCAACATCACGCCCATAGATAAGTCCCAATATAGGTACCAATAAATAATTAAACAGATAAAAATAGATGGGAAAATGGGTGTTCTGGGAAAGTTTATGCCACTATTACATTAAATAGGAATACTGGAAGTTACCCAAAACATTTTGTCTAAAAACGGATAATTACAAAATCTTTCTTCAATATACAGAATTAACGGTTAGGAAATAAAAATAGTTTTACTAGTTTAAATTAAAAATAAAGTAAACTAATGAGAACTTACCGCAGGTCCCCATGATGTATTGCGGGGGAATGGTGTCTCCACAAGCGTCGTTTTGCAATGTGTCCGATATTTCGCCCTCTGCATCAGGTTTCTTCTACTTACACACATTTGTAATGTAAATGTTGTTTCATACATTCATCTAAACTTAATAGATTATAGAACGATCCCATTTCTTTAGAAACGAATTATAGTACGGTCAGTTTTGAGCAAAAGTGCTCTAGAAACGGATTTTTATTTGTAATTCCTATAAATACCTACGATTGGTATCGTTGGATTCCTTGTGATGTCCACAACACGGAACTGTCGGTCGTAGAGTGCAAAAGTGGGGATAGAGGGTGGGGGGGGGGATCAAAGATGGCGGAAAAGCAATTTGGTTTTTACGCTATAACTCGACATATACTGAACCAATTTTAAAAATAATAGTTGCGTTTTAAAGGCAATAAACTGTTGTATGTTTCGTCCATAGACATATAATACTTGTTCATTATAGTTTATGAGTTATCTTCTTAAATAAAGCCTTGCAGTAAATACTCTAGTTTTTAAGTACGGATTGTTCGAAAACTAGTAGTTTTTCGAAAAAAATTGTCGAGTAATATATTATAGAATGGACATTCAGCTATTTAAAAATGTAAGTATAATTAAACTGGGCCCTCAAACCACTAAGATATACCTATTCGCGTCAACCGAGTGGTGTAGTCGCGTACAGATGCGCTTGCTATTGACGTTGCTGTTATTTATTAAATTTTTGTTTGTATAACAGCAACTTGCAAGGACGTCATTTCTTGTATGAAGCATTGCTCCCACCAAAAAACATTCTGTAAAAAACATGCCAAGTCTCGCTGGAGGTGCTTATTTATCTTTAAAAAGTAATGAAATCTAGACAAAGTCGTGCTAACTCTAACGTTCCAAGTGGCTTTAAAAAGGATGTAGTGAATTGAAACTAGACTGAAATTTATAGATTAAGTTATATTGGTTATTTATTTATATTTAAAAGCATTGAACTATAATTTTAAAAATAAGTTTTATCACAATCTTGATTGAAAGACTCTTCAGAAATAAATTCATTGAAAAATGAAACAGAATCAATATGGCAGACGCCCTTCATACAATTTTGCTGCTTCTTAACACAACCGCACTTCGCCGTCGCGCATTAGCATGACATTAATTGGACGTAGTTATGCAAACGGGATCCAACCCACAACCACACACTTTTTGAGTTAAGTGCTCAGACGGATCCAGAATGAGACCTATTTATATGTGAATAAAGATTACTGTCGTGTGACGTCATCTTCTTGTAAAAATTTCATAAACACAACGATACCATCCTCAATTGCATGTTTTAGAAGATCCATGCCGCATACGCAAAACAAAACGTAAGATCCAAGTTGCTTGAATCCATTCTGCCTATTTTTTAAATGATTCTAAGTTACCATGTGGATTGGATCTTGTTTGCGTTGTACTTTTAATTATTTTTACAAGAACCATGTGGTTTGGATCTTTTTTGCATAAAGCTTTTATTTTCATTTTTCGGGAATCATGTCGCTTGGATCTTGTCTGTGCTATACATTCTTATATATTTTTGTAGTACCTTGTGGCTTGGATCTTGTTTATGTTATGATTTTATTTCATTTTTTCAAGGACCATGGTGACTTGGATCTTCTTAGAACAGTATTGTCTCATAATTTTTTGTATGTATCTAAATTTATATCAAACATAACACGATCACAATAGCCTTATGGTGGTCTACTGGATGTCGGCCTTCCCCAGGGTGCAACACTTGGCACATTATCCCGCTTTCGTCATCCAGTTAGTCACTGGTATACCGACATATCACTCAGAGAGCTATTGAAATGTCTGTGCAGGGAATCTCGCTAGTGCATAAACTCCGGAACGATATTATGTGCAAGAAGACCAAAAATATGATAGGCATAGCCTGGAAGCGTAGAAGTAAGCAGAAGTGGCAGAAAGCTGGTTATATCTGTCGTAGAACCGATGCGATGTACGGTGGAGTTAGGAGGCCACGCCTCGGCAAGCGTTGCGTTGGGCGCAAACGGGAGATTGTGACTTGTGGTGTGTCCTGGGGGAGGACTGCACCCAGTAGTGGACTGCTATGGGCTGATGTGATGTGACAAGACATTCTCCATCGTGATGTAGACATTGAAGTTGTTTAAAATATGTATACTGTAGGCAAACAATGCAATTGGGAAGATTAATACATAATTCGGGGCTGAAATCACCAGAATTGAACCAGTTGGGCTTGGCATGATTTGGGAAGTTGCGTCATATTCCCGTGTCACCCTTCCCTTGGCACGATGCCTCATAACCAAGGTGTTTGATCAGAGCGTCTTACCAGTCATGATCTACGAGGCTTAGACGTGGAACCTAACAGTAAAACTGGCCCACAGAGAGCTATGGATGGAAATACGTATTCCGCTTGTGGATAAAGTCCGGAAGGAAATTATCTGCCAGAAGACCAAGGTAACGGACATTGTCTAGAAGTGTAGCAAGCTGAAGTGGCAGTGGGCTGGCTACATCTGTCGTAACTGAAGGATGGTGGAGTAAACAGGTTAGCGTTAGTTAAAGCGTAGCGTTGGCCGTCCTCCGGCCAGTTTGACTGATGTCCTATGTCCTAAAGAGAGCGGGTGGTACCTGCTGGGTAGTGTATATCAAAGATCGTGCTTATCATGGCGTACCCCATGTTCTGCGATAGGCTGATGTGGATGTGGGGCAATTTTAAAAATAAAGTTTTAGGAGATAGACAAATCGAGAAATGGATATACAATCAACCAAAGGGATATAAAACACAGTTGTTTTTGATTGCAGCTGAAATTCACTTCTAAACGATTATATGCTTTAGTTTTTAAAAGAAAGTTATCAATCATAATAGCAGAAAATCTTTTATTTTTACCTTTAAACTCACTTGAAAAAATAATATCTATCCAGTCTAAAAAGATCCAAGCCACAATAACAATTTTTCAATAAAGATCCAAGTGACGTTTTCCCTAAAAACTCAATCATTTGCCAGGAGATTACATAAATGTGTCATTTGCATAGATACCTTGTCAAATTATCTACAATGTTTTCAACTTTTGGCATTCAACAGACACTTACTTTTTTAAATTTTTGATTTCTAACAAAACCTCAATTATCTCAAAACTATCAAGGTGTGGGTTGGATCCCGTTTGCATAACTACGTCCAATTGTATGTCTTTCATGGACAATTTATTCTAAACGGGTAAGGTCAAATATCACCCGGAAGCTGTTTTGCCGGCACATTTGATTCCGCTTTGCTCAGTGATACTAGGGACCATTGTGAATGATTCCATCCGAGGAAATGAAAAATCCATCCACTGGATTTCAAGATGGCGGACCTTCGTTTTTTTGTATGGCACTAAAAAAATAATTCTTCTGGAGACCATCGTGTGGGGTATCAAATGAAAGCGCTACATAAGACGATTTCAAAAATATATCGTTGTAATACATTTTAGTTGCACTTTTAGAAAAAATCACGTTTCATTTTTAAAAGTAGTCAAAACATGCCAAGTTTGAGGTTCATTAGGTACAAAACGGCTGACATAAAGTTTGTTTAAAGTATGCTGAATGATCCACCTTTGTTTTTTTTTTCCTTGATTTAGTTATTATCCATTTATGGTTGATTAAGCCTGTTATATTTCTATTTTACACTTTTTAAAGAACTGCATGACAAAAATTGATCTTAATTTAATACATCTTGTATGTTCAGATGTTCATTTTGAGTAGGGAAAACACCTAAAGTTCTCTAAAAATAAGAGAATACCCAAAACATATATCAAATGATCATTCATTTCGTCGGGAAAGTCCTGTTTACCGTTGGAGTGTATAAATAAAGTGTTTTTTTTATTCTTCTTTTCACGTTCGGTAGTTGCTATCACCAGTTGTGATAGTAATTTATAACCGGACATGTTTGAAAAACTACTTAATAATTGTACAAAAAATGTTTAGGTTGATTTAATACAACAAATAAGAAAAAAAATACAATTTTTCATTTATTTTTGCAATTAAAATTTGTTTTAAATTATGTTTTTTTTCTATAACGTTTTAAACATAGTCTAAAATGTATGAAGAGCTAAATACACAACGAATTAAAGTAAAACTTAAAGCTAAAGGGGTCAGTCGAATATTCCGCCCCGTGACTAAAACAGGTTTTAAACAATGTTTTAAAACACCTAATAAAAAACATCGTTTTATTTAGAACTGTTTAAAACACATGTTTAAACAAATTGTTTAAATCATGCCAACCCTGACTCTCTCTACCGTAAAATAAATTATAAGTAAAAAACATTTTAAAACAAGCTTTTATTTGGATGCGCTAAAAAGCATAAAATA
Organism: Phthorimaea operculella; assembly: GCA_024500475.1. NCBI lineage: Eukaryota > Metazoa > Arthropoda > Insecta > Lepidoptera > Gelechiidae > Phthorimaea > Phthorimaea operculella. The sequence goes on along the minus strand of JANFCV010000019.1, from coordinate 1,752,122 downwards.
ATCTATTTACTAAAACTTTAACTTGTTACTTATAATGGCATGAAATCTACGTCTTCATAATTTATACGATATAAAAGCTTGTCGCGAGATTTAAGTAGGTACTCGTGTGGTGTTAGGTTAAAAGTTTGTTCAAGATCATTTACACTGGTTACCTAATTTGTTTATTAATGTATACACAGGTTAAATCTCGCGACAAGCTTTTATATCGTATAAATTATGAAGACGTAGATTTCATGCCATTATAAGTAACAAGTTAAAGTTTTAGTAAATAGATTATTTTATGCTTTTTAGCGCATCCAAATAAAAGCTTGTTTTAAAAATGTTTTTTACTTATAATTTATTTTTAACTTTTTAGTAATCTCTGGAAAACAAATCTGTTATGCCATAGTTGATTATGTACGTTGTGCGATAGAACCTACCTACTTATTGCATTCATGAACCTAATAGGTATAAATTGACAACATTCTTCATTGACAGTGCCATGAATAGAAGACTAAAAACCCCAACACAATAACCACTCAAATCTAAAAATCTTGCAAAGCGACGTAATTTAGCTCATACTAGTATTTACCTGTAATTTTTCTGTGTTTGTCACCTACTTAGTAAGAAAACATAATAAACTTAATACGCCATCTAACCTTTAGTCCGCCATATCAGGTTTTGTTAAGATTATGAGTGACGTAAACGTCACTTTATTTTTCGAGTTATTCTGAAAAATTCCTTTCATTTGACATCCATATTGTAAAAAAGCATAAAAATTATATTCTGCCATCTTAAGAAGTCCACCATAGTTAATTTAGAGTGACGTCAACATAAAATAGGTAATTCTCAACAATACCTTTCATCTGACACTCATATTGTAAATTATCTTAAAAGGCCATCTTTAGATGTCCACCATATTATTTTCTGAATTGTACTCAGCAAGACCTTTCATTTGACACTCATATTGTAGGAGTGCGTCAAAAACTACTTGTCGGCCATCTTGGATATTCCGCCATGATAGATTTAGAATGACGTCATATAACTAGCCATGCATTGTCATCCGAACTAAACGTGTATACAAAATTTCAGCTCAATCGGTTGAAGATATCTGCTTCTAAATTGGGTTGCAAGATTTGCCCCGAACAAACATTTTTACATACTTACATACTTACATACATACACTGCAAGTTAAATAAAAGCTTTTAAAAAAGAGAGATTTTCGTAAATAAAATATTGACCTAGAGTACTGTTGTTCCAATAGGCCAAATTTGACAGCTTTCAAACCCATACTAAAAGATTTTTACAGCAAAATTTGTTACAGCAGACCTACAGAAGTGAGATTTCACGATTTCACGAGTAGAGAAATCATGGTAGATACCTATGTCAAATCCGCTTTTTACTCGACTTGCCGGGGGCACAACCGTGCCTGCAGATTCAAAATGATCCAGCTCATCATTATCTAACTTTGAGTATAAAAGCAATCATGAGAAGAATTGGATCTAAAACATTTTTGGAGGCGCACAAGCAGTTCTTACTAACCTACTGCAGTTCCCAATGATCTACTTTCTATTGCAAAATATACCTACATTTAATCTTATTATTTTCGAAATTCCTTTCCTGACGTTAGTTTTAAGGATATGGTGGATCATTTGGCATACTTTTAACAAACTTTATGTCAGCCGTTTTGTACCTACTGGACCTCAAACTTGGCATGTTTTGACTACTTTTGAAAATGTAACTTGATTTTTTTCTAAAAGGGCAACTGAAATGTATTATAACGATATATTTTTGAAATCGTCTTGTGTAGCGCTTTCATTTGATACCCCACACGATGGTCTCCAGAAGTTTTTTTTTTAGTGCCATACAAAAAAACGAATGTCCCCCCCCCCACCCTCTATCCCCACTTTTGCACTCTACGACCGACAGTTCCGTGTTGTGGACATCACAAGGAATCCAACGATACCAATCGTAGGTATTTAGAGGAATTACAAATGAAAATGTTCATAGTAGTTTGAAGGCAAACCGTACTATTATGCTACAAAAGTTCTGTATTGTACGCGTACTTAGAAAATATTTCGTATCCCTTAATATCATTGAGTAAATAGATCATCAATATACACATCCTTACACAAAATAGAATGCATGTAAAACATAAACTAGTAGATTAGGTTTGTCTGTAAGTGTCAGGTAGTGGGGGAACATAATAAATGACAGTTTTGAGACTAGTAAGTATAACTCCTAACATAGGGCTCTTGGTAAACGGAGGGTTGGTGCGTGGTGCGGTAAGTTTTTATATTTTTATTATTCTATATGTAGTTATCTAACACTTGATAAATACTTGAGACACTCTCTTAGTAAATCCGTAAATCTTATTTCCATTTAAAAAAAAATAATGAATTAAAAGACCTTATCCCCATAGAATGAAACATTGTTTAGCTTTGAAATTATTGCTGTATCTGTTAGCAAACCAGCATAACATGGCAGCCTCTATCGTCCTGTCTACCATGTCATCCTGGTTTGCAGTTCAACGAACAACACATTAACCTTTGTTTTGTGTGTAGGGGATGATTATGAATACACTGGCGGGTCGGGCGACGGGTATCAGCGGTCTTCTAAACGGAGCTACCACGGCACGTCCTCGAGCGGCACCGCATCCGCTTCATCGTACCATCCCTATAGGCGTTAACGAGTGAGCGTCTGCTCCTCGCGCCGCTGCGGCCCTGGTAACGCGCTTGCAAGTCGACTCCACCATTCCACGCCTCAACACATACCACCGATTTACACGAGTAGTTTTACAGTAAGTACCAGTTATATCGGACCAGACGAGTCGTGGAATGCTATTTTGGTTCCTGATTAGCACGATTTTATATTGTTTTGATCTTTTTACTTACAAGCTAGCAGAGAATGTTGGCAAAACAATGAGATACATTTGAGATTACTTTGACTAGGTTCCGTATATTGACGACATTCTTTGTTAACTTGTCGAACACATTCCCGCACGATGTGGAACCGTCGACTTGTAATTTGTAACATAATAATGATATTTTTTTCTACGAACGCAATCATTAAGTTTGTAAATGGTTTTTAGCGGATACGAGTCGATAAGAAACGATTTAACAATTGATCGGAATTATTTTTTTGACGCATATACTTTGACGTATACTTTGACGAATATTGAGTACATAATGAAATGTATCGCAGCTGGTACTTACATCAGACTTAGAATGTGACTCAAACGGATGTATCCGGTAGGCCTGAAAATATATACGACTTGTGAATGAACGTTTTCTTATCTACTTTTTTCTGTATAATTATTGTAGGTTAGATTTCTTTTAGATGTACCTATTTGTGTAGTGTGGACTGGTTTACCCAGTGTTCGTTTAGTAACTGAAATTGTCAGTTGTAACCAATTCTATCTCATAAATAACAATAATATTTTAAGACGATTTCTATATTTTGGGTTAATATTCTGAAAATTATACGGGTCTGTTAAAAGTAAATAGACTGCAGTGAGTAAGTAACCGTATGAAATGTTTCAGATTAATATTTCATGCAATGATCAAAATAACTATATTTGAGATTCGGGTCGGCGTAGTTTAGAGCTGCTATTATAAAGTTTTAGGACATTGCATAGTTTTTAAAACTTATAAATATCTGGTTACTCACTCACCGATGTTTAATCACAAATATTTGACTATTTAACTCATATTGAGCTTCATTTAAATTGACGTATTTTTATAAGAGCTCACCAGAACAATGAAAAGCAACAAAGGGATATTTGAATCATGTTTTACTGGCAGTAATGCATTAAATTTGCATTTACTATTTAAATTCTTATACGTAGGTATTGTATGCACGAACGACTGATATTTGATTAAACCATTCTCTGTAAATGTTTCCAATGTATTAAAATGCACGTTTTCTGTCAGATCGACATTCTGTTCGTCGCGGAGTAAAATTGATATTGTATTTATGATCAAAATCAATTTTAACATTTGTTTTGTGCCTAGAATGCTAAATAGCCCAGCGCTTGTCTGTTTTGTATTCGTATGGCAAAGAAGTAAAGTTGATTTGTTTTGCCAAAGGTAGCTTCTGAATGTCGATCAGGCTTTGATACACAAATGTATGCAAATGCTGGTACTACGCTCGGAAGGTGTCTTGTCTCATGCATTACGTATCTTTTGTGCTCTCGCGAAATGTTTCTAAAACGAATACTTCATTGTTTCTCTTGACACGTGTATTTTGTTTACTTGAATAAAAGTACTAAATACGATAAGTTTTTATTTAAATTCGCGGTTCAATTGTTTAGCCCCCTCTAACAGCTGACTGACCAATAGTGTAACTGTCGCCACACTACGGAACTTCGAAATAGAACAAAAAGATATTTTTTATAATGAACGTATTTATTTTTGAGTCATTTTTAAATTACATTTTATAACGCGAATAGGTAGGCCATGTTAATATATTTTAATAATGTACGTTAAAATTTAATGACATCGGATAAGTACAATCGAAAATAGATCAGAATAATGTAATTAAAATTAATGTTTATAACGATGTATTATAATAATATAAAATAGAATTAATGTACATTATAATAATGATAATAAATCTATCAAAGTTAAACCTAAGAGGCAGATAAATACATTTAGGTCAGACGGTTTTAATATTATAGAAATTACCCTAGATTTAATTTTAATTAGGCATTAAAATTAAGAAGTTCACGTAATTAGCACATTTTTAATTTATAGAACTGCAGTTCCTTGCTTGGACCATAGTGATACATAATTTAGCATCCTACCGTTACTTATAATTAAATTACTTCTAAGTAATCGTTTTGGCTTAGATTTTTATATAAATATATCATGTTCTTGCTCTTAATTAGTATTACGGAAAATTCTTATGTAGAATCGTCGAAATAAATTGTGTCAAGTTAATTTTCACATTATTATTTTAGATTATAAACTAGGGTGACATATTCTTAAGACTAGTAATGGACAGTCAAAATAGCTTTTGTCTAATTATTAAATATTTCTATTAACTCGCGAACACGCGGACATTCTTAATTATAAAAGCGACTCTGGATGTGCAAAATACGTAATTTTATTGAGCAGTGCAAAAATACTTTTAACAGTGGCACAGAAATTGTTTTGGATTACAATGGAACTACCTTCGTAAGGCACTAGGAGAAAGCATTATTACTAAATTGAATTCGACTTGATCGATCGTAGATGTAATAAAATTTCTACTGCCTAAAATTTATCTAAAGGATTTGAACCTTGATAGAATGAAAAACGAGTGCAATACGAAGTGTAAGGATATTTTTTTTACAAAGTGTAGTGAAGTGAGTGAGTGAAACCAACGTCGTCGGGAAGTATTGATGCTGTGTGCTTGTATGTAAGTACCTTTACAATATTATTTTTTATATTTAAATACCCATGCAGAAGTACCTCGTAGTTAGTACTACACACATGTTTGACACGTTGTTTGGAGTTTCGATCGAACTTATTTAATGTGAAGATTTACTAAAGTAACTTTTTTCTTTAACCACATGCAGGGATGAGTTGGTTCGGGAACTTGTGTGTGCTTTAGCAAGGTCTAAACTCAATAGTTTCATCAGGAGTATCTTTCTTCCTCAACCACGCAGACAGTGGGAATGGGTCTGGACATTGTTGGACACCACAGAGTTGGTGCACTCGCAGCTCAGGATCTTTAATAACCTTAAGCAAGGTTGAGGGTTTAAATAGTTTCGTCAGGAGTATCTTTCTTCCTCAACCACGTGGAGACAGTGGGAATCGGTCTGGTCATAGCGGACGTGGTTAGAGTATGGAACGAGTTACATGGTACACTGGGGTGGGTAGTTGGAACACCGGCAGCTCAGGATCTTTAAAGGCCTTAGCAAGATGTTCATAATTTGTAGCAAGATCTAAATAGTTTCATCAGGAGTATCTTTCTTTCTCAACCACGTAGAAACTGTAGGAATCGGTCTGGTCATAGCGGACGTGGTTTGAGTGTGGAACTGGTTTTATGGTACACTGGAGAGGCAGCAAGTTGGAACACTTGCAGCTCAGGGTCTTATTAAACCTTAGCAAGATGTTGATAAATCTGAGCAAGGTTTAAATAGTTTCATCAGGAGTATCTTTCTTCCTCAACCACGTAGAAACAGTGGGTATCGGTCTGGACATAGCGGACGTGGTTTGAGTGTGGAACGAGTCTCATGGCACGCTTGAGTTCCGTCGTGAGGAGCAGTTGGGAGACTCGCAGCTCAGGATAATTAAAAACCTTAAGCATGGTTTAAATAGTTTCGTCAGGAGTATCTTTCTTCCTCAACCACGTAGAGACAGTGGGAATCGGTCTGGTCATGGCGGACGTGGTTTGAGTGTGGAACTGGTTTCATGGTACGCTGGAGTTTCGTCGCGAGGAGCAGTTGGTGCACTCGCAGGGCGTGGGCGGGTCTTCTTCCGGGAGGTGAGCGTGCGCAGCCCGGTAGCAAAGTTCTCGGTAGCGCGCGCAGCCTGGAAGTAAAACAGATCACTGTCAAGACTGTAGGTACGAAGTTATAAGGGGTGGTACTGGTAAGGTGGTACTGAACGACCGATTTTTCCGAAAACGCTAAGCTTAACTTTCCCAAATTCCCAAAATGTATTATGTAAGGTCAGATCATAAAAAAATCTGGGGGCACGGCAGTGCCCCCACCAAGTCGAGCTGAAAGCGGCACGGCCGTACCATCCTTTTCTCGAACCAGTTCAGGCCATTTTCCACCCCCCCATAACTCCCTTGTCGATAAGTTTAGAACCCTCATTTCAAAATATCTTATCAAGCACTGCATAGACACGATACATTTCAAATTTCATTTAATTTGGACCAGTAGTTTAGAAGTTATAGTTAGTCAAAGTTTCTTAATTTTCTGCCTGACTGACTGACTGACTGACCGATCATCAAAATTCTAAGGTACTTCTAGCAGACTGAGGAGCTTGAAACTTAGAATACACCTTGTATTTAGTGTATGAATAAAGGGAAAACTATAACATTCTGCAAATTCGGTTGCAACCGCATAACTAACTTTGTATTTTTATACAAATGTATAGGATTACAAAGTTAACTTTGCGGATGGGCTTTGAGGAAATCTGTAGCTGAGGCTCAAGAAGTAGTTCCAGATAAGAGAAAGAGGAAGACTATCTACAAAAAGAAATGAGATCCCACCAAAAACATTTACTTGTAAAAAGAACCAAGTCTCGCCTCTCAGTTCATCTACTGTAAAAAGTTGTGAGATCCATGTGATGCCAAGTCGGTTATTGATTTATTCAAGGACTACTTCAGGGAACTTTCTTCTTAAGCTATTGCGTAATTAGGTAACAGACATCATCTTACAGTAAATATATCGATATTTAAAAACTTTTATATTTACAATAACTAGAATGACCCGGCCATCGCACTAGACCATCGTATCTCACAAGCAAATAGTGTGCGATTGCCAAGTCGTTCTAGTTATTTTAAATATAAAAGTTTTTAAATATCGATATAGTTACTGTAAGATGATGTCTGTTACCTAATTACGCAATAGCTTAAGAAGAAAGTTCCCTGAAGTAGTCCTTGAATAAATCAATAACCGACTTGGCATCACATGGATCTCACAACTTTTTACAGTAGATGAACTGAGAGGCGAGACTTGGTTCTTTTTACAAGTAAATGTTTTTGGTGGGATTACTTTCATTGTCCAAGTTTTATAGTTGTTCAGTCAGATTGACCTGTTGATATTAGCGTTTTCGAGAAAGTCGGTGGTTCGGTACCAACCTGTATAGATAGGAACCTCAGAACCTCAGTTCTTAGGTAACAAGAATGCTCTACAATGTAGAGTCTACATACTTACCAGTTGGTGGTAGAGCCAGGCGCGTGTCAGCCGCGAAGCCGCGCTGCGCTAGTCTGTCTAGCAGAGTAGAGGCCGACCATCACCTCTCCGTGTCGTGCTCCATTCCTGACGAACAAAAATTATATTAAACTTAGTGCTATTCTCATACACAAGTGGCATTCAAAACCAACGTGATCATAAGAATGCAGTGCCGGCGCTCTAACCAATGAGCTATCGGTTGGTATAACTGATTATCATCAACAGTCAATAACACTGAACCTCTGGCGCCTGCATATTTTGATCCCGTAGGAAGTTGCCATTTCCCAGACAACATATATAAGCTACAATACCTATCTATTTTAGAAGTTTATTTTGGAAACAGTTTTAGTTATTCATCTCGTCGTCCATCCAAAGCTCGCAATGTGATTAAAACTTCCAAAAATTTAATAACCAGCGAAAGATTTCTGAAAGCTAAATTAATAACCCGTTTGTGAAGAATTTGGGGAACAAATTAGAGAGCAGTTTATTTCCGGACTTAAATTAACTGGCTTCAGGGCTTCAGTCGACATTTTACGAACCAATTAAATGAATGCAGTTTTAAGAGCATTATTAAGTGCGTTCAGGTAGCGATACTACTACGATAGATGAAGTTGGGTGATGAGATCATATGAATTCCTCAATAGGGCTCAGCTCGCAGAGAAAATTTGGAAAATTAAAGATTCTTATTCGGATATAAAAATCACTTTTGTGTTGGTATGTACCTACCTACACCTAGTATCTCTCAAGTATCTCTAACAATTTTGTAAACTTTATTTGTGACCCCTTTTGAGTTTGAGTTAAACACTGCACACCGTCAGATGTTTATATTGTTTTAGACTAGTTACTGAAAACGTCTTGGGACAAACGTCCTACCTACCTACCTATGTAGAACGGTACTACCTGGTTCAACAAAGAATGAGATTATAAATGGCGACCGAAGGTCATGCTTTCTCACTCGAACTAAGGTTCTTACAGCTATTTTATAGTAATAGGTATACCAAGCGTTGATGCTTTGCCACTTACCTACAGAATCGCCGCCATTTATAATCTCATTCTTTACTGAATGAACCACGTAGGTAAGTAGTACGGTGTCTACTGAATTGGACTGTAGGTACTCAATGAAAGCTTGCATAGATAGGAACCTTCATTAGTTGCGGGGGTGGCGGGGGAGCGACTGCCAGACTTGTCCTCGGCGCGAGGAGTTGTCGAGCCGCTCGACTGTTCCTGCAACAATGTTCAGAGCAAAGTGTAGGTACGCTTGTAGTGTAAAACGATTAATGTACCTCCTTATCTGGAACGGATCACCCCCACGACATATTTAAAATAATATTTTACATTCATGAAGATGATAATGAACAATGCAGTAATCATGAAGAAGCCATAAAATCAGAAACATTTAGACTTGGATTTAATCAAAATACCCGTCCCTATGGGGACGTGCGTGTCTCGATGGAACTAACCATCGATGCGTAGCAACGTGCGGTTATGTTATCTCTGATACACTACTAATTAACTTAATTGTTTGATCATATCAAAATTATAATGAACTGTTTTGTAAACTCACTATAATGTCGCGTTGCAGTTCAGCCAGGCACTTTCGTAGCTCTTTGCTACGTACGCTCGTCGTAGCTGTAATTTTGATTGTATTTCGCTACTGTCACGTTTTTTGCTATTGTTACCTACTACAAGGTAACGTACATTTATTTGATCACACCGAAGATATAATAACCAAAGCCAAAGTGCTAGCATATTAAGCGTGTTTTAGCTTCATTTGCATGCATTTAGAAAACTGTCAAAGTGTCAAGATGCTCAAATCCGACAATCCTAAAGATCTTACGATGTTACCAAGGCCGTGTCACTGGAGGCAGGTAGCTTACGTTTTCAGCACGATCCTGTTTATTCAGCGAGTGATTATCCTTTGTTTCCTCGGATTGTTTCGCGTAATTGGATTTCAAATATTCAGTGCCTTCGCCGGCGGCATAGATAGGTATACAGGGTGTAAGGGACGGTTTACCGAAAACTTGTTCAAAGTGAGCAACTTTTACTGTGGAATAAAGCTTTTACTTTGGTGACAGAGAGTGTCGTGGTGTCGCTAAATACTGGCAAAAGTTAATTTAATAACTCGTTCCAGTCATTGACACGAAGACGAAGAAGCTGGGAACTGTTTAGTTTCCATAAAATGAAACTCAGCTATAGTTTTGTATGGAATGTTGAAAAATCCACATCCAGAAAGTCCACACGGAACGCACCGTTGCCGTACGCAGATATTGGCGTGGCGCTGTCGCATTGACGGCCCACAACGCCTGAAGTTTAATTTCTCCTTTACACCCCTTATACCGAGTTTGGCAAAATTCAAGCGAATTTAGCGAATGTCAGACAAGGTTCGCATTGTTAGGATTTAGCTACCTGAGGCACCATTAGCTGGATTAATCTTGGGAAAGCAACCGGGAGTAATGAAATTAAATCAAGAACTGAATAGATAAGGACGTAACTATACTTGTTAACCGACTTTAAAATAGAGATTGTTCTTTACCGTTTGTAAAATACAGGGAGTAACAAAAAGGGTATTACAATATGAAAAAAAAAATTAGGCCTCCCATACAAAATCGCCGATCAGCTGACTGACTTATCTACTACGGGAGGTCAAATTTTTCAGTTTCATGAGTACCTTCACCTCCTTTCGGCTTGTAATACCCTTTTTGTTACTCCCGGTAGAGGTTGTTAATTTTTTTCGTATTCTACGTAGGTACCTAACTCTAGGTAGGTACTTCTTTACCGCTTGTAAAATAGAGGTTGTTAATTTTATTCCTATTTCTTTATTATTTTTTATTTATTTTCTTTCTAAGGCACTTCATTATTTAGAACTTTCAGGATAAAGGATGCTACGAGCTACGATACAACAATGTTGTAGGTAATATGAAAGTAATATAGAGGAGATTGTTAATCCATAAGCTCCCTAAAAGGATAACCGCTCCCCGTATAGAAATTTGTTGAGAATGGTCTGGTACTATCGCTAGCAAATCCATCTATCCGTAACTTACCTATACTGGATTTTCATACCAATACTATTATTAGTACCTACGTATGTACGATACGACAGCAGTCTTGCGCATGCATAAATACAAAACCAATTGTCGCCGGCGGCAGTGACAAAAGCATCGATTCGAGCAGGAATTCCACATCGCTTTGCACAAAATCACCTGTCTAATGCAGCAGTGGCTGAAGTTGATATTGCGCTAGCGATCGGGAAAGCTTTTATTTCAAACGTACACCTTAGTGAGGTCTATTTTTGAATTTTTGCATGCAGAAGCTGTTGCTAATTGTACCTTGTATCAGACAGACGTTCTACTACTGGAACCCATTCACACATAGCCTAATAATTTTTCACACACCTTACCAGACTATAAAAAATTCGACTAGGCATAGCAGAAAGTGTGACGCGGGATTGGATTGATCAAGTTGATTTTATTGGGTTGATGATCAAGTTGGTTGGTTTGGTTGACTAGGTTACCTAAGTCAGATGGTTGGGTTGATTAAGTCGGTTGGTTTGGTTGACTAGATTGGTCAAGTCAGTTGGTTGGGTTGATTAAGTCAGTTGGTTGGCTTGATCAACTTAGTTGGCTGGGTTGATCGAGTCGGTTGGTTGGTTGACTAGGTTGGTCAAGTCAGTTGGTTGGGTTGATTAAGTCGGTTGGTTGGCTGGGTTGATCTTGTCGGTTGGTTAGGTTGTTCAAGGCGGCTGATTGAGTAGATTGAGTCGGTTGGTTGGGTTGATATAGAGAAATATGAAAAAAAAATGGACTAGGTAAACTCAGACCCTCCGTACTCAGACCTCTAAACTATGGAGACCACCTACGCAACTAGTTTAATTTCGCTTTCCAGAGTGATTTGTTAAGTGGTAAAGTTTTACCCACTCGGGCAGACGGTTTTCCGATACATCAGTGATGGTTAGGGTACTCCATTCGCTAGAGTTTAACTAAGTTAAACAATTTGCTAGTTAGAGCAACCCATTAGTCTTGATTCCACTTTACAGTAGGTACTTACCTAGTCACACTCTGTTGTATTGGCACACTCTGTTGAATAAGAGGATACGCGGGTGATGCCTGTTTTTTGCGTTTTCAATTTTCATACAAACGTATTCCCTTCATTTGTGATAATGCATGAAGAGCTATAAGTTCTCTTTTATTACATTAAGGCCTGCTGCAGGGCTGTTTTTTCTAAAAATAATTACAAGAAGAAAATATGAGCATTTTCCATAGAAAACGATTTTATTGTTTCAAGTAGGTATTAAATATTTTTTCGAAAAAAATATAAAACTAGGGCCATGCCTATAGCAGGCCTTATTGTAATAAAAGAAGAATCATAGCTCTAACTGCATCATTCAGAAATAAAACAGAGGAATAGTTACCTATGTTTGTATGAAAAGGCTGAGTACAGGCATCACTCGGGTATCATCTTAAATGAAAGAGGGTCCCGCTGGGTCTAAGAACATTATGTCTTTGTTGCTGTCTATTCAAAGTTGTAAATTGGACAAGTTCATAGAAATTTCAATGCTTGTAACTGCTTTCTCAACTTGGTTGAATGACTTTGTCTACATCTACATACAGATTAAGCTTGGCGTGGACTTTAATTTCATAAAATGATTTATGAAATGTTAAAAGTTCACTTTGAGCAGTAAACTTTTCCACTTGATCCATCCAACATTCACAAAATGAGATTACTCAGAATATGATTTAGTAATTTGTTTTTGAACTAGATTTCCGCCCGCAGTTTCACCCGCAGTTGTTTTTCGGTTTTCCTGTGGGTATTGCATGTTTTCCAACGGTAATAAGTATTGTTTTGAGGCCTGTCTGCGGATTTACACCCGCATGCCGTGTAGTTTTGCGGTAATGTAGCCCGCATACAGCTTCATCCATTTTTTCAGTGTTTTTTTTTTATTGATTTTCCTGTCGTTTAGCGAGGAACACGCTGTTATGTCACCCGCATAATGTTCACACTAACGTTCATAGGTACACACAGGTGAAGCAGATCGAACCATCATCGGACCAATTCACATTCGGGAAGGAGGTTAGAAGGTGTATCTACCTACCTACGCGCGCGCTTCTTTTCTTAGTGTTTTAACTTCACAGATCAAACAACAAAAATAATAATCAATTTTTATTTCATCAAGTTTGCATCAAGTATCTAGCTAGGTATCTCATTAATTAACTTCTAACTGTCGCTTCCCCAACTGGCTACTACGCCGGTAAGCGTCTGTCCAGATTTTATTGAGGTCCATAAAAGCGATGGCCTGGAGTAGCGTCTTCGTCTTGTCCGCGTTCATATCAGCGTTGGAACGCGCGATCGCAGCCTGGTGATTTGGCAGTGTTTCCTGGGAAGGTCAAGGGCTAGGACAGGTTCAAATTGTACGGGGTACCGCGTGTTGAGTGCGTAATCGGTATTTCGGTATTTATTATAATCAATGTACCTAAGTAATTTTAGTATCCTTCGCTACATCGAATTTTAAAATTAGCAATCGAAGCAAGAACTTTGCTGTCTTGTACAGACATACTTATGTCACGCCTATATCCCTTGCAGGGTTGGCAGTGCTGTCCTATACAAGTAACTACCTACCTATTTTCGTTTAAACTGTTTATACAGGGTGTTAGGAAAAGTACTGCGTTCCTTTTGAAGGATGAACCAGCCCATGAAACCGAAAAACTTTCCCCAAGAAACATAGGTCGAAATGTGGAAAGAAATTTTGGATCTCCCTTACCTATGTGTGTCGACCGGCCTGGTCAGTTTGTATGGGAAGACCAAATTTATTTTTCATATTTCGACCTATGTTCCCTGGGGAAAAATGTTCAGATTCATGGGCTGGTTTATCCCTTCAAAGGAACGCAGTAGGTACCTTTCCTAACACCCTGTGTAAAATAGGTGATAGAAAGCTAGGGATATCCAGGTTCTAGGTGTATACCTAGGTATCTCATTTATTAACTTCCTCATTCTTCTCATTTATAACCTAGAACCTGGATATCCCTAGCTTTGTATCACCTATAATCTATATTATATAAACAGTTTAAACGAAAATAGTTACTTGTACAAGACAGATATAGGTGTGATATATGATAAGTATGTCTGTACAAGACATGCTTTTCTTACATTGCAGATGAAATATTCCATGTTTTAAATTTGTAAGAGATTTTGAAAACAACAATTTAATTAAAAAGAAAAATAAAGTTTACCTTCAGACTCCTGATTGATTTATCCTTTTTTCCGTCTCCACCAATTTCTAACTTGGGAGCTGCTTTTTTCTTTCTTTTATCATGATTTTTAAAAAGACTCTTTTTTGGTTTATATACAATGAAATCATTAGGTTTTGAATAAGTCTTCTTGTGGGATAATGTTTCTTTATTTGTATTTGGTTCAACAATTTCATTTTCGTCATCATTGCCATCATGTTTTTCAGTTATCTCATTTCCGTCATCAACATCATTATTTTCATCTTCGTTATAAGGTTTTTTATTAGATTCTTCAGAGAGAACTGAGTGTTTTTCCCAATCTTTGAACAGACTAACAATTGATTTTGCATCACCAGGTACCTAAAAGAGAAATTATAAAGAAGAATCTTCTGATTGTAAAGAAAGTACTTGGATTTAATAAGGCCTACTTGCATTTATATGCCTTTAAGTTTTTAGTTGTTAAGTTTTATGCTCCGATCATTACTGCAAAGTTTTCGGTGCAGCATACTTTACAGATGGTATGATAGTTAGGTATGCAGTGATATTACTATGAGATTTTACTTACTCGATTTTTTGAAGAACATTTAGTAATACCCTTTTTGGTGATGCACACTTTGGACCGATGGTAGTTTACCTAATGAGAAATTCTTTATTAAATAGGTAAATTTATTTTTAGTTTGATAATTTAATAAATATTGCACTATTACAAAGCCTTTCATGATCTATGCACCTAAAAAGGTATAAATGCACAGATTTTATAGCGTTTAGTTCCAATTACCCCTCAGTCTTTTGGTGATGCCCTGCTGGAACGTAATTTAGGTAAGTAGTGTTTCAGATATCTGATAAAAGAACGAAAAATATTACCTTTGATTTATCAAATGGCAATTCCCAAATTATTTCATCTTCATCCTCTGAACTAAACTGCAAATGTTAGCAATAAAATATAAATATTAGTTAGTGGCCAAGATACACTTTCTTAATTTCGCAAGCTATGATTGAGCCCCGGTACCCCAGATGGTGAGGTGTCGTTGTTTCGTACAGATTGCGGTGAAATCCTGAGTTCAATTCCTGCTTGCGGTGAAACAGAATGCGTGTTTTCCAAAAAAAAAAAAACAAAAATGTTCAAATCTAACAAAAAAATATGCTAGTTATACTTACAGTAACTGCTGGTAAAATAGGTAGGAATAGCAAAAAATAGACAGTGTTCATGTTCCCAACAATTTTTCGCTATTAGTGCCAAACTTCAGGCACGAAATAGACAAAATACCAAATCAAATTAAACCTTAAGGTGAAATCACACTGCTGATGACTAGGCCACACTTGATGCGACATTTCATAAGGTTTTTCATAACACACAAATCAATCGTTTTTTTACAGAGACACATCTGTGGGCATCTTCTTACCTAGATACCTATCTTAATCTTCCTAATCTACTTTAAAGAGCAAGAATTGTAAGTATAAGGATTTTGGAAACGGCACCGATGATTTTTACGAAATTACGTGAATAGAGATTTTCGGGGGCAATAAAATCGATTTACCATTTCGTTAGGTTTCATTTCTCAAAAATCGTTTCTTTGCCTCTTCTGCGCACGTTTCTTAACAACGCCATCAGTTGAAAAACCGAAGAATATCGGTCAACCAGGTACGTGCTATTTATAAAATAAAGATAGAGTCATTCGGGGTAACTGGGCGCACTTTTGTCTTTACACCGCCGTAGCAAAAAAAGTATGACAGTTAGGAGCACAAACTTGAGTGTTTTGGGTAGGGCATTTATCTGGCTATAATAAATAATAGACACGATGACAGTAGGTTCATTACTTTTTTTGCTATAACGCGTTTTAAGGAAAAAATCGGAATGCGCTCACTTGACCCCAATTGCGGGTAAGTGAGCGCAGCTCTGTGGGGTAAGTGTTCGCTGTGGAAACGAGTAGAATGGTTGATGACAAAATTTATTAAAAATATAATTTCGGGGTACAACGGTGATACTAAAATTAAATTAAAGTAATATTTATGAAAACTACGCAGATAGATAATTTAATTTTAACAGCTTTGTTCGACAAAACATGCGCTCACTTACCCGCGCACACTTGCCCCACGAGCATAATTTTGAAAATAACGTTTGCCGGATTTCAATTTCAAAGCCAGTTCAAAATATTTTTTATCCCATATCTGCTAAAATATGCACATTTACAAATGAAACAGAATTTACCGTGTTTGGATCAACGGCCGTTATGCAGCAATGTTTTCCAGTACACTAAAATGTTTCGATTTAACTGCCATTTTCGCTTTTTTATAAAAATATCCTTGACAGTAAGCCACGCTGTCCAAACGATAGTTGAAACTAATTGGTGACTATATCGCCACAAATTAACCCGAAGACACACTCCACCCCCCGCATCCCGTTTCCGAGATATAAGCGATGCGCTCACTTACCCACTGCGATCACTTACCCCGAATGACTCTAATCCTCAAAGAAGATTACACGGAATCCTATTTTCCTATGCTACTAATATTATAAAAGCGGAAGTTTGTGTGTGTGTGTGTTAGGACTTTGCAGTCAGACGGAATATAATATGATGGAAAACTCGGAATACTAGATGTCAAGAATACTTGGCATCACAGTAAAATGCCCTAAATATCAGTTGATTTATCTGTACGGGAATATACATGTTACAATAGTTCCTGAAAAGGTTCATAAAGAAACAGCAGGCTGTCAAGTAGCTGAACCATAATTGTCATTACACGCCTTCTGCAAACAAAAATTACATACCTACCTAACTACCTCAATACCAGTCAAAAATTCAAATGTTGGTTCGATCGAGTGGTAATATTATGGATGTCATACCTAAGCTGTAGCTTATAATTTGCATTCAATACATACATCACATCATATAAAAATGACATAATGTGTCAGTCATTAACATTGGATCTATTTATTTTATGATGTGATTCAAATATTGGACAAAACTAATAGGTATGTGTTCGTTGCAGTTGCAGATGAATAATTTGGATTAGGCAAGACAAAAACCATCAAAATTATCTGCGTCGTCCGTGCCGCGTCGATGCCCATACAAAGGGGATGAAAACTCAAAGCTTACTAGTAACGACAACCAATAAAAGGTAACTAAGATTTACCATTGACTTACTTTCGACCAATCACAGAAAAAAATCGTGAGTGGCGCCATTAAATCTACAGTTTACTACCTCACTGATTTGTTGAAGTGTCGTCGTGTCGTGCACGCCGTTGTCGCTAGTGCGAGCACGCCTTTAGTTTTTAATTAGATGCTTAATCTGAAGATGTGATTGAAATTGAAACGGCATACCAAAGCTAAATGAATACCTACCTCTACCTACCTACGGTGTTATGTCATCTTTGAAAGAACCAAATATGAACGAGCAATTTAGATGTTGGTACCTACTTATCTACTTCTTCCTCAACAGCCACAATAGCCCACTGCGACATTAGAAGGGTTTTTTCCATACTCAAAATGCCAATCAAGAAGTTCTAGTTTGTTTACATTTATCCTCTCATTAGCCCCAATTTACTTAGATCTCTACGAGGGGCAGTATCATCTTCCTGTCCTTATCTCAATCAGCTGGGGTTGGCAAAACATGTTTGTTAGAACACTAAATCATGTATGGTTTATGACCGGCCGCCTGCCCGACGTCAATCCTCTTCAGGAATGCTATTGTAAGTGGTATCACCTTCCCCTTGCGGTTGACTATTGTGGGCAGATATTCAGCCGAGTTCTAAAACTCTACGTTGGTCGCCCTTTACGAAATACCCTGAGCGGACAAAGGGTGGCAGTATTCTTAGCCGCTACCACACGGACACTACGGCGTATGGGAACTAATTTTTTTTTGCTTATGTTGTCTCATTGTATCGAAATACCTAAACATGCTTGCTGTTATTGGTCGTGCTAACCATAAGGTCAACGCAAACCCTTTCAATTTTTGGATGACCCGATGAATGGGACATAGCTTATATGAAAACAAAGGAAAACGTTGTATGTAGGTAGGTATTTTTAATGAACTGGTCCAGGCTAAAAATCAACAAATTTTTTGCAAGAAAATTCGCAATATTACAATTTAATCAGGTATTAATCTGCAGAATCCATCTTGGCAAAAGATTTCGTACCCCACTTGGCTCGCAATCATACGAAGAGCCCCATGATTCTCGTATGGTCTTGCTTTGTGAGGGGTGTCTCTTCCGTAATTCTCGTAACGCCACCTCGTTTTGTCCACTCCAGGCATTGTTTTTTCGTCACGCCTGTCGTTATCTTTGTTGAAATATAAATTCTTTTTGTTTCCTGGTCTTGCTTCGAAAGGGGTGTCTTTTCCGTGATACTCGTAAAGCCATTTCATTTTGTCCACTCCGGACAATGTATTTTCGTTATCAATATCGTAATTTTTATCAAAATTTTGATTTATTTTATTTTCTTCAAGGTTTTTCATAAAATTAAACTTTTTCATATATTCTTGGTTCTTATTTTGCAAAGCTAAGGGTTGCGTAGAAAACCTTTGTACATCGCTCCAAGCTCTTGGAATAGGTTCGGAAATATCAACATAATTTTCTCTCGGTAGTAAATCTACATCTACATCTTCGTTGGAGTGCAGATGAGCACGCCTCTCGTCATCGTAATATTCGTAGGCAATGTCTGGTGCTCGATATTGTTGGTTTCTAACATTGTTAATCAAGTCAAAGTTGTTATGGAATTTCGTGAGCTGATGTGTAGTGTCCTGAGGATAATAAAGCACGAATATTTAAGCCAGTTATGGAAGGGTGAACGAAAAAGCGGATTTTTATTTGGGTGCCAGATAAAAAAAGGAGGACGAAACTCATATCGAGTTGTCGTAAGACATTCATGAGACTGATGCCTCGCAGATTCGCGCCAGTAGTCCTTATGCACGCAGTTTCAGATTTCCCTGCATCTTACCAAAATTTACTCTCTTTCTTTTGTTTTTGAAATCTTTTATTCTTTGCAAAATTTACATAATTAGGTAAGTGACTAAAAAGGGTGTAAATTTTAGAATCTAAATACATATGTAGTTACTTACATACGGATTAGTCATTGACTTCATGCGACCAGGTATTAGGCCCTGGCACCAACTTAATTGCGCTAAAAATAATACAAGGTTAAAGACTTCCATCATTGTACTTGTACATATTTACTGAAACAAATACTTATATACCCTGTTTCAGCAAGTTCAGCCAATTACCCACTAAAATATTTACACAACTCGATAATGAAGCAATAAGCGCTACAAGGCTTGAAAAAATTACAAATTAATACTGAAATTGAACAATGTCTGCTCTCGGTATGCGTGAAGATATAAAAAAGTTTGAATCCCATTTTCTCCAAAGGATAATAAAATACTATGGACATCATTGTGAAAACAAGCATTAATTTTAATAAAAATACCGACTGTGGTAATTGATTTTTACAACTTAGACAATTGGATTGTAATACATTATTCAACACGCATCGTTTATCTACATTCTTTTAGGTATTCCATAAAAAATATACAAGTCATATGTGTTTAGTTTGCTACCAAATGTACAAACCAAATTAACTGCAGGTAGGTATCTACTTACCTAAAATTAAATTATTTATGTATAAGCAATTATGAGTTATAAAAATATATAAACGGTAAAATGCATTATTACTGCGAGAATAAGAGAGATAGAGCCATAGGACAAGGCAAAATACTGCAATCTAGGTAGAGTATATATGTAATATATTCTTCTTCTTCTTTTCGTGTGGGACACCGAGTCGTTCAACGACCCGATGAACCCTGGTGTCAGAGTAATATATTAAGACCCACTTTAATGAGAAACTGTCCGGGACACTTATACCGAAAAAAGGAAACCGGCCAAGTGCGAGTTGGACTAGCCCACCGAGGGTTCCGTACTAGGGTTTGTAGATCCTATAAGGGTTCCGTTTTTTACTTTTTTAGGTACGGAACCCTAACAATATAGATGGTGCGCTCCATCACCATGTCACGATGGAGAGCGCCATCTATATTTTACTTTTTAGTAATGTGGCCCTAGACATTCCCTCATTATATCACACTGCTATTGAAAACAAAACTTGCGATTAATTGGTAAATTAAAAAACATGTCAAACAAATGACAAACAAAATGGGCAATTAGGTAATTATTATTGGATTTTTTCTTGAAAAGAAAACAATTTTTTTGGCAACAGACTTAAACAGAAATCTGCACCTGAAAATTTCTAGGCTATAATGCAAGTAATAATTTTAATTTGCTTGGTTTTACTAAAAATTAGAGACGGTTCAACAGCAAGAAATCTTTATCAGCAACGAATAGTCGGGGTAAGAAATATTTGGAGAAAATTACTATTAGAAAAAGAAGGGCCATGTAAAAAACTCTACAGAATAGATGCGCGACGTGACGCGCAACATGATATCTGTCAGACAAGCGATCGTCAGCCGTTATCGTAGCCGATACCATACCATAAACTGCTAGGGTTGCTACTAGTTTGTTTCTGTTTGAGTAGACTACGTTAATCTCCTGAATTCCATAATCATAATTATTATTCACCTATAATTACCTATAAGTGTAATAGTTCATTAAGTAGATATTTCAAATATTCACATACATCTGAAATAGTCTACCTAAGTAGGTACTGTTATTATACTAATTAATTAGTAAGTGGGTTAGTCAAGTATGTAGGTACATACACTAACTATAGAGACCTAATTACTTATTTGTTCTTTTTTCAGTGCCCGGAAAAGAACATTTTACCCCCAACGTTGGTTGTCACTGAGGTACTTAATTAAATGATTGGTTTTGTTTCATTCAATACAAAATTATGGAATGTTTAAAAATTTAACATGTAGGTACAGCTTGGTTGTCAGTCTCAAAACTTCTATTTGTATGTCATACAAATATTCCCCTTTTTGTGTCCTTACCAAAGCCTCTAGAGCCCTGTACTATTATGTATTCTGTGCTAGAGCGTAAATAGAATACTTATTTTTTATAAAACTGAGAGATTGCCAGAATGAACGCTACTTTAAAACTCTTCTACTTTACATTAGGTATGAGCACGTCAACTCAATCATAAAGATTATTAAATTAAATACTTTTCAAATAGGTAATAAAGTATGGTTTTGGTATCGTACGGACATAATTATCTGTAACAGTTACAGAAATCTCTCTTCAACTTAAACGCATTTTTACAATCATACTTATTACACCTTTTTTTACCACAGAATCCTCTACCACTTAAGCCTGCTAAAACACCTTTGACTGTATCACAAGCCATAGCCTGGGGCTATTATGATTATAACGAAAGAAGTCTCCACATCAACCAGCTGGTAAGCTATCAAACTTCTTATTGGATCGACGAACTACCCGATTAACCCTGGTGTCAAGGGTTTTTCAACTGCCTATTACGATAGCCGGTTACCATACTTAACGTACGTTGATCTATTTTACGTTAAATATTTGTTTTTCTTTCCAGTGGCCACGCAAAAACATTGTACCACCAACGACGGTTGTCACTGAGGTGATTAAACGAGTATTTTTATTTCCATACAATATTATGAGGTGTTTTAAAAATCAAAACGAAAGTTCTAGTTTTCATTCCTAGGGTTTTTTTTATCGAACCTAAACCTACCCTTATGCTATTTGTACACATTTAAACTAACACCTTGTATTTACAGGTGTCAGCAATACACTAACACTAGCATAATACTACCTATCGACTCAACTCCCGACT
This sequence comes from Phthorimaea operculella, assembly GCA_024500475.1. Taxonomy (NCBI): domain Eukaryota; kingdom Metazoa; phylum Arthropoda; class Insecta; order Lepidoptera; family Gelechiidae; genus Phthorimaea; species Phthorimaea operculella. The sequence continues at coordinate 1,730,286 of JANFCV010000019.1, read as the reverse complement.
CCAAAATCTCTCTCTACAACCTAAATGCGTTTCATATTTTTATGTGACATTCATATTATGCTTTTTACTTTAGAATCCACAACCTTATAAGCCACAAAAAGAACCTTTGGATGATTTAGCCTGGGGCTATTATGATTATAACGAGCGAAGTCATCACAACAAGCAGGTAAGCCATTAAACTTCTTCCTTTCGTATAGGTTGTACGAACAAACCGATATTAACACTGGTGTCAGAGTTAGAGTAGAGAACTGACAATTTTAAAAGTTTACCTTCTATATATGTCGCAGTACGATGGCAGAATTAGGTTTTTGGCCAAAAACCTAGGTTTTTGGCCAAAAGCCGGCATATGGCAAAATCGTAGACTTCTTTCGGCCATCGTCCTAAGCTGATCCAGGTTTTTGGCCAAAAAACTAGGATTTTGGCCGAAATCCTAGATTTGTTTAGTATTATGGCTTTTTTTGCATTTCGGGGGAACTTCTTATTCTTCGAGTGGTACACCAAGTCGCCCAACGACCCCATGAACCCTGGTGTTAGAGTTTTTAAACCGCCTACTGCAAGGAGCAGGCCTCTGACAAGGTTGTGTAACGACTGCCGTCTAAGTGATCATAAAGAGCAATCGGGACTGACGGCTTAACGTGCCCGTGTAGTTCGGGCATACACCTCGAAAGGCAGGAGGTAGCATTGGATGTTTTGGAGGGTGGGAGGTAGCATCAGACGCTCTGGAGGGCGTGGGTAGCGTCGGACACTCTGGAGGATGTAAGATGACGGGCGTTGGATTTTCTGGGGGTCCGACGCTACCTCCTGGTCTCCAGGGCGTCCAACGCTACCACCAATCCTCTAGAGCGTTCAGTGATACGTCCTGCTCTAATGGTGTCTGATGCTCCCCCCTGCCCTTCAGGGAATCCGAGGCAATCCTGCCTGTTCAGACTGTCTGATGTTACCCCCTGTCCTTCAGGGTGTCCATTTACGATGTCCAAGTCTACCCTCAAAAGATCAGAGGGAGGTGCATAAATTACTTCTCCACTCCTCGTTCCCCCGAACCACACGGGCACGGTAAGCAGCGGTCCCGATTGCTCTCTTTGATCACTTAGACGGCGGTCGTTACAAAACCATGTTAAAGGCCTGCTGCTTTCTTAAGTAGGCGGTTGAAAACTCTGATTCCAGGGTCCATCGGCTCGTTGGGCGACTTGGTGTACCACTCGAAGACGAAGAAGTCCATAATACTAAACAAATCTAGGATTTTGGTCAAAATCCTAGTTTTTTGGCCAAAATCCTAGGTTTTTGGCCAAAAACCTGGATCAGCTTAGGACGATGGCCGAACGAAGTTTACGATTCTGCCATATGCCGGCTTTTGGCCAAAAACCTAGGTTTTTGGCCAAAAACCTGATTCTGCCATCGTACTGCGACATATGTCTAGCATATTTTATTTATTGTACCATTAAGGTACCTATTTTGATTTATAAACTTTTGCTCTTAGATAATGTAGGTATTCGATTAGATAATAATATAAAATGGTCAAAATATGTTGTTGCGCTTGATGCACGTTCTCCTGCTTTTTGCCGTGTTTGGCGCGGAAAGGGTTAGTAGAGGTAAATGAGTAGTTTTGTCCTCACAAAATGATAAGTGAAACTTGTTTGCACAGTATTACTAGGTACTCAAACCAATCCAGACTTTACAACTTTATCTGATGCGTTATAATTCTGTTATGCGAATATTAATTATATTTCATTTTTTCACTACAGAATCCACGACGACCACATAATTCGCGTGAACTACCTTTTGATGATTTAGCCTGGGGCTATTATGACTATAATCTTGGCTCACGAATTTCTCTCATCGATCGGCTGGTAAGCTAATAAACTGCGCACTAAATTTTGGAAGAACATTTATATAGGGTAATACTAGTGATCGATAGTAAAAACTCAGAATCAGCTGGTGATAAGGAACAACTTTCCCGAAGGAACATAAACCAAAGTATGAAAAAATGCCAACCCTATTTTTTTTTCATATTCCTATTCGACCTTTGTTCCTGGGGAAAGTTGTTCCATATTATTACAAGCCCTTTCAGCATTTTCGCTATAGGACACTAGAAAAATTTAACGGTATATAATACATGAATTCTTACTTGTACTTATAATAGTATCACTCCATTTCTTCCCACGGAAGTCATAGGAGGCTTTAAGTTACTTAGATATTACAGTTTCAGACGGGCGTTGGATTTTCTGGGGGTCCGACGCTACCTCCTGGTCTCCAGGGCGTCCAACGCTACCACCAATCCTCTAGAGCGTTCAGTGATACGTCCTGCTCTAATGGTGTCTGATGCTCCCCCCTGCCCTTCAGGGAATCCGAGGCAATCCTGCCTGTTCAGACTGTCTGATGTTACCCCCTGTCCTTCAGGGTGTCCATTTACGATGTCCAAGTCTACCCTCAAAAGATCAGAGGGAGGTGCATACTTCTCCACTCCTCGTTCCCCGAACCACACGGGCACGGTAAGCAGCGGTCCCGATTGCTCTCTTTGATCACTTAGACGGCGGTCGTTACAAAACCATGTTAAAGGCCTGCTGCTTTCTTAAGTAGGCGGTTGAAAACTCTGATTCCAGGGTCCATCGGCTCGTTGGGCGACTTGGTGTACCACTCGAAGACGAAGAAGTCCATAATACTAAACAAATCTAGGATTTTGGTCAAAATCCTAGTTTTTGCAAAATCCTAGGTTTTGGCCAAAACCTGGATCAGCTTAGGACGATGGCCGAACGAAGTTTACGATTCTGCCATATGCCGGCTTTGGCCAAAACCTAGGTTTTTGGCCAAAAACCTGATTCTGCCATCGTACTGCGACATATGTCTAGCATATTTTATTTATTGTACCATTAAGGTACCTATTTTGATTTATAAACTTTTGCTCTTAGATAATGTAGGTATTCGATTAGATAATAATATAAAATGGTCAAAATATGTTGTTGCGCTTGATGCACGTTCTCCTGCTTTTTGCCGTGTTTGGCGCGGAAAGGGTTAGTAGAGGTAAATGAGTAGTTTTGTCCTCACAAAATGATAAGTGAAACTTGTTTGCACAGTATTACTAGGTACTCAAACCAATCCAGACTTTACAACTTTATCTGATGCGTTATAATTCTGTTATGCGAATATTAATTATATTTCATTTTTTCACTACAGAATCCACGACGACCACATAATTCGCGTGAACTACCTTTTGATGATTTAGCCTGGGGCTATTATGACTATAATCTTGGCTCACGAATTTCTCTCATCGATCGGCTGGTAAGCTAATAAACTGCGCACTAAATTTTGGAAGAACATTTATATAGGGTAATACTAGTGATCGATAGTAAAAACTCAGAATCAGCTGGTGATAAGGAACAACTTTCCCGAAGGAACATAAACCAAAGTATGAAAAAATGCCAACCCTATTTTTTTTTCATATTCCTATTCGACCTTTGTTCCTTGGGGAAAGTTGTTCCATATTATTACAAGCCCTTTCAGCATTTTCGCTATAGGACACTAGAAAAATTTAACGGTATATAATACATGAATTCTTACTTGTACTTATAATAGTATCACTCCATTTCTTCCCACGGAAGTCATAGGAGGCTTTAAGTTACTTAGATATTACAGTTTCAGACAAGCGCGGGGGTTGAGGTAAGCATCAGTTAAATTAAAAGAAAAACTACTTTTTTGCATTTTTACTGTCTCAGAAAGAAGGTTATGTTATTCAAGAGTAAGTATGTTACGCTATGTTAAAATTTCATAAAATCTTTATGGTGGAATCTAAACGGAAAATATAACTTTGAAATTACCGCACTCGGGATTTTGTTTTTTAATAATTTTGCTTGTTTGATTTTGTTTCCTAATTTTGAGAGAAAGGTTTGTTTTTGACAGTTTGTAACTATTACAGACCTACCTAATAACGTGTTTTTTATTATTTAGCCTAACAGAAGATTACAACAATTCGCCCATAAGCAGACACCAACACAAGTAAGATTTTCAGAAATTTTATTTTTGCCTACCTACCTAGCGCAAGTGTATTCGTTTTTAAAACTATTATGACATATGTATGTTGTATGTAAAATAGTGCAGCAACGGACGATGCCCTTGCTGCGTAACGCGTATTGTCCGCGCGTACCCGCAATGCGATGACTCGTGCTCACTTCATCTGCACAGCTTGGAGTATTGTTGCATGCGGTCTGCCTGACGCTGTGACGCAGCTGAGGGCCTTGAGACTCGCTTAAGGCCCCCAGAAACCAGCGACACTTTACCTGCGACAACTCGCAAGAGTTGTCTAGCTAGCTGAGCCCTAACAGTGGTTTTCGGCACGAAACCGTAGGGCCCTCCGCTGCGTCAGTCAGGCCGTCCGCGTGCGAAGTTCACTTTACTCCAAGTTGCAGACGAAGTGAGTGAACTTCGCACAAGTCCTAGCATTGCGGGTACTCGCGGACAATACCCCTCACGCAGCGGAGGGCCTAATGACTTTTGAGGAAAATGTTCATTACAATAAATTAAATTTTTCCTTCTTTAAATTTCACAGCGCCCAGAGACTTCCCCAGACCCTCTGATTGGATTGGCGTACTACGATGACTATTATGACTAATAATGTAAACTACAAGTTAATAATAAAATGAAATAAGTAGGTACAAAAAGTCGGACATAGAAATCCATACTTGAAAAATAAATTATAATTGAAAATAAATATATTTTTTGTGTATCACCCCAATTCTACCTATTACCACATAAATAAACCAATTTTGGCAGCTGTCACATCCATACTATAATACATGTCATTAAACCAAAGTAGACCTTATGTCTTAACATTAACATAATTTAAACAGCTGATAAATATCGCTTATTCGAGCCGCGATATTGCAGTCAGTGTTTCTCTAGTCTAGTAGGTGTTTCCATAGTCTAATAAAACATGGTCTTACATTCCCAGAGAAACACAAGCCTACGTCACTGTAGTATTGCCACTTTATTTCAATAAAATACGTTATGGGGTAAATTCAATCTCAGAAAAATGAGTTAAAATATTTCTGAATAATTTTATAATTTAGATTTACGTGTGTATTAACTTGAACTTTACAACAACACTTAAATTGTATTTATTAGTTACCTAACAGTATCTTACCTATATGATTTACAAAAATAATCATAAGAGTGGGTAATTTTGGTAACCCACAAGCATGATGACGTAGGCTTGTGTTAGTCACGTGGTCCACGAGTCTCGGAATGGAATACCAGGCGGAGTATCTTATTATACCATGGGTGTTTCTTTTACAATATTATTGGTAGGTACAATAGAGATGGTATTCCTATCAACAAAGCTGGTAAAAAAGAAGTTTCTTCTTTGAATCATTATCATTAGATAACTAAAGCTTTTTACAAACATGTTTATTTAACGGGAAGTTATAGAATAGAAAACAATTTTAGATCTTGACTTTTATTTATTAATTTTCTCTGGACCAATTATATTCTGATAAGTAGCCTAGAATCTAGATATCGCCATACTAGATGTTTGCTATTTCCTAATACCTGTCATAGTCATAGTACTGATATGAAATCTTTTTAGTTTTCGTGCGTTTTCTTTTATAATTCTGAAGTGCTCGTAGTAGTTTTCTTATTTCTCCTATCTGTTGTTCAAATCCTTTAGGATTAAAGTGGAATTTTTCGTCAGCAATACTTAGAGAAGCATTCGAACGGTCTTGATATTGATGAACCTACAAAATAGAAATTTTCGAAAAATACTTTTCCCTTTGGACATCTGTAATGTATATATGGAATATCCTGAAGCAATGAATTGATAAAGCGCGGGTAAGTAGGTATTTTTTTGTTAGGTTTACTTTCTCCACTAAGCAAAGTGTAAATCGGCCTTTACAAAAATCATATAATTATTAGGATATTCCCAGATCTATGTCATATCAGATCATCATGAATGAAATACAAAATAAAAGCAATTTATTAATTATCTAAGGCCTCTTATGTTCTGCCAACCACCCAGTGGTTTAAAAGGGTGATAAAAGGTTTTTAAAATTCAAAGTACTAAGTAGGTACTTACAGATAGATTTCTGTAATATATTGGATTGTTTTGATTTCTTACTCGTCCTCCGATTACAATTATAATTATTTGCAATATAAAGATCATAAGGATATGAAGCTTCATATTAGAGGTTACTTATCTGTAAAAAAACATAGGAAGAATATAATAAAGAAAGTGAAAAGGTCAGTAGTTTTTTAAACAGGGCGTATAGAAAAATACTGTATTCCTTTAAACCACGCGTTCTAAGGTAGGTAAGGAACCTACCATAAGGTAGGTATGGTAATGTATTCAGTTAAAATAAACATAGGTAACTACTTCTCGCGCAGTTGGATATTATTATGATAATAGGTATGCACTAGAAAACGTGAGAGTATTTTCCTAAACACGAGATATAATACATATACCTAAGTAGGTAACTATGTTTTAGATGCTGTAGTAGTTATTATTCCTAGAAAATTATACCTACCTACTCAAGTCTGGGTTAGCCATTTATTCGTATTTGCCAAAATAAATGTAGATAATTTCACTTACGATGCCCTGGACAAAGCTTCCAAAGCCTTTCCTCCGAATCCAATCTTAATAATACTATCAATTATATTCCAGTCATACTAAAAATATGTTGTGGTGTAATAAAAATTAACTTAAAATAGCCGGCCAAGAGCGTGCCAGACACACCCACAAATAGGGTTTCGTAGTCAACCTAACATTACTAGTATAAAGTAAATGATAAAGGTACGAAAAACTCTTCTTTTTCTTAAAATTTTATGTCAATCGGTCTAAAACTGACGCAGGTATCAGGGCGAGGAATACACACGGACAGACAGACAGACTCAACCAGAAATCAACGAAATGAAAAGTAATCAAATATAAATAAGTAAATAAGGTTACATTAGTTAAGTAGGTACAAATATTTTAAGGACGTGTTCTACTCACAAAACTGAACAACTTGTATTAGAAACTTTTCTTCGAAATGTAAAAAAGATTTTTGGATCTCCCATACAGTGATACACATAAAAAAAATATGTGAGGTCGAATACTTTTTTTCATTTTCCGAAGAAAAGTTTCTAATAAACATTGTTCAGTTCAGTTCATTTGTGACTAGAACACGCCTCTAAAATATTTGTACTTAACTAAATGTAACCCTATATATGTATTTTTTAGTTTTCTTTTACATAAATTCCACATTCTGTTGCCACGTAGGTATATTAAAACTATATAGGGTGTTCTGCAGAACGTTGAACATACGGAAAAGGGTGTTAATACTCGTGATTCTGAACAACTTTTACTATGGCGCTACCTGCGAATTTGCAAAAAAATATTTGAATTTTCCATAGAAAAATTCATACCTAGTCGGCAAAGATGTATGGAACACCTAAAATTTTTTATGCTAATTCGCATGTGGCCTCATAGTAAAAGTTGTTCAGAATCATGATTAGAAACACTCTTTTTCGTATGTCCAACGTTCTGCCTAACACCCTGTATTATAATGTGGCTGTGACAGAGGTTTGTAAAACAACTTGAATACGAGATATTTGACAGCGTTAATTTTAAATGTCCTCTTTGAAATACAATTTTATATAGATTTTTAATACTATTGGTGTTTATTCGGTCATATTTCACAGATTATTTAACAAAATTTTTGTTTCTTACTCAAGGAGCCAATACCATTGCATGTAAGTACCACAATTAATACATATAAAAAAATGAAGTCTCTTTTTGCGTTTCTCTGTCTGTCTGCCTATGTCTGTCGTGGAATGTGTTAACTCATCCTTAACCACGCAACGGATATGGATGTGGTTTTTTTGTAATACCTAGATACCTAGAATGATTCAAGGTTGAAGAGTGGAAGATTTATATTACACATTCCCGAAAAATTATTTTTTACCGCTTGAAAATGAGTTGCAGCGGTGTACATATTCGGAGAGCTGTCCCATATACCACGTATTTTTGAACTGCAGACTCCAAGGCCTGGTGTGTCAAAGTTGAAGGGTTCAGGTCTTGGTGCTCCTACTCTAGAGAAGCAAATCGCATGGGAATACTACTTCGGCGGCAACGATGACCTCCTAATTCATCGTAGGTCACATAGTTCCAACCTTCCACACGTAAGTTAAAACACCTACAAATACGCGAGACGTCCGTTAATTTTGAGCAGCCCATCGAATGCGTTAGGAAAATGCGATTTTCCGCCTTGTTTTCAAACAAATACGGTCTATGTCAAACGGTTTACAGCGCACAAGCACAACGCTGCTTCGGCGGTTTCGTCTGTCAAACCGTTTGACATAAACCGTAGGTAGGTCATTGTACGAAATTCGAATTGTCCTAATCCTAGCGCATGCGTTATGCAGGCAAAAATAACGCACAAGCGGTCGTTATCTAGGTACGTGTGTTTCTCGCCTTTCATACAAATAGGAATATGATTGAAAGAGAGCGCCATTTATGACATAGATAAGTATGTTTCTTACTATTGAAGAAAAATTACCTACAAATCTTAATTATTGCAGGATATTTTCTTTAAAATACCTATTTATTCAGATTTTCTTTCAGTTTCCTTTGTTTTCCTTTAATGTGACTTTCCTTTATTTTACATTTAAGTTCGGTATGGTACTGACAGCTGTCAAATTGGGCCTTTTATTATTAGGTTAATTATTAGTTGCTTAATTTATTAGGGTGGGTTTTCTGTAAGTAGATTTCTGTAAAACATTTTTAAAGGAGAAAAATAAGAGATATGAAATCTTTTTGACTAAGCTATTTCTTATATAGTAATTTGCCTTTTCAAGCGATTCTTGATTGCTAAAGTTAGGGGTGGTACTTACATTTTAGAACCGAACGATTGTTTACAAAGAAATTATCTTTAAAAATGTTGACTTATCAAAATTTAAACTCAGAAGATACTCCATGGTACACCGCGAAATGTTAGAATAAGTATAAAACTTACATTATTATATTAAACTAAGGAACAAGAAAATTGATGCCTATCTTTTCATATTGCTTACTTATAAAAATGACAGCGAAGCATAAATTAAATGTCTTCTCAGAATCGGTGTTATTTTTGTAGTCTACGATGCAGTGGCTAAACCTTGCAGAGCTTCAAAGAAAAAGGAACAAGATAAAACACCATAAACCGGTAAGTAAACTAAATATTTTTATGCCTACATCTTATATCACTCAGAAAATAATTCGGCAGAGCGATAAGCGGCCGTATCTAATAAATACCTACCTACCTTAACGCGTTTGTCAACTTTTTATTACGTAATTTTGTTATGTAGGTATGTATTGTATTGTATCACACACACAGCACTCAGATAAATAAAATCAAAACATCTCGGTAAGCGAGTGACATACATACATACATACATACATACATCACGCCTTTATCCCTTGCGGGGTAGGCAGAGCGTCAACGACCGTAAAAGTACGGTCGTTATCGCCACGTCTGACACATATTTGAGGGCCGTTTTAGCTATTGTCGTGTATCGCTATAGTGACAGGTTGTCTGCCTGTCGCCTAAAATTGCAATACACATGATACCCTCGAGTCCTTTAGTCGTTTCTTACGACACCCACAGGAAAGAAATGGGGTGATGCTATTCTAAGCCGGCATCACACGGCACGTGTGACAAACTTATCAAAATCTGGGTACCTATGCTATTCGAAGCATCACAGGGCCCAATAAAAATTAAGAGCCATCCGGCGCCGTCATTCATTGTTGATGATGATGAAGTCCTGTTTTTCCTTATCAGGGACATAGGGCTCGAAGAAGAGACTTCCACTGCTGCCGATCTTCGAGGCCTTTCCAGCTGAGAGCAGTTGATGCAGCTTCTTCTTCAACCGATCGCAACCAGGTGGTATGTACGGGGGGGACCCGGTCTTCTCTTTCCATACGCTTGCCTCGTTAGACCTTGTTTGGAAATATGGTTGTATGGTTCCCGCAACACACGTACAAGCCAGCCCCACTTTCTTTAGTATATCCTTTTGTTGTTGTTGTTGGCCAGTTATCTCCCTGCCTGGCCTGCTACTCTGTGTCTGGACTCGGTGTCCCACACGAAGGGAGAGAGAGAGAGAGAGAGAGTCTTCAGGATGTCCGATGCTACACCCCGCCCTCTAAGGCAGTGTTTTTCAAACTTTTTGAATACGCGACCCCCTTCTAGGCCAAAAATCTATGGCGACCCCCCTGTTGGGTCATCATAGAAACAAAATTAGTAATTTCATTTATTCAATGGCGGATACAGAAAAACTGCAAGCGTTGTGCGCATTCTTAGGATATTTTTCTGGGTATGCTGAAATTTTCAGGCAAAAACAAGCCACAGCGAGTCATAAGTATCGCGAGCGAAGCGAGCGAGAATTTTTACACTAAAAACAGGTGTAAAAGCTTGAAAGTTAGTGAAAAACAGGCTGAAAAATACACGTTTCGCGAGCTTTTCACGTTACAATCACGTCAGAAGTATTAATACTAGCCGTGATTGTAAAACAGGCATAAAGGTGCACGAATCGCGAGCGAAGCGAGCTCGACTTTTCACGCTAAAAACAGGTAAAAACGTATACAACACTGCATACTGCATAAAATAGCAGTACGTTTTGAAAGTTTTGAAAAATAAACATGCCCATTCTTTGTCACTAAAATTGTATTTTACTGAATTTTATCCACCTGTGGTTCGGCCTTGACTCTTAGCTTTTGCCAGCGACCCCCCTAGGAAGGCTCCGCGACCCCCCTGGGGGTCGCGACCCACAGTTTGAAAAACACTGCTCTAAGGTGTTCGAGTCTCCAGGGTGCCCGATGTCCCCAGGATGTTCGACGTTACCTTTAACCCTCTAGACTAGAGCTACGTCACTGTAGCCTAGGGTTTCTGACTTCTCGAGCTTTTTCATTTCCCGGGAATCGAGAATTCTCGAGCCTCACTTCTCGGGTCTTCTCGGGTCTTTCGAGAAATTTTAATTGACGTATATTTTTCCATATAAACCACGAAAATCTTGAAAAATATACACTCAATACGTTTTTTAATGGATTTATTTAAATAAAATACATTGTTAAAAAGAACTATTATTATGCATTATCACGGAGATTATCATCCGTGTAGCAAAATATAAGATATAAACAAAATCAAGGCGGTTCTCAGGCCTCTGAGCTACTTAAAGCTGGTTAAAAATACGCCATTGAAGGGCTAAAAAGGCTGTTCAACTCCTTGATAGCCAATGGGACAACCTTGAAGAATATACAACGTAATGGAGCAGCAGTTCTTCTTCTTTTAGTGACATGCCCTAACGGGCGTCGGCGACCATTCTTCAAAAACTGTAGTGCTGTCCAGTTTAGATATGGCCTCGAAGCGTATTATACTTGGGACAAGACCAAGGTCATGTTCAGTCTACATGTAATCCCTGAGCCAGTGTCGGTCAACGGCGTAGACCATGAAGTTGTCCAGAAGTATGTTTTCCTGGCCTTGGGCAAACATAGCAGTTAGGATGAACATTATCTGGGAAGTTACGTTATATCCTGGAGGCAACCTTGCCACTATGCCTCAATACCAAGGTCCAACCAGTTATGACTGGTTCGAGACGTCGAACTGTAAAACTGGCCCACAGGCTACATGTCATGCAGAGGTCTATTTGGTAATCTAGCTAATGATAAGATTTTGAACAAGATTATCCGCCAAAAGACCGAGTAATGGACATGATGACTCACTTCAGCAGTGGATTGGTCACATTTGTCGAAAAATCGGTGGACTGTGGAGTAAGCGGGTCCTCAAGTGAAGGCCACGCCGAACCGAACAATACAACTGGTCCACTGGCTACATGTCATGCAGAGGGCTATAGAAAGCGTTATGCTGGTAATCTTGCTAATGATAAGGTTTCGAACGACATTATCCGCCAAATGACCAAAGTAATGGACATGATGCACCACTTCAGCAGTAGGTTGGTCACATCTGTCGAAAACCGGTGGATGATGGAGTAAGCGGGTCCTCAAGTGCAGGCCACGCCTCGGCGTCCTCCGACCAGATGGACTTTACTTGGGAGAGCGACTGGAAGGAAAACGGAAGATAGTATATAGTAGATAATCAGCCAGTAATTCTACCTACGTATATAATACGCACGTATACACTATGTAAAGCCTACGTATTGCACACCCATTTTTAACCATGGTTTGCACGGCTTCTCCACTTGTCGTTTTTAAACAACGATCCCAAGGCCACAAACCGTAGGGCAGGTGGAATGGCTCATGCAAACCATGTTGCTTTTCATATACTAGCCGGTGCAAACAAACAATCAACTCACTATTTTCTTCCGTTAAAATTATTTAACCTTATCGATATAAGAAATAAGTACCTATAGTCGAATGCCTACCTACTAAGTACCACTGTCGCATGATGGTCGCATGCACCTAATTTGCACGCTACTACTTTTACACACACACTCACGCTCACGCAAACGAGTACGTCTTAACCTAATCACACTCACACCTCAACAATCAAATCTATCTAATACCTACTTTAGATCTGTTTTTATGCGCTAAACGACCACATAGTTTGCTACCTATGACGTCTGTAATACTTATGATCTGCATTGTTATATTTTTAAGTTATTATAAGTAAGTGTACCCAACTACTACCTTCTGTAATACACATCCTAAACAAAATGTAAACATGGGAAGAGCGATAAAGAATTTTTAATTTTTTTTTTTATTTTTTTTTTTATAGTGCCTTGTGGTGTACCCTAGGGGACGTCTACGTCCAGCAGTAGACTGCTATCAAAAGACAACGCCGCCTGTTTATAGGTGTGAAGGCAAATAGTCTAATAGTAGTGAGGTAAGCAAAATTATCCCATTTGAAAATGAAGATGCCTTGTTGTGATTTCTCGACTTCTCGATTTTTCTCGACATGAATTTCCCGGGAACGAAACCTTGAAAGTTCCCGGGAATTCTCGCCTCGAGAATTCCCGGGCAGAAACCCTACTGTAGCCTTAACCATTTTTAACTAAGCCAAACCAGTTTATCCTGAAGTGTACTAATTAATTTTAGGCTCAACTAGTTCAGCCTAGGATTAACTAGTTTCTCCCATCGGCCATCGGACGGACCGGTTTAGCCTAGTCTATACCAGTTTATCCAACCGCATGTAGGATAAACTACTTTGGCCTAGGAAAAACTAGTTTATCCTAAAATCGGGTTTGGCCGGTAACATATATATTTACATTCGTATAATTTAATAATTATTATAATTCGTTTTACAGACTGTCCGACCAACACCTCTTCTTGGAATGGATTACATAGGTGATATGTGGTATTAAAAATAATGAATTAATTGAATATACAACATAGAAAAATATTTTTCCAGTGTTTTCGCGTGTTACTCTTTCACAGCCCTCCGTTTTCATAATTTCTCTATTTAAATGAAGGCTCCACGGTTGATATTTCAGACTTCAAGTCGGCCATTGCTTTTACAGATAAAAAGGATTATAATTGCTTTCTGAACTATGGTTCTATTAATACAAATGATTAGAACTAGGTATCAGATAGAAACAATTTCAATTGAGAAATTCAGGTGCTCAAACTTCGAATAAGTACTTAGGTATCTATTTCATTTCGTCTATTAGTAAGTATTTTTATATTAGACCCGATATAAAAAATTTAAAATGTGTAAAAGTAAGTACCTAGGTAAGACGTACGTAGTCATAGAGACAGCCACTGTTTGAAATCTCATTACTTTGCTGATATGTAGGTAGTACCTACGAGAAATTTGTTTTCAGAGATATATATTGAATGTGACCGATGTTTGGTACCTACTTATTTAAATACACACACATCTATTGGAGAGGATTCAAGATTTTTACAAAATTATCTAAATGGGTTAATTAATTAATTTAATTAATTTAATAGGACAGTTTGGAGTATAACCATGATGATACAAAATATAGAGCTAATTCCGGAAAGTTTTTTCCACCTGCTGAATTAGTACTTGTTTTGTCCTTTTCTAAGTTTTAATGTTTCATAATATACCGTGCAGGCACGCATGACCAACGCATGACAATACCTTTCTTTGAGTATCTCATTTACTCATGAAAATGATGCGCGTCAAATAACACCAGATTATCGCCGTCTTTTATCCGCAGCGCATTCTCATTTCATTTGCAAGGAAGAAATGAAAATGCGGTGTATTTGCCAGCTTTTTCAGCTGACCTTCATTATGTGAAGTGGTGTCATTAAACGGGTGTACGAAGGCATGAATAATTTTCGGGTTCTGCTGACCTCTCTGGCGTTGAAAATTGGTTTTTGTGTCACAAAGGCCTGTCATTTTATTATTCCTGCAGCTTCGTGCCACCGGGTCATCGAGGTTATTAAATTTTGCAGCATTTAATTTTGTGTGTTCGTGAAACGTTTCATATCGAAAAACGTACGTAACTAACATTTTCGTTCTGTTTGTAATTTTTCGTTGCATGTCGTTGTAGCTAGAATAAATTATAGGTAGACCTATCAGACAGGTTATTCAAAATCCAGGAGCTCAATATCTGAAAGTGTGATTTCTGAAATCCGAAAGTCCGAAAAGGCTGGCTAACCCCTCGTATTACACTTTTACTTTACTACTCGAAACTACTCTGTTAAAGTGTCGGATGTGTTAGAATTGATTAGGGTGTGTGAATGTATTCTGTAGCAAACCGTGTGATACAAGCACAATTAATAACAAACTTTTAGAAATCCGGAATCATTTTATCCATACGGCACTCTATACACTACAATATACATGATGAAGTTTAAAAGTTGATTAATTCGGAAACAAAAAAAACGTGGAACATACATTGAGATTCCGATACCCCTCACTAAGTTTATGGAATTTAAATTATGACTTGCCCCTGTATGGTCCACCTTGTATAGGTAAGTAGGTTTTATAGTCTAGGCTCACCTTATTCTTCTCGACATTGGTGGTGGCTGTGAGCAGATCCAAGATGGCGGAGAAGGATCCCCTGGCCGCTCGCCTGAAGCCCTCGGGAGGGGATTCCGCAGCCCCACCGGCCACACTCATCGCCGACTGCGACCACTGGGAACGAACAGATACTTTAGTTTCATTGTGTCTGAATAGTTGAACTGCGGAGCGCGAGCGACCTCCACTAGATTTATCCACCCCTAGTAGTTCGGTGAGCAAGCATAATTTTTTTATTTAATTATTTAACTTTATGCAAAATTTACATGGGCGGACTTAATGCCAAGGGCAGAATCTACCAGTCTACCTTAGGGCATGTGGAAATGGACGAGGCACGATACACGGATGCTAGACACGAGAACTAAAAATGGCATGTCAACCACCAGGCTGTGAGTATATCCAAGATGGCTGTTTAGAATGAGCCTCCTGGCCGCTCGCCTGAAGCGGCCACACTTATCGCCGACTAGGACCACTGACTGGAAACGAACAGATAGGATAGGAAAGGAACAGCCAGGCTTATCTGCCCCTGGTATGTGCCCTAATTGTCTTTCCAATTTGTGCCATAAACAGCTTGATTATTTAACATAGAAATTCGATTTAAATACCTAGGTACTTTACCTACCTATCTAATATTTTATTATCATTACCGAGAATATTTTTTTGCTAATGATTAAACATTATTTTTCTTTCATCCAGAGAAAGGTTAATTAATTCTTAGTAGAGATCTGTTATTCCGTTTCCGAACCTACCTACCTACCTGCCAAAATAAATATTTTCTGATTCTGATTCTAAAGAGAAACAAGTCTTAATTTCCACTTGAGCTTTCGTAAACGGAAAACGTTCCCTATTTTTAAAAGCTTTTTTTATTTTATATATATTTTTTAACTTGCAGTGTATGTATGTAAGTACCTATGTAAGTAAAAATGTTTGTTCGGGGCAAATCTTGCAACTCAATTTTGAATCAGATATCTTCAGCCGATTGAGCTGAAATTTTGTATACACGTTTAGTTCGGATGACAATGCATGGTTAGTTATATGACGTCATTCTAAATCTATCATGGCGGAATATCCAAGATGGCCGACAAGTAATTTTTGACGCACTCCTACAATATGGGTGTCTAATGAAAGGTCTTGCTGAGTACAATTCAGAAAATAATATGGCGGACATCTAAAGATGACCTTTTAAGATAATTTACAATATGAGTGTCAGATGAAAGGTATTGCTGAGAATTACCTATTCGAATTATAAGTTGACGTCACTCTAAATTAACTATGGTGGACTTCTTAAGATGGCAGAATATCATTTTTATGCTTTTTTACAATATGGATGTCAAACGAAAGGAATTTTTCAGAATAACTCGAAAAATAAAGTGACGTTTACGTCACTCATAATAATCATAACAAAACCTGATATGGCGGACTAAAGGTTAGATGGCGTATTAAGTTTATTATGCTTTCTTACTAAGTAGGTGACAAACACAGAAAAATTACAGGTAAATACTAGTGTGAGTTAAATGACGTCGCTTTGCAAGATTTTTAGATTTGAGTGGTTATTGTGTTGGCGTTTTTAGTCATCTGTTCATGGCACTGTCAATGAAGAATGTTGTCAATTTATAAATACCTATTAGGTTCATTAATGCAATAAGTAGGTAGGTTCTATCGCACAACGTACATAATCAACTCAACTATGGCATAACAGTTTTTTTTTCAGAGATTACTAAAAAGTAAAAAATAAATTATAAGTAAAAAATATCTTTAAAACAAGCTTTTATTTGGATGCGCTAAAAAGTAGAAAATAATCTATTTACTAAAACTTTAACTTGTTACTTATAATGGCATTAAATCTACGTCTTCATAATTTATACGATATAAAAGCTTGTCGCGAGATTTAACCTGTGTATATATTAATAAATAAATTAGGTAACCAGTGTAAATCATCTTGAACAAACTTTTAACCTAACATCACACGAGTACCTACTTAAATCTCGCGACAAGCTTTTATATCGTATAAATTATGAAGACGTAGATTTAATGCCATTATAAGTAACAAGTTAAAGTTTTAGTAAATAGATTATTTTCTACTTTTTAGCGCATCCAAATAAAAGCTTGTTTTAAAAATATTTTTTACTTATAATTTTTATAAGACTAAAACGAGGGTAGAGTTTTCGTCCGAGTTTCGATTTCCCAGAATCTACTCAGTATAAGTTTATTAACTTTCTGTAAGCTAAAAATATATTACGATAAGTATTTCGTATCTTATATCTACCAGTGAAATAGGTAAAAGTAAGCATAGCAAACTCTGAGTCCATACAGTTATTCATGAAATATTAAGCAATAAATTACTTAACACGTAAATTTACGGTCCGTAAACGTTCGTAGAGCTTATTCTTGTGGCTCTAATGGGCTGGGTCAATGAGTTCATACTGTAGGGTGTAGGCACAATGATGAACGTATTCAGCCCTCCACTAAGGGTCCAACCATGGGCAACGTTAATTTGTCTTGGCAGGATTTCTCACGGGTATCGGTTTTTACCTATGTTGCCTTGGCTTCAGTTCACTGTAAGGTCATAATTCGTCAAGTCCATGCTGAAGTTTATATATATAAGTCTATGGCTGAAGTAACGAATTTGAAATATTTGTTTGATAGATTTGTATCTTTGACGCGACGGACTGTGTTAAAGTTGAAAGTTGTATTTTCTTTTGCAGATTCGTTAGTTTACTTTGAGATCACATGAATGGACTGCCTACTGTTGCTTGTTGTTTTAGGCGAATTGCACACCGGACGATCGTACGGTTTGTGACAACACCATACAAATGACAACCGTAGAACCACAATTTTTATGCGGAGACAAGTTTCATGATGATATCCGATTTTTGTATTTCGTTGGTCCCTAAGGTCCCTTGCCGTATTTATATGACAACTAGAAACGTTAAAGAACCATCCGGTCTATGGCAGATACCCTAACTAATCAAATCGCTCTTGTTTTTGAGAAAGCCCTTGCTAGGAATAAAACACGACATTAGATGGGTACCAAAAGATTTTAGATATAGTCGATCAACAAAGTCAGTGACAGGTTGAAAGTGTTACCTATTAATTATCTAAGTTGGTAAGTAGATAGAGCTTACTATCGCCAGCAAATCAACCTATTCATATAAGGAACAACTTATAAATTGATCCCGATAGGCTAGCAAATGCATCTACCCAGCATCTACCCACCTACATAAGCGGATAACTTATTATTTTTGTACAAAAATTATGAGGGTATCTAATAATACGTATGAAAACGCACAGAGCTACCAACTAAAGGGACTTTTGCCCCAAAACTTCGCGGATCACGCTCACAGCTTGTTAATACTTAATAAGAGTTCAACACTGGATTATTCAATTATGAAACTCTGCCTTTAACAGGCCTTTACCTACTTATGAAAGTTTAGCGAGGGTCCAACTTTGCTTATAAAAATATGCTAATTTATAAAATAAGTTGTACCTACAAGTAGTTGGGCTAGAGGATGGTCCAGTTTTAGAAATGTAAGTTCGCTTTTCGATTAGCTTGATCACAATCGTTTTGAAAAAAGATTAAAGTTCAAAATTGAACTGTCATGATATTGGACTTAGTGATTCCTGGAACTGGTGTTCCTGATTCCATCGTATCTGTGTGATATGGACTGGCAAGTGGTCAATATGATATGGATGTCATGTGATCTCACGTGCGTGATCCATGATTTCGTGATATTTTGCTGGTCACATGTTAGATGAAAAGTGTTCTAGGTTATTATGAAGCCGCACGTAGAAATAGTACGACACGTCAATGCAATTTTGGAGGACCGTATCAATCTTGATTGAATTAAATGATAGATTACGCCAAACCTTTATGCGTTTATTCGAAGAAAAAATATCAGTTTAGTGGTAACTCATTTAGTTCGAGACGAAAGACTCCATGTTGTGGCTTGTATTATGCAAGCTAATCGAACTACCAGGGGCAGATGAGCCGTTTGGAGGTCTCTCGCGCACCACAGTTCAATAATTCAGGCTCAATGAAACCGGTAGAACATAAACAATGAAGAGAGTCATACCATGGCTTGCCGAATATTTAGTGAAGCGATTAGCAATTTATGTAGACTGGGAATGGTTGTATGTAGCTATCGATAGTGGGGGCTATGTACGAAAGTTTGAAACTAGGTACACAAAGTAAGTATTGGCTAAATAGCTAGGTACCTCAGTGGTTGGAGCGTTGGGCATGGTTCGGCTGTGAAGTCAGAGCTCGTAGGTTTATTTTTGAACACAAATAAATTTTTCTTCATATTATTATTTTTGTTACAATTGTAACCGTTTTTAGGTTTTAATGGAATTGCGAGATCAGCATAGATCGCGCGAGGAAACAGACGAGTATTTGGTGTTTTTCAAACTTCCAATATTTTTCACCGCAGACAGGATTAGAACCTGTGACCTATGGCATCTGTACTGCCGACGCCACTATCAACTGGGCTACCTACCACGGTTCTACCTTAGCCTGTGTATAGATTACCTATTTAGATCTGGAAAATCTTTCAATTGTTGAAATTCATATCTAGCAATAGAGTCCTATTGTGGGTAAATGATGATGAAATGAAGTTATTACGTTGTATAACACAAATATGTCTTCTCTTTGTTCTGCTGGTTTGCCTATATCTCGCAAACGGCACCTTTAGGACTCGTTTATTACGAACTCGCTCACAGAGTGTGCATCTCCATGGCAAGCCCCGTATGGAAATCCGAGACTTTGAGTATGTGCAATAAATGACGATAATTTGTTGAAATTACTCGCAAAAACTAGAAGTTTATTGGGGCACAGTTTTAAAGATAGGTATACCGAATCGAAATAACCTGTTAAACGGATTTTTTCTTCATAATCGTATATGGAGGTTCATCAAATCATTCTGATGAAAACACATGTGAAATTTACGAGATATACCTATTTGGAATAATCAGTTCTTCTGGTATGCTGTATTAAGTAGAGATTCAGCAGCGACTTTCTACAGCACGTCAAATTCTTTTCGTTATATCTTCTAAACGGTGTCCCGATAAATTCTGGTTTTTGTGCGACAAAATCACTGATCTGTATGTTGCCGTTTCGTTGGTTGGTCGTCCAGGCCTGCTGATGCGATGTCTTTGGTCTAAATTCGACAAACTATCGACAATTATTCCACATACAAAGTCATGGATTTCCACACGGAGCTTGCCATGGAGTAGCACACTCTCACAGAAGGTTCATTCTCTTTATTATTGCTCTCTGTTGATCTTGATTCACACCTCGCGTTACTTTAATTTTCCTCACGGAGCTTGCCATGGAGTAGCGCATTCTCACAGAAGGTTCATTCTCTTTATTATTGCTCTCTGTTGATTCACACATCGCGTTACTTTATTTTTCGACACGAGGCTTGCCATGGAGTAGCACACTCTCACAGAAGGTTCATTCTCTTTATTATTGCTCTCTGTTGATTCACACCTCGCGTTACTTTAATTTTCCTCACGGAGCTTGCCATGGAGTAGCGCATTCTCACAGAAGGTTCATTCTCTTTATTATTGCTCTCTGTTGATTCACACCTCGCGTTACTTTTATTTTCCTCACGGAGCTTGCCATGGAGTAGCGCATTCTCACAGAAGGTTCATTCTCTTTATTATTGCTCTCTGTTGATTCACACCTCGCGTTACTTTAATTTTCCACACTGGGCTTGCCATGGAGTAGCACACTCTCACAGAAGGTTCAATCTCTTTATTATTGCTCTCTGTTGATTCACACCTCGCGTTACTTTAATTTTCCTCACGGAGCTTGCCATGGAGTAGCGCATTCTCACAGAAGGTTCATTCTCTTTATTATTGCTCTCTGTTGATTCACACCTCGCGTTACTTTAATTTTCCACACTGGGCTTGCCATGGAGCAGCACTCTCACAGAAGGTTCAATCTCTTTATTATTGCTCTCTGTTGATTCACACCTCGCGTTACTTTAATTTTCCTCACGGAGCTTGCCATGGAGTAGCGCATTCTCACAGAAGGTTCATTCTCTTTATTATTGCTCTCTGTTGATTCACACCTCGCGTTACTTTAATTTTCCACACTGGGCTTGCCATGGAGTAGCACACTCTCACAGAAGGTTCATTCTCTTTATTATTGCTCTCTGTTGATTCACACCTCGCGCTACTTTAATTTTAAACGGAAACGCGAGGTCGTAAACGCTTTATTGTGGAATTAAGAGACGTAATGATCTCCTGCTGCCAGGGAAATTCGGAAGATGATGTTTAATAAAAAATTTAACCTACTTCTATAAGTGAAACTTTATTAAAATAACAATTTATTGAAACAATTTTTATTGATATAAAGTTAGATAATGAAATATCCTTTGGGATTTCTTTACGGATTAGGGATCTATCCCTACGCTTTTTAACGCCAATAAATGACATAATTATACAAATGGCACTCAAGGGCGATAGCAAAATTATGTAGTAGTGACAGTGAGTGTGGTCTATGATTTTTTAAATACATATTGCGCAATAAATGTGGATTTCCTTGCTCTTGAATTGACTAACTGACTCTGAGAATGTAGCCTAATCAGATCGATTTATCGCCCCCTGAAATCACATACATACAACATTTGGTGAAAATTGTTGAAGCCGTAGAATAGAACCCATTAAAAGCGGTTAAGATTTGTGTGGAAAGAATTTTACAAACGACAACACAGCGCATGTTCCTAGGTAAACACTTGTTTAAACATTAGCCTAGCTCGTCTTAAAATATTTTTTAACTTGAACGACTTAGGTATTAATTAAGTATTTTGTGACTAGAGGTCCGTTAGCGGTTTCACCCTTTTACCTTTACAGCCACAACAGTCTATTGCTGGACATGGGCCTTCCCCGTATTGGCATACTCACCACGCTTGGCAGGCGGATTGGCGAGCGCAGTGCAAGATGTTTAATTCACAGGGAACGCTGCTGCCCATTCCCTGGATAATTATCCCTTAGTCGCTTTTTACGACACCCACGGGTAGAATTGGGGTGATGCTATTCTAGGCCGGCATCACACGGTAAGCCGGTTTCAGCCGCTGCAACTTAATTTCCCGCGGGTAAAAGGCATGTTCCCGGCATGTGTGTGACCTGTGGGGTTACATATGAACCTTCCTCTTGAATCACCCTATTAATTACAAAAAACGCATCAATATCCGTTGCGTGGTTTAGAGCAATTAGCGAATTCCGCGACAGACAGAGAAACGCAAAAGCGACTTTATTTTAGACTAAGTAAATTTTCATTTAACAAATCTGGAATAATAATTAAATGAAAAATACTAAATATTAGAAACTATAATGTATCTAAATAACATTTTTTTAAGAAATTAAGGGGTAAATATTAGTTTAAGAATTGTTTTATTTGGGAAACAAGAGCAAATGGGATTATAACAAAGGTTAATTATAATTATAATTGATTTAGGTACATACAATCTTAATAAAATACTTGTTATTTGCGTTCGCTTTTTACACCGACCAAAAATATAAAAAATATGTCGGCAGATTACTTAATGTTTTTGTAATGAGTGAAACGTGAAACTAATTATACCTAATTAGAATAACAAAACATTATTTTATCAGCACGTAGGTAGGTACACCTACGTATCTGCTGCCTACGCAAGCCTGCCTTATCTGCACCGCTCAGCAACAACTGTGCAGTGACGTCACCCGTCGGACCGGTCGCTAGGACGTGCCCGCCTATTTCGATGCAGTCGTCAAGTGGGGATATAGCTCAGTGGTAGAGCATTCGACTGCAGATCGAGAGGTCCCCGGTTCAAACCCGGGTGTCCCCTAGAAACTCTTTTTGTATTTATTTATTTTAACTTTTTGTTCTAACTTTGTTAACTATTCGGAACGCGCGGCGATGCCAATGTCTGACTGTCCTCGAAAGGACACTTCTTATACACTCGAAAGGACACTTTTAAGAGTTTTTAAGCTTAGTAGTAGTGAAACTACCATAGTAATGAACACATGAATTTATAAAAAACGACTGCAACCGCCGGGATCAACGGTCTATTCCTCTACTAACTGCGATAAAGGAGTCCTAGTTTAGATATTTTTTATCTCCATCAAGACTTGATGTTTGTTAGGACGTAGGCGTCGATGTACCTACTTACATTATTCCAATAATCTATGTAAGTAAACTAATCAGCTTTGTGGCTGTAGATACCTCTACTTACTCAACAAATAATGATACATTTCATAAAATAAGAGGATTATTTATTATTGTTTGCCCGAGTTCTATCGAACATAATAGATTGAAAGCAACAATAGAATCCCGATATAATTAGATCCACATTTCTTACGAAGGCATTCAATAAAAATATCCTCTGCTCTGTCTAATGCAACTAGAAGATTCCATATATTATTGAAGATAATATCTTTCTTCACAGACAATGATATCTTTTGTATCCTACGAATACGGACATAGTAAGAATCATAGGGACCTACTTACTATGAATTCGTTTAAGGTAGGACGCCTTCTATACAAAAGTTAAATGGACTTACGTCTGTAAAGCAGACAAAAGTCTGAAAAAAAAATCTCTATGAGAAGTCCTATGTTGATAAAGCATTTTCAAAACATAATATGAATTATTTTTTAAACATCAGATTTCCCTGTAAATGCGAATAAAATAATAAGAAAAAAGTTGATGGGAGAAATGAACACTTCGCTGCCGCGTTTAAGACCCATTGTCTTCGGCGTTTCAAACACTTGGCGTCACCTGGAGGATATTTTCAGAACTTCCTTGCATCTTTGAGAACGACTTTGACTTTGATCTTACCTGGCAACAACGGAGGCGGTCAAAGTTACCCGATCAGGAGGTAGGGTAACTGTTACGTCAGCATGTTATAGTTTCCTGGTCAAGAGGTCATAGGTGGCCATAGCACATCATAGTCTTCTTCTATCGAGTCGATGGCATGCCCATACCTTAAACGTCATTAGCCCATTATTCAGTCACCTTCACCGCATTGTCGGCTATCAGCAGCAGTTGCTTCCGCATACAGGTGGTCGGACAAAAGGGACAAGAGATGAGATGGATCATAGTTGGTGGGTCCTCTCCACATTTGCACCGAAGGTAGGGAACAACCCCATATGGAAGCATTATCTTTGCTCATACGCTCACGTCATAGTTGTGGGGTACACACATTAAACACACAAATTCACCACACATCACCCAGCTCATGCCCACACATAAATAGTTATCTACCTGGTCAGTGAGCGAGGGGTCAGCGCCGTGAGCCAGCAGCAGCTCCACAATGTCATTGGCGTCGGCTGCGCACGCGGCGTGCAGAGCAGTCCACCACCTGTTCAAGTGGTCATAGCACGTCATAGTTACCTGTTCAGGTGGTCATAGTTACCTGTTCAGGAGGTCATAGTTACCTGGTCAGTGAGCGAGGGGTCAGCGCCGTGAGCCAGCATTAGCTCCACTATATCGTTGGCGTCGGCTGCGCACGCGGCGTGTAGAGCAGTCCACCACCTGATCAGGTGGTCATAGCACGTCATAGTTACCTGTTCAGGAGGTCATAGTTACTTCAAGTGGTCATAGCACATCATAGTTACCTGATCCAGAGGTCATAGTTACCTGTTCAGGTGGTCATAGTTACCTGTTCAGGTGGTCATAGTTACCTGTTCAGGTGGTCATAGTTACCTGGTCAGTGAGCGAGGGGTCAGCGCCGTGAGCTAGCAGCAGCTCCACTATATCGTTGGCGTCGGCTGCGCACGCGGCGTGCAGAGCAGTCTACCACCTGATTAGGTGGTCATAGCACGTCATAGTTACCTGTTTAGGTGGTCATAGTTACCTGATCAGGTGGTCATAGTTACCTGGTCAGTGAGTGAGGGGTCAGCGCCGTGAGCCAGCAGCAACTCCACTATGTCGTTGGCGTCGGCTGCGCACGCGGCGTGCAGAGCAGTCCACCACCTGTTCAAGTGGTCATAGCACGTCATAGTTACCTGTTCAGGTGGTCATAGTTACCAGTTCCGTTGGTCATAGTTACCTGGTCAGTGAGCGAGGGGTCAGCGCCGTGAGCCAGCAGCAACTCCACTATGTCGTTGGCGTCGGCTGCGCACGCGGCGTGCAGAGCTGTCGAGCCCACCTGACAACAATAACGACAATTAAGTATTTGCAATTAGTTGTACAGATGCCGAAGGTAGCAGGTTCAAATCCTGTCTTTAGTAAACTTGCCAAATTTTCCAAAAACAACAGCGACCTGTCGAAACGTTATATAATAATACAGTGAATATCTTTATCAACTGTGGCAAGCTTTTAGAATAAAATTTAAATCAGTCAGTGTATTGCAACTACATATTCAAAGTAATTCAAACAAAACCTACACACGTAGCAACAGTTGCACTCATGGAATTTTTGAGAGTTACCTACTAAGTTTAAAAATCAAATCATAGGTGGAATAACATGTTTGCCATCCACATCTACCTAACGCTTGGATAAATTTTATAAAAGCCCAGAGAACCGACCAATTTTTCTGAACAACGTATCACTTAAACATTTAGGACTTGCGGCTGCCAGCTAAGTAAGATAAATACGAGTGCAAAGTGCCAATTCTGTACCCGGCTAAGGGTTTCCTAAGTTAAAGGTTTCTTATATGTATTCTAAGTAAGTAGATTACGTATACTTACTAACTTCGTTTCCTCGTGGGCACAGAAGCAGAAAGATACTTCTAAGAACGTGTTTTATCACGTAAAAGTACTTCTTACGATTATGTGTCGGAAGCACTTACAAACTCAAACGAAAGTTTTCGAATATATGAGCCCCAGGAGCCCAAGTGCACGAAACGCTTTCTTCTCTTTGCATAATAGGAACATCAATACATAGGTAAATAGGAAAGTATCTAATGATAAGAAAACGAAATAACTTTAGTATAGTATAGAGACCTTGGTTTAAAAACTAATTAAGTTAGAAAATTTGCTTTATGCCTCGCCTCACCCTTAGCTCAGCTCTTAAAGGTACTTTCCTTAAGGGCCTTGTTCATCTCCATTGTTTAGCTTAATGAAACACTTGGGTTCCAAACTGATTCACGTCAAATGCAAGTTTTGACTTCTCTCGATTCTCTTCAACTCGTTCTCTTCAACTCGTTCACTTCAACTCGTTCACAAATTGAACATCTGTGTAGCTGGAACTAACTTATTGGAAACTGTAGCTTCCTCCACGTGACTTTACTTGTCTCGAGGATAGGATTTGAATAAGTCTAACAATTTTATAGATGGCATAAAAAATCGCATACCCAACACCAAATGAGGTGGGATTAATAGCATGTTACAAAGAAAGTAACGAACACAAATATGTATGGACGCAGAAGGAGAAGCATTTGGATGGATTATAATATAAAAGATGATATTATGAACAAAAACAGCTGTACCTAATTGAGTGAGGATTTGACTGCTGGGTGCTGATAAAGATGAATGGAAGAAAAAGACATGTTGCGCGGACCGTAAATAAATTAAAACAAGGGGAGGCAGGTAATCAGTAGGTACAGTACTGCTACCGCTGACTTCAGTACATAGTGAAGTAAGAGAGTATAATACCTAGGTAATTTTGTATATGGAGCCTAACTTCCCACGTTAAGCAAACTTCGTTTATTTAATGTTACTCTTAAGCACGTACATACGAAACCTTTTATGCCTCTTTAGAAAGATAATAGAATAATATAAGTACTTAACGTAGAAAAGCTTTATCCTATTTTAGGGACAAGAAATATTATACATTATTGTACAAAAGTATGTATCTCCACTACAAATAGAGAATTTATTTCGAGTCCGCCCGCACCGAACGCTATTGACACTCAACTACTATCTGGTTTAAGATGGTTTGGTTTCGTGAACGGTGAAGGTAGTGAAGTTTCCTTGTAGCCGTCTCTCTGTATTGGGCGCCCGACAGTAGATACTTATTTTGTGATGGTACCTACCTATTCTATAGAAACGACATTTTATTGTATTGTACTATAAGTACGTATCTCTACCTTCAATACTGGCCCTAGGCAAGTAGGTACGAGTACATTTCGGAGATTCAATTTGTTTACCTTTACCCTTCTGATCGAAATTCTTCGAATTACCCGTAATATGCCCGTAATCTTGTTTTATAACCAGCTCTGGAGGTTTACCGCTCCAAGCATAAACACAGATTTCGTACACACAAACACACAAACCTCTTTATAGCTGCCATGAGCGGAGATGAAACCATTTCCTTTCTTTCGAAGTTCGATACTGAATCTCGTAGTAGAGTTTCTTGCAATACATTTTGTACCCTTTTCTTCCTTGGATGTTTAAAACGTTTTTCCATTTCGTAAAGTGTCTTGTGTTCGTTTTATAAATGTAGGTACGTAGCAACCATTTATCATTGAGCTTTAATAGGTTTCTGCCTGAGAAAAACACTTGGCATGATCACATCGTGAAATCAAGTGTTTTAGAGATTTTACCCTTCAGAGAAAATTGAGTAGTAGCCATCGTAGCCTGAATTTTGCTACTAACTACCTAAAGGATAGCTTTGAGTAACCCATTAATCCTTAAGTCAGGTGTGGGTTTAAAATTCAAATGTAGGTTTGATAGCACTGGGAATAAAACTGTAGAGTAGCTGTGAAGTTAAACTGTAAAACCAAGCGAAATCCTTTTGTTTGCATTTACTTACCAAAAATTTATTGAGATAAAGGCAGAAGGATGGGGACGATGTTGATGGTAATTATTAAACAATAATGTTGTGATTCTCACATGTCAAGTCCGGCTCAATACGTTAAGTTATGGAAAGTTCTATGCTAGGGATCTCGCTAATAGATAAGGTTCGGAACCAGATTTTAAGTCAAAAGACTAAAGTAACGGACGGAAATGACGTTTGGGCTTTTTACATTTGTCGTAGAATTGATGTACGGTGGAGTGTATGGGTTGAGTTCTCGAGTGGAGCAAGCGGCAAGCGTACCGTACCTCCGGTCAGTTAAACCGAAGACTTAAGAGCGCGGCTAGTAGTGAGTGCATGGTGAAAACAGAAGATCATGCCTTGTGGAGTGTTATAGGCTGATGTGATGTGATGATGATGTGATCCTCACATTGTTCTGCAGCTGCACGTTGGCCCCGGCCTCCAGCAGGTGCTGCAGCCCTGGTCACTCCTGCTAGGTATGTATATGACACACATTATGTCGGTCATTCTTACATTGTTCTGCAGCTGCACGTTGGCCCCAGCCTCCAGCAGGTGCTCGGCGATGCCCCTGCAGCCCTGGTCACTCCTGGTAGGTATGTATATGACACACATTATGTCGGTTTGTTGCTTACATTGTTCTGTAGCTGCACGTTGGCCCCGGCCTCCAGCAGGTGCTGCAGCCCTGGTCACTCCTGGTGGGTATGTATATGACACACTTTATGTCGGTCATTCTCACATTGTTCTGCAGCTGCACGTTGGCCCCAGCCTCCAGCAGGTGCTGCAGCCCTGGTCACTCCTGGTAGGTATGTATATGACACACTTGATGTCGGTCATTCTCACATTGTTCTGCAGCTGCACGTTGGCCCCGGCCTCCAGCAGGTGCTCGGCGATGCCCCTGCAGCCCTGGTCACTCCTGGTAGGTATGTATATGACACACATTATGTCGGTCATTCTCACATTGTTCTGCAGCTGCACGTTGGCCCCAGCCTCCAGCAGGTGCTGCAGCCCTGGTCACTCCTGGTAGGTATGTATATGACACACATTATGTCGGTCATTCTCACATTGTTCTGCAGCTGCACGTTGGCCCCAGCCTCCAGCAGGTGCTGCAGCCCTGGTCACTCCTGGTAGGTATGTATATGACACACATTATGTCGGTCATTCTCACATTGTTCTGCAGCTGCACGTTGGCCCCGGCCTCCAGCAGGTGCTCGGCGATGCCCCTGCAGCCCTGGTCACTCCTGGTAGGTATGTATATGACACACATTATGTCGGTTTGTTGCTCACATTGTTCTGCAGCTGCACGTTGGCCCCGGCCTCCAGCAGGTGCTGCAGCCCTGGTCACTCCTGGTAGGTATGTATATGACACACTTGATGTCGGTTTGTTGCTCACATTGTTCTGCTGCTGCACGTTGGCCCCGGCCTCCAGCAGGTGCTGCGGCCCTGGTCACTCCTGGTAGGTATGTATATGACACACTTGATGTCGGTTTGTTGCTCACATTGTTCTGCTGCTGCACGTTGGCCCCAGCCTCCAGCAGGTGCTGCAGCCCTGGTCACTCCTGGTAGCTATGTATATGACACACATTATGTCGGTTTGTTGCTTACATTGTTCTGCAGCTGCACGTTGGCCCCGGCCTCCAGCAGGTGCTCGGCGATGCCCCTGCAGCCCTGGTCACTCCTGGTAGGTATGTATATGACACACTTGATGTCGGTCATTCTCACATTGTTCTGCAGCTGCACGTTGGCCCCAGCCTCCAGCAGGTGCTGCAGCCCTGGTCACTCCTGGTAGGTATGTATATGACACACTTGATGTCGGTCATTCTCACATTGTTCTGCAGCTGCACGTTGGCCCCAGCCTCCAGCAGGTGCTGCAGCCCTGGTCACTCCTGGTAGGTATGTATATGACACACTTGATGTCGGTAATTCTTACATTGTTCTGCAGCTGCACGTTGGCCCCGGCCTCCAGCAGGTGCTCGGCGATGCCCTTGCAGCCCTGGTCACTCCTGGTAGCTATGTATATGACACACTTCATGTCGGTTATTCTCACATTGTTCTGCAGTTACACGTTGGCCCCGGCCTCCAGCAGGTGCTGCAGCCCTGGTCACTCCTGGTAGCTATGTATATGACACACATTATGTCGGTTTGTTGCTTACATTGTTCTGCAGCTGCACGTTGGCCCCGGCCTCCAGCAGGTGCTGCAGCCCTGGTCACTCCTGGTAGGTATGTATATGACACACATTATGTCGGTTTGTTGCTCACATTGTTCTGTAGCTGCACGTTGGCCCCGGCCTCCAGCAGGTGCTCGGCGATGCCTCTGCAGCCCTGGTCACTCCTGGTAGGTATGTATATGACACACATTATGTCGGTTTGTTCCTCACATTGTTCTGCAGCTGCACGTTGGCCCCGGCCTCCAGCAGGTGCTCCGCGATGCCCCTGCAGCCCTGCTCACTCCTGGTAGGTATGTATATGACACACATCATGTCGGTTTGATCCTCACATTGTTCTGTAGCTGCACGTTGGCCCCAGCCTCCAGCAGGTGCTCAGCGATGCCCCTGCAGCCCTGGTCACTCCTGGTAGGTATGTATATGACACACATCATGTCGGTTTGTTCCTCACATTGTTCTGCAGCTGCACGTTGGCCCCGGCCTCCAGCAGGTGCTCCGCGATGCCCCTGCAGCCCTGCTCACTCCTGGTAGGTATGTATATGATATGACACACATTATGTCGGTCATTCTCACATTGTTCTGCAGCTGCACGTTGGCCCCGGCCTCCAGCAGCTGCTGCAGCCCTGGTCACTCCTGGTAGGTATGTATATGATATGACACACATTATGTCGGTCATTCTCACATTGTTCTGCAGCTGCACGTTGGCCCCAGCCTCCAGCAGGTGCTCGGCGATGCCCCTGCAGCCCTGCGCGCACGCCATCTGCAGCGCCGTCACTCCATTCTGGAAAACAAAAAGACAAGAAATAATTTTGAGAGCGTTTTTTTTTCGACTTGACTAATACTTACGTTTCTACGATAGATTGAAAATTGCCTTAGAACCTCCAGGGTTCCATATGATCCTGACGTTCTTCATATTTTTTTAAAGTTAGGTATGTAGGTACCTACCTGTTTATATCGTGCGTGAATATATGTTGAATAGGTTAATTAAATGCCAGACCTGCCTACGTCCGACATAAAATTAATAAGAGTCTGTGATAAAAGCTAGAAACATTTCAAATGATCGGTGTATTTATAAGCTTCTTACGTAGGTGTTGCTTGAAACATCCTCGCATGAAACAATATAATGCGGTATTCTGAATGTAGGAAATAAGGGCTTAAAAAGAATGACCTAACTAGCGAACGGAACTCTGAAACGAGTAAAAGTTTAACGACGACATTATCCTGAACAGGTACTACTTAATCCTCCGGATTAAGTGTTTCCGTCATCCTCGCTTGAAAAGACAATAAGGCATTATTAATTCTTTAAGTAAACAAAGTAAGTTTAGGTCACCGAGACGTCCAACGACCCGATCAACAAAGCTGTCAGAGTGTTTCAACTATTTGCTACAATACAAGTAGCAGGCTTCCGACATGGTTGTGTAATTATTTAAAAATAAACTTATACTTTTATGATATGCCAATTGACATGTACCTATAGTGGTTAAATTTGACATTTCATACTTATTATTCTTAAATTTTTGACATGTATTTTTTACATTTACTGTAAATTTACTTTTTTTGTTATGTTATTTTATTGCTCGTATGTTTAAAGTATATTTTAAAGACGAAACAGTTAGAATAATCTACTGTAATATTATTTTTATTTTGTTGAGCCGTTTTTGGCTATTACTATTATACTATTAATTTATTTTCTAACTTAGCTAGGGTCACATAGGGCCTAAAATATTGTCAACTTTAGAATAGGTGCACTTCTGGGCAGGTTTTTGGGGGGTTTTCCTGTCCAGGGGGTCCGGCTAACTATACACATGGAACACCTTTTTAAAATATTGACAAAATTTAATTCCATTTACTTGTCATTTACTGAGGCATAAAGTTACATGTTGTGTGGTTAGCCTGGCCAGCCCCGAGGCAGTGCCTTTATTTTTATTTTTTTATCCCGCCCGAGCCGCGTATAGAGTAGGAACAAAAATTGAAATAAAAAAGAGAAAATTTTTGCATTAGAAATTTTCTCTTTTTTAAGTTTGAATTAGAATGTGACTTTCTTAAAGAGAATCTTGTAAATTCCTACTAAGAAATAAATTATTGAATTATTGAATGAATTATTGAATTATAACGACCGACGTCTAAGTAGGTAATCACAGACAGCAAGGAAGATGGTTTAACATATTTTTTTTAAGCACAAGTTCGGCAGATACTAAAATAATTTGGTGTAACTAGATATGGGTAATTTCCAATTCGTCTTCGGTAATTTGCCTATTAGGAGTCAGGTACTCAGTTACCTACTAAAACAAAATTAATCAGTCGTTAAACGCAAAGTTTACTGAGAGAGAGTGTTGGAGTTCAATATTTAATGGAGTAAATATTGTTCCAAACTGTAGAAAACTTTTGATGGCGTTTCGGGTATTTGTATTTGCGAGAGATAGCTGTACCAGTTAGTATTGTATTTATTCTCATTAATTACGGAAGTTTTCCTGTTGGTTTGGTAGAGTTCAAGAAAATATTTCATAAATAACTGTACAATTTATTCAGTAAACCACAAAGGTTATTAATTAAACTCTTCCCACTTTTCGTATATTCGTACGTGTAACCTTTAGCATCATTAGGAACGACCTTAATGTTAATATCAACAATTACCTACTTGCAGTCGGTTAAGAAAACCACATCGATGAAAAACCGACAGACGTCCCCACCCCAACTGTACTTCGTACGTCATCGGGGAATACTACCAGGATACCAGAAAATAAATAGAGCTAGGCTTTAGTCGACGCTCCAGTCTGGCTCGAGTCGAGTCTAGCTCGATACAGTTTGAGTCGTACGGCGGCCTTGCGGCCTCGACTTTCGAAGTTTTTCTGAAGGAAAGTTTGAAAGCGAATGGTAGGAAGTCTACAGACGGATGGTATTGTGTAAGTTAGGTGACACAATATCATCAATCATATTGGTCATTAATTAAATACCTAAGTATATTGCTCCAATCGTTTACGTTGACTTGGCAGTCTTTATAAGTAAGTAAAACGCGGAGACAATGGTTTCGTGGATGGGGCGCCGCCGTGCGCATAGACTATACACTATATGCCGTCCGTCCGGAGATGTTACGAATTGAGACTACCGGCTATACCAGGACATCATAAACTCAGGTCGCGTCGATTTGGCAGCCCGTGCCCAGCAAGCAGCGCGCGGCACAGCTCGGTGCAAGCATGTTGAAAGGGTACAGTTTGTACCAGGACATCATGAACTCACATTGTCAGTTGCGTCGACCTGTCAGCCAGTGCCTAGCAAACAGCGCGCGGCCCAGCTTAGTGGTTAGAAACTTCGAAAGAGTACATTCTGTACCAGGACATTATGAACTCACGTTGTCAGTCGCGTCGACTTGGCAGCCCGTGTCTAGCAGCGCGCGGACCAGCTCTGTATGGCGGTGCACGGCGGCAAGATGTAGCGGGGTGCGGCCGGAGTTGTCGCGAGCCTCGCGCGACGCCCCCCGAGATACCAGGAGAGCAGCAGTCGAGCAGTGGCCTCCTTCGCATGCCACGTGCAGCGCTGTGCGACCGACCTGGGAAAGTTCAAGTCATGTTAGTTTACCACTTACTATCATTACATGACTAGTGATATAAAAATATAAAATATTTATATGACAGCCTCGATGATATCCTAGATATAAAACATATGAATATTATTCAAATAAGCACCGAAAGCTTTTTGTTCTATTCTCCTCAATTGAATGTAGAGTATAGAGCTTGCTTATTCAGGAGAAGTATAGTACCTACTAAACCTAACAAGGGTCTGTAATAGGTAGATATTATTATTATACTCTTTGTATTCTGCCTAAGTATCCTTACATATCTATGTCACTCCGTATTAATCTCAAGAGTTTTACGAACCTTCTCATGTCTGTACAAGTAGCGAACAATTATATAAGTAGCGAACAACTTTGAGAGATAATTATGAGAATTTGTAATTGGGATCCTCGAGGGCAGACATGTTGAATTTTCTCTACCTAAATAGGCATTTGAGCAGCTGTAGTATCTACCTTAAGATAATTATGTTAATCAGAAATAGGTACCTTAAAATATTTGTGAAACATTTATTTGTAAGTAATTTATTTACGGCGTGGGTTCCTAAGTAAACAATAATAAAATAAATTATACTGGGTGGTGTTGTATCGAAAACCTGAACCTTCCTTTCCAGAAACTCAAAAATATATATATTGTTAGTACATAAAATAGGTACATTTTAAGTATTGAACCGGGTCCATCGCTTCTTCAATACTTAAAATGTGTGAAAACAATCGCGAGTGCTTCAAAAGTTATAAAATAGGTACTTACCTATTTTAGATACATAAAATATGCATAAAATAGTTTTATTGAATGCATAGTTTCAAACAAAGGCTAATAAAACTAAATATAAAATAACAAAAAAATAACGTGTGAGAAGCGTTAAATATCTTTGGTAAATTATGAAATTTCGGGTTTACTTGCCCCATTTTGAAACCCTATTCTTTCGTGTGACAAGATTAGACCTCAGGGCATTTCAGCCTTTGAGAATCCACTCAAGGACTTCTGGATACAGATAATTAAGTAAGAGCTTTTTCTATGAAATGTAGAAAAGTCCAGGCAAAGAACTGTATAATTTAGTTGATAACTAAGGCAAGCAAGTATCATCAACACATTATAGTAAGTATAAAATAAAGTAGAGCGTTTTTGTGTCTGTACCTACCTATGTCTGTCATGGTTAATTCTTCCAAAATTTTGATGCTTCTTTCTTTAAATAGACAGAGTGATTTAAGAGGAATGTTTATATTTATAATACATGTCGGGAAAAAGTCTTGTCTCCACGGGAAAATAAAACCCCTGCCGCCGCTTGTTAAAACTATGTAGTAGTACTTTTTAAGTTTACATAACCTCCGTTTCCTATCTAGTATTGGAATTGTATAACCAGTCTACACGTGGCGGAATACTCATATTTTATTGACCACAACCCGTGGCTGGTAATTGGACCCTTGTTCCCGCAATGTTTGTTTGTGACATCTGACAACATTTATTGTTGCTATAACATAACCATAACAAAGCAAATGGAGTGGAAAATTTCAGGGAATTCACTGAGAGCATGGAAATAAACGTTAAATTGGTATGTGTTTCGTAATACATTTTTGAATGGCATCTTAGAGTAAAATAAGCAAGCTTCAATCAAAGTGCCTGTTTTAACCTTCGAGCATTTCCGTCCCGTTCCGGCCCCGGGTTTTAACAAAGCGAATGGAGTGGAAAATGTGATAATCAATTTTGGGCCCACCCCGAACTTGCCGAATTCCGAAAACGGTATTGTATGAAATTCTTACTAAAACTAAAAATTATGATTGCTGTTTTTATCACAATGTTGCAAATATCATCTTTATACGAAACTGGAATCCAAAATTCAAAATTAAAAGATATTTTTATTATGTTATGAAATGTGGCAAGCATTGTTATTTAAGAGGCCATTGACTCTCTGCCTACACCATAAAAGCTGTAGGTGTGATTTTAAGTGTTTAAATATCAATAGTAATTCACAAAATGCTATCAAAACAGTTATTTTTAGATTGCCTATGTAATTTTTAGGTTATGTTGTCTTTTATCAGTTTCGCGTTACATTATTTAAAAGTAGTTATACCAGCATAATCTAGGTAGTACAAGGAATATGTACTACGAGTTTCATGACCCGAGGCATTTGTGAGGGGCCTAAACTTGTATGTCCAATTCATTATATCCTT
Organism: Phthorimaea operculella; assembly: GCA_024500475.1. Taxonomy (NCBI): domain Eukaryota; kingdom Metazoa; phylum Arthropoda; class Insecta; order Lepidoptera; family Gelechiidae; genus Phthorimaea; species Phthorimaea operculella. The sequence continues at coordinate 1,694,759 of JANFCV010000019.1, read as the reverse complement.
TCAGTGAATTCACTGAGAGCATGTCAAATGTAGGAGAAATATGAAGTTCACAATGCTTCAACAATTTATGCTTCTGTAAGGACAAATAGGTTACCTATGTCGACACCCATGACAACCTATCGTTTCATACCTACTAACTATTAAGGCTGAATAAAAATATATGTTAACTTTTAGTGTTCGTACCTAAGTAGTTCATGTCGGAAAAGCAAAAAAGTGTCGAATCGGACCCGCATAATCCCTCTGTAGTATGCCAAAGTGAGTGACCCTTCACGACCCTTAGACCCTTCTTTGCACGATACAAAGACTTATACCTCTACAGGATGAAAAAATAACTGAAAACGCTTTAATAAGTGAAATATCCCGTCAATATGAAAAAAAAAAGCTGAAATAAGAAAAACATATGCCAGCCATTGAAAACGTATCAGAAGAACTAGAGTCGTTATGTAAATGAGGTTCCCAGCTCGTCCTAAGGATTTAATATCGTAGTAGTAGATCACTACTATTGTAAAATTTCAGCAACATCTAACATACACCCCATAGACATAATAATGATGTAAATATAATACCAGTAATATATGAATACTGATTTATTTATCGTTTACAAACCCATGTTCTGTTTGTCTCGATATATTTGTTTTTTTTAATTTTTCAATATCACAGATGAATTATTATAAAAGTATTAGAGTTATATATATGAAAGTATTAGAGTTAGAATAGTATCGATTCAGATACCGTCTAATACTGCGAACTAAAAATAGCACTATCACTTTCAGTTGAATAGGCCTAGACAGATAAGAATAGGAGATGATCACGACTAAAATAACTAAGCAACGATTAAAAAGATGTCGGCCAGACACAATAGAAAATGTGCGAAATGGTACAGAATTCATTTTTACACGTGACATGCTAAAATAGTTTATGGTGATCAACTACGTCTCTAAATCTACTTAATGGAAAGTGACAGCGTTATTTCTAGTTAGCCGTTTTAGTCAGTAGCTAACGTGGAATGGCGTCTATTTTGAATATCCAAATTTAAAACACTGCAAGTGTTAGGTTTACAATTTTTGATACACTTGCAAAATTTGTGGGTTTGGAATGAGCCGCTGTAACCCAGATGGTCGAGGCGTCGCCAGTACAGATGGCGAAGGCCGCTGGTTCAAATCCAGTCTGCGGTGGAAAATATTGCAAGTTTTCCTAAAATCGCGTCAATTTTGTTCATGGCTGCCGGGCGTTTACCAACCTAGCTAGGGTTTCACGACAATTTTTGGTGTAAAATGTATCGTAACGTAACCAGCTGCCCCTGTGATGTAATGAAGTTTACCTTGCACGATGGAACGTTCGAGAACATCGCTCTTGGTAAATTTGTGTCGTGGTTGGGAGGTATTACAAATTCCTTTTCTATTTTCGGTTTCATGAGCTTTTGTTACTCTTGCCCTTAACTGCTTGAGATACAGGGTAATCCTAGTTCAGGCTATATTGTAATATTACTTTTAAGTAATCTAACCTTTTAGGTAAAATCTGAAATTAAGCTTTTTAATAAAGTATTCTAATTATTCTAATTATTAAAACTCTATAAATTCATTTGTTAAGTATATTTTATCTTGCTGATGGCAGATTAAATAAAAAAAAGTATGAAAAGAAAGTGCTACGAATTTCATTATTTTCTTACTTTGTCGCTATCAAACCAGACCAGACATCATATTCTTATCAAGTTATGGTGGCAACAAACTATCACAAAATGCACAATAACTATTAACATAATATTGCCTTCTTCAGCATTTTTAAGCCTTATTGAAAACCGCCGCGGTTCGAAGGTAAACAGACGGAACTCAATCTCTTGACAAGTTGTAGGTTTTCAAAAAGGAAAAAGAGGGTTCATTATTCGAATACCTGCTGCCTCAAAAGCAAACTTCGTGATATTTACCGAAATTGTCCCGCTAAAACAGATGACACAAGTTTGCTAACCCATATTGAATTGGGGTAGTGTAATCAATCAATCACAATATAATTATCAGGGATTCACGGGTGACCGGCCTCGGTAGGGCCTTATCCCAAATTAGGGAAACGACGCGCGGGGCACCTATAAAGATGGCTCACTCAGGTATTAGCGACGATTTTGACGCTTACTGACTTGAACTGGAAATAAGTTAGGTAACTTAGAAGTTGGTTGCTACAAACGTCATATTTCCTGGATTAGAATTGGCTCAGAATCCTAATATGACGTTTTTGTATCACATTTTACTGTTTTGATATTCTTATAAGTAGGTACTTTGAGATTGTTGACAGTAGCAACCCTGGCTGACAGTCGCAAAAATCCTGAATAGGGTCGAGTCTATGTCGAGTGAACCTTCTGTAAACTCTCTATTTTGTGGCCTTATTGAATTGAGTGTGGGGACTGTAGATTATCACCCCTCACATACTTGCAAGTTTGTTATAGTTTACTAATTCTAAAGCAAGTTAAAGTTTCTGCTATTTACTGTAGGTACTTATACAGTGTGTTAATTTAATTGTACCTATGCCATAGCTTAAGGGTATTCAGTTCAGGACAGTTAAAATACCCTGTAAATGAAAACAAGAAATTAAAAAAATGTCAAACGTATTACGTCAATACGAAGCGAAGAACTAGCGAAATCTAGTAAAAAGTATTTACAACTTAAGTAGGTTAAACCACATTACAGGGGGAGTTCAAACCGATGATGAAGCTATTGCTTCTATCAAAATACACTGTACTTGATCTAGGACAAAATATTTTTCATGCTCTACCGAACCTGCGTAATTAAAACGACCTCCTATATTATGTTGTTAATGTTATTAACTGTCAAAACTTACCAGGGATTTACATTCACCAACAACAGTTTGCAGTTTTCGTAGCACACATTTTGCTACGTCGTAGCGAGAAGATGTAATGTAGGCATTTAACATCAATTGTTTTGGTATTGACAAACGACATACTTATACCCACATTACGCATTTTATGTCGGCATCGTGAAAAATATTAAAATAACATCATAGTTTTATTATGGCTACATTCACATGTAATTTTGTACTACCTATTATTTCTGTTAAGTGATCTTGTATTCTTGAAAGCTTTTCATACCTACATATTATTTTATTTATTTATTTATGCTCCGTAAAATATAGCATGAGTTCTGAGACAACCTGTCAGATCCAAAGAGAAGTAAATGAAGAAAAATTTACCCTTTGCCTGAATCCGACTGCTATCATAGGGATCAATTTTAGATATCAGAGAGTATTTATACCTAGTAATATTCTATCTTTTTCCAGTGGGACACCAAGTCGTCCGATTTGATGAACCCTGGTGTCAGAATTTACACATGCCTACAACAATTAGCAGGCCTCTGACATGGTTGTGTAACGACCGCCGTTGAAGTGATCATAGACAGCAACCGGGACCAACGAAGCACGGAACCATCTTTCTTTACGGACTTGTCCTTCAGCCTGCAATGTCCTAACCAGCCTGCAAACAAATTCACAAAGTGATTTTCAACTGTGAAATTGTGAGTCTTTCTTCTTCTTCTTCGAGTGGGACACCAAGTCGTCCATCGGCCCGATGAAAACTGGAGTGAGTGACCCAGCGAAAATCAAATCCGAAACTTTCTGCGTCGCAGACTGTCGCACTACCGTTGCGCCACTACCGATAGTCTATAGTCATAGTGATGTTGAATGAAACACACAATAAAAGAAGAATTTACGACTGTACTTTACCTGATATTTGCTGTTACTTGATTGGATGGTCCAAGTGTGACCTCACTACCTCGCAAAACGACTCATTCTCGTGGGTGTGGTGTATCAATTTAAGCACAAATTGGCGTGGCAACATGGGTCCGTTTGGGACACCCTTTATATGGACAGGCTTCGGTGAATCAATTACTTAAATAAATACATACAGAACGAAAAAAATATCATGATATATTTGCGATTCTGTTTTTATTTAGACGTGACATTTAGAATTTTATTTTTGTTTGTTGCTGTAAATTGCTGTAGGTATTTTATTTGGATTGTACTCACTGGTAATACGGGGTGGCTGTAACGAAAACTTTGCAGGCATGCTCAAAACCTGAAACTGAACAACTTTCCCTATGGAACATTAGTGGTAAACGGGAAAATATATTTACATTTTTACAGGCCTTCAACTGATCGTGAATTTTGTATGGGAGGTCGGATTTTTATATCACGGGGAAAGTTGTTTAGTTTCACGGTCTGAGCACGCCTGTAAAGTTTTCGTCATACCATCACTTACACCCTGTATATCTGAATGTAGCTGCTACGAGTATACTTACTTGAATACTTTAAATTCATTGACTAATAGTATAAATATGACAAATAGAATAACTTACCTATCTGATTGACTCTGTGTATAAAATCGAATCCCTTAAATTAAGTAACTCTATACGTACCAGTCTGTCGCCACACTTTCATGCCAGTTATTACCTAATGTAAACCCAGATTAAACAAACGACGTCCCATTTCTAGGTTGACTGACAAAAAAGTAGTCTTGACATCAAACGAGTAAAAAAACTGTTCTACTTACGCTAATGAAGCCTGCCTATTCCGACTAAGAATCTCTTACTTATTAATCTCATCAAAAGAATCTTGAATGTAATTCTAATTATAATTAGGTAGATAGGCAAAAATGTACGAGAAAGTCTGTGAACAAAATAGTTAATCTAAATAATTATGAAGCGTTTTAATTAGTACTACCTTCTATTGTGTTTCGTCCAATAAATTCGTGTTATTCAGTAACGGTTTTCTTCCAGAATGATTGCACTGTTATTTTATATAATTTTTAATTCTAGTACTGAAAATTTTCGACGTCAAATACATAATTAATTTGCTACTTGCATAATATTTTCTAAATAGCTAGGAGTAGGATGTTATCAATACAAAAATACAGTGACATTTATTGGAACTTGGAACCCAGTCAGTTTCACCATTTTACGAGTTAAAATCATCATAGTAAACTGCATTCAAAATGGAGCTGTTATTTTGGCTGCTGTCGAGTCGATTTCGTAAGTTGTTGGGAAAATTATATATAGGGTGAAATTTTACTAGTGACCGATAACAAAAACTCAGAACCGGCTGGTGATAAGGAACAACTTTCCCCAAGGAACATAGGTCAAAATACGAAAACAAAATTTTGCCCTCCCATAGTAACTCAAATCAGCTGATCGGCAATTTTGTATGGGAGGTCCAAATTTTTTTTTCGTATTTCGGCCTATGTTCCTTGGGGAAAGTTGTTCCTTATCACCAGCCGGTTCTGAGTTTTCGCTATCGGTCACTAGTAAAATTTCACCCTATATAAAACAATAACTGTCATTTCCACGAAATATCAATAGGTAGATGCACAGTTAGTAATTACAGAAATAGTCTGACTAAACTGAATTGGTCAATTAAATTCGGGTTAACCGATGTTCGATTGCCAATTCCAATAAATTCATTGTGTGGTTGGTTGTGCGGTGGGCGTCACTGCCAGGTGAGATAATTGGCCATCTGAAATGTGGATGTGAAATTAGCTGCAAATATTATAAGGGGTGAACTCGTCGATGAACCTGAATAACTTTCCCCAAGGAACATAGATCGCGATATGTAAAGATTATTTAGTTACTGTAGTTAGTATTGATAGATCTGGGAAAAAAATTACCTACTTCGAACATTCAATTGCGCAAGCAAAACAATTGCACAAAAAAGGCCAAGGTCAAAATAAAGACTAGATAGATTTCAAAAACTTAGGTGAGACGGCGGCTAAGAAATTAAATTTAACGTTATACCTATTTAAAAAGAGTGTAAAATGTTATTGTCAGAAAGTGCACCTGAGTCAATTCCTCTTTAATATACATTTTTGTTTCGTTTTTACTGCAATTATTGAGTAAGAACTAAGGCGAGGAACACACGCAACGTCGATTTGTGCGTCGTTTGTTCGATTTTCCACCTTATTTTTATACGAATACGGTTTACGTCAAACGATTTGACAGACAACGCAGCGTTGTGCGATGCCGTTTGACACAAACCGTATTCATAGGCAGGTAGGGTGGAGAATCGAATGAACGACGCACAAACCGACGTTGCGTGTGTTCCTCGCCTAAGAATGGTCTTGTGATATTCCACAAAAAATGTGCATAGGCGGTCATGCATGTTTTTGTAAATTTTGATCAGAGGGACTTTGCAAAAGTTATACTTATAAATTAATGTCGAGAGAAATAGAGCATGCAATATCGTTTGCCTGACCTCGCTGCATCTGACAAGTTTTAACCTGGCAGCCTGGTAGATATATACTAGACTATTTTTCTCGGGTGAAGGCAGAAAATTGAAGACAAATAGGATATGTCCGGCATTGTTCACGTGTGCACGACGGACCGGATGTGAGGTCGTTTGAAAAATGTTGGAAACTGTATTTCTTTTATTATCTAACTAGGGTTGCTACAATTCTGGACTAGGTTAAAATATAACAACAACAACTATCTTCACACTTGCGAATAGTTCAGTCATAGGTAGACTGTTTATAACTTTAAACAGGTGAAGATTTTTTGTGTAAGTTGGCGTAACATGTTATACTAAAATTCCAGAATGGAACTACACGAAAATGAGTTGAAACGTAATTCATTTTCAAGGTAAAATACGACATAATTATATTGCTGTTACCTAGGTACGCACTTACCACTGTCAAACTTTTTAATACCTTAATTGCGAATAAGTGAAAAACTGATGAACATTTTCATCCAGTGTAATATTGTGAGATTAAAAAATAAAACACAGAAGCAGGATAAAAGCAAAGTTTAACAATATGGCTTGTTAAGTTACCCGCTAGAGGAAAACAAAGTTGGTTATGAACCAACTCAGGTAAGTAGGTAGTATAATCAGTTTACTAAGGTCTTTTCTGTAGTATTTTCATTATGTATTATGGGATAGGTAATTTTTAAAATTATTTTGTAAGCAGCACCTCAATTTTATTAACGAACAAGTATCAACTGATGTGCTTGCATTGCATACCATGTTTACCAGTTTGGATAATCCGATAGATTATGCGAACGTAGAGGTTGTGCTAATCTCACTCACGAAAAAATAAGTACTGGAATACGAACTACGAAAGAAATCTATGAAGCGGAAAATCATGATTTCATAACTTTTAGACAATTCGAAATTCCGCCGACAAAACCCTATCCTCAGGAAATACTTATATTTAAAATATTAAAACGTCACCTGTTTTATGTCCGCCTTTTAAAAGATTAGAAGGTATAATATTAACTTCTTTGAAGATGTCAATGTTAAAAGCTAATTAATATCCGGGAGGTTGATGTCTAAAATATTGCGACGGCAGGCTCATTTATTAATTCAAAAAGTTACCATCGCCTTGATAAATACCTGTTCACATTAATAAATCGTACTTAGGACAGGGAAGGAAGCTCGATTAGGAGGCCAAGAAGCATTTTTTGCTGAGCCAGGGGAGTTTTAGTTATCTAATGTCTCGTCTGGAATACCGAGTTGTTCAATGTCCCGATGAACACTAGTGTCGGAGTTTTACAGCCTAGCCGCCTACTACAAGAGGCAGGCCTCTGACATGTTTATATAGCCAGCGCAGCTCTGCTCTGGTGGCCATTGCGGGAGTAGCGTCGCTTACTGCATCACAATCTCTTGATCGCTCATAACCTCCTAGTACCTTATTGACAGCGTCGATGTAGGCTCCTTTTTCCAGCAGTAAGTCCACCACAGCCGTGTGACCAGCTCTGGCAGCCAGGGCGAGAGGAGCGACGCCTGCTGCATCACAACCTCTTCATCACTCATATTATCCAAGTACCTTATTGGCAGCGTCGATGTAAGCTCCTTTTTCCAGAAGCAAGTCTACACAGCCGTGTGACCAGCTCTGCCAGCCAGGCGAGAGGAGCGTTGTATGCTGCATCACAACCTCTTGATCTCTCATAATATCCTAGTACCCCATTGACGGCATCTATGTAGGCTCCTTCTCCAGAAGCGAGTCAACCACATTCGTACGACCAGCTTTGGTAGCCAGGGCGAGATTAGCTTCGCATGCTACATCACAAATTCGCAACCCCTCATCACTCATAATATCCTAGTACGTACCTTATTGACAGCGTCGATGTAGGCTCCTTTTTCCAGAAGCAAGTCCACAACTGCGGTGTGACCAGCTCTCGCAGCCAGGGCGAGAGGAGCGTCGCCTGCAGCATCACAACCCTGGACCTTGGCTCCGAGGGTGATGGCATAATCCGCTACATCCACGGAGCCACGGGTGCACGCGCACTGGAGAATGTCGTTCTGCTTCTGTTGGGGAAATAAAAAAATAAAAAATTAGGTATGTTTGGACACTATGTTTACGACTTGGAGTTTTTGAACCTACAGCAGACTTTGGGTGAGTCACTTGAGGGAAATATTTGTTCAAACAACCTGTATACGAAAGACTTTGCCTAGAAAGTTCTGGGATGAACGGAGCAGGTAGGTATGTTACCGCCATTATATGTAGAATAGAAATTACCTACGCAAAGTATTTTATATGTATAATTATCTATTATACCTACCTACATGGTGTGATAGCAAACTAACTTTCAGCTCTAAATCTAATAAAAGTTAAGAATTTATAAATCTTGATGCAGTAAAACATACGTTTTACTCTGATTAAACTAGAGTAACTGGTTGACCGAGTTTCCTCATCCTAATTCCGGCAAATTTACGGTGACATATTTACAATTCTTTCTCTTTTAATTAAATAAGATCAGATAGATATTTAAAGCATTTCCAAGGAGGGTTGACGTCTGGTAGGCGCGGCCGGTCGTAAAATTCAGCCAAATCCTTTTGCAACACGATTTTGTGTTGGGCAGGAAGATGATGATGAGATATTTATAGTCACCTACATACTTTAGTTTAAAAGCCCTGAGCAAAATTCTTCGGATCGATTGTCGCCTTAGGCATACCACACCATAAAAACAAGACGTGGATATTTGAATTACTTATTTTATCAAATTTTACTCGTCTGCGAAAATAACGAACGTAAATTATTCATGGCTCGTTATAAAAACAAACCGAGAATGAAAATAATTGATAGATGGATATCGCGTTACTTTTTGTTGAATAAGTAAGATAAGGGAGGATTTGACATCATTTATGGATTAAATGAAATGAAAGAGTTTTTAAATTATACTTTTATCAGTAAGTACTTATTCAATGCGCGTTTTTTTTAGTAAAATAATAAATGGAATTAAAATTTACTAGGTAGGTATCGTGACAGTGTTATTAATTATTATTTCCCTAGGGAACAAGCTATGACGATCTCGTTCCACTTTATGTTAATTTTTAAGTTCTAGCCTATTTATTATGAAACAAACATACGCATGAAACTGTTTAGAGATGGGCCTCATTATATGGCAGTAAAAATTTATAACAAGATTCCCGCAAACATAAAAGCTGAAAGCAAAGATAAACCCTTTTATAATAAATTTAAATCATTTCTATTGACAAAATGTTATTACGAAATAAATAGTTTCCTTGACGATAAACTGACATAAACTCTATAAATATATAAATTTACGCTATCAAATTGAAATAAATAAAAATATGATCCAATCTATAAATATTAATAAATTGTATGTTAATTGTATGTTATTTAAATTGAAATAATGTTATCGATGTATTATATATAAGACATAAATGTATTTTCTAAATTAAGACCGAGTAATGAGTATATATATGATTGCATGCCAAAATAATAATTATCTAAGTTAAACTAAGTTAGCTAATATATTTAAGTTAATTATTGCAATGCCCTAATACAGGGTACATGTACTCACACTAATTTATATTACTAAGACCTTGTAAACTGTACATGAAGCAATGAAATAAATTGAAATTGAAAAATTGAAATTATTTAGGACAAAGCACAAAAATACTGTCCAACGTTGTCATATAACTAAGAGTTACCTCTTTGGTTCAATGTCAAATTTACTATATCAAGAAATCCCATAAATACTAATGAGCTGCGTAAAATAAATACTAAAATTACAACTACAAATACGCTTCATATTTTATTTTGTACGTAAACATAAAATTTAAATAAAGTAAAAGAAACGTTTTCATTTCTGTAAAGAAAACAGTCATAAACTCAAGAAAATGAAACCTGGCTGTTTCTGCTACGTTAAGCTCCGTGAGCTACGCTACGTCGAGCGTAACTTATGCTAAGCTACGTGAGCTACGAGTAGGTACGCTACGTCGAGCGTAGCGCGTAGCAAGCTACGTCATCTCAGCTTAAGTACACCTGTTACATCTTAATACTCTTTTTATCGTAATATGAGCATCTACCCAGGTTAACTACAATATAAAATGTCAATGTTACAAATGTACATTTAATATAAACCACTTCTCAATGAAATTATTTGTGAATGCGAAATAAAGACTTAATAGATTCAACTCACAGTTTATATGTCCGGATTAAAATTAATTCCAAGAACGATAATAATTTCCGGAAATAATATGGTAATTTTGCGCTAGGCTAACATACACGGCATTCACTCTGGCCTCTGGGAAAATGCTTGCCTTTAAAATTATCATAATTGTGAACTCAGTGCATTTCAACAACGCTCGATTGTTTTTTTTTCAAATATAGAGGGAGTATATTTGGTATCATAAGGAGGTCAAGGTACTCATGAAACTGAACCACATTCCCATAGTTCATAGTATAGGAACATAGGATAAAATATGAAAAAAAATGGATATGGAATTCGGAGCTATTGTGTGGGACCCAAAAGAAACTACATATATACTCATGCTGGAAAGAGTGCAACGAAAGTTTGCGAGGTATTTATTTAAAAAACAATTGGGTTATTATCCATTTTTATACCCTTCTCTTTTTGTACTCGGGTCGGTTGGAATGGACACATTAGAGTTAAGGCGTAAGATGCTGCTGGTGATGCACTACTATTTATTATTAAATAATAAGGTAGACAACCCAGAGGCTCTTTCCCGGGTCAGCCTAGTGCCAGTACCCCAGAGATACTTGCAAGGGGGGGCTCTCGGACAGAGAGGGCGCCGGCGGCGGCCGTTGTTCGCGAGACCAGACGTGCGTACTCAGCAATCTGCGCAGGCACCTACAGTACGGCTCCTAAGTCTCCTCAACTCTGTCATTGTCTCCCCAGGCACAGATATAGATATATTTAATGACAGTTATTGTGATTTACATAAAAAAATTTACATATATTTAAATAGATACTAAGATATGTGTTGTATTTTTAGCATATAAGCGTTTTGGAGCTCTGTGAGCTTATATTGTAAATTAATAAATAAATAAATAAATAAAATAAATAAACGCACTGTTAGTAGTCGGAAGAAAAATAAAAAATAATTTTAGCAGATACAGAAGTAATTTCCAGCAGTGGACTTTTGTGGCTGTCAGGGATGGAGAAGTGATTTATGTGTGGTATAAGATCCAACGGGTAAAGTAATAACGCAAATGTACGCGTAGCCAGGAAACATGACATCTTAGGACGTTAGCTATTCTAGCAGGTAAGCCCGGCTCAGGCATGCATAAGTTATGTGGAGTCCCGCTAGTCGAGCGCGACTCGGGGCGAGGAGGCGTATTTCTGAAACTAAGGGCCTTACATAAGAAATTTATACAAGTGTTGAACGCGTGTTTCAAATATAACTTCATTCCAAAAAACGCTAGACACGCGTTCAACGCTCGTCTAACTTTTTTGTGGTGGTTGCCTTAAAAGCAATATCCTAAAAGTCTCTTGCGAAAATAACCGCTGTTCGTATTACAAATTCAGCCTACTACACAAACCCATTCACAATATACGCTTTCTTATCCCTTTATACAAATAACCTTGACATGAATACGTTGCAGTGGCGAAGGGTCCATTACATGTCGATTCCCATCGGCATCCTTTTCAAAATTTACAAATCCATAAGTAGGTTCACTCTCACATCAATCTACATTTAGTTAGTGCTTTTTGCTCCGGCCTAACTTTGATAAAATTATTACACCCTTCGGCACTGATACGTTGTAGTAGTAGAAATTGTTGCTAACCGGAGTGATTTGAACACTCTCTGCAGACTTCCGCATGCGAAATTATTTTAAAGATACACCACCCCACCTGTGCTTGTAACGTTACGACCAGGCCTCGTGTGGAACTCTCATTAATAACTCAGCACACAAAATGTAATCCAGCGGAAAAGGCAGATTTGATACGCAGATTGTAGCAAATTGAATTTGTTGATGATGTATCAAGCAAATTGGATATTAGGTACGACCTGTGTGTTTTACGAGTATTTTTCCCCATTTATAATATCCTATTCTGTTTTCAACACCATCAACATCGGTAATAGTAATAGGTTCTTTGTTGGATAATGGGACTTACTAGGGTAAGGTGTTGAATTTACAAACGCTGCTTTCCTGTAGCTATTTATACAACCTACTCTTGCCTCACAATTTTATCCTATTGACACCCACCATGCCGTGTGATGACAGCTTAGAACAGCATCACCCCAATTCTAGCCGTGGGTGTCGTAAAAAATCCACTTAGGGATAATCATCCATAGAATGGACAGCAGCGTTCCCTGTCAATAAAACATCTTGCACTGCGCCCGCCAAACCGCCTGCCAAGCGTGGTGATTATGCCATTACCCCCCAATAGGGTGGAGGCCCATGTCCAGCAGTGGACTGTTGTGGCTATTATGGTTTTATGGTGGACACCTATATCGGGTCGTTCGACGACACCGTGGCTTACACGAAAGAAGAAGAATGTTAGCAGAGATATACCAGGAACTCATACCTTATTAACAGCTGCTAGACAAGCGCCAGCACGCACCAGAGTCTTGACGGCTTCCAGGTGGCCGTGCCATGCAGCCATCAGCAGCGGCCGCATTCCGAACTGGATAACAGACAAGGAGAATCTCTTTGGTTTTATGCGTTCCTGGTAACATTTTATTTACCTGTCATAACGGGTAGGGATTGGAGATGGAAACTTATGTACGTATTATACGTGCATAGTTAATCCGTCAGAATCATTCAAGATCCACAATGCTACTTTGCTGGTTTATCTTACGTACTTTATCCAAGTATAGCCCTATTCAAACTACAGTAGAATCCAAATGGGTACGTGGGTAGCGGAACTCAATCGCTTAAATTTTTTTAGAACATTGCACATCCACGCAATGCACGGTGCCACTTAAGTTCGAATAGGGCCTAAGACTATGAATTAGCAAACTTTTTTGCCCTATTTAATAATTCTTCATTAAATAAACACAAATCAAAATACTAAACTTTTACAAACATTTACCGATAACCTTATTTGGGCAATAGTTTACTCTGCAGCTCAAACTTACCTTGTCTGCCGCTTCTATATCACATTTAGCTTCGATGAGCAAATTGATTATTTCTACATTTCCCCTACTGGATGCCCAGTGGATCGGTGCTCTGCCGTACTGGAACAAAAGAGAAACTTTAATTTACGTACATAAACAAAATAGACTACAAAAATCAAATATGTCTTCTTTTAATTCTGATGGAACCCCCGGCATTCTCTTCACCTACATGATTATTATTTACATGATAAGAATATGTAGAAAGGCTTTAGAAATCTTACAAAGTAGGTATGGGCTTATTCTGAATATCCTGGTCCGCAGGATTGAATAGTCTGTGATCTTTGCAATTGATATTCAATACCTACCTATCAGCATTAACTTTACCTCCGGGCCACCACTGCTATAATCACATGCAGTGAATTATGCATAGCTCCGGAGATGAAGTCAAACCATGCTTTACCGGCATCAAAGCCATTAAATTTTTTAATTCCCTGCTGACAGAAGGTCCGAACGTAAAAACGTCGTTTGTACAGGTTGATATCGCAGATAGATAGCGCAGATCACAAGTTTGAATTCTTCTCCATGTAGAAGCAGGTCGTTTTCCTGCGATCTAATTTATAGTCCATTGGCTATCATAGTGTCATGAAATGACGTGACCAGCCTATGCGGGAGGAAAAGTTACGCTGGTCGCAATACTTCGATACTACGCGACCAGCGTAACATGGCCTCTTAGCTGGTCATGACACTATGATTTTGAATGGTCTTTACCGAGTATGACTCACATTATTTCTGCAGTTGACGTCTGTGGGTCTGCCGAGCGCCTCCCGGACCGCGGCCGGCTCGTTCTTGATCACCGCCTCGTGGAGCAGCAAGTCATTCTCTTGTACTCTGCTCCGGCCCTCCGACATCTGTTGGGAGAAACGTTTAAATCTTTCTAAGGCCGGAAGTGTCACGGTCAGGAAGTTCCATTATGAGCATCGAGCAACGACGGCTTACCATCCTGGACGGCACAGAAGATGCGCGTTGCTCGAAGATAACAAGTTTTCAAGAAATTGAATGCAACGATGTACCTACTCTCCCTGTCTCTTTTCGTTGGAGATACTGAGTCATCCAATGGCCCGATGAACCCTGGTAGGTGTACTTGCGTCTGCTGGATACAAGCGGTTATTTCCCTATAACCTCACCTGGCCGCGAAAGCCTGGTAGGCAAAATAATATACTTCGAGCGGAGTGAATGAAGTGAACGGCACGGTTTCGGATTTTTAAAGGCACTCGAATTTTTGGGAGAGTGCTGCATGAATACGATAACTAGGTGGGTAAATATGAGCGCTGGTTCACCAAAAACGTAGATCCTAAATAAAAGTTTTCTTTCTTGCAATATAATACCCGATCACTCACATGGTTAAGAATAAGATGTACATGTTAGAGTATTTTTTGCTATTATTCTTCTAAGTACCTAAAGTATGACTTCGGCTCTGCGCAAAAGGTAAGTCTAAGGTACATGTGTTTATGTATTCAAAGTCTAGAAAAATACGGTATCAAAAAATCAACTACCTGCCACACACTACGAATTCTACGAAGCGTAGGTATGTTTTATTCATGTTTTGTGGACTTTGCCTTTACATGCGCTATTCTCCTTGGTGCCTATGCAAAATAGCGAACAATGTGGTACGTAATGGTGCCTAGGTTACCTGTGCTGTTCTTTTTGCTCGAGACTTTAAAGTACTATCGCCAACACATCAACCTACCTATTGAAACATCATACAAAATTGGTATTGCTGTGCCATGTTACAAACGGGTAAATGTTAATGTCATGTTTGTAAATAAGGAATATTATTTGAATTATTGGGAACACAAATACCTAAGTATTCTTTTGTCTAAAACATGCAAAATTGTAGATTGTAGAGTTTCAAGGCGAGAAGTAAAACTGTGTGCAGAACACAGTGACATATTATGTACTATCACCAGCACATGTATTAAATACAAGAAAACATCCCTTAAATGAGTAGGTTTATGTGCTGGTGATAGTACATAATATGTCACTGTGTTCTGCACACAGTTTTACTTCTCGCCTTGAAACTCTACAATCTACAATTTTGCATGTTTTAGACAAAAGAATACTTAGGTATTTGTGTTCCCAATAATTCAAATAATATTCCTTATTTACAAACATGACATTAACATTTACCCGTTTGTAACATGGCACAGCACATAGCTTCCATCGTGATGCCATCTCCTTGACGCCACCTCCTTTTTTACACTCCTTTCCTTTCTGACAGCCTTCACAGTTTGTCATATCTTCATAGTTCATATTTCATATTCACCAGATTCGCAAAGAGAATAGTTTGAGATTTTCATGACTTCTTCCTAGTTTCCCCAGTTTCAGAGTGTTATTTGTACATAACAAAGTATATAAAAGTTATTGCAGTTTTAAAAAAGTATGCAAAAATAAAAGTCTGCCTACATCTGCTGCTGCCAATCATCCAGCCTCCAAAGGTTAGTGTAAAGTGCACTATTTCATATTTGCCAAACCATATATTTTTAATAGGTAGGTCAAAGAGGTAGGTATGTCTATCTGGCGTTTTTTAATTGCTTTAATGAGATTATCATTCTGCCCTGCCAGGTGCGGCACGAATTGAATATTATACCTATTTTACCTACCTAAGATAAAACACAATATTTTTGCTAAATCGAAATCCATGGACATAAAACGGTCACCCATTCATCCGTCAGCTTTTTCCGCTGGGTGACGCGTGGAAAAGGGTTAACTAAATTGAATTTGACGATTGGTCCGTTTTGTTTGGGTTAATATTGCGAAACATAAAACTGTTGAGCCTTTCTCTCTCTTCGTGTGGGACTCCGAGTCGTCCAACGACCTGATGTACACTTGTGTCAAAGTACTGCTATTAAGCGGCAGGTATTGTGCTATTTTTCTCACGTCTATTCCTTGTGAGGGGTAAATCGCAAAGAAGATAAATGATACCCTGATCTCAGCTTATTAACGATATCAGGAAATCGATAAGCCTCTCTACCAAGTTAACTCGACACCACTTAGCCTGTGCACTCAGATTCAGACAGAGCACTAATGGTTTCTAAAAGCTAGCAACATACACCCTGACATTTTATGATAGCCTGGTAGCTTTATTTTGGTAAACATTACATTCGCAGCGGGGAAGGAAATTACTTTAGTTGAGAAAACCGCTCGCTGCAATCGCGGCTGTATGACAGTCGTATGGCCTCCCTCTCCCACTTGTTGGTAAACTTCAAATGAGAAAGAGAGCACCATACAACTGTCATACGGCGTTGAATGCAGCGACGGACCGTCTCAATTATAAGTGGGTAGGTTAAGTCGGTACGTGTATTATCCCGGCAGAGGAATTTAGAAGGCACCAGGAAAGAAGGTTTCTCTGATGGATTTTATTTAC
Organism: Phthorimaea operculella; assembly: GCA_024500475.1. Lineage (NCBI taxonomy): Eukaryota > Metazoa > Arthropoda > Insecta > Lepidoptera > Gelechiidae > Phthorimaea > Phthorimaea operculella. Next base: position 1,678,012 of record JANFCV010000019.1, on the reverse strand, counting down.
TTTTGCCCGGTGATACCGACGACCACTTTTCCAGAAAACATTAACCTTATCTGATCAAACTGAACAGCTTTTTCCAAGGAACTTAGGACAAAATATACGAAAAACATGTTGACAATTTTATTGCTCGTTCAGCAGTTGTTTTTGTATGTGTGGGAGGATGGCACACCGTATATAAACCAAAATTTCTTTATTCAATGATTCACATTAAATAATAGAATGCCTATGACAATATTGGCGTCATAATTTGATTGTATTAAAATGAAAATTGTCACAATTTCCTTCTTTCTTTGTAAACAAGTATCATTCTAATAGAGAGCGTGGCTCGGGCGGGATAAAAAATAAAAATAAAGACAATGCCTCGGGGGCAGCCAGGTTTAATTATAAATAAAAACATCCACAGTACACAACAGATGGAAAAAACAACATTTTTATTATTAGCATTACATTCTTGTCATGAAATGTTTAAACAAACTTACAATATATTTTCAGTCGAAGAAGGAATACACACATTATCAACGAGAAACCATTTAGAAAATTTTAAAACCTTAAGTAGGTATAAGTAAAACCTATAAAGCCAATATAAAACGTGAGCGAAAATCTACCTACCTATGTAAAAAGATATAAAAGTTACACAGATACTAAAAATACACAAAGAAATATTATCATCTATTGTGACAGATAATTTTTTTCTCATTAATATGGTACAATTTTTTCATGTCATATTTATGTCCGTAACATCCATACAGATCCATACATTTCGAAATACTGTGATGGAAATATCAATACTTTTGATCGAGTCAATAATAATTTATTATTAAATAAGTAACTAAAAATATTAAAGTACAGCTTTGAAGTTTGCGACCCATCCGGTACCAGAGTTGCGTCTATCAGTCGCGTAGACTATCTTCACATAGTTGTCCGTGCTGGTGTGCACGGCTGGTGGCTCGTCGCAGTAGGTCGCGATGGTCTCTCCCGACCGACCCACCAGCTGCACGTAGTTACCATCACACGCGATGCCAAGGTCAAACACCGTGAACTTCAGCCGCAAGCGCGTATTCGACGGCGTCTCAAGCTCCCATTCGCAAGTCGCCTGCTTCTGGTACGTATCCGGGTATAACGGACTTGTGACCGAACCTAACACATTCTGCAGCTTACCCCCGCATCCTCTCCCCTTATCAGTTGCCATGTAGACCAGCTCATAATTAATAAACCGCTCCTTGCGTACCTGGTTGTACAAAAGTATTTGGTTACCGCTTGAAAATATTGCCGTAGTGTCGTAAACATCGTTAGTGAATCTATGCAATCGTGCATTTGATCTGGTGCTGCCGTCATATATGTCTAAAACACCATCTAAAGTAAAAGGGTTGAATACAAAAATAAAATACAAGGATATGGTGAAGTTCTTTGGAACAGTGATAAAAGTGTAGCAGTCAGGTGTCTTTTCACCATTAAAAGTACCATAAGACGTTTTAATCCTCCCTTGAAGCTCAGTATAGTTGCGACCACAAAACCTTACATAAGAAAATTCTATTTCAAACCCTTTGTGTTTTATCAAACCGGATTCAGGATACGTCTGCAAATGAATGGAAACACTCCCGGTTAAATAAATATCCGTGTCGGTTTTGAAGCCACAAAACTCATATCTATCAGGATTCGCTTCATTTTCTTTGTAAAAGTTCATGTTATTAAAATCTGCTTTGCGGAATATGTAATCCTTTCCAAGGCCAGCATTTATGTTTTGGGGAGCGGCTGCAATCAAAAGCTTATCCATATTGCATGTACTTGGTTCGGGTTTGCCTGCTTGCAGATCAAGGTTCTTAATATGTATGTGTAAATTTTTATTTTCAGTGCTAGCATCTAAATAATAAATACAACGAAGGCTACTAGGAATAGAACCAGTTGAATATCCTGGTGAGGTGATAGTTTGTGTGCTGTAATTGACCTCATACACGGTTTGCCCGCAAATTTGGCGTTGCAAGGATAGCTCTGCTTTGAACCCCGCGCTAACTATTTCACCATCTGTATACATCCTCAAACTCATCATATTCTTAGATGACATCAACTCCTGTCCAGGAATGATATATCCGCAATAAGTACCAATAATTAAGTCATGTGGATTAACGCCATCTATGACTTCTACGAAGTCGCAGTCACAATTGCTGTATCCTATAGATGTTTGATTGATACCTTCACATGAAGCAATATGAAATTGTGTGAACTTAATTTTTATATTGTAGTCTATTGGAGCTTTGATACTCCATTGACAGTCTAAGTAGTTTTCATAAACGGCACTGCCATTGATCAGTGGTGAATTTAAAAGCGCCGTTGTACCAGGCGATAAACTTGTTAAATCAATCTCGCCACCGCACCCGACAGATGAAGAGTAAACAAAATAAACTTCGGCTTGAAACCCTTTCGAAGCTCCATAAAAATCACTTTCAAATTGAACGACCATGGTGTTATTTGTAGTTCTGAGAATCGTGGTCGTATTTATATTACCACACATACGAGCAATACGTTTATTTTCATCTATTATTATGCTATCGAATACAGACACGTGATCACTAGCACAATCATTCGATATTACGTCAAGGAATAGGTATATGTATTGGAATTTAATAACGACGATTTTGTCTATAGGAGCTTCGATGACCCATGTGCAGTTCTCGCCCGCTCCATACTGCTTAGTGTACGGATTCGAGTGTATCACTGTCGGTGATTTTATATGACCACCGCATGAGTGAATCTGATAAATTAACTTAAACCCTTTCCTTTGAAAAGCGGAATCCGATCGAAAGATTAGATCGACTTTGCTAGACAGTGGGACAGTAGGAATTTCCGATCCGCAATAAATATTTACACCAATATGAGAAATACTATCATCAATATAATCATAGTAACGAATAGTCAAATTATCGTATTTACAGGTATCTTCTAACGAAAACTCCAAAAATTTTACAATTATTTTCTTTTCACCGCCACCCTGAATTGAATATCTACAATTCATATTTCGTAGATACTTGAATCCTTTATCTCTACCTGGGCTGTGCAAATATTGTAATTTGTCTGTTGCTATGTATGTCCCTCCGCAGATCGGTTCCCACCGAGCTTTGAAACCATCCATTTGTACGTCGGCGTCAGTTCGGAGCACCACTTTCATCCGGTTATGAGTAGAGTTGTATGTCGGGGGCAAAGACCGGCCGCACAGTCTCGCCAACTGCACCCACGAGTCATCCTCATCATCCCTGTCGTAGATTAGAACCGCATCCTTGGAACAATTCGAACGTTCCTCAATCCTGAAGCTCTCAATAAAATGTAACGATATTCTATTACCAACATCTGTCACTATTTCCCATGAACATTCTATGTTTGGATCGTAATTTTTAGGGTAGTTCGGAGATTTGAAAATTGGTTGCTTATCAGTTAATGTTTCACCGCAGTGATCTGTTAGACTTTTTACGATTAACCGCAATTGTGTCTTATTTTTGACGTCAAAGTGATATCTAACTGACATTGTATTAAAAGATACTCGGAGAGGCAAAATTTGCATTTTGTCTGTACAGTATTCTCCAATGTTTTGCGCATTGGAATAATCATCATTGTCATATCCTCGTCCGATGTATACTATTTCTTTAACACAGTCTGATTGAAAAGAACCTTCTATTTTGAGTTCTACTCTTGTGTCCAGTGGCGCGGTGAGAAGCCAAGCACATTCTAACGTTTCGTTGTAGACGTCGGGTAAATTAAATATGTTGGTTGGATTTTCACTGACTTCAATGATTCCACCACAGGGATAAAGTTTCCACTTAACTTGGTAGTACGACGAAGCTTCCTTATTTTTCATTGCATATAAAGTTATTTCAGTTACCGGAATTATGATAGATTTTTCTGTAATTCCACATATCCGAATATTATAAAAGTGTTCATTACTTTTGAAACCTAAGTTCAATTTTGGATCAGAGTATAAACAGTATGATCTTTTGTATGATGCAGGTTCTGGTCTAGATGAATTAAGTTTTGCATTGATATACAAAGTATTAAACGTAGTGGGGTTTGCTGTATCTGTCGAGAATTTCGGCTTGAAGTGCCATTCGCAGGTGTAAGCGCCGTTGAGATCTGGAGATGACGCGAGCACGCCGCGAGGCTCGTGCAGCTCGCCTCCGCAGAGCGACGCCTCGTCTGAACTAAATCTTGCCTTAAATCGGTGTCGCATAACCCCCGGCTTTAAAACCAAATTAATTGTCATAATATTTCCAGTAGATTCATACATATTAGTGGTAAGATTTTCATTTAGGCCTTTGATCGCCGTATGAAATGAATAACCATTAAAAATTGCTATTAGATGTCTTTCTGAGTTCGAATCTAGAATCTCTAAACGTATGCGTCGTGTTTTATCCGGAACAGTTATATGCCACATACAAAAAGACATCGTCGTTTCCTGTGGATAACCTGGTGAAGTGATGAACCCTTCAGGGATTGTTAGCTGCCCTCCGCAAATAGGTGACGTTGATAAAAATTTAAATCTAAATCCTCTGGTTATATGATTATATGCGCTATAATCACCCAACTCAAATTTGATAACTACTTCATTCCCAGACGTAGAAATAGGCGACATATCATAAATATGGTCATGATTTTCAACCTCAAGCCCAGTTGCACAAAAAGTTTTCAAAATAGCCATATTGTTCAAGCCCTCATACTCTTCGATAGTAACATTTGTGTTACAAAAATTACGTCCTTTGACAATAGGCAGATGCATATCTAGCGTTTTAATTAATAAATTATATCTTTGAAGTCCGATTATTCGCCATTCACATTTTGTGTTTCGTGGTAATGGCAGCAAACGAGGATATCCTGGAGATGTTATTTCTCCACTCACTGCGTTGATAGTTCCTCCACAAACATCAATAGAGACATTGGCTTTAAAACCATTTCGTGGCTCTGATAGCTGAGTATAGTACTTGACGTAAACATTGTTATCTCTTGTTTTAATTGTGCTTAGATCAGGTTTACAATATCGACCTACCAAAGGAGCTAAGTCCGTTAAACCATCTCTAATTTCAACAAACTCTAGAGAACAATCATCATTTGGTTCCAAATCGAATCTTTCAATAAATTCTATTCTCAGAACTACCCCTGGTGGTCCTTTGAATACCCACTCACACTCAGAGTAGGGCGTAGGCACGTTCGGATAGTCAGGAGAATTAAAAACTTTCCAGTTGGTGATTTCATCTAATGCAAATGTACCTCCGCATTCCATACCCTTTTCTTCAAAATGAATCCTGAAGTTTCTGAATGTACGCGGGCTTATCAGAATTAAATTAGAATGGTAAGAGATGAATACGGCATTACTAGAAGTTTCTAAATCTTCTCTATTTTCAAACTCTCTGCCACAGTATTTTCCATTGCCTAGCATTGGAGCTTCTATAGAATCTCCATTGCGTATGATAACGTATGTACCACATTCGTTTTCTGTGTTGGTGATGTTGAAATGTTCAAAATGTAATTTTATTTTTCGATCAGGACGAACTTTTATAGTCCATTCACATTTGTGATTTAGTCTTCTTATAATAAAATCTTCGTACCGAGGTTCAACTACACCTGAAAGATCATTTATTATACCACCACAAAGGGGGTACACCTGTGCCTGAAAACCTTCTTTATTGTTTGAAGAATCTGTTTTAAATACAATTTTCATATAAGTTGAAGAATTCAACTCGTTTCTTGATTCCGAAGATAAGCAAAACTCTTCTTTAACTGCTTTCCACATTGTCGGAGTATTTGCTGAATAAATAGAAAGTGAATCTGCGAAACACATTTCGGTCTCTTCTAATTTAAATGTTAGAAAGTGTAAATTGACGTGTTGACCAGGGGGAGCTTTAAATACCCATTCACAATTTAGATTTTCTCTATAATTATTCGGATATCCTGGTGATGTTATAGTAACAGTTTGACCAGCAGTTAGGGATTTTGTCTTATTAAAACCACAATTTGGTCTTGAAACTTGTTCAATAGGTTCAGGAGACGTGTCAGAATTAGCCCACTGTATATAAAATATAGAACCCGAATTTGTTTCATCTAACTTCAATTGAATGAAAACTGTATTAGTAGTGGTTTTGATTTCTTTGATTGTTTTTAAGACACCACATAAATTTTCTAAAATAGGAGCGTGTTCGTCATATCCGTCATATATAATCAAGCTGTTAGTACAAATAGGATTATCTGATGGTATTTCTGCTGTGGTTATGACGATGGATATGGTTTCACGTTCAGTAGAGATTCGCCAAAAGAAATCACCTGCGCCCTCGTAAAGGTGTGGAGAAGCGACTTCACCTTTTTCTAAGCCGTAAATTTCATTTCCATGTAGGAATCCGTAGCGCATAAGAAACCCTTTCCCACTATTATCTTTATTACTTTTGAATTTAATGTACAATTTTGTTGCACTGGAGGTGTTAGTCGGTATACTAGTTCCACAATAAACACCTAGCAAATTTCCTGCTGCGTCATTCTCACGAACTTCCAAATAATCTTCGTTGCAATTTTCGGACCATTTAATATCAAACTGTTCAAATGTAATATATACTTTATTCCCTGGTGATGTACTTAAAATCCATTCACAGTTTGAGTCGATTGGATACGATTGCGGATAATTTGGCGATGCGATGCTGCCTTCTTCTGAGGTGAGAACGCCTCCACACGCAGACATAATAGAAGAGTAGTGCGCGGAGAATTGCCCTTGCGCTGTGCCGTTGTATGCAGCAAAAACGAGTGTCATTGCGCTGCCTCGGCTCACGACCATCGGGGGGATCTTTCGTCCGCAGTACTCATCTACCAGTGGTGCGTCAGCATTGTCACCGTCAACCACTCTAAGGAACGTTGACGGACATCTTCTATTTGTTAAGGTATTTTTGTCTTTCGGAATAGACATAAAGGTAATGGTTAAACTAATCTTTTGTTCTTGAGAAGGAGCTATCAACGTCCATGAACAATTATCAACAATGTGACTAGTATGCCATTTGTCAATTGCAATTATTCCATCGTGGTCAGCAGTAATGGTAGCTCCACAAATAACTGTAAAGCTGGCTTTAAATCCTTTTGACGAGCCCGAGCTATCAGATATAAATTGTAACACAAGCACATTTTTCCTAGAGATAAAATGTGTCATTTTAGTACTAGGACAAATAAGTTTTGTGTAATTAGAGCTGAGTTTTATTTCGTCGTCATATATTTGAATGCGGTCGTTACAGTCATGATCGTCAAAGTGATATAGATTAATGTCAGTAAAATTTAATTCAATTCTATGGTTTTGGGGAACATAAATAGTCCATTTGCAGTTGGAGTTCTTGTTGTAGTTATTGGGGTAATTTTCAGAATGTATAAAACCAGAAAGTGTATCTATTCTTCCCCCACAACCGCTTTGGTAAGAATTAAATCGTAAACTAAAGTAAACGTCTTTTAATGTAGACTTCTTCACAAATCTTATCAACATTAAACTAGTTCCAGAAGTAAAATAAGAAATTTGTGAATCTGAATTCTGGTGACAAATTTTGGTGAATAGGGGCATCTTAGTGTTTTGTCCGTTGTAAAATTCAATTGCGTCTATTGTACAATTTTTAGTATCTGCCATGTAAAGATCAATCATGTGAACTGTAATGCTCGTTCCTGGTTGGCCTTCTATCAACCATTCGCATTCTATTTCGCCTCTTGAAGTCAAAGAATTGTCAATATTTATAGACCCGTTACGTTTTTTTATGTGACCACCGCATCCGCAACTCGCCCATTCCAAACGAAAACCAGTAACTAATCTTTCTTTATTGAAATAATTATTGCCAGTTACAAATTTTATTTGTAAAAGGTTGCCTTTAGTTATTATTCTCCTATCGTGTAACGGGCGATTACATATTTTTTCATTAAAATTTGCATCTGCCAAATCTCTTATTTGCAAATAATCTGTATCACATTTATACCTTTTATGAATATAATTTTCATAATCTCTAAGTCTTGTTAATGGTATGTCAATTTGCGTAAATGTTGCGTTTATACTATTACCCTTTGGAACAGTGATAGTCCAAAGACAGTTTAATTTCACTGGATATAAACCAGGAAATCCAGGACTTTCAATCACACCGTGTAGTCCTGTTAGATTGTTTTGACAGATTGTGATATATTCTATCAAAAAGCCTTTACCTCCAATAGAATAATCTGAACGAAATTTAACAAACATGTAATTCATTGTCGACTCAATATCATTTAATTCTCGCTTTAGTTCACAGAATTTCCCAAAACTTGCCGCATTTTCATCGCGCCCATCAAAAAATTCAACATAATCGGATCGGCAACTATGAGTATTCTCTAAATCTAGCTCTACGACATTGATACGAATCTTAGAACCTTCGGTAGTCACAATTTTGTAGAAACATTCCGCGTTTTCATGATAGTTAAATGGATAATTGGGTGACATTATCGTCCCAGTAGAACCAGTCAGGACTCCACCACAGCCAGTTACAGCACTATTCCATTTTATTTGAAAGCCAGTACTAAACGGACGTCTAACATAACTATCAGACTCAAAGTATATAAATAAAGAGTTACTTAATGAAATTATCCGCCTTGGATAAAATGTACCACAATAAGTTCCAATAAGTGGGGATTTTTCTGAAACTCCATTTCTTATTTCTAAAAAGTCTCCAATTGAACATCGGTATGCTCCTGATTGCCTTATGCCAAAATAAGTAATGTTGAGCGTAATTTTGCGACCAGGAGGCGCTATAATAGACCATTTGCATTTGCGATTAAGTAATCTTTTAGGCCAGCCCGGGGAGTATAAAATGCCTTGTGTTTGTGTATAATTTCCTCCACAGTGAAATCTTTCATCTAAAAATTCATAAGATACAGAGAATCTTTCGAAGCGTATACTGCTATTTGAATAAAAATATATTCGAAGCTTATTTGTGGTTGTAGTAACTGCAAGTGGTTTGTTATTTCCACAAAATTTTCCTAGTTCTATATTTTCATTGTTTTCGTCAATTTCAGTTAGAGATACATATTCAGTCACACATGTTGGATTCAGATGAAATTTCTGTTTTAAGTCAAATTCGTTCCATGTCAATTTAATGACCATGCTTTCCGGAGCTATGATCATCCACATGCAATGTTGGTTGATTATTCTGTTTTCTATAAAATTTATTGTCATATTTGAATCTCTGTATATTCCTCCACATTCGACATCTAAGGTTGTAAAGTTTGCATAAAATCCGGTTCCAGATATACTAGTATCGGAACTGAACCGTAGGTACATGTAATTGTGAGTAGAAGTCAGTACAGGTGGAAAATATTGATTCCCACAGAACTTCCCTAATAGAGTGGCGTTCACATTAAGACCATCTCTTATTTCAATGTTGTCATATAGACAATTATTGAAACTATTGTCTTCAATGTCAAAGTCTTGGAATGTTAACTGGATCGCTTTTCTAGGCGTTGTACCAATTAAATACTCACACATTCTATTTGCTGGGTAGCTAAGAGGATAGCCTGGCGATTTAATAAATCCACTATCACCTTGTAAGACTTGATGGCATATGGTTTCATAGGTGAAACGAAAACCTTCAGCTGCATCGATAGCATCGGATCGAAATATAATAAATATTTGATTTGTCGATGAGGTGTAAGATTCTGGATGTGATCTTCCACAAAACTTTCCAACAAGCGGGGAGTTTTCATTTGACCCGTCATATACTTTTAAATAATCGTATTTACACCAAGTCGAATACTCTAAATGGAATGATTTAAAATTGATGCGGATTTTTGTCTCCGGATCAGTCCTTATCTGGTATTCACACGTGATACCAGATAAATATTTTCCATCATAAGATGGTGATGAGATTTCACCTTTGTCGGTGGTGTACAGGCCGCCGCACCCCGGGATACCATCAGCAGGAGCAAATGTAGCTTGAAACCCGTATCCGGCGCTGAACCCGTCCGAGTGGAAGTGCACCAGCATCTCAGAGCCACTCGACGTCACCGGTGCCGGGATAGAGGAGCTACAGTACCGGCCCAGCAACGGATCGGTAGTTAGTGCACCATCATAAATCGTCACAGAATCGAAACTACAGTTCGAATGTGATTCAATGTCAAAGGAATAAAAATGTAGCTGTATCCTTTTACCGTACGTTGTTGTGATATGCCAGTAGCAGTCTCTGTTTGGAGGGTATTTACCGGGAGAACCGGGTGAGCTGATATGTCCATTAACCGTAGCGTCAATTTCACCTCCACATACTGGGTTAATGCTAGTCCAGTGCAAAGCAAATCCATCGCTAACTATAGATGAATCAGATCTAAACCAGAGGTATAAATTATTATGACTCGAAATGATATTTCCACCTCTAGGAAACTCGCTTCCACAAAATCTGCCTATCAATTGACTAGAGGAACTAATACCGTCGTGAATTTGCAAAAAATCTAAATTACAATCTTCGTTTAGTTTGTCATGATTTCCTGATTCTAAATTAAACTTGCTAAACGTTACGTTTATGACTTTGTTACTTTCCGTGTTGATCACCCACGCGCACCTAACATTATTTTCGTAAGTTTGATTATTTGTGGGGTACACAATACTACCCTCTTCAGCACTTAAATGGCCCCCGCACGTCTTTGCGGGCAAGTGACACAATTCTCCATGGAATAGATATGTGCATTCACAGCGAAACCCTCTCGGCAAGCTTTGGTCGTTTCTGCAGGTACCACCATTAAGACACGGGTTGCTATCGCAATAATTTTGAGTCATGTTGCAGTGTGCGCCTCCATAACCTCTGACGCAAAAGCAAGTATACCCAAAGCGTAGTGGATGGCATTGTCCATGGATGCCGCAAGGTTTGGAGTCGCATCCTCGTGTTAAGTTATTGGTCGAAACGTAACAACCATGTAGCCCAATTCCGTCTCCATCCGTTCCTTGTGGACAAATACACTGCACCATTTGTTCACCGGCAGCTGCATTGTCAACACATTGGGCTGAAGGATGACATCCACCGTGATCAATGCTGCATGCGCTCTTCAATGAGCACGTTATGCCATCTCCTTGGTAACCAGTTGGACAAGGCCCACAAATTCGCGACCCGACTGTATTGTGGCATGTGACGAAAGGACTGGTGCTACAACCTCCATTAGAAGTGGTACATTCGTCGATATCTGAGCAAATATATCCGTCGCCTTCATAGCCTGAAGGGCACTGCCCGCAGCGAAAACTGCCTGGTAGATTGATGCATTCTACTCTTGGATTGAGGGAACATCGCGGACCCTGAGTTGATTCGCACTCATTGACATCAGTAAGACAAGTTTCATCTGTTCCATTTGTTGTCCATCCTTGGTCACATATGCATGTTATTCCTTCTCCACTGGCGGTTGTCACGCAGGTCCCATGTCCACACATTTCAAATCCTCCTGCCGAACAGTCTTTGCGTCTCCTGGTGCAGTGTATACCGTACCAACCAGGTCTGCATTCACATTCGTATGAACCAGGCAAGTTCTTGCAATTAGCTAGATTCTGGCAGCCTAACTCTGTACCTTGATAAATACGGCACTCATTCACATCTACATCGCAGTCTTTTCCTTCCCAATTTTTTGGACATAAGCAGTGGTAGGCGTTAGCTAAATTCAAACAAGTACCACCATGAAGACAAGGATGTAGGTTACATTTATCTATTGCCATGTTCTGAATACGAGTTTCTAAAGTCGATAACCTTGCTCTCAACTGGTTGTATTTTCTCCATAAAGTAACATTGAAACTGTTTCCTGGTAATGGGCTGCTTTCTAGTCTCGAAAGCCTTTCTAAAATACCTCCTGGTTCATTAATGTATTTTTCTAGGTCAGTAAGGTCGGGTTGAGACTGGTCATTGCTTCCACGCGTTACATTTATGTTTAGAGCGTTAACTCCTGCCACAAAGACGGTGGATCGGAATCCGTTTGTTAGGAGGTAGATGTTTTTGTCGGCTGCTGGTTGTATGATGAGGTGGCCATCATTTGCTTTGATTGTTGGTCGATCGCGGTAGACGTCGGCGCGGAGGTACGCGAGCCCGGTAAGGATCAGCACACACTGAGCGAGCGTCCGGCGCATCGTCCGCGAGTGCACGCCGGACTTGCCGGCCACAACTAAACTGCCAAAAAGGTCTAACATAATCCGCCCCCTAATCGACCACTCAAAAATTATGATATCATAGGCCATGTGTTGTCTGCAACTGATAATGACCTGCATCAATGCCGTGACTGGTACCTGCTCGCACTCATATTTGATGACTTTAAGAAAAACTTTGTTTCCGATACTTTCAAAAAATTCGCCAGACACTACTGATTTATTTCAAGACATTTCTAACCGTAGATCTATAGAAGCGAGATAACATAGCATAATACGCTTAAGACGTAAGACAATGGATTAAGACAAGGCCCGCATACGTAACGTCTGTTGCTGTGCTATTTTAGCGCAGCGCTAACGCATGCATCTTGTCAGACGCACACAACATTTGTTAGATTCGTATTAAAACCGATGTTAAAATACGGCAACACAGAAATATACATTGGCACAGCATTATTTTGACGTTCGTTTAGATGGTATACTCGTACGCATCTGACAAACGGATGCGTTAGGTAAGGCGCTATACACACGCAACGTCCCTTGGTTCGTTATTTTTGCGCAGCGCTATTAATGGCGTTTGAAAAATATGATTATCCACCTTATTTTCTTACAAATACCTACGGTTTATGTGAAACGGTTTAACAGACGCATCCGTTAGCGCAAAAATAGCGCACAACGCTGCGTTGACGGAAGCATTTGTCAAACAATTTATTATCCCAACGCATGCGTTATGTAGCGCAAAAATAACGTATAAACGGACGTTGCGAGTGCTTCTCGCCTAACTGTTACGTGTGGGCCTCGCCTAAGTTCACAAGATGTTCGAGTTATGTACGCAACGGGGATAAAGAGAACGGGAACCCTAATCCTAAGATATAGCTGTCTGTCACCAGTTTCTATCTCATAAACGGCGACAGGCAGAGAGTTGAAATTTTCAGAAATTACGTATTTCTGTTGCCGTTACCACAAAATAATAATAAAGCTTCCATAAGCCCCAAACTCCACATAGAGGACATGGAGAGGACATAGGAGGTAGGGCATGACGCTTGACGTTTGACATCGCGACGTTTCCATACAAAATGTACGAAAAAGTATTGACAGCTAGCGTCAAAAACTAAGAAGAATATTTGACGATCACTTGTCTGTCAACTGTCATTCTTACGTCCTATGCCCTTCGTCTTTTTGGTGGAGTTTGCGCCTAAAACTTGGTATTTTGCTTGTTGTATCGCTACAGAACCCTTCAACCAACGAGCCCGACTTGTAATTGGACTGTTCAACCGACCCTAATTGAATCGCAAATGTGTGTCAATAGAAAACCAATTATGATGGAGTTTACTGTCACTGATCCCTGTTTAATTGATGCCTCGACGAAGCATAAAGCCTCATTAAATACTAGATTCCGGCCCTGTGGTTTGACCTGTGATTGTTTTCTTGTTTTTTTAATGGGAATGACATGATTTCCCGCGATAAAAAGTACTTAGACAACGTGTTATCAATGGTTTTATTCTATCTTTTGAACATAAAGAGAGCAAACTCGCGAATTTACCCGCCAATTTTAGGTTTCTTGTGACTTTATTTTCCCGTGGTAAAAACTAAATTCACAGTATTATAGACATTTAAATCTTTTAGTAAGTAGTAAATATTTTTGACATTGGATCGGTATTGGAGTTTAAGAATTAGGTACATACATACAAACAAAAGATCAATTTTCTTATTTCTGATTATCAGAAATAGATAATGTTTTCCAATTAATTGTAAAATCTAGGTAATATGTAATGTATGTAGTATGTAAAAAGGAACCAGTCTCCACAAGCAACATAAGGCGAGTTTACAAATCCCTGTCTATCAATATCGATCCGATCACTAATAAATTTAAAGTTTTAAAACTACTTATTAACAGTCATGAGAACAAAGAGAAGTGGGAGTAAAGTTGTAAAAAAAAATATCCCATTTAAGTTGTATGTTTGTTTTATGAACTTTAGTTTATTCATAAATCTTTAACAATAAATCTTAAATGGGATAAAAAATATATTTATGTTCTTAGTAATTCTGAAAAGAAAAGACGGAGATAAATTAGTTGTATTGTTTAAGATTATTATTATCTATCACTTTTTGATATAATAAATTATTATATTACAAAAAACAACTATGACTGTATGACTTTTAGTTATTTGACATAGAAGTACAGTAAATAGGTATAAATTAAACCCAGAAAAAATATGTCAAACACGTTTCGCATAATCTCTAAAAAACATCTCTACAAAACAAAATCATTGAGCATGATTGATTTGATTACATACACGGCTGTGGGGACACATGTCTAAACTCAAAATTATTTCTGAAATAAAACTTAAAAGAAAAATACGTACTGTCAAAATACTTTTAGCAATCACTAAATAATTTCAGCTTATCATCCCAAGAACCGCTCGCCAAACCACTTTTGTTGTTCAAATATTTATTCAAAACATAAAAATAACTTCGCAATTTCTCACGGATTTTACAGATACGTTTACGAAGGCTACGGAACGTGCCGGCTACGCCGTAGCTCGTAGCAAACTGAGACCTGTAGCTCCGTAGCACTGCTACGGGGATGAAATGGGACTGGTAGACGAGCGGAAAATGTTTCGGAGAAATTAAAATGCATGTATACATACAATATATCACGCCTATATCCCATGCGGGGTAGGTAGAGCGTAGACGGCTGTAAACCTTACCATTTACACTACATCTGAAAAAGGTTAGAGAGTCAGTCAGTCAAAGATATGGGATGATACTATTCTAAGCCGGCACCACACTGCAAAAACGTCTGAAATTAATATGGCTGTATTTTTTTATGATCAGGACCTCACTGTTTGTGGAGGGTTTCCGGTTTCAGGGGCGACAAATCAATCTACCTACGTACCTTTCAGTATTCAGTTTTCAAAATAACATTTTCTCTCTCTCTCTCTCTTCGTGTGAGACACCTAGTCGGTCAAATTATTTTTGAAATAGCATTTTATCTGGGACAAATGTTTATTGATTTAAAATATTGAAATAAATGTCTGTTGAACCACCTTAAGATCCACAATAGTCCACTGCTTGACATGGGCCTCCCCCTATTGGCAGATATGCAAAACTAGCTTGGCAGGCGGATATTCGATCGCAGTGCAAGATGTTTAACTTTCTGCCTATTTCTTGAATGATTATCCCGTAGTCGCTTATTACGACACCCACGGGTAGCATTGGGTTAGTGTTGTTATATGCCGGAATCATCCGGCTTAGTGCTGTAATCGCTTATGGTTGTACGATTGAACCATGAATCATATCCTTTCCAACTTTTTGTCCGACATGTTCATCAATCTGTGTGGTAGCGGCTAAGAATTCTGCCACCCCTATACTAGGTGTTACAAAACAACCAATAAAGTTGAAAGGAGGTTAAGGTACTCATGAAACTAAACAACTTTCCCCATGGAACATGGGTCAAATATGAAAAAAAAAGTTGGACTTCCCATACAAAATGAACTCACTTTGTATGGGAGATTTATTGGTTGTTTTGTAAAACGTTGTATACTCAGGGTGTTTCGTAAAATATGAAGTAGAGCTTTTAACCTTGGCTACAATATCTTCTGACCATGGTCAACAGTATGGTGGCGGTAAAACCACCTACGATAGCATTCCTAAAGAGGGTTGACGTCAGGCAGACGGTAGATCGTAAAGTTAAGCCAAATCTTTTTGCAACCTGATTTGTGTTCAAACAAAACATGTTGCGCCGACCGCAAGTGATTGGGATAAGGGCAGAAAGATAATGATGTTTATCTATCCGACTGGTTTCGCCGCCCGTCTGCAACACACTTTTATTTCGATAGTTCGGGGTTCGGACATCACAATTTCAAGTGTTTATTTATGCATCGATGTTCCTACTCATGCATTTGCCAGATGAAACCGCTTGTAGGCTTAACTCAAGTGTCTACATAATATATGGATCAATATGAACGAATGAAGAGTAGGTATCTATACTAATCCTTGCGTGTATGTATAGGTATTTGTTATCTTTTCACGCTTAAACGGCTTGACGGATTTAGGTGATATTCGGTACATAGTATTATAATTCGGAATAACACAAAGGTTACTCTTAGGAAAACTGAAAATAACTGCGGGTGAAAGGATCAACAAATTTTAGAAATTCAAAAATAAATATAAGTTTCATTTAAATTAAGTACAAATATATATATAATAGTATCGTCTCTGAGACTCGCTAGTGAGCACACCTACGTTAAACCGCTAGTTCAGTATATAAATATTTTAGTAGTTCATTTTGATATTTCGGACGTGAAATAATAGTCTTTGTGTAGTGTTTAACACAATCTATTGGATGGTGCAAACTGTGTAAAAATCAGCTACTTATTATAGAAGATATTTACAAAATTAATTCAAAAGTGAATAAAAAACGGTGATTTTTGGACCATGACCTATCTCAATGTTCGACTCCAAGCAGCGTGCCAAGCGTAAGTCGGCTCATATTTAGGGTCAGTGACCGAGGAACTGGTTGACCTTGTGAACGGACACGCACTACAGCGTAGAGGTCTCGAGAGTACTACCAGTATTTCGCCGTTCAATTCACTGCGCCGATAGCCGAGCGGTAGAGCCGCTGGCCTTTCACCACGCTAGACGGAAGTTCGAGACCAAGCGGAGCAATATCTCTTTTGTCTTTTATTTTTATGCAAATTATTATACTGCTACGACAACACCGCTGCCGCCGTGCCGCCGCCACTGCTAGGCTACAATTCCGATACTTGCCAATCAGACAAATACAACTTTAATAATAATCATTATCAAGATGTCAGCACCTCGTCCAAAAAAACTAAATAATAAAATTAAATACTGTGGACTAGAACGATGCTCCAAGTTAATAGAAGAAGTACATTATCTCACGTGCTCAATCTGCAAGCACTATTTCCACCTGGCTTGTGTGAATGCTGAAAGAAGATTTAATATTATGACATTAATTCAAAAAGCAGAATGGAAGTGCATGGAATGTCGCCAAAAGGCTTTTGAAAATATTAAAAAAAGCAAGAAATCTAAAAAGAAAATTAAAATTCAACCCCCATCTGAACCATCATCATCAACACCTAAAACATCTTCTTTGATCTCTACACCCAACACGCAAACGTCAGAATCACCTGGTTCAACCACCCCACCAAACGTAAATGAAACAACCCAAGCGTCGGCCTTACTAGCAAACGATGATACACACGTTCAATCGAATATACCTGTACAAAATTCGTTTGAAGGACTATCAGAAGTTGACCTGGACCACCTGGACTATTCAATATCGTCAACAATAGTCCACAACAGAAGTTGCCCTGAAGCTAGGCTAGGAAAAAGTAGCTCTGATGAAGAAATTAGAGTGAGAGAGGCATTGCGTAATCTGGAGGAAAAATATCAGAAACTCGATCGGTTTACCACTCAATTACTCCAAGAAAATGAGATATTACAAAACAAACTCAAACAATATGAATCAAACATAGATGTACTCACCAAAATATGTAAAACTCCGAACTCGAATGTTTCTAACAAAAGCAGACGAAACAACATCATTCAAAATGCACAAACATCTAAACTTATGTTTTCTCCTATAGCATCTAAAGCGACTAACTCTCCTGCACAGTTTGGTACACCACTCTCAGATATGATTTCGGACGATGATCTGCCGCTCAGTCAAATAGGTAGTGAAGAAAACTCCCGGGAAAGTACTTTAACCTCAAGACCGAGGACTCCGACGCCTACAAGAAGAAAAATTTTCATAATTGGAGACGAATCATTAAGAGGGTTGGCAGCATCTATTCAAGACTCACGCAAAGGACACTGGAACGACAACTATTCAGCTTCAGCATTTATTATGTCGCACGCAGACAGTACACAGATCTTATCTTATATTGATTCATTTTCGGAGATAATGTCGGAAAAAGATATTGTAGTTTTAGGAATGGGTAAACACGACAAAAACATCCAAGTGCTTCATTCTAATCTGTGTGTTGCTATAAGAAAGTTTGAAAACATACCTATTATCTTAAGCGCAGTAAACAGCAACATTTATCTCAATGAACATAAATTAAACTCAGAAATTAAAATTTGGACGAAACATTTTGAAAACTGTTTTGTACTAGAACCTAATTACTTAATGACGAATAACGATTATTTAAATTATTTATGCAATAAAATTAATATCGAAATTGACTACGCAGAATATAAATTAAGATATCTGACATATAAAAATATAAAAAATATTGTAAATAAAATATTTATCCCCACCACTGAATGTAATAAACAAACAAATATTTCATTACCGCACATTAAAGAGAACATTGACACTGACACTGACGGAATAGTGGCAAGGAAAGGCACCATACCCTACTACTTTCCTATTATTTCAAAGCGTATAGAGTCAAGAATACCGTCATCACCTGGATCAATGCAGGGTAAAAGTTGTGAACAAAAATTTTTTCGAGACTAAACTAAGCTTTACATTATTGCACCAAAACATCCAAGGCTTATTATCTAAGAGAGAGTATATTGAGATAGCGCTGTCTCAAATTAAACTACATACCAAACCTGACGTTATTTGCTTCACAGAAACATTTGTGAAAGCGGGTCAGGAAAAGAATATTCACTTAAATAATTACGAAGTAGCAGCACAGTATTCTCGAAAGGATCAAAAACGTGGCGGAGCATGTATTATGGTTAGAAATGGTATAAAATTTAACGATGTTAAGGGCTTGAACGAATTAGCCAGAAGGAGCTATTTTGAATGTTGCAGTACTTATATTCCAACCGTTAATATATTAATTATTTGCATATATAGAGTTCCATCACAAAATAAAGATTTGGTAAATAAGTTTTTTAACTGCTTAGATTTATTGTTACATAATTGCCGTCATAGATATCCTAAACGTAAATTAATCTTATGCGGGGACCTTAACATCAACACCTTAAAAAATAGTAATGCAGCCACCCGTCTACAACAAACATTAAAAAGATAGTTTCAAGTTTCAAGTTTCAAGTTTATTTATTCATGAACAGTACATAAACTGTGTGCGAATTTACAATTTAGAGCCTTATGACTAGAGTTAAATTAATAATAAAATTTACAATCAAAATAAGCAACATAATAATAATAGAATAAATATAAATCACATGTCATTAATATTATACAAAACTTTTTCCAATAAATATAATTTCAATTTTCTCTTAAATATATCAATATTACAAATTCCTTAAAGTTCATTTGGTAGACTATTAAATAATTTTACGGCTTGATACATAGGGCAATGTTTAGCAATATTCAAAGTAGGCTTTATAACATAGTTTAGCTCTAATCTACGTGTATTTAACCTTATTTTCATTTCGTCTTCTGTTTCATATTTATGTCTATGTTTAAATATATCAATGAGCAACACAAAGACATAGAGGCTAGGCACTGTCAGAATCTCATATTTTTTAAAGAACTCTTTACAAGATTCCCAAGGAGGGATGCGGGCAATAATGCGTATAGCTCTTTTTTGCATTGTGAAAGCTTTTGATATGTTGTATGCATAGCTGTTACCCCAATACTTAATGCTGTAGCGCAATTTTGATTCAACAAGAGCAAAGTATACCATCTTAAGTTGATCTATTCTCAGAATATCCCGTAAAGTCCTTAAAGCATAGCAGGCAGAGCTAATAGAGCTCTCAATAGAATTCAATTCAGTCTTCCAATTTAGCAGTCTATCCATGTTAATACCTAAGAACTTGACCACCTCTAATATTTCAACCTTTTGATTATTTAAGGTCAGGTCAAGTGTAGCCTTGTTCTTGGTTGTAGTTTTAAACAAGATACTGCAAGTTTTTTTCAAATTTATTTTTAAGTCGTTTTTAGAAAACCATTCACTAAAAGCTGTTAATGTGGCGTTAGTTACTGTCTCTAGGTCTCTCATAGTTGATTTGGATAATATCGCGTTGGTGTCATCCGCATAAAGAATTAACCTCGCCTCAGGGACTCTCACATTTACGTAGTTGATCAGGTCATTCGTAAAAACTATAAACAAAATTGGGCCCAGTATAGATCCTTGTGGAACCCCTCTATCAATGCTCATAAGTTTAGATCTACCTATGTTTTCTGACCCATCTCTCCCAACTTGTCTTACCTCTACGAATTGCTTGCGGTTTTTCAAATAAGACTGGAATAAACTAAAAGCTGTACCCTTATTCCATAATGTTGCAACTTTTGCAGTAAAATATTATGATCGACCATATCGAAGGCCGAACTTAAATCCAGGAACAACCCCGCCACTTTGTTCCTATCATTAAGTCTACGTACTACATCATCTAGTAAAGTGTCCATCGCGTCCAAAGTTCCCACTCCTTCCCGATACCCAAACTGCCTTGCACTAAGAAGTTCATGTTTTGTTAGATGTGCCAACAGTCTTGTTTTAATGAGTTTTCAAAGACCTTTGAGAGTGTGGGCAGCAAAGATATCGGTCTATAGTTTTAGGATCTAGTTTAGACTCTTTTTGTATATTGGGATGATTTTGGCAATTTTGAACTGCTCCGAAATAAACCCTTTTCTAAGCAACTATTAAAGAAATTAGCAAGTATTGCATCTAAAATTTCAATGTTTTCTTTTATGATAGATATGGGTATATCATCGTACCCCGTTGAAGTTTTATTTTCCATTTTAGCTACTATTTTTCTGACCTCTAACGGCGTTACTTTTCTTATTACCATATCGTCGGCAACTCTACCTGTATTATTTCTCAAGAAATTCAACGCTACAGAGTGATCCCCACAAGACGGCAGATTACCATGATTAAATTGTATCGAGAAAATATTAGACAATTCAGAAGGGTCGACTATAATTTTGCTATCAATTTTTAACATAAGCTGTTCACGAGTTTTTCCTGACTTTTTCGAGTTTAATTTATTGACTACCTTCCAGATACCCTTTGACCTATATCTTTCGTTGTTTATTTCAGATTGGGTAGCTATTAATCTCGCTTTCACAAGAACTTTTCTGTATATTTTAATGTACTGATTTTTATAATGAATTAAACTAGGATCGTTGTGCGATTTGTCTATAGAACATAGTACCCGCTTCATCAGACTAGAGATTTTAATACCCTTACTTAGCCATTTTAAAGCCCCGTGACTACTTTTTCTAACCTTTTCTTCCTTAATTTAAAGCAGCTTTTGAAATGACCATTAAATTTCTTTAGAAAACCATTTATACCCATGTTCTTCCAATTTGTTTCCATCAATTTCTCTTTAAACAGATGTCTATTTATTTTTGTTAAAGCTCTACGTTCAATGTATACTACGTTCTCTTTCCATCGTTCAATATTGCTATTATCCTTTAAACTAAGTGATACTGCTGCGTGCCCGTCTCCCAATCCATTGTGATCTACCAAAGTTGTAAGTACAGAATCGTCTTTTATGTTAGTCAAAATATTGTCTATACACGAAACAGAACCATTTCTTACAAAAGTAACACTATTTAATAGATATCTAAAATTATAACATGTCAATAAATTTACAAATTCTGTTTTCTTCTTGGACTCTATCAAAACATTAACATTAAAATCACCTATTATTATCACATTTTTGTCAAAAAATCTTTGCAATATAAATTCAAGTTTCATTATAAATATGTCAAATTTATTGTCATTTTGATAGCAGCAAAAGATATATAAATTAGACTCTATGTCTCTTATTCCACATAGCTCAAAACTATCAACACTTGAGATATTTTTACACATTGCTATTTCTTCACATCTACGATTTTTGTGTGCTAATATTAAAGTGCCGCCTCTAATTTTATTTTTCCTAGCATAAAGTGAAATTAACTTATAATTTTCAAACACTATAAATTCAGCAGACTGTTTATTAAGAAAGTGCTCGCTAATGCAAACATAATCTTGTATCGATGTCAAACTATCTAAATAAAGCTCAAATTGATCCTTTTTCGCTGATATTCCACACACATTCTGATGAATTATATTTACAACTGATAAATTATCGATTGCACTTGATGTACTATCCTGAATGTTATGGGGAATCAGCGAAAAGTCACTCGAGTCTACTAGAGCGTTCCCTATGCTAGGAACGAAAAAGCTCTAACTCCGTCTGTGTGGAGACATTGCAGATAGAGTCGGATTTTGATGACAAATTATTCTTATAGTTGAACATGATAATATCTAATACTAGAGACCTACAGGTATTCATTTTTTGCATGTAATTAGATGAGTCACAATAAGTTTGTGAGAGGTAAATATGGTCCACGTTTGTACTAATTATTTGTAATATATCATTTAATTTAAATGTATTGTAAAACTTATTTGCACAAATTTTCCCGAATAAAATGTTCGTATTTGTGATCATGCCTAAAAAGTCAGACAAAACTGTATGAAAACTCATCAAATTACTGTCATGTTTACCAGCTAAAATAATAATGTAGTCCATTTTTGTCATTCTCAGACATTCTGATATACTTCCGGAGAGAACTTGTTCCAAAGAAGCATAGGGTTTCACAACTGACGTAACCAAATAGTCATCACCTAATTTTTTGGCTAGCATGTCTCGTAATCTGCGACCCGATTCATCAGCAAGGAGCATAACTGTTCGTTTGGCAGGCTGTGTTCGCCGACCGTCTCCATGGCCTTGTTCCTTAAATTGTAGATTTGATGTTTTTGTCTGATCATCACTGTCGTCTCCAGTAAAAGTCTTACTACTCGGGCTGATTTTTCTGGACCTAGGCCGGGCAGTAGAGTGGGTAGAGTTAACTTCTGATTGAACAGCCGATGTATTAGTGGTGGTAGGTGGTAATTTTATTTTATTCTGATGTGAAGTTAAAGTATGTTCAAAATCACGTTCGACGGAAGGTATTGGCATAGTTTTATTAAGATTATTTCGTTTTACTCTACCGTGAAGAGGATCACTGGTCGTGCATAATTTTGCCAGCAGTTTGTACTTGTCCTTGTAAAGATATAACCTTGAGTTCCATATTACAGATCCCACTAGACAGAAATCTTGTATTGATCACATTATTAGTGATTTATGTAATGTGACTGGTACTGTTCTTCCACTGGATCTGTCTGATCACGACACAGCACAAAAAATAACGTTTCCGGTGGAAACCAAAGAGGTATCTCCACAAATGTATTACATCTGGAAGAGAGACTATTGTAGTGAGAATTTAGTTAAATTTAATAATTACCTAAGTAGTTTATCATTCTCGGAAGTGTTTGATAAGGATGATTTGAATGCTGCATTTAACGAATTTCACGACTGGTTTTGCCTGTTATACATACTCTGCTTTCCCATAATAAAAATTAGAGTTAACAAATCCCGTGCCGTCTCGTGGATTACAAAAGGTCTGAAAAATAGTTGTAAAACCAAAAAACATCTGCGATTTAAGTATTATGCTAACAAAACTAACAACAATAAATTTAAATACCGTAATTATAATAAATTGTTAAAGAAATGTACATATTTATCCAAAAAGCTTACAAATGATGCTTTTCTCCTAAAAAGTAAGAATAAATGCAAAGCCACGTGGACGGTTATAAATAGTGAAACAAAACAGACTATGCCAAATGACTTTTTGAATAAAATTATTGACAATTCTCAAGAAATTACTAGTCCTCCATTAATTGCTAACTACATCAATGACTACTTTATCGATATGACTAATGTTACTAACCCTGACATCCAATTAACGACTTCAAAAAATCGTAATAATAAATCATTATTCTTAACACCTATTGACATAAATGATATTGATAAATCTATAATGACATTAAATAATACAAATAGCGAAGGTTTTGATTGTGTATGTACTAAAGTTGTGAAATCATGCAAGGATCAGATAAAATCCATATTGGTTTATCTTGTCAATCTCTCGTTAGAATCTGGTAAATTTCCCGATCGTCTTAAGCGCTCGATAGTCAAACCCTTATTCAAAAAAGGTAAAAAAACCGATATCTCGAACTATCGCCCAATAACGCTGATACCGATATTTTCAAAAATTTTTGAAAAGGTCATGTATCAAAAATTAACATCTTTCTTAAATAAATATAATGTAATCAGTAGGGATCAGTACGGTTTCCAAAAAAAGAAATCAACTTCCCTGGCAGTATATCAAGTTGTAACGGAAATCTTAGATGGTATCAATAATAAATATTTTACTACCGCTGTCTTTCTAGACATGTCGAAAGCGTTCGACTTTGTATCTCATCGCCTACTGTTAGCAAAGTTGGAATGCTATGGTATAAGAGGGGTAGCATTGGGTTGGATTAAATCCTATTTAGAAAATCGCACCCAATGTGTTGAAATAAGTAGCATTGGCTCAGGTCGGCAAGTAAATAGTTGCTTCTCTACCTACAAGCATAATGGTTCTGGAGTCCCTCAAGGCAGCGTACTTGGGCCGCTGTTGTTTTTATTGTATATAAACGACCTACCTGGCTTAATAAAACACAAAACCATTTTGTTTGCTGACGATGTAACCGTACTGATATCATCACCCAAAAGTTTGACCATTGAAAATCATGCCACAGAAATAATTAATACTATTGACATAACAGCAAACTGGCTCAATCATAATAATTTACGGATCAACATCGATAAAACTAACTATATAAATTTTAATCTACACAATTATTTAAATTCATTAAGTTACAAAAATCAGACACTTAAACACGCTAAGTGTGTAACCTACCTAGGCTTAATTATTGATCAAGAATTAAACTGGAAGGCACATATGGAAAAAGTCTGTAGTAAAATTAACAGCTTTACATATGCATTATTTAAATTGACGAGAACTGCATCACAAAAAAACAGCAGTTATTGCCTATTTTGCATACATCGAGTCTATTCTCAGATACGGCCTCATAATATGGGGAAACGGCACACATGCAAACAAGGTATTTATTGCACAAAAAAAGTGTATCCGTGCTATTACAAGCATTGCTCCAGATGAATCGTGTAAGCCGTTTTTCAATATGCTAAAAATTCTACCTTTGCCATGTTTGTACGTGTTCGAAGTAGCATGTTTCGTTAAACAGCATCCTCGCTTATTTACCAAAGCAAGTGAGGTATCTACTCGACAAAACATGCGCTATCCAAACAGACTTATTTTAAACACAATTCCAAGATCCACTCGATATCAAAAAAATTGCTTCGCTATGTGTGTGAAAATTTATAATAACATACCACAACACTTCAAAGATCAAACCTTCACAAAATTCAAAAGAGATTTACGAAATTGGTTACAAGTTCACAATTTTTATTCTGTAAAAGAGTTTTTGGAATTTAAATAAATGAACCAAGTGGACGGTGATTTCCATGCCATTATTGGATTTAGAGTAAATGTGCACGTAGGTACTGTTTTCTCTGTGTGACCATTTGCATTATAATAATTTTTACGTTGACTCCGACTTTCTGTATATTTTTATTCATAAATGTGACAATTTGTATTATATTTTGAATTTATATTTGCATGCTATTTCTGGCTAAACAAGTGAACCTAGTTTATAACAATTTTATTCTACCATCCTCTGTATACCTTGTTTAATGGCAAATAAATGATTATTATCTTATTATTATCTTATTATAAATATAATTTTCAAACAAATCGTATAATCGTAGCATTTGCGCTGGGTTTATTGCATGTCTACCTACCCCGGAAAGACTGAAGTGATAACGTGCCCGTATTTATATAATCAACGATTCGTCCTGCTTTTTCGCCCGTGTACCTTTCTCGTTCTATTTAATTTTGAACGTATCTACCTGCGTATTTCCGGGAGAGATGTGAATGTTTTATTTCGTCGGTGTGAGATAAATTAAGGGAGTCATGGGGATATGTCTACCCTCCAGTGGCGAAGGGTGGCATTTTTACAAAGGTAGGCCGGTGCGAAAAATGTTCTAACTGAAAGTAGGTTGATGTGAGAGTACGGATTTGAAAATTTTTCAAAGCTACTGCTACCCTCACTTACCCATTATCTGCATTCTTAGTGTGAGGGGCTATCATCACACTCACACGTGAGACGTAAGATAAAATCTGTCAGACTAGTAGGTTGGTCTTATAATAAGTATAGTCTTTTGCTCAGGATGACCAGTGACTTAAAACACCTAAATAGCCATTGTATTGACTAGCTATTAGTCCAGATCCTCCATCGACTCAATAGTGACTAGTCTTTTTTTCACTTTATTTGGGTTAATTAACAGTAACATAACAAACATTACTAAACTAAATAATAAGCTTATAATAATAACTATTATGGTATATAGGTAGTTATGTAGCCAACTCCATTAACCACAGATTAGTCTTGGTAGTAAGCCGTCACTTCTGTTTCGTACATTTTAAATAGCAACGGTTTCAAACGTCACGATGTCTGTCGCCCGTCCCAAATCGCCGTCTCATGTCTTACGACTTATCTGTAGAGTTAGTCCCTAAGAAACCTTACCTTAAGAATCTTAGCACTTAGTATGGCGGTTGTCACACCTGCTCATCTACCGCATATATCCGTATGAAACCGATTGCCATACTTTTGTATGTATTGTATTTTTATATTTTTAACTTTGGTTTGTAGGAGGGAAGGCTGTTCAGCTTAAGGTGGATCGTTTTCCATACAAAAGTTAAATGGAGTTACGTCTTTAAATGACACAAAAATATGATTAAAGACTTGATGGGAAGTTCCGTGCTTCTATAACATTTTCGCAAAATAAAACAAATAATTTTTTAACCATCAGATTTCTCTGTAAAAACCGTTTCGCCACTTTATGAACATAGATGGAGCTACTGCTGCAATAAATACGTTTAATTTTTTTGTGGAGATAATACTTAATATTTTTTACCATAAGCAGTTTTGCGACAAATTTACGTGGGCCTTCATAATTTCACATAAAGTTTTTTGATAAAATTGTTGCTTAGCTTATGTTTAACACGGTTGAAGTTCAGATTTTCGTTTGTATGACGTAACGATGCGCCTTAAAGAGTTGAGATAAGCATTTTTGGGGAAAGTCCTTCGTTTGAGTAAATTAC
This sequence comes from Phthorimaea operculella, assembly GCA_024500475.1. Taxonomy (NCBI): domain Eukaryota; kingdom Metazoa; phylum Arthropoda; class Insecta; order Lepidoptera; family Gelechiidae; genus Phthorimaea; species Phthorimaea operculella. Next base: position 1,650,839 of record JANFCV010000019.1, on the reverse strand, counting down.
ACGTGAAACGTACTTACTTACATTAACTTACTCGAAGAAGGGAAGGCACGTGTAGGTTTCTTAATTGATGTGTATTAAGTTTAACTGATCTATTTATTGTTGAGTTAACTTCTAATTTAATTGCTCTTGCTCCTCGCTAATAATTATTATTGCTGTCCTGTGACATAATGTTACCTGAAATTTTATTGCTTCCAATACAACGGAGTATTGACCAAATTCCTATGGAAGCTTTTGTCTTGTCTATTGGAGATTTTCTATGGAAACTCGAAAAAAGTTCTTCGCTCTTCATATTTTTTTCCGTATTAAAAGTTGTTCATTCTGTACTCTATGCCTTACAGTCTGTGTTGTGTTTCCTTAGATGTGGTTTTTTTTTTCAGCTGAAGTACATTATTTCAAGATAGCACGAATTCATGACCTTACTCACTTAGCAGTTTGCTACTGTACTGTTGTATCAAATACCCACCTGATTTTATTGTTAACATCATATAGATTAGAATAGAAAAGCATCCCAGACACTTTACATTGTAAAATATGAGATGAGTCTACATAATGTGTCTCCCACACATTTGACCGATATTTGACGATGTTTTCCCAACAATATATCGTACCCACGTCATCCCACAATAGTATGACGTCACACGGCAATATTGTCATTGTGTATGCCAACAAGGGACCAGAAGAATATTTTGATATAAGTAAAAGTATCTTAATAATAATAAATATTGCTTTGCTTAGTCACGAAGCATCAGTGTTGTGCGTCAAACGGTTAAGCTGCCTAGAAGACATTGCATATTAGCAATAAGGCCGCCTTTTTGTATGGTAATTAGTTCGAGCGCAAGTAAAAAATAATATAACTTTAGGAGACGGCGCGTGGGCGCCTTTATTATTACACTTAAATTATTGTTTAAAACGGGATTATTACCGCGATTAAGTGTTGTGAACAGCCTTTATTATTATCTTATCTCGTTAGATTTCGCCGTTGCCCTGGGTTCGATTCTTGGCAGTGTTCCCATACCTACCCATTTTTTGGTAGATCTACCGAATTGGGACTTGATCTACCGATCTACCGAATTGAGACAAATATCTACCGATTTTTATGGTTTTTAAGCATTTTGCTTAGCAATGAACGCCGCACCCGGCTATATCCAAATGTGGACGATCCGTGCGCAAAGTTCAGTTTTCTTCAAGCGATGAACTTCTTCTATGATAAAGCGAATGAACAACGTGCGATTACGCGTAAAAATTTCACGACGCGGAGCACGCATTTTATTTGCCATCACTATCGCACGCGTTTACAGTACAATTTCAGTTCGATTTATGATTGTATTTGTTCGCAAGTTGCAAAAAAGTCTACATTCTGCTCATTTTCAAAATCTACCGAATTCTACCGATTTTTCGACTGAGAATCTACCGATATTATTCATTTTGGTTTGGGAACACTGATTCTTGGGCAGGACAAATATTGGGAAGAATTATTTATCTATATAACTGTCTGTTCTCAGGTCTTTGGCAGGCACCTAGAAACAGGAATTTTTAGTTGCGTGCTCGCAGTGTGTTCGTGTTTATGATATTGTAGTTTATAAAGTAAAGCAACCTTTTGAATATTAAAATACCTACCCACAAAACACACAATAAGTAGGCCCGAACCTTTTCTCGTCATATTTGTTGTTTATATCAAGCTTTTGAGTAATAAGTTCTAATTTGCTTGGTGAAATAGTACCTATGAATAATAGAGCAAATGTGTCGACATTAATTTGACTTTTTATCTCTGCGTGAAATCTACCCTTTACAAATCGACTATGAAACAACAATTATACATAACTTTTTTACTAGCCTAACTGCCACAAAATACTTATTAATAGTTTAGCCGCACACTGATTTCGATTTGATAACCGATAAACCATAATGAAAACCAAGCCATGAAAAATTGATGAAATAAATACTTAGTTGTAGATCTATCTATTTGGTACAATGGATAAAGCCAACATACATACAAATATACCGATCCGATCAGAGACTTACAATTAAATGTATCGTTTGTATCGATAATAGAATGGATCAAGTTATACTTACCATCGCCATTACATCAACCTATCCATTTAAGGGACCGAAATAGCCTTATATGGGTAGGTTAATGAGCAGCCGATAGTACTACACACCTGCCTGTGTAGGCTGTGTACCTCCCTTTATACATCTGAGTCCCTACATACCATATCAAAATTTTCTAAGATGTCAAAGAGTCACACTGAATTAACTAAATTGTTTCAGCCTTAGAGCAAAGTCATGTAGCGAGGTACGCGTCTGTAACCTTAAATACGTGACCCCGGAGAATTGACACATCTCTCTTAACTTTATATAGGTAGGTAGGTAGGCAGATATTCTTAAAAAAAAAGGTTATTGGTGGTTGTGCTGGCAAACGAACATGTCGTAACGTTTACCTGGCTCGTCTCGAGGGAATGCCTTTATTTTCGTACGTTTTTCTCCCTGAGCCGCGTTTTCTATCAGTTAATATTCCAATAGGTAGGTACAAGAAGAAAAAAAAAACATGATACCCAATTTTCGTTTTTTACCAAGATGTAAGTATCAAAATGTGATTGATATAGTATCTATTATTCTGCATTAAATAAAGACATTTTGACTTTGGATAGCATTACCCTAAATTAACATGCGGATAAAAGATTTCGTTTAACAATGGAGTAAAACAAACTTAATCACGTTCTGGGGTGTATTTATTTTTTACAAATAGTAGTGAAATCAAATTAATATCTAAATAAGAATAAAAAATATCACATTTATTTATGCCCAGCCATTAACTGTCACGTGTCAATCATATTTTTTAAAAGCATGAGAGAAATAAATCTTGATATAAGTTCATTTAACGCGTTGTTTAACGCTCATTGCTTATCACACAAATTGTCGATATAGTACGGTCGCTCGTACAAGTCCTTTTTGTCAGCTGTCAACCCCATACTAAAAGAGAAGACATGTAAACGATGAAAAATAGACCTTACCTATGTCTTTACATTAAAAATGATTTTGACATCTTTGAAATAAGACTTATTCGAGCAGCAGCTTTTATCATATTAACGTGACATGCGTTAGGTACATCGTACATGAGTAGACAAGAGTCAATAAACTTTTATCCATTTTATTATTAGGCTCATAGTCATGTTTTATTTCTCTTAAATCACTTTTCTTTAACAAATACTTTCAAAATCTCAAGCAGTTTACAATCACAATGCTTTTCTAAACTTAAAAAATAATCTTAGTTATACCTACTATCTAAAAACACCACAATTATTATACAAGACTTAACCACCGACATAACATAAAAAAGTCACAATCTGTTCTCTAGTTAAATGTTTTATAAACATTATAATGCAAAAATAAATGCTTTGTTATGGCAAAGCTTTGTTTGTGCCTACCAACATTTTTATTTCTATGAGACTTAAAAATGGATTAGTGAAGTATCTTTATTGCTTTGTTTGTGTGACCACGATCTTCTAAAAAGCGTAGATTTGTCAAAATGTGCTACTCAATTTCAATTCTAAAACTAATCTAATCACTCCTTGACAACATAACCCAGTGCTTTCATCTCTCTATCAAATTCAGGTGTCCTGTACTTCTTTATTTTGGCCAACCAATCGCCGAAGCCTATCACAGATCGGTCGGTGCCTCCGTACCTCGGTGGGAGGCATTCCTTGTCTATGTGCTGCTGTAAGGACTTCAGGTCGTTGCCGTGGAAGAAGATCTTGTTGTAGAACTCGCTCGGGATGAACCGCTTGAAGAGATAGAAGAAAGTGTTGAGGATCCAGGAGTAGTTAATGATGTGGCAGGCTTTCGGGCGGCATGGTGTCGCTACCTGCAAGAAAAAGGAGTAAAATTGTAGAAATATAAAATAACTTTATACGAAAGCGTACAATTTTAAAATGATGAGAACGAAACTAAAATTATTATTATTGCAAATTTAACGACCATTATGTAGACAATAGTATATCTGACGTCAGAAGTAATAAACGGACAGCAAAAAATATCGCGCCACCGTAAATTTTGAAAGTTTAAGAATAACTTAACTTAGGCGATAGTCAAGGTCAACACAACCAGTCTCGGCTTTTTGTAACTAAATCTTAGACAAAGCACCTATCATTATCATTAGCTACAACAAAAAAAGCTGCGGTTTAGTCAAACTATGGCACAATACATGGTAAGGTAGTTTTGAACCTACTTTTAGCGTTGGTATTGTCATTAGCTATTCATATTCATATCGTTATTTTCTTTTAAGCCACAGAAATATTCAAACTTTTTCAAACAATGATGGTGCTCACATTTGCCACACGATGTTGAGGAAGATATTTTACCGGTCTGATGTAAACGACGAAATGAGTTGTATAAAATCAAATGTGGAAGCAAATACGTCGTTACACCGCCGCGCCGTTAGAGGGTCATTTGTAATGTAGCAAAATATGCAACAGATGTGAAGACCATCTCTCGAAGCGAAGACTTTAGTAAGGCATTTGATTCACTCACCCCTAACAGTGCGACGATCTGGTAGGCAATGGTTGGAGTGAGGGTAGCCACGTGTCGTATCGTGATGCCCTCCAGGTCCACGATCACAGTCCCACCGATGACTTGCATCTTCGGTTGACGGATGCCGATTTCTGTTATCGCCATACCCGCTCGTACTAGGTCTTCCACAGGGTACTCATTTGGGTCCCATGTACCTGAAAATGTATGGAAAATATGTTTTAGATATGATTAGATTTACCTACTACTACAACTATTAGTGGGAAATAATTTTAACTATACTTAAAATTATTTTGTATTTAAAAATTTCCTTCGAAACTTGTTTGGTTTGGTGACTCTCATTCATTACAAACTAGCCTGCCTTGATCTCACTGTGGCATGCATGAATAGGTACCTCTTATAATAAATAGTAAAACTAACATGCGCATATTTTTTATCAATGTTAAAGTTCTTTAAAATAGCTGCGTTTGAACGTGACAATGAGATACAAGCTTCCACTGAATTAAACAGACCTGTTTTTTTACTTCTGCAAGTTTGAAAAAGGTCCAATTAAAAGGAAGAAGAACAACTTACCAACCCTGAATATTTTTGGAAATGTTGCCGTGGTCTGATCAGAAAACGAAGCGGAAGAACTTACCGAACCTGAAGATGGAGATGCGTTTGGACTAGCTGGAAACGAGAAATAAGAAAAAGAAGAAGAACTTACCGAACCTGAAGATGGAGATGCGTCCATAGTCGGGTCTGTCGGTGAGCGTGCCCTCGTAAGCATCGGCCATCTTCATGAGGTCCCATAAGTCCACGCCATTATACAAGTGAGGGTACTGCTTCCTGCAGTAACGGACTAGCTGGTAACGAGAAATAAAAAAAAGAAGAAGAAGAACTTACCTAATCTGAAGATGGAAATGATGTAGTAGTCTGATTAGAAAAAGAAGAAGAACTTACCGAATCTGAAGATGGAAATGATGTAGTAGTCTGATTAGAAAAAGAAGAAGAACTTACCGAATCTGAAGATGGAAATGATGTAGTAGTCTGATTAGAAAAAGAAAAAGAACTTACCGAATCTGAAGATGGAGATGCATTTGGACTAGCTTGAAACGAGAAATAAGAAAAAGAAGAAGAACTTACCGAACCTGAAGATGGAGATGCGTCCGTAGTCGGGTCTGTCGGTGAGCGTGCCCTCGTAGGCGTCGGCCATCTTCATGAGGTCCCACAGGTCCACGCCGTTGTACAAGTGAGGGTACTGCTTCCTAAAGGTGCAATAACGGACTAGCTGGAAACGAAAATTTCAGGAATATTACGTACGAACCCAGGATATTTCTTAATTATTATTTTAGCCTAAAGTGTCCCGCTGCTGGGCAAAGGTATCACCTCTTTTCTTCCAGACTTCCCGATTCGTTGATGTAATAGGCCAATTAGGATGGTACCCTTAAAGTATATTATGTCACCGTAAAATTGCAAATAACACTGGATTATAATCTATCTCGCTAAATTGTAATCTGTCGAAATATTGTAAATATTTAACTATCGTAAAAACTACTGGAGTTTCTGAGTATGGGAAGCTTTTCCATAAGCGTCTGTTAGACGTAATAGTAAAGGCAAAAATTGACCGGTCTGCTATCAATATTATTTTTCATCCCCTCTATTCAAAAAACTACGCTTTGGTCGCACATAAGTAGGATTAAAATAGGTCATTTAATCCCAAGGGATTAAAATTCATTTGAATTTGGAACATAAATATTTGCAGCCAATCAATCGAAAATTTACTACAGATAGGTTTTTTCTCTGCAACATTTCCTGTTATCTGCTATTTTATTGAGTATTTTACACCTAGTATGTAGCTTATAAAAGACCTAATTCCTAGCAAAATTTGAAATTAAAAAGTAATGTGTCAAATTTTATTTTTCTTTTGGCGCGATAACTGGCCGGCAATGAGCAACAACAATATAACCTCTATTATATTGCAATAATATGAAATGAAATGTGTGATTGATAATGAATTTGTAAATCTACACTAATATAATAAAGAGGAAAACTTTGTTTGTTTTTTTGTTTGTTTGTTTTTTTGTATGTATGTAATCGATAAACTCCGAAACTACTGGACCGATTTCGAAAATTCTTTCACCATTATAAAGCTACAACATTCCTGAGTAACATAGGCCACTTTTTACTACGGGAAAATTCCTCATTTCCACGGGAAAACGGTTAGCAGCAGGAAAAGCGGGAAATACAGCGGATATTACCCAAATAAGCCAAACCGCTTTACCGATCCTCGCGAAATTTGGCACTGATATTACTAGCATAGTAAAGATGGACATGGACTACTTTTTGTCAGCCCTCGAGGATCTGGAGTACGAGTACCTGATGAAGACCACCAGCATCCCATCTAAACTATAAAAGATACGGTCATGGCTTCATAGAAAAAGTTGTTCACCATGACGGGCCGCTTCTGCTGGCACATGGTCATCGAGGATCTGGAGTGCCTGATGAAGACCACCAGCATCCCATCTAAACTATAAGAGATACGGCCATGGCTTCATAGAAAAATTTGTGCATCATGACGGGCCGCTTCTGCTGGCACATGGTCATCGAGGATCTGGAGTACCCGATGTAGACCACCAGCATCCCACATCCTACTAATATTATAAAGGCGGATGTTTGTGTGTGTGTTTGTTACGACATCACGCTAAAACGGCTGGTTAGATTGACATGAAATTTTGCACAAATATAGAAGAGTATCTAGAATAACACATAGGCTACTTTTTACCACGGGAAAATGTCTTATTCCTACGGGATCACGCATATTCCAATATTTTTGCAAAGGTGGCGTGACCGAGCCGATTCACGTTTTAAACGTTTTCGCCGAAAACTAACAGCGACATCTCTTGGCGAGTAATGCTTTCTTCCCGCGGAATAATAGGTTGTAGCGGGTGAAACCGCTGACGGGCAGCTATATTGGATATTTATAACGTAATTTATAAGATGTATTGTGAAATAATGGATAATGGCAAGTAATATTTAAAGAACTTCGTAGATTAAGTAAGTATTTATTGTTTTTCTCATAGAGGGGGATGAAAAGTAGTATGTACCACTCGGGTATAAAGTTATTTATTCTCGGGCGACTTACATTGAATCCCTCGCTTCACTCACGATTCTACTATAAAATCCCTCGCTACGCTCGTGATTTTACTCTAGAATCTCTCGTTCCGCTCATGATTCAAAATAGCGCCCTCGCCCTAAATATATCACTTTATTCCCTTGTTATAAAAACTACTATTTGTATGGATGTTGTATTATTTTCTTTGCCAATGGTTCTAAATAACAATGAAATATTAATTAAATAGGTAAATATTTACATTCAGAGTCTGGGAAAACCCTATCCAAAACAAAATTATGTTAATTTATTTAAAAATATTTCACTTAGCATCTTGCAGCTAAAATTCAAGAGAAACACGTGAATTGTCATGAAGATATGTAAAAAAATACGTTGACAATATTTGTTTGTGCTGAGGGTAACAGCCTTAACACGTGAGTAAGTTTATTTGTCTGCGACTGAGTCTCCGAAACTCAACTTTGAATAGTTTGAATTTATAAACTGTGTGATATACAGGGTGTACCGAAAACTTTGCAGGCATGATCAGACCATCAAACTGAACAACTTTTACTATGGAGCCAATGGTGGGAAACCAAAAAAGTAAAAGAAACTCATAAACAAAATTCACGATCAGCTGACTGACTTTGTATGGGAAGCCGGAATTTTTTTTTCGTTTCCCACTATTGGCTCCATAGTAAAAGTTGTTCAGTTTCATGGACGTGAGCACGTGTGCAAAGTTTTCGTTACACCGTCCCTAACACCCCGTATAATATACATCACATAAAAGACATTCTGCACAAGTTTTCATAATATGCATATGTCTTTAAACTATATTGAAATTCCGCGGCTTGAACGTACGAGTACTATCGCCAGCTAATCTATCTTTCTATTTAAGGGATCAACTTGTACTGGTTATACTTAGTATTTATATGAAATTCTAGTATAAGTTAGTGTGTAAATGTATTTGCTGGAAATAGTACAATATTCATCATTTTGTAGTAAAGTTCTATCTACCTACCTATATGTAGTAATGTAAGTATTTTCGCCTAAGTAGGTACAGTACAAGTGATGAGATTTTAATGAGTGTTTCGGTGCGCAAAGTTGAGTAATCTTCCTGGCGTTTGCTCATCTTAGTTTCTTAGTTGGTCGAGAAACAAAGCAAGCAACTCCATTAGATCAACTCCTTTTGCAAACTTATCTCATCTTCATTAAAAACAATAACCCGAGGATCTTTTGAAAATGTTGCTACAATTTCGACTTCAAAATACGAAACTTCAATGTTTTTGGACTAGATGAAACTTGCAGTGAATCCTAATTAATGTTGGTCTTTGTGTGTTGTGTTTTACAATAATTTTATCATAGGCATACTTTAGAAATATTCACGCTTTAAAGCCTGTTTCAAAAGCATAGCCTTTGGCCATGAATAGTTTGTTATTTTAATACTTAAATAATATTAGGTACTTTACCTAAATACTTACCACTGATATTCCAATGTGAGCAAAGGCAAACAATCATAAAAGATTATAAACCATATATTGTAAAATATGTAAATAAATTAAGATACGAATTTAACTAATATAAATATAGTGAACTCATCACATCACAAACAGTAGGTTAACGGTCAAGAGCGTGCTGGACACATCTAAATCTAGGGTTTTGAAGTGATAACCGTAATTTATGAAAAACTATCAATATTTTCGGACCAAGACGTACATACTTCAAGCAAGTAAAAGAAAAAGCTAAAGTTGTGTTGTATCAAGAGGTCAAAACATATGCATTTATTGGATATTTCACTGTTCTTTGTTCAATAGGTATTTCGAGGTACAATAAAATAATGTTCTGTTCAAATATGAGTACGTAGGTACCAACCTACTCAGATTGCTTGTTTAATTGTTGTGTCAAATTCTTGTTTATTTTCTTTAGCAACAAGGCTAACAGCTATTAGCCACCTATTTACTAAAAATATTCGAAGATATTTCGAAGAATATTCGTACTTTTTTCTGCTGATTAAATAATCTTCACCAAATAAAGTCTCAATGCTTACCAATCGATGAGCTTTTGGCACGATGAAATCCCTCGCTCGCAGGAACCTTATGAAGAAGTCATCATCTGTCCTGGGCGGTATGCACTCCGCTCGCTCTGAAACATTCATGAAGTCCTGGTTACAGCGCTGTATGGAGTGGAAAGGAAGGGGAAATAATGCAATCTTCCTGACTGTCACAAGCAATCTTTGAATAGCGCTGTCACTTTTAGTGAATTAAGTTTAGAAAAGGATAGGAGATGATTTCTACGACTTTACCAATTTTACGCGTTATCTGTTAAAATTAAGCAGCTATCAAAATGATGTAGAAAATGTGCGTTTCGAAGAAACCATAGACACCTTTATACAAGACGTAACTTAAAAAAAGCTCTATGATCTCTATTCTCTACTATCCTTTCCTAAGCCCATTCTAAAAGTCTCAGCACTATTCTAAAATTCTTATTATTGACAGTCACATCATTATCTGAGATTTTTATTCGAACCAGAGTAATTTAATTATAATTATTATAGGTTTACACAAAGTTGCTCTTAAATTCAACCATTTGGTAAGAAAGGAACCGAATATTTATTTTTCATCTGCAAAGACGCAACCAAGATCTAGACCGTAACTTTACGTGGTTTAATCTTCGTACAGCCCATTAGTTGTCCGAAGTTATTATGATGATAAATGGTTTGTAACAATATTATGACAGATAGTCTTTTAGGTTAGGATTTTGATCGTTACAGCTTTACCTGTTTACCTGCCGAATGTCATTCTGCTGAGGTCGGTAATAGGACAGACAGCCCGGTCACGCCAGCGGTTCTTCCGCAGCCATCTCCATCTCCTCCTTGCACTCATCCATCCAAAGCTCTTGTGCATTATGAATATGAACCTCTGGTATCTTACCTACCATATATCATTCTCCTGAGCTCGGTCATGGCCAGGTGCGTCGTGTTGGGGTCGTCGCCGCACACCTCCGCCGCCATCTCCATCAATTCTTCGCACTTCTCTGTTTGAAGCTCTTGTGCATTATGAACCCCTGGTACCTTACCTACCGTATATCATTCTCCGCAGCTCGGTCACGGCGAGGTGCCTCGTGTTGGGGTCCTCGCCGCACACCTCCGCCGCCATCGCATCTCCATCATTTCTTCACACTCATCCGTCCGGAGCTCTAGTGCATTATGAACCCCTGGTACCTTACCTACCGTATATCATTCTCCGCAGCTCGGTCACGGCCAGGTGCCTCGTGTTGGGGTCTTCGCCGCACACCTCAGCAGCCATCTCCATCATTTCTTCGCACTCATCGGTCCGAAGCTCCGCCTCGTAGGCGATCTCCAGGAAGCACTTGTACATTATGAAGTCCTGGTGTCGCCCTGCGGGAAAAAAGGGGTTTATTAGAAAGTTTGGCGTTTCCAACGAGTTTTATCTTTGTCAGATTTTTGTTAATGGTATTTAGAAATATTTTTAGTCTATCTATTGTGATGGAGTCTGTTAGATTCAACTAGGCCATTGCGACAAAAAGAGTATCCTAAGATCTTCTATGGCAGGATCTTAAACCAGAGTAGGTCGTTACATTCATGAAAAGTAAGAATCTTGTAAGTAGTTACTGTACGTACTGGCTAAATAAAACGGTAAAAGGCGAGTAGATAAAAAAGACAAGGGAATGATTAGGTCACACAGAAGACAATAGTTAATCGACGGTTTTCAATCCGGACTTCTATGTTATTTATAAAGTAGTAGCACAGAATGTATAGTAGTACTTAGTAGGTGCCTATTACATCCTAATGACCGAACAATTTCATGCAAGCCTGCGAGTCCTACGCTAATGTGCTAATGCTAGTAATTCTAGGTATAGCAGCAGGCGACCACTGAGAGTAATAATAGTATGGTAATAATGAACCTCGTCATCAATGTTACTTAGAGCTATTTCTATGATTTTTTTATATACTGGGTGAAATACTAGTGACCGATAGCTAGTATTTGTATTTATTTATATTCAAATGAAGCTTTTTATTTACACCGTATGTAATTTTAAAGTAGAAAAAAGATCTCACATATTTTATTCTTCGGTTTCTTATAATATAGCAGCCCAAAAAGGCCAAGGCCTGCGCTAGGGCTGACTATTTCTTTTTACGTCCTATATTACGATTTGTTTTCGTTATGCTGGGGTCGTTGCCGGTGCAATGGAGGATTTATTTAATGTATAAGTAGTCCATAGTTTTCTATTTATGTGTTTGCATTTCTTTATTTTGCATGTTTTTAGACCAACATTATAAATTCAAAGATACGTTTGAAATAGAGCACCAACCTACCTACTGCACTGCAAGCAAACAACATACCTAGCCATTTCTACACTTATACACTACATGCTTCTGTAGTCTTTGCAACCCTGGTACCCGTAGTCACCATTTGCAGAGGTTCAGACTCATCTGCCCAGATGGCGGCCGTGTAAGGATATAAAGACTACTTCGTTGGCTGTGCAATAAGCGAAACCAGCTAGTATGCTGGGGTAGTATTTTATCCAGTTTATTGTTTAAGTATATAGGTATTTCATTACTTAGTATGTTTATAGATAAACTTAGGTATAATAAATCAAAGATACGTTAAAACTAGAGCACCGTCCTATCTACTGTAAAATGATAAGATAACCCTCTCAAGCGTTACAAGCTGCTGTAGGTAGTCTATGCAACCCTGGTACCCGTAGTCACAATTTGCAGTGGTTCAGACTCATCTACCCAGATGGCGGCCGTGTGCGGATTAAGAGGATGAAGCTACTGTTACTAAGATATGTTCTCCTAGTACCTGCATTCGAGTTTGCAGTGAACAGTGGATCACTCGCTTTCCTTGAGGTTAAACTAAACCGCTAGACTGTGCCGCAGACGACGAAAAATATATCTGTTTATGCAAACAATATCTAACAGAATATGCTTTGCCCAAGTTGTTACTGTTACCATAAAGCGAACCGCTGAAAAACGAGAAAATAATTTCATCACTACTACCGTAGAAAGTCACATCGTGATATGTAATTTTCGGCATGTCGTCGGTCCCATACTGAACGTTTTACTGTGCAACAAAATAGACTAGGTATAGTTCTTCGAAGCATTTAATTGATTTTTGATAGCTGTCTAGAAAATAAAAAAAATATATATTTTGATTAATTTAGATTAATATATACCTAACATCTTGCTGCCAAAAAGCAAATAGAAGGTTGAACTTTTGAAACAGTGAGTTGGAAAGATTATAAACAACGAATCAAAATGTAACGCATTTCCTTTGAAACTCATGCATCATTTAAGTACGCACATTGACACATACCTAATGCAGCCAATATCCATCCGTCATACTCGTACGTACTGTTGTTATTTATCTTATTTATCATGTTATTGACGTTGGCGAAGTGTGCTATGAAAATGGACTTTGTTTGTGGCAGATATTTATATCTTAATTTTTAATGGACTTAAATTTATTTTAATTGAGTCAATAAAACCGTAAAATGTAAACAATTAACATAGGTATTTTTGAAGTGTTTTAGGTAGTACTTTTGATATTTTATCTTTTGTTTTATTATCGTACGAAATGATAATGTTTTTAAGATAATGAGTGGCATACGTTTGCGCAGATAAATAATAGGAAAAATATCCATTTACCCAACATTACACCATTTGATTATCATATCATCTATATGACGAAATATTTATAGACATATTTTTTTACACGATTGTAACGTGAATTCGCAATTATTTGTGAATGCCCTAAAATATATGACTTGAGGTGCTGCTTACATACCAACCAGCAATCAATAATTTCTTACTTAACTTGACATTTGAACCGATGACTCGACAACCTTAAACCCTGCACTTTTAAAAGAGTTCTTGAAAGGTTCAACAAACAAATTACAAGAAAAGGGAACATAAAATAAGGTAGACCCGGGTAATAAGGCCCACCTAACAACGAACCGAAATAAAACCTTTATTTTATCACCCTCAGGTAAAACAACGTTTGCAACGTTTAGAAAAATTTACTATTAATTGACCTATATGATTTTTTTATGATTTTGACAATAAAAAGTTTCAATTTGGATCATTTTTCAAAACATCGATTTTTGGCCTTCCTAAACTGGGCATGTGTTATAAGGCCCCTGCCAATTTTATTATGTTTGGAGTTAAAGTAAGCGTTAATTACAAAAAAAGGTACACTTATATGAATGTTTACATATTATTGAACCTAAATAAAAGCAAAAAGTTGTGAAATCATCAATGTTTTCCAAAAAAACTTCACTTTCTCAGTGAGGAAGAAAACAGCCTGGCAATCGAAATTTCAGGAGCTAAGTGCAAAAAAATTGCCATCAATCTCAAAAGTATTTTTGTTTAGCTTAGAAAAAGGTATTTATTTTAAAAATTACTTGATTTTAAATTTTCATACATTGGGCCTTATTACCCGTATTTGGTTTGGATAGCCCCGATTGCGGGTTGCAAGGCCCAAATTAAAAAGGTGGTGTCAAAATTTATTTTTATTAATAACATAAGTGGATATAAAGTTATTTTAAATTCCTAAAATTTATGGGCCTTATAAGACAGCAATAGTGTAGAGAGGCCCCAACAGGGCTTGTAAGGCCCAAGCAACAACTTTGCGGGGCCTTCCTAACTGATCGGGGCCTTGCAACCCGTATTCACAATTTATGAATAAAATACCGTTAAAACCAGACATACCTACACGAATATCAATGGAATGATAAATTAATAAACACACTCAACAATAATCTACTAATAAATTGAAGTATTAACTATTGAAAACTACTGTTTAGTGGGAGCGCAAAATAGCAAAAACACTGGCCGTGCCCGAGGTCACCGAACAACCAGCCGTCACTGGCAAAATAGCGGCCGCACGTGGCCCGCTCCTGCGTCCCTGCGTTCCTATTGGTTCATTTTACGCTTGCTATGAATTTGGCGTCAACCGAACGTATTTTAAACGGTTTTCTGCGTTTGGGCCTTCGAAGACTGTGGGCCTTACACCCCCGATGTACCTTACATTAAAAGGACGATTTAAATTGTTATTTAATTTCACGACCAGTATTTAACGTCATGTCATTTACAAAACTACGAAACTATGAATTGTCAATCTCCGTCGGTTTCTTTTCGTGATAATTATCTTTTTTATATTTTTTTGAATTTTATCTATGCTTTAAGTCTGTAACTTTAACTGAATTAGCTCAAACATCGCAACATCATTAAACAGAAAAAGCTGGACGATTTAAGATCCTTTCTTTCTTTTGAATTAGGTAGGTCATAAAAGTTTGAAATGCTTTTAGCTAATCTAAGCCCATCAATATTCGGAAAACTACATAAAAACTATCCAAATTTCATAAATAGGTTCTGATTGACTGTGTTTTTAATTTAGACTTTTGTCTCCTTTACAGATGTCTCCATATGAATTTTGTATAAAAACGGTGCACCATACATACCATCTCGTAACTATCTAGTATGTAAGTACAATATTTAATTAATTGAGATTTCCAGCTGCAAAGTTATAAATTTAAAACCTATTCCTAGGTCATCTCACCGGTCTAGCGACCTAGACCGACTTCTATTTGGAGCAATAGTTGCCTAACTTTTGCTAGTAAAACTATTTAGAAAGACGAATTTATTATGACCGTAACACGTTGAGTGCGAAATAATAACGTTGCGGTTATAGTCCGTGAAATTATCAAAGTTTTTTGATGTCGTAAAATGTAAATAGTGTGACTGCCTTGTCTTGGAATAGGTACATACATTAGTCTCTTAGAATACACGCTTTTGGTTCACATACAATGCATTCCACCAGGTTTATTTTCAATTTAGTTGAAGCGTTTTTCATACAAACGAAAAGCTGAAATTCAGTCGACCTAAACATAGGTTGCAATTGTTGCAAAGCATTTAAAAATGCTTATGTGAAATGTTGAAGGTACAAGTTAATTTGTCGCAGAACTGGTTACGGTTACATAAAAGATAAAGATTACTTATTTATTACATTTAAAAAATTTACATATCGACTGCCGGTTTTGAACGCGGCTACTAAAAATTTACTTCTAGATGTCGCTTAAATCGTCGCTTCAAGACGAGCATCAAGAGGTTGAAAAGGACATTGCCCAAATTGGACCAAATAGCGACCAGCATTGAGGCATAGTGCATAACGTTCCTAAGGTTAATACTACTCTGAAACCCAAACCGCATCAAAATCCGTCGCTGGAGTCTTGAGAAAAATGACATTATATTTCAGGTTTCCTATCAACGAAAAATCATAGCCAACTGCTTATTTCTAAAATAAAAGACGGTATTCATTGAATCAATCAACCACTTTAATCAGTCTATTACTTCCTGAACATCTATTACCTCCGGTGTTACTCAGGGTGTCGATTTATCCCCTTTTATTTTGTATGGGCGTTGAACCAAGTAGCGACCCGCATTGAGACATAGTGCATAATGTTCCTAAGAGTAATACTACTCTGAAACCCAAACCACATCAAAATCCGTCGCTGGAGTCTTGGGATAAATGACATTATATTTCAGGTTTTCCATTACGAAAAATCAAAGCCAAAAAATAACTTATTCCTATAATATGAGATTGTAGTCATTAAATCAATCAACCAATTTAATCAGTCTATTACTTCCTTAACAGCTATTACCACCGGTGTTACCCAGGGTGTCGTTTTATCCCTTTTTATTTTGTATGGGCGTTGAACCAAGTAGCGACCCGCATTGAGACATAGTGCATAATGTTCCTAAGACTTATACTAGTCTAAACCCAAACCACATCAAAATCCGTCGCTGGAGTCTTGAGAAAAATTACATTATATTTCAGGTTTTCCATTAAGAAAAAATCATTGCCAACACAAAACTTATATCTATAATAAGAGATGGTAGTCATATTTAATCAATCAACCACTTTAATCAGTTTATTACTTCCTGAACAGCTATTACCATCGGTGTTACTCAGGGTGTCGTTTTATCACCTTTTCTTTTGTACGGGCGTTGAACCAAATAGCGACCCGCATTGAGACATAGTACATAATGTTCCTAAGACTAATACTAGTCTGAAACCTAAACCTAGTTATAAGCTGTTGGCTATGATTTTTCGTTAATGGAAAATCTGAAATATAATGTAATTTTTCTCAAGACTCCAGCGACGGATTTTGATGTGGTTTGGGTTTCAGACTAGTATTAGTCTTAGGTACATTATTCACTATGTCTTAATGCGGGTCGCTATTTGGTTCAACGCCCGTACAAAATAAAAGGGGATAAAACGACACCCTGAGTAACACCGGTAGTAATAGCTGTTCGTTCAGCAGGCAAAAGACTGATTTAAATGGTTGATTGATTTAATGACTACCATTTCTTATTGTAGAAATAAGTTATCTGTTGGCTATGATTCTTCGTTAATGGAAAACCTGAAATATAATGTAATTTTTTCAAGACTCCAGCGACGGATTTTGATGTGGTTTGGGTTTCAGACTAGTTTTAGTCTTAGAAACGTTACGCATTTTGTCTCAATGCGGTTCGCTATTTGGTTCAACAACCGTACAAAAGAAAAGGGAATAAAACGACACCCTGAGTAACACCGGTGGTAATAGCTGTTGACGAAGTAATAGACTGATTAAAGTGGTTGATTGATTCAATGAATACCATCTCTTATTACAGAAATAAGTTTTTTGTTGGCAATGATTTTCTTTTTAAGGGAAAACCTGAAATATAATGTCATTTTTCTCAAGACTCCAGCGACGGATTTTGATGCGGTTTGGGTTTCAGACTAGTATTAGTCTTAAGAACATTATGCACTATGTCTCAATGCGGGTCGCTACTTGGTTCAACGCCCATACAAAAGAAAAGGGGATAAAACGGTACCCTGAGTAACACCGGTGGTAATAGCTGTTCAGGAAGTAAAAGACTGTTTAAAGTGGTTGATTGATTCAATGACTACCATCTCTTTTTATAGAAATAAGTTTTTTGTAGGCAATGATTTTTTGTTAATGGAAAACCTGAAATATAATGTCATTTTTCTCAAGACTCCAGCGACGGATTTTGATGCGGTTTGGGTTTCAGACTAGTATTAGGCTTAGGAACATTATGCACTATGTCTCAATGCGGGTCGCTACTTGGTTTAACGCCCATACAAAAGAAAAGGGGATAAAACGATACCCTGAGTAACACCGGTGGTAATAGCTGTTCAGGGAGTAATAGACTGATTAAAGTGGTTGATTGATTCAGTGAATACCGCCTTTTATTTTAAAAATAAGCTGTTGGCTATGATTTTTTGTTAATGGAAAACCTGAAATATTATGTCATTTTTCTCAAGACTCCAGCGACGGATTTTGATGCGGTTTGGGTTTCAGACTAGTATTAGTCTTAGGAACATTATGCACTATGTCTCAATGCGGGTCGCTACTTGGTTCAACGCCCGTACAAAAGAAAAGGGGATAAAACGGCACCCTGAGTAACACAGGTGGTAATAGCTTTTCAGGAGGTAATAGACTGATTGAAGTGGTTGATTGATTCAATGATTACCGTCTTTAATTTTAGAAATAAGCTGTTGGCTATGATTTTTCGTTAATCGAAAGTATGAAATATCATGTCATTTTTCTCAAGACTCCAGCGACGGATTTTGATGTGGTTTGGGTTTCAGACTAGTATTAGTTTTATGAACATTATGCACTATGTCCCTATGCGGGTCTCTGTTTGGTCCAAGTTCCATACAAAAATGGGCAATCTCCAATCATAAGGGTCAGCCAGGCGCATGTAGCTCAGTTGGCAGAGCAGTAGGACGGTTCCCCACGGTCCCGGGATCAAGTCTCAGCGGTCGCTGATAAATTACTTCTTTTGTTATTTATTTATGGGAATAATATAGCAATGTGAGTGCATTAAAAACCAATACAATGTGAAGATCGTTCCGTTCGTAGGTCCGGGGCTATTAAGCATCATACGGACCTTTCACCGCGGTTCACCTTCGCACCATCAGACTGCCAGGGTCAATCGCATTATTATAGTAACCCACGCTGCGAAATCATTTACGAAAAATAAATTATACACGATTATTTTTTTGAAGTCGTTAATGTATGTAAGAATGGAGGAAGCAAAGATATTGAAGACATTTAAATAAAGGTTGAGTTTTATTTATTAATGTCTCATACACACATAATACGATAAAAATCTGCCTGCTAAACGTAGTGAATATGACAACCCCACCCGAGAAGGGACGGCCTATGTCCGGCAGTGGACTGTTGTAGCTGTAAAGGTATACGAAAAGCTCAAAGATTTTGTGACCAAGTAAAATATTTTGACGCAGAGTCGTCGGTAATGTAGTGAGTTCACTCAATCAATATCAATTTTACAGTTAAACATAATAGACAGGGACAAACAAAAGGACTATGACTTGATTAGAAGTCAGGTCATGCCAAGCCAAGTGGGTGAAGGAGCCTAATTTACATTGGAAAAGTGATTCTGGTGGTGACATTATGTACCTATTTCCTTAACCATTTATTTGTACACATATAAATGCAAAAGACATGACAGGAGAAACAACGGGCATTTATTTCATAAGAAATTGTCCTTACTTACATGACTACTCAAACCTAAGATAGTATATTGATAGGTAGATGTAGTATGCAGAGTTTAGTCCGAGTTGTTTATTGTAAAGAATGCATTTCGTCCGAATGTACCTCTTTAAGATTGTTATTGTTTTGTCTACGTTTCCAATAAGAAGTCAGCAGTGAAATTAGTTCTAATGAAAAAAATCTACCTGACTATCTAATCAACGTATCTCAGAGCTACCTATAGGTACGGTTTAGGATTTAGGAAGTATAATTTGATCCAATTTGATTTAAGCGTGTCAAGCAAAAACCGGTCAAATTATATTTCCTAAACTATACTACGTGGGGGTGGGCAGGACACTTGACGAGATGACTCTCGCTGGACAAAAGCGGTGACGGAATGGCGGCCTAGGTGCGTAAAACGTTCAGGCGGCAGACCACCTGCCAGATGGTCAAACGACATCGTGGCCGTGGGGGGACATTACTGGATGAGGGAGGCACAAGACCGTAAAACTGGCGTGAGAAAGAAGAGGCCTATGCCCAGCAGTGGGCTGTTGTAGGCTGTTGATGATGATGATGATGATGATGAAACTATACTACTACCTGACATCTGTCAGACAAACGATTGTCTTTGTCAGCCGTCATCGATGGGACGCACATCTAGAGATGGGCGGTGGGTATATACCCAATCTACCCATTTGGGTATATACCTGGGTAATTGGGTATTTACCGGGTAAATACCCATACAGGGTTATTTTTTAGTCAGTGCGCAAACTTTGCAGGATGTTTCTACTCGTGATTTTGAAAAACTTTTATTATGGGGCCACCTGCGAAATCTAAAAAAAAATTTTGGTTGTTCCATACATTTTTGCCGAGTAGGTATGAAATTTTCTATGGAACATCCAAATTGTTTTTTGCGATTTCGCAGGTGGTCCCATAGTAAAAGTTGTTCAGAATCACGAGAAGAAATACCCTGCAAAGTTTGCGCACTGACTAAAAAATAACCCTGTATGTACCCAAATAGGTGGGTAGATTGAACAGTAATTTTTTTTTCGTAATTCTCATTATTTTTGATTTTAACCATGACGGTTCGTTAGATAATATGAATACTATGATTGATAATATATAGAGAGCCTTGTACGAGCAGGCTGAGTTAAGTTATAGGGAGAAAAGAGTAAATTTGTATTTTTTCGTTTTTTGACCTATGTTCCTTAGGAAAAGTTGTTCAATTTCATGGGCTGGTTTATCCTTTCAAATATTTGCAGTTATTTTTTTTACAACTTTTACGCGTGAACTTGACGGTTTGCCTAAAACTTTGCGAGCATGCTCGGACCATGAAACTGAACAACTTTTTCTATGGAGGCCATGATGGCAAACGAAAAAAAAAATTTGACTTCCCATACATTTTTATCTACCCACCTATTTGGGTACATACGGGTATTTACCGGGAACGTACGGGTATTTACCGGGTAGTTGGGTAAATACCCGGGTACGTGCCCATCTCTACGCACATCAAACGTGCTTTCTATTCTAAGCTTTCTATCCTCTGTTTCATACATTTTATATAGTCCCGTTAGTTAGCCGATTAATACTTCGGATCGTCATACCGGTACCAAATTTTAATATGTCAATAAACATGACATAATCTCTAGAAAACCGCCGGGAGACAAGCTGATGAGGGCCTGTCTCCCGCAGAAATGACGTCATCAAGATGGCGGCCGCCGCATTTAGAAAACTGCAAATTGTTTGAAAACTATAAGTTGCATTGTCATGTGCATGGTATCAAATGAAAGCTAATTAATTGTTCTACATATTTGTCTTGAACTACGACCAGGTACACAGCATGATTTTGAAATTAAAAGACTTTATGTAAAAAAAAAACAGTAAATAGTTTATTTGTATGGCTATAGAATTCAAAATATTCATTTTTAACAAAAGTGACATAGAAGAAAAGTAACGCTCAATGCAATAGCTAAAAAAATCTAAAAGATCTTTATTGTTCGAATAAAGAGACCTTAAGTTACACTGATTTGAGTACAACGCTGTCTCTTTCCGCGCCACTTCTATTTGTTGTATATGCACGTGTGTGGTGTCAAATGAAAGGTAATTAATTGTTCTGCATTATTCTTCTGAAGCACAACCAGGTACATTGCATGGTTACAAAAATTTTAAAACTTTAAAAGCTATTTTTTGTCCGTGTGATGCCGGCTTAGAATAGCATCACCCCATTTCTTTCCTGTGGGTGTCGTAAGAAGCGACTAAAGGACTCGAGGTTATCATGTGTATTGCAATTTTAGGCGACAGGCTGACAACCTGTCACTATAGCGATACACGACAATAGCTAAAACGGTCCTCAAATATGTGTCAGACGTGGCGATAACGACCGTACTTTTACGGTCGTTGACGCTCTGCCTACCCCGCAAGGGATAAAGGCGTGATGTATGTATGTATGTATTTTTTGTCGGGTTATAGAAACTAAAATAATACTTAATTACTCCGCTGGTTCAGCGACCCGAAGTGGATCTTGGCCTCCGATGCAACTGCACGCCACACTTCCCTGTTCTGCGCAGTTTGCTTCCAATCAGGCTTTTGGAGTGTAGGTCCTTCAGAATTCCGTCAGTCCAGCGAAATCTAGGTCTTCCGACAGGAACTCCGATACAGGTTAGAGGGTTTGGAGGTCTAAAAATGCATTGACAAGGCTGGGAAATTTGCAAATCCGAGCGAGACATACTAAAGAGGTGAGACTTAAGATCTTAGGGTGAAAGAAACTACACTGAAAGAGAAAATGGTGGACACAATGATGCGAAATAGATGTAGAAGACATCACAAAATCCTAGCGGAACAAGATAAAGAGTGGCAGGATAAATACGATAAATTGCACACAAGATGCAAGAATACAATAAGAAATGCAAAAGGACACTTCCTAGAACGCAAAGTTGGAGAAATAAAGACACCAATTAGATCAAGTGAAATTCGTAAATTTTATCAGGAAATAAGATTGGTCAAGAAAGGATACCAGCCCGTCGCTCAGTTTCTTGAAAATGACGAAGGAAATCTCGTTTCTGACCCGGAGAAGCTGAAAACTGAACGGTACAAATATTTTAAGGACCTGCTAAATTGCTTGCTGGTAGTTTTCAGTCTAAATTAGCGATATATAAGGTTCTATTAAATTCACTGCAAATATTTTAGGGGCAGATCAAATAAAATATAAGCATGTACTAGGCAAATTTTTAAAGAAATCTACACGCTAGTTTTCGAGAAAACTGCATTTAACTAAAAAAAAACGAAACGCAAAAAGTGCACCCTGTTTGTCCTAGAAACACACGCTTCGATGAATTTAAATTACGCGCCAAACGCGCCGTGCTGTGATTGGTTGGTTGTTAGTGTGCGTGCCGTGTAAGTGAATCATGTTTACATGGCGGAATGTCAGTCGGGCGGGACAGTCAAAGGGTGTTCACATAATTAATTAAAAAGTTTGTTTGAAAATGAAAAAAAAAATCTAGCGTGTAGATTTTTAAAAAAATGCCTTAGATGTTTTTCTTATACATATTTACGCATGCCCTTAAAATATTTGCAGTGAATTTAATAGGACCTTATATATGTGAAGCGGAAAGCTATTATGCACCTGAAGAACAACAAATGTCCAGGGATTGACGACATGCCGGTAGAACTGTGGAAGTATGGCAGAGGAGCACTACAGTCGCAAATGAGAATATTGATACTCTAGAAGGAAGAAAAACTGCCAAAAGAGTGGAATATGGGAGTTATCTACCCAATTCACAAAAGAAGCTCTTGAAATAAATTCTCCAACTATAATGGTACCTATAGCGCTACTCCTGACTGCCTACAAAGTACTGTCTTCTTGTCTCTCGGATGCTTTTGAAGTGGACACAGGGCTCAAACAAGGAGACGCGCTATCACCTATGTTGTTTAACTTGATGCTCAAATACGTGGTCCAAAAAGTTCGTTGATGGTGTGGAGTTAAACGGAACGCATAAAATAATAGGTTATGCCGACGGCCTGGCCCTAATAGGTAGAAGTGCTGCAGACGTGAGAGCAATGGCCAGTACACCGGAGGAAGAAGGAAGAAAAGTAAGTCCCACGGTAACCCATGACAAGACAGAGTACCTCCACATGAGAAGATTCAAGAGCGCCAAGACTAAGAGAAAGAACCTTATAGCCAATGACACCTCCTACAAAGGGGTGAACAAATTTAAGTACGACGAAATCAACATTCGCGTCCAGAATGCCCCAAGGTACTTAGCAGCCCTGCACAATGTGTTGACATCGAAACTTGCAGGATAACAAGGGTTCGTATTTACAAGACCGTCATATGTCCTTAACTTAAGGCCTAATAATGTACGGATGCGAAACATGGACGTTATCCTTGACGGAGTAAGAAAAGCTCTTAATTAGGAAAACACTACGGAAAATCCTGGGACCAACTCAGAATGAGCATGAAACTTTTAGAAATAGAAAAACAGGGAGATAGAGAAAATCATCGCCCAACATCATCGGGGAGAGTAAAGCCGATAGGCTGCGCTGGCTGGCTTGGCCACGTCGAGCAGATGGAAGGGGTCGCCCGACGAGCAAGCGTCGTGTCGGACAACCTACGTATAAGTAGATATAGCTGGACTGACGAAATCTTATTTCCTGAAAATTTGCGATTTTCACTTGATCTAATTAGTGTCTTTATTTCTCCAATTTTGCGTTTTGGTGTTTTTCGCATTTCTTATAGTATTCTTGCATCTTGTGTGCACTTTATCGTACCACTCTTTATCTTGTTCCGCTAGAATTTTGTGATTTCTCCTTTCTTCTACATCTATTTCGCATCATTGTGTCCATCATGTTCTCTTTGAGTGTCGTTTATTTCTCCATAAGATCTTAGTCTCACCTCTTTAATGCGTCTCATCGGGTCGTTGAACGACTCGGTATCCCATACGAAGAGAGAGAGAACGTGTCTCGGGTTCGGAAATTTCCCAGCCTTTTTCAATTCATTTTTAGACCTCCAAACCCTTTAACCTGTATCGGAGTTCCTGTCGAACGACCTAGATATCGCTGGACTGACCAAATTCTGAAGGACCTGCACTCACTCCAAAAGCCTGATGGGAAGTATAGCGAGCAGTTGCATCGGAGGCCAAAATCCACTTTAGGTCGCTGTGTCAGCGTAGTAAGTAAGTATTATTTGAGTTTCTATAACCCCATAAAAAATTGGTTTCAAACTTCTTTTTTTAATATTAATTCTTTAACTATGCTATGTAGCTGGTTGTGCTTCAGAAGAATAATGCAGAACAATTAATTACCTTATATTTGACACCATACCCGTGCATATACTACAAATAGTAGTGGCGCGGAAAGAGATAGCGTTGTACTCAAATCAGTGTAACTTAAGTTCTCTTTATCCGAACAAGAAAGTGCTTTTAGATTTTTGTAGCTATTGCATTGAACGTTACTTTTCTTCTATATTACTTTTGTTAAAAAAGATTATTTTGAATTCTATAGCCACACAAATAAACTATTTGCTGTTTTTTTTTTTACATAAAGTCTTTTAATTTCGAAATCATGCTTTGTACCTGGTCGTAGTTTAAGACAAATATGTAGAACAATTAATGCTTTCATTTGATACCATGCACATGACAATGTAACTTAAAGTTTTCAAACAATTTGCAGTTTTCTAAATGCGGCGGCCGCCATCTTGATGACGTCATTTCTGCGGGAGACAGGCCCTCATCAGCTTGTCTCCCGGCGGTTTTCTAGAGCTTATGTCATGTTTATTGACATACTAAAATTTGGTACCGGTATGACGATCCGAAGTATTTTGACTAAATTCGGGATTAACTTACGCCGCTAATATGCGTCAAGCGTCACGATGTCACACGTCTCACGTCTCCGACGATCACTAATCACTTGTTTGACAGATGCCATCTTACGACTCACGTCTCATGTCTCCTCTGTGAATCTTGCGTCTTACAGATTGATCCAATATGACATAGAAGATTCTCCGCGCCTGTTATATTTATTTTATTATACTGACTCTATTTGATATTTCGAGATTGTATACGAATGCATATCTAATAGATATTATCTATTAAATAAATGTATTGCATTGCGACGCTGTAGCGTGTAATAAAAATAGCGAACTTGAGGTGAAGATCAACTTAAGTTTAAGTTTGAGAGTCACTATCGCTTCTTCATTATAATTGTTTTTCTGCTTTATCTCTAAAGTAATCCTTCATAAGAGAAGATTATATTGTTTTTATTCGTATCGTTTTAATCAGATTACATAACTACATCGATATTACTAATTTCGATAATTCGTTCAAGAACACACTCTATATAACCTTGACCAATACAGACAAGATTTTCCGCAGAAAACACCAAGATAATTAATTATAACAAAAAATAAGTAGCAATGATCTGTATCTACTTTGTTGAACTGTCAACAAACAAAATCACAATGGCTGGATTCACAAACTAGTCGTTTTTTTTGTTATCAGATATTTATTTATATGTACCTACTTAACGTTTTTTAAACCGGAATAAAATATCTCTTTAAGTCTAGAGTGAATAGGCATCTTCTGGGCAAGCTCGCTCCACCGTAGATCCCATCTCTGCTCTAGGTTAAGATTGGGGTCAAGAGTAAGCCCATCATAGATAAAAAAAAAAAAAAAAAAAAAAAATATCCTTACAGGCGATTGCGATTCTGTCTGTTGTGTTTATGTAGTGGCTTTTATAACGAGTTACTTCACTACAAGTTACTTGTACTGCAAAAAGATATGTAGACTAAAATATTTTCATTTGTGTGTCTGTGACGGTCTTCGTAGGTCGGAAACGAAATTAGGTATGTTATAAATATTCAGTTTCTTTTCCAACCAAGGTAAATACCTGGGTTCTTGGCCAAAATAAGAGCTGTTTCCATGACGTCAAAGAAGGCCTCATTTCCGATTTTAAGAATAAACCTCTAAAATTAGTACATTCCTTTTACGGTTATGTTGTTTTTATTCACGGCACGGTCACGTTGCGCACGCGCACGCGACTTGGCACGGGTTTAGTGACGTCATGAACCACATACATTATGATGGTACCCATACTCACATACGCCTACATTGTCCTTCGTCGCTAGTCATGTAGTTTTCTTACTAGGTACTACCTATCTACATAGTAGGTCGATAGCGAAAGAGATATCTACTTGTTATTATTTCCTAGGTTCACTACGTCATTTCGATACCCTATTCAATGAGTGTTCTTTTTGTCGAAGATACCTTTCATGACTGCTTATTTCCATGACTTTTTATTATACCTACCAACATCCTTTCTACCGATGGACCGAAGCATTTTTCTCAATAGAAACTTTTTTTCGATTTTCTCTACAAACACTTGATTATGTGAGGAACTTGCGTTGGATCGGATAAAAAAAATACTTCTTAAAATGCAAATTATTATGTTTAGTGCAACGCGTAACGTTTAAAAAGGGGGCATCTTAACTAGTCGAGCTTAACAGCAGGTTTCATGTTTATTATGTTAGGTAGGTATTCATGTATGACGGCTTCTGATACTGCTATTATTTGCGACTTAAAAACTCAACTTAGTTTTGGTGGCGCATAAACTGCTTATATATAGTTTCAAACGTAAAAAAAGCTCCACATAATAAAAGATCTTGTCTAACCTCTATTCACACACCTAACGAATTGTTGCCGTGTGAAACATCCATGAATACTTGTTTTAATGCTAGATCTACAGGAAATGATGATTACTCTTATTTAAATTAAAAAGTAGGGTAATGTTTTAGTTTGTAATTCTGTTGTACTTACTTACACAACAGAAGATACTCTGGTGTTGCCGTGTGTTGGCGTCGCAGTCCACTTTTAAGACTTTATCTGCACTGCTATTTCATTTGGTGCGAATTTTTACTCGTTTTTTGGTAACGCACTGAATCTTATGCAAGTTTCCACATTGTCCAAAATAAAATATCGCAGGAGAAAAATACGCGGTACTCAAATAAAATTCGCTGTGCGGACAAAGCCTAAAGTTATTTTTGATAGCTACCTATGTTTATTCCCTTGTTTCATGGAGTGCAGTTCTGACGTAAGACTTTTATAAAACGAGTATTTCATAAATTGTACTATAATAGCACTAACCTAAATGTTAGATAATGAGCTTATTAGACCATAACGCTTTTTACAAATTGATGCACTTTTTGCTGCCAAACTCGGCAATTCGGCTACATCGGCCAGATTTCTTTTGTTGAAATTGATACCTAGCATATTTGCCTTGTAGTTGATTTTTAGTTTAGATTATTTAGTTTTAAACTGATGTAAGGTTGGTGAAATGTCAAATATTTCTAACTTCAAATATTTGAGTTGAGCTCGTGTAGTAAAATATTTTAATTGAATACAATTATTTAGTGGAGTACTATTAGATATGTCTCATTACAGCATGTCTTTTTGGTGCCTTATCCTCAGATTTACATAATATATGAATACATACATAGTTTCATTAAACGAAAGATTAACCAAATATATCTAACTCAAGATATGCTGAAATTGAAATTGAATACGATTTAAGTAATCTCAAATCATTATCAGAAACATAATATTACTCGTATGTATGCATTATTTTAATCACCAAATTATAAGCATTTACGTTAATAAAATATTAAAGAGGAATAAACTAAATTTCTTTATGTGGGTGTGTGTTCGTCTATATAAGGTCTTATTAAACTCACTGCAAATATTTTAAGGGCATGCGTAAATATGTTATGTATGACGGCGCATGCAGCCTCTTTGCTTCAAGAAGTGCGCTGGTTGCTGGCTGGGACAAGATTGACGTCTGGTCGATCTGGAGAAGCGTCAAAGCTTGAGCGCTGTCAATGATCTTCTTCAGAGAAGAACCATCAGCGCTGCAATCTCCACGAATCTCCGCCGCCCCAGGGAATATCGTAACGTATTATGTTGTAGTTGCCCTAGGAGGGCTCTTTGAGTTATCCCGTAGCTGTACTATAGAAATATCGTATCATTAACTATTCGGTATGGACGGCCATGATGGTGGCGGTGATCCGCCATTATCAGAAGTGGGTAACGAAAGGCTGCCAGGTGGCAGGCTCTACCACGCCGAACGATGTAAAACTTGGGGACAAACGGATGCACGAACCGACAGCGAAGTCTCAGTAACTAGAACCCTCTCTTGATTCTCGATGGTGTTTTCATTGATTTAATACTCGCATTACATGTTTCAGCTGCGCCGTTTCTTCAAGAGATGTTCAACCTAAATTAAACGCTCAATGGCAAATTTATTCTTCGGCCGTATACTGCAGGAGACTGGATGCTATCTAATGCTAATCTAGAGAATTTATTGCTGGATGGTTGTTTACATCGGGTGAGACGTTTCCAATTGTATCATAATTATCGGTGATTTTAGAAAAACATCTTTGTAAACATTCAATAAATCTGAAATTTTATCAAAACCGAAGGTTTTCAGCTGTAAATTGAAAATGAATGAGTGAGTCCGTTCTCGACTATCGTTGCCAACGTTCATACCATGTTGAAAACACCGATTCTCGTCTGATCAACAACTACCTATCTTTACAAATTATTACTGATACTGAACGTAGATGCAGCACGCTGGTAATGTTTGTTTATTGTCTAAAACTTATTGCGGTGTAAGATTTCGTGATATTTTACCTTTCACAGCGTCGATTTAAAATCGTATCTCGATGGCAAGGTGTGGGGATGTGTTTCGATGGGAACGTGTCTAAATGGAACTAAACCGATTGTATAAGTCATGCATGATGTTGTATCCTAACCCACCAATATGAAATTATCACAACACAGATAAATCCATTCCTTTACCTTCAGACATATTACGTCTTCCTCATTTTAAATATTCGTCGTTTCGTTTTGCAACTTCAGCAATCTTCGTAGTTAACCAGAGAGCTGTAATGTACTAGAGACTACAACAGGAACAATATTCTGTATACAAGGTCTGTAGCGGTTAACTATGGCAACGGGGTCTAATTAGTACCTAATACATAGATGCAGCGTAACCGCACATGTTTGTCATCATAAACGACATAACATGGCGTCTCTGCTAAAACTATTATCGAAAAATGTTATGAAATTATTGAGATATCGCTAGTTTTAGTTTCAAAACAAACAAAATTTACGCGCTCTAAAGCCGGCAAGCAACTGAGTCAGTTGGAGCCGCGTGACTCCACATGGGTGGAACCTTTTGTATGTGGGTGGTGCCATTTCTATACTAGGTACTAGGTAGTCAACATTTGAAACCGGATTACTAGAGCTTTGAGCGGTCATATACATATTTTTTCAAAAATACATGATTATTTCGCGAAGTTGGACGTTCAGGAAGGTGAAGATTCGTGACATTTTGCATTGTATCTCAGCACGCGTAGAAGTTTCAGAATAGGTATTCCCTTCTGTTAAGAACTGCCTAGGGTCCAGGAAATAATAAATTATGAATTAAAAATGAAAAGTCGACTGAACTTTGCTAAGATGTATTCGAGAAACCCTCAAAGTTGCCTAGCACAAAGTACAAAAAAAGATATAAAAACTTAGTGTTGCCAACACCTTCCTACGGCATAACTTTATCTTTGCTGCATCTTGGACACTGCATACCGTTTGCTTGAACGCAACTATAAAGGAGAAATATTACTGATTTGCAGGTGCTTGTACTATAGAGAGTTTACAAAGGGATAGCTTGTCGCATAGCCAGGGTTGCTGCAGTCACGCACGGGTCACGTTCGACGCGCGGCGAGTGTGCTTGTTGTTGTGTTCAATTTAGGTGTTTGCTGTGTTCTATCTGTGTTTTCATACAGTTGCAAAATATCAATGCCGAAAACTAAATGCGGCAAAGTTTTATCTTCGTAAAACGGTAACGGGGGCAAATACCAAAGTTGCACAAACCGGAGAGGGGAATGCCAGGGTGGTGGTTAGTATGACGGAAGCTTCGATGGCTGTCGTCAGAGCCGGTGATCTTACAAATAACAACTTCTTCCAAAAATTTCTACTTATTCTGGCAGGGTTTAAGTTATCCATATCAATAAATACCTTTACAACAATTTATTATGGCTAGGTTCAACGCGGGGATGAGGTGCAGGTAGATCTGGTGCAAGAATGTAATGATGATGATGTACTTCCAGATGTGTCCCTCGACGGCTACATACTATCAATTACTTCTTGCACGAATGTGACTCGCAAAACCGAATATAAGTTTGAAGGTTCGGTAGCAAGTAGTGCAGTGAAGCTTTTAACGTACGTACTTGAGTCACGTAATATGACGAATGAAGAACGTACCTGATATGACGTTTGTGGCAGCCATCTTCTCTAGTTTGCCTTAAGTTCCTCTAAGATTTCAGTTCATTCCAGTGAGCGTCAAAGTCGTCGCTGGTGCCATGAAGACTATCCGGTGGAGGTCGCGAGCCGTTTCCCTAATTTGAGCTTGTACCATTGTAAGGTACCTACATCAACTTGCTGCAATGCCAAAGTTAAATAAACTCTTGTTTAGCTGGATAAAATCAGAGGAGCAAGCTCAAAGCTTTCACATTCCCAACTACACACATCACTTCAACTTTCGAACGGATAAGACAGGCGGAGGAGTTTCGGCCTTTGTTCATAATGATATTAAACACACACTATCGGAATCTACTTACTCTGGAGGAAATAACTACATGTGGCTAAAACTAGAAAGATACTCGCTTGATATTGGTGTTATATACTATCCTGGCAACACAGATTATGACAAATTTATAAATACCCTTGAATCTCAACTCCAACAGCGAAAAAGAGCATTAGTGCTTGGGGACTTCAATGTGAACCTACTAGAAAAACACAGTAAGAAACAAACTTATGTGACCACCTTAAATGCATCAGGGTACAAGCTATTAAACAAAATTAGCAAGGATTACTATACTAGACGAATACCCACAAGAAAATCAATCATTGATCATGTCTGCACCAATCTAAAGGATGAAAGATATCACTTAGCCCTTGTAGAATCTCCACTATCAGATCACAGACAAATATACCTTACGTGTCAGCATTTATTATTCATGTACTATTTTTACATGTAAAACGTCTTAAAAATCCTTTTAGAATTAAAGAAATGTCATGCCATTTAATAAACAAAATAAATCGTGCGCAAACGCTCACGTGGT
This sequence comes from Phthorimaea operculella, assembly GCA_024500475.1. Taxonomy (NCBI): domain Eukaryota; kingdom Metazoa; phylum Arthropoda; class Insecta; order Lepidoptera; family Gelechiidae; genus Phthorimaea; species Phthorimaea operculella. The sequence continues at coordinate 1,619,475 of JANFCV010000019.1, read as the reverse complement.
GTACACGCCCGTGGTGTTTGCGCACGCTCAGGTATAAAAGCGGCCGCTCGGCGGGCGGCCCGGCATTCTTGTCCTGGCAGTCGTGCTGTGCGTTTCGTTGGAAGTTTATACAAGTGTTATTGGTATATAAGCTGGTACTCCATGTAAGTAATTTTTAATTATTTTAATAGCTAAATTATTTAATTATTATAATTTGTGTGTTTTACTGTTATTAATAGTTAATTGAATTAATATATTCTTGAAGTATTCATTATAATATTTTATTTGAATCCCACCAAATATAATTCTAATAAATATAGAGAAAATAATAAATAAATAATCTGGAGTAAGCTAAACTAGCTTACATTTCAGAAGTGGGATTGGAAACCGCTACTTTGGTAAAAAATATATATATAGGTATATATGATAGGTAATTTTAGCTTTTTTTACACCTGCAAAATACGCACGTTTTTTCTCTCTCGATTTTGTTATGATGTAGTGGATTATATCTCAACACCTCAAAGTGAACGTTCACACTGCCCATGATATTCAAAACTGTTCGCAGCCGCCGTGAGGAGCGGCCTGGCAGCGTGCGCGAGCGGTCGCGCAGTCGCAGCCGCCGCGAGGTGCGGCCTGGCAGCGTGCGCGAGCGGTCGCGCAGTCGCAGCCGCCGTGAGGTGCGGCCTGGCAGCGTGCGCGAGCGGTCGCGCAGTCGCAGCCGCCGTGAGGTGCGGCCTGGCAGCGTGCGCGAGCGGTCGCGCAGTCGCAGCCGCCGTGAGGAGCGGCCTGGCAGCGTGAGCGAGCGGTCGCGCAGTCGCAGCCGCCGTGAGGTGCGGCCTGGCAGCGTGCGCGAGCGGTCGCGCAGTCGCAGCCGCCGTGAGGAGCGGCCTGGCAGCGTGAGCGAGCGGTCGCGCAGTCGCAGCCGCCGTGAGGTGCGGCCTGGCAGCGTGCGCGAGCGGTCGCGCAGTCGCAGCCGCCGTGAGGAGCGGCCTGGCAGCGCACGCGAGCGGTCGCGCAGTCGCAGCCGCCGCGAGGTGCGGCCTGAGCAGTCTATTAATCTGCCACCACATGCTCTGGCAGCCTGTTCCATGATTCCACCACCCTGTTGCTCAGAAAGTGCTTGCGAGGATTATTGTGTGCTCTTGTCTTGGTTAGCTTTAGTGAGTGACCTCGTAAGTTGGAATTTCCAGCGCGATGAAACAAACTCTCAAAGTCTTGCAGGTCATAATGTCCGTTCATGATTTTAAAGGTTTCAATCAAATCACCACGTTCTCTGCGGTCCTTAAGAGCAGGGAGATTTAGTTGTTTCAGTCTATCCTCATAGGACAACTTTCTAAGCTGTCTAGGTACTTTTGTGAACCTACGCTGGACTCTTTCTAGCAGGTCAATGTCTTTCACAAAGTATGGGCTCCATACTTGAAATGCATACTCCAATATAGGTCTTACATAGGTTTTATGGATTTTTACAATCATTTCTGGAGTCAAGGTACCGAAGGCTTTCTTTATGAGGTATATGAAGCTGTTGGCTCTTTTCACAACACTTTCAATGTGGTCAGACCATTTCAGATCCTCAGCAATTTTGACTCCTAAGTCTGTTTGTGTCTTGACTTTGACCAGCTCAACGCCATTCAGTTTGTAGCTAAGCCTAGGATTCTTGCTGCCTATGTGTAATACTGTGCATTTCCCAGCATTAAGCTTAATGAGCCATTCTTTTGACCAATTTGCTATTCTATCAAGGTCTGCTTGGAGGCGATCATAGTCCAGTAAAGGGTTCGCAAAGATCTTCGTATCATCAGCAAAAATGCTCACATTGGATTGAAGACAACGTGGTAAGTCGAAGGAGAATATGATGTAGAGCACAGGGCCCAGAACAGATCCTTGAGGAACCCCGCTCTTAATTTGTCGTTGCTCCGAAACTGTGTCTCCAATTCTTACACGGAAGGTTCTCTCTCGAAGGAATGCCTCAATCCATTGAAGAAGCTTTCCGCGGTTGCCGACAAACTCTAGTTTCTGCAGAAGTCGTGTGATTGGAACTTTGTCAAAAGCCTTTTCGTAATCCAGGTATATGACGTCGATTGGGTCTTTGTTATTGAAGCTCTCAGTCCAAGCACGATAGCAAGTTGGAAACGGTGGAACGACTTGGGCAGAAACCATGCTGTTGGTCGCTTATTATGCTATGTTCCTGTAAGAAGTTTCTGATGTGCTTAACTGTCAACTTTTCCATGACCTTACATATGACGCTAGTTAGGCTAATTGGTCTGTAGTAGCAGGGTCCAATTTGTCTCCTTTTTTTGAATATAGGTGTTACTGTTTCTGTCTTCCACAGTAGTGGCAACATTCCAGTTTCATATGAGGTTTGCATGATATGTACAAGAGCATCGGTTAGTTTACATTTCTGAAGTAGTATTGCAGGAATTACGTCTGGTCCAGGCGATGAGTCTGTTTTTAATTCTTTGATGGCTTGTTCTACTTTGGTGCTTGTAAAAGTTAGTTCTGTTATAGATGGTTCTATACGTAAGCTTGGGTCAAGGATAGGCAATGGTCCAGATGGTTCCATTTCGAATACACCTTCAAATTGGTCTGCAAATGCTTCAGCTATGTCTTTAGCACAAGTCACAGTTTGACCTTGGTTATTATGCAGCACTGTGGGAATGCTGACTTTGGACGTCACTTGCTGTCTGATGTAGGAGTTGAATTTCTTCGGCCCTTCTTTGAGAAGATTTGTTTCATAATTAATTCGTTTATTGCGACATTTGTTGATTATTTTATTGTTTATTTTTCTATATTTCTCGTGTACACTGTCTAATCCAGTGAGCACGTATCTATTCCATTGGATATGTTTCTCTTTAATCATGTCCTGTAGCTCTTTCCCAATCGAAGGTTTATTAGATGTAAATTGTATATTCTTTATTTGGGGGACATTCAATTCCCTTGTTTTTTCAAAGCCCTCATCAAGTTATTATATTGATCTTTCACACAGTTATAAATATTGATCTTCGCTGGTAATGTTGACAGGTCCTCATTAATTTTATCAAAGTCAGCTTTCTTATAATTCCACTTCAGTGATGCAGTGCTTTACTGTATTGATAGTTTTCTAATTGTATTGTGACTACTATACAGTTGTGGTCACTCTTGCCTATTGGAGCTTGGTGATCCACCTTCGCCACAAGTGTTTCTTCATTACTTAGTACAAGGTCTAAGAACGAGGGTTGATTTCCTTGTCGAAACCTGGTGTGCTCGGTGACTAGTTGTTGAAGATTGCTGTTCAAATACCATTGTACAAAGTTAACCTCAATGGGAATGAGATAGGCACAATCCTCCAAAGGCCATTTTACTCCTCGGTAATTGAAGTCTCCCATTACAAGTACAGTGTTAACATCAGATGCTGTTGAGATTTGCTGGAACAGTATGTTGTCTTGATCTAGTGTAGAGTCTAGCCCCCGATAAAGTCCACATAATACAAACTTGTTTTTACAAAGTGTAATATCTATCCATAAGCATTCCGTTGCATCAAGTTTTACACTAAATTTAGTTTGGTTGTCAGTCCATTGGTATTTGCCACATATATCGCAACTCCACCACTACGTTTGTTAATCCGGTCATCCCTGTATATGTTGTTGTAGTTTGGTATTCTGATAAGACAATCAGGAATATTTGGTTTCAACCATGTTTCTGTTACTACTGTTATTGTTGGTTTTACTGAATTGACACGTGCAGCAAATAAGTCAATTTTAGATGTCAATGATTGAATGTTGGTGCAAAGTATTGTAATTGTGGATAGTGTGGGTGCTTCTGTTTTTATCTCAGAATCGGTTGAACTTTTGTGGTCCACACCTGAGATACTATGTGGGCCACATGGTAAAGCGTTTAGTGGTTTTTGTTGGGAGCCTGGACAATTTTGGCTGCCCGTGAACATATTTAATTGTTAGGTTAAGTTCGCCATCATTAGTACGGGTTTCCAGCTCCTCACGTAGATATTTTAGGTACTCACGTTGTAGAGGTGTCAGGTCTGATTTAATTTTCTTGGCGTTGGGTAGCTTACCCTTGTTCTTGAGTACCTGGATGGCATCGGCTTTACTTTTCAGGACAACCTTCAGTGGACGGGGACCAGCAGTGTTTTCTTTCAGAGCACCCAAACGGAATGTCTCGATACCATTGCAGTCTACATTTCTTGTTACACTGTTAATAATTTTTGATGTTTCAACCTTGTCATGGTCTATGCGTTCAATTGGTTCCTTTGAGGTGGACTCCGCCACATCAAATATTATAATGTTGGTTGCTCGGTGTTTTCTCTCCATCATTTCCTGTATAGCTGCCTCAGTGGCAAGCACGCTCTGGCGTACACGAAGTTGTTTGACCTCCTCTGTCAGCAGATCAAGCTTTTTCATGATGTTAGGCATTTGGGCCATTGCTAGTTTACAATCACCGCACAAAAGGGTCATAACACGGGCGACAGTTTTCAATTCCAACACGCGAATTTTGGTGGGTGATAGTCCATGGCAATCTCCACAGAGAAAGATCTTGTAGCAATCGCAGGTAACTGACAATGACTTTTTATTGCCAGTTGGTATTTTCCCGCACTTAGAGCATTTTTCAGGAGTGGTATTTTTTGGAGTCATTTCCGTTTATTGGAATTTTCAGTTTTGTTTCTATTTAAAGACAATTTTAACGAAATTTGGACAATTTTTCAATATTTTTTTTTATATGAGGGTAGTTTTGTTTCACTTTCAGATGCTAGTTTTTAATTTCGGTTTTTTTCACTGTTTTAACACTTGTTTTGATGAGATAACGTTTTCAGAGGTTAATCACAACACAATTAACACTTTTAGCTACTTTCCCTAGTCTGTTTCACAACTTTACTAATTATTTGAGAGATTTCTCTGAGAGAGCTAGTGTTTCGCAATTTGACAAATGACAAATTAGGTATGTGTAGTCTTTTCTTTCTTCTAGGTTATATTCACTCATGGCAAATGGGGCCAATATTAAGGCAAATGGTGCCAATTTTAAGGCAAATGGTGCCAATTTTAAGGCAAATGGTGCCAATTTTAAGGCAAATGGTGCCAATTTTAAGGCAAATGGTGCCAATTTTAAGGCAAATGGTGCCAATTTTAAGGCAAATGGTGCCAATTTTAAGGCAAATGGTGCCAATTTTAAGGCAAATGGTGCCAGTTTTAAGGCAAATGGTGCCAATATTAAGGCAAATGGTGCCAACGTTGATGCAAAATGTGCTTATATTATTAGTAAAATGTTTCGATGTATCAATATGTATTCTTATTGTTTTTGTAACATTAAGGCAAATGGTGCCAATATTAAGGCAAATGGTGCCAACGTTGATGCAAAATGTGCTTATATTATAAGTAAAATGTTTCGATGTATCAATATGTATTCTTATTGTATTTGTAACATAGTAGTTATAAGTGATAAAAGCAAAAAGTGCTGCTTAAAATTAAAGGCGTTAGTTAATTGATGTTCAATGGTTATATAACTTTGTAGGATTAAAGCATGAGGTCATGCTTAAAGGAGGATGGCCGACTGTCAGCATTTATTATTCATGTACTATTTTTACATGTAAAACGTCTTAAAAATCCTTTTAGAATTAAAGAAATGTCATGCCATTTAATAAACAAAATAAATCGTGCGCAAACGCTCACGTGGTGTACACGCCCGTGGTGTTTGCGCACGCTCAGGTATAAAAGCGGCCGCTCGGCGGGCGGCCCGGCATTCTTGTCCTGGCAGTCGTGCTGTGCGTTTCGTTGGAAGTTTATACAAGTGTTATTGGTATATAAGCTGGTACTCCATGTAAGTAATTTTTAATTATTTTAATAGCTAAATTATTTAATTATTATAATTTGTGTGTTTTACTGTTATTAATAGTTAATTGAATTAATATATTCTTGAAGTATTCATTATAATATTTTATTTGAATCCCACCAAATATAATTCTAATAAATATAGAGAAAATAATAAATAAATAATCTGGAGTAAGCTAAACTAGCTAACATACGTTACAAAAACAAAAAGCTCCACAAAAACAACGCTCCACCTATCAATCACTGAATTACGAAAAGCTATACCAAACAGTTGAAAAAGATCAAAATCTTTCTGTGGACAGTTTTGAAGAGCTACAAGAATCGCTTAAGAAACACATCGAAAACAGCAAGATATCTAAAACTAAAATATTGAACTTACCTCAGGAAGATTGGATACAAAAGGATGTTATTGAAAGCATTAACCAGAAAAACTTGCTATGGGCCAAACTACAAATGGAGCCAAATAATGAAGACTTTGAAAAAGAGTACAACGAGAAAAGAGACGCCACAGCTAAACTGATCAAGACTACAAAGGATTCTTACTACTATGGACAATTTATAAACTGCAAACGCAAACCTAAAAAAATGTGGAATCTAATAGGCTACCTCTCAAACAATAAGTTAAAAACTAGTCCGGCACCGCCAAAGCTCATAATCGGATCTGATATCGTAAACGACCCTACCGATATTTGTAATGCCTTCAATCTCTATTTCTCCACCATTGGAGCACAACTAGCTAGAAACATACCCCATAGCAACCCTCAGAAATCCAGAATAAAGAACTATCCATCACTCTCAACACTACCACCTACTACTGTTGATGAAGTATCTAAAATAATAGACAATTTAGACTCCAATTCAAGCACCGGTCTTGATGATATTTCTACCAAAGCGATTAAATGTTTAAAACCTCTGATAGCACCGACCCTTACTAAATGCATAAATAAACTTTTATCAGAAGGACATTTCCCGAACTCACTTAAACTAGCCAAAGTAAGTCCAATTTATAAATCTGGCACCAAAACCGACCCCGGAAACTACAGACCGATTTCAGTTCTCCCAATTCTGGCCAAGATTATCGAAAAAATCATATATACTCGACTTGATTCTCATCTCACCAAAATTAACTTCATATCTGATCGGCAATTCGGCTTTAGGCCTAAAAGCAATACCTTAGCTGCAACAATAGATTTAATTACCAAAATAAAACAAAATATAGACAGTAAAAAAATTGTGCTAGGTATATTTATCGATCTTAAAAAAGCGTTCGATACGGTGAGCCACAGCCTTTTGCTTTACAAATTGGAAATGGCCGGGATCAGTGGTAGTGCACTGAGCATGTTTCAATCGTACCTGGAGGATAGGCAGCAAGTAGTCAAAATCGGTAGCCATAACAGCAAACCTCTGCCTATATCCTTCGGAGTTCCGCAGGGATCGATTTTGGGACCTTTGCTTTTCTTGGTTTACATAAACAATATTTCCGAATTGGGTTTACGTGGCCATCTAACTTTATATGCCGACGATACATGAGTAAAAATACGCGAAACGACAAGTAATTTAAAAAAAAACTTTATTTTAATTCAAACAAAGATTTTTAGACTAAAACTAAGACGAGTTACCAAGACGATGGTTGGAGTGAAGTAATCGAATTTTCTACGTGTTTGCTGTTATTTATACCGCTGCTGCACCCAATGTTCCTTTGTTCTGAATGTTTTGTCTTTCAAAAGCTAATGGGTCTTTCATGAGACGATATCAGCACACTTTCCTGTAAATGTTTCTTTTCATGCTTGGTGGTCCAGGGTGTAATAAAAATATGACCCGTTCCATTGTTCATTGTCTGCTTTGGAATGTCGCCTTCCTCAGGTTCATATCTATGAATTATATTTTTAGTATCTGGTGGGTTAGGGCTTGGTTGACTGTCCCCCCTTAGTTTTGGAGTCCATGGTTTCGAACGAACCTTGGATCGTAAAAATTCATAAATGATAATAACTGCAATACTTATGACAAGGAGTGTTATTAGACCATACTGAATATAGTTATGTTTTTCTTGTGTTTGAAGGCCTCCTATTTGTTTCAACTGCTTTAATGTTGAAGTTATCTTGTTAGGATCATAGGTAAGGTCTATTTCAGCAATTTCTTTCGTCTGGTTGATTTCAAGACTTGTTATAATAATTTCCTCCTTAGATTCTTGAGTCTGAAAGCGTTTTATTCCTGCTAACGTGAGCTCGCAGTTATCCCCGTTGAGTACATAAGGTCCTTTGACCCACGATGTTTCTTCTCGTTTACCGCATTTTATCTTAACTTCTGTAGTCTTGTTGAGGTACATGTAAATAGCTTTTGATGATATTTCTTGGATTTCTTCTTCTGGGCATTTGATGGGAACGGTTTGGCATTGTTCAGTGGTTTTCTTGGACAAAAAGTTGGTTTCACAGGTGTTTCTTTGTAGAAAGGTTCCTTTGCATATCAACTCCTTTAGTTCAAAGCAATCGGCTAATTCGTACGTTTCTTCATCGTCATATGCTATAGTTACTTTGCGCATTATAGGATAGGAACAGGTAGGGATATTTTGGATCACGGGAACAATTTTTCTCGTCTCATAATATTTTGCCTTAACTAAAGGTATTTCTATAATAAAGTATACAATATTATCAATTATTCTACTGTTTACATTGATAAGAGGTTCAATATCATTAATATTAAATGAGATAATTACATCTTTTGAAATATAATTAAGATTCTCTTGTAGCAAATGACTATTTATTATACTGTAATGATACATATGATGTTCGGCAAAAGTTATTGCTGTAGATAATCTTTCGGCTACATCCTGAAGAGACTGAGCTTGTAACAAGATGTCCATGGCTACTTTAGTTTGCTCATATTTGTTTGCAACTTTTACACTTTGTCTATCAAGAATATTTTGAACATTTATTATTTTCTTAATTTGAGCATTATATTCCTCTAAAGAATTGTCAGTTACAGAAATCTGTTTGTTATAAGCAACTTTCAATGTTTCTAAGTCTTTTTGAATTTTGTTTAAATCATCTTGATCTAAATTACCTGTGATAGCTTTAATTACAGAGCCAAGACCATTAATTAAACCTCTCTTAAATCTAGTTTGAGTATTCAAGTGATTACATATTTCGCTTATATGATCTAATATTACACTTATTCTATGATAAATATGTTTTGCCTCTCCTATATATGGATTAGACACAGACACAACGCGGTCAACAGTATCCTTTAATTTATCTTTATGTTCAAAAATAGGTTTGATATCTAATTGATATCTAATTAGGATTTAGCTGTCTGAACTTGTAACTGAGGACACTGAGGAGTCTGTAACAAAAAGTTCCTCCATGTGATAAGTCCGTCCATTATTAAGTTTATATTTGTTATTTGGTTCGCATGCCTCGACCCTATATGTTCCCAAAACCTAGAGTTGGTCTTGTGTCTTTCAGCCTTGCTGTTCTTTAAGTATACTTTATCACCAACCTTAAAAGGTTCACGCGGGTGAATGGCTCTATTGTATCTCTCATTACGTTGTTGCTTCTGATTACGTAACAAATTGTGTATATCATTATTTAACTGTGTCACAAATTGTTTTTGTTGCAGTGTATAATTTTGAATAGCTACTCTTAAGTCGTCAAAGTTACGGAGTCGGGGTTTTCTACCAAAATGTACTTCGAAGGGTGTTTTGTTAATTGAGCTGTGTGTTGTGTTATTGTAAGCATGTGTTATGAAGTGTATTTTCTGATTTTGGTCTAAATCTGAATCTCGCTGCAATCTAAATAATTCTTGAAGAGTACTGTGAAGTCTTTCAACGTCTGAGTTTGATTTATGATGCTGAGGCGATGTAGTGTGATTAACAATCTCATACGTTTGAAATAATTCTGAAACTACTTCACTACAAAATGATTGTTCGCCATCGTGCACAATTTTCTTGGGAGATCCTATCATTGCAAAGATTTCAGATAAAGTGTCGTAGACCTTACTTTTCTCTGTAGGCTTTACTATAGCGTATTTAGAAAATTTATCAATTATAGTGAGGTACCATTGCCTCTCCAGTGACATGAAATCTATGTGCCATATTTGCATAGGCTCATGTGGAGTTTCCGTTTCAGTTGCTATTGTTACATTAGGGTGCCTATTATATTTTTCTAATTGACACGGTTCACAATTGTTAACATACTTTTTTATTTGTTTTCTCATTTTTTCCCAGTAGTATTTTTCTCTAAGTTGTTTATACATACTTTCAATTCCAGGATGTCTATTATCTTTAAGGTGATATTCTTTGATTAAGCGTAGCTGGTCTTCCTTTTCATGAATTTCTATGAGGTTTTTAGTGTATCTTTTCGGTTTGAGTTTTGAGTGATCAAAATACTTTCTGTAGACCTCTGATACTTTATAATAAAGTTCGTCATTAGGTATTATGAAAGCATAATTTTCATGATTAAGATATTCGAGCATAAACGCTTTTATGGTGTCTTCCTCTTCTCCTGGTGGGATGTAGAAATACAGGATTCCATTTTCTCGTTTCACGTTTTTGTAAGGTGCCATTTCAAATATAACACGTCTTAAGCGCCTAGGTGGATATTCGTTGATAATAGGAATGCCTTCATCACTATCTTCCTGATTAGAGTGTACTGTGCCTTGAAGACTAACATGGTCATGTTCCGCTGGAGGTAAAGCTCTTCTTGGAAACGGTCCCATTATATCTTCATCTTCTGATTCGGTAAGGGCTAAATCTTCCTCCAGGTTAACATCCATGGAGTCACTTTCAGTGTTATGAATTTCGATTCGACTTAAAGCGTCTGCTACGTAGTTTTCTTTTCCTTTTACGTGTTCTATCTTGTAGTCATAATCCTGAAGTTTGAGCTTCCATCGACAAAGTCGCTGATTGGGTTCCTTTAACTTTGTTAACCAAGTTAATGCCTTGTGGTCTGTTCTTAAAATGAATTTTCTACCGTATATATAGGGTCTGAATTGTGTTACAGCCCATAGTATTCCAAGTAATTCTTTCTCAGTAGTGTTATATTTCTGTTCAGTGTTGCTTAGGACTCGCGATGCATAAGCGATAGGATGATTATCTTGACTTAAGACGGCACCTAATGCGATGTCAGACGCATCTGTTGTCAAGACAAATATTTTATTGAAATCAGGGAAGGTTAAGATTGGTGCGTTCGTTAATAAGCGTTTACATGTATTAACGGCTTCGATATATTTTGGATTGTTGATGTCTATGACAGCATCTTTCTTTGTAGCATCGGTTAGAGGTTTAACTATTTTGCTGAGATTGGGAACAAATTTTCTGTAGTATCCGATAAGTCCTAGGAATGCTCTAACTTCTTGAAGAGTTTTCGGTATTGGGAACTTCTGAATGGCCTCTATCTTTTTTTGATTAGGTTTCAGTCCGTCTTTATTCAGCACGTGTCCAAGGAATTCTATCTCTTCTTTCATAAAGACACATTTATTCGAGTTGACCTTTAAGTTGGCTTTTCGTAACGCTTCAAAGACTTGTTGTAGTCTGTTAATGTGTTCTTGCTTTGTTTTAGAGTAGACAATGATATCGTCAAGATAAACAAGACATATGTTCCTTGCGATTTCTTGTTTGAGCACATTATTCATCATTCTTTGAAAGGTTGCGGAGCGTTCTTCAATCCAAATGGCATTCTCAGGAACTCAAAATGTCCATCGGGAGTGCTGAAAGCGGTTTTTCAATAGAATCTTTGTCCATCTTAATTTGATGATAGCCAGATGTTAGATCCAATGTAGTAAAGTATTTATTACCTTGAAGCTTTGAAAATAGTTCCTCAATGTTAGGTAGTGGGAATTTGTCTGATTTAGTTTTTTCGTTAAGTTTTCTGTAGTCGATTACCATTCTCCATTTTTGTTTTCCAGATTGGTCCATTTTTTTTGGTACTAAGTGAACCGGTGATGCCCACGGTGATTCGGAGGCTCTGATAATGTTTTCACTTAGCAGTTTGTCTATTTGTCTTCTAACTTCCTCTTGTTGAACTTGAGGTAGTCGAAACGGCCTCTGATAAATAGGATCTTCGCTGATTAAGTTAATACGATGTTGGATGCTAGTCGTAGCACTATGTGTAACGTCCTCTGTAAATAAGTCAGCATAAGTTTTACAAAGCTCTTGAATGTTTTCGTTATCATTCTCGGTCATGTGGAAGATAAGAATTTCTTTTCTGTCATCGTTAATTTTCTTTCCTTTAAGTCTATTTTCGCACTAATCTGTTCTATCATATCGGTACCCATCAATATGTCGTACTTATCACTGAAGTTGTATACGTGGAATTTCATTGGGCCATTGTCTTCACCGAAGTATCGACACCAGTATGGCGTTATAATGACTCCATTGTGTCTCGTAACTCCATGCGATGTTTTGACTGTGAAACGTTCCGGTTGCCAATACGGTGCGAAATATTTCCTGGTCACATTTTCTGTGATGAATGATCTTTGGCTACCTGTATCTATTAGAACTTTTAATTTAGGATTGTCCGTCTCAAAGTAAGGAAGGAAGGATTTAACATGGTTAAACTCTATTACGTTTCTTTCTCGGGAGGCTTGGCCTCTTGAAAATTTTCTGTTTGATAATTTTCTTCTTCGTACACCTCGTAGTCGTAGTCTTGGTAATTTTCAGGGGTTTCATGATCATACTGCTCTTCGTCAGTTTCAGGGTGATAAAACACTTCCTCTGCTACAAAACCTCTTCCTATGTTTACTTGTCCGGTCTCAATCTCGGTGCAGTGCGCATAGAAACATCTCCAGTATCTAACTTAGGTGGGTTATTATTATTGGGAGCATTCTGAGGTGGATTGCGATTACCGTTTTGCGGTTGTTGCCCTCTGTTCTGTTGGAAGTACGGATGCACCGGCCTTGTGAATACGTTATTCGGATTCGGCGTCCAAGGGTTCCTATTATGATAAGGTACGTTTGGTCGCGGAAACTGTTGCGCATTAAAACGTTGCTGCATTGACCTTGGTGTCATCGGGTAAGTGTGTCGTTGTTCTTGGGGTTGATAATTAGGTTTGTGTGGTTGTACGTTCTGTTGTATAGGAAACTGATTAATAATACGAGGTGCTGGTAAGATATTCGAAAACTTTTGTTTGATGTTATCGAATCGCCCTTCAGCTTCAAGCTGTAGTATTTTTGCGACGGTTTCATTAAAATTACAGTTACTGACGTACACTTGGTCATGATACGGTAAGCTATGTCTTAATGTGTTCTGAGCCGTATTTATGTAGGGTTCCATGACTTCGTCTACCAAAGGTTTGTTATTTAACCCGTACTTATCATGTAACTTACTTTTAATAAAGAATATTTTTTGTTTTAATTCAAATATGAATTCTTTAAAAGTCGTTTTTTTCTTTACATTTGCTAGTTCAATTAGAAGCGTGTTAAAGTCACGATTGTCTCCGCATTCAGATTTTAAAATCGCCTGTACATTGTCAAAATTGAACTGGTGATCTACCATCGAAATTACTGCCGCGGCCCTACCCTGCAGTTTCGTCAACAGAAGCATCACGTTGTGAGGAGTATTGCCTCCTACAATATTTAACCACTGCCGCGCGTTATTCAAATAGTTGTAGATGGTATATGGGTCACCATCATAGGCAGGCACAAAACCAATAAGCGTTTTCGGGTCGACCACAGGGACAGTGACTGGCATCACAGGAGGAGGATTCAGAACCTGTTGTGGTGGTACCCCGTTGTTGCAAGGCGGCTGCGCCGCGTTGGTCAATGCCTCATCCATTTTACAAGGAGGAGGGTGAATTACTTCCTCACCGTCCGTCTTACTTTTAAATATGAACCTAGCGGGTCTTAGGAGTGGAATTTTGGATATTAAAGGAAAGCGCACTTACAGTAGCCAGCCGATTACTGCGGTGAGCTGCATCCCACGTTACCACTGTTCACTGAGTCTATTATTCCGCGCACTACACAAATTTATTTATGCGGTTACCCGTGTAGAATTGAGACTTGAGAGTCCGAGCGAAATGCTTGAGCGAAGTTGGGATAACTCGAACTTCCGGAACTCAAAAACTTTTCACTTTCCACCGGGCCCCACGTTGGGCGCCAGTAAAATACGCGAAACGACAAGTAATTTAAAAAAAAACTTTATTTTAATTCAAACAAAGATTTTTAGACTAAAACTAAGACGAGTTACCAAGACGATGGTTGGAGTGAAGTAATCGAATTTTCTACGTGTTTGCTGTTATTTATACCGCTGCTGCACCCAATGTTCCTTTGTTCTGAATGTTTTGTCTTTCAAAAGCTAATGGGTCTTTCATGAGACGATATCAGCACACTTTCCTGTAAATGTTTCTTTTCATGCTTGGTGGTCCAGGGTGTAATAAAAATATGACCCGTTCCATTGTTCATTGTCTGCTTTGGAATGTCGCCTTCCTCAGGTTCATATCTATGAATTATATTTTTAGTATCTGGTGGGTTAGGGCTTGGTTGACTCATGTTTATTCTATTTCGGTTCCTCCATACATGACACTGTATCAGCAGCGCAAAAAGATTTGGATATTCTCTCTGATTGGTTAAAAACAAATCTTTTAACAATTAATGTGGCAAAAACCTCATGCGTTATATTCAAAGCCAAAAACAAACATATACCCCCGTACTCACCAATTACAATCCATGGAACACCAATTCAAGAAAAGCAAACAGAAAAGTACTTGGGATTACGATTGGACAGTAAATTATCGTGGAATGCACAAATCGATCACGTAAAAAGTAAGCTATGTTCCTTAATAGGTTCCCTACGCGGTGTTGTGCGTTGCTTTCCTAGAAAAGTCAGTATGGCTATTTATAATTCTTTGGTTAAGTCGCATCTCATCTATTTAATAGAAATATGGGGCACCGCAAGTAAAACCAAACTTTCCGAATTACAAATAATTCAAAATAGAGTTATTAAAATGCTTTTCCACTATTCTTACCTAGCGCCGACTGCTACAGTATATGAGGAAACTAAACTCATGAACTTGGCACAACTTCACGCATACCATACATGTATTCTAATTAAAAAAATACTAAACAAATCCATAAAAACTTCAATCTCACTTACCCAAGCAAAAAACACGTCTAAACGCAGCATGAGACGAGCCAGTTTCATTGTTCTCCCTAAAATCCGAACAAACTACGGTAAACGCATGTTTACTTACGGCGGTGCACAGACTTTTAATAACTTACCTTCGGATATAAAATCAATAGAATCCCTTAAAAAATTTAAAGTCGAATTGGCAAAACACATTACTTTAATAAAATAGGTTTCGAGAGGAAGCATATTGGATGCATTTTATAACAAAAACACATACCTAAGTGTTACTTATCTTTTATTGTGCAGTGCGAATGACTGTTATATTCTTTACTTATTATTCCTGTTCTCATGTAAGTGACTATGTCTTTAATGAGAATAAATTATCTTTAAACCTAAATAACTATCAACTTTAGTTGTTGCTTGACTTGTTACAAATGGCGTTTATTTAATGGGAATAATTATTTGTTTGTTACGAATTAGGAGTTTTCAAGTTACTGAAAAGCAAAAAGCAGAATAAACTCAAAATGTTAGTACTGTAGAATTGGTGCAGGGTGCAACGGGTCGTTGGACGACTCGGTGTTTCACTCGAAAATAAGAGAAGTAAAATTGGTTTTTGACTGAGAGTAGTTATGCAGGTAATGCAAGTTCGTGTATTGGGAAAAACAGCTTTTACGACGCGTGTTGTGCGGAAAGGCAGATGGCCACAACCGTTGGGCATATTCAGATCTTAACATAGATATTTTATACCTATCTCAAATACATACCGTGTTCATGGGCTGTGGTGAAAAATGTTTTCTTTTTTTTTCAGTTTTATGTCGAGTTCAAGTATCCATAAGGGTCATCATCATCAATCAGTATTACAAGGGCTGCCAGCTAGTCATTACCATTCGATCGTCTGATGAAATGTGAAAATAATGCTCCTAAGATGTTCAGTAACCTGAAGGCACTATTTACATGAGTATTAGCTACTTTAAAACCGCCACTCGTTGGATCTAATACGGTGTCCTGTGATGTAAAGCTGCTAATTCGGTCCTGATGATGGCGATGCCAATATAAGACTGGTGTAAGATTGCAGAACTCATAGTTGCAAACACCTTATGGACATTAACTTGCTTACTGGTGATCCTAAAGGACGTGCAGTCTCTTGTTTAGCAAAGATGATTATGAAGTTGATGAACTTGCATGCGATGCTGTAAAATAGAGTTTAATGGCCAGATATTGTTAGGCGAAATTGTATCGAGTAACTCGATGGAAGTTTACAAGTTATATAGAATTCTAAGCTCTACTCCATTAAAACGATGCATGAACGGTTGTTCTGAACACTAAGAAACTGAGGAATATAACAAAAAAGGAGGTGAATCGTAACTATAGTCGGGGAGCCCAAGGAGAAATTAGAGTTGTTGCTCAAGCGCGGCATATGATCGTACATTGGGATTCTTTGTACCTACCTGTCGGTCAAGTGGTCTTGTCTAGAGATTTTTATCCGGTGAGTCAGATTCATGTTGGTTGGCTGTTATGAACTGATTGACTGTTACTGTTGTGCAATGAAATGAATACGGTTGGATGCCGTGACGGCGGTGGTTACTGTGGTGGTTGAAGGGATCATGTCGTACCAAGCCATGCAGCTTAGAGCGGCTGGATGAAAGGACACATGCATCCGGTTCAACGTTTAGAGTGTATGTGTCTGGTCGAAAGGACATCCAGGTCTAATGGTGGATCGTCCGGGCTACACCCAGGTGGGTTTAGTTGAAAGGACATCCTGGTCTGAAATGGATCGTGCCGGGCTACACCCAGGTGGGGTTAGTTGAAAGGACATCTAGTTCTAGACCGGATCGTGCCGGGTCACACCCAGTTGGGGTTAGTTGAAAGGACATCCTGTTCTAGACTGGATCGTGCCGGTCCTGACACATGGTGGTTGTTTGGATTATTGGTGGATTACACGGTTGAGACACATGGTGATTACTGATGGATAACGCTGACAAACTGGACTCGTCAGGTTGGACGAGCGGGTGTTTTGAAATGGAGCGTTGACTGCTTGCGTGATTGTTACAGAGACACCAGCTGAAGTGCCCAAGGGAAGCGCCCGAGGACGGTCGCATGTCAGTCTGGCCGTGACGGCGCATGCAGCCTCTTTGCTTCAAGAAGTGCGCTGGTTGCTGGCTGGGACAAGATTGACGTCTGGTCGATCTGGAGAAGCGTCAAAGCTTGAGCGCTGTCAATGATCTTCATTAGAGAAGAACCATCAGCGCTGCAATCTCCACGAATCTCCGCCGCCCCAGGGAATATCGTAACGTATTATGTTGTAGTTGCCCTAGGAGGGCTCTTTAAGTTATCCCGTAGCTGTACTATAGAAATATCGTATCATTAACTATTCGGTATGGACGGCCATGATGGTGGCGGTGATCCGCCATTATGTATAAGAAAAACATCTAAGGCATTAAAAAAAATGGACGCGCTAGTTTTTTTTTTTCATTTTTAAACAATTTTTTTAATTTATTACGTGAACATCCTTTGACTGACCCGACTGACGTTCCGCCACGTAGGCAGGATTCATTTGCACGGCACGCACACTAACAACCAACCAATAACAGCACCTTCTTTTGGCGCGTAAATTATATTCATCGAAGTAGCATTAAGTGGTGTGTTTCTAGGACAAACAGGGTGCACTTTTTTAGTTTTTATTTTTTATTTTATTTTAGTTAAATGCAATTTTCTCAAAAACTAGAGTGTAGATTTTTTTTTTTTATTTGCCTATTACATGCTTATATTTTATTTGATCTGCCCCTAAAATATTTGCAGTGAATTTAATAGACGCATTAGAATTTGCAGACGCAGATGGCGAGACGAACTGGACGGATTTTCTGAAAATTGGCTTGCGGAGGCACAGGATCGAGATCAGTGGAAGAAAGGGAGGGAGGCCTTTGCCCAGCAGTGGCATCCAGATGGCTCAATAAGATAAGATAAGAATTTAATAGGACCTTATATATCTTGTTAAGAATACGAGGCCCAAAACAATTATTTGTTAATTGTTTGTTGTTGTTTCTAATGAATTACTTATTTTGAAAAAAATACAGTCTTATACCTACTTCAATAGATTATTAAGAACATGCTTCATAATTGTATAAATCGGGATCTCTGCAACTTTTAAAGAAAGGTCACCCAGACAGGCAGCAAGTTTTTATATTTTATGAGCACCGGTTAGTTTTATTATAGTAGTTATTAATATTTCTATGCATACGAATGCATTTTTTGCATAGCAATTAAGGTTATTGGCGTCTGAGCAACTTCGGCTAAACTTTGAGACCTAGGTAGTTCTACATCGGACCCTAGACTTGGCGAACGTGTAAAACCTTAACAATTATAAAAAAAAACGTGATTTGTGTATCTTTACAAAATTCTTAGTGCTTAAATAAATCTAGAAATTTTGGTGTTGGCAAGTATGATTGTGTCAAGTTTATCTACGGATATGAACAATCTTAATAATATGGTAAGTTTTAGAACTTCTTTGGTTATACACATAAGTATGTTAAGTTGGTCCATTATATACGTTGTTTGTTTTAGACGGTTTTATTACGACTTAAAAGCTCGACTAGTTTCGCTGCGACGTAACTTATTTTACTACGCATGAGGCTGTTTTTTCTCAATAATGTGATGTGTTAGATTAGACATAATAAGCACATAAATTACGTATAATTTTCACACTGACGTCAGCTAAAATAGAAATCTAATTTGTTATTTCTAAAATAGATTTTTATTTTATATCCAATGTAATTCTTTTGATCTCGACACATATTCACAAAATAGAGAGTTTTCAGAAGGTTTACTCGACCCTATTAAGGATTTTTGCGATAGTCATTTGTTACACAGCCAGGGTTGCTGCTGTCAACAATCTCAAAGTATAAGAATATCAAAACAGTAAAATCTGATGTACCTACAAAAACGTCATATGATTCTAAGCCAATTTTTATCCAAGAAATATGAAATTCGTGGCAACCAACTTCTTAGTTACCTTGACTTCCCCTGAGATTCTATTATTTCCTTTCCAGTTAAAGTCAGTAAGCGTCAAAACAGTCGCTAGTACTGAATGAGTCATCTGTATAAGGCGCCCCGCGCGCCGGTTCCCTAATTTGTGACATATTTGCAGGAGTGGATGACGGTGGCATTAGGTATACCGAAAGGTAATGATAAACTAATAAATAAGCTAACTAATAATAATGTTATTAAAGATTATGATAAGATAAACCATAGATATTACATTTGGTCGTTTAGTGATTACAATCGAGCTTATACATTAGAAGAATAGATAAATAGAGATGAAAATGAAAAATAAATGATGTAATAGCCATGAACCTGGTAGAAACATCATAAAAAAACTCCTTGTTGAAGTTCAAGCAATAAAAACAAGTTGATCTTGAATAACCTCTATTCTTGCATTGAAGTCAAATTATACAAGGATTATACTGTGTTGCTGTGTGATAGGTCTACGAAAACTTGGTCAGAATGAGGTCAGAATGAAAAAAAAATTGGGTTCTTCTGCTGTAAAGGACACCCAGTCACAAATTAGGGAAACGGCGCGCGGGACGCCTAGATGGCTCACTCAGTACCAGCGACGATTTTGACGCCTAATACTGACTTTAATTGGAAATATCTTGACTTCCCCTAAAATTTTGGTTAACTAAGAAGTAACGTTGTCACGAACGTTTCTAGGATTAAAAATTATAAGTAAAAAACATTTTTAAAACAAGCTTTTATTTGGGTGCGCTAAAAAGTATAAAATAATCTATTTACTAAAACTTTAACTTGTAACTTTTAATGGCATTAAATCTACGTCTTCACAATTTATACGATATAAAAGCTTGTCGCGAGATTTAAGTAGGTACTCGTGTGGTGTTACTTAGTTTAAAAGTTTATTTAAGATCATTTACACTGGTTTTCTAATTTATTTATTGATTTAGACACAGGTCAAATCTCTCGACAAGCTTTTATATCGTATAAATTGTGAAGACGTAGATTTAATGCCATTAAAAGTTACAAGTTAAAGTTTTAGTAAATAGATTATTTTATACTTTTTAGCGCACCCAAATAAAAGCTTGTTTTAAAAATGTTTTTTACTTATAATTTATTTTTTGCTTTTTAGTAACCTCTGGAAAAAAATTACAACATTCTTCATTGACTTTGAAACTGCGTCCATACGGACTACTAGTGCGAATCTGCGAGGCATCGGTCTCATGACTGTCTTACGACAACTCGGTATGAGTTTCGTCCTCTACGATAAGCTTCTTGTACCCAAGCGGGGCAATCGCTGAACTTTATGTTGCTTCTTCATTGACAGTGCCATGAACAGAAGACTAAAACCCCAACACAACAACCATTCAACCCCTAAAAATCTGTGCAAAGCAACGTCATTTACCTCACACTAGTATTTATCTTTCATTTGTCTATGTTTTTCACCCATTTAGTAAGAAAAAATAACAAACTTAATACGCCATCTAACCTTTAGTCTGTCATATCTGGTTTTATTTTGAGTGACGTTTACGTCACTCAAAAGGAATTTTTCAGAATAACTCGAAAAATAAAGTGACGTTTACGTCTTCTGAAAAATTTTATTCTGTAAAATTCCTTTCATTTGATATCCTTATTGTAAAAAAGCATAAAAATTTTATTCTGCCATCTTAAGAAGTCCACCATAGTTACCACCATAGTTAGAATGACGTCAACTTGTAATTCGAATAGGTAATTCTCAGCAAGCCCTTTCATCTGACACTCATATTGTAAATTATCATAGGTGGCCATCTTTAGATGTCCGCCATATTATTTTCTAAATTGTACTCAGCAAGCCCTTTCATTTGACACCCATATTGTAGGAGTGCGTCAAAGATTACTTGTCTGCCATCTTGGATATTCCGCCATATTGGATTTAGAATAACCACACACAATCTAACATGCATTGTCATCTGAGTTAAACGTGTTTACAAAATTTCAGCTCAATCGGTTGAGAATATCTGCTTCAAAATTGAGTTGCAAGATTTGACCCGAACAAACATACATACTTACATACACTGCAAGTTAAATAAAAGCTTTTAAAATAGGATCAGAATCATATGACGTTTTTGTATTAGATTTGACTATTTTGATATTCTTATACTTTCAGATTGTTGATGAGACAGTGGCAACCCTTGCTATGTAACAAATGACAAACGCAAAAATCCTGCTAATTTGAGTAGAGAATAGTAGATTTGAGGAGAGAATGAGAGAATGTAGAGTACTAGGTGCTCATAATATTTATTTAAATAAATAAAAACAACTTTAGTTCAAAAAAAATATTGTTAGGGAAATGCGATTTTCCACCTTATTTCATAAAAAAACGGTTTGACAGCCGCATGTGTTTGCACTGTGCATCGCACAACGCTGCGTCGACGGATGCGTCTGTCATATCTTTTGACATAAACCGTATTTGTATCAGAATCACGTCGAAATTCGTATTGTCCGAACGCATGCGTTACGCAGCACAAAAATAACGCACAAATGAACGTTACGTTGATTCTCGTCAAAGTATTAGTTGTAAATCACAATCAATCGATAGTCAATGGTCATAGAACGGAGTTGAAGACTGAGTTACATTCCATTACCATAACCATAACAGCCAGAACTTTCCACAGCTGGACATGGGCCTCCCTCTATCGGTGGGGGGGGGGGGGGGGTTTGCCGTACTCCTAGCCTAGCGTGGTGCTAGGCAGGCAGATTGGCAGTGCAAGATGTTGCATTTACAGAAACCGTTGCGTTGGTAGGAGACAAAAAGCCTTGTCGAATCAATCATGATTACGAAACGACACATGCTACATACCATTTCACCCAACAATTGGGTACTGGTAGCCTTCTAACGCGCGGCCCTGAATACCGAACCTCAAAGCCATTGACTAATGCCACTCAATATTGACTTTATATCAATTACGTTACAGAACATTTTTCAATTTTCAACACTCCGCAAAAATCTAACTAAATTATAACTTGGGTCTTTTCAGTGCAAAAGTGAATAGGCACTACCTAGGCAATCGTGTTCCAACATCGCCTACATAATAATTTACGAATAGGTGAGATAGCAGAAAAATGCGGGGGTTATCTTATTAAAAAAACTAGAGGATCGTACGTAGCTAAATACTAACGCGATCACATAAATCTACCTATTTAAGAGATCTCCTTATACTGGTCTTAATACACATACTAAAGAAAACCAGTATCAATTGATCCCTTAAATGGTAGATTGATGTACCAACGATCGTGAAGTAGGTGCACGCCCAAATCACGCATAGGTAGGTAATTGCGTATACGTGGGACATGAACCACTACTTTTTGAACCGATTTAAAAATTATTCATCCATTAGAAAGCTTTCGTTTCGCTCAAGCTACTTTGACGATTTATTTTCGAACAGAACAAACAGCTACTTTTGTTTTTATTTCGTTTGTAAGTATGTATTAGCCAAAGTCCGAAACTGTGGCACCGATTTCTCAAATTCTCGCATCTCATCAGCGTTGGAAATTGGATATTATAATTAGATTAGACAGCTAATTATTATGTTATTTTATTATTGTTTATTTTATTCATGTACCTAGGTGTTTATAATCATTTACTGAACATAATAACAGACACAGGACAAATAGATACAGAAAGAAAAGGGACAGAATTTATTCTTATGAATTTATGATAATTTTCTTTAGCTGGTTAACAAAGTGAGCTATACAATATAAGCTGTCATATGTCATATTTAAACATTTTTGAGTATGAGAAATTCCACGTTTGGTACATTTTCGAACGGCGAAAATTTCATAGAGAAGACGTGCGACTTTAGACGTAACATGACATCTGTCGGACAAATGATCGTCAGCCGTCATCGATACGATGCGCGTCTCACGTGTGTAGCTTTGTCTCTTCTGTTTCATACATTTTAGTATAGAAACGGTTTCAATCATTGCGATGTCGCACGTCTCCGACAATTGCTTGTTTGACAGATGTCATCTTTCGTCTCACAACTACCCCGTGGAGCTTGCGTCTTATATTGCCTTCGTCTGACTAAAAACATGCGGTAGAGAGAGAACCCTCATCGCAACTAACCTAGGTACTAGGGTTTTCGAATACCCGATCAATTTTGATACCCGGGTATCGGGTACGATTTTTTTAAATACCCGGGTATTACGTTTTTAAGTAAAATTAGGTTGGGAATTAAGAAACAGATTTAAAAGTTAACTCTATTTAAAGTTAATTATAATACCTAACATTTGGGTTCAGAAAGTGATAATTTAGTAACATAAGACAAACAAAATAGGTATAACATACAATAAATACTTCAGTTAGTATTACTTTTCTTTACTTTCATTTCTATTCGCTTCTATCTAATAGTTTTTACGTGGCAGTAAGATATTTCGTGTTAAAAAGTATCTACCCTATACAATTCCAGGATAATTAACATAACTTTCTAAAAGTAAAAGAAACTTGAAATCGTACGCGCAGGTTTTGCGGAAATTTGTTACAAACCTATAAAATTACTCACAGAAAATATTGCAATTTTTTTTCTTAATAATAATAATAATACTATAGAAAATTAGATATATAAAGTCAATTTGTATAGAAAACTCGACATATGAAGTCAATTTGTTAAAAGAAATAATTTCCTTTAATCTTTTTACTCTTTCGTTTGTATAGCATCAGTCTATCTATCTCTTTCTCGAGTACCCGGGTACGCACGTCATTTGTAACCGGGTACCAAAAGTCTGAAATACCCGGGTATACCCGGACCCGGGTACCCGGGTAGAAAACCCTATAACCTACCTTAGCAGTGGCATTCTACCTTGGCTACAAAGAAAAGACTGCAAGTTTTAAATTAAAATATCCAGCAGTATTATCTCTGATTATGTCTGATTGCTACTTTATATCTCTTCCGTAAAACGGGTAGGTAGGTAGCAATAGCAATAACCTGGCGCATATAAAGAACATACCCCGAATTGGCAACGTTATTGTTTGTTTCTCTATCATATTTTATGAAATTTGAGCAGGATGTCAATAATAATGTTGCCAGTTCGGGATAGGTATGTTCTCTAACTTCGCCAGATAAACGTACCTACAGCGGCAAAGGGTGTCATTTTAACGAAGGTAGAATGAAGCAAAAAAATACTTATATTCTCTTTGGAATACGAGAAGTCTTATGGTGTCTAACTTTCTGAAAGCGAAGGCAATGGGAATCGGCATGTACCTTTGGGATTTGCCACTGTTAGGTTATGATTTCATGTTTGTTTTTACTTTAAATAATTTTCAAATTTTAGCCTTATTTATGACAATTATAATATTTACCTTGCCTTAGGTAAAACGTATTATTTTAAAGTTACAAAACGTAGCAAAACCGGAAATGTTAATTGATAGGCTGTTTTTTTATACTCGTTGTCTGTTTTCGACATTGAACTGACTACCTCTCAAACTAGTCATAGACCTTGTGAATTTTGACTATTCACTATTTCACTAACTACCCAATCTTCGTTTATATTAACCGCTGTAGGTTTCGTACCTACTTATTTACCTATTTCAATCTATAACAAGCTAATAGAAATAACTTGTAAATAAAACCGTGCAGTTTTATGGCTGCCGTGTGGTGCCGGCTTAGAATAGCATCACCCCAATCCTACCCGTGGGTGTCGTAAAAAGCGACTAAGGGATATTTATCCAAGGAATGGGCAGCAGCGTTCCCTGTTAATGCAACATCTTGGCACTGCTCTCGCCAATCCGCCTGCCAAGCGTGGTGAGTATGGCAATACCCCCCGATAGGGGGACGCCCATGTCCAGCAGTGGACTGTTGCAGCTGTTATGGTATGGTAAATAAAACCAAAGATGTTCTTTGGTTTTATTATCAAATTAGGAATTTTCCAAAGGACCATGCCCACGAAAATATGATTGTTCATCCATTGCTTGCCTCACTACTTGCATTATCAAAGCGAAAGTTAAATAATTATACCTACAGTCTAATTATTGCTTAATTTGTTACTGAACATAAATTAATAATAATAGAAGTTCTTGACACAATGAATGTCAAAATCGGATTTCAACAAAGACAAAATTGCTGAAATTTGGCCCTATATACCGTGTTTAAATTTAATTAAGTAGTTTTCCTGTTTTGTGCAATGATTTCTGTTGCTATTCTTCGTTACATTTGACGATATTATAGGTATAGTGCTATAATTTGTTTTGTGAGGTGAGACACATTTTCAGACCAGGAATGGTCATTCTCCTTTCAAGTAATATCATCATAATTTAGGTATTCAACCCCTAATTAACTGCCCTATAAAGGCGTTTATCAGTTCGATCTGTATCTAAAGGTTAATTGTTTGTTTGACTTTATACCTATACCACGAAAGTTAGGTTGTTTTCTTGTTCTGCTTGGATTTTAGGGGTTTAATCTATCACGCAATAAGATTTATTCTGTTTCTTGTATTCCTATAAACCTAGAAACACAAGAAGAAAACAAATCTACGCATTTGTTTATAAACTGGTTCATACAATTTATGACTCCAGTTTTTTTGGTTATGTTTTTCTTGCTACACAAAACTTTGTAAAACAGCGTAGGATATCATACATTAAAAGTACTTAAAATTATCAACTTACTCAGCAATTACAACAAATCCGTAACAAAAGCGCGTTCCCACAGTCACCACATTGTTTATCACTATTGTTGTTGTGTGCTCACTGACTCACTGGCATCTGCTGACTGACTGTGACTGACTCACGGACGCTGTCACACACGTGCGCGGGCGCCGGCCGCGGACCGACACACAAAATGATAAAAATAAAACGATCTACTGTGGCTAGAAGAGTGGGTTGCTCCTGTTTTCTGCAAACTGTCACAATATTAGCCCAGTCCAGTACGGCTTGCTTTTCATGTTTCAATAATATTAAAGTCCTTTATTTTTCCCTAATAGTAGACCATAAGCCAAACCCAATTCATTATTTTGTGCCGTTTTAGGTTTATCCTAACATAATTCCGTTTTCATTTAAAAAGAAACAACTCGGTGAACTCTTAGACGATACTGGTATATCTATTTACTTATATTTATTTAATTAATGAGCACACTTAAAAATTTAAATTTATTTATAAATGAGCTGCTATACTTACATTGAATTGAAAATTTGTGCAAACGTCAAAAATTACATAAATTAAATATGTGGTTTAGAGACGCACTACAACATCGTATAAAAAATGTGTAAATTTGGAATTTTTGTAACTTTGTCAGTTATTCTCTCAAATATTACCAGTCTATATTTTGTTCAAAAATTTGTATCTTTGTCGGTTATTCTCTCAAATAATACCAGTATATAATATGTACTTTGAGGTGAATAAAAATAAGGAACTTAGTTTTGGGCTTTTGGTTCGATCTTGCAATGGTAAAAGCAAGAAAGTTGTTTTACGATTGGGATAAAGGCAGGGAGATTATAATGTTACAGAATGTTACAAAGTACACTAAAATAATAACAAAATAAGTTATTAATAATTTTATTTTGTCCAAAGGCATGTCGGTCTGTACCGTAACATGCCATAATAAAAAAAGCGGCCAAGAGCGTGTCAGACACGCTCACAAATAGGGTTTCGTAGTCAACGTTTAAATATCAGGTCTTTCAGCGTTACAAAGTTAATTTTGTTGCTGGTTTGTTTGCAGTTGTATGGTTACCAACCGCAAATCGTCACCCGGCAGTGAAAACCTCGTAAAGCACAAATTCGCGTTTTTTTTATTATTTTAGTTTTGGGAAGAAGAACTCGTAAGGCACATTTCCGACGAACAACGGCGTGGCTACGATACTGGCAACACCTTCTATTGATGAAAATGAAAACCTCGGTATCGTACGACACGCACGTTTCATCAAGTAAAACCTCGTATTTTCGAAGCCGTGTTTTATGTTGTGTTCTAGTTTGTTGCGAAAAACACGTAACTGCTTTTACAAAAATATTCTATTAAAGAATTAGTATGATAATCTCGCATGTACGGTTGCAAGTTATTTAAAGCCAGTGCGATTCTTATGAAAACCTCGTATTTACCCGTTTACGAGGTCTTCAGACTAAAAGAAATACACAGAAATGTGGTTGCAAGTTTTTCATTGATGACTGCGATGCATTAAAAAGTATTGTAATAAATACTTTGGCGAGGTTTTCGTTATTATCTAATTTCATTTTAAATCTAAATGATATACTGTTCTACGGTACCAGAGTGCTGTGGAATGCTTTGCTTGGAATAGCATAAACCCTGTTTGTACCCGTAGATGTCATAAAAAGTATAAAGGTTGGGAGTAGACGGCAGGTTTACCTACAAATGCAATACTTTGCATCGCGCTTGCCAATCAAGGCAAAGTATCTGGGCGTTGTTTTGAACTCACTTACTCCGAAGACAGGAGGATCTCTGGGGCGGCACATAGGCTCTCCTTGGGTCTAGTCTTCGTAAGTGTATGTAGGTCCACCTTTAGGCCACGGCGAAGTCGAACCAGCCGGAAGATTCCCTAACGGGGATGCAAAGCTAGTTGTCCCCTTGTTGAGGTCCGATAATGGCCTACATCATCCTTGTTTTGTCTCTCCACGTTGTCTTGTGTTCTAAAAGGTACGTGGAGGATGGAAGTCAAAGTGAAGAAGTTCACAATCCTAACTACTAAACAGGGAGTAGTTGATGTTGATAGCTGTTCATCGCGTTAGTATAACCCTGTGGCAGACTTATCTGATTCAGAGAGCCTCTAGTTTGCCTTCGACTGCAAGGACCTCGCCATAGGATGAGACTAGCTCGCTAAGGCTTCTTTTGACCTCAATTGAACTCCTGATTCGTCAAGACTTTTTGGCATATTCTAGGACCGCTGCTATTTGACTCTTTTGTCTTGCAGCCCGCTGACGCTTTGGGATCTCTCTCTGAGGAATACCGGGAGTTACATCTACCGTATCAAATGGGCTATTATTTGGCTCACGTTGTGGCAAACTCGAAGATTCCTCGTTCTGGAAGAAGCGAGTTTCCTCCGCTACCGCTTTGTTTCCATCAGTCAGGTCGGTTCGGTATTTCATTGATGTAGTCAGCTGGATGCAAGCCCCCACAGTTAGGAATGTGGTTGGTTGCTCATACAGTCGTGAGAATTCGCAAGCAGTACGCTGCTTCCTGCACATCACGCAGTTTCTCTAGATGTGCCGGAACCGCTTGAAGAGGTGGCATTTAGTCATAGATGCTTAAAGTAAGGTTTGGCATTCGAGTCAGGTAAACAAAAAACATGTGTCCTCCGCGTGCCTTGACCTGGTGTAAGTATCGCCACGTCGCCAAGGGTGGTCAGCTCCGTTAATGTCTTTCAGCCGTGTGTTGTGAGCTTGTTTAGGATCGCTCTTGGGCGGCTAATTTTGGAGCCGGTGCCTTAAGCGCTTTAAATTAGCGCTGGCATACCCAGAATTTCTCCTCCCTATTGCCAAGCTCCTCAAACTCCGACAATTTATACGTCCTCACGTTCCACGCGTATCCGAAGCTCGCTCAGGTGTTGTGTCCACTCAGTCATCAAATCAAATCTCAAACTGCCAGCCAGGTAGCTCACTAAAGTCAGGTGTGGTGTTCCTTGAAGCCGGTCAGTTTCCCAGGTGCAAGAGATCCTATTGGGTGTGCTATCACCTCCGAAACCGGGTACCTACGTTCTCAGCGGTTGTATTGTCGGTGAAGTAAATTGGAGAAAAAGAAAGATCATTCTCAGTTTTAAGAGTGCCACGGCAGTTTTCCTCTCCCTGCAGGCATCCAGGGCTTTGTAGCAGAAGACCGCGCGTTATTGGGTAGCGCGGTCTTGCTACTTGAAAGGCTTACGATGGGTTTCGGTAGCAATGAAAAATTATCCAGCATCGGCAAGGGTAGTGCGGTAACAAAGGCAGCTGTAGTTGCTTACTTTAAATTGGAAAACCTTGTATTTTATACGTGGCTACACCCTAGCCACACTTTAATCAGTAGGAAAACCTCGTAACTCTATTTTAATCTATTTTCACTACTAGAGTTTGTGTATTTCTACTACCGCTTAAAATATACTCATTTACTGGTAATAAAACAACAAAACTTGGATCTACTCTTCATACATTTTTTTTTCACCAGACAGTTTTTACTGCCTCCTGTAAAATTGTGGTATTTGCCTTTACGTGGTTTTCACTGCCGGGTGACGAAATTGAAAAGCTTTAATATTTCCCTAATCTTAAGTAGTACAGTGTTCGTTATAGTTTTTATGGTAACTTCATATTAAGAACTATATTCCATATTTTTTTAAATTTTTTAACATGCATACTTTAGAAGTTACAGCTGGAACAAATTAAGGCTCAAAAACGCCCCTTTTAAAAGCAAATATTTCGAGACAGAAACTTTTTAGAGACTTTGTTTCAAAGAAACCTCCCCTTAGTTTTAAAAGACCTATTCAACGATACCCTACTCAATATTATAGGAGAAAAATATTTTTTTGCCCCCCTTTCACATGTATGGGAAGGGGGTCCAAAAAACAACTATAATATTTTTTTCTCAACATTTCTATATTTGGGTCAACACGATCTAACTTCACACCGATGTCAATAGCTCTAAAACTGACGAAGTTATGAGGGCGCGGCATACAGACAGACAGACAGACAGACTTGACGAAACTATAAGGGTTTCTAGTAGACTACGAAACCCTAAAAATTATGTTATGTAATGCCATATTTGCATACATGATATATGTATAAATACATTGCAAGGATTTAATTTTTCACGCTATTAACGGTGCGCCTTAATTCATGCAATCTTTCGATATTTTCGAAATAATTTTGTCCTCTTGATAAAAAGCTTCCAAATGGACTATTGAAACATTCTACGAGATTATAATGACTAATTGCAATAATTAATCTGTAGACTCTATTGACAACATTCTTTGGTGTATTGTTCGTTTTTAACAAAGCATTGGGATAATCAATTCTGCGGCGTTGGTAGCAACCCACGCCGGCCTGATAGTCAAGTTGTGTAATGTATTATATCTCGAGGCCACCTAGCCACCTTGACTCGAGCCAGCTAACTTCTGACGCCTATGCTCGCCTAGTACCCACTGCCATTTAACCAGCCGTTTATTTTGTGGTTTTATTTTATTTTATTATTCTGTGGTATATTCTCACATCTATAATTTTATTAACCAGTGTGAACTGGTTTTGGTAAAGCCTACTCACATTATTTTTTCAAGTCGGAAAAGGTTACTTTCCTGTTCAGAAACTTCTGGCTGGAGGTCCGAAAATAACCGATTTTATATTTAGCAACAGGGTCATCTACCTTTGGTTAACCGTTGGTTAGCGGGTCGCAATGCAGGTTTTGAGAGCAGTCGTATCGTATTATTTCGTGTTGTATTGTCACTCAAGGATTTTTCGGTTGCAGGTTCTCGAGACAGGATAATTTGGCATTTCCACAAATATATAAAATCTACTATGTATTGAGTAGAAGGGGTTGGTCATACTATATCATCATCATCTTCCTGCCCTTATCCCAATTACTTGGGGTCAGCGCAACATGTTTTGTATGAACATAAAATCATATTGCAAAAGAATTTGGCTTAATTTATCTACCGGCCGCGATAAATACCATAGTGTTCATTATAATAATAAATCTTGCATACTTAACAATAATATGGTTATATGCTTGTATGGGAAAAAACTGTTATGTAAGTTTAAATAACCTTGGCTAGCTTTTATCCATCTAGATACCATGCTGTCGTGACCATTGGAGTAATTCGTTTCACCGATCAAAATAACAGTCAAGCACCCTTCCTTATGTGCCTAAAATTTCACGGCTAGACCATTATAGCTGGTTCTCACATTTGCCGCACGATAAGGTACTGTACCGTTCCGGCTTTTTGGCAAAAGGAGTTGTATAGTCTGGATACATACACGACGACACCATGTCATACGACTCTGAGAGGCAATCATTTCTTACCATGTAGCTACGCTACCACGTTTTATCACAGCGATTTTTTTGCCATCTAAAGTACATTATGTCCGAAAACTCAGAAACATGTACGTACTTCTGAGTTGTAGGTAGGTAGATACATAATTTAGACGCAAAACCACAATGCATGTTAAAAAGTCTCCTTAATAAAACGTGGAGGCGTACGTACCTGCATAGTATCACAAATCATTTCCTATAGCAGGCTGTGAAATACCCCAACATCCTCCGGCAAATGTAAAAGCAATTTCTGTTATTGTTTTATATGATAACTGAACCCACTACAAAATTGTGAGTCGAAGACTCAATCAAACCAGCAGCAAGTTACACAACCATGTCAGAGGCCGCTACTTGATATAAGCGGTTGTAAAAAAAGTCAAAAGGATTCATCAGGTCGTTGGACGACTCGGTGTTCCACACAAATAGAGAGAGAGTGCAGCAAAGAATACTAATAGTAGTAGCAGGGCAATACAACATTACAACTCAGTCACAAATTAGGGAAACAATCAAATGCTGTTTTGATATTTTTATAGTTTCAGATTTTTGACCTGGTTATTTAATGTAACAAGTAACAATCACAAAATTCCTATATAAGGTCAAGTGAACCTTCTGACTCAGTGACCAAATAATAATGCATTATATAAAATAGGTACTTTAGGATTGCCACGATAACCTATAACCAATGATGCAACCAAAATGCAATATTATTATAGGTAGGTACGTAATTTAGAACTGTGGTTTCTTAAATCAGGTCACACAAGACTTTATTGTAAAAGATATCTTTTGGTGTGATACCAAACGAAAATGTATCTATTTAACGACACATTTTCACACACTTAATTTATTTCTTTACAAAAGTCAAAATATAAAGTAGATACATAATTTAGGTATCAGCACAAGCTTCGTCATAGGGGAACCAAAATATATACTTTCAGCATCACGCGTCGTCAAGTGGGTATTGAAATAAAAAATAAAAATAAAAACTATTCAAAAAGACCTTGCCCAAAAGTCCCCAGAACACTGGCAGCATTGCCCCGCTGAATTGTGATTGAGATTCTTTGGGCAAGGTATGAACCGGAACGAGGATCTAACCCTTTTTCCATCAGCCGGCGACCAATCTCAGTTATAAATTTCTTTGCCTCAGACCCCCAAACACCTGTTGTCTCCACGGCCACGGGCACAAATATATACGACTGCTTAAGCGCCGAGTACTTCACGTGTTTTTGTCTGGCCGCAGTCTCAGCTGCAAACCCTGCTCGTTGCTTAGTCCCCGAAATATGACATGCTGCAAACGTACAGCAACAGGTCGCGTCCCACAACAGACTACGGCCACGCTCCCAGGTGATCAAAGTCAGGCCGTCAGGGCGCTTACCGTCAGACCTGGAAAGTCCCGAAGGTTCCAAAACACAAGGTATGTTAGCTGAGACGAGAGCCCGACGTATCAAGTCATTTAAGGCATGATGCCTTGACAAACGACCCGCTGACCTCACACAACTTAGACCGTGAAGACCATCCGCTCCTACCATAGCTCCGCAAACACACCGGTGAGGCTCACACATTGAGCAACCAAGGCGTAGAGCCGCTGCCACTCTTAGTGAGTCATCATCTAAGAATGTACCTAAATTTGGAGAAGGCAGCGCGTGAAGCCAAGCCCCGGACTCTAAACTGGTCGATGCCTTAAGTCGTGCCAAGTCTAAATCTGAAGCATCCTCCATCAAAAGTTTGATAGTGATTTTCGAGAGAATGTCATCCCAACTTCGCTGTTTATCCTTGTCTTCCGGGAGCGCCTCACCTGGACATAAAACTTCCCAAGCTGATAAAGCCTCATTGACAAACGGAATAGAAACCTGGTCACCATCACAAGGAATTATACGAGCGACCAAGTCTTCCACCCCATGCGCCGAGGCCAAAAAAGCTGGCAGTCCCACACCCTCAACGAGACGCACACCTAAACCTCCATGACGTATAGGCAAACCTGCTTGACGCCATTGCCTTTCATCCAAGCAGACATTTAGGACGCCCTCAAGAGTAATTTTTAGCAGATCATCAAGACGAGCAACGTCTTGAGGAAAAAGCCAGGTAGGAGAGGTTCTGATGGTATATGTCAACTTAGGCATCGAGAAACAGCTGCGCAAAAGGACAAGAGCCACGTGTGAGGACAAGTTCTTCAGTTTATCATGGATCACTGACAATTGCAGCCATTTTGCTTCCAGCGTACTTGGGACTCCATCAGTAAAAACACACACAGTATCCATTTATCAGAATCAATCATCAATACAAAGTATAAAATGAAGACGCTTTTTGCGTTTCTCTGTCTGTAGTAGAATTTGCTAATCTACGCAACGAATTTTGATGCGGTTCTTTGTAATAGATAGTGCGATTCAAGAGGAAGGTTTGTATGCATAATACATACCAGGAAAATGCCTTTTTCCCGTGGGAAAATTAATTGCAGCGGGTGAAACCGCTAATTGGCCGCTAGTAAATAATAATTTTAGGAGTTACTTACAACCCACCAACACTAGATTTGTGATTGTATTTATCTCAGATATCCCTACTTTCTAAATTAAATAGATACGCTTTCTTCAGAATAATTAACCTAGAAATTGTGCAGAAGTCTACATAATGTACCTAAGAATTTTGGTCAAAATTAGAAAGAAACACTGCTAATGATTTGCTAACGAGATTCATTCTTAAAATGTAGATACTTATGATGCATCGTCAATCGTCATCAGTCTGTTTTAGAAACGGGGTTTTGAATATTTGGTATTCATAAATACCTAACCTGACAGAGAACCAAGTAGCAAAGAACCAGTTATATAAATTACGTTGCGACTCAATGATTTTGTCACTATTTATCATCACCATGGCCTGTTCTAGGTCCATACTTGCACCTAGGCCTCATTTCTTATCTTCCACTCCCGGCGATCTTGTGCCCGTCACTTCCATGCCGCCTGATGTTTTCCACTAGCGCTGCAGTGGTCTACCTCGTGCTCTGGTGTTGGCTCTAGGTCTCCACTCCAGTACTCTCCGTGCCAAGCAATCGATGTCATCAAATATAACAAATTTCCAAGGATCTATTAATAGATGTGTGATATGTCGAAAAGGTACCTACCTAAAATGCTTTTATGTTCGTTTAGTCTTCCTGTTTACATTCAAACTTATTAAAACCTTTCAAGGCTAAATGGAAAAATATGCATAAATTATGGCCGTTCGAATACCTAAGCCATATTTGACAAAATCATGTTAATGCTACATTGGTTAGGTCTAGTTTTCTTTGTTGACATGTCTTCTAGTATATCTTCTTTGTTTACCTGTACCTACAGTCATTGCTTGACATAGGCCTCCCCTTCTCGGGGGTATTGCCATACTCATTACGCTTGGCAGGCGGATTGGATTGTATACGTTTGATAGCAGTCAATTATGGCCCATGCGAACAGCCGTACTGTAGTTGGTTACCGATGGCAAGTTGTTGCATAAACTGTGATTCGGTGACGTAATAATTTAATAATATTATTCAACTCTAAGTATGTCAGTTAGTTGTTACTTTCACTTGATGAACCTTTAAAGAGTAGGCAAAGAATATACCATGTATGTACCGTGTATTGGTGATTGGTGTCATGTAAACAGTAAAAAAACTATTAAGGTTCCTAGATTATCTTGGACGTGACGATTGTTAACTAAATGCGCTATTAAAAATAACTTTCCGCAGCAGGACAGGCCGGGAAATTAGTTACATACCTACCTACAATATTGTACTTTTTAGTGTAGGTACACAAGTTACCTATAAAACCATTTTTTTATAATAGCGGCTTCTAGTCTTCTTCTTATACATTCAGGAGTTTGGCTCTTGTCGGTGGAGCATACGCCATTTAGTCTGGTTATCTGCCAGTGTCTTCACCTTTTGATACTTAATAGACGTCGTTAACCATTTCCTTTATTTGTTGAAAATAATTTTCTTCGGGTTGTGCCTCGACCTCATTTTCCTTCTATATTTCCTTCTATCACGGTCTTCGGGAAAACGTCGTGTCGTATCAAAATGTCCTATCATTTTCCTATTCCATTTTAATAATGTTCTTCTCTTCTCTTTTCTCAGGACTTGCTTTATAAGGTACCTACCTGCCTAACAAAATAACACTATACCTACCTACCAGGACTGGCTTTGCCAATGCTGTATTTTGGTACATAACTCATAATAACTTAGGTATAACAATACAAAGCAAGTCTGAATTTGAGGAAGATCAAGTGTGGTGCCATGTTTTTGCCTCATGCCGTGACACAGACCTTAACCTTCGCTGAGTAATTCTAGCTAATCATAGGAAGCAATCACACTAGTACTTACGACAAACACTCGAGCTATTTCTGTTGTTGTCATGACAAGATAAGTGAGTGTGATTACCTTTAATCTTGGCTTTAATGTCTAATGCTACGGAGATAGCGCTCATAATGAAATGTGAAAAAGTTTCTTCAGTCAATAATCAGAGGATAAGTAGGTAATAGATACACTATATAACTTGTTTACCGTGAATTTTCTTCATTTTACAACAGTTTTCATTATAGGTATTCCTAGTAGAAAAACGCAGTTTTGCAAAACAAACTAATGTGACTAAATCACTAAAGTACCTATCGTAGAACTTTACAATCTTCTCTCTTCTCTCTTTTCGTGTGAGACACCGAGTCGTTCGACGACCCGATGAACCCTGGTGTCAGAGACTTTAAAATAATGCTATGCGATCTATGTTTTGCGCCTTTAAGAGGAGACTTCTTTCCAATCTCTGAAAGTGGAAACATAAATCACAATTCAAGGCTACGCGTTTTTTATTAATGCCTAAATAGAATGATACCTACCTAACACCATGCCAACCCAATCTCGTTCCGCTGCTTACGTCAGTGGTTCACTGTTCACCACAACCTCGACGCGAAGTACCAGGAGCGCAGAATGTGCAAGAAGGTTCGCTGTTTGGAGAGAAACATTTTCGTTCTAGGCGCTCTGCCTCGAATGGTAGACTGGGTAAAGCTTAGAGAGTAAAGTTTGGCTGGAAATTGTTCGGATCAGACAGAAATATCAACAAAAAGTTGTTATCTTGTGTTAATTCACCCTCATTTTCACCAGGTCTGGAAGTTATTTCAGTTAAAATTGAAGGTCATCAATATCAATACATAGCATAAATGAAGTCGGTTTTTGTCTCTGTCTATCGTGGAATTCGCTAACTTCTCCTAAATCATGAAACGAATTTTGAAGCGGTTTTTTGTAATAGATAGAGTGATTCAAGAGGAAAGTTTTATATGTTTAACACATTCCGGGAAAATGCATTTTTTCCGCAGGAAGATGAGTTGCAGTGGGTGAAACTGCTAACGGGCCACTAGCACAAAGTGAAGAACTCACAAAAATGAAGTCGCTATTTTCTCTGCCTGTCGTAGAATTCGCTAACTCCTCCTAAATCCCGCAACGGAGCTTGGTGTGGATTTTTGTAATATATAGAGTGTTTCAAAGGGAAGGTATATATGTGTAACAAATACTGGGAAAATGCCTTTGCCCACGGGAAAATGAGTTGCAGCGGATGAAACCGCTAACGGACTGCTAGTTTTGTATAACAATATAATATCGTAAGTACTTCTTTCAACACTGGATAGGTACTTACTTATCTTCTTGTTATCCATAATACTTACTTACTTGTTTGCGTAAAATAAACAGACTCGATAGAAAATTCTAGGAGAACTTCGTCTTAGGTTTTCTCATAGAATAAATAGGTAAATCTAATAAAAAAACAAATTAACTGAAGGTCTATCATCAAGTTACGTAACTGCATAACTCAAATCAAGTTATAAGAAAATCTAGAACCTAGTTCTAGAAGCAACACGTATTGACCAATATTCATTACTAAAGGGATCAGCAACTTTTGGTTCTCCTAACAGTTTCTAACCCGTACCAGTATAACTTAAAACACATAAACAAGTACTTACTCAAATAGCACCAATTTACCGGCCTGATCAAGTTGAACTTGCCAGAACGCACAAGCTCTCCTTGACAAACAACTTGCAAGTAAGGCTCGGTGACCTAAACCCGTCTAAGTGCACCCAAGTTATGTAACTTAATTGGTTTGGCTGGCTCACTTTGCGCTTTGGTTGCTTGCACGACGTAATTCTGAGGTGACTTACTTGTTACGTTTACCTGTTTTTTGGACGGTAATAATTTTGGTTTTAACCCACTTCGAATACTGGGTGCAAGAGACGGTGTCTCACAGTCAGATCTCCATACATTTGACATAGGGTAGCTTAAAACAATCGCGAGGTACGTCAACGGAATGCCTACTTGAATTCAGAATAATCTATTCGGTCTGTCAAATCCCTAAGACACGAAAATTCCTGTTCCATAAAGATATTTGATTCAAAGATTTAAGATATTTTAAAATCTCTGCTATTGAAAATAATTATAAGATTTCTTGGATGCTCGAATAAGTGATATAACGTTTTCAAGTAGGTATTGGTATGCACAAGGTAAGTATGACATATCCAAGAACAAAGAGATATTTTATTATTAAGTATAATAAGTACGCATTATCAGTATATAGAAACAGAACATTGTCTTTCAAAGAATTTGTGTAACTATTGCCTGTTCTTTCCAAGGTCCCAAACAGTAGTAAATCGATTGATTTTATTAGGAGATTGTAAAAAAAATCATATCTACTCTCAAAAAACATAAACTCTTCGTCTGAAGCAGTCTGGTAGAAATGACCATGTGTGCTGCAGCGCTGCGATGCAAAGGGAAAGGTTCAGGTCAGTGCAAGGAAATGTCCAAAAATGGGTTGACACTGGTTGAAAACCAGTACCCCAGAGTGCACGTTTTGAGAGTGACTTTTTATATCGTGTGTGAATTGATTATAATTTAATGTAAAATACAATGTGTGTGGAAATAAGTGTAAATTATGCACAAATCCAATGAAATAAAAGAAATAAGGTAAAACAAATAAAATAAACGTGCGGAGTTTACTCAATACCATTTGAAGTAGGTAACCACTAACCGAAAAGTTGGGAGGGGTTAGGTACCTGAAAATCATCAATAACATTGCGGTAAGTATTGTGGAAGAACTTAGGTATTATGATAAGGTTGAGTTAGTTTTTGGGTGTGTATTATTATGTGGAAACTCAATAAAAGCACGTTTGCCAACAACAACAGATTTTTATTCCATTAGCATTATCTGGAAAAATATTCTCATAAAACTTTTGATTTTGCACATGTAGACCCTTTTATACATTACAATAATACATTCAGACATTAAAACAATCATTTTACAGTATATTTTATACAATAAAACATAATTTTATATCTTTTTCCGTCTTTGACTGAAAAAACGAATATCCGCCATCTTTTTCTTCACGTCTTCCCGCCTTTTGTCTTCCGGGCGAGGCACGCAAAATACGCGTATATACCGCCAACCAGTGAGTTTCAGTATATTTGTTTTGTCATTATTGTAACAATTATTCCGAGTACCTACCTTACCTAGCTAAAAAAAATCGCTTATCTACAAAGCCACTCATCTAAATGGTGTCGCAAACAAATAGTCAAAAGCGTCTGTTTCTTTTTTTTACTCGCTTTTTAGAGCGCAATTAACAAAATTCGTACGATCTTATCTTCAATTTTCACACAAGCCTAACAAGCGCCTACAAAATCTTCGTCACTTCAATATTCTGCTGAAAGATTGCTCTAATTTGTTTAGCAGGCGCTTTTTCGTAGATTAAATTTGTTCGCCTGATTGTAGCGTGGGTACAAATTTGCTCGTTTTATTTTGATAGGCTCCATTATGTTGCTCTCAGCTTTTTATTTTCGTCAAGAATGTGCAGGAAATTTCACGTACTAAAAGCATATCGACGTACCCATTTAAGGCAACAACGACTTTATACTGGTTTTACATAGGTACAGTAATTAATTAAGACTGAACAGTGTAAGTTGATCCCTTATATGTGCAGGTTGATCATCATCATCTTTCTGCCCTCATCCCAATTGCTTGGGGTCGGAATTGTTGGGGAGTATAAACGTTTCGTTGAACACAAAATCGTGTTGCAAAGGATTTGGCTTAATTTTACGACCAGCCGCCTACCAGACGTCAACCCTCTTTGGGAATACTTTTGTGGTGGATTAACCGCCACCATACGGTTGGCCCTGGCTGTTTGGGTCGGGTTTATCCCTCGGTCACCTCTTACGACCCCCACGGGAAGAGAGGGGGTGGTGCTATTCTACTCTGCCGGCATATGGGCAGGTTGATAAGATGCTGAATTCCTATCTACCTACGCTTCAGCTTCGGAAAAGGGATGTAAGTTACGTAATAACTTACAATTTAAATAAACTTGGCATTTAAGTTAAAATTACTGCCCAAGTCTCTAATTTCAACCAGTTGAACATCCTTACTACTTATACGTAATGTAGTAGGTAGATAATGCTGTTAATTCGGGAAATAAATCTTAACTTATCCTAAAATTAGTGCTGTCACTTTCCGTCAAATAGGTTTAGAAGAGGATAGGAGATATCCAAGTCCTGTCATGATTAAAAATTTCAATGTGTTCTTCGCCATTTCTAGTCAATTTAGTCGCCATTGCCTAATTTTGACATGACGGAAAGTGACAAACCGGAAAGAGACAGTGCTAGTTCAAGGTAGGATAAGAGAATTTAATTACCGAATTGCGGCTTTTTTTAAATTCTGTAATCATACGTAACTAAGCCCTATTTTGTGAAAGAAAATGCCGACCTGCCTGAGGTCCTAACTTCATTGAGGGTTA
This sequence comes from Phthorimaea operculella, assembly GCA_024500475.1. NCBI lineage: Eukaryota > Metazoa > Arthropoda > Insecta > Lepidoptera > Gelechiidae > Phthorimaea > Phthorimaea operculella. The sequence continues at coordinate 1,579,878 of JANFCV010000019.1, read as the reverse complement.
AATATAGGTTAAATTAACGTAACTGGCAGATTTATTGGGGTTCGCACTAAAATACGAGTGTTACGAGGGCGTAAGTACGTACTGAAACGTGGAAATGAGAAAATATAGGGCGAGAGGAGAATGACCATATTGACCGTTCTTGGTCTAAAAAGTGTCGCGCTTCACAAAAGAAATTATGGCAATGTAGGTATTATCTTCAATTTTAACGAAGAAAGATATAGCTACTGTTCAAAACCGGGAAACTTATTTGATTTTTTTTTCTACTTTTAAGTATTTTTTATTATCCAACTTTAATATTCAATATCTCAAGAACTCATATAATTATTTATTTAAGACACTTTACCTTATTTTATTAACTTTGGCTTTGATGCGAGGCTTGCTAGTGGTGTGGCAAGCAATGGACGAACATCCATAATACTTTTACTAGTGACCTATAATGTGACCGATAACGAAAATGCAGGACTGGCTGATCATAGGGAATAACTTTCCCATCGGTTGACAGTCAAAAGAAAAATTGTGTGGGAAGTACATTTTTTTTTCATATAGTGTTCCTTAAGAAAGTTGTCCCTTATCTGTATTTTCCAGCCTGTAATTCAATCATTTAGTCATTAGTAGGTAAATATTTCACCCTTTAAGTACCGGGCGCATAAGAGACGGGGCGTAACGAAAATTTTGCAGGAGTGCTCGATCAGACCACAAAACTAAACAACTTCTACTATGAAGGCTACGTTGGGATTTTGTAATCGATCGAAAAAATATCTCGTTTACCAACATAGCCTCCATTTATAAAGTTGTTCAGTTTTATGGTCTGAGCTTGCAGGGTGTAAGGGACGGTGTACCGAAAACTTTGCAGGCAAGGTAGGTATTAGTTTTACAGATATGTGAAACGAATAATTGTTGCCGGAAAAGTCAGAAAGCGGAAAGGTTGACGACAGATAATTGTTTTTATATACTAGGAACGTTACGCTACGCAATTAAGAGGATACCCGAGCGATGCCTGTTCTTCGCCTTTTCATATAAACGTATTATCCTGTCTTCTTTCAGAAAAATGCATGTAGAGCTAAATTTTTTACTTTAAGGTCTGCCTTAGATATGTATATTAAAAAAAATTGTTTACGGGGAGAAAATATGAGCATTTTTAATATTGTAATCTAAAGTATTATTTATTTTTTGGTGAAAAAAAAAGCTAAGGGGCATGTCCATGGCAGGCTTTTATATAATAAAAAAGTGGCCAAGAGCGTGTCAGATACGCTCACAAATAGGGTTTCGTAGTCAACGTTTAAATATCAAGTCTTTCAGGTCAGGTTCAGCGTACAAAGTTAATTTTGTTGCTGGTTTGTTTGCCACTGTATGATTACCAACCGCAAATTGAAAAACTTTAATATTTCCTTAATCTTAAGTGGCACAGTATTCGTTATAGTTTTTATAGTAATTTCATATCAAGACCTATATTCCATATTTTTTCAAATTTTTTGCATGCATACCTACTTTAGAAGTTACAGCTGAATCAAATTATAAGGGTTTCTAGTAGACTACGAAACCCTAAGTATAGCTCTACCTACATGTATTATTCGAGAAAAAAAACGGGGGAATACGTTTGTATGAAAAAGCGCCACTCGGGAATCGCCTTAAGAAATAGATGATGGTGGAACAATTAGAAGTCATTATTTCGAATTTAAATTCTCATTTTCGTCATGATTATTCGAAAAAATTACGTCTAAATTATAATAATTATTCGAACTAAATAAAATTATGATTTAAATTCGAAACAATGATGTCTGCACCGTAGTTATGCGCGAAAACTCGCTCTGAACAGTGTCCAAAACGATAGATACCTACTAAAACTTATATTTACAAATCCAAAATAAGAACAACTTAAATCAGTTAAAATAATTTTATTGTGATGTGATGTGATGTGATGGATGAGTGATAGTTGTGCAACTAAAAGGAAATGTTACTAGTGTGGAACTGAGAAAACATTATAATAAAAATATCCGTGTTATTACAAAAAAGTTACACACACATGGTTTAAAAGTGTTTTTAAATTAATTTAAATAGTTATGTCAGCTGCGGAGAAGGGAACCATAGAATACCTATCTTATTTTTGGTCCTTTGCCGAAATCTCGAAAACGATGCGTAGTACGGAGTATTATTTATTAGTATACCGTACTACACAATGAAAGCTAACTAAACTCTCAACATTCATAGTCTTTAGCTGTTTTTACCTATTTCCGATCGTTGTCTTATCCTTCTTATAAAAAGGCGCTATAAAACTCATTCACTGCTTGATATCTTTAAAACCTGTAAGATGAGTTAAACATAGTAACCATAGCTGTAGTCTAGCTATAGACGTACAGTTAGATGGAGCCCACACGTATCGTCTATTGCTAATACTTTAGCGCAACGCTAACACATGCGTCTGTCAGATGCGTACAACAATTATGTTGGATCAGTATCTTCCTGCTCTTATCCCAAATCAGTTGTGGTCGTTGGTGCAACATTTTTTGTCAGTCTGTCAATATACTTACATACTAAAAAGCGTCGTAAATTAACGCAACACAAGTCTCTGCGCTGTGCTGTTTTAACGCGTATTTCTGCGTTGCGTTATTTTTTAACATCTAGGTATATGTCTGACAGATGTTGTTTGCATCTGACATTTGTTTGCGTTAGCGTTGCGCTAAAATAACGCAGCGACGGACGTTACATGTGGCATGTGGTTACATTAGGCATCTGGTGCAAGTCTAGAGTGCATTTTATCAGTTACATAGTCGCACGCGCAGCCGCCAGTGTCGCATTTTGTAGTAAACTACCTGATAATAATTTATATAACATATTAATAAAAATAGCTAAGTAAAATATTTACAAATGTGTAGAGAGAGCATGGAAAGACATTTGTAAGGTAGTGCATTGAGATTCCAGATTTCAGGAATAGATAGCGTCCAGATCCTGTGGGTGAGTTTTAGATGCTCAGCCAGAAGCTTTTATATAAGTAGCTTTTTCATAGGGATTTTTATGCATCGAACAGCCATTACCTAGGTATGCGAATAAACATGACTAAGTAATATCATTAAAACATAGAATTTAAACCGTGCCTAAGTAATATCACGTAGATTTTAGTCAATAACATGCTTATGTAATATCACAATCAATTTAATTAATGACATGTCTAAGTAATACAAACTTAGAATTTACCTACTTTAGGAGTTCACAATTTATTTTTAGTTCTCCGAAACTTATGTCCATCAGTTGACTGTTGTGGCTGTACTGGTTAAATTATAGTATTCATAATATATTGCTATCCGTAACGTAGATGTAGTAATATTGAGATCAGCAAGTAAGTAAAGTACCTATTGCGGTCAGGAGCAGAGGTTCTGCACTGCATACCAAGCCACTAGCGCATAACGCATAACACTTATATACCTACTACACAAGAAATACTGTCTAAAGAGAAAATTTACTAACTAAAGTCGCCGTGTGATGCCCGCTTATAAACGCATCACCCCATTTCTAACCGTGGGTGTCGTAAAAAGTGAGTAAGGGATAATCATCCTGGAAATGAGCAGCAGCGTTCAGCGGGAGGGATCATATCCAGCAGTGGACTGTTATTGCTGTTGTGGTTATGGTTATGGTTATAATAAAAAGAAAATGTACTGGTAAAAAAATGCTGCAAATACTTTTTACAAGGGGTCAACTAGTCCATGAAATTGAACATGTTTCTCGATGAAACAAAGAAATATACCCACTTAAGAAAAACAGTAATTTTTGGACATATCAGACAAATAATGACAAATTGGTTATATTATAAATCGTAAATTACGTGTGGGTAGGTAACTACAATCCCTAGTATTTGTGCTCGCCCTCGGTGTCTTACTAAGTGTTCTACTCAAACGTGTTGTATATACCAAATGTTACATGTAAGGTTACATGTCATTATGTACAAATATTTCCAGTGTGTGATCGTACTACCACAAATTAGGGAAACGGCGCGCGGGGCGAGTTCTACTCACAAAACTAAACAACATTTATTTGAATAAACGTGATTCGTCATTTTTGTGTGGGTGGTCCAAATATTTTTACTCATTTCGTTTCTAATAAACGTACATAATATTCAGTTTTGTTTGGCAGTTGAACATAATTTAAATTGAATCCTTTTTGTGCAATTGATTCTTGTGATAAACGTTAATAAGTAACTTCTGCTCTTGGATCTTGGTGTAAGATAGATTATCTACTCTCAAGGTACACATAGGTAACAGTTTTTTGTAGTATTTTCTCCTTTTTGCCTCATTATATGACAATAGTCAATTAAGTAGGTAGGTTTGTCCATTTATATTTACTTCACGCGTACTGAATCATGCAATTTTATTGTTGTTTTATCACTCTTTCATCACGTTATTAGAAATTGTAGAGATCATTAAGTAGAGATTGGTAGGTACATATTTCTGTAGGTACCTAACTAATCTACCTACCCGTAATAGCGTAAGCCGATATCATTAAAACCAATAATGGTAGCTTTCATTTCCTTTTTACTTTTTCACTTCAGGTACCTACTTATTTTAAAATGGGTTCATCAATTAACAAACTAATTTATCGTCAGCAATTAGCAAGCAATCTTGCTAATTTTACAAGGCGGTCTCGAAGTAAAAAGAACTCGCAGGACAGCACTAAAATAGTTACCAATTTGTGTAAAAAGCAAGAGAGCAAAGTTTATTTTTGTTGCAAGTGCTAATTTGAATCCCAAATTACCGAAGGATACTATTATTACCAAAAGTAGCAGTATGGGCTTTAAGAAAATTCAAAATCAATCAAAATCACGAGTTGTATTGTATGTAAGTAAATGCAAAAACGCGTATTCACCTTTTTTGTGTTTATGGCACTTGTATAGGTCGAAACTTCGAGCCAATGTCAAGTGAAATAGCGTTAAAAAAATAGAACAAAAGGCAACAATTATAAAAATTAGGCAGTTAAAAATTTTGTTTATAATGAGATGTTGGAAGTTCAAATCACTTTGCCGTGGTCTTTTCAAGCTGGGAGAGGTGAAAAAGATATTTCCAATCTAGATTAATCTTAGAGTTAGAAACAAAATAGAACGTTTTCTATTTTCCTTGTTTTGAGTTATTTGTTTATAAATTATCTTTAGCAGCACATCTAAACCTGTAATATCCATAGTTTCTAGGAAGGTATATATAAAGCTTACTCTAGTTTACAATAGAATTAACGACACAACATATCACAATCACGTTTATGCTGCAATAAAACGATAACTTACGTTTCAATATATACGTATTTATAGAGTTAAAAGAGAGTTAGAAAATCGAAGATATTATTAATGTTGATAGGTAGAAAGGTAATAGATGTGGCGGCGCGCATGCGCTCCACATACTTCCATACAGTCCTGAAACGCGTTTGGTCCGCCGATCGCTACATACAGGGTGTTAATTTAAATGCGTGCCAGAGTTTCAGGGTTGGTTAAGTATTGATTAAAGATGCCGTAAAAAATATTAAAAAATATTTCTTTTTTCGTATTCAGTCCAAACTTTTTTATTTTAAAAATCATTTTTTTACACTGTTGTTGTTTAGAGAGTGCCCATACAAGTACTTTCGTCTAAACAACTTTGAGATTGAACGAATTTCGGGTGGCTGAGATATAGGCATATGAATCAAAATGTCAGCCAAGAAAAAAAAATGGTGACTCGGATTTTTTTAAATCTGGGGGCACGGCAGTGCCCCCACCAAGTCGAGCTGAAAGCGGCACGGCCGTACCATCCTTTTCTCGAACCACTTCAGGCCATTTTCGACCCCCCCATAACTCCCTTGTCGATAAGTTTAGAACCCTCATTTCAAAATATCTTATCAAGCACTGCATAGACACGATACATTTCAAATTTCATCTAATTTATACTAGTAGTTTAGAAGTTATAGTTAGTCAAAGTTTCTTAATTTTCTGCCTGACTGACTGACCGATCATCAAAATTCTAAGGTACTTCTAGCAGACTGAGGAGCTTCAAACTTAGAATGCAACTTGTATTTAGTGTACGAATAAAGAAAAAACTATAACATTCTGCAAATTCGGTTCCAACCGCATAATTAACTTTGTATTTCCATACAAATGTATAGGATTACAAAGTTAACTTTGCGGATGAGCTTTGAGGAAGTAGCTGTATCTGTGACTGAGGCTCAAGAAGTAGTTCCAGAAAAGAGAAAGAGGAAGACTACCTACAAAAAGAAATGAGATCCCACCAAAAACATTCACTTGTAAAAAGAACCAAGTCTCGCCTCTCATTTCTTCTACTGTAAAAAGGTGTGCTGCCAAGTCGGTTATTGATTTATTCAAGGACTACTTCAGGGAACTTTCATCTTAAGCTATTGCGTAATTAGGTAACAGACATCATCTTATAGTAACCATATCGATATTTAAAATCTTTTATATTTACAATAACTAGAATGACTTGGCAATCGCACACTATTTGCTTGTGAGATACGATGGTCTGGTGCGATGGCCGGGTCATTCTAGTTATTGTATATATAAAAGATTTTAAATATCGATATGGTTACTATAAGATGATGTCTGTTACCTAATTACGCAATAGCTTGAGATGAAAGTTCCCTGAAGAAGTCCTTGAATAAATCAATAACCGACTTGGCATCACATGATCTCACACCTTTTTACAGTAGAAGAAATGAGAGGCGAGACTTGGTTCTTTTTACAAGTGAATGTTTTTGGTGGGATATTTTTTACGGCATCCTTTATCAATTTTAAACTTACCCTGAAGCTATGGCACGCATTTAAATTAACACCCCGTATACAACTTCCGAATATTTCCGGTTACACCACCCAAGCAGGCGGGTAGCTACCCTTTTCCTTCTTTAGTCATCACTCGGTCATCATCCATCACTTCTCCTAAAATGAATACATCACTGCTACAATGTTTAGGGTTATGAGTTTGTGACTTTTAAAACGATAAGATTACCCATTTTAAGTATTGAACCGGGTCTATCGCGATAATTATTTAGGTCGCGGGTTGACTGTACTGTCCTACAGTCAACCCGCGACCACAACACATGAAACTGTGTTGAAACGTCGGGACACAGGTAAATTATAAAGGTTTACCTAAATAATTATCGCGATAGACCCGGTTCAATACTTAAAATGTGTGAAAACAATCGCGAGTGCTTCAAAAGATAAGATTACCGTTCTGTGCTTCCCACACGCATACCCCCAATCCGTTAGTATTTAGTAGAAAGGTACTGTCAACCTACCCATTACAGGGATCAACTTATACTGGTTTTTAATACAAATACCTACTAAGAAAAACCAGTAAAATTAGATCCCTGAAATAGTAGGTTAATGAGCTGCTGATAGTACCAGTTAGTTCATATGCCTTCTGAGACCAAAAGTTCTTTGGAAGTTCAACGACCTTAACCTAAATCTATCAAGGGATGATAAGCCGCAAAGAGCTTATAGAATATCCCCCTGTCAGTTAGAGCTGAAACATTTTGTTTACGCTTACAAAACTCCAGTAACAAAGTAATTCTGCTTTAGATAATAGAAAAAATTTAAGAAACTGAAATAAGGAATTAACCTATATTTGTTATGCTTTATATTGTGATCATAAATACTTTAAATATTTCCTTTAACTCGAAACGAGAAATATTAGAGAAATGATATATAACGCAACTTGAAAGCATGGAAGCAATTTGCTACTTGTTTTACGAAAATAAAATTATTGTACCTTCATTCGTTCTTGAGCTATGCTTCTTAAAAGCGGCAATGCTTTAAATCGTAAAGATTATTGGTAACTCGAGTTTCTATCGACAATACAATAGGTAAATATGAAGCTAACTTGGTCAAGCTACAAACACAGATAAAAGTGAAGTGACAATAAGATTATTTGATTAACTGTAAAGTAGGTATCTATTTGGTCCAACAAAAGAAAAACCTGTTATATCTAAACGATACATCTTAGATCGTACACCGATTTTTAGTACCTACTTAGTTTCTTGCAATATCATAAAATAGTTGTTAACGAGATATTTATATAGAGCCCTCGTTAAAATTAATTCCAGTGGTGACTTGACTTGTAGGAGTGAACGCTGGTAGGTGTTAAATATTACTACCTACCTGTAAGTAATAGTATACGGGGTGTTAGGGACGGTGTAACGAAAACTTTGCAGGCGTGCTCAGACCATGAAACTGAACAACTTTTACTATGGAGCCAATGGTGGGAAACGAAAAAAATTTTCCGACCTCCCATACAAAGTCAGTCAGCTGATCGTGAATTTTGTATGGGAGGGCGAAAAATTTTTTTCGTTTCCCACCATTGGCTCCATAGTAAAAGTTGTTCAGTTTCATGGTCTGATCATGCCTGCAAAGTTTTCGGTACACCGTCCCTAACACCCTGTATTACTATAAGTATTTCATAAGATAAGCTTCCCGTGTTTTGAAATGTAGGTTGTTGCTCCTGCTAATCATAGAGTCAAGTTAGTCTGGATATGATAAGAGTCATTGGTGGTGTGACAAATAAAAGGTAAGATTTAGGGTTTAGTTGATTTGGTCACAGGAAACTTGCAAAATCCTTGTGACACCCGCAGGCACGAATTGAACCGGAATCTTAAAACGGTCTTATAACAAATTTTGCTTTTTTCATATTCTTATACTTTGAGCTTTTTGGTAGTATCAACCCTGGCTGTGTAAACAAACAAGTGACAATCGCGAAAATCCTAAATAGAGTCAAGTGATATTTTTGTAAACTCTCTATTTTGTGCTAAGAGGAAAAGGAAGTTTATATCACTTAAAGCTGTCTCATAATGATCTTAGAACATTGCCAGCTGCTGCTCTATAAAATGTTTTCATCCTTGTTTACGCTAAGTCATGGTATTTTTTATCTGGGGGCACGGCAGTGCCCCCACCAAGTCGAGCTGAAAGCGGCACGGCCGTACCATCCTTTTCTCGAACCAGTTCAGGCCATTTTCGACCCCCCCATAACTCCCTTGTCGATAGGTTTAGAACCCTCATTTCAAAATATCTTATCAAGCACTGCATAGACACGATACACTTCAAATTTCATCTAATTTATACCAGTAGTTTAGAAGTTATAGTTAGTCAAAGTTTATAAATTTTCTGCCTGACTGACTGACCGATCATCAAAATTCTAAGGTACTTCTAGCAGACTGAGGAGCTTCAAACTTAGAATACAACTTGTATTTAGTGCAAGAATAAAGGAAAAACTATAACATTCTGCAAATTCGGTTGCAACCGCATAATTAACTTTGTATTTCTATACTAATGTATAGGATTACAAAGTTAACTTTGCCGTTGAAAGTAACGTTACGCATAAACATAGAGATAGCGAATGCGGGCTTTGAGGAAATCTGTAGTTCCAGAAAAGAGAAAGAGGAAAACTACCTACAAAAAGAAATGAGATCCCAACAAAGACATTAACTTGTAAAAAGAACCAAGTCTCGCCTCTCAGTTTTTCTACTGTAAAAAGTTGTGAGATCCATGTGATGCCAAGTCGGCTATTGATTTATTGAAGGACTACTTCAGGGAACTTTCATCTTAAGGCCGCTATAGAGCTTTTCACGAAGCCCATACAATTTTCCCTGCCAGACCTCTCGGAGCGTCATTTTGCGAAAAACATGGGGATGTTTGAATATTTTTTACAGTGATATTATGAATAAAAATAAATATATTTTTCTGCAATTAGATTAAGTACATCTTCTTAAATAACATATATTTTTTTTAAATCTTTACTACTGTTATTTTTTCATACAGAAGCCGTTATAATGGCGCATTATTTTGCAAAAAATCGTATATAAAAACGTGGTATTATTCTATATTTCTGAATAAAATTGTAAAATGTTCACTGTAGACTTTGTTCTCAAATATATACTCTATTTTTTTGTATAATTGATATTTTTTTACAGTGAACCAAAACTCTAAAACTCACGCTTGATTTGAGGTCTTTTCCTGAATTTTGGTTTTGTCGCTTTAGATATCGCTGTTTGTAACAGGTTTAAAACTAAAATGTTAATATTTACATTGTACATTTTTTAGATGAAGATATGCTTTATTAAATGTTCAAGTAACATATTATTTTTACATAACGGTTTTCGAGAAACTCGCATGTTTATAAAGCCAAAATTTGCAAATTTGCTAGAAAAAATTGAATGCGCTCTTAAGCTATTGCGTGATAAGGTAACATACATCATCTTATAGTAACCATATCGATATTTAAAAACTTTTATATTTACAATAACTAGAATGACTTGGCAATCGCACACTATTTGCTAGTGAGATACGATGGTCTGGTGCGATGGCCGGGTCATTCTAGTTATTGTAAATATAAAAGTTTTTAAATATCGATATGGATACTATAAGATGATGTATGTTACCTTATCACGCAATAGCTTAAGATGAAAGTTCCCTGAAGTAGTCCTTCAATAAATCAATAGCCGACTTGGCATCACATGGATCTCACAACTTTTTACAGTAGAAAAACTGAGAGGCGAGACTTGGTTCTTTTTACAAGTTAATGTCTTTGTTGGGATCCTATTATCCTAAATTGTCATATAAAATTAATGCAATACACGCACATGTAACTTATTCATAGAAGCAAATACGAGCACATTTTCCAGGAAATAAAACGGTCATGTCTAGGTACAGAACAGACAAACAGACAATAAAACATTGTTAATTCACTATTCAGTACACGCACTGCTGTGAATGGAGCTCCTTGCCTGCCATTTCAAAAATACACTCATGACCTTTGTACCAATGGGCAAGAGGAGGAGTTAACGAATTCCACGACAGACAGACAGAGAAACGCAAGAAAGCGGACTTCATTTTATTGGCCTATTTAATATTTGTCGTTTTCTTCCAGGAGCTGTCCGAAATGTCCATATTCCAAGAGATAGCGTTCGCAGCCGAGCTGAACCGGCATGAGGACCCAGAGGCCAAGGACGCGGCGTGGCAGCTCTGCGGGGAAGACCACATCACAAGGAAGCAGAACATCGAGGAGTTGAGGAATATGATATACGGTAACCTGATATACATACATACATATATCACGCCTAGGTATATCCCCTTAAAGTAGGCAGAGCGTAAACGGTCCAGCCGTTTAAGTTAAAGTTTTAGAAACGGCCATTAACATCACGTATAACAAAAGTTTGAGAGCCATTCAGAATGACTGTGTACTAAACTGTGTATCACCAATCACCACAGTCCACAGTGACTGGTTGCCAGATTGTATAAAGTTTAACAAGCCCTGCAGAGCAGAGCATTAAAAATTCGTAAGACTCATTTGAGTGTTCCCCTCCACGGAAATCTTTAGTAAAAGGCGAAAGATTTATACGTTTTGAAGGGAAACCAGAGTTAATATCACCGTCAACATTTGGGTGTACTTATAGTTTCACCGTGAACACAACGATACCGCGTTTCAGTAACCTACAGCGACATCTATTGGATTATGCAAAAAACTTATCAGAAGATCGTAAGAGTTTATAACTATCACAACTTTGAGGCGCTAATAAACGAATCGTAATGATTTTATTATTTCTTCCAATTCATGCGCCTTGTAATATTTTATGCATTGAAGAATTTGTAAGACATATTAAAAAAGATGAATTTATACTAATTACGATGTTCTAAAGACTTAGACCTAAGCACCTAAGTAATAATTTTAGATCTACTCAAAAAGAAATACAGGATGGTAGTTAGGGTGGTGATGCAAACAAAAGTATTCTGACCTTGTTCTGACTAATCCCTGCATGCCGTCCCCCTAATTTGTGCTTATACGGCATATAGGTCGTCATCTGTTACAAAAGGTGTGCTTTAGTAAACGACCCTCGATTGGCATCAAAATGCATAGGGCACTCACATGTTTCAGAAAGAATGGTATTATTATTACCTACTCGTTTTCGTTACTATTTTACATCTTGGGGGGCCCGTGCCCGTATTGCGAATATAATACCTAGGCGTCTGTTATATATAATAACCCAGTCACAAAGTAGAAGTTTCGGAGAATCATTTATCATTCTTCTGGGACACGGAGTCGACAAACGTTCCGACGATTTCAAAAAAATAAGCTAATTCAGGTTAAAATGAAGTAAAAGCGGAGAAAACGATTCCAGTATGGAATTTCTATCTAGCGGTAATGGCTGGGACACATTTGTGGCTCGTTTGTAAGAGCTGCGGCTAAAGTAGTTTATCTTGAAATGAGAAAACGGTATACATTTGTGGCGAGACGTTGTATACAGTTACATACTACAGAAAATGTACCTCATCTTCGAGCTATACTACTACAAGCAGGAAAGCGGTTTTCTTCGTAATCTCGAACATTCTCAGCTAGTTAACGAAGGTGTTATGTTAGATAAACAGTTTTCTCTTGACAACGTTTATTCACAAGCACAACGCATCAGCACGTACAGTACGCGAATGAGTTCATGACCAAGTTGAGGAATGCGGTAGTGCTGTGACTAATTCATGTTGATGTCGATATCGAGAATTGTTGCCGAACAGTTCAGTTCAGACTACTCATAGTTATTAGTTAATGGGTTGTTTTTTCTACAATATTGAGTAGGTAGGGTATCGTTGAATAGGTCTTTATAAACTAAGGGCAGGTTTCTTTAAAACAAAGTAACTAAAATGTATATGTCTCGAGACATTTGCTTATTAAAGGGGCCTTTTTAGCCATAGTTTGTTCGAACTGTAACTTCACTGTTTGTGAATAATATTAAAGAAGTATTTATGGTTTCTACACAAAACACAACACAACGACAAAATATCGACAACTTTGTGACACACTTTTTTCCCATCACTCGACTGCGGGCGAATGCGGGTAGTTGGGTAACCGCGGGGCGCGCCGCCCCCGCGCGCCTCCTCATTCCCCGATGGCCAAGAACTCATTCGCGTACTGTACATTTACCTCATGTTGTTTAGAAGGTATGTACTATAGTCCGTCCAGTTCGTGCGCGACCCTCCCTAGGGGTGACAGACGTTGGGGAGGGAGATGTCAGCGGGTAGCGTGAGGTGTAGCGGGGAAGGGAGAAGCGCGCATCCGCGCCGCACGTCATATTAAAATGACGTGCTTCCTCGCCCCTCCACCGTCTGTACCCCGCAGGAAGGTCGCGCACGACCTTGACGGACTATAGAAGCTATCCTTACGTTGCTTGTCAGGTTTTTGGTCGGAAATGGTACTGAAGCGAAAAGTTAATTTTAGCGCATAATAAAAATTACGTTTAGAATTAGTTCAAAACGGTTGTCATTTACCTAGTTTTCTCCATAGATGCTTATCTATTGTTGTACATTTGGTTCCAGAGCGAGGAGAATGCTACCCTCACCGGCTAGACGATGCGTATATGCTCCGGTTTCTGCGAGCGAGGGGATCCATACCAGCGCGTGCGCATAGACTGGTAAGCAAGTTATCATCGAGATAAGAGGCTGGATCATTCAGAGCGAGGAATGTTATCTTCATCTGATAAGCAAGTTATCGGGATAAGAGGCTGGATCATTCAGTGCGAGGAGAATGCTACCCTCACCGGAAAACGACGCGTACCTATGTTATGCTCTGGTTCCTGAGTGCGAGGGAATCTATACCGCGTGCGCACAGGCGTGATAAGAAGTCATCGACATATAGATTTTTATCACCATATTCGTTTCTTAGACTACCTTTCGTATAACAGCATTTGTATTAATAAAAAAAAGCGGCCAAGAGCGTGTCAGACACGCCCACAAATAGGGTTTTCGTAGTCAACGTTTAAATATCAGGTTATCAGCATTACAAAGTTAATTTTTAGCGTTTATACTTTAGGAGTTACAGCTGGAACAAATTATGGCTCAAAAACGCCCCTTTTAAAAGCAAATATCTCGAGACAGAAACATTTTAGTGACTTTGTTTCAAAGAAACCTTCCCTTAGTTTTAAAAGACCTATTCAACGATATCCTACTCAATATAACAGGAGAAAAAAAAATTTTTTTTTGCTCCCCTTTCACTTGTATGGGAGGGGGTCCAAAAAATAATTAAAATATTTTTTTCTTAACATTTCTATATTTGGGTCAACACGATCTATCTTCTCACCAAATTTCATGTCAATAGCTCTAAAACTGACGAAGATATGAGGGCGCGGCATACAGACAGACAGACAGACAGACAGACATGACGAAACTATAAGGGTTTCTAGTAGACTACGAAACCCTAAAAAATGGCGCTGCCGGTTGTAAAAGCTATAAACTGCACAATAAAGATAACTATTGTGTTAAAAACCCGTAACTAACGATCAATTTGACAGGTACTTTTAACGCTTCTAATTATAACACTCAAGCATCGGTGCGTTTAAATGACAATGGAAAACTGCTACTTACTTGTTCTCAGAAGATATTATTTTTGCTTTTCAGTTGGTCCGCTACTGGAACTTCAGAGAACAGAACCCTTATCTATATCGAGGCATCAACTGGTTCAGCCTGAGCAAACTCGGCAACATGCTTGAAGGAGTGCTCTACGACAGACCTGACGTGGGCCGGCTGCTAATATTACGATTAGGTGAGATTGAGAACTTCTAGCTTTCATGTGTTCCTGCTACTTGACGATAGGTATTTAAGACAAAGTTTTGGAAGACGTAGAATGTGGAGATCACTTTATAAACCTTGCAAATTTTTATACCACAGGCAGGAACCTGTGACTTTCCCCGTAGTACTAAGACGCCTACTGCGTTTGGGCTACCGCGGCTCAATCGTTGCCTGTGAAATAATGCAAGTGTATCTTGGCCACGTTTGTAGAACGTGCGGAAAATCATGCCGCTCCCGTATCGGCTTTTACAGCCATGAAAAATCTTGCCTCAGACACTGAATAAATCGTCTGTCACAGACGTATGAGGCCAAATGATGATGATGATCTTGGCCAATAACGCGTGGCATGGTTTCATCTACTGGCGCCAGTGCTAATGGTAAATTTGCAGTTTTAAAAGCCGGTAGTGTCAGGTTACCTAAAACTAGCTACCTACATAATTTCATAATTACACACATTTTTACTTTAAGCACAATATTTCTACACAAAGATAGTTAACATTTAAATCTTTAACATAATATCTAAACAAACGTTACTAAGTTTTTTTATTACTAGGCGAATGGGACCCTGACGAGACTCCAGCTGAAGACCTGCTCCGGGGCGTTCTCCTGATGCTGGAAATCGGCATCATGCAGCCGAAGCTGCAGATCCTGGGTGGGATGGCCGTGGTGGACTGCGAGGGGCTCACCATGGGGCACATGAAGAATCTCAGCCCGACCTTCGCTAGGCACGCTATAAATATTATGGGGGTGAGTGAGCAAGACTGGTTAAATTTACACTGCAGCTAGAAACAAGATGTTTGTTATCTGCTACTCTACCTACTCGTTCAGTATTTAACCATTAGAACTCCAAACACTATCCAAACCACAAAATACTGGGTAATTTTTTAGTCAGTGCGCAATCTTTGCAGGATGTTTATACTCGTGATTCTGAACAACTTTTACTATGGGTCCACCTGAGAAATAAAAAAAAAATCGGGTGTCCCATACATTTTTGCTTAGTGATGAATATTTCTATGGAATATCCAAATTTTTTTTTGCTTATTCGCAAGTGGCTCCATACTAAAAGTTGCTCAAAATCACGAGTAGAAACACCATGCAAAGTTTGCGCACTGAATAAAAAAATAACCCTGTATATCTTTTTTTCTGACAAAGTTTGGAGTTTTTGCAATGGGTTCGAAGAATTGTATCATAATCAACTCCATTTGTCCTCTTTCCAGTACGCGTTTCCAGGGAGCACGCGAAAATTCCATATAGTGAACTGTTCCCGGGTCTTCGAGCTGATGTTCCACATATTCAAGAAAATAGCACCAGCTGACGACATATGGAAGAGAGTGCAGTTCCACGGATATGACCTCAGTTCCTTACACAGGTAGGTAGCAGGGTACCAGTAAAAACAAGAAGTCTATGAGTTAAACTACTTCCGGATTTTCGATATGATGTTCCTCGAGTTCAAGAATCTACTGCATGCTCAAGACATATGGCAGAAAGTGCAGTTCCAAGGATATGATCTCAGTTCCTTACACAAGTATGTACCAGGGTACCAGCAAAAGCATTAAGTTCATGAGTTACTCCCGAGTCTTTGACCTGATCGAGCTGATCTTTCGCCTGTTGAAGAGAATGACGGTTGCACACAACGTATATTGTGGAGAGGCTGCACTTTCAAGGATATAATCTTAGTTCCTTGCGCAGGTAAGTACCAGGTTACCAGTTCTAGCAAGGAGTCCACGAGCTGAACGCAAATATTGAAGAGTATGGCGCCCGCTAATGATCGATCGAGGACAACAACTAATACTTACTACAGCGGATAATGATCTCAGTTCCATACACACTTCACAGGTATGTGTCGTTTCCGCCTTAAACTATCAAATAAACACTTTCCGTTTTTGCCGTCATAATGGCAAATTCGGTTTATTGCCCTCCGGTGGCTTTCAACTACCAGTGGTTGAGTAAGTCATTATCATTAGAGAACTTGTGCGGAGGCGGCAAGGCAATTAACACTTTCGTGCTAACAAATACAACAACGTGAAAAAAAAGAGAAAGTCAGGACCACACACAACATTTTTACGTTACCTGCCTCTATATCGTCCCGAGGAGTAATATATTCCTTGACCATCCCTATAGGTATAGTTGTCTAGGCCGCCCAATGCCCAGCTGATGAGATTTCTTTGCTGCATACGAAAATATTGCCATTTGGTTATTCTTTTGTTTCTTACTAATCACAGACCATAAACCATTTAGTATCACACTCGGTAACTTCGGTTTGTGCGTCGTTTGTTCGATTTTCCATCATAAACTCTATACGATATACGAATAGGTACTGTTTATGTCAAACGGTTTGATATACGCATCCGTCGACGCAGCGTTGTGCGATACCGTTTGCCATAAACCGTATTCGTATGGTAGGGTAGAGGATCGAATGAATGACGCACAAACGGACGTTGCGTGTGTTTCTCACCCACCAATAAGAGGAGGCCCATTCCGTCAGTGGATTGCTGTAACTGTTGATGATGATGAAGTTTCTAAGATGTCATTACCTGTTCACAGAGAGATAGACCCGGAATGCCTGCCGAAGCGCTACGGCGGCCACCGCCAGGAGGTGTCATTCAAGCTCTGGCTGACCAAGATCCGGCAGTACAAGAACCAGGAGTTCGACCAGGAGATGCTCAGACTGGGATACGCTTTACCTGACGACTGAGGTTATAAACCTTTTGCGCCTGGATTCTGAAATAGACTTCCTCAGCTCTTCCTGTCACTTGATTTAAAGCAAAAGTGACGTTTGCACTAAGGCCCCTTCTCCACACATGAGATGTTAGGCGCTAACTCTACAGGCGAGACGTAAGACATGCGATGGAGACGTGAGTCGTGCGACATACCGACGCTTGAAACCGTTTCCATATAAAATTTATGAAACAGAAGATTCACCGTCTTCTCTACATCCATGCCCATGCGACACGCGTCTCATCGCCACGTCCGACGATCACTTGTCTGACAGATGTCAACTTACGTCTTGCGTCTTACATGTCATGTGTAGCCCCTGCAGCTTTTTTATTCTTTATTTATGAAACTGACAAGAATTTACCTATAGTTAATTAATGAAGTGTTCTGTTTAATTAAGTAATTAGGTATATTTAATTACTTGTGTAAGTATGTAAGTACCCATGTCTAAGTTCAACTTAGAATTAGGTATATTTTATAATATTGGTATTAATATATATTATTTTGTGTTTATTTATGAATATATTCTTAAAACAGTTATCTTAGTTATACCACAGTTATACTTCACTGAATAAGTGAGAGGTAATTTAGGTATAAAAATGACTGATAAAAAATCAAAAACGTGTAATAAAAATACTTGTGATACTTATGAATTGGAACTCTAGTTATAAAAATATACATAAGGATAATGTTCAATGTAACTTACCTTGAAATAAACAAAGACTGTTGTTTGAATGTTTGTTGGCTTAGCTTAGATGGTTGAAATCTTTCTTAAATTTTAATAAAAATAGCACACAGGACATAACAATATTATATTTAAGTCAATAAATACAAGTATTAATTCTATATTTGAACTAACGACTTTTATTTATTAACGTTCACATTCAGTTTAGTTTCTTTAAAATAATAACTGTCTGTTAGGTATCTTAAGGCATACTATCTACTTGGTCTATGCTATCTACAACAACTCAAATGATACTACCTAATTTAAAGGATCAATTTTATACCTTATATACCCAGTATAGTTTGACCTATTAAATGGCTAACATGAGGTTAACATGAGGTAAAAGTCTTAAAGCTAGAAATGGTAGAAACTCCGTTTGCCGTACAAACATAATAATAACACGAGATTTTGTTTGAGTTTCGAAGTAGGTACAACCATCTCCGTGGAGGATTGTGTACATTAGGAGTTTGCACATTGCTGCAACTCAGCAAACAGTGAACGTCCATGATGTGTAAATGGACTTAGGACAATGACATATAATGGCATGTTATTATCGCTACACCGACAAGGATAGACTGTTTGAAAATTGAGGTTTTGTGTTGAATGCAGGATTTTTGTAAGGATGGTGGTGGTATGTCGTGTCGTCTGTATCCATTAAGCTTCTACATACAACAAACAGTTTAACCATTAGATGACTTGTACCTATTTAAGGGGACAACTTATAGGTAGGTACAGGTTTTTCATACAAATAAAATAAATATTAGTATTCCATAAATGGCTAGTTTATTCCATAAATGGCTAGTTTGATGTGCTCGCGATCTATGTTTGAATACACAGACAACCTTACATACGTTCCAGCGGCCCGTTGGCGGTTTCACCCGCTACAACTCATTTTCCCGCAGGAAAGAGGTATCTCCCGGCATGTGTTATACATATAAATCTTCATTCCTTCCTTGAATCACTCTATCTATCACGAAAATCGCATCAAAATCCGTTGCGTGGTTTAGGAGGAGTTAGCTTATTCCACGACAGGCATATACAGAAACGCAAAAAGCGACTTCATTTTCTACTATATTCCTATTGAAGTTAAGATACCCTGCAAAGAAAAAAAAGAAATGTTTTCAAGACTCAACAACTTGCACACTTAGGAGAGCTCGCCGTTTAGATATACGTTTATACTTCGATCTATGGTCATGGGAAAGAAAAAAATACTTTTATAAGTAAGTATCTTGAGTTCTTTTTGAGTTTTTATAATATTATTACATATTTCGTTACATCTCCTCAGGCACCTGCCGAGGACAGCACGTGTGACCTCCAACCGCTCACGTGTTGTTAATTCGGTATACATTCCAAAATTTGGAGCTCGGTTCAAGACCACTATTGCTACATTTGCTACACGATTGCTCCACTTCATATTAGGAGTACATAAAAATAAAAGCAGTTATAAAAACTGTATTGCAGTTAAACGCTACCTAAGCTGTGATTGACTGAGAATTTTCAAAAAGAGGTAAATCTGAAAATAAAAAGCAATATCTTTAAGGAAATCAACTTATAATGAACATTGATACAACTAATTAAGAACAACAAATAATAAGATACGATAAGATTATGTTTTCTTTACAAAAATACCTTTTCAGGTACCATTTATATTTCTCTCTGTTTGCTCTCTGGTCTCTAGGTACTTAATCAGTAGAGAAAGCAACGTAGCAATTCGGCCTGCCTCTTGTACGATATACCTACTTACCTACAACAAATAAAGTATGAATATAATAAAATATTGCATATTTAATTATTATTGTTTATAAATACCTATTACTTATATCGTTCGCAAGTTGAACAGGTCAAAGTGATAAACTGAGAGTGATAAAATGTTATCAACAACAACTCGTCGCCATCTCCATGTACTTGTACCTACCTACTTAGTACTAAGTAGGTACCTACTTATTGCCCTCTTAGGTACCTAAAATCTTTTTTTGCCTTATAAATAAAGATTAATTTTCTCAATATTTGTAGTCATCTCATTTAAATCAGGTTCTTCCTAAAACTTAACTACTAAACTGGATCCAATAACTTTGACTCTCATTTGTAGTCTGTTTGATTATGTAATATTTGTAATTTTTGACACATGACATGAGTAATAAAAGTTTTAATAGTTCCGACCTCGTTTAATATAAAATTAAGGTTCTCATGTTTTTATCTAATTTGTGGTTTTCATAATCTTTTCGAACGAACAATCTTATTAAAAATAGCAATACAATACACACAACACAACACAAGACATACAAACTATAGTAGTTTCAGAAATTAGATATTTTTAGCAGAATTACAGCTAGAATAACTAAGGAGTAGAAATATATTCTAAGAGGAGACACATAGTAACAAACTAAGCAAAGCTTGTTGTTTCACCAGTACCATTTACGTGATAAACTCAACCTGTTTTTTCATACTGTAACCAAGATTGACCATTTTAAGTTGATTCAAGTTGAGTGACGTGAAAAAAGCACCTGTCAGATCCAATTGACTTAGTTGTCACACCATCTGCATTCCGACGATGCAGATGTACGTTCATCTTAAGAAGTTTTGCTTGCACAAATGACGTCCGTTATTTTTTCGCAGCGTTATCCGAGAAATACGTTTTTTTACCTTTTAAATACAAATACGGTTTGTGTAACGGAAACCGTTTGACAGTTGCATCCGTTAGTGCACAATGCTGCGTTGACGGAAGCATATGGTCGAAATTCGTATTGTCCCAACGAATGCGTTACGCAGAGCAAAAATAACGTCGAAACCGACGATAAGTGTGTAATGCGCGGGGCTGCTAGTTGCCGATAGTAAGTAAGTACTAAAAAGCTATCGAATACGAGTGCCGGCTCTGTCACCTCTTACTCCGAGCGGTAATCTCGGCGTGCGCGGGAGTGTCCACTCGGACCACTTTTATTTACTCACTACACCGACGAAACGCGGGAAGTCGCGTACGATAAAATACGCGCGTATTCCTACAAACACATTTTTTTACCTACTCATTATCTACTCGCGAGGAAACGCGGGAAGTCGCGGACGATAAAATACGCGCGTATTCCTACAAATAAATTTTTTGAACAAGTTTTGTGACTGAAAGGACTAATAAAAATAATCATTTATGAATTAAATTATACACTTAAATAGATAAAGACAGTTTTAATCTTGGAACAAGGCGCTAAACTGAAAACTTTTGGAAAATTATGTGTCCCTGAATGACCAATTGGATTTTGCAGTGCTATTTTTGGATTTGGATCGACCCGGCTTATTATAAAAACGAGTCTAGACTGAAGTAAAAACTAGTAGGTAAGTCTGAATGCTAATCATGTCTACCTATTAGTTTTTAAGTTTTTCTGGAGTTAAAACTAGTCTCAAATCGAGTCTAGCAAGGGAAGATATTGCTAGAAACGAGAAAGCTATTTCTAGATATTTGTGTGTTTAAATGTTTCATGAACATGACAAAATAATATTAATTGACGAAGTACAAAAAAATAGGTACTTTCTTAGATAAACTTGGGCGCAGAGATACTAAAATTAATTCAAAGATGTTTTGACCTGTAAATCTACCTAACGTGTTTATTTTACTATGTTGAGTTCTAACCCTAAGGGGAGGAAAATCGAAAGCTGATTGCAGATGGCAGGAGGCGCAATTTTACCTGAATGACGACGTAACGACAAAGAATTAACTAACCTTTGACACATTTCGCAGAAAAAAGGCTCACTCGAGAGTGGCGCCGCCATTAGTTCTGCAGTTTGCTACCTCTTATACCTACTTTCACGTCTAAATCATTAGCAAAAGCAAACAATTCACAAAGACTTTCAATATTTAGCTATTTTCTCGTCTTTAACAAATATTATTTTTATCACTAAAATGGTAATAAAAACAACTAGGTACTAGTAGATAATTGTGAAATAGTATTGCTGTCATGGCTACATCCAATTATCAAATTAGTTTAATGAATGTAGCAACATACAATCAATGATAACAAATTGAACATAGATACAATCAATGATATTTTTACCGATTTCAAAAAAGGAGCATTTCAATGCAACCCTCACTCATGTAACGTAAAATTCTCAAAATACCTACCTCAAAATTTTACACTAACATCTCAAAATAGGGGTAGGTACAAGCCAAAAAAGTAACAAAATTAAGGTTAACATTGCCCTACATATTATTATGAATGCACCTATTAGCTGTTCCGCAATATCTACAGTTTTAATGAAGTTGTGAAATTTTATCCAAGTCCATTAGTTTGCAGAATGTTTGTTTATACTTTTAGCCGACCTCGAATGAGGACGTTATCAATTCGAATGTATATCTTATATACCTACCCGTATGTAATTCAGTCCAATATTATTCGACATGCGAGGACAAACTTGCACATGTTATTTATTATGTTCTACCACAGGTTCACCCGCTGCAACTCATTTTTCCGCGGGAATAGGGCATTTTCCCCGTATGTGTTATTCATATAAACCTTCCTCTTGAATAACTTTATCTGTTAGAAAAAACCGCATCAAATTACTTACTTGAGTATGTCTTAGATTTTTCTATGGAACAGTCAGATTTAGGTATATTTCGTGATTTCGTAGATGGCTCCATTTCGTTGGGCCCCATAGTAAAAGTTGTTCATATAGATAGATGTCAAACATCTCTAACAAGCCGTGGTTGCTCCATTATTAACGGGACACCCCGTATATATAGGATAGAAGGGAGGCCCATGCCATGCCCAGCAGTGGACTGTTGTGGCTGTAACTAGATTTTATATTATGGTAGTTGCCAGTATTGACTGTCCTAATAGGCATTAGGCAATAAAACTTCTAACAGTAGATAATAAAATGCAAACACATTCGCATTCACACCTTAAAGCAATAAAATAACACTATGGAAGTGAACTTAATACGTTTGGTGCTCGAAACTCACACTTAAAATAAAAATAAAGACTTTTTTAATACTCATAATAAGTTTGATCGAATACTTACTCGTAAATGCAATAGGCATTGATGTTGATATAACTGGTTCAGATAGAGAACATAATCCCTAATAGTCCGAGCGACGGCAGGTCTCTACCATATCTCACAAAAGAATAGAATATTTTAGCTATGTACGGGTAGAGGAGCTCTAGTACTTCGGATTGGTCGTGGTCTGCCGCGGCGCAGCTTGACACGTTTGGCGGAGTAGCTAAAAGTTTGCCCTCTGAAAAAAGTTAAAAATATCTCATCGAAGAATAGAATGTGACATGGCTGTAGCGATAGGAGCAGTTTAGTAAAGCATATAAATCTTGGTCTGCCGGCTGCTATCTTGGCACGTTTTGCGGAGTAGCTAAAAGTATGCCCTCTTAAAAAAGTAAAAAATATCTCATCGAAGAATAGAATGAAAATATATCGTACCGATAGCTTGCTTGAGTCTGCCTACATATATACTGGTCTGCCTGGCCACAGCCTGGCAGTTTTCCCGGTCCGACCACTTTTACTTTTTTTAGTAAAAATTTTATCTCTTCGAATAAAAGAATAAAAATATGTCGTACCGATAGCTTGCTTAAGTCTGCCTAGAAAAATACTGGTCTGCCTGACCACAGCCTGGCAGTTTTCCAGATACGACCACTTTTACTTTTTTTTGAGAAATTTTTATTTCTTCGAATAACAGAATGAAACTAAGTTGTAATAATAGTTTATTTAAAGCTGAACACATATCCCTTGGTCTGCCTGAGCTCAGTCCGGTAGTTTCTCCGATGCGATCACTTTTCACTCTCAGTAAATTTCAATTTTAAAGGACCCTGACTTTGTTTGTTAGGGAGTGGGCCTCGACAATAAAATGAAAATTTGTCAGTGTATAGAAGTGAGATTTACAGAGCTGTAATCTCTCAATGTCCAGATGAAGAAAATGTTTTCCCAAGTATTGTATTTTTGAAATAATTACTACGAATACATCTAAAGTTGTAGATTCTTGAAATTAACATACTTATTCTTCATCTAGACATTGAGAGATTACAGCTCTGTAAATCTCACTTCTATACACCGACAAATTTTCATTTTATTGACAGGGCTCACTCCCTAATAAACAAAGTCAGGGTCCTTTAAAATTGAAATTTACTGAGAGTGAAAAGTGATCGCATCGGAGAAACTACCGGACTGAGCTCAGGCAGACCAAGAGCTATGTGTTCAGCTTTAAATAAACTATTATTACAACTTAGTTTCATTCTGTTATTCGAAGAAATAAAAATTTCTCAAAAAGTAAAAGTGGTCGTATCTGAAAACTGCCAGGCTGTGGTCAGGCAGACCAGTATTTTTCTAGGCAGACTTAAGCAAGCTATCGGTACGACATATTTTTATTCTTTTATTCGAAGAGATAAAATTTTTACTAAAAAAAGTAAAAGTGGTCGGACCGGGAAAACTGCCAGGCTGTGGCCAGGCAGACCAGTATATATGTAGGCAGACTCAAGCAAGCTATCGGTACGATATATTTTCATTCTATTCTTCGATGAGATATTTTTTACTTTTTTAAGAGGGCATATTTTTAGCTACTCCGCAAAACGTGCCAAGATAGCAGCCGGCAGACCAAGATTTATAAGCTTTACTAAACTGCTCCTATCGCTACAGCCATGTCTCATTCTATTCTTCGATGAGATATTTTTACTTTTTCAGAGGGCAAACTTTAGCTACTCCGCCAAACGTGCTGCGCCGCGGCAGACCACGACCAATCCGAAGTACTCGAGCTCCTCTACCCGTACATAGCTAAATTATTCTATTCTTTTGTGAGATATGGATGAGACCAGTCGTCGCTCGGACTATAAATGGTAAAATTATTGTTGACATCTAGCTCAAATGTCATTTAATAAGATACAGAGTCAAACAATAATGTTGCCAATCCGTGATATGTTCTTTATCTGCGCCAGTTATATAACTTTCTCTGGATAGATCGTTCTTTGTGCATTTAAGTATTTTTATAATTTAATCATGTAATATAATAAACGTATTCCTACACATAGGTACCTACTTAAATATGATCATGACTTTCCGTAAAAACTAGAAATAAAGTTATTGCTTGTTCATTGCAACAAGTTTTTATAAAAATTAACATTCATTATTATTAGAAACGAATAAAAGTGCATTTATCTTACTTTTTATTCCAGCTCTCCTAGTTGTAAAAATAACACTTTGACTAGGTAACTATTCGCCAAACAGTATCACGATAGGTATAGGTACCAACATGTATAATGTGAATAAATAAGTACTTACAGATATAAAAGTACTTAGTATGAGAATTGAGTATGGGTGTGAAATATAACGGGCCTGAGGTGAAAGCATTCAGACTTTCTTATCATCATCGATCAAGTTCTCGAGAACATTATTATGTTTAAAAATCTATGAGCGAGTGTTGTTTATTTTAATATCGCGCTTTTAGTCATGCCTCCTGCTCATGTGTCTTCCAAACAAAACATAAAACATAGATATACATTGCGGTGTGGTCGTTCACATTTCTATAATGACGCAGCGATGTATATCGATGTTTGATGTTTTGTTTTGTGTTTTGTTTAGAAAACACATGAGCAGGAGACATGGCTTTACCTCATTGCTTTACCTTAGCAAAAGTTTCATAGTCCCTAAAATTAGGTTCTCCTAAGGGACGCAACCTTACCAAGTAAGAACCTATGCAAGGTTTCTTAACAAATTAGGGAAACGGCGGCGTGCGGGATGCCTTTGCCCTACTTATTGTGGAATATAAGATTATATATTTGTATGACATACAATATGACAAGTTGGGCGATACATTTTTGATCTAAAATTGAAATTCGGAAACTTACTAACTAATTTAGATTGTATGTTGCAGATATGACAACTTGCGTGAACAATCTTTGAAGTCATATTCAAACTAGCTACATTTCTACTGAACAATAAATAGATAGCAGCTGTTTCAATGTAAAAAAAACAATCAGCTGGTTCATCTTCACATGTCTGGGATGTTTTTCTGCACCTCTCGGCGATGGAACTTGCATTCAATCTCGAATTGGTCGAAAGCTGCGGTAGTGGCTAGTGGCATGCAAGTCCCGTTTTCGGCAACTTTCCAGCGCGAAACCGGTTCTTTTGATTTCTTTATCGAAGGGCTTAAATTTCTCCAAGTGCTATCAGCAGCTCATTGAATTAAGATTTGGGCACTTAACTGTGAAAACAATAAAATAATAATTAATAATACATAAAATTTAACAAGCATAGGTACTTTAATCTTGTCCAGAGAAATTGTTTGGCCTTCATTTAACTTTATGTAAAATAATATACAAGAAATATGACTTTTAAAAAAAGAAAATTAAATCATTTTAATTAGTGTTTTGACGTTACGATATTTTTTAAAGTTTTGACGTTGTGTTATTTTTATGTCGTTTTGATATTTTCATACGAGTTTTCGTTTTAATTAACTGTTTTGGGTTTTTAATTATTGTCTTGGGGTGTTTTTTGTCTGACTTACCTCTACACAATGAAGATATCATACTTTTGGTATTTATAAGTAGTTAGTAAAGTATGTAAACAATTTTTAAGGAAGGTAACGAAGAAAAATTAAGGTAAGTCATTATCATTAGGCATTGTTTTTGTAACCAAAAAATGCATTATTATAAATATACCTACCTACGTTATTTACAATCACATTTCTGATGCTTGTTTGCTGAAATAAACATTGTCAATCATCGCTTTGTTGTATTTGTGACCTAACCTTTGGAAAAACCCGGGTGTCAAATGTGAAAGACATGGCAAGGTAAATAAGTAAGTACTTTTATGTCAACAGTTAAAAAAGGACCTATTGACACGCAGTATTTGACTTTAGCAAAACTGTGTAGTTTCATTGGAATAGACGAATGAATGAACAAAAATAACTATACTATAATGTGCGACTCGCTGCAGTAGGGGTCATAAAACTTGGTTGACTTGGTGTAATAAATACTAACCTGGCCTTTACAATGAATAATACATGATGAATTTTAATACATATCTAATTTGTCAGCACTGTTGCTATGGTATTATCAATTTATTCATAAAGGCTAGGTGAGAAGGGTAGTATTTATTACCTACATCAAGTTTTATGACTCCGACTACTGCAAGTCGCAAATTATATTAAAATAATAGTTTGCTGACATTGGATAATGCTGTCAGTCAATATTTTCAATAATTCTAGGTGTCAGCAAACCTCAGGAGGGGATCAATTTACTATTTTTTGTACAGTTATTAAAAATAACCATTATAACTTGAAACCATAATTAAATCATTAACTGGAGATGCAGGTTACATTAACTACAGAATGGTTAGAATCTGTAATTTGTATTTTGTACTAAACCAGTCATTTTCACTTCGCATAAAATATACTTTACTCAGACAATAAAGTAATAAGTACACTGTTGACAATAGAATCGAAATTGTGGGACCTAAAGTAAGTATTTCTCTAACAACTGTTCATTGTGTAAATCACCCCAGGAGGAACTCAGATGAAAACTCCGGAAAACAGGATAACACAATTTATTTTCCACCAAACAATTCACAGAGTGTTTGATTCCGAAGCTGATCTTAGCGCAGTGGAAGCAAATTAAAGTTATCTTAAAATCTAAAACTAAATGGTCGATCAGCCTCGGAACAACATTTGACTACGATTCGTAGTGCTCTTTACTATAGCTAAATAAAATAAATTTAATGAGAGAATTTTGTTCCGGAAAGTTTCCGGCCGAGAAATTCTTGTTTCCAAAATCTACTTAAACAGGGCCCAGCAACGAATTGCTTACCGAGCGAACGATGACGCCGTTTCTTTGTGAGTTTAAGTATGACAGGAATCAGGTATTCAGGATATTGTGAGGAGCACAGGAATAGGGAATAACCTAAACTCACGGCACTGGAACATCCGCTCGTTCTCGAACTCCTTTCCTCCAATCTGCACTATAGTTCACAGTTCGACATCACATAATGTTTTTTAACACAAAATAACTAAAAGATTTCTCTCCGAATGAGAAATCGGCCCCGTTGGCCTCAATCATTTATAATTAAAATACGTAGCTATCGGCAGCCACGACGCGAGCCAACGAAAAGTGAGGTTATATTCTGCCGGCGGTCGCGTGACTC
Organism: Phthorimaea operculella; assembly: GCA_024500475.1. Lineage (NCBI taxonomy): Eukaryota > Metazoa > Arthropoda > Insecta > Lepidoptera > Gelechiidae > Phthorimaea > Phthorimaea operculella. The sequence continues at coordinate 1,551,757 of JANFCV010000019.1, read as the reverse complement.
TCAATCAAAGCGCCGGAACCAAAATCACTTGGTTCACTTCCCACCGAACAGGAAAACCACACGAGAAAACCGAAAGCACATTAAATTACTCCATTTATAATTAATATTCGCATCAACGATGCGGGCGACGGCAGAGGACGTGACAATGACAGAGCAGTGTTGCCAGCACCGCGCGCCCATTTTATACGAAAACTAAACATTCACCCGCCCCGGACCGACACATCGGTCCGCTCTATGCATGGCAGGCGTGATAATGTAGCTACTGCTCGCTTAAGGACTGAATCCCCCACCTGAACTTCTGCAACTCGAGGAGTGCCATCACTACCCGGAAACAGGTTGAGAATGCGCCCCCGGCGCCAACGCAGTGGCGGTAGGTTGGCATCCTTAACCAGAACGAGATCCCCAATGCAGGGGGGTTCAGTCCTGTCCGTCCACTTAAGGCGTTGCTGCAGAATGTGCAAGTACTCAAGCGACCAACGCTTCCAAAAGTTTTGAGTCATTTGCTGCAACAACTGATAACGCGACAAACGATTGCTATTCACCTCCGTATAGGGATATTCCGGCAAGGCGTTAAGTGGGCGGCCAATTAAGAAATGCCCTGGCGTCAGGGCCTCTAAATCATTTGGGTCTGAGCTGAGCGGACACAAAGGACGCGAATTGAGTACAGCCTCAATTTTACAAAACACGGTCGCCAGCTCCTCGAAAGTCAAAATTGTTAACCCTACAACGCGCAACAAATGCGTCTTAGCGGACTTTACAACCGCTTCAAAAATACCACCCCAGTGAGGGCACGCTGGTGGATCGAACACCCAGGTAATGCCCTGACGGGAGAGGCCCGTGCTGATGGCTTCTTCGTTCTCCCTTAAGAACGTTACAATTTCCTTCATACACCGATCAGCACCCTTAAAGTTGGTACCACAATCCGACCTGATCAGCGCTGGTCGCCCTCGTCGCGACGTAAATCTCTCCAGCGCTGCCAAAAATGCCTCCGTAGATAGGTCGGCCACGAGCTCCAAGTGGACGGCCTTGGTGGCTAGGCACACGAACACGCACAAGTACGCCTTGATAGACTTTGCGTTCCGTAGGCGTGATGCCTTTACCATGAAAGGGCCTGCAAAATCCGTTCCCACACCTGCAAACGTCCAGGCCTCCGTCACCCGGTCCGGTGGGAGATCTCCCATCTGTGGCTGCATTGTGGCTGCCTTCAAGCGGTAACAAGGCAAGCACCTAAACACAACGCTACGTACCGTTCGTCGTCCCGATAAGATCCAGAACTCGCGCTGTAGGATGGCCAATAGCGCATTACAGCCCGCGTGCGAGTTTTTCTCATGACGATCCCTGACTAAGAGCTCAACTAAGGGTCCCCTTTTGGAAGTAACAGTGGATGCCGAGCCGAAAAGGGCAGGCTAGCGTTCCGAAGTCTGCCTCCAACCCTGAGCATACCTTGCTCATCCAGGAATGGGTTGAGGCGCACAATTCCTCCCTTCAGCTTTCCACGTCCATCCCTGAGCAGCCTGACCTCCTCTTCAAAATGTTCCGCCTGGACGACTCTAACCAATGAGCATAGAGCCGCATTCCGCTCCGCAGGCGAGAGGACAGGTGTAAAGTTCCGTTCTGCTTGAGGCTTCCTGCAGTTGTTCACGAACCGCTTGATCCAACCTGTCACCCCAAGAAGTTTGTCGAGGAGCTATACCGTTCCAGCAAGAAAGCTGGGTTAGGCTTCGGTACGAGTTGCCCCACGTTCACTCGCAAACCTCGATCAGGTGGCCCAAGCGGCGCCCTGCACTCGTTGAATGGCCATTCCTGCGGCGACTCAGTCAGCCATTGAGGTCCCCACCACAGTGGGTGACTCACCAAATCAGGTGCCCTGCACCCGCGCGAAGCGCAGTCCGCTGGGTTCCATTCTCCCGGTACGTGCCTCCACACTAACGGAGTTTCCGACCCCGTAATCTGTGACACCCGATTTGCCACGAAAACCTCAAGTGTATGTACCGACGTCTGCAACCAGCACAGAACTATCCGACTGTCAGTCCACGCGTACACCGTTTCATCCAAGTTGATGGTACCACGCAGATTGCAGGTTACATGATTTAGCAAGCGCGCTAGAAGAGCTGCCCCTGCCAATTCCAATTTGGGGATGGTCCATCTAGTTCTGACTGGTGCCACCTTACTTTTGGCCATAACCAGACGCACGTGCACAGTTCCCGTTGAACTTGCTGTCCGAAGGTATACAGCTGCCGCGTACCCTCGCTCCGAGGCGTCACAAAACCCATGTAGGGTAGCCTTACATCCCACCGATGGGACTAACTTGCGGGGTATCGCGATGTGCACAATCCCTGGTAAGGTGGTCACAAACTTGAGCCAATCCTTCAACAACTCTCCGGAGAGTTGGTCGTCCCATCCTAAGTTGGCTAGCCACAACCTTTGTAAAAGCACTTCGCCATGAACGTAACCGGGGCGATCCATCCGCTAGGATCGAACGTTCTAGCGATTGTCGACAGTACCGACCGCTTAGTCCAAGTTTTCCAAAAGGTCGGGCTCGATCTTGTACGTGAATACGTCATGCGTTGGCCTATATTGCACCCCGAGGATGCCCAACGTGTTTGGATTGTCCGGGTTCTCAAAGAGGTGCGGGTCCTGATGGAACTCGCCTGGCAAACCAGCCAGGAGCTCTGGGCAACTGGACAACCATTTCCGCAACTCGTAACCTCCTGAACCCATGATCGCGATCAGCTCGTCTCGTAGAATTAGCGCCTGCTCCACGCTATCAGCACCCGTGCAGATATCGTCCACGTAGACGTCGCGATCCAGTACTGCTGCGGCTCGAGGATATCTTACCCTTTCCTGTGCGGCCAACACTCGCAGCGTACGTACTGCCAAATACGGACTTGGCTTAAGTCCATACGTCACCGTGTTAAGTTCGTATGTGACCATCGGCTCATCTGGGCTCTCACGCCACAAAATCAGCTGATACCGACGGTCATCCGGATGTATCATGGTTTGGCGAAACATCATTTTGACGTCTGCGACGAACGCTACCTGGTGCAAACGAAAGTCTGTGAGAATGTCCACAATGTCCCGGTTCAATTTAGGACCCGCGTGCAAACATTGGTTCACAGACACACCATTCGAGGTAGGAGCAGAACCGTCAAACACCACCCGTATTTTCGCCTCAGGTGACTTCAAGACAGCCAGGTGTGGAATGTAATAATGCTCGACACACCTCCAATCCAGGCTGGACACCGACATGTGGCCCAATTGAATGTATTCCCGCATGAATTATATATACCTCTGCCGAAGTGCTGGGTCTCGCCTCATCTTCCGCTCCATTGCGAGTAGTCTCCGTTCCGCGAGCTGTCGCGAACTACCTAAAGCGGGGCGGTTTGGGAGAAAAGGTAGCCTGGTCACGAATCTGCCTGACGGGCATCTCGCAGTGTTGTATTGATAGAACAACTCGCACTCGTCATCCTCTGGCTTCCGTCTGTCCGCCGTGGGCGGCTCTTCAGACTCCCAAAACCTCTGCAGCACCTCTGACAGTACACTACCATAGAGGACCGTATCCCCTTCTGGTAGGTCCTGAGGTCTCCAAACTGGGCCGAAAACAACATACCCCCCCTGTGGTATCTACGGCCACCAAACCAGCTTCCTGGAGTACCTTCTTCCTACCGCACCATAATCTCCCGAGGACGTCTGACCCGAGAAGTACGTCCACCGTACCAGGAGTATCAAAATCAGGATCAGCCAACTCCAACCCTGTGGTTAGCCCTCGTACCGTTGGTGGTAACCTAACCTGAGGGAGTTTCCCAACCACTTCATCCAGCACCACGGCTGAGACTTGATAGCTGACGCCTGTACATGTGCTACCTAATGTGAACTCAAAGTTCGTCTGACCCCGAATGTCAGGCACATTTAGGCCCCCGATGCCTACAGCTTCCTCCTCACTTGGCTGTACATTTAGGCCTAGCCTACTCACCAGCTTACTCGATACAATACATCCCTGAGCCCCTGTATCCAGTAGGGCTCTTACTTGAATGGTCCGGCCACCGTATCCCCATACCCAAATCTTAGCCGTTGGCAAAAGTACCGTGATTGGACGGGAGCCGAAGCTGATGAGTAGGCGGCGATTACCTAGCGGGAATCTAAACGCGGTGAGGCCGCGTCCCGCGGGGGTATCCCCTCACTACCCAAACCTGTGTATGGGTCCCACTCCTGCTGGTAGGGAGGTCTGCCCATAAATGCCATGGCTGGAGCTCTATAGTATCCCAACGGCAAACGTCCGTACCGAGGTTGCGCCTGTAGCCGCGGGTACTCAGGCATAGGCGGAGGCATGCGTGGGTCTTGAGACCCAACCAGGTGGCTCAAGCCCGCAGAATACTGCATGTACCCTGGCGGCTGCCTAGTGCTCTCCTGACACCCGCCCGTTGGATCCCGTACCTGGGATGGGTGTCCTTGGCCACGTTCCTGTGCCGCTCTTCCCCAATCCGGCACCTGCTGCCGTGGTGGGGATCGTCCCCACGTCCTTGGGTAAGTGGGCTCCGTCTGTTGACGTCCCCTGCCTGTCCCTGTGACCGATGCGGAGGTGGGCTCCTCCTTGGAGGGTGGGGAGCGTTGCTCCTCCCTTGGTGGGCAGGCTCCTTCGCTGATCCGATCCAGCGCTGCCCCCGGCGCCTCCGGAGCGATTCATGCAGAGCAGCGGATGGTGTGCACCCTGGCAGTACCTACAGTTGGTGCTTGAAGGGCACTCTCGCACCTGATGCGGCCCCAGGCACCGAAAACACCAACGCCTCTGCTGTGCCACGCCCCGTCTCCTCTGAACCCGCTGCGCAGCAAACTCCTGACACGCCGTTACCCTGTGGCCTGTCTCCCTGCAGTAGGCACACCCTGATTCCAATGCGATATTGTACCGCTTGGGTTGCCCACTGTTGCCTCCTCGCGCCGGTGCACCCGGCCGTTCCGGGTGGCGAGGGGCAGAGGTCTCCTTGCGTGGGGCTTCACCAGCCTGGACGTCCACTCGCCTGCTTTCGGCCTCGAGGAACGACTTCAGATCCTCGTAGGTCGGGAGGTGGTCCGAGGACTTGCCCCCATGGAGCTGCTCGAATCGAGCGACCATTTCGCTCGGCAGGCGGCGAAGCACTGTGTGGACCAAGATATAGCCGTAGCCCGCCACTGGCAAACCCTGTCGCTCTAGTGCGCTGACCGCGACACTGACTGGGTGGAAGATTTTCTCGCGGAGGTCCGTACCTCGCGTTATGGTTGCTATTGACAGCCACTGGTCTAACAGCCTGTCTACAATCAGGCGCTTGTTCCGATACCGGTCGGTAAGGATCTTCCACGCCACCTCATAATTGCTATCCGAGACAGCCAAATGCGTCAGCAATTCATGAGGCTCTCCATGTAGCCTGGACATCAGCTGAGCCATCTTGTACGCCGGCGTTATGTCCGTCCGTGTGTGGACCACACTGCTATACAGGTCCTCAAACGCCGGCCAGTCGGCGTAATCGCCTGCAAAGACTGGAACCGTAACAGGCGGAAGAGGCACCTGTAATCCTTGTCCCACTTTACCACGGAATGGCTTTTCCTTTCCGTCACGTCGCCTAGATATGTCCGCAGCTGCCTGCGCAATGTCCTGTGCCAGCTCCAAGCACTGGCTTACATCGCCCTCAACCAGCTCCTTATCTTCAGGGTTAGGAGCTTCCTCAAGGAGCATGAGGCACTCTGTGAGGTGTTCCGACACAACCCGAACCCGTTCATCTGCCTGTAGTGCACTTTTCAAGAGCGCGTCCTCTCGGTCCTCGCGGCCGATCATTGCCGCTGTGGTAGTAAACCACCTTAATTCTGTCTTTATAGCAGCCTTATACCTGGCGATCGAGGAGCCATGGTACCAACTTTTACACACTCGACTTAATAAAACGAAAAACCAATAAACAAATACCACAAAATAAATGTTAGTTGACTGGCCGCGACCCCACCGATAAGGTACCGTTCACTAGTCAAACAATACAGTCACAACAAAAAACCGAAACAATATTTTCCAAAATTAATAAAATATGTGGGTAATATAAAAACACGCTTAATACTAAATTACGGCTAACTATGTTGCAATAAAGCAACCACGCTCTGCTACCAAAAAATGTTTGATTCCGAAGCTGATCTTAGCGCAGTGGAAGCAAATTAAAGTTATCTTAAAATCTAAAACTAAATGGTCGATCAGCCTCGGAACAACATTTGACTACGATTCGTAGTGCTCTTTACTATAGCTAAATAAAATAAATTTAATGAGAGAATTTTGTTCCGGAAAGTTTCCGGCCGAGAAATTCTTGTTTCCAAAATCTACTTAAACAGGGCCCAGCAACGAATTGCTTACCGAGCGAACGATGACGCCGTTTCTTTGTGAGTTTAAGTATGACAGGAATCAGGTATTCAGGATATTGTGAGGAGCACAGGAATAGGGAATAACCTAAACTCACGGCACTGGAACATCCGCTCGTTCTCGAACTCCTTTCCTCCAATCTGCACTATAGTTCACAGTTCGACATCACATAATGTTTTTTAACACAAAATAACTAAAAGATTTCTCTCCGAATGAGAAATCGGCCCCGTTGGCCTCCAATCATTTATAATTAAAATACGTAGCTATCGGCAGCCACGACGCGAGCCAACGAAAAGTGAGGTTATATTCTGCCGGCGGTCGCGTGACTCTCAATCAAAGCGCCGGAACCAAAATCACTTGGTTCACTTCCCCACCGAACAGGGAAAACCACACGAGAAAACCGAAAGCACATTAAATTACTCCATTTATAATTAATATTCGCATCAACGATGCGGGCGACGGCAGAGGACGTGACAATGACAGAGCAGTGTTGCCAGCACCGCGCGCCCATTTTATACGAAAACTAAACACAGAGTATACGTATACTAAAACACCAAAGACGTCCGTCCGATCCGACGGCTATCATCCGAATGCCGCCATTTGCCAAGTTCACCACGTCTAGAAATCGGATAACCGGTGTTGCCAGAGTGACAAATAAATTATCGATGTCAAACCGTTGTCGATACCTTGCAATCGATTTGTCGATGTTGCCAGAATGACAACAAGGTATCGACATCAGATAATCGATTGTCAAAATCGATTTATTTAAAGTAGAAAAATATACGAAACCTTACACTCGTCCATCCTGATGCTGTGTATGTCCTCATACACAACCCAGGAGGAAACCTTACACTTGGCAAATGTCGACATAATTTATATCTGATACATCATACATACATATGTAAACTTGAAAATATATTAACACAATTTCTATGATAATTGTTCATACCACAAGATAAGTAATTATATATGTTACAAAGATATGAAAAGAATGTTGTAAATTACAATTTAAAGTTACATAATATCAATTATATTTATAATATAATATTTAAGGCAATTTACAGTATTTCAACTTATGGTTTTAATGCCCTATGTTTTAATGATATACTTTATATTACTACTTAAAGGATTTTAATACTACACCAGTCTACAAATTAGTAATCCATCTAACCTTAATCCAATACTGTAAACTAATTCCATCCTTTTAGTTATATCTATCCATCCATCAATTTAATTATATTATATAACCATCCGATTAACCAACCAACTAATCAACTATCTCTTTTTGAGATGAGTTGACCAACCATCCAAAGAAGTAACCATCCTCGTTTCAGGTCAAGACACGGGTGTACCCGTTTGATGCCTCGTGCATGACCAAACTAATCAACTATCTCCGTTTGAGATGAGTTGAACTAATCAACCATCTCCGTTTGAGATGAGTTGAACTAATCAACTATCTCCGTTTGAGATGAGTTGAACTAATCAACTATCTCCGTTTGAGATGAGTTGACCAACCATCCAGCAAAGTAACCATCCTCGTCCCAGGTCAAGACACCGGTGTACCCGTTTGATGCCTCGCGCTTGACCTGAAACAAAAGGAAACAACAATTTGTAGTATGCAAATTTCATACGATGATGCAGTCCAAAAATAGCATTAATCAAGACTTATTCTAGACAAAACATTATAAAGGAAAGACATTAAAATAAGCTTAGTCAATCAGACATAACTTCATCATCTTCATCATCCGTATTCCCGTCATCGATTTCCAATGCAGTCACGTTTATCCATGGTTGTATCCTATCTGACGCAACGGTAGTCTTCTTTTTGTTTTTCATGCCTTCATATCCTGCAATAGGAGCTAGTTTGTACCTATCATTGCCTAACACTTTAGCGACCCTATATGGTCCCTCATAAGTCGGCATGAGTTTGGTGCTTTTGCCATTGTTCTGAAAGGCAACTTTGGCAACTTTCACTAGCTCCCCTAGCTTGTACTGTCGCGCTGGTCGTCTACCTTTATCATAATATCGTTTCTGATCTTCCTGACTTTTATCTATTTTACTCTTTACTTCTGTGCGTATTGTTTGTAAATCCTTATCTTCTCGGACTTGATCAGTAATCTCGTTCATTGCAGAGTTCTTTTCGCTGATCATTTTCGTCCCAAACATCACTTCTGCCGGTGCTCTCCCAATAGTTTTCTGCAACGAATTATTTAGTCCCCATTGAATACTACCTAGCTTGTCATCCCAGTGTCTGTCATCGTCTCTGAGGTTCAGTGCTGTTAATGAATCGAGTATAGTTCGATTGTATCGTTCGACTTGCCCGTTGGATCTAGGGCTTGCAACGGCGTTGAGCACGTGCTTGATACCGCGATCCAAACAGAACCTTCTGAACGCATGTGAAGTAAAGCACGAACCTCGATCGCTGATCAGACGATCAGGGGCTCTGAAAGTGTCAAAGATGTCTTGTAGAGCCCTTATCACGTTTTGAGTGTTAGTATTCCTTACTGGCTTAATGAAAACAAATTTAGTGAAAGAATCAACAACAGTCAATATATGAGTATTTCCACGTTTCGACTTAACAAAGGGTCCAAGATGGTCGATGTGCAAAGTATGAAATGGTATCTCTATCTTTTCGATTGGGTGTAGCAAACCTTCACGAGAACCTACCGACTTTTTGGCATACGCGCAATCGATGCATGCCGCTACATATTTTTTTTTATGAAGCGTTTCATCTTAGCGAACCAATACAATCTTTTGATTCGCTCATAGGTCTTCTCGAAGCCGACATGTCCCAAATCGTCGTGGTTCATTTTGCACACCTGCCATCTTGCACCCTTTGGTACCACGAACCTAACACAATCTTTATCACCTTCGATACATCTGAAAAGTTTATTGTCCCTGAGAACGTAATTATTTTTGATATATTCTAGTCCCTTGGGATCCAGGTCACTGTTAACGATATCACATATCCGACATAATTCCGAGTCTCCTAATTGAAGAGTAAGTAACCAATCGTCGTCACTTATAGCCATTACCGCTGGGTACTTATCGGGGTTTTGAGTCTCCAAATCTTGTATTGGGTTTCTGGAAAGCGCGTCCACGTGAGCCATTTTTACGCCGGCTCTATATTCGACATTGCAATGAAACTCCTGCATAGCGAGCCACCACCGCGCAATCCGAGGTATGAGGTCGCGTTTTTCGAACATGGAGCGAAGAGCGCTGCAATCTGTCACCACCTTAAACTCCTTGCCTAAAAGATAAACCCTAAATTTCTTGAGGGAACATATGACAGCTAAGGTCTCAAGCTCATAGGAGTGAAAGTTCCTCTCCTCTGGCGTCGTCTGCCTGCTGTAGTAGGCCACTGGGTGATAGGAACCCTCACTCCCACGAAGTCGCTGGAAAAGAATCCCGCCGATGCCTAATTTACTTGCATCAGTATGCATCTCGAATTCAGCTGATGGATCATAAATTGCAAGCACGGGTCTATCCACTAACCTGGCCTTCAGAGTTGTAAACGCTTCCTCTTGATCAGCCGACCACTGCCACACGCAATCCTTTTTAAGCAGTTTAGTAAGAGGGTGCGCGAGTTGCGCAAACCCTTGGATGAACCTTCTGAAATAGCTCACAAGTCCAAGAAATTGGCGGACGCCGTGTACGTTCACTGGTCGGGGAAACTCTGTAACGCTCTGAATTTTTGCTTGTCCTGGTCGCATGCCCTCTGAACTTATCTCGTAACCCAAAAAGTTTATTTTGTTCTGTAAAAAGTTGCATTTGGAAAGGTTGAGCTTGAGGTTTGCATTTTTCAAAAGTCCGAGTATCTCTGTCAGGCGGTCCATGCATTCCGCTGCGTCCTTACCGTAAATGAGCAGGTCATCAATGTATACTGTAGCTTTTTTTGGAAAACTTCCAAAATTTACTATTTAAAATACTGTAGCTTTGTCAAATCTAGCAGGCCCCAGAACGTGGTTCATCATCCTCTGGAACACCGCTGGCGCGTTTGCCAAGCCGAACGGCATACGATTGTACTCATATTGTCCGTCCGGCGTGACAAACGCCGTCAGATGCTTGCTCTCCTCTGCAATTGGTACTTGATAATACCCTGACATCAGGTCCAGAGTGATGAACCACGCCTGACCAGAAAGTCGCGCAATTTCATCGTCGATCACGGGAATCGGATACCTTTCTTTGACAGTTACTGAATTCAGTAGCCGGTAATCCACGCAAAGCCTAAGTTTGCCATCCTTCTTGCGGACAAGTATAATTGGGCTTGCATAGTTGGATACCGATTCCCTAAGGCTGTTTTTCCACTACTCCGATCCGATACACGATAATTATCGATCCGATTTAGAAATCTATTAAACTACTATACTTGCTTTTCCACTACACCGACAACCGATAATTATCGAACCGATAATTTTCCAAATCGGAATGGTATTTTATCGGTCCGATATGACAGGCGTACAAAAACTATGCAGGCTTTTGCACTACCTATTTCCGATCCGTGTTTTACCAGTTAGTTATTTATGTCACATATGGATCTGCTATCTTTGCCTAGCCTCTGACATGGTCGCCTAGGCGTCTGAAGTAATTTATCTCAGCAATTATGCGTGCTGAGTTATCATTTTATTTAGAAAGTTGTAGGCCTTGACGAGACCAACATTTAAGGTGACAGCTGTCAAACTAAAATCTCGTTTATCTCGGAAACTATGCAAGTCAGACCATCGGTGTCTTATAAACAATTTAATATCTTGACGAGACCTATATTTTAGGTGACAGCTGTCAGACTAAAAACTCGTTTATCTCGTATAAGCTATGTATGCTAGAATATCAGTGTCTAAAAAGTTTAATATCATAACGAGACCTACATTTTGGGTGACAGCTGTCAAACTAAAAACTCTTTTTTCTCGGAAATTATGCATGCTAGACAATCACTTTGTATGGAAAAGTTGTAGGCCTTGACGAGATCTTCATTTAGAGTGACAGCTGTCAAATTAAAAGGTATTTATCTCGGTAATTATGTGTGCTAAGTTATCAGTTTGTTTGGAAAAGTTGTAGGCCTTAACGAGATCTACATTTCAGATGACAGCTGTCAAACTAAAAACTCGTTCATGTCGGCAATTATGCATGCTAGACTATCAATTTGTTCGGGAAAGTTTCATGTGTACCTATTGCAATTTTAGGCGACAGGCTGACAATCTTTCACTCTAGTGATACACGAAAACAGCTAAGACGGCCTTCAAATATTTGTCAGATGTGGCGATAACGACCGTTTTTTACGGCCGGTGACGCTCTGCCTACTCCGCAAGGGATAAGGGCCTAATTTATGTATGTATAGAGATAAATATTTAGTACAAGTTCTATAACAATTGTACATTCTACCATGTCGTCCGTTCAACTCTGAGTCCGTCGAGATAATGACAATTTACTGTCCGATTTTTATCGGATAGGTGGAAAAGCGTTGTCCGGCTTTTCGATATTTATCGAAAGGCTACTTCCGATATCCGATGTCGGATCGGAGTAGTGGAAAAACAGCCTTATAATCCCCGCTTGCAACATCTCATTTACCATTGATCTGACTTGCTCGCGCTCATGATGTGAGAGACGGTAGGGCCTATAGACAACCGTACGGTCACTATTCAGTTCGATTTTCATCTCAGTGGTAGATGTACAGCCTAAGTCTGCCAAGTTCGACGCAAAGCACTCTTGGTGTCGGCGCAACAAGTCGATGAGTTTCTTTTTATCGCTTTCGGACACTGTCTCACCCACGTTAACAGTGTTTTCGTCAAAACCCTTCCCCAAAGGGTTCTCAGACTCTTGTGTGGTGAGCGGTGACGATGAGTCTCCTACATCGGCCAACCTGTAAACAGTATCTACCTTCTCCGCTCGAGCTATAATAAGGTTTTCTGGAACTTGACATGGAATGGAGCACGGTATCACCGTCACGAAAAATGAACCACCTTTAACCTCAAAGACACCTCCACAAACCATGTATTGTTCGTTCGGTTTTCCGACAATTTTGGTGTTCAATAAGACGCTACCTGTAAACTCAGATGACGTTGATGTCCTAATACAAGCTGGTCCAAACAAGCTACAACGAGCTGCCGAACTAACCCTCATGAGACAACTGTCTTCCTCGATGACATCAAAGCTTCCAGCGTCACCATTGGCGTGAAGGAATTGTAGTTTTTGAAAGTCTTTGTAAACAGCTATGTGTGGTTGTTCGGAATAGGTTTGCCCAATAAGCATGTGCTTTTCCAAAAACATATCATCGACCACCCTGCAGACGACATAAGCCTCTACCCCATCAATAATTAACTTGAGCCTAACCGAGCCTAAAGAGTGGACCAGTTTGTTGCCAAAACCTTTCATAGCAGAAGGAATGTTATCATGTTCGAGCCCGAGCCCTGCAAGCGTGGATTTACTTATGAGAGAAACTTCGCTACCAAGGTCAACGAAAGCTTCCACCGATTTGTCTTCAACGATAACTTCCTTAATGAACTTGTTACTCAAATTTGAGCTTGTGATACGCATGGTTTTTGCTACGGCGTCAGCTTTCGTTGCCCCCGTTTCCGATTTGGATCGACAGACTTCAGATTTGTGTCCCACTTTGCTGCACAAACTACATTTTACTAATGGTTTAGGACACTTGGAGAAAGGGTGGCCTTTCTCCTTGCAGTTGTAACAGTAAACATTTGTGTTACTCTTGTTGTTTGATCTAAGAATATTGTAGATTTTAGAATAGGTGCACTTCTGGGCAGGTTTTTGGGCGGTTTTCCTGTCCAGGGGGTCCGGCTAACCATACAAATGTAACTCCTTTTTAAAATTTTGACAGAATGTTATTCCATTTAATTGTCATTCATTGAGGCATAAAGTTGCATGCTGTGTGGTTAGCCTGGCCAGCCCCGAGGCAGTGCCTTTATTTTTATTTTTTTATCCCGCCTGAGCCGCGTTTAGAGTAGGAACTCAAATTGTTATAAAAAAGAGAAAATTTTGCATTAGAAATTTTCTCTTTTTTAAGATTGTATTAGAATATGACTTTCTTTAAGAGAATCTTGTACATTCCTACAAAGAAATAAATTATTGAATTTTGAATTTTGAATCTGGAATTCTGTCGATCATCAAATGCACTACTGTTCCTATCTTTATTAAACGGCAATGGAGTGGAGAGTTCCTTATTGTTACTTAATAAAAATTTAAGTAACTGGTCTGGCTCGTCGCATCTTAACGCTAAAGCACTTGAGCGCATTGTTCTGTCGCTGATGCCATGTATAATGCAATCAACGGCACGTCTTCCACTAATATCGCATTGATTAAGAAAAGCTAGTTTCTCATAATAGTATTGTTCGATTAACTCATTGGGACGACTCTTTCGTTTAAGCATGTCTTCTAACAGTTGGCCGTAATTTTGTTCACAGGGAAAGGCATTCATAAGCTTTGTTTGCCATTCCTCCCATGAATACAATATCGAATTTAGGCTCTCGTACCAGGTTTTCGCAAGTCCGGAAAGTTTTTGCATTGCGAAATGCACGATTGTTCTCTCATCCCAACCATAAACCTGAGCGCATTCGTTAACCTTTTTTAACCACACATCCATGCGTTGGTTTTTATGGGAGGGATCAAATTCTGGGAGAATATTTTTGGAATCTAAACTTTTATTAGACGAAGATGCGCTCTGAGTTGACGGCTGTGATGGGATAATATCTTTCATAGATTTAATTAATTCAACAATGTCTCTACTAGAAAAAGAAGGGCTACATGACCTTTTAGATCGATGGCGTCTGGAACTGGCCCGGCTGGGACTTCGACTCCTCCGCCTCGTGTCACGGGGCTGCTCGCTGCGCCGCCGGCGCTCCTCAGCATCCCGATCCCGTTGTAGCTCCACCTCCAGCTGGCGGACTCTCTCTTGCTCCTGCCTCAGAGCTTGCTCGCGAATCAGCAGACACCGGCTGCGTCTGCGGCTACGGTGACGGTCGCGACTACGGCTGCGGCTACGTCCGCGGCTGCGACTTGCACGAGACTGGCTCCTTCGTGGAGTCGCCAGTTTCTTGCCACTTCCTTCGTCTCCGTCCATTTCCTGAAACTCGTAGCATAAATAGGAGCCATTAGTGTTGTGTTATCAATCGTTAGTTTTGAGTAAAGCTTATTTTAAAAGAATGAAATTAAACTTAGTCAAAATATGTTGAAAATAACGAAATCTGCAATATCTCGAAAACGGTGCATCCGAGAGTAAAAATAACGGCAAAATAAACCCCTTTTATATACCCCCATGCGTTTTAAAATTATCTTTCGAATGGCCCCATAAAACATGAGAAATATCAATGGGATCACCGTGAAATCACTAAAAATTCCATTGCGGGGAAAAATAATACAAAATCTGTAATATCTCAAAAACGGTGCATCCTAGAGCAAAAATAATGGCAAAATAAACCCCTTTTATAAACCCCTATGTGTTTAAAAATCACCTTTTGAATGGCACCATAAAACATGGAAAATATCCATGGGATCGCCGTGAAATCGCTAAAAATTCAATTTCGGGCAAAAATACGTGAAAAAAATACATTTGTAAACGTCACTGAGTCTGACCAAGTAGCAAATCAAATAAAAAAAAAGTAATTATTTAAAAAAAAAATTACGTGACGTAGTTTAAAATTACTACATTAAAGACAAACCAAGGGACAAAAAAGAAAAGCACGTGTCCAGCCATGCAATCGACCACGTGCCTAGCCACGTGCTTGCACTTTTTTTTTATAAAATTTTATATTTTTCAAAATTCTATATTTCTACGACTGTCACGAAACTCGAATTCGCTTTTTATCACTACTATTAGAGCTATGTAACCTATAACGGAAAATTCGTATGTAGGCGTGTACTTACAGTTTTATCCCGCTTCTGAGATGTAAATCACCCCAGGAGGAACTCAGATGAAAACTCCGGAAAACAGGATAACACAATTTATTTTCCACCAAACAATTCACAGAGTATACGTATACTAAAACACCAAAGACGTCCGTCCGATCCGACGGCTATCACCCGAATGCCGCCATTTGCCAAGTTCACCACGTCTAGAAATCGGATAACCGGTGTTGCCAGAGTGACAAATAAATTATCGATGTCAAACCGTTGTCGATACCTTGCAATCGATTTGTCGATGTTGCCAGAATGACAACAAGGTATCGACATCAGATAATCGATTGTCAAAATCGATTTATTTAAAGTAGAAAAATATACGAAACCTTACAATTGTGGGCAAGTCTTTTTCTTGAAAATGGTTATATTATAGTTACCTTACAATTTTGATCAAATTATTTGATATAAATTATTTATCTTTTTATATAAAATTATTTGCTAGATAGGTAGGTAATAATTCAATGTTTTTCCTTGTAAAAGCGTAGTTAAAATCTTGAAAAAAGTCCCAATTATTCCCTAATTGGTTAGGCAGTTTAACTGTATGTGGGTGGGTTCAAGTGGCATCAAGTCTAACGAAAAAAAAAACAAACAATGGCAAGGTAGGTGCCAAGTGACAAGTGACAACTGGCAAGCCGGAGATTGCGAAACGTTTGCAATGTAATGACAGAGCTGACAAAACCGACGCAAAAATGTGCGGTTATTACTCCTACATCCTACGCGTACACACACATGTTTAATGGAGACTATTTAAGGTGAACACATGCATGTATAGTGTTGACTTAGGTTGACTTCAACCATGGTTGACTCACTTATCTACACACCTATTTACTTTTATGAGTAGGTAGTTGAGACCGCATTACCGAAAGAGGCCTGCCCCCTGCGATAATAATGACTAAAATGTAGAATTGCCATGGCATTTTTAAATTAGTTTCTTTAGACAAAAACGCTGCATCTGGGCCAGGGGAGCATGACCCCTTTAACATTATCATTATCAATCATTACCATGGGTTCTCCTAAGAAAAGAAGTTCGATATTAGAAGAGATGTCTCAGTAGGTGAGTAAGTAGTTGAAGCACTACTTAGTATCTAAAACTACCTTCACTTTAGTACCTTATCTACCTATCTGTGCTTCAACTTTAACAGCTACAATGTTCCACTGCTGGAAATGCGCCTCATCTAATTGGATGGATCTGACAAGTGTCAAATCGAAGTTTTTTTATTTGATCGGCTGTAGTGACCAACAAAATAGACTCAGTCACAAATAGAAGCCCACAACCCGACTCCACCAGTAGTCCAGCTACTACTGGTAATTACCTACCTGTGGGACATTACCGACATTACCGTTACCACACAGCTTTCGTAAGCAAGTCAGTAATTCATAGACCTAGACTTTATTCTGCGAAATTAGGGGGCATTTTGATTAAATTCTGAGGATACATTTTAACGATTTAAAATGATCCAAGCAAACACATTCATATTTAATTTTTAGCACGACTAACCTTGTCATTTTAATAGGTTACAAAGTGTAAATTAAATAAAATTTATCATTGTTCGTTTAATATTTTAAACACATTCAACTAAAAAGCTTATAAAAACTCAAAGATAGACCAGTTACGTACGTCGAACGAATATCTAATTAAAAACATGCCTGCTTTCGTGGAAAAACAATTTTCCTATACAAAACATAGCCTATGACAATCTGGATAATATAAGGATTCTTCCCACACAATTCCTAATCTAATCTGTTCAGTGCTTAAGGAGTTACAGTGCTCATACATACATACATGAACCCTATAAACAACCTTTTTTGTGGGCAGTCGTGTAAAAACGGGTTTGAAATAAAAAGTTACATGCGAATTATAATATACGTACTTTAATGTTACTTGTGACTTGTGATTCGACAAATATTAGAAAGTTAATTTCTTAACAGCATCACCAGCATTTGGAAGAAGTGGGTTACGTGCTCTCCATACATCGGGTCCATTCTTTATCTGCGCATGATGTACCCAGGCCTATTGCCATTATGGCTTAAAAATTTGAATGTTGAGTTTTAAGTTCATCTTCAACGTTATGTATTGAAGCCAAAAACTGATCTTAAATTTCAGGATATTTTCTCATATCCAAATTTTTGTTTAATCGCTGAGGACAAAGTGGACCTGGACATACCTGGTTGACCGAGATTCCTTGGTTTTTCAACAGGTGAAGCAAGATTTTTTTACGGATTTTTGTGAAAATCTCTGGAGCCGTTTCCGAGATTCCGATTATATCATTGATTTTTGCTCGCATAAAGGTATAAAATAAAATGCTAAACTCAGACCGGACCCAATGTTATTTCTAAGAATATTGGAATGTGGATTAAAACGTTCTGTAGAATTAGGTGTAAGAATTATTGCCATTTCTGTATCGATATGCAGTTAATCATACCCGCTTGCAGTCAGGCACGTAGCAATGACGTCGATTCTCGCAAATTATTCACATCACGAAAACCTCCCGCAAATACGCTGTCAGACAACAGAATATCGGTCATCTCGTGGAGCCTACTAACCTAGAACGACGTATCTGCCTACCCTTCCGGGAAAGAGGCGTGATATATGTATGTACGTATGCATGCAGTTGACATAAGTCACCTTTTTAGAGAGGTATTTTTTATCATGTCGATTCTCTTCGGTCCAGCTTAGACTATTTCCATAGCGCGACTTTTACGTATATCTAGACTGTTTCAATTTGTTATTACAATTTAATAGAAAGAATAGAGGCAGTTGTTGTGCTAAAGTGGTAATAATTAGATAGATTCCTAATCATCACCTACTCTATCTTTCTCCATATTTTAGGAATCAAAAGGCAAAGTAGCACGCAAATATGAGCTGCAGATTACCTGTTTAAAAGGGGCAGGTCTCCGAATACTGAAAGGGTGCATTCAGACCATGAAATTGAACAACTTGCCACAGAGATAAATTTCAGGACACGAAAAAAAAAATTTCGACTTCCCATACAAAATCACAATCAACTGATTGCATTTACTATGGGAAGTCAAAAATTTTTTTACGTTTCCTGAAACTTATTTCTATGGGAAGTCGTTCAATTTCGTTGTCTGAATGCACCCTTTCAGTATTCGGAGGGCTGTCCCCTTACACCCTGTATAGAAATACACGAGTAGCTTTTTCTGAAAAAATGTTTGACAGAATCGAGGCCAACGCTCCAGAGTTTCCGAACAGATTCGGGCGTAGATTGCGAAAAAGGTTTCGATTTCGCAAACTCAATCGCACTTTGTAAATGCTTCATACTTGCTTGGTAGTTAACACCTATAGCGACCGATCCTTTCAAAATTGTGACCAATATTGTTCAAAGTGCTTGGTAACCGTCCCCGTGGCCTAGTGGTTGTAGTGTCGGATTCAGGATCCTGAGCTCTAAGGTTCGATGTCATTGATACTTCATCTCCTCTGCTTTATGAGACCCAATGTCAATGCACAACCCGATGAACCCTGGTGTCAATATTTTAGACCACCTAAGACTTTTTTCTATTCTTTTCCTTTCTATTTAATTTGTTGACTTTTTGGCATTGAGATTTCGGGATAGTTTTTTATTTTCATTACGAATACGGTATAATTATGTCAAAAGGTTTTACAGACACATTCGTCGACGCAGTGTTGTGCTGTGCGATGCCGTTTGACATAAACCCATAAACCATATTCGTATGAAGGTAGGGTGGAGAATGGAACGAATAGATGACGCACAAATGGACGTTGCGTGTGTTTCTCGCCTTACCACGACGACTTTTTTAAATCAATCCTAGACCAAAAAAATATAAAAATTAAGAAGATTTGTGTGGCAAGCATAATTATTAATGATGGCAATCAAGTATAATTAAATTATTTATAATATATTAATTTAATCTAAATAAATTTAATTTGTTGAAAATGTATCTGTGTTTCGAAATGCATATCTAAGCGATTGGCCGGGCCGAGGTCTGGCAGTCACCCGTGAAGGTGGTCCGGTACTAGTGGCGGATATCACATCTGATGTTTGTTGGTGTAGAAGATATCTGGGTATGCCTATTCATATACTGCATCCTACATACAGGGTGTAAGATACAGCTCTCCAAATACTGATAGGGTGAATTCAGACTTATCCAACATCGTATAGATGATGCTACCATTATCGACTCGATAAATAAGAAGAAGACTATGAAACTGAACAACTTCCCATAAGAAAATATTACAGGAAACATAAAAATTAATTTGATTTCCCATACAAAATCATGAGCTGACCGCATTTACTATGGTAAGTAAAAGATCTAGGTAGGTACGTGTCCAGCCTGAAACATTTGCTTATTTACCGCACTTGAGTTTTTGTTTTTTAATACATCTGCTTGTAGTACAGCGATTGCGATCTGAAAGACGCATTAATAAATTCGCAGCAACGGGCGTCAAGTGTGGATACCATCTATTAGGTTACTTATTTACCTAGGTAGCCTAGTCTAGGGCTATTTGGCAATGTCTACTGGAAACCAACTCTAGTCTAGATCTTTCCGTGTGGAACTTAGCTTTATCTAGCTTGTGTAATCAGACTCCATTATGTTGACATTCGATTGTGTTTATAATTTGATACTTATTGCACGTGATATTAGAGAAAACTAAGGGCTATCCCAGCTCGTTTTCCCGTAAAAATAAGGCATTTTCGCGTGGTAAAAAGTAGCCTTTGTTACTTAAGAACTGGCCAACTGTAAACTGTCCAATTTTTGATATCGATTTTGTCGTTTCGGAGTTTATCGTTTACATACAAACACACAACCAAATAAAAACAAATCTTTCGTTTTTATAATATCCGTACAGGTAACCGAATAGCTTCAACCTACGGTTTGAGTCAAATAAATCCTGGATTAAATATCCCTTGTCATATTCATATCTACTTAGAAGTCGTAGCAAATCATCACAACACTTTTGTCCAGAATAAGTATGTAGCTCAAAGTTTTACCGCTGGTCATCGCATCCGAAAAACTTTGACACCAGGGTTTCTCAGGTCGTCGGACGGCTCAGTGTCGTACTCGAAAAGAAGAAGACCACCTGTATCTAATTATCAATTCGTGTCTTATAGTTTGTGAAAGTCCGTCACGTAATTTTGGCTGGAACAAAATATTCTCAAGAACACAAAATATTTTGCCAAAATAATTGCGAAAATTGCTTTATCCATGCAAAATTACATTGAAATTGTGTAGTATGTCATGCTAACACCAACTTAAATACATCAATTAGAGATCTAGCTTGCTCATAAGCTATCAACAGACTTTTATATAAGTAAGTCTTTTGTTATGAGATGATATAACAAACCAACAAGCTTTCGATGTTTTCTTTTTGATTTATTGTTACTTCACTATGAAGTCAGTTTAGTTTTTGCTATTTACATTATCATCATATCAGCGTACCCACTACCCACTGCCACCTACCTAGTACAGACGCTGATAGCAGTTACCTGACCCCCAACGATTTAAAACAAACATTCGAATATGGCCTTTATTTCTCAGTAGTTCAATTGGCAGTTAGATTCTGTTGATCCGTTCCGACACAGAAATGCTCAAGTCAGACTTGATGAAAAAGCAATAGCTTGTTTTTTGATTTACGCTGAGATTTGAACTCGAGTCCTCAGGTGTCACGAGCGCTCAGCAGGCCGCTAGGCCAATTGACCTGACGTATGGGGTCGTGAATTTTTGCATAGCCTTCTTCCCCGACTTATTTTGCGTCTCAAGTAATGTTTCAATGATGTGGGTATATTCAGAGTTTTTGATGCGTTAAGACTACTTTAGCTATTAAACCAGACTGAATACCGTGCACTGTCCGGCATACATTGCTGGTTATCTTTACAATAAACTCACTCCGGACACAAATTAACGAATAGTTAAGATAACCAGCCAGCAATGTATGCAGGACCTATAGTGTAATAGTTACTTTTAAAAACGATAAACTAAAATGATCAGTCTACGTTTCGACAGTGACTACTTGAGCTGTATTTTTCATTTACTTACCTATTATTCAAATTCTAATTATTCTAACTGTTTATTGGTTTAACTTCTAAATCATGTCGCGTTTGACCGATTATCAAAAATATAAGATTATATTTTTGTATGAAGATAATACTCCCATCAAAAGATTGCTCGTGAGCTCAATATAGCGGTAAGTAGTTTCTAATTATGAAAACCGTTATTTATCATTCATTATCATATTCTTTGTTTGCTATTGTGATCTACCTTATGCGTTTATTTAAAAATGGGAAAGTTTATAAGTAAGGTGATAGATTACATTATTTATGTGTCCATCCTTTTTTACAGAGAAATACCGTAAAGCTTTGGATACGCCGTTACGGTGAAACAGGAGTGTGCAGCGAAACCGTACTGGTCCAAAACCCATAATGTTTACTGATCAATCGGAGCGGCATCGGGCTATTGTTGCACAGCATCAGGAGCACCCATTTGCAACTACACGATCCACTGCAGTAAGCCATGGAGTTTCTGTGCAAACAGTTAGACATCATTTGCATGCCGCTGGATTTAAAACATATAAACCAGCCCGGAAGATTAAGTTATCACCTGCACACCGCCAAGCAAGGGTTAGATTTGCACAAATGTATCAGAATTTTGATTGGATTAATAACGTCGTGATTTTCACAGACGAGAAGGTATTTAAATCAGACAAAGACGGAAAACAAATCTTATGGCGAAAGAAAGGTCAACGATATGAAGAATCTTGCATGTTACCTTGTAGAACGAGCGGGAGAATTTCTTTAGGCTATTGGGGCTGGATGTCGTCCATGGGACCTGGTGAGCTGATAGAGGTGGGTGCTCACTTTAATAGCCGTGAATATATAGAAATACTCAGGGATGTTATGTTGCCATCAGTGCGTATCGCCTACCCAACTCAAGAAATTTATTTTGTCCAAGATAATTGCTCTATACATCGTGCACACATTGTTCGTCAATGGTTAGAGGAGCAGGAAGGCATTCATGTAATAGATTGGCCATCCAAAAGTCCCGATCTCAACCCCATAGAAAATTTATGGGGTCTGATGACCCTTAATTGGGACCCTACTGAAGTAAGAAATAAAGAAAATTTGGCTGCAGTCGTAACATCGACCTGGGATTTCATGAGAGGACGTGATCACTGCTGGAACATGGTGAATGGTATGCCTGGTCGTCTGGAGCAAATCGTCGATAAAGCAGGTGGATCACTACGATATTAACCCCCACCCTGGTGCCGTTTGATTTATCAAAGTGGTTTATATTTCTTTTTACCGAATTTCCCCCTCAAGCCTCTATGTTTTTTGATTGTTTGATGTAAATACCTACTCACAAAATCTATTAAACTTGTTTAACATAAGTAATGTTAGCTAGCAGTGATGTTATTGTTATGTTATGACATATGACATGTTAATTCACTGCAGTCTGCATAATATTAGATGTAAACAAGGTTTTAATGAGGTAGATTCATTTTATCAAGAATCGTTAGAAAAGGTCAACTATTTATAACGCAACCATAAAATAACGTTAATCATAGTATTTCTATTAGGCATATGAAGTAAGTAGGTATTTACCTTTTTAACTATACGTATCTGTTTATTTTGGTAATAAACAGTTTTTTTACAAGATCTTTTGATTGTTTTGCTTATTTTATTGCCCCCAAAAATGTGCGGTAAAAGAATGGCTATGGCAAAGTAAGGCACTTCTGTCCCTCAGTAGGTAATAAAAGATGTCAAAAATCTATGATGAAATGTATAGTTCACTTTTTTCCCACGCCTATTCTTTAACCGCACAGACTTATTTTATCATATCACCTTAATCATCTCACCAACATCCCACAAACACTTATTATAATAAAAAACAAAAAACTAGAATTAAGCAATCGTGGTGAGTATCGAACCATGGTGTCAGTTCACTATTATCCTCTCCGCAAGTAGTCCACCACTCTGACCACTACACCACATTAACATGCTCAAAACTTGTGAAATTAAGGGATACTTTATAGACTTACCATTTGTAAACAAGTATGCTAGGTTAATATCACCCGTATATTCACAACATAAGATGTATTATCCGTCCATGCTATAAGCAAGCATTACCACGCATTACTCATGGTTCAGTGGCGCCCTCTTCTGTTTATTTCTTAATTCAAACCACTCTTATACCCGCAATTCATTATATTCTTTGTTACAATAGCAGTAAGAACGAAATTACCTACGAACCTACCAATTTTGTAAGGGGGGTCAGATAACTCATATAGCCGTCTGTACATATATTCTGTGCCATGCTGAGTACATGCCACTTCTTTTTCTCGCCCTCTACGCCGCCGGTCCTGTGCCTCCCGCATCTCACTGTCCGGCAACAATGGCCACTAAGGCACTAAGTCATCCATCTATCTAGCTGTGGTCTGTCTACTGGACTCTTTGCTGTTCTCGGCCGCCACTCTGTTGGCGCTGTGGTCCACCGTTCGTCATCCATCACGTCACGTCTAACCAAGTGACCTGGCCACCCCAACTTCAGTCTCGTGATTCACTTTCCGACATCAACGACTCTTATTTGGCTTCTTATCTCTTCGATTTGCTAAAAGATATTAGTTCCCACTTCGCAGCTACTATTACTATGTAGGCTAAAATGTTAATTCTTATACCTGATTATCACCTGTTTAATAGCCCATTCACAACTCAATGCCATCATCATTATAATTTACAGCTACCAGAAGCTATAAAAAAGATAATTTGCAAGCGTCTTTGGTAACCACTTTACAAAATGGACATTAACTTGGTTTAGTAGTACCAACATCACTAAGAGTTTGCCATATATGGATTATCTGTACAGCCATATAGGTATCCCTGAAGATAGTAGGTTGAGAGTTTGAGACCCTACTACTCTTTGCTTGAGCCGTTCAAATACAAATACAATCCATCTATTTCCACATAATTGGTATCACAAATTACAATCATATCGTAGGTATATTTTAACACTAGGCAGTTTTACAAAGAAACTTGTCATCAGTTAGGTACATTAGTATTAGTACGTTCTTGTTAGTACCAAAGTACACTCTTTAAAACATCATCTAAATAAAATGGTAGGTAAGTGATATTGACATAATACCGTTGCAATAATCTAATTAGTAACTAATGCTTCCTTTTAGTGTTCCGTATACAATATCAATACTAGCGTTTAATTGGTCTTTGCAAGAGAAAGAAATCGCTAAGATTTGTGGGTGCTAGTGCCCACCGATAAATCATTTGTGGTGCTGCAATACAGCAAATTAACAGAAGGGGAGGCCTTTGCCAAGCAGCAGGAAATATCACAGTAATGATAACGATCATAAAATCAGTGATGGTAGTTCTACTACCTAAATCCATAACGTTTACGATGGAACGTTTGTTGCGGTGAATGGCCAAACCATGACCTATTATCCAAGGACCGTACTATAGTTTTGTTATGGATCAGATTAGATACGATTCGGTCGAGAGAATTGTAAGAGTCAGTGCACACCGCGTTACAAGTGCAAGATGGATTAAATAAAAGAAAGTTTAATTGTAAATCACTTTCCTGATCATATCCTATCCAAACGATGACCACATAACCACATTTTTTCTTAAAGTGGGACACCAAGTCGTCCTTCTACCCGATGATATGGCACAAGTTGCTGCAATTTGAACTGGTCTTGTACGGTCAATTTGGGTGCTATGATATTCTGTTTTTGTATGTGGGATTTCGTAAACTCTTCTCGCCAATGTAAGCTCATCCAGCAAAGTACCTACCGCTACATCATGCAGTGAGTTCCCACTTGCTATCAAGTACCTCTGAAGGAAGGGAACAAAAAAGGTACCACAGGATTAAATCTGCATACTAACGTAATCTAGATCACCTTTTTGTTTAACGAGATATTTTCTTCAGCTAATCTGACCCTAAGCTGATTGTACAGTTAATAAGGCCCTAATCTGGTGGTGCTAAAACTATGGCTGCAAGGGCTTGCATAAGAAGTCTTATTAAAGGCTTATCTCGATGATTTGCGGCTATTACCAAGAGCGTGTTGATCTTATAAGAAGTTGATTGGTTACTTAACAACATAATAAAATATGTAGAGCGTTTGTAAAGATTTCATGAATTTCTGCACACCTTTCCGCCGTTACCATGATTTCTAACTCGTTTGGTGAGATAAGCTGTTTGTCTCTGCGACTGTTCAAGTTTGTTTGAGTACAATTTATGATCTGACAACCAGTATTACTTACTTTTACTTTTAAGGAATGTGGAGCTTTTCTTTTGAAAATCTCTGATACCAAGTTTTATAAAATAATTTTTTGAATTTGTGTTTCACCCGAAAAAAAAAGATAGAACATTTACATATACATACTTTTAGGTGATTAATGCCTATCATCAACTATTTTTTACAGACCAAAAACAGAGATGGGTTTCCTGGACATAGCATTCCAAGCGGAGGTGAGCCGGTGGGAGGACCCTGAGTTCCTGGAGATCGCCAGGAGACACTGCGGCGAGGACCCGGAGACCAGGGGCAAGATCATACAGGAGTTCAGAAGAATGATCTTTGGTAAGTACCATTTGTTGGTGGCTCCAAGCTTCGGAGAGCATGTTACGAAGCCGTCGGTCACGGTTCAAAAACACTGCAACTAGAATTCATTAACTTGAGTCACTCGTCATATTAATATTAAGTGAAATAATCTTTATTTTTTCATACCTAACAACCGTACAAAAACAAAATCATAGTCCTGTACCTAATAAATTAAAAATGAGTACATTAAAAAATTACAATAAATATTAAATTATAAAAGAAAAAACTATTAAATTCAATGAACGCTTACCAAATGAAAAAATACGCGAACTTAAAATATGATGTACCAAACCATATTCCATACAAAAGACATCAACGCAAGGCACGTGAATTTGACGTACAAATAATTTTATGAGACTTGGTTTTAAATTTCGTATGTGAATAAATAAATATGACAATAATTTTTATAAAAATAGTCATGGCATGTTTGTATTTGTATTCGTATTTATTTTGTCTAGCATCGTTTTTAATTAAATTAGTCTTCAAATGAATTCGCATTTAAAAAAAGGATCGCGTATCGTATTAGCTTTGTGAACTAATTATATAAATGTATTGGAATTTTTAATGCACTCACAGCGCTATATTTTTCTTTCTTAATTTATAATTATATAAAGTACAACAATATTTAAGCAAGGAATGCCTTGCAAAACATGTTCACTTTAATATCGTATCTAAGATATCCTAGGTTTTCTTGCTTTGCAATAATAACATAATGATGATAGCGGCCTAAGCAATTTATGTTCCTAATTCGCATAAGTTTCATAATACACAAAATTGCACATAAAGTGTATTTTAATGTGCGTTTAACTCAACAAAATATTGCAGCATTGTACGTTTAGTACCTTGTGAAATATCCAGGTGTCGTCATTTAATAGTTCCTTAATGATTTTGATACTTTCTTTAGCGTGGCGGTGGAAAACAGGACACTATTAAAAAGGGGCAAAAAATTAGTCGATCGGTTTATTGCTACACTGCTGAGTGCTGGACCCATGTCTTCCACTATTTTCCATTTTGATTGAAGAAGCCAATTTTTTTTCATATTTCAAATTGAATATTTTTCAGTATCGTGGGCTGGTTCCTCCTTTCATATGCTTTATAATTATTCCCTTTACACTTCTTTTGATTCTTATTTTTAAGGTATAAACAGTTTATTATCACGTATTTCAGAGAGAGGTGAAGTGATACCTAGGAGGACAGATGACGCCTATCTGCTGCGGTTTCTGCGATGTAGACGCTTCATACCAAGACTGGCGCATAAATTGGTAAGCATAGTTTCTGATTTTCATCGTATTTTTTTATTGTCGTGCAGTAACGTGATACAGGGAGTACCAAAGAGGGTAAAGCAAGCTGAAGAGAGGTAAAGATATTCATGAAACTGAACAACTTTCCCCATAGAAAGTGGGTCGAAACATAAAAAAAAAATAGACCGTACAAAATCGCCAATCATCATTGATTTACTATGGGAAGTCCAATTTTTTTTTTCATGTTTCGGCCCATGTTTCATAGGGAAAGTTTTTCAGTTTTATTAGCACCTTGACCTCCTTCCCGCTTGTTATTCCCTTTTCGTTACTCCCTGTATATTCTGTGTCGATACCTTAAACCTTTAGTTTATTTATTTATTATTATTTTATCTTCAAAAGTATCAACCTCTACTGGCTCTTCTTACTAACTGTATGAAAGCCCAGCATATCTTGAACCTTTAATAATTACTGTGGCAAACAACAATTTATAGCTCTCGTGAGGTATTTACCATTTACTAGACAAGCCCGCAAGCATGCCTTTACTAAAAGGTCAATTTTAGTAATAAACTATTGTGTGCTTAGTAAGTACTTACGTACGTACGTTTCTCTCAAGCTAAACTATTAAAGCAAACGTTTGTCTAGTGGACAAGAGTCTAATAAGTACATAACTGTGTGAGTACTTACTTTAAGCTACGGTCCAACCTTTGTTTATTATATAAGGTTACATTTAATTAAGTACAAATCTCTTAAGGGTGTGTTCTACTCACAAAACTGAACAACTTTTGTAAGAAACTTATCTACGAAATATGAAAAAAATTTGAGCCTCTCCTCTCATACTAAGTGATACCCTTTTTCAAAATTTTTGTATGAGAGGCCCAATTTTTTTTTTCATCTTTCGTAGAATAGTTTCTAGCAAAAGTTGTTCAGTTTTGTGAGTAGACCGCACCCTTAAGAGATTTGTACTTAATTAAATGTAACCGTATATAATTTCAGTATTATTTTCATTCTATAACGTTTCGAATACATGTATTTTTTATTTGTTAAATCATATTTTTATTCGATTTTAAGACGAAAGGAGTTACGAAGTCCCATATTTACTAAAACAAATAAATCATGTTGCAGCTGTCTCGGGTTGTCATTTTGTATGACTGCCCCGCACTGCAATATTGTCCGATGCGTATGCAATTCACCTAACCACCTAAATGTCAATTTTCTAAATCTATACTTCGTTGTCTATACTTTATTTCTATTTCAGATGGTCCGATACTACCAGTTCCGAATGAAGAACGCGTACTTGTACGAATGCAGCGCATTTGGACTGCAGAAAGTGAAGCATGTGTACGGAGGTACCATGCCGGACAGTCCTGAGAATGGCCGGATCACGCTCATGAGGTTCGGTATGTAGGTGATCATCATCATTATTTATTAGCATCATCATCATCAACAGCCATGTGGACTATATCACAGTCAAACATAAGCCTTCCCCTATGGTTTTCCAAGATTTGCTGATGGATTACCGAGCGAATAGAATGAGGAACTGTCCAGTCGTGTCGTGAGTAAATAAAAAGAAAATGTAGATGACATCATGACATGACACGCCTCACTTAAGAGTCATTTTTTTTTTCAATAAAGTGGCTCTGCACATTTTCTCATAGGGTTGACTATTCCAGCTTAAAGTGTGAACAGATTTAGTCTAAGAACCATCTATCAAGATGTTATATCAACATATACTTTTTACCTATAACAGGTAGATGGGACCCAGACCAAGTTCCTATAGTGGACGTGGTACGCTGCGCCCTCCTGATGGACGAGATAGCAGTCATGCAGCCTCGTCTCCAGATCCTGGGCGTGACCATCATCGTGGACCTGGAGGGGCTGAGCCTGAGGCACGTGCGGCATCTGACACCAACAATCGCCAGCCAGATCGTCAGTCTCATGGGGGTAAGTAAATGTAGGAGCTAGGAGTGTACCAGCACTGCAGGTAGACGAGGAGGTAGTGGTGATGCAGCCTCGACTCCAGATCCTGGGCGTGACCATCATCGTGGACCTGGAGGGGCTCAGCCTGAGGCACGTGAGGCATCTGACACCAACAATCGCCAGCCAGATCGTCAGTCTTATGGGGGTAAGTGACTTTAGGAGTGTACCAGCACTGCATGTAGACAAAGACGTAGTCTCAACTTCAGATCCTTGGCGTGACCATCATCGTGGACCTGGAGGGGCTCAGCCTGAGGCACGTCAGGCATCTGACACCAACAATAGCCAGCCAGATCGTCAGTCTTATGGGGGTAAGTTAATGTAGCAGCTAGGAGTGTACCAGCACTGCAGATAGACGAGGAGGTAGCAGTCATGCAGCCTCGACTCCAGATCCTGGGCGTAACCATCGTCGTGGACCTGGAGGGGCTCAGCCTAAGGCACGTGAGGCAACTGACACCAACCATCGCCAGCCAGATCGTCAGTCTCATGGGGGTAAGTAGCTGTAGGACTGTACCAGCACTGCAGGTAGACGAGGAGGTAGTGGTGATGCAGCCTCGACTCCAGATCCTGGGCGTAACCATCGTCGTGGACCTGGAGGGGCTCAGCCTAAGGCACGTGAGGCAACTGACACCGACCATCGCCAGCCAGATTGTCAGTCTCATGGGGGTAAGTAGATCAATCAAGCATAAATTCGTTATTTGATGGTATAAAAATCTTCAACAAATCGCATGCCAAAGACAGAGAACACCATTATAATTAAAAGCAAAGCTAACGCAAGAACAGACGATTTTCAAACACTTGTCCTTCAAACATACCCGTCTACCACATTTAAAAGTAGTCGGATAACATAATTTTACGTAAGAAGATCTCCGTTTGCCGGAAAACCACATGTTATTTCGACACGCATACGCATCGCAACAAAATTAAGGTTAATTTCGAACGAAAACTCACATGTAAACGGGCGAACGGCGAACGAGTTACTTCTGCAGCCCTAGTTGATACACGTAGCGGTCATGCCACTAGGACTGTAGACATTCTTAAACAGGCTAAAAGTTAATCTAAATTATTACTTTATTGTTAATAGGTAGTTAAAATTTTTTCGTAGCGCTTATTTTGTAATAGTGATGATTGTAATTTTGTTATATTTTGGTATGGATCATGGCAAGAAATCGAGCAATTACCTACTTAATTCTTTCTTTTACATTACGTTACGTTTACGTTGCGTTTAAAGTTGCTTTTTTATTCTTTTGGTTCCGAAATTATATCACTCCAATCTAGCCTACTTACTTATATTTGCTACTGAATGAATTGCTCTTATCTTGCTTTGTTTAGCCGACCTCGTTTCTACCTACTCTCACTATCACCACTTTTTTTTCGACGTAGCGGTATTTTGTAACCGAACTTACCAGGCTATCATAACTTTGCAGGTGTCGTTCCCGCTGCCGAACCACGCGCTGCACATCATCAACTACAGTTGGATTCTGAACACCTGCTTCTACTTGTTCAAGCAGTTCATTCCACAGGCCGCCTGGGACCGGCTCCACTTCCACGGAAATGATATGAGTTCCTTACACAAACATATAGATCCTAAGTACCTCCCTCCTGAGTATGGAGGGACTTGTAGATACCTTATATCGACTGAAGAGTGGATCCGAAAAATCAATAAGTACAAAGATGACTTCATGGTACAAGAGTTAAGAGAGCTGGGTTTCACTGTTGAAGATGACTGAAGCGGAAATTATAAATTTTAAGGTAAACATCATATAACCGATGCAATTATTTTATGTAGCCCTCTGTCAATTGCTATCTTGTAGTAGTGACATATGCAATGACATACCTATGTATATTTTTTACGTCGTAAGATATTTTATAATTATTGAACCCGTTGCATATTTTTATACTTGCCAGATGTAGGTACCTATCTTCTTATAATTTTAATTAAGTAAAGTGTTTGTATTGTAGGTGTTGCTCAAGTAAGTTTTAAGTACCTACCTTAACTAGGTTAAATAAATAAAGATTATTATTATCTCAATCAGATTTTCAATCGTGTTCTCCATGTAATCATTGAAAGCTTAAATTATTATCTTTAGCATAAGATTAGATTTAAGTTATACATTTATCCTAAATGTTAAACTACAAAATAAATATAAATTTTATATTTTGGTATACCCCTTAATTTAATAATTTAATGACCCGCTCCTAGTCTTTCCTCGTGCAATAGTTACCAAGACGCTACTGCGTCCCTACGTTGTTACATTTCTAAGACTATCTCTTGCACCAAAGACCCGATAATTTTATTTGTGTGCATCGAACGCAATAAAAATATCTTTACTCGTTGGTTAACTGCTTTATCCTACATCTTTGACAATAAATATTTGTTACTATTTCCTCCCCTTCTCCAGGCCCCCAGGCGCCACGCGCGCCGTTTACCTAATTTGTGCTTTGGGCGAGACTGGTCTTAGAAATTGTTCTGGGAAAAACGGATCGGACAAAATATGTATATCCGGCACATGCCAATACCACAAATTAGGGAAACGGCGCGACTCTCTATTTTGTGCCAGTACCACCCAAAAAAGGGCCCAAATATGTGGGGTCTTCGCCTTGTCACCTTGTGAACTCCAAAGGTGGTTTACCTACATTAAAATGCAGCTGGTACAGCAGTTGTACCAGCTTGATATTAAATTACTAGAGAAACAGGAAATTATAGATGCTCTAAGACGAAAGCGTGGTTGACGGGGCGCTATTTAAACAAAATCAATCAATACAAAACTCACTCACAATTTGGCGAGCAATAGAAGCCAATTTCATCAGACAAAACTTAACGCTGATCAGACTAGGATATCATGACTTTGAGGTATTGAAACAGACACACTAAATGTATGCATAATTTCACAAAAGTCGTGATTTAATGCCCTCTCTCGGGAAGAAGTAATATTAACTACTGCCTGTTATACCTACGTAGTGCCGTAGTAATGGTGCTGATGCTAGCCGCTGAGGCTGTGCTGTGACGACAACGCTCCGTCAGTCAAAACGTTCCGTTGTTTCTACTAGGACTGCATAAAGCAAAAGGAAACAAATGGAAAAAGTCAACTGCAGACAACAGTTTAATATTCTTTTGTTAACAGTATACAGTTTTGTATACAGTTTAGCTATTTGATATGTTATTTCAATAACAACTATTTATGGGATTGCTATAATTTTACAGGAAGTAGGCAGGTAGTACATATTATTAGGTACCCACTTGATAAAGTTAGTTTAAAAATAAATAATCTAGGCATATGTTAATATGCAACTTTATGAGATCAGATTAAACATTTAGTCTACGTGTAAATAGGTGTATGCTTTGTATAAAATATATATTTGATTAAATCCTACGCTACTCTCTATATTCCTATAAAGTTTGTCATGTCGTTCTTTCGGTGATGTATTCGTAACAGTTCTTTCTCGACTTCGTTTAGAATATTCGAATCCAGTTCTTCTTTCGTATGTTCCTCTGGTATCATAGCTGCATTGGTATCGCCAGAAACTATGTCAGCAATGTCCATGTTTTCGTCGTTCACGATATTTTCAAAATCAACATTGTTGTAATTATTGTAGCTGTCATTGTATTGTCGAGCACCTTTCCTCATATGCGCTGGCATTTCATACGTACCGTGTATGACCAAACTTAATTGTCCAATTTCACCTTTATTATTTTCAGGTGTCTGAAAAACACGTTTTATAATGTAAGTGTTGCCACCTTCCAATTTATAGATCTGTTTTAAAAAATAAGAGATTTTCATACTTTACCTTGTCTTGGATAATAGCAACCCAAACGCCATTTGGATTTTCGCCCCACGTTCCGACTGACATCAATGGCCAGTTTACGAAACCTGCTTTAGAAACATCGTTTGGACGAGGGCCTAAAAGCTGAATTTTTGTACCTGAAATGTAAATAGGTAGGTAGGTACCTAGTTAGTGCCTAAACTAAAATATCAGAGAACAACATTAATTTATATCTATACAAAAAATGGCATAGTAAATAAAACTTAAAAGCGTGGTGCGTCGAATTATTACTGTCAAACCACGAACGAACGCGGTAACGAAACGGACTTCTTGGATTCCCAAACGTAACATTTGAACCAAAGTACTGGGAGCATATGAATGAAGAGAAAGTCTCACCTTCTGGCGATATCAAGTAGATCTCTAGAGCCCCGCGCCGAGTGTAGCGTAAGTTCACTACCAGTTCTACATGTTCCATGTAATTCACGATACAATCTGTTACTTTTATTAATATTTTGACTGGGTCTTTGGAATTTAGGGCAGCTTCAATTGTATTTAATCTGAAATAAGAAGCCAAAAATATGCAGGTAAAGCAAAGTGTTTGGTGAAGTCGACTTTAACTTTTAGGAAGAGTGAGAGGGACTACTTTGGTTCCGTCAAGGGACCTGATATCTACAAAAGTGCATGCAAGCGCCCCCTCTTTAAAAATATTAGTTACGGTGTTATTCGCCGGGAAATTCTAAACGACAACTCTCATTCATCGCTATTCCGCGTACTATATACTAGGAGTACATGGCAAGTCGGTAATAGAAATAGCGGAACTTGTTTGTATTCGCGCGCTTCTTATTCGCCGACCGACGCGCCATTCGCCAGCCAACAACCGTCCAACCAAACAGAATACGAGTGCGGGACTTGGTCAATGCTTGTCGCCCAGAATGGTTGACCCTCTGATGTCTCGATCAGGCTAACAATGAGAGTTCGTATTAAATTGGAATCGAGGTTAGCCAATCGTTGTGACGGAATTACCACATTCCGTCACTCGAAACGTAACGAATCTATAACTGGGATAACATAAACACGAGGAATTTAAATTTAAAGAACCAGCCTCGCGCGGATAAATAGCCGGCCTGCAAGGCAAGGCGAGGCTCAATTTAACCGTACTTCTTCAGAAAGCAAGCAAGTGAAATACCAGGAATTCATACTCACGGTGGAACTTCAACGCGGCAAATATGTTTGTTTGGGACTGTGGTCCAGTTCAGTGATGCTGCCACAAGGGCGCCAGCGTTCATAAGTCCAAATCCAAAACGAATGTCGAAACGTAGTCCAACACTAAAAATATTTAAATAAGTATTATGTACTTACTTTATTAATTTAAAGCAAACCAAAGTAACTTTATGTTGTTTACCCATTTATTTGCCAGCCTGGATTTGCAGACAGTGGTGCATATTCTGATGTCCACACAATCAAATGTTGCACATCTCGCCAAGTTAGGTTTGGGCTAAAATATATAAGATGTTAAAAAACATTAGAAACACAGGCTATTGCAATATATTGAAATTCAATCTGTCCCTAATAGTAGGTTAGAATTTCTATACAAAAAAATTTTGGGAGTTCCCGTGCGTGTTCCAGGTCGGTTCCGCTTTGGAAACTAATCCAGGGGGGCTTCACTCCGCGGTTTAGGTATTACCCGCCCGGCCGCTCCTTGAAGGGGCTAATCTCGGTCGGTTGTCGCGCGCGAGATTCACCGCGCGTATGTACGTGCGTACCTACGTATACTGATTATTTCAAAATTTTCGGAAGTGTTGTTTTGTATTTCGAAAGTGATTAGAAACTAAAAAATGGCTAGCCATGGACCTCGCAAATACTGCAGTGCAGATATGTTCTAACATTATTCAGAGTACCTACTTCTAGGTACCGACCGCGCAGTCAAATACGGGGTGTTAGGGACGGTGTAACGAAAACTTTGCAGGCGTGCTCAGACCATGAAACTAAACAACTTTTACTATGGAGCCAATAGTGGGAAAAGAAAAAAAAATTCCGACCTCCCATACAAAATTCACGATCAGCTGACTGACTTTGTATGGAAGGTCGGAAATTTTTTTTCGTTTCCCACCATTGGCTCCATAGTAAAAGTTGTTTAGTTTCATGGTCTGAGCACGCCATTTTTTTGACCTCCCATAATTCAAATCAGCTGATCGGCAACTTTGTTCGTATTTCGACCTATGTTCTTTGGGGAAAGTTGTTCCTTATCACCAGCCGGTTCTGGGTTTTCGCTATCGGTCAGTAGTAAAATTTCACCCTATATTGGATAATGTTACGCTAGTTTATTTTAAATTCGATTTAAGAACCACTTGGAATACTTGTCTTGTAGATGCCTAAAATAAGTACGTACCTACTGAACAGATATAAATTAAATACCTACTCGATTATTGTGACATGACAACCCTTTGAGAGCGCGCGCAGCCGGGTCATTGTCCGGCGGCGTCCAGTGGAGATTGAGCCGTTCGCGCGCAGTAATAAGTTTCATTTTCGCTCGCAGGCGGTCGGCTAAGCCGAGAGTAGGTATCTTTTTATACCTAACCATGGCTTTTGTTAGGGAGTGAATTTTCTGTACCCTAGTACTATTATATATTCTGTGACTAATCTTTAGGCTATTCTTTACCTATGGCGAACCGGGGTTTTGCTGGCCTACTTACAAAAAAAAATGGCAACCGTTTCAAAAAAATTTCACTGGGCAAAATTTTGTTATTTTGTAATAATTCAAAAATGGTAAGAGCTACAAATAACTATTGTATGGAAGATATGTTAAGCGTAAATTTCTGCATATGAATGTTATCAATAACTTTTTCATAATCCAATAGTTTGCGAGAAAAACGAAGCACAACATGGCAGTTTTTGCTGAAAACTCACAAATTAGAAAGTATAAAGTAAGTAGTGAAGTTGGGGATTAAGAGTCACTCGCTGTGTGGGTAGACCATGCTACAATATCCTGCCTGATATTTAGTAACAAGCTTTCCGCCCAGCGGTTTTACCCGCTGATATATTTTGAAGTAAACAAGTTAATTTTATACAAATTTTCGTCCTCTGTTTTACCACCTTAGGTGATGAATCTTTTGGAATCCTTTCTTGATATTAATTAAGATTATTCAAATAACCTCTGTGCAAAATTTCAGGTCCTAGGTCCAGTAGTATTGCCTGTGCGTGGCATACAATTTGTATGAAAAAGTAGAGTTTGTTCGTTGTTGCCACATTTTGTTCTTTTTGCTATCCTAACAGGACCTTGGGTCAGAACTATTAAAGAACAGCCTCAAGGGATTGCAAAAATAAAAATGTGGCATCTACGAACAAATTTAATATTTTTTACAAATTGTAAATCTATGCACAGGCAATACCACTGGACCTAGGTTCTTGAAATTTTGCGCAGAGGTTATTTTGGTTGGGTGAATTAACACCAGGAAAGGAATTTAAGAAAATCATCTCATAAGGTGGTAAAACTCAGGGTGTAAATTGGCAAAAAATTTGCTTGTTTACTTGAAAATATATTAGCGGGTAAAACCTCTGGGCAGAAAGCTTGTTACTAAGTATCAGTCAGGATACCGTAGCAAGGTCTACCCACACAGTAAGTAATTCTTAATCCCCAACTTCACTACTCAATTCATATTTTAGATTTGGTGAGTTTTTATAAAAACTGCCATGTATTAAAGCGTTTTTTTCGCAAACTATTAGATTATCAAAAAAGTTATTAGAGCAAGGTTGTGCAGAAATTTACGCGTAACATTTCTTCTATACAATGTTCATTTATAGCACTTACCAGTTTTGAGTTATTACAAAATAACAAAATTTTGGCCAATAAAAAAAGTTTGAAATGGCTGCCATTTTTTTTTTGTAAGTATGAAGGCCCCGGCTCGGAATAGCTAAAGAATAGCCTAAAGATTCGTTTCCAAGGCGGGGCCAAACTCGGGAAAAAACGGGAACTCTCACTTAAGGCGTTCCGTTTTCCATACAAAAGTTCAATGGAGTTATGTATGTAAAGGAGACAAGAGTCGGTTTAAAAAACTTGATGGGGAGTCCCGTGGGTATATAAGATTGTCGCAAAACACTAAAAAGAATTTTTAAATCATCAGATTTCCCCGTAAAAAGCGAGTCGCCACTTTACGAAAATAGATGGAGCTACTGCTGCAATAAATACGTTTAATTTTATTGTGCAGAAAATACTGATTATCTTTTAACTATAAGTAGTTTTGCGACAAATTTACGTGTGCCTTCATCATTCAGAATAAAGTTTCTTTAAAAAGAAACTCTACAGCTCATGTGTAACCCGACTGAAGTGCAGTTTTTCGTTTGTATGACGTAACGAACCACCTTAAGCGATCTTACCTACGTTTTCTGTCCATCCAAAGCGAATGAATGAAAAGAGAACGAACATGCCAACGGATTGTCAAACAAAATCTGTCAAACAATATCCGACGGAAACATTGAGACAAACAGACCGTGCCGATCTGAATACCAGGAGAACATAAACGAATGCAAGTATCCTCTGACTCACTTTGCTTGCAGAGCGAGAGCTATGATGCCGGCTGCTAATGGGGCGGCCGCTGACGTGCCAGTGTGCCCGAGCGTGCATGAGTCACCCGTATCTGTAGTAGCCTACAAACATATAACCATCTCATTCTAACACTGATAATTTGCAGCAAGGATTTTAAATACGTTACATTTTCTTTCAACTCACTATTTTCTGATCTTCGTAAGCACCAGAGGAGTACGCTGTAGCTAAAGTAGATGAGCACGTTTCTCCATACCAAGGAAACAGGCCATGCTGGGAAGCACTAGCTATAGATATCGTATAGATGCTAGAAGAATACCTGAAATGTTTTAAGTTGAATATTTTTAAATTGTTCTGAAAATTAAATAAATATTGCATATAAATTATGTGATAAAGCTGCTATTATATTACCCGTCACAATTGCAATTGTCTTCGTTTCCGCCGCCGTTACCATTTGCCCAAACATAAATAGTTCCTCTTCCACCACGGCCCTGAAATATCGTGTCAGTGTATAGCTTATATTATATGCAATATTTGACGTCATTTTTATAAGTTAATTTCTCACAAAACTTAACATAGATACCTAGGTAAGGTAAGGAACTAAGGAACAAAGGAAATTGAAAATCAAACAAGGTAAGATAAGAAAGAATCACAACAAACAACTCTTATAACGGACTTCTAAAAGAATTCCTGAGTGGCTGGCGCTTTGTCATGCAAATGTATGCCCCATTTCCCTATTTTCTTCGGAGTACTCGCAACTCGCAATTGTTATCTTGATGCACATAATATACGGGGTGTAAGGGACAGCCCTCCGAATACTGAAAAAGTGCATTCAGACCATGAAACTGAACAACTTCCCATAGAAATAAATTTCAGGAAACGTAAAAAAAAATTTGACTTCCCATAGAAAATGCAATCAGTTGATCGTGATTTTGTATGGGAAGTCGAAAAATTTTTTCGTTTCCTGAAATTTATTTCTATGGGAAGTTGTTCAGTTTCATGGTCTGAATGCACTTTTTCAGTATTCGGAGGGCTGTCCCTTACACCCTTTCAGTATTCGGAGGGCTGTCCCTTACACCCTGTATTTCATCGAGATAGGTAGGTAGGTATATATTTTTAAGCGATGAGGGCACCAAAAAACATACGCTATGGGATCTTTTTTATGTCTTGTGAAAACTTTCTTCAGCGGTGCCTTGCAGTGCAGGCCTTGCCTAGGCAGCGACTTGCCCCGGTCCCTCGACAGAGCGTCCGTCGTCATTATATCTGGGACGTTAAGCCCATAAAATATCAATCTGTCATATTTCTTTCCTAGAATTATGAAACTTGGTACAGTTGTTCTTTAGGTGCTAGTGAGTAGATAAAGCCCGGTTGACAAAGGGTTCCGCACTTAAGGGGGGAGGGGGAGGGGGGGGGGGAAGTTTTTTGTCCCGATTTTCGCTCTAAGCCGTACAACTCATAAATTAATGCTATTATGGCAAGTGCGGTATCAATTTTGGATAAATCATAGACTGGGTATTTATTAATGGAACAAAAAACTCACGTTTTCTAATAAAAAATAGAAAAATAACAAAAGATGTAAAAAAAATATACTAAACTTTTAGCGTTAATTATACCTCTATAATAATATAAAATTGAAACAATAAAAAATCTGGCTATAATGCTACATTTATATAGATTATAAATATATACAATACATTAACATTTGTCAATAAAAAGGTGAAAAAAAATCGATTCGTTGGAAGGTGTGTCTTGCTCTATGTCATCGTTTTCATTTATGATTTTCATGACGATTCTAACACTATTTCCTGTTTATACGGGGTGTAAGGGACAGTGTAACGAAAACTTTGCCAGCCTGCTCAGAACATGAAACCGAACAACTTTTCCCATGGATCATATTAGGGTGGTATACGAGTTTTTTTTTAATCCCCATACAAAATACATTTTTGAAGGTCGGAATCATTGTTTTGGTTTACCACCAATTACACCCTGTACATTGCTGTATACTGATTACTGACATCTTTATCGCTACAAATATTTTAAAATATCTCAACCCGGTACGAATTTACCGCCCCTGCTGCGACCCTCCATCACCTACGCTTTTGGAGGCTGTATGGTGGTATTTTTGTGGCGTGTAGCTACTAGCCCTGGTCAACACCTAGGATACTTTTTACTGCGGGAAAAACGCTTATTCCTACGTTAAATACGATTTAAATATACTGTGAACATCATCTACCCCAGTCCATTGGCTGTCAAAAAGTAGAAACCTCTTCTTGAAACCTCCATTTTTTATTGTCTTTGTTTGATTTTGACAAACCGTAAAGACATCAGTTTTGACATTCATTGCCAGAATTACCCTAGATGGGTAGAAGTCCTTAATAATAATAAATAAATAATTTAATTTAATTTATTTATTTCATAAACTTAACAGCACGTACTTGGCACATATTACAAATCCACCTTTAAAACTTCAATAGCCAATAACAGAGTTTAACATATTAAATGAACATAATTAATATCATGAGTAAGTATCAATGTAAAGAAACTTATTTTGTTGCTTAAGTATTGTGTATGTTGTTAGCCGTGTGGTGCCGGCAGAGTAGAATAGCACCACCCCCTCTCTTCCATCATAAGAGGCGACCGAGGGATAAATCCGACCCAAGCTGATCAGGGTCCTGGAGATGGAAAACTCCATACAAAAACGACTCCATGAGTGACTGGTAATAAATCGCGCGGCAGACTCCTGCAGCTGATCTGGCTCCGCACCTATCGACCCGTCGTTCCTGTGGAGTCAGCCAGGAAGGCCGAGAGGGTGGCAGAGGTCCTGGGCAGCCCTGCGTTTTCCATATTTGCGTCCCAGGCAACGCAGAGTCTGTAAAGAGCGTGCGAAAAGCCATGCCGCTCCAGCATCGGCTTATACAGCCATAAAAAATCTTGCCTCAGG
Source organism: Phthorimaea operculella (assembly GCA_024500475.1). Lineage (NCBI taxonomy): Eukaryota > Metazoa > Arthropoda > Insecta > Lepidoptera > Gelechiidae > Phthorimaea > Phthorimaea operculella. The sequence continues at coordinate 1,511,434 of JANFCV010000019.1, read as the reverse complement.
CACTGAATAAATCGTCTAACACAGACGTATGAGGCCAATGTTATGATGATGTGTATGTTGTGTGAGTGTGTATGAGTGTATGTGAAGAAATGATGCTTCGTATATGAGTCTTTACTGTTTATCAAGCGAAGGGAACTTTTTTAGGGTGTAATGAATTGAAATATGGGAAATATGGGAAAGAAAGAAAAAATCTGCGTCGCTGAAATTAAATAATACAAGCTCAAAGAGTATGTAGAACCTAACGAGTACTGGACGCGTCTTCGATGTAGAGAAACCTAGCCTTTGGCAGGCTTGCAGATCGGAACTGGTAATTTCGGACAGCTGAATTTTGTCACCTATTACTTTTGCAATAACCTCAGCTAACCTTTCATCCTTGATTTCAGTGACCCCATGGAACAAAGGGACCTTTCTTCTCAGGAAAGCTTCATGACGCTCCAGTCCAAGAGACAGCAAGTTGGTCTCTTCTGAGATTTTAGTGAGCGCTTGCCAGACTAAGTTTATTATGTATACTTAGTGCATTAATAACGTAAATATAAACGCAGTAAGTATTATTTATTGATTAAAATATGTAGAGCTAAATTAGTGAGTATTATTGTCACGACTACCTGTGTAGTACCTTCTTTTGTGATTCATATTTCGCAGTGTTAGTAAGTAGGTATTTTAAAATGGAGTTGTACTAATTGTATTGTTAATTCGGTTGCGCATACCTACTCGACAACCCCAAACAGAAGACCATGGTGCAAAAAAATTTGGAGAGCAGTCCATACCCCACCTTATGTGAGACGGTGCAAAGAAGTCATTCTACCTGTAGTGTGAACCGATGGTAAGCTCAAACGTAACGTAACATCCGTTTCATCTGCCGTAGATCGTGCATGCATCTATCACTACAAAACTTAGCGATGTATTTTGATGTTTAGAATGGTTGCGCACAAATATCTTGATCAAAATCGGTGATAGATAAGTGATGAAAACTTTTATCAGCTCTGGAGGGCCTGTTGGCACACAAGCATCCCTTGGCGAGACGAAGTTCGCGGGCACCAGCTAGTTAAGATATAAGAAAATTGATTTTTAATTCCATAATTTTATACACAGCTCATAACTGAAAGTTACAGTTATAATAACCTGAAAAGGAATCCATATCGGCATACAAATTTTATGTCAATACAATGACTTGTGATGCAACATAAAGCAAGACACACCTTCCAGCGAAAAACTTTTTTCACCTACTTTCCATTGACAAAGTGTTAACGTATCATATATATTTATAATCTATATAAATGTAGCATTATAGCCAGATTTTTTATTGTTTTAATTTTCTATTATTACAGAGTATAATTAACGCTAAAAGTATAGCTTTTTTTTTACATCTTTTGTTATTTTTTCTATTTTTTCTTAGGAAAACGTGAGTTTTTTGGTCCATAAATGAATACCCCGTCTATGATTCTCCCGAAAATGATACCACACTTGCCATAATAGCATTAATTTATAAGTTGTATGGCTTAGAGCGAAACTCGGAACAAGAAATCTTCCCCCCCCCTCCCCCCTTAGGTGCGGAACCCTTTGTCAACCGGGTTTAATCTACTCACTAGCACCTAAAGAACAACTGTACCAAGTTTCATAATTCTAGGAAAGAAATATCACAAAATGTGCTTAGCGTCTCAGGTATTAGGACCCCAGGAGGCGCTAAGGTGTCCATCATTTAAAAACATACGCTGACAGTTGCAGGATAACCACTTACTTTAGCGATGCCTTGCTTGAACGCCTCGACAGCGAGTCGCCCCGGTCCCTCGACCGAGCGTACGTCGTCATTAGGACCCCAGGATTCGCTAAGGTGTCCACCATACGCTGAAAATTGCACGATAACACTTACTTTAGCGATGCCTTGCTTGAACGCCTCGACAGCTAGTCGCCCCGGTCCCTCGACCGTGCGCCCGTCGTCATTAGGACCCCAGGAGGCGCTAAGGGGTCCACCATAAAAGGCATACGCTGAAAATTGCACGATAACCACTTACTTTAGCAATTCCTTGCTTGAACGCCTCGACAGCGAGTCGCCCCGGTCCCTCGACCGTGCGCCCGTCATCATTAGGACCCCAGGAGGCGCTGTAGATATCCACTTTATCGAATGCATACGCTGAAAATAAAATGGAAGTAAAAGTAGGTGTTAATCGGACCCTGATCTAATAATATTCGTTTTATGAAACAATCGGAAGACACTGCAAATTCATGAGAACGAGCGAGACTATCAACGTGATTGCTAGATCTACCAATACACTTATTTTTACGAAAATTACTATTCTCAACGACACTATGACTTAATAGTATACCTACACTAACTGTTAATACGACGAAGACGCTATAGGTGAATTAACTTCCGTCATGGCAGAGCCATCTAGTACGCATTAATTCGACAGACTTCTTGAATTTATGGTGACCTAGTAAGTAGGAATCAAAATTGAAGAAAATACCGTTCCTACTCTGTTCCTATTCCCTGCTCATTTTGTCCTAGCTTTACTATACGTTCCTTTCACTCACTGACGCTTTGAAGTTTGAAGCTTCTTCGCTCCTTCAAATGTTATGGAATCCTGGTAGATAGGAACCAAAAGCGAAGAAAACGCTCAGCACCGTCGTCGCTCGTATGCGTATCGAATCAGACGAGTGCGTTTCGTTTCGGCATGCTCGGCACCCTAACATGCCATCAATTCGTCTGCTTTCTTCAAGGGATTTCTTTTTAGATTCCGCTGTGAGATCGCCATCACTTCTATCGTCAACATCATCACTTCAAATCAAGAAATCTACAAAATTCTCCGTTAAAAACAGAGATTTACGACATCACCCTTTAACGGAGGCAGATCTTCATTTACATGCATTACATACATCCTGGATCCATCCATGCACCAAAGACTTAGAAAATCTGAGATAACAGGAGATTTCTCCCAACATAAAAAATCAAGATTCGCTCACGTGAGCAAAACAGCGAGGATTTTCTGAATCGTTCGGTCTTGTTTTAGCACTGATCAGTGCTGTTACGTCATTTTTTGCCCACTTCACCAAGGCACCATAGAGCACAACGAGCTATACGTATGAACGAATGAATGCAAAAACGCTCATATTGCTCTCCAATCAGACCAGCCAGACAGAACATAAATAAAATGAATGACAGATGCAGAAAGAAAATGGTGGATGATGCGATTACTAACTTTCCATTAGAAAGCCCTGGTTATCAAGTCACATTACCAACTCGTAGGTACCTAAGATACCCTAAGAAACCAGAAATGGCAAAATAATTGCTATGCAATAATTAAAACGAAGACCCACCTTTTCTTATTTTTGCCGACGAAAAATTACCTACACCACCACCTCCACCTATCGTTCGTATTAGAAATGAGTCAGACCAACAACGCCATTAGACGTCCGTGGCACTGAGAAGACGTCACGTTTCACCCATATCACTAAGGCAGCATAAACTGCAGACGGTAGTTATCTGACCTGAATCCAACGAAACGAGGTCAACAGTGTTTGTTGCCGCCGCTTACCGAAAGGTGGCGCTAGTTGAAACAAGAGATCCTGAAGAAGAGACAAAAGCATGTGTTGCGATTTTAGTTCTTATTGCCATAGCCATAAATAACAACTTTGAAACGCTTACAACGCCATCTTAACCTTGATCGTTGAAACATTAAAAAATAAAAAACAAAACTCTTGTTCATAGGAAATTTGGGCTCAACGGGGAGACGAAGTTACCAGGCTATCATAAAATGCAAGTGCTATTAATTTTCATACCTATTGCTTCTCCTTCTATGCGGTCGGTAATTCGTCCGTCGAGCATTCGAACTCCGCCCACTTTGGCTCCCCACGCCACGCCCACTCCACATTTCCTGTTATTGGCGGTCATTGCTATCTGCAACATACCACGATAGTAGAGTTTAGCTGAACCTTAATACAAAGCAACACAGTTGCGGAATAGCAAGTAACATTTGTTACATACTTCTCCAGCGCAACGCGTTCCATGCGAGTTTCGCATCCGTTCTTCATATCTCGGGGATGGATCAGGATCATGATCGTTGCTGTCCCAACTTATTTCTGGATCCTAAAATAAAAAAAGAAACACTAGTTTAATTTATATTTGCAATCTGATGGTGATTCGAGCAAACGAGTGGAATTTCTCGTTTTATTACATGCAGAGCCATCTGTTGGAGAGTTCCTTTATCTAGCTAAGCTACGCGACGCGACGAGCAAGCCGAGTATGCCGCGCTTCATATCGGCCGCGAACTTACCAAGGCATCAGAAGCTAAGAAGAGGTTAGTTAGACAACCACAGTGGGTTTTGTTTTGCCACGCTTTGTTGTCGAAATGATCACGAAATTGTATTACCGGTTGTAAAACATTAATTAATACATACAATCATTATGGCTTACATACATCCTCCATACACTAGATGTTGGTACTACAGCTGACTGACGACGGTAGTTATTTATAAATTACTATTCGATAGATAGAAATAAAATTAAAATACTTATTACGTTCTTCTTCTTCTATCGTATAGTAAGAATGTTATTTATTGTACCTACCTACTTACCTATAGTTGACCTACCTCAATAGGAGGAAATGTTACTAGTGACCGATAGCAAAACTGCAAGATCGACTGATAGCGGCGTAAGTTAATCCCGAATTTAGTCAAAATACTTCGGATCGTCATACCGGTACCAAATTTTAGTATGTTAATAAACATGACATAAAGTATAGAAAACCATCGGGAGACAAGCTGATGGGGGCTTGTCTCCCGCAGTAATGACGTCATCAAGATGGCGGCCGCCACATTTAGAAAACTGCAAATTATTTGAAAACCATAAGTTGCATTGTCATGTGCATGGTATCAAATGAAAGCTAATTAATTGTTCTACATATTTGTCTCGAACTACGACCAGGTCCATAGCATAATTTCGTAATTAAAAGACTTTATGTAAAAAAAATCAGCAAATAATTTATTTGTGTGGCTATAGAATTCAAAATAATCATTTTTAACAAAAGTGACATAGAAGAAAAGTAACGTTCAATGCAATAGCTACAAAAATCTAAAAGCACTTTCTTGTTCGGATAAAGAGAACTTAAGTTACACTGATTTGAGTACAACGCTGTCTCTTTCCGCGCCACGACTATTTCTTGTATATGCACGGGTATGGTGTCAAATATAAGGTAAATAATTGTTCTGCATTATTCTTCTGAAGCACAACCAGCTACATAGCATAGTTAAAGAATTAATATTAAAAAAAGAACTTTGAAACCTATTTTTTGTGGGGTTATAGAAACTCAAATAATACTTACTACGCTGACACAGCGACCTAAAGTGGATTTTGGCCTCCGCTGCAACTGCACGCCACACTTCCCTGTTCTGCGCAGTTTGCTTCCAATCAGGCTTTTGGAGAGAGTGCAGGTCCTTAAGAATTTGGTCAGTCCAGCGATATCTAGGTCGTTCGACAGGAACTCCGAAACAGGTTAGAGGCTTTGGAGGTCAAAAAATGCATTAAAAAGGCTGGGAAATTTCCGAACCCGAGCGAGACACACTAAAGAGGTGAGACTTAAGATCTTAGGGTGAAAGAAACTACACTGAAAGAGAAAATGGTGGACACAATGATGCGAAATAGATGTAGAAGAAAGAAGCGGAACAAGTTAGTGGCAGGATAAAAACGATAAATTGTACACAAGATGCAAGAATACAATAAGAAATGCAAAAGGACACTTCCTAGAACGCAAAGTTGGAGAAATAAAGACACCAATCAGATCTAGTGAAATTCGTAAATTTTATCAGGAAATAAGATTGGTTAAGAAAGGATATCAGCCCGTCGCTCAGTTTCTTGAAAATGAGGAAGGATACCTCGTTTCTGACCCGGAGAAGCTGAAAATTGAACGGTACAAATATTTTAAGGCCCTGCTAAATTGCTCGCTGATAGTTTTCAGTCTAAATTAGCGAGATATATGTGAAGCGGAAAGCTATTATGCACCTGAAGAACAACAAATGTCCAGGGATTGACGACATGCCGGTAGAACTGTGGAAGTATGGCAGAGGAGCACTACAGTCGCAAATGAGAATATTGTTACTCTAGAAGGAAGAAAATCTGCAAAAAGAGTGGAATATGGGAGTTATCTGCCCGATTCACAAAAGAAGCTCTTGAAATAAATTCTCCAACTATAATGGTAGGTACCTATCGCGCTACTCCCGACTGCCTACAAAGTACTGTCTTCTTGTCTCTCGGATGCTTTTGAAGTGGACACAGGGCTCAAACAAGGAGACGCGCTATCACCTATGTTGTTTAACTTGATGCTCAAACACGTGGTCCAAAAAGTTCGTTGATGGAGTGGAGTTAAACGGAACGCATAAAATAATAGGTTATGACGACGACCTGGCCCTAATAGGTAGAAGTGCTGCAGACGTGAAAGCAATGGCCAGTACACTGGAGGAAGAAGGAAGAAAAGTAAGTCCCACGGTAACCCATGACAAGACCGAGTACCTCCACATGAGAAGATTCAAGAGCGCCAAGACTAAGAGAAACAACCTTATAGCCAATGACACCTCCTACAAAGGGGTGAACAAATTTAAGTACGACGAAATCAACATTCGCGTCCAGAATGCCCCAAGTCACAAGTACTCAGCAGCCCTGCACAATGTGTTGACATCGAAACTTGCAGGATAACAAGGGTTCGTATTTACAAGACCGTCATATGACCTTACCTTAAGGCCTAGTAATGTACGTATGCCAAACATGGACGTTATCCTTGACGGAGGAAGAAAAGCTCTTAATATAGGAAAACACTACGGAAAATCTTGAGACCAACTCAGAATGAGCATGACACTTCTAGAAATAGAAAAACAGGGAGATAGAGAAAATCATCGCCCAATACCATCGGGGAGAGTGAAGCCGATAGGCTGCTCTGGCTGGCTTGGCCACGTCGAGCAGATGGAAGGGGTCGGCCGACGGGCAAGCGTCGTGTCGGACAACCTACGTATAGATATCGCTGGACTGACGAAATCTTATTTCCTGAAAATTTGGGAATTTCACTTGATCTAATAAGGTCTTTATTTCTCCAACTTTGCGTTTTAGGTGGTGTTTTTTCGCATTTCTTATAGTATTCTTGCATCTTGTGTGCACTTTATCGTACAACTCTTTATCTTGTTCCGCTAGGATTTTGTGATTTCTCCTTTCTTCTACATCTATTTCGCATCATTGTGTCCACCATGTTCTCTTTGAGTGTCGTTTCTTTCTCCATAAGATCTTAGTCTCACCTCTTTAATGAGTCTCATCGGGTCGTTAAACGACTCGGTGTCCCATACGAAGAGAGAGAGAACGTGTCCCGGGTTCGGAAATTTCTTTTTCAATGCATTTTTAGACCTCCAAACCCTCAAACCTGTATCGGTGTTCCTGTCGGAAGACCTAGATTTTGCTGGACTGTCGGAATTTTGAAGGACCTACACTCCAAAAGCCTGATTGGAAGCAAACTGCGCAGAACAGGGAAGTGTGGCGTGCAGTTGCATCGGAGGCCAAGATCCACTTCGGGTCGCTGAGCCAGCGGAGTAAGTAAGTATTATTTTAGTTTCTATAATCACAAAAAATAGCTTTTAAAGTTTTTTAATTGTTGTAACCATGCTATGTACCTGGTTGTGCTTCAGAAGAATAATGCAGAACAATTAATTACCTTTCATTTGACACCACACACGTGCTTATACAACAAATAGAAGTGGCGCGGAAAGAGACAGCGTTGTACTCAAATCAGTGTAACTTAAGGTCTCTTTATTCGAACAATAAAGTGCTTTTAGATTTTTATAGCTATTGCATTGAGCGTTACTTTTCTTCTATGTCACTTTTCTTAAAAATGAATATTTTGAATTCTATAGCCACACAAATAAACTATTTGCTGTTTTTTTTTTACATAAAGTCTTTTAATTTCAAAATCATGCTATGTACCTGGTCGTAGTTCAAGACAAATATGTAGAACAATTAATTAGCTTTCATTTGATACCATGCACATGACAATGCAACTTATAGTTTTCAAACAATTTGCAGTTTTCTAAATGCGGCGGCCGCCATCTTGATGACGTCATTTCTGCGGGAGACAGGCCCTCATCAGCTTGTCTCCCGGCGGTTTTCTAGAGCTTATGTCATGTTTATTAACATACTAAAATTTGGTACCGGTATGACAATCCGAAGTATTTATCGGCTAACTTACGGGACTATGATACGTATTAAGGAACAACTTTCCCCAAGGAACATAGGGTAGTTCGAAATATGAAATATTTTCTCTTCAATCATTCACCTATAGGTATTCCTGGGGAAAGTTGTTCGTTATCATCACTTGTCCATTTTACATTTTCACTATTGGACCGTTATTACTTAATACAGGGTTAGTGCGCAAACTTTGCAGGATGTTTGTACTCGTGATTCTGAACAACTTTTACTATAGGGCACGTGCGAAATCTAAAAAAAATTTTGGTTGTTCCATACATTTTTCCGAGTAGGTATGAATTTTTCTATGAAACAACCAAATTATTTTTTTTGCGAATTCGCCCCATGGCCCCAAAGTAAAAATTGATCATAATGACGAGTAAAAACACTCTACAAATCAAGAACCGAGGACAGGCTTAATACAGCCACAACACGACGACCAAGTCCAGAATCCAGCAATATCGCCACTTGGGCGGCTTCTACGGGCAAAATACCCATGTTTCAGACAAAACCTCACTTTTTAGGGTTTCGTAGTCTACTAGAAACCCTTATAGTTTCGTCATGTCTGTCTGTCTGTCTGTCTGTCTGTCTGTCTGTCTGTCTGTCTGTCTGTCTGTCTGTCTGTATGCCGCGCCCTCATATCTTCGTCAGTTTTAGAGCTATCTACATGAAATTTGGTGAGAAGATAGATCGTGTTGACCCAAATATAGAAATGTTAAGAAAAAAATATTTAAAATGTTTTTTGGACCCCCTCCCATACAAGTGAAAGAGGGGTAAAAATTTTTTTTTTCTTCTGTAATATTGAGTAGGGTATCGTTGAATAGGTATTTTAAAATTAAGGTGAGGTTTCTTTGAAACAAATTCTCTAAAATGTTTCTGTCACGAGATATTTGCTTTTTAAAAGGGCGTTTTTGACCCATAATTTGTTCCGGCTGTAACTTCTAAAGTATAAACGTTAAAAATTTGAAATAAATATGGAATATAGCTTACAATCTGAAGTTACAATGAAAACTATAACGGATATCGTACCCTTAAAGGTTTCAGGAAAAATTGAGTTTTTCTATTTGCGGTTGGTCATCATACTGCTGCTAACAAACCAGCAACAAAATTAAGTTTGTAATGCTGAAAAACCTGATATTTAAACGTTGACTACGAAACCCTATTTGTGGGCGTGTCTGACACGCTCTTGGCCGGTTTTTCAGGCGTCCCAAAATCACAGTAAACAACAAAAAAAAACGAAAGTTTTAAGAAAGGATAAGACTAGCACTAAATTTTAATTTTGTAAATATAGTGAAACGTTCAGGTGCAAACTGCAAACGTTCGTCATTCATCTCATTTACAGAACAAACAGATGAGGTTTCAATTTTTAATATTGTTTTTTATACCCACTGAAAAGGCAGAACTGGCAGAACTGGCAGGTAAGTATTTTTTTATGGAATCAGTACTATTTCGTGTTAAATTTGACCAAAAACAAGAAAAACCGAGATGTCTCGTTTTTAATGATGGAAAGTGTATTTTAACGGAATAAAAGGTAGGTAATCCGTTTTTACATGTGTACTGTCTGGCCGAGAGCATTCTTGCCTTTGAAACTTTTGTTATTGTATGTAAGTAAATAGGACAAAAGAAAATCTTTTCACCTTTGCAATCTTTCCCTGGGATCAAAAACCAAAACGTGCTGGATAACAGCCTGTATTTACTGTCTGTCTAGACTAGACTTTGTCCGGTACGTTAATATGTCTGGCAACCCAGTCAGTGTTGCTTTCGCAGCTCAACCGAAGGCCCGCTCTGCCCGATCGCGCCGCGAGTTCGGCGTTCGAGGCAACGGAACATTTTCTTGTTAGGTGTTCCCTAGAAGTACTAGGGCAGCATGAAATGGAAGGTTCGAGTTTAAGGGGATCCCTACCTTATTTCTAATCCTACTTCCTACTAATATTATAAAGGCGGATGTTTGTGTGTGTGTTTGTTACGACATCACGCTAAAACGGCTTATTAGATTGACATGAAATTTTGCACAAATATAGAAGAGTATCTAGAATAACACATAGGCTACTTTTTACCACGGGAAAATGCCTTATTCCTACGGGATCACGCATATTCCAATATTTTTGCAAAGGTGGCGTGACTGAGCCGATTCGCGTTTTACATGTTTTCGCCGAAAACTAACAGCGACATCTCTTGGCGAGTAATGCTTTTTTCCCGCGGAATAATAGGTTGCAGCGGGTGAAACCGCTGACGGGCAGCTAGTAACCTATAAGCGAATGACGTTAGAGCGAACATTATGATCCGAATGTCTTTACAGCGAAGATTCATACAGTCTATGGCTTTTTTGTCCGATGTAACGCAGGATCGAAAAATTTTGTAACGAAAAAGTCTTTTTAAAAACTAATGAAATTTTCACTTTTCTGACTGGACATTAAATATAAATAGACCTTTCAGACTTCAGACAAATAGATTTCAGATATTTTAGGTAGGGATGGGAAAAACCGGCCAAGTACGTGTCAGAGACGCCCACAAAGGGTTTCGTTACAAAGCTAATTTTGTTGTGGTTTTCTTTTTTATTTGGAGTAGTTATACTTTTGAAATACTAAGAAAAGAGGCATTATTATAAGTAAACAAACTGATTTATTTCAGTGAAAAATAATAAATTGAAGTAGACTTACTTAACTTCGTGTAATTTTAATATTAAGTCTAACGCATACTAATTTAGCTCTATATTGTTGGCAATCGCCCTAAGAAAAGGTACCGTCTCCATCTTATCACGTTCTTCGCAAACTCTTGCGTTGGCATCATAATACCTTTTCAATTTCTTTTTTGTGGGAGTCTTGTCTTGCCCTGATTGAGCTTTTTCAATGGCATGTTCGACCGTTGCCTGTTCTATAACAAAACTGCGAATCGTGGCATAAACTCCGTGACGTGCATTGTTTTGTAAATAATTCCAGCGTCTATGCCAACTCTCAACGTTGTTTTGGGTTCTAGGTAAGCCGAGATCATTCGTCATTTGGATTGACCACAAAGAGGGCGGGAATAAGGGACGTGTCCTGGATATTTTTTCTTCTTTAGTGCCCTTAGTCTGGCTTTTTTTTAGTTTTCCTAAAACATAGTAGGTCTCAAACCACTCAGTAACTTCCTTTGCTTCTTCAGGCAGAACCTTATCTTTGAGTGCCCTAAAGGCAGCTGGTATTTCATCTGGTGAAAGATACGCCAAAGCCACTAAATGGCGCAATTTCAATGAAAAGTCACTGTCGGTTCCGTATCTTGCTGCTAACCCCGCTCGTTGAATTTCCCGCCATATGTTTTGCCCTAAGTGAAATAAACAGCCGCTGTGGTTAACGTCTGGAAAGTAAATTCGCACAGCATTGATGACTGCCATTTCAAAATCAGTAATGATATGGTTCGGATTTAGTTGAACGTCCAATCCCTCTGCATATGATAAAAGTTCCCTAAAAAGCACCCTGTAAGTTTCTTCCATTTTGTCTGTTAATAGCGCGTACAGTACAGGAACGATTCTCTGACAATTTTCATTTAGACCCACTAGACAATGAATTGAATATATTTGCGTAAACAAACCGGGGCAGGTCTGAAATGTACCATCCATAATCCATATGAGAGAATCTCCCAATATCTTCAGGTTCTTTTCGGTGCAGAACATTAAAAGACGTTTTGTATTATTATCATATTTCACGTCCTTGGCTAAAAATTTAGATTTTCCAACCATGGTGTATTCCGCTGGAAGCGATGGAACATCAATTGCATCAAGAGTCGTAGGTTCTTTTGGGAGTGACTTCTTTCGAGCACGGTGTACGGTGGCAAGGAGCACGCACTGGTGCTAGGAATGGACTCTAAATGTTTTTGAATCAGTTTTGTTGGGCCATCAGAACTACTGACGGCATCTCCTTTAACGTTGTTTTTCAAAATAACTGCATCGACTTCTGAAGCACTTGGAGCATGTGTATGGCTATTTTCCTTCAAAATGATATGCTTACCTGATGAGAAATCAGTCAACAGAGTACTTTTGCACATTTTGTCTTGTTTTTTAGTACAGCGCCAGTAATACTTTTTGTCTGCCTGTCTATTCAAAACAAATTGATATCCGTTTAAGATAACCATATCATTTCCATGTTTGGTTTTAGATATTATTAATTCCTCAGGTTCGCTCATGATCAACACAATCGCAATCGCCAACAACAAACAAAGAAATGGTTTTCCTTTATATTTCTTTCTTTAGTTTCTTTTTAGGTATAATAATCAAATGACCTGGAAATGTCTAGCAAAGAAAAGAATATCGGCATTGTGTCAACATGTCAGGTTTGCCTTAGTCTGCTAGCCAGTCCTTCTGTCTAAAAAGGTCATAACACTTACCTACATATTAGGATTTTTATTCCACTGACTATTATACTAAGAAGAAACCAGTAAGGAGTTTTTAATCCCACCCAAAACATAAATGTGAAAGGCTGCCAAGTTCGATAATATTGGAATGCTTCGCCTATAAAAGAAGTGAGATCTAAATAAGTACCAAGTTCCATACACAGACCTCGGTTAAAAATAGGTACAGGAATGCACACTTGATTTTCCGCAGTTTGGAAAGTAGCTACTTTACATTTATGTTTTGGGTGGGATTTCATTTATTTTTGTAAGGTTTATTTTCTTTTTGCTTATGATTAAGTTAGGTAAGGAAATATCTCATTTATATTTATATTTACTTTGACTAAATACAAACCTTCGTAACGAATTTTAGGTCGGTACGACGATTGGAAGATATAGATAAATTTTTTGTTTTAGTTCCTTAGGGGTATGAATTTACAACTTCATTATTTTTAAAACCGACTCACACTTGGCCATTTTCAGATTTTTTCCTTTACTTTGACCTAAAGACCTACCTCCATGCCAAATTTCAAGTCAATACGACCATTGGAAGTGGTCTAGGTTTTTGATGAGTGAGTGAGTGAGTGAGTGAGTCAGTGAGTGTATAGTAAAAATAGCGATTTTCTGACGTCAATATCTCAAGACCTACAATAGGTACATTAATGAAATTTTGTATTTTAGATAAGTAAGTAGATCTCGACAGATACTAGAAATTTCATATGCGTAGATAAAATAGATTTTGAGTTATAGGTGGGTCGAACTTGGCCCGAAATGGTTCGTGTAATATAACCCACGGCCGGTGTGTCGCTTTTTTTGCTCGAACTTGGCGGACACACTGCCGTGTGTCTAGATCATCATTACACAGGCTACATAAAAAAAATAAAGATCATCAAACATAAACTATGCAGCTTAGATAACTATATTATTATGCAGTATAAAGCCTGTTGCAAGCTTATTACGACTATTGTATGTAGTGCTTTGGGTGCACAAGTAAGTTAAGGTAAGTTCACACTGAGAGCATTGCGCAGCAAATGCGGTTACCTAATCAACAATAGTAAATGAAGCCTTTTCTGACAGCTATTATAAAGTAAAAATTAGTAGTAGGCGCTGAAACATTTGCACGGCCCTTTTTTGACAACGATTATTTAGTTATGCATGGCTATCAAAACAGTAAGTGAGTTTTACATTCAATGAATAGACGTTTTGGTAGTTTGGAAATGCATAAAAAAACATAGTCCACGCTATTACTAGAACGCTAGCTTTGATATAAATCTTGTGATTGATTGATTTTTAATAGCTGTCAAAGAAAAGGCCTCATTGACTTCATTCCAGCAACATTACAATGAGTCGCGCCACGCAACGTAACTGTGCAAAATAACAATATGTTTAACTTTAAGGAACAGATAGATACTTATTCGATTCCCGCGTTTTTAGTTTGACAGCCTGTCACCTCAAAAGTCTGAAATCTATGTGTCTGAAGTCTGAAAGGTCTATTTATATTTTATGTCCAGTCAGACAAATGAAAATTTCATTAGTTTTTAAAAATAATTTTTCGATACAAAATTTTTCGATCCTGCGTTACATCGGACAAAAGAGCCATAGACTGTATGAATCTTCGCTGTAAGGACATTCGGATCAAAATGTTCGCTCTAACGTCATTCGCTTATAGGTTATTAGAAATAAGGTAGGGATCCCGAAAGTTTGTCAGATCGTGTCAGCTGACAAAGTTTTTAGGGAAAGTACCTAAAAATGTTAGACGTATACAATGCATAGCTGATGATTTCCTTCGACCAACGCGGTCCAAGGAATTCATTTGCGAATTTTTCGTCCTTTTCGATGATTCATAAATTGGTAAATTTTCTTGTAGTTGTAGTTAACTACTCGTAAGGACTCAATTAAATATTTTGTAGGTTTTAACAATACCATTTAACTTTTTATAAGGTAACTACATAGAATTTAAACCTAGGTATCTATTACCTACTTTAATTATTCGGTTTCTCAAGCTCAAAAAAGATGAATGTATGGTTAGAAAAATTCAGGCTCTCTTTACTACGTCTGAGTTTGTCTGACAACTGAATGGATCCATTCAAAACTATCGGTCTCGTTCGACTTTTACTAGGTGTACCTCAATAGTACCAGGGCGGCATAGACTCACGTAGTTGTCTCGCAGGTCCGTGTGGTTGTGCTCGATGCCGTCGTCGAGCACAGACACCCTCACACCTGCACCGTTGAAGCCCATGGCGTACACCGAAAGAACGTTGAGATCCAGACGCGGTAGGTTTTCCATGCTGCGTGTATCTTGCTACAAAAAAATCAAATCTCATGTTTAATATTTTCAGTGTCGACTACCTACTTACGTAAATCTCTTCGGAAAGGTGGTATAAAAATAAACACAAAAACTGAACAACTTTCAACAACTTCAGTTTATTCAGTTTTTGCGAATGATGATGGCCTCTTTGAAGCCCGGGTACAATAAGAAAATCTCGATCTCATGGACTCGCTCGAGCTTGTTTTATGATGCATATTTGTCCTGTCTTGCGAGTTCTGGCTGAACTACATACTATTGCCGAGCTTCTTATTACTAAACTGACTGGCTGCAGAATTTTTTGCCCAGGATAGAATTAATAAGATGTTACAGGGTGTTGTCTGCAGGAACAGCGTCGCTGCATCGACGGTCTGCACAAGCATCTGGTACATCTTTGGTGGATTTATCTTTGGACAACACAATGACTCTCAGCTACCTGTGTTAATGGAACACGTTCCTTCTTCAGTCGCATCGAGGCAGCTGCTTCATTACGCACAGCTTGTTATATCGGAAACGTTTCAACAGTACGATTATGGTCTCAGAAACCATGAGGTGTATGGTTCAGACAAACCGCCTTGTTACCCTCTGGAAAGGATCTCAGTTACTGTTGTAATCATATATTATACGGAGATGGAGACTGGATGGTAACTCCAGAAAACTCGAAGACACTTCGAAATAGGTTACGTAACGTGGTGCAATTCATCAAGTAAAATTTCCAAAATTTAATCATTTTTGATTTTTTGTGGGCTGATGACATGACTGATTAGGTATGCCTTACTTGTACAGGTTTTTAGGGAGCTATTAAAAACTTTAACATATTAGGTAGCATACGAGATAAAGCCGTAGTATGCTTATTTATCATTTTAGTTTCAAAGCCTCTTACTCTTACCTAAGCAAGTCTGCAAAAAACATCCTGTTTATAAAGAAACAAGACATTTTAAAAGTCTAAGTCGACGATGTGGGTGCATTTCTGAAATCCAATGTCTGGATGTTTTCAGCTATGATTCTGTCCGGTGGAAATAATTTTAAAAAAAGAAACTCTACCAATACCATAAACTAACACAAGGAGGTAAAAAAAATACGATAGTATTCATACATTCTACTCCTCTAAAAATTATGCACACCTGTGTGAGCATTCCTTAGTAGAAACTACCAGGTCATCATGCAAACCAGGGAGGTAAGCATCAGGTACACGTACGTATTGCGGACAAGAACGTAAACAGTGTTTAGTTACACTTACCAAATACCATTCATGAGCCCAAAGTTCGTCATTGAATAGCGGTTCTCCCGATACATCTCTTTTTAGTCTTCTTCCCTTTGTTGTGTTATTATTTTCTTCTGTCCTTTTCACACGGAGAATAGTTTCATCAGGTCCTGGAGTTGGGTAGCGCTTTACTCGAGTTTTTGTGAACAACTGCTCAGCCCATCTTACCTGCAGGGGGAGGGATATTTTTATTATAGGAAATAATACCTACGCTAAACGCGGAAAGACAAGTTGAGAACCATACAGTCTGTGAAGGTATGTTAAAATAGGCTCATATCTACGTACGAGAGCAACTAAAAAATCTGCTGTTAGGAAGCTCTCCATCGATTTCGATTAATATAATAAAGGTTACTTTAACGCTGACAAAATATCTTACTTTAACGGGAAAACGGCTTGCTTGATACCAGCGAAAAAACTCTTGTTAAAAATTATTTAACATCTTACATTGGTATTTTTGGCTTTGGTATCAACAACAAAGAGCGGCTGATAAAACACGTGCATCAAAGCTCGCGAAAGCGTGTGCACGCGGCAAAGCGTGATGTTGTTTGTACACGATAATGTACGGTAATAAAACAAATTACCCTAGTGTCCCCAAACAGCCGAACAGACCACGTGTTTTGCTCTTTCCGTGTACCAGGGCAGCATGAACGAAAGCAGATGCAAGTGGGTCGGCACCCCTATGCACGTGGCGTCGGCTACGTAGCGCATACTCACCCTCCGATCTTTTACAAGTGTGTTTGTGTGGAAGCTCGGTGTACGCCTTTCTTTGCCGTGCTCGTAGCGTAGAAACGTGTAGGTGTCGGGAAAGCCCCGTACCTGTGAAAGACAATAAAATATCATATAGTGTAGGTATTACTGGTATGAATGAACCTTTTTGGGCTCAAGAAACATTCAACCTGTTCAAATACTCCTACTAAAGTCAGTTGAATTGAAAGGCAAGATTGAAACTTATTGAGAGTTAACGGTAGCGAAATGAAGCACATGTGTGTGCATGCATATGCGTCTATTTTTAAATCAAAGAATTGCTGTTTGCTTGTAGTAATTGGGATATGTTAGTTAAAATTTTAGTTAGGTTAAAAGTTTTGTTAGTTAGGTAGGTTTTTCAAAGAGCTTATAGTGTGCATTGGTCAGACCAACATTTTACTGTCATAAAATATGTATTTTACCACTAAAGTTGTGTTTTTGAGTAAAAGTCAGCAAGCATTTGATTTCCATATTTTTTGATGGTTTTAATTTTTTATTTCATTTTTATGTTTGTCATGCCATGCCGTATGGAGTTTGCTACGAGTTCGAGCTGGCTGAGAGGGTTGAGAGTCACACTCTGCACATGTTTCACTGTGACTGCGTGTGGGACATAGTAATTTAGGCCACCCTCTGCTAAATCAATGCACCCCTGTGTAGAGAGGGATTCCTCCTGCACACTCCTCTATCCCTGGTAGATTACGTCTAAAACAATGGATTGTAGGCGGCGCCCTAACTGCCCCTAACCCTCTTGGGCGGCAAAGATAGTAAGGAAAGCATAGAAGGGAAATTTTCACACTATGATCCTTCCAATATTATTATGTATGATACCTTCGAGCATCTTCCGTCCCGTTCCGTCCGGCTATGATACTAATAATAGCTATAAACTCAAGATATAATAGTTGAAAATAATAAATTGGAAATATTATGTAAAGCGTCGACCCGGAATCGGAACTGAGGCCTGTGGGGTCCTACTGTTCCGGTTGACCTTTGCCAATTTTTCAATCTCTTGCTGCTCGTCTTGAAGCGACGATATAGCAATATTTAGTTATTAGTAGTTTTTATAAAAAGGGAATAAATAGGTAATATATTTAGGGCGAGGGCACTATTTTGAATGACGAGCGGAACGAGAGATTCTAGACAGAAAGTGAGAGATTCAATGTACGAGTAAGTCGCCCGATAATAAATAAGGTTTTCATCCCCTCTATTCAAAAAACGACGCTTTGGTCGCACTAAAATGGGATCAGAATGGGTTATTTAATCCTAAGAGAATAAAATCCATTTGAATTTGGAACCTAAATATTTGCAGCCAACCAATTGAAAAAATACTATAGATGGGGTTTTTCTCTGCAACACTAGGTAGATACCTGTTATCTGCTATTTTATTGAGTATTTTACACCTAGTATGTTGCTCATAAAAGACCTAATTCCTAGCAATTTGAAATTAAAAAGTAATGTGACAAATTTTATTTTTCTTTTAGCGCGATAACTGGCCAGCAATGGGCAACATAGAACATAACTGGCATAACTGGCCAGCAATGGGCAAGATAGAACAACAGATAGAACAGATAGAACAACTTATACAACAAATTCGAACATGAGTATGAGATGGCAGCCTGTAGATAGTCAATATGTTATGCGAGTAATAAAACAAATGGATAAAAACAAATCTCCAGGCAGTGATCTTGTACGCATGTCCGATTTAAAAGTATTAGTAGATAAAGTAAGTCCAGTGATCTCTAACCTAGTCAATTGGAGCGTACAAAATGGTCTACATATTTCCTAGTATGTTAAAAGAAGCTATAGTGCGTCCAATTTATAAAAAAGGAGAACACAAGGATTACAGAAACTACAGACCTATAGCTATACTGTCTAGTATTGATAAGATTATGGAAAAGTGTGTTGTTAACCGTTTGAGTACTTACTTGCAAAGCAATAATGTATTAGTTGATTGTCAACATGGATTTCAAAAAGGAAAAAGCACCAACACACTTTTGTCTCGATTCAATGACGAAATAAATGGATATCTAAATGATAAAAACTTTGTGGTTGCTGTATTCTTTGACTTTAAAAGGGCGTTCGATACCCTTGAAACGGACACCCTACTTAATGCTATGGATGAGTGTGGAGTGAGGGAGCCGCTGAACAGCTGGTTCCGTGACTACCTCACTTCGCGCTCATACAGAGTTAAAGTAGGAGAGGAGTTCAGTGACGCGAGGGGGGTGACGTGCGGGGTACCGCAAGGCTCTGGATGCGGACCTGTGTGCTACTTAATGCACGTTAATAGCTTGTGCGGTGTACTACGCTATTGCTCGGCACACATGTTCGCTGACGACCTGTGTGCATTGCGCGCCGGCACTGATCTCGCGGAAACTTGTCGCCTCGTCCAGGAGGATGTGAATTCGGTAGTGAAGTGGTCTCACGACAATGGTATCGTACTCAATGCAGACAAAACTAAGTTGTTAATTATACATTCACCTTATCTACGCTTATCAGAAACAAATCCTAACATTTACACTCATAGCTTTGATTGTATACATAACAATTATATTAACTGTAACTGTAAACCAATAGAACGTATCAATTGTATAACCTATCTAGGAGTCAAAATAGATAATAATTTTTCTTGGTCTTCCCATGTAGACTTTATATGTAATAAGCTCAGATCATTGCTTGGCAGATTCTATCACTTAAGTTTCAAAGTTCCTTTAAGTACTCTGAAATGTCTATATCTTTCTCTAGTTGATTCTATTTTAAGTTATTCTCTTGACTGCTATGGATTAACATTTAAAACCAACATTCAAAAATTAGAGTCCATTCAAATCAGGTTTTTAAAGATGCTAGTAAATAAAAAGACAAAAGATAGCTGTAAAGGGGATTATAATAAATTATTCAAAATATGTAAAATTTTACCCATAAGTTTAAAACATAAATACTTGATACTTTTAAATAACCATAGTAGACGGGAGAACCTTAAACTTGTAGCTCATGAACATTGTACCAAGTCTGTATCTGTGGGCAAATATGATGTACCCAGAGTAAATAACTACTTTGGAGATAGAATGCTTGATAAGCGTATCCCATACTTATTGAATACTTTGCCTACAGATATAAGACAAGAAACAAATAAAAACAGGTTTGCGTCCAAACTTAAAAAATATTTATTGTCTAATTTGTGACTTCATACAAAAAAATTTAACTGATTGTACTTGTACCTAACTCAAATAAGTTTTGATTCTAAGTTTCTTCTGTATTTGTTTATCTTTTAACTTTTGTGAGACTCGGCGATCCCACAGACAAACCCCTAAAATGGTTTTGTGGGGCTATGTACTAGATTTAAGAATTATTGTATTTTTGATAATAAATAAATAATTCAATTCAACAACAAATTAATAACCTCACAATTATATTGCAATAATATGAAATAAAAAAATAAAATGAGTGATAATGTTTATTGAAAATATTGGATGTTTATAACGCAATTTATAAGATGTATTGTAAAATAATGGACAACAACAAGCAATATTTAAAGAACTTCGTAGTTCTCATAGAGGGGGATGAAAAGTAGTATGTATCACTCGGATATAAAGTTATTTATTCTCGAGCGAATGACATTTAATCCCTCGTTCCGCTCGTGATTCAAAATAGCGCTTTCGCCCTAAATATATCATTTTATTCCCTTGTTATAAAAACTACTAGTATGCCTGAGTGATACCTTACTACTTTTCATCCCCCTCTATGACAAAAACAATTAATACCTACTTAATCTCAACTTAATCTACCAAGTTCCTTAAATATTACTTGGCGTTATCCATAAACTATGTTCTGGTTTTTTTAACACTTCATTTAATAAATTGCGTAACTAGCATCCAATATTTACAAAAACATTATCTATCATCATTCATTTCATTGCAATAAAATTGTAAGGTTACCTACTTGTATTGTCGATCTATTGTCGATGAGTACTGTTGGACAATAATAGCGCCTAAAGAAAAATAAAATTTGCACATTACTTTCTTTTTAATTTCAAATTTTGGTAGAAATGAGGTCTTTTATGAGGTACATACCTACTAGGAATAAAATGCTCCGGGCCGGAACGGGACTGAAGATGTGTTACTCGAAGAAAATATTCAATGAAATAGCTGAAAATAACAGAGAGATTTGTGGAGAAAAAATCACATGTAGTTTTTTGATTGTTTCTCTGCAAATATTTAAGTTTAAATTCAAATCAATTTTGCTCCCTAGGGCTAAAGCGTAATTTTGAAAAAAGGAGACTGAATAAATATGCACACATTTAGTACCTACCTGGTTAGTCAAAATTGCTGTACGAATTCAATTCAAGTATTTTAATGCACTCACAGTGGCAAAGCTTGGATTTAATTTTGTTACAAATCCTCAAACATGCAAGGTTTTCGGCTTTTTTACCCAAATGTTAGGCCAAACTCGCAAGTCTGCTCTGCCAGGTATGAAGACCTGCCAACCCTAGGCGCGTTAGCGGTTTTATCCGCTGCCAATTCATTTTCCCATGATAAAACGTTTTCTCGGTATACAATGCCTTTCTGCCTATAAAAAGAAATGAATGAAGAGTTAGCGGTGTCACCAGGACGTCCGAAACTACTGGTCCGATTCAACAATTCTTTCACCATTTGAAAGCTACGATACCTATCCCTAAGTAACACAAACTACTGTTTACCATTAGAAAATATCTCATTCTCACGGGAAAGGTAGGTTGCTTTCTTTGCATTTCGTAATCTTGTTGCACGCAGTATTTAAAGTGCCCGCGCCGCCCGCACATTTGTAGCACAGCACGTATCGACACGGATAGATTGTCAAGCAAGTCACATGAAAATGGATGCCGTCACATGATGTCGCTCACACACGTTTTTACCAGGACCACATAAGCTTACTAGAGCTGTCGCGATATGGGCGGGTCATTGATACCACACACGATACGTTGTTCGTTCACATGTGTTACTACTAGTTGTTGCGTCATAGAGACAACCCACCAAATACCTACTTCAGCTTGCTTAGTTTATTTACTTTGTATACAATAACTCCTCAGAATGTTAGCATAGAATAAGGAAAACATTGACCGTATGTAACTTACGATTCATTCTAAAAATATCGTTCTGAAATGCATGTTACACGTATGTCATGTTATGATGTCATCTATCACTAAAGGAAGACGGCGACGCACGGCATGTCATGCTTAAAATCTGACATCGGGGGCACACACAACGTCAAAACAGTCACACATGGGTCGAACGATGTCACGGGATAATCACAAGTGTGTGTCACATGCGTCGTCCGTGGAGCGGGAGTCACATATGTACCAGGATACTAGGAGAGAGCAGGAGTTAGCAGGCACATATGACTGGCAATGTGTGTGTGAGGGTGCTTCTATGGCTATAGGGTGTGTAGCGTGGCATGGCAAGGGTGCAGGGCGGAAAGGGCGTAAAGGGTTGAAAATAGGAGTACCTACTCAGATGGTTTCTGAAATCATGCTCCGGTTTAGTGGTAAAATAAATACCTACATAAAAATATAATACCCATGTGTGATCGAAATCATGTGCAATAAACTAAATAATAGATAGGTAGTTGTCGTTTTAGTTTAGCATAATAATAATAGTACGAAGCTACTAGGTAGGAGCATTTATATTTAAAAATTTAATGTGAAAGTCACTTTTCATTCGTTTCAAATCCACTAAGCATTTCTATGACGTTTCACTTCATTAAAGTTCTTCGCTGCATAAACTATTCCATATCATATCCATATTATCATTGGGATGTCTGGGAGTTTGTGTTATGCCATAAAAATCCGAGAGATGTCGCTGTTAGTTTTCTAAAACGCGGTATCGTTGTGTTCACGGTGAAACTATAAGTAATGCCGGAGTACACGTTTTCAGGCAACTCTGGTTTCCCTTCAAAACGTATAAATCTTTCGCCTTTTACTAAAGATTTCCGTGGAGGGGAACACTCAAATGAGTCTTAAGAATTTTTAATGCTCTGCTCTGCAGGGCTTGTAAACACAAATAAAGAATAATTCAGTACCGTATTATGGAGGACCGACCGGACGTTCTATCAGTATACACTATCAGTGTTGCACTTGTAATTTAAATTTAATGCAGGAAAAACACGTAACGTCCGTTGCTGCGGTATTTTAGCGCTGCGAAAGGCATGCGTTTGGACACTACAACTTTTGTCCTTATTTCCTTACAAATTAATGCAAAAGCGTTGTGCAAAAATAACGCTGACGTTACGTATGATTTTTAACCGAAATAATTCACTTATGTACGCACCGGTCACTGTATTAAATAATTATTATACTTATCATCCTTATCAGTTATCATATCACGTATGAGGTGGGTGACATTTAAACTACTTACGAGAGTCCTCGCCGGTTAGAATGTCGGTCGACCATTGAAAATTCTCATTCGTTTCAATTTACTCAATAACAACACATTGTTAACGTTTTACATGCTTTGCATGCTGCATAGATTAGGATTACATAACACTAAAGGACGTACAAATGTGTGCTACGGTTGTGCTACGAAGTGAAATCCGGGTAAAGAGTTTTTTGGAAACAATTTCAGTTGGGCTCTGCGCAACATGTTTAGTTCGAACACAAAATCATTTGGGTAACTTACCACTAACTAATCAATCACTAACGAGAGTCGTCACCGGTTTATATGTATGTCGACCTATCGCAATAATCTATTGAAAATGCTCATTTGTTTCAATTTACTCTATAACAACACATCGTTAACGTTTTACATGCATTCCGTGCTGTATAGATTAAGATTACATAACACTAAAGTACGTGCAATTGTGTGCTACGCGCGTGCTACGAACTGAAATCCGGGTAAAGAGTTGCCGCGTGGTCCCGGCTAGTATAGCATCACTCCATATCTTTCCCGTGGGTGTCGTAAGTAGCGACTAAGGGATTTGAGAGTTTAAGCGTCAGGTTGACAACCTGTCACTAAGGTGATACTGGTGATAGACAATCTTCAGAATGACGTGGTGTAAATGGGCGTTTTTTTTACAGCCCCGTTTTCGCTCTGCATATCCCGCAATGGATATAGTTATTATATTATGTATTTAAAGGTGTGCTACGCTATGATTTCGATTCAAACACTTGTACTCGTTTCACTTATTTTTTATTTTCGTCCCAACCGGTTTCGCTTAAATAAGCATCTTCAAGGGGCAATTACACTCACATACTAAAATAAGCAATTAAAATACATCGAAAACAGCTCGATACATTTGATGATAGTGCAATAATCGTTAATGTTAAAATGTAAACAATAACTGTGACGGTAGGAAGATAATAAATAATTTTAATTTTTTTGCTTTTTTTTGTGTGCTACGCTTGTGTGTGCTACGAAGTGAAATCTGCGCAAAGAGTTTTTCGTCAACTTGTGGAAACACAGTATTTCTCTGCATTAGTCTTAGCTGAACATCTAAAGAGGAAATGCTGCCAGCATTTTAGGCAGCATTTTTTTCTCGGTGTGCCACTCTGGGAGAAAGAGTTTTACTTTACGTTTCTTATTTTATTATTATTACATACAGCGTAAGTTTTTTTGTAAAATACAGTAAGCAAATATAAAATCCCACTCTATTGTGCTTGCATCCACGTTTAGTTCATTTTATCGCCACGGGCCTACTTCCATGGCGCGCCCTCTACGTTACGTTGCGTCATTTACGTTTGACGATGTACCGGCGCGCCGCCACGTGGTCGCTTCAGAAATAGAACGACGGCGCTGTAGTTACAGCTGTACTGTAACACGCTGAAAATTGATTCCTGTGGATTTCTGAACGCCTGGTAGCCGCGACGCTAACTGCTGCCAGCGCCGCCTGAAAAATTCTTTCAGCTGTGACGTAACGCGACGCTGTAACGTTTGTTCATTGTGTAGGCAGAGTACATGTGTTACTGATACTGGTTACTGATACACGGTTTGTTGGTTCAGTCGTGTTGTTTTATTTTTACAGACGCAGCTAAAATAACAAATAACTAATGAAATTATTTTAAATCATGTAAAGTAAAAATAAATTTCCGAAAAAGTTGGTGCAACTATATTCAAGTACCACCAATCTTTTTCTAGTTTAGATAGAATAAGCTAATAAAATAAATACCTCTATAGTGATGGCGCAAAAAAAAACGTTCTTCTTCTTCTTCTTCTTCGAGTGGGTCACCAAGTCATCCAACGACCCGTTGAACCCTAATGTTAGAGTTTTTCAACTGCCTACTGCAAGTAGCAGCGCTCTGACATGGTTGCGTTATTATAAGTAATGCTTTGTGATGCGGGCTCAGAGCCACCTCAATTACCCCAATTTCTTTTTTTTGTATTGATACATTTACAAAGGAAAAACACCCAAAAATTCTACATGTGATTGACGTAAAAAGCGACAAAGGGACAAATTCATCCAGGAAATGGACTGCAGATCTTGCACTACGGTCGCCAATCCAAGCGTGGTGAGAATGACAATACCTATCCCCAAATAGGGGAAAACCTATGTCCAGCAGTGGACTGTTGTGTATGATAAAGTTTGTACCTAAGTGTGGCAAAAGAAATAAAAAGAAAACGGTTTACTCAAGAAGGAATAAAAAAGATTTAACTAATTCAATTTAAAACGTTAGACTACTATCCTTTATATCGATAATCAAGTTAAAAGTAACCTCAGACTAACACCATTAAGAAATTAACACCACATTAGAAAAAGAAGCTGTTTTTCTCAGCCATGTCGCTGTCAATCTGTCTGTCTTGTCTGGAGTGTGACATTAATTCAGTTAAACGTTAAAAATAAAAAGATAGAAACTTGCGGTACTTCACTCCCTCTTTTCTTGGTAAAATAGCAAACAATGCTGTTTTATTTCATTTATTTCTTTCCGCTGCTTTTTTTCTCTTTGCAGATTTTTTTATTCATTTCAACATAGTTAGACAAAAATCACTCTCGCAGTCACAGCACCCTCTAGCGTTCCATGTCGGTATCAGACAACCAATTGGCACGTATATGGAACACCCGAAACCCGGAACTAGGAACCTACCTAACCCGAGTAATTCGCTACACGTCAAAATATAATTTTGTGCCATGCCAATACATTTAGGATTTCAACTAAGTATTAAGTATTATTGTCTCTCTGCTATTCTCAGAAATAAAAATGAGAACACTGAATTGGATCGGCCAGACGCCGCCAGTAGCTCAGTTGGCAGAGACGGTATCCCACGGAGGTCCCGGGCCCCGGCTTACGAATTTATCAAATTTCCCATTTCTATTTATATTGTGGCTTTGCGTAGCAGTCAGTGCGCCATATTGATGGTCAATAAAATTCATCCCCATTTCTACCCGTTGGTGTCGTAATAAGCGACTAAGAGATAATCATCTAGGGAATGGGCAGCAGCGTTCCCTGCGAATATTGTATTGTATTGTAACTTCTTGCAGTGTGCTCGACATTCCGACTGCCAAGAATGGTGACTATGGCAATGTCCAGCAATGGACTGTTGTGACTGTTATGTTCTGTGAAATTCAAGGAATTCTCATTTTCTAGCGTGGGTTTTCATGCTGACTTACTGTCTTCAGCGATTACCGTTAACTCTGCACATTATGCTGTAGAAGGGAGAAAGAATCACTGTGAGTAAAGTCACAGATAATATAATGCAAAGTGAAGTGAAGAGTCAACAATGCGTAGGAAGAGGCAACATGACGAGCTATAATTATCCCCTCTGATTTCAATAAATTGCCACACGCCGTTCATGCATTCATTACGTCAACCGGTTCATTAATATGTATGCTTACAGTTTTAATATTACTTCAAGTACCTTTTACAACGAGTAGGTATAAAATAAAAAATATATCTTCGTGTTGAGGCTTTGGGGGTTTCTCAGGGTGAATTCTGTCCTCTAATGTTCCTTTGTATATTTCGATATCTTTTGTATAACAAACAATCACAGATGAGATACCGTTGTATTTAAGTAGTAAAACCTTCCCCGTCTTAATGTTTATCTTATCTTATCATCATGGATAAGCCAAACTAGAAAAATACGAACTTCTAGTGACGCCAAAATTATCCCATAGATGTCGCTGTTAGTTACTGAAACGCGGTATCGTTGTGTTCACGATAAAACTATAAGTAATGACGGAGTACACTTTTTAGGCAACTCTGGTTTCCCTTCAAAACGTATAAATCTTTCGCCTTTTACTAAAGATTTCCGTGGAGGGGAACACTCAAATGAGTCTTAAGAATTTTTAATGCTCTGCTCTGCAGGGCTTGTAAAAGCTCTAAACTATCACGATTGATAGGTATGTCTCCTTCGTATCTCTGAGTGGTTCCGACGCCGTCCCACCCAAATTCTAATGATAAGTAAATAGTTGTGAACATTATACTTCGTAAAATAGACGTTTATCTCCGTTCTAGAGCGCTAACCAGTATACTTTAAAATCAAGTCAGGCTTAATTTTATAAAACCGCAACATAACGCCTGTCTGATAGTATGTTGTGCTAGTTTTCAAACGAGAAATTTCAACATCATCAGGCGTTCTTTTTTGCTAACTACTACATATGGCCAATGTTTATAACAAGCTACTTATTAACTTCTATTGCCCACGGCAAATCTTTTGTTTAGTAGAGGGCCTCTGTTATAATTATATACTCATCTCCAGGTACCAACATTTTCAGTCTCGGCAAAAATTGTATACGAATTGAATCCTGGGTCCTCAACAATAAGCCCACGATAATAAGAATTTTTCACACAAACAAAAGACTGAAAGTTGCAAAGCATTTTGCTCACTTACCTATGTTTCGTATAACGATTAAGGGATACGTGAATTTGTCGCAAAACTTACGGTTGCGTACACGTATGCTTACGGTTAAAAGATAAAGGGTGTGTCGTTAACAATAAAATCAAACGTATTTATTGCAGCAGTAGCTTCATATGTTGGCGTAAAGCTGCGAATCATTTTTAACAGGGAAATCTTTCTGTAATAAACACTGGACTTCTCATCCAAATTTTACTGAGTCTTTATAACTTTTGAGTGAAAAACGGTCCACCACTGGCTACAGAGGCAGTAACGCTCATTCAATATCGTTTTGTCTCCATCGCGTTCAGCTAAGTTGCTCTTTTCACAGTAATGGTGACTAATGGTGTCGGAATTAGAAAACACATTTGTCTCAATTTGTTTTGCCAATCAGTTGGATCTAGATAGGTATAGGTAGGTATGTTTTTGGCGAGTGACGTTACCGTAGACAAATCCAAAAGTTGCCGGTCCTTTTACAGATTTGATTTACACAAATAAAATAAAAACCTTTACTACACGCAACCACAGAATATACCGGGAGTAACAAAAAAGGCATAACAAGCCGAAAGGAGGTCAAGGTACTCATGAAACTGAACAACTTTCCCCATGGAACATGGGTCGAAATATGAAAAAAAAAATTACCTCCCATAGAAAATCGCCGATCAGCTGATTGATTTACTATGATGGGAAGTCCAATTTTTTTTTCATATTATGACCCATGTTCCATGGGGAAAGGTTTTCAGTTTCATAAGTACCTTGACCTCCTTTCGGATTGTAATACCCTTTCTGTTACTCCCGGTATAATAGTAAGTATCTACCAGGACGCAACGCAAGTTTTTTTTGTATACGACTATTGACCGGATTTCGTCGTAAATTGCGGCTGTCACATAGATATTGTCATTTAAAATAATGGTGGCTGTAATCGCCACATCGTCCGGTGCAAATGCAACCAATTCAAGATTTTCCGACGGTAAAACTGAAAGTACCTACAGTTACCTACTCAAGAACCGGCTTTTTTTAATCAGTCCTGTAGAACAGAAAATAATAAAAAAAACTTTTTAACAAAAAATATCACCGCCGAAAACTGAAAAGCCAAAAATAATAAGTATTTTTAGGATAGGTACTTACCCAAGACATAATTTTGGAAATATTACCTACAATATTGGAACTGAGTAATTTTGAGTCGGTGTCATGCCAATGAAGCGTGTTAATTACTAAATTTGTAAAATTTATCGGACTCAGAATTACTGAGTTCCAATATTGTAGGTAATATTTCCAAAATTATGTCTTGGGTAAGTACCTATCCTAAAAATACTTATTATTTTTGGCTTTTCAGTTTTCGGCGGTGATATTTTTTGTTAAAAAGTTTTTATTTCATAATTTTTAGTGGCTACTCTTCAAGTTAATTTACTTTCAAAATAGCAAACTGACTGCTTCTAAAGAGTTTCAAGCGGACAAAGAAACGTCAGTCGTGTAGGCAAACGAGTACATTATGCTTCAAATCATCATCATCTTCCTGCCTTTATCCCAAATCCCAATTACTTGGGGTCGGCGCAACATGTTTCGTTGAACACAAAATCGTGTTGCAAAAGGATTTGGCTGAATTTTATGACCGGCCGCCTACCAGACGTCAACCCTCCTTGAGAATGCTCTTGTGGTGAATTAACCGCCACCATACGGATGGCCCTGGCTATTTGGGTCGGGTTTATCCCTCGGCCGCCTCTTACGACCCCCACGGTAAGAGAGGGGGTGGTGCTATTCTTCTCTGGCGGCACCACACAGCCATTATGCTTCAAAATGTGTCGCATAATATGAAGAGTTTATTGAATTGTCATGGATTCTTCTATCAGATCCTGACCTGATGACTATGGGACCACCTGGACAGTGCACCCTTTCAAACAAAAAAAGATTTTTTCAAATCGGTCCAAGCGTCTCTGAGTAATCGGTGAACATACATAAAAAAAAAAAATAATAAAAGTTCGGACTGAATTGAGAACCTCCTCCGTTTTTTTTCGTCGGTTAAAAAACTTGCTATTTGTGTGACATGTTTCGATTATCTGGTGCAAAATCCTTTGTATCAATCCTATACATACAATTATCAAAATTGCCCTTCAAAGCTCGTAGAAGTTTAAATGTCATTAAATGAATGAAAAAATAATGTATTGTTTGTGTTTGAGAGGCTTCTTACTTGTAAACAATTTTTGAGGAAAACCAAAGTAAGAAATTAATTTGTCGATAAAACTTTTAATGAACAACCTTATGATGAGGAACTGTCCAGGGGCATGTAATTGAAAAGAGATACCAATACGTTAGATGGCGTGCTCCGTTAAAGAAATAATAGTCCGATTGAGTTTCAATTTCTAGTAACGACACATAACTTTTGGTCCTAACTTCGTCTAGATAATCTTAGCAAAGGTATGAAAAACCAGGTCAAAGGTCTTGGCCAGAAAAAAAACTAGAATCGCCAGCAACGAAATATATAGGTATAAATAGGTTCACTAGAGTATTGCTATTTAATTAAAAAAATATACAGGGTCCTACCCCATCTAGTATAGAAAATATATGAAAAAAATAGATAAATCTTATACGAGAGGCTCGTCCAATTAGTTAGTCTTACCTTCTAATATATCTTGTAATCTCTATGTAGGATATCAAATAAGTACATAAAATATAATCGTGTATCCAGTAAAATGACAACTAGGGAAAATACTAACTATTGGACGAGCCTCTCGTATTTATCTTTTTTATCATACTAGCCTTCCGCCCGCAGTTTCACTCGCGGTATTTATCTGTTTGGTCTAATAAAAATGCTTTAAATACATTCCATTTAAAATCCAAAATTTCGAAACAGATTGCATCAAAGATCACGAACTGGAAGTAAATTTCGACTACACGACAGAACAGATGGCGCCACTGCTTTGGGAATTGTAAAAGCCCTTATATCTTTAAAAATACGCCCTTTAAGTTAAAACGGGAACTTTCTTGTTCGAGGGGAGATAAAGGGCTATTGCACAGTATAAGTCCCTTAATCGTACCGGGAATCCTTTTTAAGTTTTATCGGCACGTACATTTTATCAACTTAGTTTTATTATATACCTATAATGATTTTCTATACTCGATAGGGTACGACCCTGTAGGTATATTTTTTAAATTAAATAGCAATACTCTAGTAAACCCATTTTATACACATTTCGTTGCTGGTGATTCTGGGTTTTGGTTGTATGAACATTTAGCCAAGTCCTTTATCCCTTTATGGGTAGGTTGATGCGCTGCTGATGGTTGCCAAAAAACTCACATGCATAAAGTAAAATATTTAAACATGACTTCATCGTAGTTCTTGTATTTTGGAGAAACTATGAATCTACGGGAGCTATCCAAGAGATTTTTTACTGTCTTGAATCAAAACTCTTCTTCCTATTTGTCATTGTATAGATACACGATTATGTTTTATGTACTTATTTGACACCTTACGACATTGAATAAGATATACTTGAAGCTGAAATTTTGAAATTGTGATTCTTTGACCTTTTGATTAGGAATGTGACGTTATGGAAACTATGAATATAGCGGACCTATCCAAGAGATTTTATACTATCTTTTATCTTTGAGTCAACCCTCTTCTTCCTATAATGTCATTGTACTTACCTCGATTATGTTTATGTACTTATTTGAAACCTCTCAATTTTGTACAAGACCTAGTCAAACTCGTCGAACTTGAAATTAAAAGTAATTTTTGAATTGGATTTTTCTTTGTCCTAGGGATTTGACATAAAAAGGCGACTAAGGGATAGATCCAGAGATCTAGCGGCGTTTTCTTTGAATATCTTCAACACCTTGTACTGCACTCGCCAATCCGCCTGATAAACGTGATGAGTAAGGCAATATTGGGGGAGGTCCATGTTCAGCAGAGGACTGTTGTAGCTGTATTAGTAGTTGTAGTAGTCCCTATTTACAATTTAACATTCTTAAAACCAGCCTACTTTTTTCAGAGTAGATTAATTAATTACCCACTACAGCTTATGAAGTCCTGGTGCTTGTGTTATGGATAAGCTTATCTCGATATCGATATAGCCGGCAATATAGTGGATTCCTTATCGATATGACCACTAGTGGCCACTCGAGATAGCCATCGGCGTCATCGCTTTGATTTAAGCTTTTTTATGAGGTAGGTTGGTACTTGTTTTCGGCCAAAAACTAACTGTTGAAGTAAGTACTTAGGTGGTACAGCATTATCTACCTACTGTGAATCCACGCAAAATGACAAATGGGGTTTAATAAAAAGAAAACAGAAAAATACAATCACATATCATTCAAAAACAAAAGTTTCTGTCGTGAACTTTCCCAGCGCCTCGTGGAAGCAACGGGTGACCGAAGGGCTGGCAGCTTTTTTTCCCAAAGGATCCTTCGTTCGCAGTAGTTCCATTGAGATTAGTTCCATGGAACTACTGCGAACGTTTTTTTCGCACTAGTTCCATTGGCTCTGACTATCGCGAAGCTTCGTTTACGATAATTCGCAGTAGTTCCATTGAGTAGTCATTTGGTCTGTGCATCCACCTTCTCAAATATGTCTCAGTGCGCATAAAAGTTTCTTTGAAGGAGTTGTAGGTCGTGACGAGCAATAGACGAGACCTACATTTAATGTGACAGCTGTCAAACTATTGGTTTCTTTGGGAAAGTTGTAGGCTTTAACGAGATCTAAATGACAGGTGTCAGCTGTCAAACTAAATAGTCGTTTTTATCTTAAACTATGCGTGCTAGACTATTAGTTTCTTTGGGAAAGTTGTAGGCCTTAACGAGATCTACATGACAGGTGTCAGCTGTCAAACTTAATAGTCGTTTTTATCGGAAACTATGCGTGCTAGACTATTGGTTTCTTTGGGAAAGTTGTAGGCCTTAACGAGATCTACATGACAGGTGTCAGCTGTCATACTTCAAACTCGTTTATCTCATTAACTATGCACGCTACACAACTAGTTTCTTTGGAAAAGTTGTAGGCCTTAACGAGATCTACATGACAGGTGTCAGCTGTCAAACTTCAAACTCGTTTACCTCGTTAAATACGTTTTTTACACCACTAGTTTCTTTGGAAAAGTTGTAGGTCTTTCCAAGATCTACATTTTAAATGACAGCTGTCAAACTTTGAACTTGTTTATCTCGTTAACCGTGCATGCTACACCACTAGTTTCTTTGGAAAAGTTGTAGGTCTTGCCGAGATCTACATTTCAAGTGACAGCTGTCAAACTTTAAACTCGTTTATCTCGTTAACTGTGCATGCTACACCACTAGTTTCTTTGAAAAAGTTGTAGGTCTTGCCAAGATCTACATTTTAAATGACAGCTGTCAAACTTTAAACTTGTTTATCTCGTTAACCATGTATGCTACTCTACTAAATTCTTTGGAAAAGTTGTAGGTCTTGCCAAGATCTACATTTTAAGTGACAGCTGTCAAACTTTAAACTCTTTTATCTCGTTAACTGTGCATGCTACTCTACTAGTTTCTTTGGAAAAGTTGTAGGTCTTGCCAAGATCTACATTTTAAATGACAGCTGTCAAACTTTAAACTCGTTTATCTCATAGCCTATCACGCATTGTTTCCGATATAAACGACTTTTTAGTATGACAGCTGACACCTGTCATGTAGATCTCGTTAAGGCCTACAACTTTACCAAAGAAACTAGTTATGTAGCGTGCATAGTTAATGAGATAAATGAGTTTAAAGTTTGACAGCTGTCACTTAAAATGTAGATTTCATCCAGACCTACTAACTTCCCAACGAAACGTAAAAAACGTATTTGACCGAAGTGTAAA
Source organism: Phthorimaea operculella (assembly GCA_024500475.1). Lineage (NCBI taxonomy): Eukaryota > Metazoa > Arthropoda > Insecta > Lepidoptera > Gelechiidae > Phthorimaea > Phthorimaea operculella. Next base: position 1,477,950 of record JANFCV010000019.1, on the reverse strand, counting down.
ATACGTATTTAACGAGTTAAACGAGTTTGAAGTTTGACAGCTGTCACTTAAAATGTAGGTCTCGTCAAGACCTACATTTTCTTTAAAGAAACTTTTATGCGCACTGAGAAGGTGAGACAACTACTCAATGGAACTACTGCGAATGATCGTAAACGAAGGTTCGCAGTAGTTCCATTGGACTAATCTCAATGGAACTACTGCGAATGATTGCAAAGGATAAGCTTGGCTATCCAGAGGGGCAATGCTGCCAGCCTTTTGGGAACCCTGCCGCGCTGCGAGGTGCTGGATGAGATTTTTAATTTATAGTTTAAATATTAGCACGTAAGTTTTTGTATATTAACACATCTAGTCGTTCTGTTAAATAAAGTAATTTGTCAGCTAATCTGAATACTTTACATTTGGCATTATATCCAAAAACTATACAATGATGAAGCTATGTCGGTACCTAGGTATTTACTTAGTTTCAAACTTTCCCATCCCAATCTACACATGGACTTTCACACTACAAGATCCACTTCCACAAACCAAAGTCACTGGCCGTAGTATTTCGATATTAGGTCTTCTGTTCTGTGTTAAACGATCTATCTGCCTACTCATGATCTACTCTTTGATAAAAACTACTATCATGATACTCTCCTAATAGATACTCGTATTTGAATAGATATCTATCTGCAATAAACTTTCGTAAATTGGACCAACTACGCAAGTCCAAAATATCTAAAGCAAAACTTTTTTTTGCTAATTTTACCTACTTGGTTCAAAATTTGTTTTATTTTACCTCTATTTTGTCTGCTTTCCATATCCGCTCTGAGGGTGGACTTCCGGATTCAGCTATTTATTATATTATGACACATTCAAACTTTAGCAATATTTTAAGAAGTAAATCGTTTAATTTTCAAAAAGTATTAGAAGTAAAATCATGATCAATGTTATACGTGTATGTATATGATTATCATCAGTCACTTTACGGACATATTCCCTGCGGAGTGAGAGAGTCATGTCTAACACAAATAAATACGAAATAATATGTTTTCGTGTCTTATCATCATAAACTAGAAAACATATTTGAATTACATACGTACTTTGAAAACAGAGTGTAGCTAAAAGTTTTAAAGTTAGTATGTAAACTGTTGAGGTACCTAACTCTACTCATGAAGTCATGATCATGAACAACTTTTACTACGGGGCAAAATCTCAAAAATACTATCTGCTTTAGTGAAAATCGAATCAAATCATAATATTTTTTTTGCTATAAGGTACGGAGATGGCCAGTCACATTTTTTGATTGAGTAAAAGTTGTGCATATGCATTGGTAGAATCACCCTGCTAAGTTAGCATACTCTGAATGCCTATGTGAAGAATAAAAAATATCTGTAAATAGAAAGGGTGAAGCAGCCCATGAAATTAAACGAATTTCTTCGAAGTTTTGGTCGCAACATAAAACTAATTCAGTTTTAGTCACTAGTGAAACTTCTGGGGTTTTGCTTGTCCATATTAAAACTTTGGGAAACACATAATAAGTAGTTACTTTACCGGGTCTTATCGCGATAGTTTTTTAGGTAAATAAGCGATTTACCTGGAAACCCGACGTATTGACTGAGTATCATCAGTCATGGTCGCGGGCAGACTGAAGTAGCAGTTAAGAAAAAACTTTGGGCAAGTTAATAAAAAAGATGCACAGTCTTACCGGTCCACCATAGACGTATCCAAACTCCAGCGCGACCAGCTGGGCTATCTCTTCCCCACCCTCGACCTGGACGGTCCACTCGTCGCTGAAGCTGTTCGCGTGCTCCAGCCCGTCGTGCACTCCATGGTAGCTCTGCTCGCCTGGTACCTCGTCATAGCCCGCAGGAGGATACCACGACACTACTGCTGTTGTAACCGCTAGTAATATCGCCAGGCATTTTACTAAAGCCATTGAGCGGGCACTGATTTTTTTTTAAGTAACGGTTTGTTGTTTTTTTTATTGTAGCTAAGTACATGCGACGGCGGTGTCTAAACAAACACTAACGGTCGCGCGAAAACAACTGAGGGCGCAGATTTTCCAGCGGGCTATACAGTACTGTAGCGACGAGACTGGGCAGGACCGTCTACGTAGCGCGTAGCCACAGCTGATTATGCGTAGAGGCGTTAGATTCTACGCCTCTGCGTTTTAATTATGAATTCTTATTAGTGTTCATTCAAATACCATAGATATGACCTATTTAATACTTATTATGAGAGGAAAAAATATTTTTATGATATACAGCTCTATGATCTTTTTCTAAGTATTTCATAATTCGAGTATGCTTATTTTGAACAAACAGTTGAAAAAAATAGATAAATCACCACTTAATAATACTAACTATATGATATGCTTCACAACGTACCTAAGATTTATTAATGTAATATCGATGTATGTGTATGTAGATCTCTCTCTCTCTCTCTTCGTGTGGGACACCGAGTCGTCCAATGACCCGATGACCACTGGTGTTAGAGTCTAGGTACAAGTAGCAGGCCTCTGACATGGTAGTGAAACGACTGCCGTCTAAGTAATCATAGACAGCAACCAGGATCGACGGCTTAACGTGCCCTCCGAAGCACAGATTCTACTTTTCACAATCAGGTGGTTCGACCTGCAATGTCCTAGCTATACTGGGAGCAAATTCACAAAGAAATAAATATCAACTTTGTATGTGGGTAGAGTATAGGCACACATAGTATAAAATGAAGTTGCTTTTTGTATTTCTCTGTCTGACATCAGACGGATGTCTTTCGTGGAATTCGCAACTTCTCCTAAACTACGCAAAGAATTTCTATGCGTTTTTTTGTAATAAATAGAGTGATTCAAGAGGAAGGTTTATATTTTTAACACGTGCCGAGAAAATGCCCTTTTCCCACACGAAAACGAGTTGCAGCGGGTGAAACCGCTAACGGGCCGCTATTAGTCACATAAATATAGGTTTCACTCCATTGTCTCATCATTGAGCGGTCTCCAGTTGCGACAAAAGATTTACGAGAAAAATAAAAATGGCGGCTAAATTAGAATTAAATACGGTTGGTTACCCTGGAACGAGATGGGGAAAATGGCAAATTATGCCATAGCGAAGTGGGTGGTGCTATTAACATTTAGTCAGAGCTCCTTGGATGCTAAAATTAAAGTCATTTACAAAATCTGTATGCATCAATGGTTCGAAAACGTCATCCGAGTAGGTGGGTGTTTATTTTTTATTGATTTGTTCCAGATGATGGGATAAGGCGAAGAAGAAGATAAGTTCCACTCAAGGAAACCTGTTAAAACCGAAAGGCACAACAGAATGGATTTTTGGATCGCTTATCTGAGTATATATGTTACAGGCAAAACCCTTAACCAGTCAATAACGTTATTGACTGGAAAAACCAGTCAATTACGTTATTGCCTAAGGGCCTCAGTCAAAACCCTTATTGACTGGTTTTATCTATTAAAAGCAGTCAATAACGATATTGACTGACGTGCCCAGTCAAAACCCTTAATAGGTACTTCTGCCTCGGTAGCAGCAACCTAGACTGGCTGGCTGACTGTCTCAATCGCCGGTTGTTATTCCTGAGGACATGCCCAAGTCGCAGACGGCTCTTCACTATCTAATGCTGACATTAGCGTATACGTGGCTTCACCTCCTAGATGTCATAGACTTCACGACGGTGGTTGTTAGGCTCCCGCCTAGTTCAATCGGCGAGCGAGGCTGTAGGCTTTCTTCTAGCTGCGACCATCTAACGGTCCTGATGGTGATCTCAGACCAGCCAGGCAGTCTAGGTTGCTACCACCGGGTCGGACGTACCTATTAAGGGTTTTGAAAAAAATCTAACGGTCTTGATGGTTACTATGCAGTAACCATTGCGTTGCGGTGAGTTTATGTGCGATGCGGCGGGTAGCACTGCGTTGCGGTGAGTTTATGTGCAGTGCGGCGGAAATCAGTGAGGTGCGGAGAGTTTCGGTGCGCGATACGGCGGGTATCACTGGGTTGCGGTGTGTTTATGTGCAATGCGGCGGAAAGCAGTTCGGTGCGGAGAGTTTCGGTGTGCGATGCGGCGGGTAGCACTGAATTGCGGTGAGTTTATGTGCTTTGCGGCGGAAAGCAGTGCGGTGCGGGAAGTATTGTTGTGTGTTGCGGCGGGTAGCGCTGAATTGTAGTGAGTTTATGTGCTTTGCGGCGGAAAGCAGTGCGGTGCGGGAAGTATTGTTGTGTGTTGCGGCGGGTAGCGCTGAATTGTAGTGAGTTTATGTGCTTTGCGGCGGAAAGCAGTGCGGTGCGGGAAGTATTGTTGTGTGTTGCGGCGGGTAGCGCTGAATTGTAGTGAGTTTATGTGCTTTGCGGCGGAAAGCAGTGCGATGCGGGAAGTTTTGTTGTGTGTTGCGGCGGGTAGCGCTGAATTGTAGTGAGTTTATGTGCTTTGCGGCGGAAAGCAGTGCGATGCGGGAAGTTTTGTTGTGTGTTGCGGCGGGTAGCGCTGAATTGCGGTGAGTTTATGTGCTTTGCGGCGGAAAACAGTGCGGTGCGAGAAGTTTTATTGTGTGTTGCGGCGGGTAGCGCTGAATTGCGGTGAGTTTATGTGCTTCGCGGCGGAAAGCAGTGCGGTGCGGGAAGTTTTGTTGTGTGATGCGGCGGGTAGCGCTGAATTGCGGTGAGTTTATGTGCTTTGCGGTGAAAAGCAGTGCGGTGCGGGAAGTTTTGTTGTGTGATGCGGCGGGTAGCGCTGAATTGCGGTGAGTTTATGTGCTTTGCGGCGGAAAGCAGTGCAGTGCGGGAAGTTTTGTTGTGTGATGCGGTGGGTAGCGCTGAATTGCGGTGAGTTTATGTGCTTTGCGGCGGAAAACAGTGCGGTGCGGAGAGTTCCGGTGTGCGATGATATATATTTTTTTAAATAAGATAGGCTCGCATTTGTCTGCTATCTCACCAGCTGATAAAAGGAGTAATCCTAGTCAGCGACGTGATCCCGGAGGTGGAATGGGGATAATCAGGTCGTGGGGCGATTGTACACGCTCACTGAAATGCATCTTATAGAAGATAGAAGATGGAGGCAGTCAGAGTGAAAGTCTACTGTTTCACTCGCCAGTGGCACTGAGCCCGAGTCCTCGAGTAACTACCGGGTGGACTATGATTTCTGGGAGGGGAGGCCACGTATTTGCTGCCGTCAACATAAGTGAAGAGCCGTCTACGACTTGGGCATGTCCTTATGGAATAACAACCGGCGAGCGAGACAGTAGACTTCCACACTGGCAGCGACCATCTAACGATCCTGATGGTGATCTAAGACCAACCAGAACATACCTATTAAGGGTTTTGACTAGGCACGTCAGTCAATAACGTTATTGACTGATTTTATTAGACAAAATCAGTCAATAAGGGTTTTGACTGAGTACCTTAGGCAATAACGTTATTGACTGGTTTTGCCAGTCATTAACGTTATTGACTGGTTAAGGGTTTTGACTGTAACATATATAACTGAGTCGAAATATCGGTGCATCGACAGCTCAGTGGCAGAGCGGTGGGGCGTTTACCCATGCGGCCCGGGTTTGATCTCCGGTCAATGCATGTCATTATTAAATTGCTTATTTTCAATTATGAGAATAATATAGCACTGTGAGTGCATTAAAATCCCAACAAATCCATTTACTTCATGTTTTCTAACAAAACATGTTGCGCCGACCCCAGATTTGGGAAACCGGCAGGAAGATGATCGATGATTATGCGTGACCGCGAATGTTTTAAATAGTTTAAAAGTTTATTCGTTCCTTGCATCATCATCATAATATGTTCAGTGTGTCAGTGAGGCGGCATTGAGCTGCTCAGCACTTGAATCTACAGATAAACAAACAATCTACCGATATTGTAGGGTGACCAACAGTGTTAAAATATTGGGAACTTCGGGCCAACGGTGGCGTGGAGCTGGGATCCTAACATGCCCCAATATTTCTCTGCTCTCTCATGACTAGTCATAACATGACTTACCCTAAAAGCACATTACCTTTTTTATAACGTCAGTCGGAGCCCTGTGGTACGAATAATCCGTTAGGTACAGTAACTAATATTAGAGATCCACTTACCAGTAAGTTGTTAACTATTCGCGATACCTATATGATGTAAATGTGGAGACCCTGGCTAAACGGATGTGGCCCACAGTTCGCAATATTTCACTAACATTTTGATAGAGTCATATCCATTGGTTCCAGGAACTAAAAACCATCATAAATATACAACAATAAGCCCACATTTTCATGGAAAAATCGCGAAGAAAAAAACAATATAGCTTACCCTGTGAAAAAGATATCAATCACAAGTAGAGCCAAGCTTCTGAATCTGCGCGCCCTTACTCCGCCAAACCAAACACGAACTCTACACGGCTATACTCAACAGTAGGTAGCCGTGGCATGCCGTGTCGATCCAGATTTAAAGGGTTCTGAAAACGATGCACAAAGGTAGTTATACCTAGGAAATCTAAAATTAATTGAGCAAATTTTAAAACAAGACTTGTCATGGCAGTCATTAATGGAAGTTACTTAAATTTAGCCGTGTGTTGCCGGCTTAGAAAAGTATCAGCCCATATCTATCCCGTGGGTGTCGTAAGAAGCGACGAAGGGATTTAAGAATTGATGTATTGCAATTTAGGCGACAGGCTGACCTGTCACTATGGTGATATACAGTCTACTGAGTGACTCTCAAACTTGGAAGACGTGGTGTGAATGGCCGTTTTTTACTACTTGCATAAATCACTGGGAGTCTCACTGATGACTTAATATTTGGTTACCCTACCAAAACTCCCGTCGTCCCTGACGGCCGAAATACCCGCGTTTACCCTACTCGCACGCACTGGAGTCTATTTCTGTATGGTGCTAGGCAAAGGCCAGTGGTTTACAAACTTTATGTTTATTTCGTAATTATTTTTTAGGCTTGATATGCAATGCATCGTCCGGCGTCCGACAGTACTACGTCAATCATTTTTTAAATTAAATTAGACGGCTTTAAATATATTTTACATCAAATTTCAAAAATAAAATTATATTAGTTTTAAACATAACTTTTATATTCATACAAGAAAAATAATTAAACGTCTACTCCCGAAACTAAATAAGTTTATTCAAGGAACATAGCCCGGAATATGTGAAACAAAATTGAACCGCAATTACAAAAATGCTTAAAGTGTGTCACATTACTCTCATTGTATGGGAATATTTTTACGAGCTAACTATAGAATTCATCGAAATAATGTCGGAGTAGCGTTGTCAAAGTTAAATTTTCTGATCTGTTTCGACTTCTGTTCCTTGTGGAAAGTTGTACCTACAGTTTTACGAATAGACATATATAATAATAAGAATATTTGCACTGAATTTCAAATGACCTTACGTAAAAATGCTTGCACAATTTCACAATGTTGTTTCTAATTGAATTGTTTCTAAGTTTACTTTTCTAGGTGTTCTTTTCCTCACTTCGTGGTAAAGAAAGTGCAGGCTGTATTGTTTTGGACCCAATTGTGCTTCTTGAAAATGCTCCAGACTTAGAAACACGTTACTCTTTATTCGTCCTACTTGTTCGTTAAAAAAATCTCATTCATTTTTGGAAAACTTCCAAAATTTTCACCGCAGGCAGGATTTGAACCTGCGACCTTCGGCATCAGTACTGCCGACGCCCTAACCAACTGGGCTACCGCGGTTCTAATCGAGCCCGCGAAATTATGGAAGTATATCTTGTCCACTATCGCGTGGATGGGCTCCATCGCGTGGATGGGCTCCAGTTGGTTAGGGCGTCGGCAGTACTGATGCCGAAGGTCGCAGGTTCAAATCCTGCCTGCGGTGAAAATTTTGGAAGTTTTCCAAAAATTGTTTACCTAACACGAGAAGTGTTTTAAAATTTGGTATTCAATTTATCGCGGGTTTTCATCGCTTTGACTACATTCAATCTGTAAAGAATGAATTAGTCGCTGGGAATTAGTTGCAAAACTATCCCGGTAGATGGAGCCCATCCACGCGACAGTTGGTTAGGGCGTCGGCAGTACTGATGCCGAAGGTCGCAGGTTCAAATCCTGCCTGCGGTGAAAATTTTGGAAGTTTTCCAAAAATTGTTTACCTAACACGAGAAGTGTTTTAAAATTTGGTATTCAATCTCATTCATATTTTTTTTCAGACAAAGATGTTTTGTGTAGGTACGGTTATTTTGGGGCACTTGCTTATGTATTGTTCAATGTTAAGGAAGAGTACACATTAATAATTTTCCTTACGGTACTAACGTAACACAGGTTTATTCAGCTTTGAATATACAGGGTGCAAGGGACGGTGTACCGAAAACTTTGCAAGCATGATCAGACCATGAAACTGAACAACTTTTACTATGGAGCCAATGGTGGGAAACGAGATTTTTTTTCTGACCCCCATACAAAATTCACGATCAGCTGACAGACTATTTTTTTTCGTTTCCCCAAATAAATTGGGATAAGGGCAGGCAGATGATACCACCATATGTTCCATGGGGAATGTTGTTCAGTTTCATGGTTTGAGTACGCCTGCACGTTTTCGTTACACCGTCCCTTACACCCCGTATGTGGTAAGCATAACCTAGTTTTATTTTACGTTTAGTACTCACTCACTACCACTGATTACTTCATTTAATGCAATCAGCTGTTGCCCTCATCACGCGATGAACAAGCATCGTTGTGAGTTGCCTATCAATGAAGCTTTGTGCATCTACTGCATGAACGAGTGTTGTATGAATCAGTATAGTAATGGCAGATTCACGCACTTACGCATTGCAGATTAGTATTTCCGCATTGTAGAGTATTTTTTTTATATTTGTATGCAATTTACCTACTTGTATGTTTTCAAACGACGATCCTTGTTTTGGTCCAAGCTAAGCTATTCGAACAAGGTAAGGGTTATGAATATGAATCATAGATAAAGAATTTAAGTCGTTTTTGTGTTACCCTACTTGTACTTAGAGAGCAAGGTTTGCCCAAGAGCCATTGATGTGGCTAGTTTTGGACGGTCAAAATTGAAGCAGTCTAACTTTTGCTATTGATACGACAAGAACAGGAGGTCGATTTCTGAAAAGTCGTCAATTTGATTGCGCACACGACAGGCTTTCGTCCACGAAATTCTGCTGTCAATGCTTTCATTTTCGTTTACTCCCATTTTTACGCATTTTTGAAATTGTAGAATTTGATCGTAGAAAGTTGTGTTGCCATGGTGATGCCCATAAATTTAAACTCTATAATATTTGTGTTCATTCTACGAAGAAACATTTATTGCCCGTCGCTTATAAAAAAAAGGTTTTAAGAAAACTGGCCAAGAGCGTGTCAGACACGCCCACGAACAGGGTTTCGTCAAGTCAACGTTTAATTATCAGGTTTTTCAGCGTTACAAAGTTAATTTTGTTGCCGGTTTGTTTGCAGCTGTGTGGTTTGGTTACCAACCGCAAATTGAATAAAAAACAACAAACCCGCCTGCGGTAATTTCAAAGTTGTATTTTACGTTTTAAATCCGCCATCTTGAATTTATAAAATGTTATTATAGCCAGTGTCACTCGTGCTACTGAGACAAATCTAACGACACTTCATTTGATCCGCCCAGCCGTTTGGGCTGTAGCCCGTGAAAAAGAATTTTAAATATTTACCCGACTGCCTCAGAAGGAGGGTTATGTCTTTCGAGAGTATGTATGTATGTTCGTATGTATGAATGTATGTATGTATGTATGTATGTGGACAAGAAAAATATTTTTCACGGGCTACAGCCCAAACGGATAGTTGGATTTTGACATATTAGGTGTCGTTAGATTCGTCACAGCAGATCGTTATACCATACTTTTAATTGGGGTAAGGCCCGTAAGACTTTGTCAATGGGAGCTTAGCCTAACAGAAACCTTTTAGTGACTTTGTTTCAAAGAAACCTCACCATACTTTTACAAGACCTATTCAACGATATCCTACTCAATACCAGGAGATGTTTTTTTCACCACCTTTCACTTGTATAGGAGGGGGTCCAAAAAACATTTGTTAAATTTCAAAATTTGGGACAACACGATCTACCTTCTCACCAAATTTCATGTCGGTAGCTTTAAAACTGACGAAGAGGCACAGCATACAGACAGACAGACTTGACGAAATGATAAGTGTTTCTATAAGACTACGAAACCCTAAAAACCAATAATTTCCACAGACAAACGGATCGAAACTTTTCAACTAAAGTTTCAACTTGATCTTGGCGTAAGGCCGAGCGCATATCTGCGTCTAAACAGTCTGCACGAAAGTCTGTAGGTACAGTCACTCCCGCGCACTCATGAACAATCCAAAAGTTAAGGTTCAGATTTTTTTTTCTGACCGTAACATTTTACAGGAATATTTGTTACTTTTTTAGATGCAGCACCTTTTATTGAATCTTACGACATAGTTTTTGTCCGGCTTGTCCATATCAGACACGAGAAATTCGAAACCTTAAAAACAGAATTGTTCATGAGTTAGCGTGAGAGACTGTACATAGAAGTATATTAAAAAAAATGTTAGAGGATACCTTCATGAAATTTTGATGACAGAACATGTTCCAACAAATTTTAGTTTTTATCTGTTTATACTGGGTGTTACAAAACAACCAATAAAGCTTTTCAGCTTTAGGAGGTTAAGGTACTTATAAAACTGAACAACTTTCCCCATGGAGCATGATCAAAAAAAATTTGGACTTCCCATACAAAATGTATGGGAGCTTTATTGGTTATGATCTCGATTCAAATACTTGTACTCGTTTCACTTATTTTTTATTTTCATCCCAACCGGTTTCGCTTAAATAAGCATCTTCAGGGGGCAATAACACTCACATACTAAAATAAACAATTAAAATACATTGAAAACAGCCCGATACAGAAACCTGGACGCTGAAGAAAGCAGACCACAAGCGCATTGCTGCATTTGAAATGTGGTGTTAGAGAATGATGCTCGGGGTGCACTGAACAGAGCATTGGACCAATGAGTCCATACTATCAGAGCTTAAGGTACCCATGAGACTCACCACCAGATGCCTGCGAAGAAGCTTCTGCCCGGAAGAAAGGCGACAACCTTGAAAAACTATTAACAACGGGCAAAGTAGACGGCAGAAGACCCAGAGCTAGAAGCCCGACTCGTTGGTCTGACCAGATCTGCACCACGCTGGGCACCACAGTTTGCGAGGCCATACATGCCACAGAAGATAGAACAAGATGGCGTTACGTAGTCCACGGAAAAGTTATTCGACGAGGTCACGACCCTCTGCATTGAGGATATACGACTCAAGGAGGAGGACGCCTTTTCTTATCCTATCCAATCTTGCGTTGATAGCGAAAATAATATGAACACGCGATTTCCAGTTTTCCCTATCCTCATACGGGGACCACGGGAAGTCAAATCTATGACGTCTTGTTGTCCCCGTGATGAGGACATGCTCACCAGGGATAAGCGATAACGTCATAGATTTAACTTCCCGTGGTCCCCGTATGAGGATAGGGTCAAAGTGGAAATCGCGTGTTCATATTATTTTCGCTATCAACGCAAGATTGGATAGGATAAGAAAAGGCGTCCTCCTCCTTGAGTCGTATATTCTCAATGCAGAGGGTCGTGACCTCGTCGAATAACTTTTTCGTGGACTATGTGACGCCATCTTGTTCTAAAATAAATTATACTGAAGCTATCCCCATTGTCCCCGGTAAAAGTTTTCCCGTTAAGAGTGGGAAAAGGTAGGGCAGGCTAGGGGAATATCTTATCATGCCACGCTTTGCCCCACCCTATCAAACCTTTACTTTGAGGCAAAAAAACTTTTTAGCAAAAAATATCACCGCCGAAAACTGAAAAGCATAAAATAATAACTATTGTTACTCTATGTACCTACCTAAGTAATATTTTTTTGGAAATATTATCTACCATATCGGAACTTAGAAATTCTGAGTCGGCGTCTAAAATTTTTGCAAATATTCACTTTTCATTGGCATGACGCCGACTCAAAATTACTAAGTTCCATTATGGTAGATAATATTTCCAAAAAAATATTACTTAGGTAGGTACATAGAGTAACAATAGTTATTATTTTATGCTTTTCAGTTTTCGGCGGTGATATTTTTGCTAAAAGTTTTATTTTATAATTTTTAGTGGTTACTTTTCAAGTTTGTTTACATTCAACCTTACTGTTTCAAAGGAGTTTCAAGCGCACAAAGAAACTGCATGAAATACTTAAACGTACATGACTAATATAAAAGCAACCTCCTTTTTTGATGTACATCTTTAGCAGATGTTTGGCAGATAGTCAACAACGAGCAGACGTCAGTAGTGTATGTAAACACAAGTACATTTTGCTTCAAACGTGTCGCAAAATATGAAGAATTTGTTAATTTCTCAAGATCCTTCCATCAGAGCCTGACTTGATGCGTATGGGACCACCTGGACAGTGCATGCTTTCAAACATAAAAATATATTCCTAATACCAAACACACCATGGTGATATACAGTATTCTGAATGACTCTCAAGCTTTTGTAAGACGTGGTGTAAGGTAAACGACCGTTTTTACAGCCGTTTAGCCTCTGCCTTATCGTAAGGGATATAGGCGTGATGTATGTATGTATACGGAGTGTTAGGGACGGTGTAACGAAAACTTTGCAGGCATGATCAGACCATCAAACTGAACAACTTTTACTATGGAGCCAATGGTGGAAAACGAAAAAATTCCGACCTCCCATACAAAATTCACGATCAGCTGACTGATTTTGTATGGGTGGTCGGAATTTTTTTTCCGCCATTGGCTCCATAGTAAAAGTAGTTCAGTTTCATGGTCTGAGCACGCCTGCAAAGTTTTCGTTACACCGTCCCTAACACCCTGTATATTATGTAAATACAAAAAAATTATCCATGCGAGTCTGAGTAATCGGTAAATACATAATAAAATAAAAGTTCGCGATTAATAGGGTACGGAAGAGTTAACCTTCGCCGTTGTTTTGTCGGTAATAAATGAAGTAGCTTTTTGCATTTTCACAAACAACCATGCGCATGCGAACTTTATTTTAGCAGGCCAGTATAATAGCTATTTTCCAATACTGCCTGTGCAGTATGCAGATATAGTGTCTCAATAAACGCATAAGTTTAACTGACACTGGCAAGTATGTCTCTATGAATGCCATCCCTTAGAATTAGAAAATAGAGTGCCACTTCGGAGTAAATACAACTTCTAAAAGTGTGGCTGACTTTTAAACTCCAATAACTTTGGAAATACTGGACGGATTTTGATGAAATAAGAACTAAAGTAATGAGAAAACACGGGAGATTAGATTTTTTGCAAAATTTTGACTCGTTGATACTTCTCTCGCGACAAAACATCTGCAGACTGTTTAGTCGTGATGTGCGCGGTACGGACGACACGATGGTCTTGCGACACGTCTTGTCGGCGTGAGTCTAAACAGTCTGTACCTAGACGTAGATGTGCGCTCGGCCTAATTATTGTTCTATGTTGACACTGATGTTGACTTGACAGATGCCACTTTTAAAATTATTGTTTTGAAAGTTTCGTTGGACGAACCCTACATTATAATATCATTGGGACGAATGGAGTCTTTTGCGTAAGTAAGAAAACGCTTGATACTATACTTGATGAACTATCAGATTATGAACACTTATGATGAAGTGTGATGCACATAGCTTACCAATTATTTTTCATCATTTCAGACTTGGTAGGACCAAAGGAAAGAAGGCGTCTGTTACGATAACTTCAATGGAACATGGTGTAGTCCACAGCCAGAACAACTGGTGAAAGAATGACTGGATGACTTCGAGGAGATCCAAACCAATGACTTTCACAGCCAGTTTAAAACTAATCACCAATATAGTCCATTTCTGCCAAGTAACAATAGTACCTTCTTCTTCGAGTGGGACACCAAGTCGTCCAACGACTCGATGAACCATAGTGTCAGAGTTTTTCAACCGCCTACTGCAACTAACAAGCCTCTGACACCTAACACCTATATCCATTATTTTATTAAAGTATCTGCCTTAATTTTTCAGGAAAATGACCACTCATGAAGAGACTACTGAAAAATAAATAAAGCAAAAGCTTTTAGAAAGCACTGCAATTTCAGCAGAATAGAATTTAAGAAGAGATAAATGAAATATTAGAAGATAGGTAAAATTACTACCTATTAATGTACTTTGTTAATTTATAGTTATATGAACTGAATAAGCATCTTATTTTCATTCATCATGGTGACTTATTGTTGATTACCTATGTTTATGTAAGTTCCTAATGTTCTGGAAATCCTTAGTAATTAAACGATGTTTGCATACCTATAGTTGTGTTAAAATATATAATAGTGGTGCTATCTAATGATTATTTTAGGTTGGTTAATTTAATTTTGATTGAAGTAAGATAAATTTTGAAATAAAAAGATTTCATTTGCATCATATATTTTATTTATTTAAAAGTAGGTAAGTAATACATAATAATTAAACTAATGGCGACTGCGATGTGGCGCAGTGGTAGTGCGACTGCCTGCAATGCAGAAGGTTCCGGTTCGATTCTCGGTGGGTGGGTCACTCACAAGGTTGATATTTATCACATCACTTTGTAAATTTGTTTCCAGTCGGTTTAAGACAAAGCAGGCTAAACCATCTGATTGTCCGAAAAGAAATAGGGTTCCTTGCATCGAAGGGCACGTTTGGCTGTCTTTTATTTCTTGTACCTACTTGGGTCAGCAAAGGGCGTAGGTATGCAACCATTCTCAAAACAGTAACCGTGGTCACCTTAGAAATATACCTACTGCAAATATTTTAAGAGGTGAACCAGCCCATGAAACTAAACAACTGTCCCCAAGGAACATACCTATGTCAAAATATGAAACAAGTTTTTAGACTCTTCGCATAATAAAATACTCGAGCGAGTCAGTTTGTATGGGAGGTCCATTTTTTTTTATATATTTTGACCTATGTTCCTTAGGGAAAGTTGTTCAGTTTCATGGGCTTGTTCACCCCTTAAAATTTAGCAGTAGTTTTTTTTAACAGCTTACCTATGTATCGAAACAGTACCCAAAAATCTACAATTTTAGAAATAAATAACACTATCGCACAATACCACGCCTAATTACCTATGTTGAGGGTAGGCAGAGCGATACCGGCCGTAAAAATACGGTCAAATAGTCGATGTGAACTATCATTTTATTAACGCTTGGATTCGTACACGAATGTTCAAAGAGAGTGCCTCGGGCACTCTTTTTGATTGCGTGGACGCTTTGAACATGTCATGCTTTCTTGCAACAATTTTCACTGACATTCAATAGCGAGCGCTTGGATTCGCGCACGAAAGTTCGACGCGGACGCGGAATCTTGATGATAATGATAATCTTTCTTGTTTTTTAAGAACAACTACTATAAAATAAAATGTTTCTTTAATTCAGCTACAAAACAACAGTATAAATTAATAGGTAGATGTTAAGGGATGAGATGGCATCATGTAGTCACATTAAGACGTAGTAGATATTAGAAGATGCATTCATTAGTTAGCATCTAGGTAGATATAAATAAAATGATAGTTCACATCTAAGGAAACAATAAAGTATGTAGGTACCTACTTATAGGTACACAAAACAATGAAATGGATTTATTTGATTAAGATTATACCTACAAGCCATGTGATACCGGCTTAGAATAGCATCACCCCAATTCTGCCCCTCGGTGTCGTAAAAAGCGACTAAGGGAGAGAGTGGACTGCAGCGTTTCCCCGTAAATGCAAAATCTTACATTGCGCTCACCAATCCGCCTGCCAAGTGTGGTGACCGTGGTGTATGACAAGGATTGAGGTCGGGTTGCATAAAGTTTTAAGTCATATTTTTACTAGGCATATGATCAACAGTCATAATGAATTCAAGTCATAATATTAATACGCATAACCGTTTTAGCATATACTAAAAGTCATAACTTCAACAAACATAATTATAAATAGGCATATTATACATTAGCGTCATTTTTAAAACGCATAATATTAATAACGCATAATATTCAAAAACACTACTAAAAAAGGCAAGCATACTACTCTAACCCACCTAAACTTCCGAAAATGGGCAATAGGTTATTTTTTTACTGTCGCTGTGCCCCCATCCCAGCAAGCCAGCGGCAGCCATTCATGCAAGCAAGCAAGCAACATGCATGCAAGAAAGCAATCAAGCAAGCAGCATGCATTGCAATGAAGCACAAGCAGGCATGCATACATGTCAACCTTACCCGCAGGCTATGACGGAAGCGAGCCAGCTTGCTACGCTCGCTTTGCTCACTTCCGTCATAGCCTGCTGAACCTAACCTTACCAATTCGGCGTGCCCCGAACTCTCGTGCTCGCGTCGCGCGCACGCGCCCCGGTTTACGTACGCGTTATAAGCCAAATTTACAGCAAGATGTGTTTGAATCTAATGTCTTCCATTAAAATATATTTCTCATTGATCATTATGATTTATGACAGACAATTATGCGACTCAAAATTAGTCTAAAAGAAAATAGGTCAAGCTAATGGTATGACTATAAATGCGTATGACATATAAAATTTATGCCGAACAAACAGTATGACAAAGAAATTTATGCGAATCGTGTTATGCCAAACTATATTAGGAACTTCAACAATATGCAAAACGACGGTATCCCGTATGACAAATACCCCAATCGAGGGCTTTGATAAGGAAAGGCACATTTCCAGCAGTGGACAGTTGTGGCTGTTGAGGTTAAGGTTATATAAATGAGTATAGGTACACATAACACAATTAAAATTATTTTATTTTACATAAACTTATGTTATCGATAAACTCCAAAATTAATGAACCGATTACAAAAAATCTTTCACTATTAGAAAACTACAACATCTTTAAGTGATATAGGTAATTTTTACTGCAAGTGAATATCTCATTCCCAAGGGAAAACAGTTAAGTGATAAAACCGCTCGGCTGACCACCACCAATCTTCCTGAAAGGACCCCGCACGATTTGTTCGACAAGGGCCGTCCGGTCAAATTGGCTGAAATTTTGGGGAAAGGTAGTACGTAATGCTCTAACCAAAATTTAAAAAAATCTGCGAGCGGAAATGACCAGTTTTTGAGATATAGCTATTTTAATGTTGAAGTCACAAAACATACTTTGATGTAAAAACGTAACTCATTAAGGCAAATGTCATATTCTTACTTATTTTTTACGTTCATTTGTATAAAACCAACCCACAAGGTTAATTATTTCAATTGGAAAAGTGTTTTTTCCGGGTATTTTACACATAATATATCAGCAAGACAAGCTAGATCGCCTAAGCTATACAATACAGCAATGGCTCCAATCCAAAGCAAAAGTTGTTTAGCATGATAGGCCGCTTCTGTTGGTACATGGACACCAGGAGTCTGGAGTAGACCACCAGGACCTCATCTAGACCATAAAATATACAGAAATGCCTCTACAGCAAAAGCAAAAGCTGTTCAGCATGATGCACCGCTTCTGCTAACAGGCTGACGTCGAGGTTCTGAAATACCTGATGTAGATCACCAGGACCTCATCTTAACTATAAAGATACAGAAATGCTTTCAAAGCAAAAGTTGTTCAACATGTTCAGCCGTTTTGCTAGCACTTTGATATCGAGAGTCTAGAGATCCTGGTGTAGAACGTGCAATGATCCTATTCCTACGGGAAAGCGGGTAAGTAACAGTTCTAATTATAAATATGTTGCGGCCAACTAGTCAAAAACGCTGTTCAAATGCACAGATTGCTTTTTAATCAAGCGGCGCCATTCAACCACACCACTAAACGGTCATAACCTAAGTGGTTGAACATACCATTCCATGAAATGCTCAACTAAAGAATTAGATTTAATAAGAATTAGGTTGAATAAGGAGCTAGCTGTGATTTGAATGCCTTATTCATTCACCCAGTTGAATTAGCCAAAGTGTTAACATAACTTTTGGTATGGAAGCATTTTCGTATCTCTTATAGTTAAGATGAGGTCCTGGTGATTTACATCAGGTATTCAGAACCTCGACGTCAGTCTGTTAGCAGAAGCGGTGCATCATGCTGAACAGCTTTTGCTGTAGAGGCATTTCTGTATATTTTATGGTCTAGATGAAGTCCTGGTGGTCTACTCCAGACTTCTGGTGTCCATGTACCAGCAGAAGCGGCCTATCATGCTAAACAACTTTTGCTTTGGAGCCATTGCGGTATTGTATAGCTTAGGCGATCTAGCTTGTCTTGCTGATATATTATGTTATACCTGAAACAGACACTTTTCCAATTGAAATAATTATCTCGTGGGTAGGTTTTATACAGATGACCATAAAAAATAAGTAAGAATATAACATTTGCCTTAATGAGTTACGTTTTTACATCAGAGTGACTTCAACATTAAAATAGCTATATCTCAAAAACTGGTCATTTCCGCTCGCAGATTTTTTTACATTTTGATTAGAGCATTACGTACTAGCTTTCTCCAAAATTTCAGCCAATTTGACCGGACGGCCCTTGTCGAACAAATCGTGCGGGGTCCTTTAGCATTTAGATTGTTAACTCATCGGAAACGGACAAAGACTACCTTTTGCCAGCATTTGAGGGTCTGGAGTACTTAATGTAGACCACCAGGAAGTAGCCCATCTAAACTTTATAAGATTCTTCTTCTTCTTCTTCGAGTGGAACACAATCAGGTAATTCAGCCTGCAATGTCCTAGCCAGACTGGGAACAGATTCACAAAGTGATAAATATCAACTTTGTGTGTGACCCCACCGGTAATTGAACCCGAAACCTTCTACGTTACCTACAAACCACTGCGCCACATCGGCTATGTATAGGTAAGATAGAAAAATAATCCACAGCAAAAGTTGTTCTGTTTGATGAGTCGCTTCTGCTGTCACATCGACATCGAGAGTCTGAAGTAACTGATGTAGATCACCACGTACCCATCTTAACTATAGGTAGGTACATAGACACAGAAACGGATCCATAGAAAAGTTGTTTAGTATGATGAGCCGCTTTTCTAGCGTATGGACAAACATCGAGGGTCTGGAGCAGCTCACTTGGAATGCCAGGAACTCGGCTAAACTTTATACCTACAACAGAAATAGGTCCATATCAAACGTTGTTCACCATAACGAGCCACTTTTGCTTATAACCGTCTACGCGAAATTTAGCATTGTTAGCATATCGGAAAGGGACATGGACTACTATTTGTCAGCACTTGAGGATCTGGATACCTACCCGATGGAGGGCACCAGGAGCACTACTAAACTTTATGAGATATGGAATGTGGCTTATGTGACTTTATAGCAAAAGTTGTTCAGCATGACAACTGCTGGTAGTTTCATATCGAGGATGTGGAGTACCTAGAGTGGAACATCAGAAGGCTAGCTCAACTGAAAGAGATAAGTGAAGGCTTCGTAGAAAGTTTTTCAACATGATAAGCCTCTTTTGCTGGTACGTAGTAACTGACTTTTTATTAAGTGTAAAGATCCGATTTCCACGGGAAAACGGGTAGGTAAGCTCACTTAACCGCTGAGCGGGCCGCTACGCCGCTACTAGGTAATAAAATAATACATAGATAGGTACATACGCACGCTTTCTAGAATAATAACTAATTTCTTGGGATGCGGATGGATGGATATTTCACCCACTTTTCATAAACCGTAGGGTTATTAAACGTTGAAACTTCTTCTGCCACACTTTTCGTATACTTAATACTTTCTTAGATGAAAATTCCATGTTAGCAGAACCTGTAAGAAAAAAGAAGTATAATAGCTGCATAGAAAAAAGCATTTATTAGCCACATTTGGAAATGATATACATAGCACAGACAATGGTCTTTTAAGCTGTTATTTTACACCTTGAGAAAGAGGTGTTCCAGGATCGTAGCAAGTGAAAGGGTCTCTGCCTACCCGTTCGGAAAAGAGGCGTGATTTTATGTATGAATGTAGAAATAAGCGCTTGCAAATCTGTGAGCGAAGATAGCTTGAAGATCTGTTGGCGGCTACACCAAACGCAGTTAATGTGGCTACATGTTGGTCAAAGGATATTAGTTTCGTCTTCGACTCGCAAAGAAGAAGCGCTAGCGAGTCTCGATTTAACTTTTATATGGTGTTATGGTGTATTATGTATAGCTATCTTTTAGTTTAATTGTAAATAAGTGTATAAGATACCTTGTAAATAGGTGTATAATTTAATTGTAAATAGGTATATAGATTGCCGTGTGATGCCGGCTTAGAATAGCATCACCCCAATTCTACCCGTGGGTGTCGTAAAAAGCGACTAAGGGATACTTATCCAGGAATGGGCAGCAGCGTTCCTGTCAATGCAACATCATGCACTGCGCTCGCCAATCCGCCTGCCAAGCGTGGTGAGTATGGCAATACCCCGATAGGGGAGGCCCATGTCCAGCAGTGGACAGTTGTGGCTGTTATGGTAATGGTTATGGTATAAGATAGGCAGTATTATATTTATTGTCCTAGCTACATATTAGATCTCGTTAAACATTACCTACCTATTAGATAGACAAATAGAAAGTATCAACTCTTATTTATTATTACCAACTGCAGGTATTTAATGAATTTTGATGCTGGCTTAGAATAGCATCACACTGATTCTATACGTAGGTGTCGTAAAAAGTGACTATAGGATAAGTAGATAATTATCCAGGCAATGAACAGCAGCATTCCCTGTGAATTGAACATCTTGCGCTCGCAAATTCACCTGCCAAGCGTAGCAATTATGGCAATACCCCCTACAGGGGGACGCCCGTGTCCAGCAGTAGACTGTTGTGGCTGGTAGGGTACTTTATTTGCTTAGAATTTCATAGATTGCTTGATTGATTTTACCTTGGTCTCTACTGTTCAATCAAAAGTCCAACGGCCTTCTTCTATAACATTAGGCCTAAGCTCTTGAACAATGGTAATTTACAGGGGATAAAAGCCTATAGTTTATCATAAACTGGAATTCAGTACGGCACACAAGTTGTCTGCGTCTTTGGGATGTTTTTCGTTCCGTTACTTTACTTTTCATCTATGTAGGTAAATAATTTTCCTTATTAACAATAATTCAATTAGTTTATCAACTTAAAAACCACAATTTAAACGGAAAATACTAAAAAACTTGTAAAAAACCGTGATACAAATACGAAAAAGTAACCAAACAAACATTGTCACTTGTCAGTCTGACATTATATCCGTGCACGCAAGTTCAGTTGCGAATGGTTTTGACAGTTTTGTATGAAATTCTCATACTCGCTTTTAGTTCAAAAATGCCGATTTTAGGAGTCCAGGATTTCGCCTACGAAATAGCGATTGCGTGCGCGAAATCGAATGACGACTATTCAGAAATCTACCCCCAGGAATGGTTATTAATTACCTAAACAACACTCCATTAATTTATTAACAAATGCAAGATTCAAACACAAGCTTTTATAATTATTATAACACATGCAACGCGTATAGTTTGAGAAGCGCTGCGTAAACGCATATCCTCTTGGAGCCGCAGTCGCGATGCGCGCGCCAGGCGTCTCGGTCTTCCTGGGCCTGCTCCTCTCCTGTCCTGAGGCCCTGGTAGTCTCCGGCGAGGACGGAGGATACCGCTCGGGATACCAGCCCGAAGACGCGTACCAGGATGATCCGATAGACCTGTGAGTGGCTCATGAAGTGCTGGTGATTTAATTTGTGACGTTTTTTTGGGAGGGTTCGGTAGTTTTGTTTCTTTGAAAGATTTGTGTTTATATCAAAGGTCAACCTGAAAAGTCAAACTCGTATCGTAAACTAGTATACCAAAGTTACGAACTTTACATCGAAACTGCATAAAACATTTCATAATGTTTTTATCAGTCAAAACATGCGAACATTTATCAAATTCCGTTTAAAAATTACGACGCAGAGGTCATCGACTGCATGTGCATTTGTGCATAGAGTTAGTTAATGTAATGCAATTAACTGAACATATGTATTTAGTTAGTACTTAGTTAAACACGAACTTACATTGGCTGTCTTGGACTGGACTCAGGGTAATTGTTTAAAAAGTACCAGTTCAGCCAGTATAGTAAAATTAAATATTAATTTAATAATATCATAATATGGGCTACGCCTAGGTTTAGGTGGCTAGTTCTAGCAAAATGAAATTGCCAATATTTTATCACTGGCTAGACACTCTCCTAGAAATCCATCAGCTACTGTTCGTTTTTCCGCGATAAAGAGTTGTAAAGTTGGTAGGTCACTAGGTATATTGATTTCAAACCAGGGAACTATACCTACCTAGTTAATGGTGAAAACTTTTTCAAAGTAAAAAAGTGGCACGATTTGCAATGCGAAGTATAATCACTTCATATAGCGAGCTACATATTTCAATAACTTAGAGCTATAAATAAACAATAATGGTGTCTCGAGAAAGCTCCTTCAAAAGCTTCGTGGAACTAGAGATGATGATTGAGTTACAAGAACGCTTACTGGTCAATTAGCTCAGATCTAAGACACGCTTGCGCATGTTAAAATTACTTACTATTACATATTTTGTGCTATTGCTTTGATCTTGAAACTTAACTAACTTCTTTACGAATTAATAACATTATGGTGTTCTAGATTAGAAACAAAAACTTCTAGGAAATAATTTAGGCCGTTCACTAGGTCATCTTACCACTTATTCATTATTAGGCCAGCTGGAGTGATTGGATCAATAAAATTACATCATCTAACTAAACTAAGTTTGAGTCACGATAAGATAAGCTTCTTTGTAGCACATTACGTCGAAATAAGTAGGTAGGTACGGGTTGGTCCTATATAGCAGCGGTCGGCAACCTTTTGGCCGGCAAGGGCCACTGACTGGCAAAATAATATAGAGGCGGGCCGCACTTGTGACAAAAACCCCAGAACCTGATTACACATATACGTAAAAAGACATATAATAATTATATTATAATTTATCAAAGGGTGAAGAAAATAAATAAAATACTATTGAAATTGTTTTGAAATGTTATTAGAAAATAATGAAATAAAAAAGAAATTATATTTTCGGTGTGATATCTGAGGTTGTATTTGGGAGGCTATTTCTTATATGTTAGCTGTATGGTTAGCTATCATATTAGTGGTTGCAATTCGTAGAATAGCTCTCAAATGCTCATCTGTGAGACGAGATGCGTATTTGTTTTTTCTGTAATTATTAACAATTGAAAAAGTTTGTTCGCATAAATAAGTGCTACCAAAAACTGTGATAAACTGAGCAAAAACTTTTTCAATTCGTCGAAATCAGAAGGCAAGCTACCATAAAACTTAACGAGACCATTGAGTTCATAGAAAGTGCTTTTGAGAACAGCATTAGATTGAAGATCAATAATGTTCATTTGTAAATGACTCGGTACTTCCTCAATATCACATTATTTGCGGGTTTGCAAATACACTACTTTAAGGTTGTTCAGAGTTCGCGCGCAGCGAACATAATGATCGTGCATTTATTTTAATATTACTCCAACATATTACATCCACGACATGACATCCACGGGCCGCAAGTAAGACGTTCGCGGGCCGCAAGCGGCCCGCGGGCCGCGCGTTGCCGACCGCTGCTATATAGTCTTAATATCTTATAGACTATATCGTAGTTTGTCCATTTATCATATTGACCAAATATCAGTTGGTCCATATCTCAAAATGCACAAGTCTTTACATAGACTAGATTGTAAATCGACT
The DNA here is from genome assembly GCA_024500475.1 of Phthorimaea operculella. NCBI lineage: Eukaryota > Metazoa > Arthropoda > Insecta > Lepidoptera > Gelechiidae > Phthorimaea > Phthorimaea operculella. The sequence continues at coordinate 1,454,288 of JANFCV010000019.1, read as the reverse complement.
AAATATGAAAACGACCAAGTCGCAAAATGACTAGTATAATCAAGTACAAAAGTTTTACACTATCTTAGGTTCTTCAGTATGATTTTATAAGCGTATGGCAATACGGGTATGGCAATCGCACCCGAGAAGAAGTAATCCATGTCCAGCAGTGGACAGTTGTGGCTATAAAGATAAAAGTTTTCAAAATGATGAAAACTTTTTTGGAAAAATTGCACAGTAAGAATATAAAGATTTAAATTTTGTTATATTTGTAAATACATATAAGAAGTAAATTGCAATCCTCGCATATTTAGACCATTTCATTCTTTAGCTAACAAACATTGGACACACATTTTGTGAATACCAGTTTTTGTTTGCAACTGTACCTAACGAAAAACAAAACACAATGTAGTCATTTTGCGACCTAGTCCGTTTACTACTAAGACTAGTTACTATTTAGTCAATGAACGATCTGGACTGATAGCTATTCAGTCCAATGGCTATTTAGGTGTTTTAAATCATAAAATTACTTATCATATCAGTGTGCAAACATGGTTTATAGCCTAAAATCTAAACCTCAGCATATCATATTGATAAAATCATAGAATAAATAAGTAATAAACAACACTGATAAAAAGGAGCACACTAGGGCGCCTAAAATCATGCCATTCCTGGTGATTGGGTAGCAAAAAATAAATACCAGCATATAATTAAACTTGTACAATCTCTAGTGTCCTTTAAAGATCTGATCAATGCTTGACTAAGAAACACATTAGTCAATAAGAAAATTGTAAAAATCATATTTTTACGTTTCATGTTTTTCAGAGAAGACATCAACGCTACCTGTCCCACAGACCGTCTGCTGCGTTCCAGAGAGATCTGCCAGGTGGACGGCGCAGACGTTCAGTGTATCAGGCTTCACTGCTGTGATTCACACATTTATATTGCTGGACGGTGAGTCACGGACAAGGAATACATGAGGCTTAAGATGCCACGGCTTCTTGCCTCACAGACCGGTTGCTGCGTTCCAGAGAGATCTGCCAGGTGGAGTGCGCAGACGTTCAGTGTATCAGGCTTCACTGCTGTGATTCACACGTTTATATTGCTGGACGGTGAGCCATTGACTAAGATCACATAGAGGCTTAAGATGCCACTGCTTTATGCCTCACGGACCGGGTGCTTCGGTCCAGTGAAATCTGTCAGGTGGATGGCGCACACTGAACGGCTACACTGCCGAAGATACTAATCCTACCTACTTTATGCCCAACGGATTATCTGCTGCGTTCCAGAGGGATCTGCCAGGTGGACGGCGAAGACGTTCAGTGTATCAGACGTCTCTGCTGTTATTCACACGTTTATATTGCTGGACGGTGAGTCATAGTCATGGACCAGGAATACATGAAGCTGAAGATACCAACGCTACTTCTACTTACCTAACAGAACAGACAGGTGGACGGCGCAGACGTTCAGTGTATCAGGCTTAGGGTTTCTGCCCGGGAAGTCTCGAGGCGAGAATTCCCGGGAACTTTCTAGGATTCGTTCCCGGGAAATTAATGTCGAGAAAAATCGAGAAGTCGAGAAATCATTACAAGGCATCTTCTTTTTAAATGAGATAATTTTGATTACCTCACTACTATTTACTGGACTATTTGCTGTTAGACCTTTACTCGTAAACAAGCGGCGTTGTCCTTTGATAGCAGTGCGGCCTCAGAGTGCGGCATAGTAGTCTACTACTGGACGAGGGACGGGAAAGACCCACTAGGGTACGCCACAAGGCACGATCTTCCGTTTTCGCCTTCCAGTCGCTCTCTTTAAGTTATTGGTCCATCTGGTCGGAGGATGCCCACGCCGAGGCGTGGTTTCTACTTGAGGACCCGTTTACTCCACCGTCCAACGGTTTTACGACAGATGTGACCAGCCCTCTGCTGAAGTGGGTCATCATGTCCGTCACTTTGGTTTTTTGGTGAACAATCTCGTTCGAGACCTTATCATTAGCGAGATCACCAGCATAGCGCTTTCTATAGCCCTATGCGTAACATGTAGCCAGCCGGTGGGCCAGATTTACTGTCAGGTTCCACGACTCGGCCCCACAAGTCATAACTGGTTACACCTTGGTCTTGAGCATTGTGACAAGTTTGACTCCAGAATATGTCGTAACTTCCTAGATTATACTTATCCTAACTGCTATGTTTGCCCAAGGCGAGGCATACATACTTCTGGACAACTTCATGATCTACACGGTCGACGGACATTAGCTCAGGGACTACATGTAGATTGAACATGCATGACCTTGGTCTTGTCAAAGTTCATCCCAAGTCCAATGCTCCTCTAGATTTAATTAATTTTCACCAGCTCTTTGAGTAGCTCAGAGGCCTGAGAGTGTCCTCGATTTCGTCTTTATCTTATATTTTGTTAGACTGCTGATAATCTCCGTCTCTGTGTTTATGCACAATTAAAGTTCTTGGTAACAAAGATTTCTTTATTTAAAAATTTCGTTTAAAAAATTCAATGTGAAATTTTGAACTTTTTCTTGATTTATATGGAAAAATATACCTAAATTAAAATTTCTCGAAAGACCCGAGAAGACCCGAGAAGTGACGCTCGAGAATTCTCGATTCCCGGGAAATGAAAAAGCTCGAGAAGTCAGAAACCCTAATCAGGCTGCACTGCTGTGATTCACACGTTTATATCGCAGGACGGCGAGTATCGGGCTAGGAATACATGAGGCTGAAGATACCAACGCCATTTCTACTTACCTAACAGAACAGACAGGTGGACGGCGCAGACTTTCAGTGTATCAGGCTTCACTGCTGCGAATCTAACGTTTATATTGCTGGAAGGTGAGCCTTAAGCTTAAGATTTCACTGCTTTTTGACCAAGGCTGCTTCGGTCCAGAGTAATCGGTCAGGTGTACACGGCTGCACTGCTGCGAATCACACGTTTATATTGCTGGACGGTGAGTCATGGACCAGGAATACATGAGGCTGAAGATACCAACGCTACATGCCCAATGGATTGGCTGCTGCAGTCTAGAGCAATCTTTCAAGTAGACGGCGCAGACGTGCAGTATACCAGGCACTGCTTTGATTCACATCATTATATTGCTGAAAGGTGAGTAACACAGAACCGCATATACCAGAAGTACACATAGCTGAAGATACCAACGCCACTTTTACTTACCCAGCAGACCAGACAGGTTGCTGAAGTCTAGAGAATCTGCCAGGTAAACAGTGCGTGAAGTGTATCAGGCTGCACTGCTGCGATTCACACGTTTATATTACTGAAAGATGAGTAAGACAGAACCACAAAGACCAGGAATACATGATGCTGAAGAACGAACGCGGAATACATGATGCTGAAGATACGAACGCATAACGCAAAATTTTAAATAGCCTAAAGGACTGTCACATCCGCAATAGATGCAGTCCAGAGACTAGCGACACACTTCTTGAGATTCACATTCTATCTCATCTTTTCCAGATGTATACCAAAGTCCGTAAACCCATGCAGCCTGCAGCTGTGCGAGCAGGCCTGCGAGGTGAGGGATGACCGGGTGTGGTGCACCTGCCATCCAGGGTTCCGGTTCCACGATGACAACTACAGGCGGAAGACGCAGCCTTATTGCGTAGGTTGGTACGCGCTTTTACCTAATGCATTTTTTATTGACAAAAAAAAGCCTGTTTTATAATACTGTTTGCTTGGACGATGTGCGAATAATCCGTTCCATTTCTACTATCCATCGCTACGTTGTATTCTACACATAGACTTATATTCTACAATATCAGAGCGACCTTCGCAATGTTATGCTCGCCTGGTACAAACACGAGTTCGGAAATGTGAAATTGGCGTAAAGGACACGGACGAACGAGCATTCCATACCGAACGTCAGATTCATTTTGGCGTAAAAGCCAGCTTTGCATGCGAGGTAAGGATACAAATGGCGTAAAAGCCAGAGTTCTGAAAATTGGCGTAAAAGACACAGCAAACTCTTACTCTACTGTGACATAGTTACATAAAAATCCACTCAAAGTAAGCTGTTCAATTTCCAGATTTAGACGAATGTGCAGAGAAGAACGGCGGGTGTGAGCAGCGCTGCGTGAACGACCCTGGGGGGCACCATTGCGAGTGCTCGCTGCCGTACACGCTGGCAAGCGATGGACGAAGGTGCCAGCCCCCCATACCCATCAATATGCCGGTAAGAATAATTCACGAAAACACATACACGTAAGCGAAAGACAAAATATACATGCAAAATAAAACCCCGTAATAGGATTTTTGGCACAAATAAGACAACCATCAAAAGTTTTAGTCCAATATTTTTCGGACAGTCTGCTAATTTTTTGCCATTGTAATGCCAGTGACACCCCCCCAGATCACTTATATATATGTCCCTAAAGGGACAGATAGGAGACGCTCAATATAAAGGTGCTACCATATAGAATCCCAGGATTTTTTTAAATTAAAAACTACCAGTGAAGATAACATATACAGAATCTGTATATTACTACGTTCGTTTAGAAAAAAACCGTTCAGAAATATGATAGGTATATGTACCCCTTGGTTATACCTCTTTTTGTAGTACGGTCACTCGATACAAGGCCATATTGGACAGCTGTTAAATATGGCCTATTCGAATGACAGTACTATAGTACCCTTACTGTACCGCAATACATTTTTTCTTAGTTTCGATTAAATAAAAAGAAAATAAACATACCCATTTTTATCATAATTTTATTCATTCCTCAAAACATCTTCAAAACAAATGTATAAAATTTTCGAATTAACAAACAATATTTACAAAATAAGCATGAATTGGTGGTAAAGGAAGTATCTAACACTAAGCTCACGTTATCATCATGAACATATTTATGAGTACCTAAAGGCAACTGAACCCTAGAGGTTTATTATAGCGTGCAATACAAATCTTAAGTAACTGGAGAATACACTGTTCTTACGTAATTCACTGGTTTGTAGTGTTCCCGTGCGTGCATGCAAACAGGTCTATCTTAGGTGCCCGATTTGCTGGTCGTGGCTCGCGGGCAGTGATGTGGTGCTGCTGTCCCCAACTTTCACTTCCCACAACACCTTTTCAGTGGATAAAGTGGCTAACATATTGTAACAAACACTGCCTGTACAACAAAATATTGCTGTGCTCTTTGCTTTATCCGTGGCAATTCTGTCCGTTGAAATCACGAAGAACTCACTTGATACAACTTCCGAATAACTTGTTTGCTTAGAACTGAAGTTAAATATAATAAAACTTGAGATTAATAATAAAAAGAATAAAATTATGGAATAAAACAATAAATTAAATAACTGACGCTTTGACTTGACGTTGACAAAGACAACTGGCGTGATAGTCCACAAACTAGAAAAATAAGTTTGTACATAAATAGGTTTGTTTGATTTGTTTTATATTTTGATCAAAAACTTCTTGAAAAGTAGTAAAGTTTTCTTTTTGGAAAGATAAGAAATGGCCGTCGTAAAAATCATCTGTTTGATAGCTGTTATCTGTGGTTTAATCTATGGGTTTAATAAGGAATATGTCATCATATTGGCGTTTCCATAGTGTGAGTGACACTCAACTGTCATTCTTTTGCCACTGTGATGTTCCATAGTAAAAACTTTTAGACGAAACTACCAAAACCAACTAACTGACATGCCATCGACCCCCAACTGAATCGATTTTTATTTAGCAGGCAGACTTCGGGCCCAGTATTAGATTTCGAGTATTAGACTCTGCACAGACTTTTTGTCGTCCAGTTAGTTGGTTGGTTGGCTCCAGACTTTATTTATTTCGTAACTGTTTAAAAGCGCAGTAAATCCGTTATTTCTACCTTTATAATTCCAGGAACCACTTCCATTAGTTAGAGCGGCATCACGATGCTACGCTCCATGCGACACGGTATCCTGGCTATCGAGGAAAGTCAAGCAACTAGGAGACCAGCTTCACACGGCACAAGCCGCGCTCAAGAAACTCATGGACAACCCTATGTTGAAAGGGGAAGGTTAGTTCCTTAGTATAAGAAATCTTAGTCTTGCTGCAAAGATCTGTTACCCTGGTAGTCATTTTGCTACGAAAGTACAAATTGTCGTAAATGACAACACTGGTAGCGGAATGCGATGCAAATTGCCGTAAAGGACAATTTATTTGTATGAAGATAGTTAATTTAGCGTAGAAGAAATAAAAGAACCAGGCCAAAACAATACAAAGGTAAAAAAAAGTATGAAGTATGAAGTATGCTGGCCCATATTTCACATTATGTATTTATTTCTCATATGGCTGCATCAGACACTTTACCACTAAAGTATAATTTTATCTAATTTCCAGATGGTGATCGTTTTGCTGACGGAACATACACGTACAGAGTACTAGATGCAACAGCACCACTAGAAGGAGGCTACTGCCGGTGCGAAAGAGGACCAAGGGTAAAAAACTACAATATGAATGTAATTTTTATAGCTTTGGATCAGTTGTAGAGGACCAGTTGTCTAATAATAGGTACTTCTCCGAATAATGAATCTTAAAGACCTTGCGAAACTTTTGATTGCATGCAGAATTTGAACCTGCGACTACGACTTTCGTTAAAGATACTTACCAACGAGCGATAAAAAGTTCTGCGACTCATCGGCCTTTCGCGTGATTTATACCTTCTGCTGCGAATCTTACTCGTAACGCTAATAACGCGTGTCGTGACTCCATCTTTCGAGAGAAATAAGAAACTAATTCCCAATGACTAATTCCTTTGTTTTTATTTTTCAGGGCCCAGCCGGCCCGCCAGGAATGGAAGGGCCCAAAGGCGACACGGGTGCCAGAGGCCCACGAGGGCCAAGGGGGGCCAAAGGATCTCTGGAAGTGATGATGCTGCTGATAGCTGATATCAAGCACGACATACGGAACTTAGAAGCCAAAGTGTATAAGGACGGCGAAGTGTAAGTAAAAAGGTTCCCTTTGACATTTTTAGTTCTTCTGTCTGGCCAGTAGATAGTTAGAGATATCTTAGGTACAAGTATTAACAAAGTTGATAGTTATTTTTTGTTTTATGAAGGTCACAGTCTCGCGGTCGCTGTAAGTGACAATTTAATGAATAAATTTCCAACCATTTTCTACAATGACTTGCAATAATTTATCCACAACGTCTATCAATATTCCATGAATATCTTATCTAGATTCTACTATAATTTGATATGAATTTCACTGATAATATGAGATCCTGGTCACGGCACCAAAGGAGAGGAAAACTCAACTGCAGATGACAGAACGCTCGAGAACCGCGCCATTAGTTCTTCAGTTTGCTACTTCAATTTAACCGCAGTCGTAACTTTATTCCGCAGTCCAGAAAGATTCAACATGCAGAAGGCCTGGCGCCAGCATCGCAAGCAAGAGAAGCTGGAACAGGAAAGCAGAACTGAACAGGAGTTAGAAGCGTACACAGCGCCACCTATAGTCTCGGACGATGGACCGGTCGAGATCACTCCCAATGGTAAGATTATCAAATGAGCTAAGCTGAAGCAAGAGAAACTGGAACAGGTAAGCAGAACCGAACAGGAGTTGGAAGCGTACACAGCGCCACCTATAGTCTCGGATGATGGACCAGTCGAGATCACTCCCAACGGTAAGGTTATCAAATGAGCTAAGCTGAAGCAAGAGAAACTGAAACAGGGAAGCAGAACCGAACAGGAGTTAGAAGCATACACAGCGCCACCTATCGTCTCGGACGATGGACCAGTCGAAATCACTCCCAACGGTAAGGTATTTATTGAGCTAAAGTTGAAACCGTATAGGTAGTTAGTTAGTACCCCTCTGGAAATGACTCGAAGACATTTTACCCTTTACCCCTCTAGCTTTGAACTTCGGTAAATACCAACCGCGACCGTCTCAATAAAAAGGAAATTATTCTATAGCACATTTCAAGCAGTAAGTTGTAGTTCTATAGTTTTTGTAGTTCTATAGATTTTTACATCAGTCATTTTTCATTCATTCACCGATGTCAGTCAATATAGTGATTCAAATTTTAAAATGTCAAAAGTGAAGAAATATGATATGAATTAGGTGTTTTTCAATTTCGTAAATTAATATCTGTCATTACCTCCCTCCCCCCCAAAATTAGTTGAAAGAGATCTAGAACAAATTCTTTAGGTTTCGTGTCCATAGGTTGATTTGTTTAAATTAGTACTATAAAACCATACCATAATAGCCACCACAGTCTACTGCTGGCTATTGACCTCCCCCTATCGGAGGGTATTGCCATACTTACCACGCTTGGCACGCGGATTGGCGAACGCAGTTTAAGATTTTGCATTTTCAAGGAGGAATGCTGCTGCCCATCATGACTCCAATGACGCGTTGCGTGACTTCCTCTATCATCCATCATGTTACATCACTTTGGTCGGCTACATTCAATGGGCATTATTTTGAGAAAATAAATCGCAAGATGGTGTTGTACGCCGCCATAGACTAAGATAGAATAAGTGTCAAAATTTGATAGTTAATTATTCAAAGTTTATGGAAACAACGCCACCTTCCGGAAAAGTTTCTCCAAAAAACGCCCCTTTGTAAAGAATGCTTAGAATTAGCTTCTATCATTTCTCGGTAAATGGAGCTATTAAGAAACATCCGCTTTTTCTCAGGTCGTAACGGCGAGATCCCTCACTCGGAAATCACCAGTACAACCGACTGGTCGCTGGTCAAGGGCGAGTCGGACCCGGCCACGCCGCTAGCGCCGCCTGACGACGTGGAGGCGAAACTACGGCAGTTCAGGTTTGTTGTATCCCTCTCATATAAAGAAAGGGACCCAAGTGAGATCCCTCACTCACACCATCACCAGCACAACCGACTGGTCGCTGGTCAAGGGCGAGTCGGACCCGGCCGCGCCGCTAGCGCCGCCTGACGACGTGGAGGCGAAGCTAAGGCAGTTCAGGTTTGTTGTATCCCTCTCATATAAAGAAAGGGACCCAGGTGAGATCCCTCACTCAGAAACCATCACCAGCACAACCGACTGGTCGCTGGTCAAGGGCGAGTCGGACCCGGCACCGCCACTAGCGCCGCCTGACGACGTGGAGGCGAAACTGCGACAGTTCAGGTTTGTCGCTCATTTAAAGAAAGGGACCCAGGTAAGATCCCTCACTCACACCATCACCAGCACAACCGACTGGTCGCTGGTCAAGGGCGAGTCGGACCCGGCCACGCCGCTAGCGCCGCCTGACGACGTGGAGGCGAAGCTAAGGCAGTTCAGGTTTGTTGTTACCCGGCATTGTTGGCATTCTGCTCACACATCAAGGATTATAAAAGAACCCTCCACCCACCAGCAAAAATGTTTCTTTAAATGACTAGGTTATTCGCTCAACGAAGATGCAATAAAACCGTAATTACTCTTTACGTGCCACATATAAAATATACTAGCAGTATGGCGACAAGTTTTAACATTTGCGTTCACAAGAACGATTTTCATTTCACGTCACATCACATCTGCCTATGGCAGTCCAGTGCATTTACTTTACGCCATGCAGCCGCAACCAGAAACTCTTTAGAGCGTGAACTGCGTGACGCGGATTGTCCGCGCGGATGCGCGGATCCTCAATGCGAGGACTCGTGCGAAATTTACTCACTTCATCTGCACACTGCTTGGAGCAAAGTGAACTTCGCACGCACGTGAAAGACCGGGCGACAGCACATTAAATAAATAATATGAAGCTATTAATGATTTTTAATATGTATTTAAACTTAAACCAACTGGATGTTTATCTATTTCTCAGGTTGCTGGCCAACGCCACAGCCGGTGCGGACGACGAGCGCGACGAGGACACGGGGGACACAGACTACGACTACAGCTTTTATTAGATTAGTTTTTAGAACAATTAAAAGTACAAAAATTATGGAATAGATATGGAATTTTATTTGGTTCTTCTACTTGCCTTTTGCCACTAAAAGTATACTCAATATGTGCTCATGCGCTCACTATAATATAATGGAGTTCTCTACTTCTATTTGGTACTACAGATAATTCAATTCTACTACTAAAGTCGGTACAACGTGCCCAGATAAAGAATGTATCCCGAATTGGTAACAAATTGTTGACATCCTGCTCATACTTGTACGGCTAAATGGCGAATTTACATGGCTGTTCGAATTATTATTTCATCTACTGAAATATTTTCTTACGGGAAGTTGTTCAGTTTCATGGTCTGAATACACTTTGTCAGTATTTGGAAAGCTGTCTCTTTCAGCTCGCATAGCATGAGGGTATTAAAATCTCAATACATAGGTAAAGGTAAACAGTTAATTTTCATTTGATTTTTCACATGGCTCCGTAGTAAGTTGTTCATATTGGTGAGTACAATTACCTCCTAAAGGATTTGTATCGAGCTTCCAACCATCCTATATTTCTTTGTGAAAGGGGAGTGATTTATTCAAATCAAAGGTCATTCATAAATCAATCCATATAATATTAATTTGAATAATATATCCGAATACATACTCTTTCTTACTCCACTTTATACTCTCCAACATATTTTGCCGTGGGCTAATCTTGGCGAGATTTAACTAGCGACCGACGGCTGGTACATGGCAGCTAGTCGCTTGAATTCGTTGGACTTGGCGTTGTACTCCTTAGTGAAGGGGTGGTCGGGGTGGCTGTCCAGAAGTTGGGCCAGGTAGCGGGACGACACCTGGAATTACAAAAGAAATGTATTAGTTTTGAAGCTCAGTACCTAGCTACTGAAACAGCAAAAGCCAAAAACAATTACATATATTGGAATTTCAGACCACTCACAATGCTATATTATTCTCATACAAAACAGAAATGAAAAATTTTATAATTTAAAAGTTCGTTAGCGTCGGCCAGGCACCGGTAGCTTATTTGGTAGCGCAGTAGGACCATAAGTGGGACGGTACTCCAAGAATTGCTTAATTTTCTTATTTTTTATCATTTATGAGTATTATCAAATGGGTTACGTCAGCGGATATTTCGCTTTCGTTTCGTCTCTTCAGGCCAGCGCTTCAGGTTCAGAAATCGGAACGGATCGACGGTACCACAGATGAAACAACATATTTTGATTTTCATACTTTTATACGGTTCATGATGACAGGATTGGTAATTTTGTACTGAAAGTGAAAGGGTGCTAAGAGACTGCAGGGCGCGCGGGGGCGCCGGCGCTTGTTTCGTAGACAATACAGCGTGAACAATGAGTTGCTTTAAAAAGCCGGCCAAGAGCGTGTCAGACAAGCCCACAAATAGGGTTTTGTAGTCAACGTTTAACACTAGAAAGACCAGCGCCGTCAATTTGACGGTTTCGCGAAATGAATCGCACATAACTTTACGTGATAATTTTCTGATGAGCTGATATTTTAGGAGTTTTTCTCATTTAGTATTATGTATGTTTTGATAATAAAAAAATCTTCGCACTGTTTTTATTTACAAAGATTCAGATACGTTATACCTACAAGTGCCGACGCCGTCATTATGACGGCTAAGTAAATCAAGTAGCCCGTTTTAGTCTAAGCTCCCGTCGACCAAGTCTTACCTCATAGGTCTACCGCACGGATGTATACTGTAGCGATAGATAACACTTAGGAGGTCAGGAAAATACTGGGTTGCCATCTCCTAACCTGGAGGAAACTTTTTTATTCGAGTTGGAAAATGCAAAAAAAGTCCAAAAATTACCTCACATTTCTACCGCTCCATACGTTTACCTACCTAAAGAGACTCCTTTTAAGATGAGAATGCGCTAGGGTTGCCAGCTCCAATCCTGGCAGGTTCCAAGGTCAGCCACATTTTATGAGGCCCAAAAATGGAGTTTTTTACCTCATCTTTTTACCGGACGAAATTAGTATCAATCGATAGCTCTAAGCATGCCATTGACAAATATATAGGGTTGCCTGCTATCAGCCTGGCAGGAACTCTGGTAAACCCCCTCAAAGAAACGACGGTAAAATCTTCAAACAAAGAAAAAGTCATGAAAACCACTGAGATTCCAGCAAAACTTAATGTAAACTGCGCCATAGAGTTACATTCTGTTGTGTGGGACACTGCGTCGACGAACGACCCGACGGAACCTGGTGTTTTCAAAGCATCTATAATTAGGAAGCACAAAGCAGGCCACTGACAGGCCTTACCTTTCTTGCAACCAAACAAAATTTATGCCAATCGATAGCCCTAGGTATGCCATTTATAAATATATAGGGTTGCCTGCTATCAGCCTGGTAGCATCCCTGGTAGACCCCGTCAAATGAACGCAGGTAAAATGTTCAAACCCAGAAAAACTTGTGTTACACTGCTAAGATGTCTTGCTACCAAACTAAATTAGTGCCAATCGATAACCCTATACATGACATTGATGAATATATAGGGTGCAATTTTATTAGTGGCGGATCCATTAAGGGTGTGTTCTCCCAATGAAATTGAACAACTTTCCCCAAGAAACATAGGTCGAAATATGAAAAAAGAATTTGGCCCTCCCATACAAATTGACCCGGCCGGCCAACACACTTGGTATGGGAAGACCAAAATTTTTTTTCGTATTTCGACCTATGTTCCTTGGGGAAAGTTGTTCAGTTTCATTGACAGAACACACCCTTAACGGATCCGCCACTAATAAAAATACACCCTATATAGGGTTGCCTGCTATCAGCCTGGCAGTATCCCTGGTATACCTCCTCAAACAAACGTTGGTTTAATCTTCAAACCAAGAAAAACTTACGTAAAACTGCCAAGATATTTTGCTTCCGAAGAAAATTAGTGTCAATCGATAGCTCTAGGCATGCCACTGATGAAAATATAGGGTTGCCTGCTATCAGCTTGGAAGTTTTCCTGGTATATCCCCTCAAACGAACGCTGGTAAAATCTTCAAACCAAGAAAAACTTACGTAAAACTGCCAAGATATTTTGCTACCGAAGAAAATTAGTGTCAATCAGTGTTGGCAAAAAGTTAATCACGATTGACGATTAAAAATTACGATTAAAAACTTAATCGCGATTAACGATTGACGATTAATTAATTTTAATCGGGATCTTGTGATTACGATTAGTTAATTTCAATCGTCAATCATTAACCGTGATTACGATTAAGATGATTCCTTTCCTTGATGTTGCGTTAGAGAGAAAGGGTTCATCTGGTCGTAAGGGTTCAACCAGTCGTAAGGGTTCAACGGGTCATACGGGTTGCTCGGATTGTAAGGGTTCAACGGGTTCATCGGGTCGTAAGAGTTCTTCGGGTCAATAGGGATTAAACGGGTCGTAAATTTTAATTGGATCTGGTTATAAGGGTTCATCGGGTTGTAATGATTCATCGGTTCGTAAGGGTACATCGGGTTATAACGGTTAATCTCTCATCTTGACTTTGCCTTTGCCTTTGCTTTTACCTTTGACTTTGACTTTACTTGGGGTTTGACTTTGACTTTGTCTTTGTTGACATTGGCCTTGTCTTTGACTTTGTCTTTGTCTTTGACTTTGTGTTTGACTTTGTCTTTGACATTGTCTTTGACTTTGTCTTTGACTTTGTCTTTGACGTTGTCTTTGACTTTGACTTTGACTTTGACTTTGTTTGACTTTGACTTTGACTTTGACTTTGACTTTGGCTTTGACTTTGGCTTTATCTTTGACTTAGTCTTTGACTTGATTTTGACTTGACTTTGACTTTGACTTTGACTTTGCCTTTGACTTTGACGTTGACGTCGATTCTGACTGTGACTCTGACTTTGACTTTGACATCAACTTCGACTTTGAACAACACTTACGACCCGAAAAACTCTTACGACCCGAAGAAGCCTTAAGACCCAATGAACCTTTACAACCCGAACGACCCTTACGACCACTTATACAAAAAAAAAACCAAAAGGTTCAAGGAGTGCAAAAGACTAAGCAATTCTAAGTATTGATTCATGTACAGTCAGCATCACATCAACCTATCCTTTGATGGATCGACATAACTGACTATACATTCATATGTTATTTTAATCATTAATCAAATTAACGATTAACGATTAATGATTAACGGAATTAATCGCGATTACGATTAATTATTTTAATCGCGATTAGTTTAATCGCGATTCATTTAACACTGGTGTCAATCGATAGTTCTAGGCATGCCACTGATGAAAATATAGGGTTGCCTGCTATCAGCTTGGAAGTTTTCCTGGTATATCCCCTCAAACGAACGCTGGTAAAATCTTCAAACCATGAAAAACATATGCAAAACTGCTAAGATATCTTGCTACCGAACAAAATTAGTGCCAATCGATAGCCCTAGGTATGCCGTTTATGAATTTATAGGGTTGCCTGCTATCAGTCTGGCAGTTTCCCTGGTAGACTCCGTCAAATGAACGCAGGTAAAATGTTCAAACCCAGAAAAACTTGTGTAAGACTGCTAAGATGTCTTGCTACCTAACAAAATTAGTGCCAATCGATAGTCCTAGACATGTCATTGATGAATATATAGGGTTGCCTGCTATCAGCTTGGTATACCCCCCAAACGAACCCCCTGTATCCCCTCAAACGAACGTTGGTTAAATCTTGCGTTCGTTTGAGGGGGTATACCAAGGATACTGTCAGGCTGATAGCAGGCAACCCTATGTATTCATCAATGACATGTCTAGGACTATCGATTGACACTAATTTTGTTTGGTAGCAAGACATCTTAGCAGTCTTACACAAGTTTTTCTGGGTTTGAACATTTTACCTGCGTTCATTTGACGGAGTCTACCAGGGAAACTGCCAGACTGATAGCAGGCAACCCTATAAATTCATAAACGGCATACCTAGGGCTATCGATTGGCACTAATTTTGTTCGGTAGCAAGATATCTTAGCAGTTTTGCATATGTTTTTCATGGTTTGAAGATTTTACCAGCGTTCGTTTGAGGGGATATACCAGGAAAACTTCCAAGCTGATAGCAGGCAACCCTATATTTTCATCAGTGGCATGCCTAGAACTATCGATTGACACTAATTTTCTTCGGTTGCAAAATATCTTGGCAGTTTTACGTAAGTTTTTCTTGGTTTGAAGATTTTACCAGCGTTCGTTTGAGGGGATATACCAGGAAAACTTCCAAGCTGATAGCAGGCAACCCTATATTTTCATCAGTGGCATGCCTAGAGCTATCGATTGACACTAATTTTCTTCGGAAGCAAAATATCTTGGCAGTTTTACGTAAGTTTTTCTTGGTTTGAAGATTAAACCAACGTTTGTTTGAGGAGGTATACCAGGGATACTGCCAGGCTGATAGCAGGCAACCCTATATATTCATCAATGTCATGTATAGGGTTATCGATTGGCACTAATTTAGTTTGGTAGCAAGACATCTTAGCAGTGTAACACAAGTTTTTCTGGGTTTGAACATTTTACCTGCGTTCATTTGACGGGGTCTACCAGGAATGCTACCAGGCTGATAGCAGGCAACCCTATATATTTATAAATGGCATACCTAGGGCTATCGATTGGCATAAATTTTGTTTGGTTGCAAGAAAAGTAAGGCCTGTCAGTGGCCTGCTTTGTGCTTCCTAATTATAGATGCTTTGAAAACACCAGGTTCCGTCGGGTCGTTCGTCGACGCAGTGTCCCACACAACAGAATGTAACTCTATGGCGCAGTTTACATTAAGTTTTGCTGGAATCTCAGTGGTTTTCATGACTTTTTCTTTGTTTGAAGATTTTACCGTCGTTTCTTTGAGGGGGTTTACCAGAGTTCCTGCCAGGCTGATAGCAGGCAACCCTATACAGGGTGTTAGGGACGGTGTACCGAAAACTTTGCAGGCATGATCAGACCATCAAACTGAACAACTTTTACTATGGAACCAATGGTGGGAAACGAAAAATAATTTCCGACCTCCCATACAAAATTCACGATCAGCTGACTGACTTTGTATGGGAGGTCGGAAATTTCTTTGCGTTTCCCACCATTGGCTCCATAGTAAAAGTTGTTCAGTTTCATGGTCTGAACACGCCTGCAAAGTTTTCGTTACACCGTCCCCGACCCCGTATATTTGTCAATGGCATGCTTAGAGCTATCGATTGATACTAATTTCGTCCGGTAAAAAGATGAGGTAAAAAACTCCATTTTTGGGCCTTGAATGGGCCTATGTGGCGATAAATGAAACTGTGGACTGTTGATTTAAATAGGTATTTACTGATTCAATAACCGTAAGAAAAAATACATGTGGTTCGGAGCGCGAGCGGAGATGAAGTGGCTTGACGGTGTCCGCGGGGCGGGGCGCGGGCGCGCGGGGCAGTGAAATCGCGGCGACGAGACGGCGCGTGGACAGGCTCCCGGGGTTGAAGTATCTTCAAAGTTCATTCAGGGGCAGGGCGCAAAGGTTGTTCCATCCTCTGCGTATAGTTCCTTTCTTCGTCTTGATCTCTGCGACTCGGTTGATGCCATCGATTCCTGGGTAGACCTTGGTCACTCGTCCAAGAAGCCAGAACATTGGTGGAGACGTCTTATCTTTGACTATTACAAGCGAGTTTAGTGTTAGGTCATCTTTGCATGTTCTCCACTTGGTTTTCTGCTGAAGTGTAGAAAGATATTCATTAGTAAAGCGATGCCAAAAATGTTGTTTTATTGCCTCTACTCGCTTGTGACGCTGCAGAAGGTTGATGTTCACAGTCTCAGATATCTGTGGACAGGGCACTGACGTTAGAGTTCGTCCAATAAGAAAATGGGCAGGAGTTAGGACAGACAAATCATGGGTATCAGTGGATAAAGGAATTAAAGGTCTCGAATTTAAAATAGCTTCAATCTGAGTGAGACATGTAGACAGTTCTTCGAAAGTGAGATGGGTTGAATTTAATATTCTACGTAAATGATACTTGGTTGAACGAACGGCGGCTTCAGCCATACCGTTGAAATGAGGTGAGTATGCCGGAGTGAAAAGAAATTTGATGCCTTCATCAGCAGCCGATTGGGCAATAAAGGCCTGCATCTCATTGAATGCACCGACAAAGTTGGTGCCATTATCTGCAGTTATAGTTTTCGGCTTGCCTCGACGGTTTGTGAACCGGCCAAGTGCGGCAATAAACGACTCTTTGCTCAGGTCCGTTACGAGCTCCAGATGAACCGCTTTGACTGCCAAACATACAAAAATACACAGGTAGGCTTTGAGTAACTTGCAACCACGACCTTTACGGTCAGCTATCAGAATTGGTCCAGCCATATCAACAGAGCTATTCAAAAAAGGGAATTCGAGCTGGGTCCGACTTTCAGGTAGTTGACTCATGATCGGTTGAACATTTTTACACTTGTACCTAAAGCATTTGATACATGATTTTACAGTTTTTCTAGCGAGATTTCTACCACCTATTGGCCAGTAGTTCTGCCTGATATTTGCGAGAAGCGCCTGTGGTCCTGCATGAAGCAACTTAAAATGCTGTTTACGAAAAATCAAATTAGTTAAGTGATGCTTACTACAAAGCAAGATGGGATGTTTTTGATCGTAGGAATAAGGAGAGTTCTCGAGTCGACCCCCCACTCTTATTATCTTGGTAGAGTCGTCAATATATGGAGATAGAGACAAGAGTCTGTTTTTTACAGGTAATGGTTTACCGGAGTTCAGAAGAAGATACTCTTCACTGAACATTTCGGCTTGACTCTGTCTTAGGATAGAGTTCATAGATTCTTGAATTTCATCTACTGTTAAATGACCAACAATTTTGTCATTTTTATGTCTGCAATTAAATATGAATCTTTTTACGTACGCGAGTGTATGTACGAGGCGTGTAAGGTTTGAATGTTTTTGAATGAGAGATGAGATTGTGTTTGTTTGTGTATGAGTGTTGTGATCTGGTTGAGTGAAGTGACACAATACTTCCGGTAGATCCTGCCTCTCGGGTGCATTTGGCATTTTAGGCCATGTGCTTTCATTATTTTGTAGAAATTGCGGTCCCGACCACCACTGAGAACAAGAGCTGATAAGATCAGCCTTCACCCCACGAGAGACGAGATCCGCAGGATTTTCAAGAGACGGCACATAACACCACGGTGACCCAGCAGTAGTGTCGTTAATTTCATTTACACGGTTACGAACGAAGGGCTTTAAACGCTGTGTAGAGGTGGATAGCCACCCTAGCACAATTGCAGAGTCACACCAGAACCTGCAAGTAACCGGTATAGTTATAGATTCTAATATCTTAGAACACAATCTTGTAGATAACAAAGCGGCACATAACTCTAGCCGGGGAATGGTAGTAGGTTTGAGAGGGGCGACTTTATTTTTTGATGCTATTAATTGAGTATGAATAGCGCCTTCTTTCCCTACAGAACGAGCGTAAATGCAACTCCCGTATGCTTTTTGACTAGCATCTGAAAAGCAGTGTAATTCTACCCTTTTAAAATTATCTTGGAGGATCCACCGCGGGATTTTGACATTATTCAACTGATGAATATTTTCTGATATAGAAGTCCAAAGTTCTCGTATGTCCTTTGGAACCTCGTCGTCCCAGTCGAGTTTAAGTGACCAGAGCTTTTGCAAAACAAGCTTTGCTTCTACTACACACGGTCCAATAAGACCTAATGGATCGAAAATCTGACTTATTACTGACAATATCGATCTTTTTGTTATTTTCTTAGACTCTTCGATATTTAAAGAAAAAGACAATGTGTCTGAGTTAGGTGACCAGTTTAGACCTAAAGTTTTTGATAGAGAGCTAGCATCTGTTGACTCTAACATGTGATCGGAGACCTTTTTGTCACCGACGATTTCATTCAATATTTCAGGACAATTTGATTTAAATTTCCGTAAGTTAAACTTGGCTGAGGATAGAGTGGAAATAACTCCTTTAGTTTGCTCTATCAACTCAGATTTACTCATACCACCACTCAAATAATCATCTACATAAAAATCCCTCGCGATAGAAAATTTGACAGCAGGGTCATTGACAGTATCAGCGAGACTAGTCAGACATTTAGTTGCTAGGTAAGGCGCTGAAGCATTCCCGTAAGTGACTGTATTTAGGGTATATGTTTTGAGTGGTTGAGATGAATCAAATCTAAATACTATTTGTTGTAAAGAGCGCTGACTAGGATTTATCTCTATAGCTCTATACATTTTCTCTATATCTCCCGAAATCACATATTTGTGTTGACGGAATCTAAGGAGAATAGATAGGAGGTCATCCTGTACAGTAGGCCCTACTAATTGGATGTCATTCAAGGACAATCCTGAGGAAGTGACAGCAGAAGCGTCGAAAACAGTACGTAACTTTGTTGTAGTGCTCGACTCACGGATCACACCGTGGTGAGGTAAGTAATAATTGACATTATTAGAAACATCGTAGGTTGGAATAGTATTTTCAGTCATATGACCGAGATCTAAATACTCTTGTAGAAAATCGAAATATTTTTCTTTGAAAGTGGAGTCTCTCTGAAATCTACGTTCAAGAGAGAGAAATCTAGTTTTAGCTTTTGCATAAGAATCACCTAATTCATGGGGATCTTTCTTCAGAGGCATAGTGACAACAAAACGGCCTTCCTCGTTGCGGTAGGTATCCGTTTGAAATTTTTCTTCACATGCACGTTCCTCACTTGTGAGGGAATACTTTGTGGGAATGGAATCTAGTTCCCATAAACGAGAAATATTTTCTTCTTGATTGACAAAATTACAATAATGAGTGAAATTAGAATCGAGACTTGAATTGTACCTAACCACTAACCAACCTAACTTAGTTTCAAAAAGTTTAGGTAGTTTTTTGCCTAATTCGATAGAGTTGCCGCATAGGACGCTCCAAAATACGTCAGCACCAACAAGAATGTCTACAGTTGCGGGAATATTGAATCTAGGATCGGCTAACTGTATGCCTGAAGGTATAGGTATTTTTTCAAGGTCAATTAACTTGGATGGTACTGTTTTGGTAAGCGTTGGCAAAACTAGACAATTTAAACTAGCTTTATACTTGCTATAGAGAGAATGTATTGTTATGCTACAAGATTGTGAACTCTTACTGGATTGGTTACCAATTCCTGTCACCGTGGAAGTCGTGCTGCATCTTGTCAAACCCAGCTTACCGACGAACTCTTGTGTGACCAGGTGGGTAGTGCTCGCATTGTCCAGCATGATGCGGGCTGTGTGCTGCTTCCCTTTGCTGTCGTACACCGCAACCAAAGCTGTGGATAGAAGCATTTGTCGGGAAGTAGTATTCTGTGTGGTGTTGGCAGACATAACAACATTTTCTGTATCAGACTCAGATTCTAAGTTGGTCTCATCGACGCCAGTTTGAAATGCGACGTTCTCTGATGGGTTAGGTTTTTCATCATGTTGATGCAAGTGTAAAAGGGTACTGTGTTTATACCTACAATAACGACAGTGGGGGAGTCTGCATTTTGAGGTTAGATGACCAGGTTTTAGACAATTTAAGCATACGCCTAGCTTTTTAGCCTTAGCGATGCGTTCTTCAACAGACAGCTCTTTAAATTTATCACATTGGTATAACAAGTGATTTGACTTACACATTGGACATTTCGTTGGATGTGAAGTACGCTCAACATCAGAAGCTGCTGTGTGGAAAGACCTAGACTTAGAAAAATCAAACCTTTGTGACTTTGCTGCAGGGTTGCTCTCCTCTATTGACTCCAGCAAGTCTGCTCGGTTACGCAAGAATTTGCAGAACTCTTCAAGGGTAGGAGATTTAGACAAATTATTCCTATATTCCTCCCACTTCCTACTTGTAGTTGCATCTAATTTGGTTGACATCATATAAACAATTAGAGTATCCCAATGAGTAGTGGGCTCTTTTAAAATGGTTAAAGCTCTAATGTTTTTGTTTGTAATATCGATTAAATTACGTAATGATTTACTAGACTCTTTTGAAATGGAATCAATGTTAAATAACGATTGAACATGATTGTGTACCAACAATCTGGAGTTATCATACCGATCTAGCAATAACTGCCAAGCTGTGGTGTAGTTCTCTTTAGAAAAATCGAGATTTTGAATAACTATTGCGGCACTCCCATGTAAAGAAGCTCGCAAATAGTGAAACTTGCTTATGTCATCAATACCTTCAACATCATGAATCATAGACGTGAAAGTATCTCTGAATTCTAGCCAATTCTGATAGTTGCCGTCGAATTTAGGTATATTAATCTTTGGCAAGTGAAATTTTATAGTGTGGTTGCAAGTCCCACCTGATTTGGCGTCACTGAAGCCCGAAGCGGAACCTGAGGAGCCTCGCCGACGATGGTCACCATCCTTGTCGATGTATTTGTCGAGAATGGTGCGCGCAGCGGCCAGTAGCTGATAATATTCAGCCTCAAATTTCTCTCGCTCTTCATATTCCTTTTCGACGGTCTCAGAGTTGCACTCGATCTCAAGCTGTAACGCATCAAATTCCTGGATTATATTTAGGATTCCAGAAAATCGCATATCAAGCTCTTTAACGTGAAGATCACTAAGCATGTCATAAGATTTTAGAGGTTCCAAAAAGTTTCTAAATTGCGTCAGCTTTCTTTTCAAGCTACTTCTGCTTCGCGTTAGCTTTGTTACGTCAGCCATATTTACTAGTTAATGAGACTTTAAATAAGTATAAAATTAACTTACTAAATTATATTCACTTTAAAAGCTTATGCAAAACTTGATAAAATTAAATTAAAGCGTAAAAGCAAAGCGAAACAGTCGTATGCGCAAACTCGGCTAAGTAGAACAAAGGAATCAGCTGTTGACGGACTTTGACCCCGGCCGATCGCTAATCTGTTTTATTAGACTATGGCTAATCACTAGGCGCACGGCTGGTACCTACTCACAGCTGATCGGAAGCCGTTAGCGACAGGCAAATAAATGACAGCATTTTACCTACCAATAAAATGCTTATTAAACTACTTACCTCCTATAATCATACTTAACATGAGAGAAGCAACTCATCTACACCTACAGCTACGGTCGCACCTATCTGTCCTTGCTCGTGATTGGCTGCTCCCACCTCCCCGCTCCTCACTCCGACAGGCAGGGCGGGGCGAGTCGGCCCGCTTGGCTTCATTGCGTCTCACAATAATATTCTAATTAGAATATTATAATTATTTTGTAGAAAATATTTTCAATTTTTTTACAAAATATCCCAGGCAGAATTAAAAATGTATGATTATAGGAGGTAAGTAGTTTAATAAGCATTTTATTGGTAGGTAAAATGCTGTCATTAAACAACTGTACCGTCCTATAATCATACTTAACATGAGACATGTTTCCTATCGCCTGGAGGAGTGGGAGCTATCGCCAATGTGATTAACTATAAAGAATTCAAATATTGTTAAATAATTAATAATATAGAATCTGTTGAATTCAATGACATTGAACCACTATATTAATGAATTAAACAATCATCAAAGGATATATAAAATGCCAAATTTCGTCATACCAGAAGCTCACTCTTAAATGACGATTAATAAGCGTAAATTATTAAAATATAAATGTTATTACAAATCTCATTTACTGTATTATGGCAATCTAGTCAAGCATATTAAATAATGATAAATACTAGAGTATTTAGCACATGACATAATGCCTTTCCAAAATTTTCCTCGTATCTGAAATCAAATGCACAAATTACAGACTTACATTACCTAATCCGTTGTGAATAAATAGTGAATACACGGAAACACAATTGCAGTTTTCGAACCAATCAACAAAAATATAATAGGTACCATTTTTAAAACCCAATAATAAAGAAAAGAGGAAGGTAACCACCGTTAGCTAGCGGTAGGATTCGCAAAATAGGTAATATTTATATAATCTTCTATTCTAACTACCTATCTAATAAGATAGTAAGTAAGTCAGCAACCGTTGCACACAGAAAAACAAAGCTGATACATTTCAACTGTGCTTGATTGCTCAAGCTGTAGGTAATGTAATAGGGTAGCCTGAATACCTTACTAAAAGGTCAACGGTAAATCTTAAGGTATGCATTGTCCTAACTAGGCAATGGCAGATAGAAAACCTGGCCATCAAATACCTTAATTCAAATGAAATAAACTTTCTTAATATAATAACTATTGTAAAATCATATCTTCGTATGACTTCCAAATACGTATGGGCTTGCCATAATATTTACGTGATTAGCAAAAATTATAAAACTAACCTTGTTTAGTCTGTCGGAGTAACGGTCAAGCTTCATAAAAACACAATCACTCTGGCTGTCACAGAAACTTCATTGTATGAATCTATTGGTATAATCTTGTAAGTACAAATAAAGAGGTGAATACATTTATTATTACCTCTAATAACAGACTATCTACCTCTGACCGTCCCTTGAAAAGCCCAAGTAACCGTTAAAATTTATTAAAAGCGCATGAACTTGTCTGTATAACGTACATATAAGATAGCCCACCTACCGAGGAAAACAAAAACTATCTGCCTGTAGAACGACATTAACGTCTTTTAGGTAGTCAGCATAAACAACTCATTGTAAATCTCTTAATTGGTAATAGATTGATATCCATCTCAAAGTGCACCTGTGTACGCATAGTGCAACAGTCACCGTTAGTTCACAATGTATCTGTACGATTATAAACTACCATCGCACCTTCGTTTCGTCATCGTTTCTTCGAAATAGCATTTCCGCTATCTGTTTTGCAAAAAAAAAAAAAAATAATTAATAGACATAATAACCTAATAGGTAGGTACTTTCACGAATGCCTGACATTCAGAGCAAATAAGTATATTGGAACAAACGGTATCATCTTTTGAGTTACGTACGTCTAAAAATAGACAGATTTATTCACCATTTTACGTTTCAAAACACCTTATGCACGGCAGTCAGGAGTCTTTCACTCGTGACATAAAACATGTCAATTTGCGAAAGTACCCTCTATTTGAAATCATTAGTTTTGAAACGTGTTGTAGTGTTGTTTATTCCATAAAAGTACCCGCATAGACTGTAGGTAGTTTTTTGTTTATTTTCGCATAAGCTTTCATTCATAATAAATAGAGTAGGTAGCAAGATGACCACACATGAGGAAAATAAAAACTCATACCGATCGAGACGGTATTAAGAAAAATGATTATTTTGATATCGTTTTACAACTTTTTATCTCTAGTGCAGATGGTTAGACACATTACGTAATAAACATGTCATTCATATCATAACACTTTGAGTAGGTACCTATGGTAGGAAGTATAAAAACATCCTAGGTACATACATATACGTATATATCACGCCTAAATCTTTACGGGGTAGGCAAACTTTCTAAAGTAACATTACGTATATCATGTCCAAGGTCATGGCAACCGAGGAGGTAGGTACTTCAAGTATACCTACCTTATGTTATGATATGACATGTAGACATTAGGTACTAGTTTTCAGTAGTTAGACTAGTTAAGACAATTTACCACCAGTTTTGATGTTTCATAGCTTGTGAATCTACAACAGAATGTAGTTATAAATTTGCAACATGATGGATTAAGTAAATCACCTAGGTACATTACATAAATCTGTATCCCAAACACAAACTTTTCTCTCAATGAATTGAAAAAGCAAAAACTTTTCATAGTTTAGGTGTGACATTTATTGAATAGGTAGGTAGTTATTTACTTATCCGTTTTGAGATGAGGCCATTACAATACGGCCTCTTTCTCTCCCCACTTTTGTTTGTTTTCATGTTGCTTAAAATCTCGCTAATACAAGAAAACTTTAACTTAACTCTTCCGAGAGCTCTTCAGATTGTACATAGGTATTTCCCTCCGGGGTTACTTGCTGCGAAAAATACAGCACGAACCTATTTGAAGTAGGTACTTTAATGGCACTCTTTTACCATAGTTCAAAGAAGAAAACGAATGACAATCGTAAGGGATATCACTTAGAATGACATTAGTACTATCGTATTACATTTTTAGGGACACAGTTGACACTGTAGTAAGAGATAACTATTTAATAAAAGTGATTTCTTGCTACTTATGACAGTGAGCAAGGGAAATGCATAAATGGTCGTTCCATTACAAGAACAATGTTGTAACTTATTTTTTATTGCATGGCCCAGTGAGCCACTGTAATGATCACAAAGTGAAACTGTTTAAGACATTAACCTGCAAGAACTTCAGCCCTGAGGTTATGGTAATGTCTTTATTGACAATCTCCTTGCGTAGGTGTTTCTAACTAGCTCAAAGCTACGCAGGGGCATTCCATGAAAACATCAACTTCTAGTCGCTTACGTGACGTTTAGCATCTACTTTACGCTTATGTTATCCTTATGAATGATACAAAGCTACTGTATGTGAAAATTTTTAAAACTTTTATGTTGATATCAAATCTTTTACACGGAAATATTAGAAGTCTCAGAACATTTTCTTGGAATGCCTCTACATAAGCTAAGATGTAAACTTCTTTTACTAGAAATTGTAATAGCCATTTCAAAGCAAATTTCATTGAAAATAATTATCTCGGATGCGTCCATCGGATTATGGACTTTGTAAACAAAAACGTGTCGGGTAGGTATTCAATTAGAATTCTTATCTAAATAAAATGTCACATGCAAGATTCGAACCTGCGAAATTCACTAACACACACACTACCCTTCGTTACACTCGTTAATTTCGTCTGAGGCAAGGCCCTGACGGTGTACTATTTGTTTTTATAGAATACTTCGAAATTAGTAAAAGGGAGAACCCTTTATTTTGTAGGTAAGACATATCGTGCCTGCGCCGAATGCCACTGAACTTTCTTTGTTTGATATGGGATAGGTATAAGAGTAATACCTAATACAGTACAGTTTATATCATAAGTCACACAGTTTTATGAAATTCGCTGGCCGACTCTCTCTGCGCGAGGTATTAAAATAATATGTAGGTACGTTTCGAAACTTTTGGGTCCATGATGACCCCGTCCTTTGAGGAGTATGTAGTACCGAAACGCAACAATATACTTATCACTATATTTTGCGATATTTGTCTCGCATTACAAAATATCAGTTCGTCACGTATACGAAAGACACGAGGACGAAAATTAAGGCACTCCTGCAAGTGCAGGCGAGAGCAATCTGCATGACATCAAAAAGCACAACCCCTGCGCGGGGATGTAGGAGTCAAAGGGCTCACCATGCGCTGGCGGCCAAGGTACTCCTAATGATGTTTTAAAATAGGGGTATACCTTGCATTGCGCAGAGGTAACATATAAAAACAAGGGAACATGGCCTAGTTCGCGGAGCCATATAATATCAATTTGTCATTGCAATAGAATAAAATTAGGTATATATACCTTACAAAATATCCTTGCTGAGATTTGATTGTTCTTTTTTGTAAGACGTTCTACGGACTAGGTGTGCCGTAAACTCTCTCACTGCATTATTCGGGGTCACAGCGACACCCTTTTTAATGAAATTCTTTAATTTTAAAGAAACACCTCAAAGAAAAAGAACTTTGGAGGTAGAAATTAAATATACAAGTCAACATTTTTTTTTTTTTTAAAATGAGGACCACGTGTTTATAGCGTCGAACACGTTGCGACGTGTCAAACAAAACACAAACTTAAAAACCACGTGTCTGATGATTACAGACAGAAGTTTTAATTAAATAATAAATTTGTTGATGAAAATCCATAAATCAATCAGTGACCTTACTTCACTCCGTGGCGTACACGGACGCCATCTTCAAATATTTCGACCGAATAATACTTATAACTAAAAATATATTACCCTGAGGCAAAATGTATCATCACTTACAGATAACTAGCAGCCTACAACGGATCAACATTTTGTGTTGAAAATATTTAAATCGTGTCACTCAAGGCTTATGAAAGGCACTATGATTACTGGATTTTCATTTGATCGTCCTCAAAAGAAGAGAACGAATTTATTACTTCGATAACAACCAAATTTCTTTAACACACTTTGCTTATTTAATTGGGATCTTACTCTTGATAAATAATTCACTGAAATAGTTATCTATTTAGATCACGGGCTCGGCGCCCTTCCTGAACAATTTATTTACTCGTAAACGGACTTTAGACTGATTCTTGCTTGGTCTAAATTATGAACAGTGGTATGAAATTGCAAAGTAGTGTTCGACGGAAAACCGCCTTCAGAAATTTGATTTTCCAAGTGCATGCTCAATAAAATAGAAAGGACTTACCCATCTTGCAAACTCACTGAATTTACAATTTAAAAAGGACAGACATTACACAAATATAAAATTTAAAAAACGAACGGTGTAAAACCGTTATTAATAAAAAATTTAAAAGAAAATAATTTTTTGAAAACGCCATATAACACAAAAATGAAATAGTTAAATTAAAATAATTTATTAAAGTTTATAATTTTTGAATTATAAAACTTTGGCGAAATTCAAAAAATTATCTTCTGAGGCGACCGCGCGCCGGCGTTGATAAATCGCCAATGAAGCCAAGCGGGCCGACTCGCCCCGCCCTGCCTGTCGGAGTGAGGAGCGGGGAGGTGGGAGCAGCCAATCACGAGCAAGGACAGATAGGTGCGACCGTAGCTGTAGGTGTAGATGAGTTGCTTCTCTCATGTTAAGTATGATTATAGGACGGTACAGTTGTTTAATTGATGAATTTATTGCAAATAAATTGCGAAATTGATGAGGTGTGAAGTAGGTATAGAATACCTATTAAAGAAATGTAACATGAACTCACTAAGATTGCAAGCTATGAAATTCGGTTGGTTTTTGAAAAGATACAGGATAATAGGATATTTTAGCGATAGTATAGGAAAGGAAAAATTGGAACGAACTCACAGTACTGGCCAAATCCAACAAACATGACCGTTACACGATGACGTAAAGTTCTTTGTTTCCAGTTTGCTATCTTCTTTGTCTTCACTTGTGTCTTCACAAACGGTAGCAACCTCGAACACTCGTAGAAATCACGAAGGCGCAGAATCGTCTAGTCAGACCCGCTGATAGGTACGTAGATTTCTCGAAAAACGTAGTTTTGCTTCCGAAGTGGTTCGCTTTTTTGTTCTCGCGTCGGTCCGTTACGCGTCGTGGCGGTTGAAATGTTCTTCTGGACGATTCGAACACGTAGTCTTGATTCCACGGTTATTGTGGCAAAGGACCATTGAATGGGCCTATGTGGCGATAAATGAAACTGTGGACTGTTGATTTAAATAGGTATTTACTGATTCAATAACCGTAAGAAAAAATACATGTGGTTCGGAGCGCGAGCGGAGATGAAGTGGCTTGACGGTGTCCGCGGGGCGGGGCGCGGGCGCGCGGGGCAGTGAAATCGCGGCGACGAGACGGCGCGTGGACAGGCCTCATAAAATGTGGCTGACCTTGGAACCTGCCAGGATTGGAGCTGGCAACCCTAGCGCATTCTCATCTTAAAAGGAGTCTCTTTAGGTAGGTAAACGTTTGGAGCGGTAGAAATGTGAGGTAATTTTTGGACTTTTTTTGCATTTTCCAACTCGAATAAAAAAGTTTCCTCCAGGTTAGGAGATGGCAACCCAGTATTTTCCTGACCTCCTAAGTGTTATCTATCGCTACAGTATACGTCCGTGCGGTAGACCTATGAGGTAAGACTTGGTCGACGGGAGCTTAGACTATTTGGCGAATTGATATACAACATGTTACAAAACAACCCATAAAAACTCCCATACAAATTGAGTTCATTTGTATGGGAGGTCCAATTTTTTTTTCATATTTCGACCCATGTTCCATGGGGAAAGTTGTTCAGTTTCACGAGTACCTTGACCTCCTTTCAGCTTTATTGGTTGTTTTGTAACACCCAGTATAATCAAGGCATGTTTCTTTGTTACTGAGGTTAGGTACATATTTGAAAATCTAGATTCAATAAAATACGAAGTATCTATGGTTTGATTTGAGAACCACGAGGACCAATCGTTTAGCTGCAGAAAAATTTGCTATGGTCTCTGCAATATGGAACAAGTTTATTGAAAATAATCAGAGATACAGTCCTGGTGAAAACTTGATTGCAAATGAACAATAATTTTCATCTAAATTTAGCTGTCGATGTTTAAAATATATTGCCAATAAGGCAGATAAGTTTGGTATAAAGGTATAATACAAGCCGTTAATTTGACGGTTGCGGTCTACGAAAGTATAGCACATTGAGTGACCCTTCTAGTGTTAAATTTCATCAGGTTTTTCCAGCGTTACAAAGTTAACTTTGTTGCTGTTTTGTTTGCAGCTGTGCCGGGTTAGCAACCGCTAATTGAAAAACTTTTATATTTCTTAAAACTTGAGTCCTTTTCAGTTTTCATGGTAACTTGAAGTTGAGAACTAATTCCATACCTTTTTTTTCTATTGATACTTTAGTTAGAAGTTACAGTTGGAACAAATTATGGCTCAAAAACACCTCTTTTAAAAGCAAATATCTCGCTCGACCGAATGATATTGATCGGTCGAAAACAGACAAACAGACAGATATGACGAAATAATGAGGATTTGTATAGTTCGACAACTTCGTGTGCGACCTTCCTGCGGGGTACAGACGGTCGGGGGGCGAGAAAGCACGTCATTTTAATATGACGTGCGGCGCGGATGCGCGCGTCTCCCTTCCCCGCTACACCTCCCGCTACCCGCTGACATCTCCCCCCCCCCCCCCCAACGTCTGTCACCCCTACGGAAGGTCGCGCACGAACTTGCCGGACTATAGTAGACTACGAACCCTAAGAATGGACTCATGATATTTACCTCCGGGGCCTTCCCCTGGTGCGCGGCGGTGACTGCCAGACCCAGCAGCAGGTCGGGGTGCTGCGGGGCGCGCGCCTGCGCCTCCGTCAACATCTGCTCCGCTTCTTCCCACATTCCTGTAATCACAATTACAAAACTTTAGCATGTTATTTTAGGAAAATATCTGTTTAATTTACCTATCTAAAATTTCTTCCTAAACAGCACAATTTTAAAGTCTGGCAGACTTTTATAGGTGTGTGGAAATAGTAGTTTATGCAATTGCCTTATAATAAGAGGCTTTAGGATGTGAGTGTCTGTTTATCACGAGCATTCTAAAGCCTAATTATATTGCAATTGCATACACTATTTTATCTACACTTTACAAGAAAAACTATGAAAAATAATTCATACCTCCGCACTTCACTATGGCGATTGCAAGCATATCTACTGAACCAACAACTGAACGACTTTTATACATAAGTAACTTTTTAACTAAACGTTAAAATGGAAGCTCATAAAAACGGAACAACTTTTAAAATTAAAAAGCATTAATCGGTAAATTTTAATTCGGAAAATGATTTGAAGCAAAGATTTAATAATAAATAAGTCCTCACAATTTCAAGTGTCGTCCCATTCTTTGATTGTGTCGTGACATTTGTTTTTTTTTATTATCTTACTGCTAAATGTCGATATCATAAAGTCAGAAAAAAGTACTTTATGACATCGACATTTTACTTTATGATATCGACATTTTTTTTAAAGGCTGAATGGCTGTAAAGCAGTTGCTTATACATTTGCTTTCGAATTTGTAATAGGAACATTATGTATGAAGTGTAGATAAAAAACTATTATAGGTGTGGTCACTTTTGAGCTAATTTAAATTATATGAATAAACAATCTGAGAATACCTTTGGAGACAAAGTTGGTTGAGATTGGTTGAGGACGGCAGCTACCAGGAACATATAAGTTGATACGATATGAGGTACATTTCACTGCAGTGAGCATCCTATACTCCGCCCTAAAAACTAGCAGGCACCAGGACTACATGAGTGGATAGAAGGTACCTCTGGAGGCGGCTGCAGCGGCGCCGACGGCTGCGGGGCCGGCGCCCAGCGCACCGAGACGCTCCGACAACTCCATAATACTGTAGTGGGCATCCTGCACGCCGGGGCCACCCTAGAAACGAAATCATGGTGAAAAATAGCACTTTGCTACAAATATAGACACATAGACATATAATCATCTGAACTCTTTTTCCATATGTGCTTCTTTATGTTTTATGCTCATATCTCTTTCTATTGCAAAGGACACTGAGTCAATAAACGAACTAATGAACCATGTTGCCAAGACTGCTTCAACTGCCTACTACTACCAGGCTTCTGACGTTGTTATGCACTCAGAAAGTAGAAGAAACGATGAAAATGATAGAATAGAATGTTTAGCTTCTTTCACACTTATGATGGCAAGTTATGCTGCTGAGTGAACCACACATATGAATGCAAATGTACAAGCAATGCACCTCACCAACGCCGCAACCACCATTCTACACTCTACCTACACGTGTTTCGTTTTTCCACTTAGCATCCTCAGGAGATCTTCGACAGTTGAGTTCTGATCAACGCGGGTACATATTGTAGGGTGTAAGATGGCGAAACATTTTATTTTATCACATTCATCAAGTAACGCCTGATACTATCAGTTATGTAAAAGAAACTTTTGACACAGTTACCTGTGCCAAGTTGAGCCAAGCCTGGGCTAGCTGAGTGAGAGTGTCATCATCAGCGATATCCTGCAGAAGCTTCAACTGCTTTCGCGCCAGGTCTGGTCGGTTCATGGCGAGTAGGCATTGCAAGGTGAACGCGCGGAGCTCCAGGGATTCAGCTCCGTGGAGGATCCTGGAAAATATTGTGAATGTTGATTAAATCAGAGTTAGAGTCATTGGAGGACTCAGTGTCCCATACTCAGAGAGAGAATCAATGAGAGTGATGCAGCGGAATGCATGTTAATACCCAGAATATTTTTTAAAAGAACTATATTTTTTGTTTTTGATAAAATCTTGGTGGGAATTAGCTTTTAAGGGCAATGTAAGTTTCGTTCATTATTCATTTCTTCACTTATACTGCTGTTGTTGTGCACTATATTATACCACAAAATTCACATAAAAATTAATTACATTGCGAAAATAAGGAGTGACCATCCTATATCCACTTCAACTTCAATTCACGTCTTCTTATCTTATCTAGCCTATGTCCCTGGAATGTATTACATGTGAATTGTAAGCAAACTAAATAGAATAATGTATTCAGAACCTACTTGAGAGCAGCCTCATAATTCTCCTCATGGTAGTAGATGGTGGCTGCCACAATCAGGAACACCTCATTTGACAACTCTGTGCCTTTGGCCACCTGAAAAATGAATTTGTTAAGACTTTAACTTAGTTACAAATACTCAAAGTCAATTAGCTACAAAGTTTTTAATCTGGTTTACAAAGGTTTTATGTAATTGCAACTTCATTGAAAAGTGTACTATTTTTATATTGATATTATTAATGTTAGATTTAAGAGGTTTTTTTTAGTGGAATAACCATGTTTTCCATTTGCCAGTAATCACTTGACAGTAATGACCAATTTTAATATGAAGATAGATGAAATACTTTTGCCATCAGGGTTCATTGAGTTATTCTTTGTATATAATAGAGGAAGGTTTTTGGCACAAATTACCTTAGTGGTGCTTCTAAGGGTAAAAAATAAGAGGAGAGTAGCTTCCACATTCTTATATTATTCCAATTAGAAGCACCCTTAAAAGATCAATTTTATGAGACAAGTTATTTCCTCACCCTAGCATCAATATCAGCAACAATTGCAGGTTTATTAGCTCCCGGAGACAGATAATCCACCAGGCTCTTGAAAGGCTGCAGCATAGGATCAGCCGACTTCAGCTCCTGCAGGACTATTCTGTAGTTCCCTTGGGCTATGTACGCCCGGTAGAGGAAGGCATCGCGTTGCAATGCTACTAGGGGCGTAGAAGGCTGAAATAGATGAAAGCGACACTTTTAGGCTTAGGTACTTGAATGTACACGACTTTTTGACTGAGCTATTACAAAGTATGATCATTATAAAGGATAAAAAATATAGTAAAGTACCAACATTTAGTCGGCTTTATGACGAAATTACTTGAAACAACGCACGTAAACGAGTGGAAAATGAATCAAACAACGACACGTATATTACGACAAATTAAGCACCCAGCTGTATTTTCTCGAAAGCTTACGACAAAATAGTAAATAATACTGTTGTTGTTTACCACAGAAGTTAGTTTAATTGTCTCAAAATAGAGAAAACAAGGTAAAACACAGCGCAAAAAGAGGTGTTCACTTACACACTGAATTACTAAGTTTTTAGGTGTTAAAAGGTTTCTACAAGATGTACAAAGTAATACATACGCTAACGCTTTGTGCCTCGTTGATGGCTTGCTGGTAATTTCCAACATAAAACGCATTTTTCACATCGAAAAGCTCATCAACATCTTGCTGCTGACGTGCCATCTTGACAGAATGACATTGACAGCTATGTGCGGTGCTGCCATAATAAAACTATGAAAAATACTAACATCTTAAAATATTTTATCAGAAAATTAGCAGCCAAACAAAAACAACGTGTACAAAATTAAATATCTAATTAACTTATGTTATTTACAGCGTTTTTACAACTTTGTGAATTTAAGACGATTGTCTAGCGGTCAAATCTTTTGACATGTAAATAGCTGTCAGCTTTCAAAAGTAACTAACATAAGCGATATTTAATTACTGGCAACATTATTTTTACGTTTTAATATTTTGTCAGGCAAAGGATTTACGTGCAAAAATCCTAACTAAAAAATTTTTTTTTAGTGCGTGGCGGCTGAGGTAGTACGGGAACTTGATTGAAATGTGTAATTTAATGAATAGCAAAGTAGTAACTAAACTACGTGATGCACAGTTTTCTGAATGACTCTCAAACTTTTCTCAGACGTGGTGTAAATTGCCATAATATTTTACTGCCTTTTACGCTGTGCCTACCCCGCAAGTGATATATTAATGAATGTATGTAACTAAATACTACTTGCATGCTGATCTTTGCATAGAAACGTCTCAAATCAGTTAGGTAGGTAAAAGCACGTCGCAGGTCGCAGCGTTCGCCCTTCTTAGGCTCCGTTCCATAAGTTCCATTTGACTTTTTTGTCGCGCGCTAAAACCAATATCAATTTACTTTACCCTGAGATTTCACTTATATCTGCAAAATAGTACAGTAGGTATAGTCAATTCGCTATCATAGTAAGAGACCAAGTTAGGCTGGATACTTAGATAAATACCACGCGACCAGCGTATCTTGACCTCACAGTTAGGCTGGTCATGCAACTCATGCATGACACTATGTTAGTGAATGGACTTTACAGGGGTAGACTTTGAAAGATAATCTTTATCCAATACCTACAAATGTCGGTTTAGAATAACATCACCCCATAACTTTCCCTTGGGTGTCGTGAGAAGCGACAGGCTGACAACCTGTCACATGGTGCTACGCAGTCTTCTGAACGACTCAAAGTTTTCTCAGACCTGGTGTAGGTAAATGACCGTTAATTACAGCCGTTTACGCTCTGTCCACCCCGCAAGGCGTGATAGGTATGTGTATGTATGTTAATTTTATTTTAACAGATAAGATAGCATCAAAATCTACATTTACCGAAAAGTATAAACAAGTAAGTACCACACAACAATACAATTTTTACCTGAGCTCTCTTTATTCGCCATACAAATCGGTGTCAAAAGAAAACAACTCTTACCGCCGTCTTATTCAGACAGGATTCGAACCCGGGACCCAGGTAGCAGCACCTGGTGAGATAATAGATGTAATAATAAGGTGAAGATAAGGAAACGTAGAAACTAAATAGACGTCCTTTGCACATCCTTTGAATTAAATTTGAAGAATCAGATGCCACGTGGTACCACGTGGTACATTGTAGATAGTAGAGTTGAATTAAAGTAGGTACGGCCATTCGAATAGGTCATATTTGACAGCTGTCTTCTACAACGTGTTACAAAACAACCCATAAAAACTCCCATACAAATGGAGTTCATTTTGTATGGGAGGTCCAAATTTTTTCTTCATATTTCAACCCATGTTCCATAGGGAAAGTTGTTCAGTTTTACGAGTGCCTTGACCTCCTTTCAGCTTTATTGGTTGTTTTGTAACACCCAGTATAGAAGACACATACACCTTTAGTCATTGTACATAATACCACAGATAATACCACAGAGAACCAAAACGTCATTCGCGGTCCCCGATAGAGACGCCCTTTGAGCAATATAGCCTGCCAATTTGGTTTACCGAATTGCCATTCCCAGTGTTGCCACCAGCTTATATTTCTCGAACTTGACGTCCTTTTTTGACTCCCACGTGTTATTTGTAATTTTACCATTTTGTTTGTAAATCGCTCTTACTCTAATACTTATGATACAATAAAACATGCTGTACTAAACGTGATGTCTAGTATTTCAAAAAAAACTAAACGAATATTCCGCTTTTTTATTTCCTGAGCCAACACTGGCCAACAGTAAGTTAAATAAAAATAAAACAAATTTCACCCGGGCGGGACGACACTTGAAATAATGAGGACTTATTTATTATTAAATCTTTGCTTCAAATCATTTTTCGAATTTAAATTTACCGATAAATGCTTTTAATTTTAAAAGTTGTTCAGTTTTATGAGCCTCCATTTTAACGTTTAGTTAAAAGTTACTTATGTACAAAAGTCGTTCAGTTGGTGGTTCAGTAGAAGGCTTGCAATCGCCACAGTGCGGAGGTTTGAATTATTTTCATAGTTTTTCTTGTAAAGTGTAGATAAAATAGTGTATGCAACTGCATATAATTAGGCTTTAGAATGCTCGTGTCAAACTATTATCACACTAGGCTGCGCCTCGTGTGATAAACAGACACTCACATCCTAAAGCCTCTCATTATAAGGCAATTGCATAAACTACTATTAACTATGAAAAACGATTTAAGTTTAGCACGCATAGTTTCTGATTTAAACGACTTTTTAGTGTGACAGCTGACACCTGTCATGTAGATCTCGTTAAGGCCTACAACTTTCCCAAAGAAACTAATAGTTTAGCACGCATAGTTTCCAATATAAACCACTTTTTAGTGTGACAGCTGACACCTGTCATGTAGATCTCGTTAAGGCCTACAACTTTCCAAAAGAAACTAATAGTCTAGCACGCATAGTTTCTGATTTAAACGACTTTTTAGTGTGACAGCTGACACCTGTCATGTAGATCTCGTTAAGGCCTACAACTTTCCCAAAGAAACTAATAGTCTAGCACGCATAGTTTCTGATTTAAACGACTTTTTAGTGTGACAGCTGACACCTGTCATGTAGATCTCGTTAAGGCCTACAACTTTCCCAAAGAAACTAATAGTCTAGCACGCATAGCTTCTTATATAAACGACTTTTTAGTTTGACAGCTGACACTTGTCATGTAGATCTTGTTAAAGCCTACAACTTTCCCAAAGAAACGAATAGTCTAGCATGCATAGTTTCCGATATAAACCACTTTCTTGTGTGACAGCTGACACCTGTCCTGGACCACAGGGAAAAAATAATGTACCCGTGGTCCACC
The DNA here is from genome assembly GCA_024500475.1 of Phthorimaea operculella. Classification (NCBI taxonomy): domain Eukaryota; kingdom Metazoa; phylum Arthropoda; class Insecta; order Lepidoptera; family Gelechiidae; genus Phthorimaea; species Phthorimaea operculella. Next base: position 1,418,093 of record JANFCV010000019.1, on the reverse strand, counting down.
AGGTGGACCAGGAGGTGGACCACGGGGATGAAGGGGCCATTTTCAGTCCCTTTTTTTTATTCAATCTCATACACTCCAAATTTAGGTTTTGGCGACGGATATGTGTATTTTGAAAAGACGGTTGTGGCAACACTTTAGGGTGAACGCACTCTGTTCCGAACCGTACGCACAGTACCCTAAGTGGCATAGAATTTCATACAATATTTCAAAATATGACGCGTACGGAACGGTTAAATGAGCTATCACCTCAAATTGCCTCAAATAACAAACTCGTTCAAAAACATTCAAAAATGACAGGCTTGTCTTGTATGAAATTTTGACAAAAGGCGTGTCTAGTAGCGCTGCGCGAAAAAGGTTTCATTTGTCTGTGGATAATACCATGATTTTTATCAGTTGTCATGGCATATTCGATCGGCCGTACTGAAGGAGCATTATTTTTTATTTTCGCATGGTTTGTCTGCTAAAATGAACTGTGATCGTATCACGCTTTCTACCGCACTATTCAATCCACATTCCACACATACCATTGACATTATGAAGTTCGGGTAGTAGAAAGTGTTAATACGCGTAGTTAGACTTAGACAAGTCGTTATGCGGAATTGAGTTTTACATTATTTCAAGAATACGCCTCCCAGGTTGAGCTTCAATTTTGCGGTTTTGTTTTGTTATAATACTTAGATAAACAACCCCGTTTTGCGGCCTTTCTTTTCAATAATTAAATTACTTTCCTACAATTCAAAAAATTACAAGTAGGTACCTAACCTACCTATTCGCATTCATAGTGCCCCCGAGAATCGAACCTGGTACTTCGGGATCAGTCACCAACGGCGAGAGCGCTAGACGACGCAGGCAATTTAGTTACATACATACATCACGCCTATATCCCTTACGGGGTAGGCAGTGCGTAAACGGGTGTAAAAAAAACGGTCGTTTGACAAAAGTTTGAGAGTCATTCAGAAGACTGTGTACATCACCATAGTGTAAGTCAGGTTGTCAGCCCATCGCCAAAACTTGCAACACACATTAACTCTCAAATTCTTTAGTCGCTTATAACGACACCCATGCGTAAGATAGGTATGTGGTGATGCTATTCTAAGCTGGTACCACACAGAAATTTTAGTTACTGTACTAAGACTAGAAGATTCAGTGCGATTGAAACTTTAGTACAGTTTCAGTAAATTGTACTATTGCTAGCTAATCCATCTACCCATTTAAGGGACTAAACTTATACTGGGACCAAAGTCTGCTAAATAGAAAAGCGGCCAAGAGCGTGTCAGACACGCTCACAAATAGGGTTTCGTAGTCAACGTTTTAATATATTACGGCGTTACAAAGTTATTTTTGTTGCTGGCTTGTTTGCAGCTGTATTGCTGCTGTATGGTTACCAACAGCAATTTTTCTTTTTTTATAGGATTCCATATTTCCTTAATCTTAAGTGATACAGTATTCGTTATAGTTTTCATGTTAACTTCATAATATTAAGAACTATATTCCATAGTTTTTACAAATTTTTAGCATGTATATACTTTAGAAGTTACAGCTGGAACAAATTATGGCTCAAAAACGCCACTTTCAAAAGCAAATATCTCGAGACAGAAACATTTTAGAGACTTTGTTTCAAAGAAACCTCCCCTTAGATCTATTTAACGATACCCTACTTAATATTACAAAAGAAAATTTTAATTTTTGCCTCCCTTTTACATGTATGGGAAGGAGGTCCAAAAAACAATTTAAATATTTTTTTCACATCATTTCTAAATTTGGGTCAACACGATCTATCTCCACACCAAATTTTATGTCGATAGCTCCAAAACTGACGAAGTTATGAGGGCGCGCGTGGCATACAGACAGACAGACAGACTTGACGAAATGATAAGAGTTTCTAGTAGACTACGAAACCCTAAAAACCAGCATAACTTGATCCCTTAAATGTGTAGATGGATTTGCTGACGACAGTATTAATTTGTATCGATAACTAACTGCTAACTGGCCCGCCCATTTCAAAACTAAACTTGTGCTTTACTAAAGCGCCCCCTCCACTAATAGAGGTAGGTATATCATGCCCTATATTAGTAACCTAATAAAAATCATAATGGGGTCTTTATAAGCTTATCTATAGGTACGTAGGTGGCTACCTACTTATAATATGCTTACGTACTGATTGTAACTATCTCTACTGTACTTTATAGTGCCACGTGCGAGTATTATGTACATACCTACTTGTAGGTTATAGCTAAGTGTTTGTAATATTAACAAAGTTTTTCTTACAAACACCTAAAGGGTTTATTAGTATGTGGTCCTTATTTTGCGGTGGTACGACAAAAGTTCCTTGGACCAAAACTTGCTTAGTGGGTATTCTTTGCTTGTGTATAGTTCAGCGGTAAATTTTTCGCACGAGTTCCTATGATAATCAAATACTTTATCTGATCGTGATGAAGCTATAGTACGGTCATTCGAATAGACCATATTTGCTTGACCAGCTGACAACAAAGAATAATAGACCTTATGTCATAGCATTAACATGACTTTCAAATATGGGCCTATTCTAATGAATGACTTATAGTTCGGTCATTACCTACCTTACTTGTAGGCTATGAAAACTTGTAACAACGTTATTTGAAGCTCAGTTTTCAGGCACGGTTTAAAATGAATATGGGTATGGATACATACAAAAAGATAAACGAAATCTATTTCCCCTGATTTAAGGCTTTTGTATTAAAAGAATATTCGATTTTATTTCAATAGGTGATTCAATTACCTGTATATCACATGTTTTTATTTCAGGAATTTGAAATTTAATACATACTGGCACTATCGAAATGTATCAGGAAAATTCGTGAATTCCCGTTCCAGGAAAATAGAGAGGATTTGCGAGTTTGAAAATGCGTTCTCGTTGAAACATTGGATTTTCCAAGAACAACATCACATTAACGGATTGATAATGCTATCAAGCACGGCCGGTCGGTATTCCTATTGTATGTTATGCAATAAATCAATCTTATTAGGTACTTCATCATACACACTAAATCTGTGAAAATATAAGTTAATAAAACTACCGAAATAAATCATCGGCGTGCCACGCCGTGTGTTCCTCACAGAAAACGGTTCCCATAAATCGATATCCTAACCGCCCCACATAAATTCTCATATAAACAACTTTTGAATAAAAAAAATAACCGTCTCAAGGATGCATTGTGAATGCATTTCGTTGCAGGACCGGTGCAACGACAGCTGTAGAGCGCCAAGGAGAAGGGGGACTGCTCTGACAATGGGTACCAGGCGGCTATAGGCCCTAAGGAGGTCGTTTACACGAATTTCGCAAGCGAATTTTTGAAGGAAGCAGTTGGGGTGGCTTATGAATGGCTGGGAAAAGTAGTGGTTCCTTATGTAGGGCGCTTTAGGTATTGATATTTAAATTGGTCTGTTTTGTCCGCATTCGTCTTGGTTGTGAAAGAAAGTTGGAAAAGAATAAGAATCAAGGGCAGGCCAAGAAAGCGCAAAGTATTGGTAATAATTTTAACAAGATGCAAAATTTAATTCACTATGTACACAATTATACATGTGAATGTGAATGTTTGAAAGCTTTCGGATTTTCAAGTAATCCAACCAAGATAATCTCTACAAAAATATTGCATTGCCCCAAATAGGCGCAGCTAGCTGCAAATTCGGAAGCTTATGTTTTATTTTAGAGTGCGCTCCTATCAGGCTTCTGAAATTTCAGGAGAATATTCTGATTTGAACGTAACATTTTCAGGGAATTGTTAAGAGCAAACATTCCACTTTCCGATACCTAGAAAGGTACGCTATTTAATAAAAAACTAAGTAAACTAAAGTGCGGCTGTTCGAATAAGTCCTACTTATTTGAGATCTGTCTACCCCTTACTACAACACTTGTCAACAAAGAAAAGTAGTATGTCATAGAATCAACATTATTTTGACAGCTAGATAGATTTACAGTTAGTTACACGTTGTATTCACAGAAAAAATATTTGTGCTTCCGCTCATTTCTAATTAAACTGAAAAATCGTTGGACAAAATAAAAGGGGGAGGCAGGGCAGGAGTACTTTGTGTACGAGTGTCAAGTCAACCTTAATATGTAAGTTAGTACCTAAGTAGGTTTGCGAAAACCGTTGTGAGGAGGTCTCTAAAACCAAAGTTCGAAGTTCATTGGCCTCGCGACCTAGATTACATTGGCTTTATTTGGATTTTCCTCAAAATGCGAAGGTAGACCTCCTGTAAAGGTTCGTGAGGGCGTTGAAAACCTCTTATAAGCTGAAGGGTCCGTAAGTAACGATACATACAGCTACCTAACAATATACGAACGAAACACCACCGCCACGCTTTCTGAAAACGACCTGCTACGTCATACATTTCATTCTGAATGCAATCGTTTTCCACGCTGAAGAGTACGCATACATCGCTTCGCTTGCTTTTCAAATCAGAAAGACAGAGTCTATCAACACGGCAATGTATGTTGAAGTTTTTAGCTATGAGTTGTGCAGTATGGATTCTATCAGTAGAATTTTGCTGACTGTGACCCGGGCGGGAAATTAGCGCAAAGTTCAATGAACCCCAGCTCCAAGGGCCCGGGCCCTGCCGCCCACCCTTATGCGAGGCATCTTGTGCTCCCAAAACCTTTGATTTATGATTCAAGTTAGATTATTTCTTTCCCAAATTAATAGGGCTTTGAAATCGGGCCTGGCGATCGGAATCGAAGGAATCTGATCAATTTATCTTGGTAGATAAATCTAGATAAATTAATTGGTCTCGACATTTTCCATCTTTTCCGTTTTCCAACCTTTTTGAGCTTTATCAAGGCAATAGGTACCTAGGTACCTACCTCCTAAAGTCTGCACGCGATCTGATGGCATTCGAAAGCGGCATCTGATTTGTAAGAAAGGTGCGCTTACGTTTATAAAAAGTAGGGTAAAAAAGCAAGGGCAAGAAATATGGGGTGGCCTAGACTAGAATTGATATAGAAAAAAAGGCTATGTAATTACAATTTATAAAAAGCTATAATTTGCACAAAGACCGGATATTCAGACACCGGAAACCATCCGACATACTCAAAATCAATTCCTTATAGTCTTTTCTTTAAGAGACATACAGAGTCTTAAAGACGCGAGCATCCGCCTTACTTTCAACTCAGCTTTTAACATGTAAAGAGCGCAACGACGAAAATCAAAAGACGTAAACACAATAAGTAAGATCGGGCAAGTGGAAGCAACGCGACGATAAAAAGTGTTCCGTACATGCTTCTTTTTCTATCGTACATGGGGTAGGTAGCTTCTAAAGAGGAATAACAGACATACCTAACGGTCGAAACAACTGAAAAGCAAAATCAGGTCTTTTTAAAAATGAAGTTTAAATGATAAGTAGTCATTTATCAAGAATTATAGGTACATTTCTTTTCATGTGTGTCGACAGCTGATACCTATTTAATAGATCTAGACACACGGCAGTGTGTCCGCCAAGTTCGAGCAAAAAAAGCGACACACCGGCCGTGGGTTATATTACACGAACCATTTCGGGCCAAGTTCGACCCACCTATAACTCAAAATCTATTTTATCTACGCATATGAAATTTCTAGTATCTGTCGAGATCTACTTACTTATCTAAAATACAAAATTTCATTAATGTACCTATTGTAGGTCTTGAGATATTGACGTCAGAAAATCGCTATTTTTACTATACACTCACTGACTGACTCACTCATCAAAAACCTAGACCACTTCCAATGGTCGTATTGACTTGAAATTTGGCATGGAGGTAGGTCTTTAGGTCAAGGTAAAGGAAAAAATCTGAAAATGGCCAAGTGTGAGTCGGTTTTAAAAATAATGAAGGTGTAAATTCATACCCCTAAGGAACTAAAACAAAGAAATTATCTATATCTTCCAATCGTCGTACCGACCTAAAATTCATTACGAAGGTTTGTATTTAGTCAAAGTAAAGTATAAATGAGATATTTCCTTACCTAACTTAATCATAAGAAAAAAAGAAAATAAACCTTACAAAAATAAATGAAATCCCACCCAAAACATAAAATGTGAAAGGCTGCCAAGTTCGATAATATTGGAATGCTTCGCCTATAAAAGAAGTGAGATCTAAATAAGTACCAAGTTCCATACACAGACCTCAGTTAAAAATAGTTACAGGAATGCACACTTGATTTTCGCAGTTTGGAAATAAGAATCTACTTTCCAAACTGCGGAAAATCAAGTGTGCATTCCTGTAACTATTTTTAACTGAGGTCTGTGTATGGAACTTGGTACTTATTTAGATCTCACTTCTTTTATAGGCGAAGCATTCCAATATTATCGAACTTGGCAGCCTTTCACATTTTATGTTTTGGGTGGGATAGGTACCACAGCAAATGGGCAGGAGCGTTCCATGCGTTGTGATTGTGATAACAAAATACCTACCTAGTCCAGTAGTAGCATTTACCTGTGGCTTAAAACTATCAGAGGCTTTGCTTGTCCACAGCAAATTTTCATAAATATTATCTACGAGTTTAGGCTGCTGCTGGCTAGGTACCTATATCTACTTAAGTTAAGTATTTCACGGCATCACTTTAAAATTTTAAATTAATTGTCTTATAAAGAAAATTGTAAAATTTCATTGCGGGACCCAAAAAAGCAGTACACAGCAGAACACACACGAAAAAAGTAAGCGGCAAAAAAATAGTGCGGCCTATTGTGCGTCTTGCATCTGCTATCCGGGGTAGGCAGATGTGCAGCGGAAAAAAATCACTACCTGCGTATGCGCCGCCGGTCCCGGAGTACTTATTCTTGAACTTGAGACATGAATGTACGCAGGGTGGCCATGTGGTTAAGAAATCATGGACATTGGGTAGCACAGTGTTTTAATGTTTAACAGACTTGTTGTAGGCAACTTTTCGTTATCAATAAATTTGATCTCGTCTTCCAACATATTTAATTTCAATTTCAATTCCAATTTCAATTTCAATTTCAATTTTCAATTTCACTTTTATTGCATAAATCAAAATACACTTTACCTACTTGATTTAAAATTATTTAGTTATCCAAACAAAAATTACAAGCTTTCTAGGTCTTTTTCGTGTTTTATGCGACAACATACCTATCTATTGCAGGTAACAACATCGTATCTTGCAATAAGTAGTCACTCTAGTTTATCGAATTTTGATACATTTAATTTATCCGTCTAAATGTATCTAAGCATGGTAACCCTACTGCACTGAGAGACCGACATCGTCAAACAGAATCAAGGATTGTATGCGCCGAAATCACAGAATATGCGTTCATTCGTCCTCTCTGTACGAAATATCAACAGAATTTTGGCAGCTCTCACTCACACTCACCGTAAAATTATCCGTTTTTCTACCGAATCCGGTTTTTTAACGTACCTATTAGGTAAAGAGTTTGCGAAAACCGGATACCATTATTATAGGTAGGTACCTACACGTCGCCATTGTGGCAGTCATAGGTTGTCATTTAGACTATATGGCTCAAGAACCGCAAAATCGTGCGGTACGTGTACGATTTCTACGTTATTTATCATCCGTATTTTCTTCATCCATCTTTGAAATGCATAGATAGAGCTTCGGGCTTTCGGATAATCTTTTGCGGCGTTTTGTGTCGAGCTTTTATGATTTGAAAAGATGTTGATTTTTGTTTCGCTTTGCTTCAGCTGCATCTAAAGAATGGAACGAATTAATTTTTTATTTTAAATTCAAAGTAGGTTTACCAGGGTTCATAGGGTCGTTGGACGACTTGTTGTCCCACTCGAAGAAGAAGAATAGGTACACACATGCAGACCAATGTTTTGCAATAAATACCTATTTGGTTGTTTATAGCATTGGTACATTTGAAGTTTTCTGCGAATTGATAAAAGTTTAATGTTGTGTTAAATTGTAACTTTATCAGCAGAATGGTTATCTATCAATCAGTCAAGAGGTGGGGGTCCACCTTTAACCCAACTTCCGATTCTTTTGTTTGTCCACTATGGTATCATAAATATCGTAATTAACTAGGTACCTACCTAAGTACATTTAAGAGTCCTCATACTTATAAAAGCCGGTCAGTGCGAGTTTGTTTGGCCTAATATTTGGGTAAAATAACGGACACCTTGCATTTCTAGCAATTTTTAATCAACATGTGAAAATAACACGTGTAAAAAAAACCGGCCAAGAGCGTGTCAAACACGCCCACAAATAGGGTTTCGTAGTCAACGTTTAAATATCAGGTTATCAGCGTTACAAAGTTAATTTTGTTGCTGGTTTGTTTGCAGCTGTATGATTACCAACCGCAAATAGAAAAACTTTTTTTATTCTGAAGTTTTTAGTGCTACAGTATCCGTTATAGTTTTCATGGTAACTTCAGATTGAGAAGTATATTCCATATTTTTTTCAAATTTTTAGCGTTAATACTTTAGGAGTTACAGCTGGAACAAATTATGGCTCAAAAACGCCCCTTTTAAAAGCAAATATCTCGAGACAGGAACATTTTAGTGACTTTGTTTCAAAGAAACCTCCCTTTAGTTTTAAAAGACCTATTCAACGATACCCTACTCAATATTTGAGGAGAAATAAAATTTTTGCCCCCCTTTCACATGTCCAAAAAATAATTAAAATAATTTTTTCTCAACATTTCTAAATTTTGGTCAAGACGATCTATCTTCACACCAAATTTGATGCCGATAGCTCTAAAACTGACGGAGTTATAAGGGCGCGGCATACAGACAGACAGACAGACAGACAGACTTGACGAAAGTATAAGGGTTTCTAAGTAGACTACGAAACCCTAAAAATCAAACTATCCTGGCCTAAAATTTGGGTACAAAAGACGGACATCTTGCATTTTTGGCCAGAAGGCAATCAAAAATTATGTCCGGCAAAAATTTTGTACCTATGTAAAAGTCCGGATTTATCTGGACGCCTGGACACCCTACTATGATTACGAGTGTTCATTATTATCCATAAAATGTAAAACAGCGATACTCATAATTAAAATTCGTACAATAGGTGCCTACTAATAAATAATTTAACCTCTATTACCTACATTGGTTGGTAGGTAAGTAGGTAGGTAGGTATGGTGAATTGGTGAGGGTAGCGCAGGCCGGCCGGTGTTAGCACAGCAAGCCGGCCGGTTGGTAGGAAAGGAAGATAGGTAGGTAGGTACTAGGTACATAGTTGGTTGGTAGGTAGGTAGGGTAGGTATCGCGGCGGCGGCGGCCGGTCGACGGCGGGCGGCGGAAGCTGCGACGCATCCCGCCCTGGTGCAGTCACCCCCCTTGCGGCGGCGGGGCGCGGGGCACCAACCCCCGCCGCGCCCCGCGCCCCGCGCCCCGCCGGCCGACTCGGGGCGCGTGCGCCCGCCCGCCGGCCGGCGACTCAGTTCACTGCCGCGCCGCGCACCGGACGCACGCGTGTTATGACCCAACGACGCTAGACGCTATCGAACATTTTCACCCAGTGACGAGAGGGCGACCTCTCCTAAACCAACAAGATAGCTTCGCAAGTGGAGATGCCGAGCCTGTTCGGCAATATCGGCGGCGGGGGGCTGGTGGAGGACCAGCGCGCGTTCGAGCTGGCGCTGGAGCTGAGCATGCTGAGCCTGGGGGAGGCGATGCCCTCGGGCAGCAACCCGCTGGCCAGCCCGCTGGGCTTCGCGCCGCAGCCGGACGACCGCGCGAAGAAATCGCAGAACATGACGGAGTGCGTGCCGGTGCCCTCGTCGGAGCACGTCGCCGAGATCGTCGGCCGGCAAGGTACGTTTACCGCTCCCTCAACGCCGACAACCCTTGCGAGATTTTCGTATTTTCCGGGTGGTGTCGAGTCATCTACAACATATCTTGTACCTACTTTTGTGAGGCGTTATTCAGTAATTCGAGTGTTGCGTAGTGAACAGCTGTTGTTGAGGTTATTCGGTGCTCCGCCCGTCGCCAGCAGCGCCACCCTTATGTAAGGGCGCACGTGTCGCCCCGTTTTAGGTTATGTTCGATCACGACCCGCCGCAGAAATTGTCGGCATTTTCCTGACGCAGCCGAAAATTCGAGCCCTGTCCGTAATTTTTGTTTGTTTACCCTCGCAAAAATGTGTTGTTTTGTGTAATCTGACAATGTTGTTCGTAGTAATTTCGTAGGCATTCGATGTTGATTACGGTTTACGCTGTCAGATAACGTAGACTCACGTAGTGTTACGTAGGCATTTGAACGTCGTAGCATAGAAAGTGACGTATCGTTCGTCTAGCCGCTACGAGCTGTGTAGGTATTTATCGTTTATTTCTATCGTAGTCGCGTAGGCAGTGGTATGTAATCTTTCTGTCATTTCTATGCATACCTCCGTAATTATCATACTATTATTGGGTTCTCCTGCCGAATGATGCAGCCCTAATTATTATCGGCGGTCCCGATCGCATTTCTCGGTTTCTAATGCCCCAAAAACCTTCCCAAACCCAAGATTTCACTCAAAAAATCCCACCGATTTAATTAAAAATGGTACTGTGAAAAAACTTGAGGGATGTGTTGGTTTTTTGAGGGGCGTAAAAAAGGCACAAAGCTCGCCGAAGCATGCCTTATCTTGGGCTATTTATTACTGGTGTGCGAAGGTAGGGCGAGGAGAATCGATTGGTCGCAATTTCTTACAGAAGATGATTTTGCAAATAGGTAGGTACCTATACCTAGTCAGAAGTAGTATCTTTCTTGGTAATCTCTCAGAGTGATTTAGGTGCTCATCGTTCATGCCATTTTTCTGTCTAGAGCTTTATAGGAACTTTAATATTACCTACTTATTAGCAGAATTTTATACCTAGTTTGGTAGTCTACAGAATGATAGGTTCGTTTCGTACCTTGGTGTTGGTAAGTTCTACTTGGATTTCATTAGGCTAGTATAGTAGAGATGTCTATAAAAGCAGTCGTTCATTGTTGTTTCACTGTTCTTTGCATTTTTTATGTAATTTGTAAGATGTAGGTATGTTCTTACACATCAACTCTCAAATTCCTTAGTCGTTTCTTACGACATCCACGGGAAAGATACAGGGTGATGTTATTCTAAGCCGGCACAACACGGCACTTTTGAGAGTTGATATGTATTGCAATTTTATGCGACAGGCTGACAACCTGTCAATATGGTGATACCGTCTTCCGAATGACTACCCCGGAAGGGATATTTAACGGCGTGATGTACCTTTGTATGTATGATGTACCATTATAGGTATTTGAAGACCTTTATTAGGTACCTACATACTCGTCTTACATAAATTTGTGCCACCTCCTAGTTAGGTTAGGTATAGTTATTTATACCTAACCTAACCTAACTTCCTGTTATGATATGACAAATAGGTGAATGCCCCCATTTTCCCACCTAGCAGCATGGGTGATTCTCCAGAATTCATCTACGAAAGCTTGTGTCTTGAAGTTAGGTTTTACAACGAAGCCAATGACCTAAACCTAAGGTTAGCTACCTTTAGGTACCCTAGAATGTGTTTTTTATGTCCAACTCATTTACCTCAAATGTGTCACCGATTTGGTTTATTTTTGCCCCTCGTATTGTACCGGTTCTGTAAATTAATTTGCATATTCGATAAATGCCTCTTTAATGCACAAAATATAATAAAACTTTAAGAACATCTAATTAACAAGTAATGAGGTAGAAAACTGGACAAGTAATGGCGCCACTGTCGAGTGTGCCTTTTATTCTGTAATTTGTAAGAGAAAAATAAAAGTTTAGTTATTTCTTATTGGTAGTTTTTACGTCATTTAGGCACACTTGCTCTTGCTGCCATTCTGCAATAAGCTTGAAGTTTTCCTCCCCATTGCGCATATCTACTCTTTATACGAGGTGTAAAGGACAGATTTCAGAATACTGATAGGGTGCATTCGTTGGACGACTCGGTGTCACACTCGAAAAGAAGAAGGCCATGAAACTTGAATGAATGTAACATGAAGTTAAAAAAAATTTGACCTCCATACAAATATCTATGCATTTTTTTGCCTACTGCAATATTATCTTATGGGAGTTCATGGTCTGAATGCACCCTTTCAGAATTCAGAGAGCTGTCCCTTACACCTTGTATATTGCTCACAGAGCTATGGAAAGGTTTGTTCTTGGGACCTCGCTAATGGATAAAGTCCGGAATGAAATTACTTATCCGCCAGAAACCTAAAGTAACAGACAGTCTGGAAGGTTGGCAAAATTTAGAAAGAAAGTTCCTACCTACTATAATTATGTAGTTAGGTAAATAGTAAAGTCGCTAAATAAAAGAAAGGATCTTGAATTCTGCCAAAGGAAAGCTGCGTTCCCGTTGATATTATCCGAGTAGATACCTACTATTATCAGCATTTCCAATTAGGATATTCACAAAAAAACAGTATAGGCTGATCCCTTGAATAAGTAACTCAAAAAGCTGTTAATAGTACCTTCATACCTAGCTCAAAACCAAAGAAAACGATCCACAAGATCTTAAATTGCAATGCAATATAAACGAAATAAGCTCCCACCTTGCTATATAGTATACGTAGCCCTTTTTCCCATGCTGAACAATGCAGTAACATACACCTATACGTATAATATACGTCTTGTAACTATACCATCATATAGTTAACTATAGCTGTATGCACTCCCTTGCATTTCCAGTAGAGACTCATAAAACCGGGGCAAAAAAAAACAGCTGCCGCCGCCGTTGCAACCACGTCTGCATTGATATTGGTTCTAAAACTGTATGATTCTGCATACATTGCTGGTTAGATTACGGGTTCCACTACAATAACCTTAAGACAACCAGCTATATACGTCAATGTAGGGCCTGTCGGCAAGGTAGTGTAGTACCAACTTAACTACCGTCCGATACGAAAGCTCGCGTCCGCGAACTTCAAGCTTTCGATGTACATTGTTTGTTTTGTACGAGCCTCAAGCTTCAATATTCTTAAAAACGCTTCAATGGATGGTAAATAGACGTAAAATTTACGTTAAAAGTTTTGGTAGTGAAACAACGAACTGATGCGCTACAGTTGTGACAAGATCCAAATGTAGGTTACGTTCTGATATATTTGGATTGGAACGTTCAGTAGTTTTTTTACCGTTTGGAAAACTTTTATCACTTTTAATTTATGGGTACTCTTTAAATGAAACAAATATGTTAGTATCTTACAAACACCATTCGTATTGTATGCCGTTGTGAAACTAAGTAAGGAAAGTAGGTAATTAAAAACAATTCGTTGCACTCACAAAACGAATTAGGAGAAAACTTGGTAAACGCATAGGAGTGCATGGCTAAGAGCGATCTCTACCAGACAACCTTTGGTGGATGAGGCATAAGAAAAAAATAGAATTATGGAGGTCTAATTTGTAAATGGCCGTGTGATGCCGGCTTAGAATAGCATCACCCCATTTCTTTCCTGTGGGTGTCGTAAGAAGCGACTAAAGGACTCGAGGGTATCATGTGTATTGCAATTTTAGTCGACAGGCTGACAACCTGTCACTATAGCGATACACGACAATAGCTAAAACGGCCCTCAAATATGTGTCAGACGTGGCGATAACGACCGTACTTTTACGGTCGTTGACGCTCTGCCTACCCCGCAAGGGATAAAGGCGTGATATATGTATGTATGTATGTAATTTGTAAATGAACCCGTATTTTAACATTTCGCTGCAACTTTACGTGATATAACCGTAATAGGACAGGTTTTGCATAGTCTAATTATCTCGATCCCGCGGGAATCGTACTAGCCACGTAGTTTACCGTAGAATATAATAACGTAGTTTCTGACGTAGTTTACAGCTTACATGCACTAACTAACCCATTCATTCAGAGTAAGGAAATTCAGAGAGAAAGTTTTATCTAACTAGAATGAAGCCATGGAAACCAGTCGCAATTAGACGTGGTGCTGGTGCATCATAAAACAAAAGCAAAATAGTTACCTTTCTCACACATACTTCAAAATGAACATTAGCCTTAACATGCTATCGCTGGACATTGCCGGCCAATATTGCGAGCTATTTTGACGAGCAGTTTTGCCAAATAGTTCAATCAGACATGAAAACCTAGAACTTATTTTTGTACGTGTATGTTTCAACACGCGTCAAGTTGGATTCATTCTTGTTGTTCTCACTCAGGGTTACCTCTAGAACATGTAAGTGCCCTGAGCCTATTCACTAGCAGATAAATGCAGGTTTAATTTCAAAACAAAACCTGTCTGTAGGTACATCAGCTTCTGAATTGAAGGCAATCTTTGAGCATCCTACGATGTAAAAAGGCTTTATATTCCTATTTGAAGCATATTTTTTGCAATAACCTTCTTCGTACAATAGCTTCGAGTAATTCAATACGAGGAAGATTGCTCGTTCGTCTGTTAAATCTTTTAAAAGGTATACACATACTACCTGGTTTGGCAGGCCCTTTGCGCGGTCTATCTGATTATTTTTGTCTGGGCCTTTTGTAAGCAATGAATAGGCCTTCTGAATCCCTCTGAATATCTAAGTACCTGCCTAGGTACACAAATTATGTCTATCTATATTATGTTAACTAGCTAGGCTATGAATGTTCGCTAGAAAGATATAAAGGTGTTTAACTTCCCATATATTCTTATTAATTGGGTTTTAAAGTTTCAATTATAATAAAACGCTTACTACCGCTTAATTAAATAAGTGCAGCATCGATCATAGTTTTATTTACTTTATGAAGCTTTTATCGTAAATGACATCTTATTAAGATTTTATCTTTTGTGATAAAACAAGTACCTAAGTCGGTGTCCCAGTCGAAAAGAAAAAGAAGTGGTACATGTTGTGTCAATAGTTGCACATTTTTAGAATGAATTTTCACTGCCATGCCATGCACATCAAATGCCCTACAAAAGTTTTATGACATGTGCATTTACGTCCTTTTGCCATCGTTTTCAAATTGGACACGCATGTAAATTAGCAAGTACGCATAATACGCAGATGGCAAACTATACAAGTATTCAGAACCATTTCTTGGTAACAAAAAGGGACGCAATTATAAACGTCTTTGTTTGCGCCAGAGACATCTGTTTGTGACTACGACGCAGACCAAAAAGGTTGTTTAAAATGCTTGCGTTTAGGCGGATATCATACCTGACGTCCGTCGGTGCGAAAAAGTTAGTACATAGACGTAGCAGAGACAAATACGTCTGTCATACAATGCAAGTTTTTGCGTTATTCTGCGTGAACTAGCGCAATTGCCTTGCGAGACGCATGCATTACGGATGCGTTAGCGCAAGTGTGGGAACCATCCGCGCGGACGTGGTGCGTCGTCACGTCCGGCCGTCGATAGTGGCCAGACTATCGATATCGATGTCGATGTAGATCGGATCCTGTCGGCGCGTCTGATGTTTTGATTTGTAGTTGCGCGGGCGCACGACGTTCTGCATCTGTGAATTCGTGTCAGGTAAATGCACCGATACCGCGACACTTTGTCCTTATTTTATGCATTATGTTATTTCGGGTGTTTGAATTGTTTAGGGTAAATAGGACTGTTAAAAGTTAAAGGACATTGGAATCCGGTACCAATGAGTATTTAATATTTTTAATCTGAATAAGTTTCTAACCGTGACAGAACATAACAAAGTCAGTGCTCTCAGAGCAAATGTCAGTCGAAGTGTCACATAAATAACATTATATTAAAGACCGGCCATGACCGTTCGAGTAATACCTATATTTGTTCAAAACGCGTTTGAATTTATTCTGGAAGTGTTCCGAGTAAAGTTGAGACGAGTGGCGGGCAAGTAGCTGGCATGCGAGCTATGTTTAGTTTAGAGTCAAGTAACCCATCAGTTCCCGGCGTTTCGGTGAGTAATCCATCCCCGGCTGACGGGCAAGCGAGGCTCGCAGGACCGGTTCCACATCAATGACTGCCAACCCCTCGCTCGGCCTCTATTTACTCCGCATCTCGTCATACAAATGTTTTTTGTCCACAATAACTCTCGATTTTGACGCTCCTCGGCCGTTTCGACGCTTACAGTCGTAGTTGAGCTTACGAACCCACCGAGACGGAGCGAGGACTCTCAAGGTTGTTAATTTGATTGTTCTGTGATATTAAATTCCAAGTCTGGCGTTACTTTGACTCAAATGTCTTGATCTTTTGATCTGACATCGCTTGAGATGAGTGAGCAATTTCACCAAATGAAAGAGAAAATAAATTCTAGTAAGGCACACGTGCGAGTGGAATGTACTAAGATCGCAACACGGGCTAGGCGGTACAGCGAGCGCGGATCGGCAAGATTGGCTATGTGGCTCGGCGTGCGTTCCGGTCGACGCCACCGCAGTCAGGGTCAAGGCTTCGGCTCCTGCACGGTGCTGAACGCCTAGTACCCGCGCGCCTGTCTTGCTCTCGCTCCACCAAGCGGAAATGGCTCGCTAAAAGCGAAACTGATAGACACTCGGCTATATGCGTTTTTCCCACGACTGTTGTTGGAGAAATTACACGTTCAATGTTACCGACGACACGGACAGCGTGTTGTTAGGGTATCAGAATTGCACTTGATTAGGGCTTCGCCCCGCCAGACAAGTGTTTAGACTCTATAGACCTCACACAACGTGCTAACAAAGCCAGAAAAGTTCGTTCGAAAGCAATAAATGTCAGCTTCGGATTAAAAGTTCTTGAACGGTCGCTAAATTGGTTGTTAACCAACTAACTGCCCTCGCTTTAACAAGATTACACAAATCTCCCTATCCGTTGACAATTTTTGAATGAATCTACTCGAGCGATAAAAAATAAAGGAGCATGTGTCCCGGCGGCGCTGCGGAGGAGACGTCCCGAAATTCCAGGGCCCTGTTTTTTGTGTACCTAGACAGATGCATTTTGGAACGCCGCTAACCGCATCTTGCATCCTTATCGCGCGCTCAGAAATGAGATCCTCTCTTGTCTACTAACTACCACGAATTTGAGGGTTATTTTGAGGAGCATTTCACCGTCCCTCTCTCGCGGGCGCCACACCGCGGCGCGATGTTTGTATAGCACCGACTGTAGCGTTCTCTAACAGCTACTTTTTGTTTTCGAAGTGGAATATTTACAGGCTAGGAGCAACGAACTAGCAACGATCGGGAATCATATCGCGTTGCGAAAGAAGCCGCGTGACGTCACGGTCGCGGCGCGGCACCCCCACGTCTGCGAAACTTAGGGACCCTAATGAATGACTTCCTAATTGCCGAGGCAGCACGAATAAACGTAATCCGGCGCGAAACCGCCGCCGCCGATTAATTGTGGACTTTCAGCCCTTTTGTTTCTGAGTTTCAAATCGAATGTCAGTCGTTTGCTTCGGTTACAGTTCAATTGGCCGGCCTTAAGTGGCCCGGTTCGTGATATGAAAAAGAATCTTATTGGGTCGCGGTCTAGTCGCAATTCGCGTCGCTACACTTGTCACATAGGCGGTTCTGGACGGGCTGGTCCGTGGAGCCACTTTACAGAGCGACAAGTCGATGTGCTCCCGCACTAATGTTGACAACAATCCATCTCGTGCTGTCATGTCACTCGGTCTCGTCGCCGCGAATTAGACTCACTCCCATTTCGATTTACTCCTCATCTCGGTAATAGTCTTCGCCTTGCGCTCTCATTATTCTGGCCATTACGTCGTGTACTATGCGATAGCAATTTCTATCCGAGATTAATTTATTTGTCGCAGGTAGCGGCAAAAAACGTGGTGTATGTTCTTGTGAGCTTTAATGACAGGATATGATGTTAATATCGAGAAGTCCGCCGCAGATGTGCGAAGGCGAACCCTGTCACGTGACGGCTCCATTCTCGCTGGCAACAGAACATGTGTGACAAGTAAACATACACGTTTTACTCACAAACTAAAATCTCACGTCAACGATCTAACACATTTGTTCACTATGAATCGATACAGCAGTAAAATACCAAAATAGCTTCTCTCAAACTCTCAAGTCGTCTTTTAAATACCATCACATCAGTCAAAAGCTCGATACATTAACAACATCGGTAAGTAATGCTCTTTGGTCTTTCGACGAATGATTTACACTCGCTTTACCAATAATTAAACTGATCAGTATTCATAAAGACAAGGTGTAAGTAAGCACGTCTTGACACGGCCCATCGATAAGGAACCACATATAAAATTATGGTCGTTTAAATAACTATACTTCTTGGGATCTCAATCAAGAGGTCTTGAAAGTTTTCATTCCTATCTCATACCTACCTGGTTGTTAGGTTATTCCCCTTTGTAATTTTCAATTATTTCATGTACCTAGGTCATACTTTACATGTGTTTTGTCAATAGGTACCTACGTCATTTTTATTTGACACTAATCATTAAGAATAGTAGGTATGCTGTATGACGTATAGTAGGTAGGTATGATGATTATTCATTTGGTTTGGAGAATTCCTTATAACTGTCATCCGATGATATTTATTTACTAACACACTGCATTTTGCAGATTCCGAAATACGTAAAATGTAAAATCCTATCAAAAAATTCGCAGAAAATGTCTTAATCACATCGTAAAAATTTTGACCGCAACCCGACAGTTGCATGCATCTTGCATCAGCCATTGCTGAAAATAATACCTTTTCTGTACTATAAATTATTTTGACCTAATATCGTGTCTTCGTGTTGACGAATGTCTCGAAAACCCAACAAATCAAAACCTCTGTTTATAAGTCAGTCTTTGCAAATACCTCTGTCACAACGAAACTACAAAGCAAATGCCCCTTTCACGACACCTCAGCTACCAGGAGCACATACCTAGCAAGGCGGTTTATCGCGCAGTCACACATCTGCCAACCGTCTTACAACCGGCGGCGCGCGCACCTGCCCTAACCGCCTTGACTCCAATGCTATGTCTTGATGGTTGGGCCGTTGTGCGTAATTGGGTACCGGATAATGGCCAGGGAAAAGGTATAACGTTCTTTTTAAACAATGGCCTTATTTACGACCATGGAGTCTAGCATCGTCCTGATAATAATAAAACGCTGTACCTAAATTCTCCGCTTGAATGTAACTAGGTAGGTACCTACCTACGTACGTTACCAGTTACCCAATTAAGTTAGGTAAGTACCTATTTAGTTGCATGACAGAAAATATATGAACGAGCGGATTAAAAAATAAAAAATTTTAAATGTTGTTAAAACGTTCACTTGTCTTGTCACCATATACTTAAGTGGTAGGTATTTATTTAGCAATACAAACAAGTCGCAATACAATTCTTTTGTTAAAAAATATATTTAGTTTCACTTCCTACAAGAGATCGTGTGAATGGGTTGTTATTTATAAAACCATAATAAGATTTCAATAACGCGCAATTTTGCGACCATTATGCCCCAATTAAACTGATATTAACTCGATTGAATGCGACGTGACACCAAAATGCAATAATAAAATAACATATTTTGACGACTTTATACGTTTCT
This sequence comes from Phthorimaea operculella, assembly GCA_024500475.1. Lineage (NCBI taxonomy): Eukaryota > Metazoa > Arthropoda > Insecta > Lepidoptera > Gelechiidae > Phthorimaea > Phthorimaea operculella. The sequence continues at coordinate 1,398,728 of JANFCV010000019.1, read as the reverse complement.
GCCGCAGAACTTCACAAAAAATCTTAATCAAGTTTTTTAATTATGTTAATAATTTCGTAATTTGCAAAATTACACGGTTTATTGGATTATTTTTAAATTATGACAGTTTTGACATCTAGGAAATTGAAATTGAGCCACTTTAACCGACTGCCACAGGAGGGTTATGTTTTTGACTAGGTGGCCCACAATAGGTGCAGTTACCTGACGTGTGTCAATGAAACGAAAGTCTATTAAAAAGGGTAACTGGTTCGTTGCTAGCAGCTGCGTTTTCCGTTTTTAAGTTTGCGTGAGACTGGCCGTTATTTGTTTTAATAGTTGACGGTTAAAAAGATAATATGAGTTCTTAATTTAAAATATTTGTTCTTTTTTTTTGTTTAGTTTTGACTTTTGCTCCGAAACTGCGAGTTACTTTGTAAGAGCACATGTTCGTAGTTAGATAGGTACCTACGTACGTATCGTGGCCTGTAGTTCAAGACTTCCTATGAATCATTTCATTTTATTAACGTATTGCGTATATTTGATACGGCGAGGGGTTATCGTTATCAAAGCGGAAATTTATAACCTACCTAAAGTGTAGCTACTCAACAAGGATATTTACGAAAGAATCTCGGAAGGTATAGGTACAAGCAGGACAAAAAGACCATTCATACAAGCTGCCAATTCTGACGCTCGAAAACGCGAAAAGGACTTGAAAATTACAATGGTTCAATGACAAAAGCACTTATCTCAATTTTAGTTAAAAGCAACATAATTGTAGATTTCTTTGACACTCGAACAAAAGGAATGCATTGTCGAAGAAGATAACTGTACCGAAAATGACCGTTGCAAAAAAGGGTCCGATTCGGCGTTTCGGGGTTTGGACGAGAAAGGCCCTACCTGAGTTTTATGTACCTGCTTTTAATCAGCCTGGAGACCGATTATTGAATCGCTCGCGTTTCGAAATGCATTCAAAATTAGAGAAACGAGATACGGACGAAATATGGACTCCATAATGAATTTGAATTGTCCTTTACGAGGTTAGAAATGAAACAGTATTTTCTCAGAGAAGTAGGTAAATAAAAGCTCTAGCAACAGGGTTCATCGGGTCTTCTCGATGTCGTTGTCACAAAAGTGACAAGAAGAAGAACCAACAAATATCTACTGTATAAGTAAAGTAGTAAATGATTCAAAGATTTGGTCACCTGAGAGAATCTAGCGATAAATCAAACGAACGTTTGTTTGGGATTTATGGTCATCTCTAAGTTGATTATTGCCGCATTTTGTGCACGAGTTTATCGACATTTATAGCGGCCAACGAACCTGGCAATGAGAGGGTTAATAGAAGCAGAATCTCGTTTGTTTATTGAGCCGGTTGACACTGGCTGGATAAAATTTTAATTGTCACGATTTCGATTTTTTTTCTTTTTTATCGATAAGCGGTCTGGAGGTCTAGTTTGGAAAGGTCGGCGCGTAGTGGGTGGCGCACGGTTGCCGGCGGTAAAATGTCGACGCGATGCTGTAAGCCGATATTTCCCGCGTGAAAATGTTCAATGGCCGGTGTCGAGTTGCGCGCTGCGTGTCCCAGCCTTTAGATTTTCGTCTCGCATGCTGGTACATTATTTCGCGTCATTAATTATTGTGTACGGCTTTTTTGTGTACAGCCTCGTAAGCCACCTGCCGGCTGCCGGGACGTAATTAAAGATTGCGTACGTAGAGGCTCGATAAAAGAAGTCTCTCCGGTCCGGGACAAGTTCACCTTCGCGTTCGAGACGCGCATTGAGAGGACGATTTATTCATTCGATTAGCGAAACAAATAAGGGAAGTTTTGGTCGCGTGGGCTCGGAGGAGGCTCGAGCTTTCTCACGCGAGGGCGGGAGGCGGCACTAGCGGCACGCGGCGAGCGGCGGCGGCACTACTGGAGCCGCGGTTCCGCTCCGAGAGCCGCAGCTGACGGAAGGGCGCCATCTGCCGACCGGCGCCCCGGAAACGCAAATTGTTTTGTTTTCGAATTTGGAATCGCCTCGTTCGATTCCCGGTAAATACGCGAGTACAACCGTCACTCCTTCTGGCACTTGTGGTTTCGGTCACGTGCCCGTTCCAGTCACAGCTCTATGATTAAAATAAATTGTTTTATCTTCCTATATTTTATAACGTGCGGTGCTTTTTAATGGGCAACGAAAAGGTCATTCGTTCTACATAGCTAATAAAAAGTTACGATCTCCAAATGACTGCAGTTGTTAACAGTGGAGCAACTCGACCGTCAAAAATGCATTTTTGATGCCCGAGGAAAGAACATCAAACGTACAATTTCATTCACATTCTCATCTTGTATTTTTTGTAGTAATCCAAGACACCGGTTCTCTATAATATAGGTACGTTTTAATTCAAGCTTTGCATTTCTGTTTAATTTAATCTCATGAAAGGTCAGCAGCTTCTCCAATTATTGTAGGTAATGTTTGAGAATTAAGTTCTCGTCTTAATGACAGTTACTTTGTAACGATGTTGGTACTAGGGATGCATAAAACTCGTGTAGGCTCATTGGAATATTTCGAATGTGGAAATAAAATGTGGTCTGGCGCGTCCTCGACATCTGCCTGCCAGTGTCTGCGCACCTGCCGCCGCCGCCGCCGCCGCGAACTTGAAAAAGTTAAACATTCATCCACACACGAACACACACTCTTACCTACGTATAATACCATGTTCGTGATAGAGATCGCCTGGAAACCTTTGCTGCCTTGGTAGTGTTAGAACTGTCATAAAATATTATATTCTAGTTTACCCATCATAAAACTATTGAGGCGTTAACTACATACCCAAGTGTTTACAGTATACTGAATTAGTCTGTTATCTGCTACTCGAATTTCAAAAATAAGTACTTTCCTACCCACTAGGTATAATGCGTTTTCTTATAAGAACTCCTTATTTCTCGCTTTTCGATCAGTCAGACTGACACCTTATTATTATGTCACGCGCGTGACTCGCTGAAAAACTCCCTCTTTCTGATTCAAAGAAACCCAGTCTGGTTTCTTCAATAACATAATTTAAACACTTGCTCCAATCACGAGGCTGCTTATGGTCATTTACATAGCAATTGACACCTGGGGCACGAAGCTCACTCTTATCTTGCTCAATTTAATGGAAAAAGAAAAAAATCAAGAAGCACGCACGCCGCATGCCGACCTGTAATTTTGATTTCTGAGGTTAATTGAAAAATGTCTCTGCTGATTGCAGGATTTATTGCAGTCTTGATAAATATCAAGAACGTAATCTCAAAAGCACAAAACGTTCTAATAAGCAACCTTGTCCAACCCACACACGCTGCAGAAATCAGACTTGACATATCCATCCATGCGTAATCTTTTAGCGATATATTAATTCAACATCTTCCAATTTTGAAAATCGAGTACGCGATCGGATGGATATAATGGCCGTATTAAATAAACTATAAACGATTACATCGCGTCTGGGCGTGTGTACCGCCTTCGGAAAGCGAGAGCTGCACGGCAACATTCCGCAGTAATAATCCTTAGAATCGAATCGGGCGAGCGCATCGAGATCCTGCGACAATCGATTCCAGAACACTGGCCGAAAGATTTCTTTGAAACTTTTGGACCACTTCGCATGCCGAAACGGAGGGCTGCCACAATGCGCAACAGACAATGTGCACTAAATAATTCGCGTCAAATATTATGCAGTACTGGAAATCACGTAATCCTGACATGAATTCCCGGACTGAATATTTTGTGACGCCTATATTTTTCTGCATTTTCTTGAAGCGCTCGGTGAATTGACGTCAAAATTCATGCAGGAAATAAAGGGCATCATGGAAAATGCAGTAAAAAGTTCATGTTTTGAAGAAACATCATTTCTCGAAGCGCTTCAGAAAAATGCAGCACAAAAAATGCAACCCGCAATTCAGTGTCATGTCATTGAACTTTACTAGAGGTGTACTCAAAAACTCTTAGTGGTCGAGAAATCATAATCGATTATAGGTCCGTTAGGTATAGCCTAACCAAACCTGGCGCGAGGTTAGGTTAGGTTAGGTTAGAACGACCACAACGCACGAGCCGAGCGAGCGGAGCGAGCGTGCCGCGGCAGCGGCCGGCGATGTGCCAGAAACGACACGCTATCCACGTCATTAATTTAAAATATGATTATCGATTTGTATGATCAACGATGATGGTTCATCTCTAATAAATTTAAAAATAAAACGAATGACAGCTAGCATGAATTCTCGGGTTGCACAATTTCGGAGCGCATGAAGATTGCGCAGTAGAAAACATGCAACAAATATTTCATGTCAGCAGTAACTTTTGACACAGATTCTCGGGCTGCATTCTATTTGTCACCTATTTTTTCCTGCGTAATAAACGTCGCGTAAACCACATTCACAACAGAAAAGTGCAACACGGGAATTCGCGTTAAAATTTGTGCACCCCGAGCATTCTTGTCAATGTCGTCAATTATTTACTGCACAAAACATGACGCGTTTTTTTCGTCGCACAATTTTTGTTGCACAAAGAGCGCACCCGAAACGGATACTTTTGTTTCTTTTTTCACAAAAGGAGCTGCTGGAAGCTGCCAAGTGGCCAGTTGCATCATCCTGTCAAGAAAATTGCCATGAAACGTCAATGCGACCACCTTTCGAACAATTTTAAGAAGAGGCATTGTGTTTGGAATTCAGAGCGCAATCACTTCATAAAAGCTTTAATTTCTTCGCGTGTTATGGTGATAATCGGATAAATTCTTCGCCGATCTGCATTCGTGCACATAAGATACCAAATATATTATGCTAAATTGGCTAACCTTTCCGCTGGCGGTATTGAACAACAATTTTATTATAATTGGCGGAGCGGTCAACGCTTCTTGGAAATTGGTTTTTTCTTTACTACCAGCATTTAGTCGGTCTTGTTTTTGCGTTCGATTGGGCCTTTGTTCTCCGCCATATTGTTGTCGACCGCGGTGGCATTGCCAAGGAAGCGACGAAAGTGAGTGAAAGTTCGCGCGATGAACAATTGTCTCGATTAGGCAATAAACGGTTGCGTTACGCCGCGCAATCGATTTCGCGTGTATCCTGCTGAATTTTTGATGTCTGGCAACTTGACGTAATTTGAAAATCGAATTGTGATGTTCGATGTCACAGTTTTGGTTGCTTTTTGTATGGGTGTCGCGTCTGTCAGTTGTTTTGTTGATCGTCTGTTTTTATTTGTTGACGTAGCAATGTAGAGGTGAGGGTGAGTGCGGCACGTCGAGGCGGACTGAGGGTAGTCGAATAGAAAATTCATGTACATTAATTGTGTACACTTAGATACGGCTTGTATGATTGATGGCTCGAATTTTGACCAGGTGTTATACCTCTACAACTGTGCTGTGGATGGAGCAAAAACAGTGTACATAAAATATTAGAGGAGATTAGGTCAAACATACAGAAATTATGATGACAACTTAATTGATACCTACTATCAGATATTTTATTTGCGTTTTTTGCAATACTCGAGATATTCAATTAAAATCCAAAATGGTCTAATTAAGAATACAGGTAAACAGCAATAAATCACTTTATTTTATAATTTTTAGCAACCGGACATTTGGTGGGATTCGCTTTGATCACATAAAGGCAGTAAATATTCTGTTCGATATGTCGGTATGTTTGTATGGTCATTAAAATGCCGACGACATTTTTACCGGAGACCTCGGCTGCGGCTAATTCTTTATTCTACACACAGCCTTAATTTGGACAAATCGGATGCTTAGTGGCTAGCCTAAGATGACCTCTCGTGTGCCCTACAAAGCCTATTGTGCGTCCAAAAATAGATGCGAAGCGCAATGGCAAAAGATCAAATTAAAATGGCGCGGAGGTTGCGAGCAGCCGCGGGCGTTTGAAGTGGCCGGTGGTCGCGATATATTTCACATAAACATCGAGAACAGAACGATTCACAATTCATTTAGATCTTTATCGCTTTAAGGAGAAAAACTAATAACGTCATCTTTGAGGACACGCCGAATTAGTCCGAAACTGTAACATCGCGTTCAAATTAGACAAATACGAAATATTGTATATTTTTTGTGTGCTAATAGGCAAAGTTGCTGTCAAATTAGAATCTCATTAGTTTTGTACAACAGCAAGAGTTGATCAAATTATCTAATTCATTAAGTCGAGTAGCGAAAAGTCGTGACCGGGGGTTTTTGCGGCTGTTTTTTGTTGGCGCGCGTCATTGAAGGCTCTCGCGGATCAAAGGCCCGAAGTTGACAGATATTTTGATAGTTCTCATGCAGATTATCTTAATGTATGCATGGATGACTTACTTGTCGGCTGGTGGTATGGTGGCCAGTTTTTACCCGACTGCCTCAGAAGGAGGTAATGATTTCGAGAGGACGTGTAGATGTATGTGGACTAATTTATTCTTTTTCACGGTCTACAGCCTAAACAGCTGGCTGATTTTGACATGTGAGGTGTCGTTAGATTCGTCTTAGCTGTACAAGTGGCACTGACTAAATAAATACTACTATGATGAAAATATCATAAATTCAAAATGACGTATTTTAAACGCAAAATATATCTTTGAGTTTACCGCAGTCGGCTTTAGTTTTTTTAATAACTAAGTTTTTTGAACAATGTTACTTGTAAGTGACTTTGCGTCGGTCGCGCGCGCGGTGGTCTCGGCTACACCTGGCTGTCGAACCCGGAAAGTAAAATGTCAATTTTATCCTCGCACCAATAAATGCCGAGCATAAAATCATCCATATAATAATTCCGTGGCGGTGTTTATTGGTTTATTTTTTACACTCGTAAAACGCGAGCTAATTGAAGGGTTTAATTAGGTGATTCGGAATTTGAATGTGCTGGTCACGTGGCGTTCGGAATTTGAATTTTTACGAGTGGCCGGTGCATTCTGGCGGGCCCTAAGGTGGCTGACCAAACGGCAGATAGGTACCAGAACGTTGCACCCCGTTACAAAACCGTCGACGTCAGCCGACCTTCTGATAAAACTTTATTACCTACCATATTTAGGTAGCTCATTAATTGCAAATCGAAATATTTTACGAGATGTCACCGAGATAATTGTGTCCGGGTAATTTATTCTGTTTACGAAATTAATGTGTTTTGAAATGCCGTAAAAACGTGTCGTCGCGTTTTGAAATTAGATTATATTGTCGTTAAAAGTCTAGAATATGTTTTGTGGGGCCGACATAGACGCCTTTGTGCTGTGGGTGTCCTTTCGGGTGACTCTTGTGACCCGTCGACCTATCTCAAGCAAAAATAAAGCCCCATTCACGATGATGCCAGCCTTGAACTAGTTAAGCGGGGCGGGGATCAATCCGCGCCAGACATGGCAACACCGGCTGAAAAAACGCCATTCGCCGACCGCTTAGCGGCAGACGTATTATTATCTTATTATTATAATGCGGTATAAGCCTGGCCCGCGGCGTTACTCGTGTTTTATTATTTGCCCTTATCATAACACGATACATGGGACCAGTTATGTCTAGGTTGATCCGGAGGATGCCTGTAATTTGGCTGGTTATAAAAATTTACAGCCGATCCTTTCCCATTTTCATTTTCACTTTCGATCTCTTTAATTCTTTCAAGGCCGTGGATATGAATGTTGTGTTGTGATCCATGTTCAAGAAGATACGTTTAATCTTATTAATCCTTGGGAGCTAGGTATTCGTGATCACTATCCTCTAGTAAATAGATTCGGGACATAAAATACTAAAGGAATGGTAGCTTGGGAGAATGCTGCATGCAGCTAACAAACGATATGACATAGTTATACATTTTCATTGCAAGAAGCCCCAGATAAACTTTCATCTGACTTGCAACCCCATCATAGCAATTTTTTCCTGCAATGGATAGGTATGCCTTGGGTTTAAATTGTGAAAATAGGGGAGTTGCGAAAAGATGTTTATCCACAGACAAACAGCATGAGCTTTTGTGTTTTGACGAGCTTAGCTTAATAAGTGATGCAGACATTGATTCAGACGATTGCAATTCCTAATTGGTTCCCAACGTGTGACGTCACGGTGCGCCTGCGCAGCTCACGCGAGAACCGTTTGATCCCACTCCTAATGACCACTAATCATAAGCCGAACGCAAAAAACATTAGTATTAATCTCAATTTTCCGTTACCGCAAATAATATCGAAGGCGGGGATCAATCGTAACGTCCGTACCTGCGCTACGTAAAGTACGCGTTAGGGTAATAGGTACGAATTTGCGCCTTATTCCCGTACATGTCAAACGGTTTGACAGACGCATCCGTCGATGCAGAATTGTGCGATACGCACGCAGCGCTAGAGGATTCGTGTGTCAGACCGATTGGTATAGGGGAAATTTGCATTTTCTAAAAGCATGCGTTACAAAGCTCTAAAATACCGCAGCAACACCGCAGGACATTACGTGTGGTTCCCGACGAAGTTTATTTATTAGCCTTTTCCTACTATGAGAATGAAATATTGCAATAAAATTAAGCTGTACCCATTTTTTATTCAACACCAATTTGCCGATAAATAAATACCTAAATAAGGCCCCGATTGGGGTATCAGCCGATATAGCTATCGTATTAACTCCGTTCACAGCGAATGTATAAATAAGTAGTTATTTGTACACCATAATGACAGGTTCGGTGATTGCCTCCTTGTAGTATTGTAATTATGAATCATAAACAAAGCGCTTCAAGTTTCGGACTGCGGAAAAAAACTGCCAAAAGCTAATCTGTTCTCGGCAATTAACCTATCAGGCAATATTTAGTGCTGAAGGTCGATAGTAATAAGTAGGTGCTGATACAATTCCTATAAGTCGACCATTAGAGCTTAGCAGCCGCCTTACAAAGGCCAACGGCGGTTTTTCCTGCGCGTGATTGCAAACGTTTACGAATACAATCGCCAACCGTTTTTCGAATCCCGAATAAAGGAATCGAACGTTCCCATTTATTCTTTTTAAATTGCCATCGAACAAAAAAGGTCTTTTAAAGAGACGTGTTTTGACATCTTTTGATGCGTTCGCTGCTGCAATTTGGGTGCAGTGTGTTGCTTTATAGCCGATATTACCGACACGGTCGAGTTGCACAAAAGAACTTGTAAGGTTAATAAGTGTTTCGTGATGCGTAATACTTCATCAGAAATTCTTTTTTATGCGAACATCATTGTGCATTCAAGGGAACTGGGTGCCCCGCTTGGTAATTCAGCGAGATAGTACCAGGGCTACAAAAGAAACAACGTGTGCTAGACAAACCAGTTCCGCAGAATTTCTCCCACACATAGAAGGCTTCCCAACGCTGCGGTAACGACCGGCGGATAGATCGCTTCATTCGATACTCCATGATGACCACTTTCGTGATCATGCGCTCCTAGTCAAATACCACAACACGCCGGCTATGTAACTCATGTGCGTACATAAACGGCAGTTACACTCACACACAGTCAAGGCAAATCTCATTCTGGTATGAAATGGATACGAAAAATTAAACTCGGAATGGTTACACCAACTTTGAGATTCGAACCCACTTCCTTGCGGTTCCACATCCGAAACTTTCGGACCGAAAGTTACGAAATGTCGGTTGCCAGCGTTGCCAGCCGTAAAAGCGAACGGCCTATTTTGTAACAACAGCCAAACTTTTCGAGTAACCTGTAGCTTTTACATTCAACCTTACATTCTTTGCCTTGGGAGTTCAACGGATTTGAGCTTTACAAACAAAAAACAAAGCATAACGGTTCAGTTCAGATGAACTATAGATTGTTTATAAAATTGCTTTTAAATTAATGACTAGCAGAAACCAGCACATTTATTACAATTGATTCCAAAGCAGCCCACAAATCGTTGTTGTACTGTGTTGTATTTCATTCATCATTCAATCTGCCAGGCCCTTGAAGGACCAATAAGCATAAATAGGCAGCGTCAACCAATATGCGCATTGCGTGCATCCGGAGCTTTCGTCCGGCGCGGCGCATTGTCCGCTCCGCCGGATGTCTTGCGGTTACACGCAATTTCCCAAACTCTTCACTCCGCTCTCTTGTGCTTATGCCGCCCTGGTATTCTGCGCTATTTGACGCAAGAGGGCTAGGAGATTGGTATCATAACATCACTGTTTCTTGGAAGGCGGCTTTTATTTGCCGAGAAGACAATGAGAGTTTTCCTTTCGTCATCAGTTCATCAAATTATTAATTTAATGCTGCGTTAGCAAGACCTTTAAGAGTTTCTGTAGGTGTAATCAAGTCGGGACTTTCGTTCGAAAGTTTCTTTGAAAAGTAGGTGTACTGGATACTTACCAAGTCCTTTGTTAGTCCTTTTGAACTTCAACGATAAAGCTTTTGTTGATGAAAGGTCAGATTGTGGCTTACATTGCATTTAATGCTTAGTAGATTAATTTACAATGTACTAGGTTGTTATGACCGTCTAGGCGGTCGACCGGCCGAAAACAATGATCGAATTAGCAAAGGTCGGCGCGTCCTGAACCATTACGATTAGGTACATTGCATCAATCATCTTATACATTAAAGTTTAAATAACTCGACAGATTAGGTGTCTGGTTCCTGATCAGTCGGCGTTTAATTTTGATCATTTTGATTATTTGTTTTTATTCCGACCTACCTCGACGTTTGATTGCGTGGGCCGTGGCCTTCTATCGTACACTATATCATGCGTTTATAAATAGTCTTCGCGATATGCATGGACGTTAAACATCAATCTAGCTTATTTACTTCTGTCAACAATATGCTGCCCTGTGACACTACAATAGATTCTATCATAGAATTAAATTAAAAGAGCATCGAGCATGTTACGCAATTTGTATGATATGATAAGGAAAGAAAGTAATTAATTACGTCCGCATAGCGCTTATGAAGGAGATTCTTTCACTTCTCTTGTGTCGTTGACTTATTGCTTTCTCGGCCAGTTCAATATGTCACTCGATAACAATGTTATTGTCGATCCCTTAACCCTTTAATCATGATAGAATTAATTACATCGATGTTCTCCTTATTTTTCTCGATAACGACTTAGCGTGCTCCAAATTTGTGGCGTTTTTGTTGCATCGTCCGAAAGCATTGTTTTGGCAGCAACCTCGAATTTAAATCGAGAACGAAAAATAAACGAGTCGGGAACAGGATTCTCGACCCTATCGCCCTTGGAGTGCTCTGGGAGCCTCTAGGTTTTGTAACGGTAAAGCGTCACATTCGGCGCGGCCCACGGTCCGCTGCTGTCATTTCGGCAACTAATAACCCCGTGTGGGGTTCATAATTTATAAGGCGGACCATGCGACCGCTTTTTACTGTACGCCGCCGTCTGGGAATCTCAACAAAGCCCGAGCGAGATTCCGCTTTGCATTCCGCGGGTTCGTGTGTGACTGCGACGCGATTTAATGTTCCAAATGAGATTTGCGCAGGTTCAATCCTTTGGCGTCCACACCGTATTTAGCTTTGAGGTGTGCGCTGTCGCCGGGCGCTGGCTGGGCCTGGAACCTTTCCCACGCAAAGGTTCCAGCGTTCTAGACTGATGAAAGTCGGTCGTCGCGTCCCGGCGGTTCGGCGCGCGGCGTGGAGGGCGCAGGGCGGCCGTCTCACCTTCGGCGTCACCTTTGTCCCGCGCCAAACCGACTGGAAATTCGTGGCTGCGACTGACCCACTTTTGACGCCATAAAGCTCTCCATCAAACTTCGGCTCGGCCATTCAGCACTAAGGAGACTTCGTTTTGAGCTGAAGTTTTTGCTTTTTTAGCAACTTTGGCCCGTTGCATTCCCACTTTTACGAGCATCTCGACTGACCGACGCCTGACAGAGATCGTAAAAGATCAGATTTTATTTCTTATTGTTCGCCTTTCGCGAAATCTAATTGAAGCCGGCATGGCAGCGTTGCCTGCCGCAGCCTTTACGCGTTTTTAATTTTACTGCCTCGGGAACGCTGAATTATGTCCTGGTCATAATGACAAGCACTGAGAATTTGTTCATTACTTTTTATCACACATTACGGTTTAAATGATTTGCGTGAAAACGATCGGCTGATGCATATGCGCTGGAGGCTTGAATCTCTCCCTTAGCATCTGTTTATTCACAGTTATCAAAACAGCGAAGCAACCCGACTCGCATCAAGTTTAAAGAAAACTTATTCAAAATCTTAAAACGTTAATCCTGGCCAAAGGTGTTCAGCGAGTGAGTCGGCAGTAGTCGGAGCAACTCCGCTCGCAGCTGCCGGCCGCTCGCCTCGTTTTGCTTTTTCTCCATAATTTTAATAAGGATTACCGCTTTATTGTAGTCGACGGATAACATCTGTCACTACATAATGAGGGTTTCGAAACAACGCAAATAAGCCGCCGATCGGCATTCGCCACAAGTATTCGCTGTCTATTTATTTCCATTCCGAAAGACCCGTTCTGGAGGCCACCTCTTCCTACTTTATTTCAACTTCTAGGCGCGGTTTATCATCAAGTTATTGATTGGTGTTATTAAAAGTCGATAATTGGCATAAAATAGCGTTTAATTTGTAGCAATTTTTAAATCGTGTTCTTTCAATTTATCAGCAGTGGCTCTCGGCGGGAGCTGTCATCAAAAAACCGGTCAAGACAGCGTAATTTTGCGGTGACTTCTTATTTTGGAAGATGGCAGAAAATCTTTATGAGAACACAGGAGTAATGGCTTCGACGTGTTAATAAGCGATATCGATTTCTCCTCAGACAAGTCGATACTTAAGCCAATAATAAACAGACTATCTTGATAAGGATATTTCTAATTGTTTGGTCAAGAATCCATTTGTCTCAACTCGTTATATCGAAAGTTTGCTTCAAGTCATTCCAATTCACAAACTGCGATCTCTTGTTGAATTGTCTTTTAGAATATCTTTGAACTTAGAATCTATTGCTTATAATAAAACGAAGGTATTGGTAAAGCTGTTAATAGTACCTATAGAACATAGACAAGGGCTAGACGAAGATCAAATGAAAACTCCAGACAGCAGCCAGACAAGATCATCGATTTAATGTTCTTTCTCTCATTGACGTACCTACAGAACCTAACTGATCTAATTTTCTCTTCTTATTATTTAGTTTCTAGTATGACCAGCTATAACCCTTCATAGAACAACTTCTGACTGTTTCTGTCAGCCTGGTGTGCCAGCGTTGACCCCTGTGAGTCACTTTGCATGCACCATCCGTAGCTGTGCGTCACTCGGTCGCACGCCGTGTGCCTATCGGAAACACTAACCGACGCCTATTTAAATACCCTTCTAGTAAACCACTCAAACTGGACACTTGATTCCAGGGATTGAAAGACTAGATACTAAGGGGCTTAAGGTGACTCGAAGGTCTGGAAAGATTGGCGCCTATAAAGCCCGATTATTTAGTACTGGCGTGAGGAGGAAAGAAATTTCAAACATGAGGCTTTTACGCTCCGCGGTCTCTATGGAGTGTGAAGTCTTGTTATGGTTAATACAATTTCGTTCCTTTGTTCGAGAGAACTTCAAAGTGCGTCAAGTGCATCTGTATTGCACAAGACTTTGTTTTCTATTTTGCATTACGATCAGACGCATCTCGTTTTGTTTGTGCGTTTGTCATTTCCTCTCGAGACAAAGATGTTGCGTGCATGAAATACATTTGCGTCGTTTATTTATCAAGAATGTCTGCTGTTGCTTTTGAGTCGATTTGTCAGTTAAAGATAATAATCGATTGCTGAAGGCTGCGAGAAAAATTGCGCTAATTATTACAATTGAACGACTAACTGTTTGCAATATATTTATCTCTGTAAATGTTACTTGTACTTGTACTTGTAACTGTCTGCGCGTTACTAATTATTATATTCTTTTATTTCCAGGTAATTACGCAATTCCGAGCACAGAAAAACCCTCATTCATTGCAGTAAGTTCAGTAGCACCGCCGCCAAGTACTCGCGTACCTAGGTATTACCGACTGTAACGCGATATAGCCTCCTTCGTTCACAAGAACTTTTTTTATTTCCTGCATTAAACTTTCTGAGACATTATGAATAATACGATCCGTCATTTCAAGCAGACAATTGGTTTATGTATTGCCCAGACCGCCTTCCGCGTACATCTGCCTTCAGCCGCCATCGCGTCGCCAAAACACTGCAATAAAAAGAAATATTGTGCCAATAACACGCAAAACATCGTGTTCAGCAATATTTTAATGTTAACTGCATAAAAGATCATATGATTCCTTCGATTTATTTGGATTAAAGTCGATGGAGAGGGATGGGACAGGTTCTTCAAAACTGGTTGTTTCAAAACTGGTTCTCGTTCTCACCCCCTGACCTAATTGGGGTTGTTCGAAACCCGTTAACAGTATTTTTATCCTGGCAACAGAACAAGTCTTTAACAGGTTTAGTAACGAACTCAACTTCGTCAACAAAAGGTTCGGTTGAGTCAAAAAGCGTGGCTCACACGCGGGCGTTTATAATGACTGTTAAAGCTGTCTGCATTGTGTATGATGTCATTGTAATTCCGCGCTAGTAAGTCCTGAGTGCAGCGACTAGCGAGCGCACTGACCTAGCCCACCAGCCCACGCGGTGAGGGACCACTTTCTTCTAAACTCAAAATGTAGCGTAACTATGAGGCGGACCATCGTTTCCGGCGCCTGTGACGTCACGCGGCTCGTCTCGCCGCGCGGCGCGGTCGTGGCTGTGGCTCCTACCACGCAACCTTGCAGCGCTCACTCGACTATCGCCTGTACTACAAGTACCTTGCCTAGTCGTCGTCGCGGTCGACTTCGCTTTCGTTACTCTTGTCTTGTTGCTTTTTATGTAATTGAAATTGATCTTCCCAGGAGATCTGAGGTACCTCGCTCAATGTTTTTATAGAAGCGTCGAGATGTTATATGGATGACGATTTAAAAAGCAAAGGATAGCATAGCAGCTGCATAGCCAGGGTTCCGGATGGAGAGTTCAACGATCTCCTAATTCAGAGATCGCGATGCAGAACCATTCGCTAACCGAAAGGTGTGCGTGCCCTTCCTTAATATATTCGGGCGGATGCAAAAATTACACATATCGAATCCCACTTATAATGTGAAATAAGAGCAAAATCTCCGGTAATTTTTCACACGATCCTCAGCATAGTTGCCCTAAGCGCGGCGTGCCGAGGTGAGCGAACCCGCAACCTGTAATTTCGGACCGCAAAAGGAGCAAAACGCATCGAGATTGGTGATTAAAAACCTTTGTCGGTTCTACTAATATTTATATTTTCGCGATGCGCCCGACATCTAATTGGCTGACCGTATGCTTGATGTAGGTAGAAAGGCAGGCAGCGGCGCCGCCGCCGTCGACCCGACCGCCCGGTCAGGCCACCGACGCTTCATTAGTTTTCCTGGTAGACAAATCATAAACTACTCCACTTTTTATGTCGAGTCGTATACGTCAAAACGTGACCCCGCCTCGCGCCGACAAAAGACTATGGAAAAATCCGTTTCCTTTCCAAATCACGTTGTTACGGTCACACACGTATTCAAATAACTTTGAGTCGGAGCGAGTCAATAAGGCGATATAAATAGTTGCTAAATTATAAATTATTACAGGTGGTAGTGGGCAACTAGTCGAGCGCTCTCGCGGTCCAAGGCCTGGGATATTGAACCTGCGGGGCAACAGCACGCCAAGGTCTGCGCCGAGAAAGGGACGGATGCACTATCACTCATTGTTATGGGGGAAATGTCGCGGCCACACGCCAAGCTTCCACGCATTTTCTTCTTTAACTAAACCTTTGCCTTCTAATCGGCTCGGTATGCGATGCAAAGCGGCTGCCGTGGAGCGGTCCCGTAACCAGGAGCGCACTTCCTCAAACACACGCCGGAGTGGGATAGCAGGAGCAGCCCGACCCTCGTGCAGGATGGGGGGAGCGGGACGGCTATACGACGACAAGTGCTGCAGCCGCGTCGGCGCATGCACCGCTCTGACGCATCACGCTCGTCTGCACTTTCTTGTCTTTTTTGTGTTCGTGCTTTCGGTTTCGTTGTGTTAACATTTCCAACGTCTGTTTCGACGAGTGTCGTTTTATAGGAAAATTAATCAACATTCGTAATTAAATCTGCCGGTCTGACCGGTCGTGTCGGCTGGCATTTATGTTTGTTCCCACGCGGTTGATGTCATTTTAATTGTGAGTGGCCTTGGTGGCGGGGTTGCCTGGCCTGGACCCGGCGGGGTCCACTGACCCACTGCCGCATGCCAGCCACATGCCAGCCGCCCGCCGGGGTCCGGACGCAGGACCCGCTGAATGGATTCCGCCTCGTCAGCGTCCGGACTCGCGCTCTTGAATGAATTGCGAATAAATCTCCCGAGTAGGAAGCGCTGCGATGCAAATCGAAGGTGAACCTGTTAAGCGTTCATTGGCATTATTAAAAATAAATAATATCCGTTTCGGAATGTAAGCCGTGTTCGCCCCCCGCTGCGATCGCGTGAACTCTTTATCGGATGCCACACTCGAAGGCAGTATATTAAAGTCACCGGTGATTCGGCGCAGGACGTCCAGGAAACTATGATAGTGTATTGCGCAATGTTATATCGTAAGTGGAACGACACCACGTGTGTATAGGTACCTACTGTGCGCTGCGCAGTAGTGGGTTCTCACAGCGCGGCCGTTCGCACCCATAAACATGAGGTTGGTTGCCTTAAAGCAAATACCGATAAGCCGTGAACGGCGCGCCTGTGCTTCCCACATCTGCCGACCTTGGCTGCAGCCCGTTGTGTAACCGCCTTATCAGTCACAGTATACCTTCTCACCGACAAATCTTACCAAGATTTCCGGTCTTGATAGCTTATCGCCGTATCACGGCAGATGGCTGGCGACCACGTGCCGGCAGGAAAGTTGTGACGGACTTACTAAGTCGTTGAATTGATATTCTTTGAAACACCTGCCATTTAAGTCCCATTAGTTTTTTCCTCTAAGACCATTTGAGTTTGTGTTTGGTCTGGCTACAGCTGTCTCGTATCGTCTAGTTAGCATGTTTCACTATCGTTGGTTTCCTACAGGCACGTGGTCCCGCCGGCGGCGACTCGTTAGCATAATTACGGATTTCGACCGCCCCGAGCGACCGGTTTCGGTGCTCGCCTCTTTGTGCCTTAAAACGACTGCTCTAAATCAATGTTAGCGTTTGTGCGAAACCGAAAGTTAAGGCGTCTTCAGCTAATAAGCTCCGGCCTTAGAAACTTCAGTTCTGTCCAGATGGACAAAAGTTGAAACTCGCTTGGCGGAGCGCTTTTGAAGCAACAAAAAAGTTCTGTTAGAAAGAAGCGGGTAAGCGTTTTGTTGACACTCCAGTTTAGTTATGATGTGAGCGATGTGGGTTAATCCTTCCGCGGTCTTTATTATTCACTAGCTGCCCGTCAGCGGTTTCACCCGCTATAACCTATTATTCCGCGGGAAGAAAGCATTACTCGCCGAGAGATGTAGCTGTTAGTTTTCGGCAAAAACGTTTAAAACGCGAATCGGCTCAGTCACGCCACCTTTGCAAAAATATTGGAATATGCGTGATCCCGTAGGAATAAGACATTTTCCCGTGGTAAAAAGTAGCCTATGTGTTATTCTAGATACTCTTCTATATTTGTGCAAAATTTCATGTCAATCTAACCAGCCGTTTTAGCGTGATGTCGTAACAAACACACACACAAACATCCGCCTTTATAATATTAGTAGGATTATTCAGTTTGTAAATAAAACTGCCTTTTAATCGGTGCGTTGACTTGGCGACAACGACAACGGCCGCATTGAGAAAGCAGTAAACGCGTAATGGTCTGTATTCTGCGTTTGTATGGGAGGAAATACAATGGGCAGTGGTGCGTCAGGGGGCAGGAATGCGCGCCAGCCTCCCGAGCCTACTGCCCCTATGCCATCAACATAACACAACTAGTTTAACAGGCTTTAAAAAGTTGTTTTTCTTTTTGAGTCACCTGCAAATCGATGGATTCAGGCGTTTTGCATTCGATTTGAGTTGATTTAAGGAATGGTCTTTTAAAGACCCAGTATTTAACCATATTTACACACAGATACTGATACCGACGTGAGATAAATCCGATCGATGTTTTTTGTATTGTTAACCTCGAATGATACACTGCTTGAATATTTAGCCATATCCGCTGACTTCACCGCTTATAAAAAATGGCGAATAATTAGTCAATAAAAATTCCGCCGATTATATTCGTGGTAGTTACACGGGTGTTACGTAAGTGGAGTAAACGACCTGAGGAGCTGGTGGTCTCCGAGACCTTCGGAAGCCACGTGGCGCGCAGTTGTGCTAATGATCCTCCCTCACATGTGGAGGTTATGGCGTCCAGATACTGCCGCGTCCTGTTATCCTGGTACCCAAATGAAATACAATTTTGATAACAATATCATTATCAAGATTTGCTTATCAAAATCTTAACAAATCTTCTGTATATCCCCAAAACGATTAATCTCCGGTACCAGATCCAGACAGTCTTTAAACTAACACTCCCACCCACATACTTTAAAAACACGTGTTCTTACAGCCGAATTTACATCGGGCTATGGCCGACGAATTCGATTAACACAATGACCATTGCGATTTCCGTTCTGGCCGCGGGAATTTGGGCTTATTTTGGGCGTTCGATGGACAGCGCCCTTGACCGGCGAGTCGGGTAAACAAATTGAATGGTTCGCGTACTCACGTACGACGTACCATTCATGTGTTAACGCACGATGATTCAAGTGCTCGTGTGTTTTACTAACAATGTGCACATACGGCTGGTGACGATGATTGCCAATTTGAACATGAAGCTCCCATAAGTTCCACAATTAGCCAATCATGGTCATGATCAAATTGGCAATCAGTTTTGAATGATTGTTCTCCGTTAGCAAGAGTTCTGCAAATACTGTTCCCACAAACTCTAAAAATATGCTGGCTGCTAATACAGTTAAAGCTATAGAAAACTGAATATCAAGGTTTTGCAAAAGAAAGCTGCCTTACCTAGTGACTTAGTATTAGTAGTACTCTTCACGGTGGGAGAGTCGAGAAGCAACGAAAACGTATCCTCACAGTTCACACACTACTCTTAAAGTGTAGCCAATGTCGCTCAGCTGGGCATCCTTCACAACAGTGTGTCCAACGGAAACGCGTGGCGCGTCACGGCTCGCAGACGCCCCTTGGAGTAGGTACTTGGAGTACGTACAGCAGACGTCCTTTGGAGTACGTACAGCAGACGTCGCGACAGTCCAGACAACTGAAACACAGAAGGTACACATCACGAATGGAGGAAGGCTGTGTAGGAAACTTGCGAGAGATACGAACAAAATCATCTACATACGTGCATACGCGACGCGGTAGGATTAAGCAGAACTGGAAAGTGGTCAATTTAAGATTGGTCAAAATCTTCATTCCTATCCTAGCACGCTCGAGCCCCTCAAGCTTGCACCAAACGAACCTTTTGTCTGGCGGAGGTTATTGTCTCTTTCAAAATGGTTTTAAGGTAGTCCTGCTGTAAGTCCCTTTTAAAACTTTTCACATTCCGAGGTTCATGAACTGGAAGATATTTTCTATACTCTCCTGTAGTGTGTAGAAAATACTCCATTGTTCACCTCAGTAGACGAATGGGAATGGTGAATAACAAAGGACAGGTTCAAAAATTGCATGGTAATGCATACTTACCCAGTGAAAGAATCCGCTAAACCGCGGAAGGGCCGGCAAGTGCAACGCACTACGCGCGGCGCGGCGTAGTTGAGACTTGCGACCTGGAGAACTTCGGATAGTCCACTTCTTTGAACCACAAATAGGAAACTACAGTGCAACTAAGTCGATTTATACTCCAGTCACAAGCCGCGAAAATCGACCATAAATTTTGAGTCGACTGTCTATTTATTAGTGTTAGAAAAATACCTGTAGAAAGTTCAAGTTAGCATTCCTATGCATTTCATGCACAAGGTCATTACCAGCTCCAGTTGCTTTACCTAGATTCAACTTTATTTATACCAAGTTTTCATGAATCATAAATTCATGAATGAAAACTTGGTTATTCGTAGCGTGATCTCTGGTTACAAAGTTAAAACCGATTGAGGTAACCTGGTTGAACCAGCTCACAAATATTACGTAGCTGATGTAATAGCGTCGAATCAATCTCTATGACTAAACTTTATATCTCAAAACTTGCAAATCACCTCCTAAAAATACGTTAGAAAAACCGAGCATTGGAAGTGGACCAGTCGTAGCTATGCAAGTCCGCTGGAGGAGTGGAAGCGGGTCGACGCTCGCGCGCGCCCGCTCGCCGCCGAAGGTCAAGGCTGCCCGCGGGCGATCGGATCCACCCAGCCAGCCAGCCAGCCAGCACCAACGAAACAAAAAGTGACAGCCCAACGAGGACGAATAAAAATGAAAGCACTGTTTATTTTACGCGCCACTTTTACTAGTTTCCTGCCAGTGTTGACAGGTTCTAAATTGGAGTTTTTTAAACAGGACGGGAGCGGGCTTGGCGCTTGATTCGATTTTCAAACTGGTTAGTATTGATGTGATGATGAAGAAACAGAGAAAGATAACAAAAAGCTTTGATAAATTCATAAAACAGTTTCCGGATATCGATAAAATCTTGAATTTTAAACTCGTTGGTCATTTTATTAAATCGATTTTATGGTCAAAGTTTATGATATTAATCAGTTTAATCACCACCGTGACTCGATCGCTTCCTTGTAGCCCTAAAGCACGCGAAAACAGTAACCTCGCAGTTTATGGGACCCTGGTACCGATGACCCGACCACGACGGTCACCGAACCCAACTGACTAAATGACTGAATGTCCCAATCAAAACATCCATTAACCTATTTAATGGAGGATCCGAACCACATCGGATTAACTGCAAAATTTGATACTTGCGTCAAATGGCTCGTGAAACCAGTGTGGACCGAAAACTGAGCATAATTGTTGAAGGCGGCGAAGTGGAAAAGGATCATGTTTTCAAAAAGAAACCCTGCGTTCCTTCACGAAATGGGTTCCGCAAGTCCGCAGATTTTTGAAAGAAATGGTACTCGCCGAAACATTTAACTCTTCGTTCAAAGTTTCCCAGACTTTGTTTTGTCCTCGAATTTGACCAAAGGAACCCTGGAAGTGTATTCTGCGAAGCTCGCAGCCGCCGCTCGCTTTGTCTCACCACTCGCTATACTGCGCAGTATACCGCACCCTAATTAAAATGTTCGGAATCGTATCTCTCGACCACTGTTACGATCCGTATCATTTTTGTTTAATGGGTTATTCGGCGGTGGCCAGCTCCAACTAATTATGCTGTCTGACTAACTTTTCTGCGAAGATAAAAAGCTAAAAACCTACCAGGCATGCATAGCTTGGCTGCAATTATTTTAATTCTCCCCGACGCACCTGCTAGAAAACACGCAAAGAGATGTAGCGGATACAGAACTGGATCTTCTTGTTATGATGACGTAGCTTTTTCTGGTGGTCAACCTAAATCCTGGCCCCAAATTAATCGATCAATAAACCCACCAAACCTATGAAAAAATCTAATAAAATTGGAGTTCGTGCGTACGTTGTTGTTAGACAAAGCAAATGGTTTCACAGTCTGATATGATTGGCTACGCGTTGGTCCGGATCACCAGGGCCTCATGTGACCTTTGGAACTGGAATGCCGGTGATGTCAGGAAAACTTCAAATCTCTCTACTTTGGCATTGTGTAGATCGTGTTTTCCCGTCATATATAACCGTGAAACACTGAACCCACCAAAAACATTTACTTGTAAAAAGAACCAAGTCTCGCCTCTCAGTTCATCTACTGTAAAAAGTTGTGAGATCCATATGATGCCAAGTCGGTTATTGATTTATTCAAGGACTACTTCAGAGAACTTTCATCTTAAGTTATTGCGTAATTAGGTAACAGACATCATCTTACAGTAACTATATCGATATTTAAAAACTTTTATATTTACAATAACTAGAATGACCCAGCCATCGCACTAGACCATCGTATCTCACAAGCAAATAGTGTGCGATTGCCAAGTCATTCTCGTTATTGTAAATATAAAAGTTTTTAAATATCGATATAGTTACTGTAAGATGATGTCTGTTACCTAATTACGCAATAACTTAAGATGAAAGTTCTCTGAAGTAGTCCTTGAATAAATCAATAACCGACTTGGCATCATATGGATCTCACAACTTTTTACAGTAAATGAACTGAGAGGCGAGACTTGGTTCTTTTTTCTTTATCTTATCTAGAACTACTTCTTGAGCCTCAGCTACAGATTTCCTTAAAGCCCATCCGCAAAGTTAACTTTGTAATCCCATACATTTGTATGGAAATACAAAGTTAATTATGCGATTGCAACCGAATTTGAAGAATGTTATAGTTTTCCCTTTATTCATAGACTAAATACAAGGTGTATTCTAAGTTTCAAGCTCCTCAGTCTGCTAGAAGTACCTTAGAATTTTGATGATCGGTCAGTCAGTCAGTCAGTCAGTCAGTCAGTCAGGCAGAAAATTAAGAAACTTTGACTAACTATAACTTCTAAACTACTGGTCCAAATTAAATGAAATTTGAAATGTATCGTGTCTATGCAGTGTTTGATAAGATATTTTAAAATGAGGGTTCTAAACTTATCGACAAGGGAGTTATGGGGGGGTCAAAAATGGCCTGAACTGGTTCGAGAAAAGGATGGTACGGCCGTGCCGCTTTCAGCTCGACTTGGTGGGGGCACTGCCGTGCCCCCAGATAAAAACAAGTGTCCTAGTAATTCGACATCTTTATCGCACTGACATATTGTATCGACATACAAATGACCCACGGATCCTCAGTTTACGTCTCACGATTAAAATTTTACAACCTCAAACGAGGCAATCAGTTGTTGTAATTGCACAATTATTTCACGTTTCTCTTCTTATAAGTTCCTGTCTCTGTCCTTCGACTTGACTTTCCTTGACTCCTGAGCTCCTGGTAATTGCGGCGCACAATATTTGCACCAGTTCACGAGACTGAGACGATTTAATCATCGTGTCGTCGAACAATACATGTCGAAGGCCTCCGGGTGAGTGAGATCATCATATTGAAAGGATTCTTTGATGTCGGGTTAAATAGCATCATCCCACCTCTTGTAAATAGTAAAAAAGGATTAGTGTTTAGGTGTTTGGAAAGTATGGCGTGGCGACTCTTGACCATCTATCCAATATGCAGCGGTGTCGAACAGCCGTTGAAGACCTGCCTGCACCGTAAGACGTTTTATGAGTCCGCTATTCATAGTGCTGCGAGTTATCTATAGTATGTGATAGTAGTCGGATGCACTAGCCGAGTAAATGTCACTCGGTGAGCCGTGCCGTATTTAGCCGCTCCGAAATAGCGCGCCCGCGTTCGTCAACCCCTCACATTCGTCATCACCTCGCGCATCGCCGCTGACCTTTTGCATTGATGCTCTCGTACGACACGCACACACGAACGATCCAGGCCACGCGGTAATAGTCAGCTATATAAGAGATAAGGCCGCAAAGAATGCACTGAAACAATGTCAGTTTTTTAAGTATTTTTTCGTATTGACGCACTTTGGTAACGTACAATTTGAATACCTCGACGCTAATATAATATTAAGTTCAATCTAAGCCGATTATGTGTATGTAATTTGGTGCTGTCAAATCGGATTCGAAATTAATTGAGTGTTCGTTTCAAATAAAACTGACCGCAACATATACTGCAATTTTGATCCGTCATAATGACGGTGCAGCAAAAACTTTTGACACCTCCTTGCAAAAAACGGCTATTATTTAATTTTGATCCGAGACTGTATCGGCTTCGGTTATTATCTTATCGAACTGAATACCTAAGACTTTATGAATCTCGAAAGTCTTCTGAAGAAGTTCAACATTTAAATTCATTCAAAGACGGTTAGTATTCTGTGGCACACACAACCGAGGCACCGACATACATTAAAACTCGTAAACCCGATTTAAAATTTCCGAACAAAACGTCACGACGCGCCGTATTTCGGAAGTTCCTAAAATAGCGTTCTAAAACTCTGGATAGTGTTGCCGTAATAAAACTGCGAATTGTGTAATAAAAACCAGCTGTTGGAACGAAAAATGTGTAAATTGTACGAGTTGTTGTTTACAAACAATGTAGTAACTTTCGGGAACGCTCCCCCCGCGAATGGGACCTTTGACTCCTGCGAATACCTTGGGAGATACTTTCGCAATAGTTATGTTATCCTGATTCTGCTGACGGCTGACTGAACTGAACTTCTTAAGTTTCGTTTTATCTGCGACTTCGCAAGTAAGCAAACATAGGATAGTAGCAGAACGTAAATATAATTCCCTAGTACTTATATAAGATTATTCAGCAACGGAAAGACAACTTTCGACTGCCAAATAAAAGCTTGATTCATTGCAGATATTCTGATTATTCACTATCCTTCACTTCCTCATCTCCTATTCTCTCCTAGTCCTTGTTATGAAAGATCATCGGAATAAACTCCTCGGTTTTCATGAGCTATAAAAGTCTGAATTTAGAAAACACTTCATTCAACGAGTATATTGGTCGTTTGTTACCGGATTAGGGTTAACTGGGACCACGTGATCTCTGACATAACAATGCGAGTATACTGCTTTTGAACATCCAAAGCAGCGTTTATATTTCAGGGTAGAGCTGATTTACACTACAATACAGTTTCGAGTATTGAAATCACAACTTAACTAAGTTTGTACATTTTTGTCGAAGTGTAAATTGTAAATTAACCTTTGTGCATGGGTAGATCGAAAGCAACCCACATATTTAATTCAAATTTGAGTTTCGAACTCAAACTCAATTTTTTCTTTGAGTCGGCCAGTTATCTACTGCAGCCTTTTCCCAGGCGTATTTCTACGCCTTTCTTCACGACTGTGAAGTTGATAGCTTTCTGCCAAGCCCTAAGGGACGTGTGCCATCTGTAAAGAGACTGGAAGTTAGAACTCTCCCTACTTCCCCTCCCCTTCTCAGTATTAGATTTGGGGCACATTCTTTACACGAAAATTAGTTCTTATTTGAATTTTCAGCCTTTCTGATTTTCGGAGTCTGCTAGTTTGACTTACTCCTGAACTTTCAGCTATTTCATGTACAGGCTCTGCTACTTATAGAATTTTGATTAGCTTGATTACAAAGGCAATTAGGCTTCGACTGAATCTCTGAACAAATCCAGACGACCTTCAATGAAGATAATCCTCCATCGCGTCGCGTCCTCTCGATCATAAAGATGATACACGGCCAAGTACTTTTTCTTGTCTTCTACGACATTATCTGGCTTTTCATAAATGGAATACCTCGTTTTGCAGATACGCCAAGGATTTAAACAATTTAAATGTTGTTTTTATTAAGTGCGGCATGGTTTATGCGGCTGTAGGGTGTGAGGTATGGCCGATGGGCGCGATAATGAAGATTTTAAGCTCAGGTTTCGCTCTCACGTCGCAACCGCTCAGCGTGGGGCGACGCTTTCATAAGTTCATGTCCAATGGCGCGTAAAAACGTGCCAAGTTCCCTTAAGCCTGGCTTAAAAGTCAGAAAACTCTCGAGTGTATGATATAAACATCAAACGGGAGGTAAGTCCTTTTGCTATTGTACTTAGTTAGCTATGATTAAATTTTGTTTTGTTGGCACATCTTGGGTGGTTCAATGTTTCGAAACGTCTATTGTACAAAGGATTGTCCACCAAGGGCATTGCCAGAAAAAATTAAACGTTCCTACAAAACTTTTTCAATGGCGTAATTTTGAGTCGTTTAAAAGATCGTTTCGTAACTTGGCTTTTACAATCACGTGCTTAAAAGCGAAGTGCTTTAAATGTTTAAACCGCGAAAAGTCTTTGAGTTTGAGGTCGCAAGGGGGTCTTATGTTTCTTTCAGCTTCTGATTGGTAGGCATGTACATAACTTTATCCTGACCTCAAACTTTTTGCCTTATAAAAACACAATGAGTGCTCGATTGTGGATGATTATGAGGATCGATCGAAGTGATCATCAATCACTGGGACACGTTTTTGTTTTGCGATAATTTGCGACAGGTTTTTGTTTTCCCGCCAAATTGCGCTATTATGTCGTCAAAACTCGTGTGAATATTAAATACGTTAAACTAAATAGAATAAAGCTTTTCAATGTTTGAATAATTAAATCTATTAGATTAGCTTAGTAGCTTTAATATTTTAATACTATCGCTGAATTTTCGATTCATACCTGTGAAATATACCAATTAGGGAGGATAATCTATTTTGTGCCGTTAACTAGCGACGGCTAGTTAGTTTGTTAGGACGGAAAATTATTTGATGAATTCGTAATATTCGAAGTTTCGTGACAGTAGCTACTTCCTTCATTCCACCAATCCAATGGTACCTTCTTAAGCTCCTTAAAAAGGCGCATGATATCCTGTTTAAAATGAGGAAATTTGTCTTCGTAATTCACATTTCGCCGTCAAAACAAACATGGCGTGTGCATCTTTGCATGTGGGGCGATTTCTCGGCGGGGGCGACATTGAGTTGGCTTTTGTTTCCCTTTAATGATATTTACAAATTAGCACTTTACGGTACTCATTCGGCTGGGTACACACACACTGTTCGGGTAGTTCACACGCAACTAATAATCTCCGAATTTTTTGGCGGATCTGGTTAATTGGCGAAAGGTGTTTAGAAAAACCGGATTGCACATCAAATTGCGACTGTCATAGTAATTTTTATGGTGGCTGTCAAGAACCGTAATATAGTCCGGTGTGTCAATATAATACTATCTATAGTATCTATACTATCGATTATAGACCTTCACAGTTGCCTTCTCAAGTTGCTTCTTCAACCTAAAGTTGCATCGACAGTTGCAATCTCTGTGCAAGAATATGCGAGTTGTTGCTGAAGTCGATACCGTTCTGGATAAGGGAATGGGGTGGAGTGAACGTGATCTTCTGTTTAGAGTGTACTTCAAGGATCAACAATCTCTCTTAACTGAACCTTGTATCGGTGAACCTTTTTTACAAAAACTGAGAACTAAACTAAATAACGATACTCTCGACCGTCATGATTGGTCGAAAATGTGTCAACGTCAAATTTGGTGACTCCTTATTCGCTCGTGCAAACTTATCTTTAGTTGACGTATTAGTGCGATGATTGCGTAACGAATGCAAAGAATCTTTAATTTCCAATCCTTTCGTCGTGTACAGATAAGGATGACTCTGGCGAACGAATACATAACGACCAAAAATACAACTGAAAATACCTAAGTATTTTTTTAGCTTCTTAACAAGTTTTTTGCCTCTATTTCTGCGCTAGAGACGTTTTAATATGATTGCATGTTAATTCCTGACAGACACACCCGTAGGTATGGTCGACATCTCGTAAAGTTGGAACAACTTAATTATAATGCAAAAGATCCTACACTACAAGGCCTCAAATTGCCCCGGGGTAGTATTAATCGGTCGTATCCGAGGACCTGTTCTACGACACTATGTAGATATAGGATTCTTTCATTTGTGGACTAAATTGATGCCAATTGTGATACACCTAGGCGTTGGATGTGTTCATCACACCCCGAGAATCCGCATACTCCACCGTCTATCGGTTCTACGACAGATGTGATCAGCCAACTGCCTCTTCAGCTTGCTGCGCACTTCCAGACTACGGATTGGATGTGTTAAAGTAAACTGTTTCGGTAGATGGTCACATATTCGTCAGACCCCACCAAGTCTGTCACCAAGACTGAGCGAAATGCGACCCCGTTCCAGCCTCATTTACATAAGGAACGTCTAAATGAAGCTGACAGCCGCGACTTATTGTTTCCTTGATTCGACGGTGACACATGCAGCTCGCGATGACACCAGCTCAGAAAGCCTGACGAAAACGACCGCATTATCTTCGGCACAAAGGATCATTTGCACAAATTAGACCTCCAACACCAGGGCGGCAGGAAATGGAAAAAATATATTTCCAGATTGTGAGCATTATAATAAGAAGACGAATGGTAGGTAGGCAAGTACGCACGCGAATCACCTTGACTCTTAACTATTTTACGATTTCCTTAAAAGGACAAAGGCACCGGACATGCCACGACCAAGTCCAGTTGCCAATCTGTCTTGGATCTGATGTATTGCATTTCCATTACTTGTCTAGTACGGTTAGGCAATTACAGTATAAGTCCTCAGCGAGTAATCGTATGTAAATAGCGTAGAGTAGTGGAGACGACGAGTGAGTGCCATAGTATCTGGCCTTGGGTTCGGCAATGACCCTGCCATTGCGCCGTGTTTACTCCCAGCAATGTGGCCCATTCGCTGCGATCGTTACAAGATCGACTTTTAAACTTGTGCCATTATTATACTCAGCCTTTTTAGGTGCTAACTAAAGCTATAGAACGAGCCTTCGGTTTGAACGGTTGACACGGGTATGAACACAGTTCTCTGTCCATTAGTGGCAAAACGTCAGTGACAGCACTTTTAAACCTCTATATTTCTTTGACCTAAGTTTTGCTTACGTTGGGCACAACAGTCCGGAGCGACACAAGCACTATAGCTTGCTTATGTGTACTCCAAGGGTGCTAGACATACCTGCTATACTTGCTGCTTTGCGTCTGGTGTCGGTTGATCATCGAGCGATTTGCTATAGATTGTAATTAAGATGTGCTCCAAGATGGCCTTCATGAATGACCAGGGTCATGGTCTAGCCGCAATACGACGTTGCTATAAGGACTCAAAAGGATATTCGCCAAATAGTTGTGGTGTGGTATTTTTACCGTCTGAAAGTTATTCCTATTTTTCTCACTTTTGACTCTTGTTAGAATTAATACGTTTTTGATATTGACAGAGCCTAACTCAAGAAATTCTGTAGTAGTCCGAGTTCTTAATTGGCAGTTTGTATGGAGGTATGGTCCCATCTGGCAGAAATCATGAAACTTGGCATGTGTGTAGCTTACATGTGTAAGCTTCAGGAAAAGAAGGGAAGCAAGTTGGACCCCCCCTGCTTCCCCCCTTTACCCCCCCTTTTATGTCCCAAATTTCAGTTATCATTATTTTTCTCGGAAACGATTAAAGATAGGAGAAATTTGTCAAGGTAAGAAATATTTCTTATAATATTGTCTACATAATTGTTCTTGGGTAGATGTTGATAGGACTTATACTTTTCGAGTTATGCTTCTGGGAAACCCATCCCAGAAAAATAAAGATAACTGAAATTTGGGACATAAGAGGGGGGGTAAAGGGGGGAAGCAGGGGGGGTCCAACTTGCTTCCCTTCTTTTCCTGAAGCTTACACATGTAAGCTACGCACATGCCAAGTTTCATGATTTCTGCCAGATGGGACCATACTTCCAGCTAAGGAGCCGTACTATAGGCTCTAATTTTAATTTAATGATCCAATTCCCACTAAGCATTCTGTTCATTTGTCTGTTTACTTGGCTATAAACTTTTATCAGGGTGCTACATTTGCCAGCTTCCTTCCAATGTTTGTTTAGGCTAGGTCAGGTAGAGACTTAGCCCGATTAATGAAAGAATTTCAACTCTTTTGGGAGTTAAAAGAACTATGACAAGAGACTAGAATGAAACTTTTACGATCTATATAACTTTTGTACACGAAAAACCTTTTAAAAGAACATTCTCGTGCCACAAAACTATTATTCAATCATCTTTACAATCTGCAAAATTTTTAATTGGCCGTTTGAGAACATTGTACCTACTAAGTAGTTACAAAGTGTGTGCAGATGTATAGTTTTATATCAACATCTGCTATCTATACTTAGATATTACAAGTTCCCACATCAAAATGAGAATAAATTGTTGACCAAGATTAAGTTGGTAGAATTATTTAAATAAGAACAAAACGGTGTGCCTTCAAATATATCCTGGAATGAAGTCATTATGTGTTTTTATAATTAAAGGAAACATAAACATAGTCTTATATAGGAACTCTATTAGGTGTTTACTGATGTGTAGCTCCTGTGTCACCTTCTAATGACGAAGTAGGGAATTATGATGAATCACTTCTCTTTTCGTTCGCCTTCACCTTCGCGCAGAAAGTAAATGATTGATGCCCGGAAATGGCAACTTCTTTAGCTTTATGCGTACCTGGTAGTAGGTAGGTAAAGAATCGTTCAAAAAAACGCTAGGCACAATCAAAAAGTTACGTTCGCTTTTGTCTGGGTCTAAAGTAGTAATACATTCAGAGTACATTGACGTGGCTACGAACTTTTGATCCTCACCTCAAAAAATACTGTCTTAAAGTTTAAATCCCACTCAAAGGGCCATTCGTCTGTATGCAAATTTCGGTCTAGACTTATTAACACGAGCTCATCGGCGGTCTACATTGTAAACAATTTCATGCTAGATAAAACTGAGATATCAAATTTTATTTTATTGTCTTGTTTAAAAAATCACATCCAAGATAATATTTCGAATAAGTTGTCTATCTGTCAGCTAATGTATGATGTTTTGAATATCTAAATTACGTTTTTGCGTGCTTATTTGTATTCAAAATGCCACTCATGTCATTCTTAGAAGTAAATAGAAATCCTGTGTGTTCTTCAAGGCGTTATTTTTTTTCTTGGATATCTTTAATGTACTAGGAAGGCATGACTATCTGAGAGCTATACCTAGCGCATGAGGTCACACTGGCGAAGTCTTGTATTCGGTTATAGTACCCAGCCGGAAGCGGTCAGGCAATGAGCAGGTCGTAGCACTGTTTATCTTATTGGCATCAAGCTCATCTAAGGCAATAAGCATAAAGAATACCTACCACACAACGTGATACCTACGGTACGGTAGGTATGATTATTATTTGAGGTCTTATTTTTAGAAAATAAATACATTTTTTGCGCTGGCATTGTCATGAGCCCGATAGGCAGTAAAAAAATCCTCTATAGTACGTTTCATCAGGCGTGAAGGCAGACGATGATAATTTTTAAGACTTAATGAGAAAGTACGAAGAAATCCGTCCGTATGACTCAGGATAAATAACTATATCAACAGCCAGCGAGCAAGGTGGCCTAACCTTCATACCACAGCTCCATACCTAAACAAAACATGTTGGGGCACTTTGATCCTCCGACCGATTTAATGTCTTGTATTACTACCTCTAGAACATACGTCGACAACCATATCCTGTATGAGTACGTCGTATCATAATGTACGAGATCTTTCTTCCAAGTTATGTTAACGTAACAGCCAGTGTTTTTGTAATTTCGACTTTCGATTTCGTTCGACGCGCTGTCTATTTTCTTTCCAGTATCATCCTCTATTAGTTCGCAAAAATGTTAAGGTATTTTCGAGACAGATTGGACTATTTGTCTTAAATGTAGACAAAAACAAGTTAAAACGTTTCTCGTGTACCTAATAGACCAGTACGGCTAGCTTTTGGTGTTTCAAAAATATTAAAGTCGATGGTTTTTTGCTCACAGTTTCTGGATCATTCATTGATCCCAATTTATTAATTTGTGCCATTTTAGGTGTAAGGAAACACACTTTCGTTATCAGTGGAAAATCGACTCAAACAAGGTTTTCACACGGTGCTAAATGTCACAGAGACAATACTGGTAAACTTTCTAATATTTTTCTGTAGGTACTACATACTTAAAAAATAATTTAATTAATGAACTGCCATACATTGTATCGAAAATTTACGGGAGTGTTAAAAGTGGCACAAAATTAAATATGTGCTTTATAGACACAGATTGCACAATCGTACAAAAAATAAGCGACTTTAGAATTTTTGTAAGTTACACCCTCAAATAATGCCAGCCATACCGGACTATAAACTGATCTCAGATTACTTAAAGGCATCCAAACATGTGACACAGACACATTACGAGAGCACATTTTTGCGAGTTTTATGACCGAGTAACATCTTTCTGTAATCTGTTTAGATCTAGCCCCGGTTAAGGTCATACGTGAGTACCAGGGCATCAGGAAGGCTAAGCAAGCGTAACATGATGTAACTTGGTAACTTTAAGGTCTATGTCGCACGAGATAGTCGGGTGATTAACCGATAAGCGCTTATCGCTATAAATCTATCGCTTGAACGTGGCTGCAACGTTTTAAGTAGTAGGTGAAAAACATCCTGTTACTAAAATAAGAATGACGTCTAATATAAGCTAGAACTTTAATTTTGACTAATTTTAAATTAGGTTTTGTATCCCTATAGTCTACCTTAGAAATACATATACCTACCTACGTTCCAGTTTCGTTTTAGTAATATTAACTAAGTGGGCATGGGAGTGCCAATCCCACAGTTGTCATTTTGCGTCATATGGCCTAAATTTATGACAAACATCGGTTGACCATGAGTCAGGCGGTTTAATGAACTTGCCTCTAACAAATTAGCGATCCATTCAATAGAAGGACACGAGAACTGAATCTGTTATGAGCTAAGTAATTAAGGAAGTTTTTGGCTTACTTCTAAAGTAGAGATTATTAATTGGAGCAAGTCAGTCAAATCTTTTTTTCTGTAAGTTTACATTTTCCGAAATTATTCCTAAAATCTTGGATTTACTTGGATCTTTTGTAATAGTAGTATAGGGTATGGTCATAGGATCTCATCTGCACGGAAGATCAGCTCATCTGTAGGGAAGATAAAAAAATAAATAAATCATGTTTTTTCATTTTAGTGACGAAGGAGAGGTATAAGAACCGTTGAAGACAGATAAGTTTTACAATCTGTGGACATTTCGAAGAAGAAAATCAATAGACGCCAAGTTCAAATGACCAGGAAACCAGTGACGTTAGGCATGATCGCTTAGCGATAACTAGGCGCCCATAGGTCGCAGGAGGCATACTAAACACTAACTCGTCAACGCGCGGTTACACCAAGTTGCGTGTCAGTCAACGTTTTAATTCGACTCATGTTTTGGTACTACAAAATCGATTAACCTACAATCTAACTTAAACTGACTTCTAAATCGCACATTTAAGCTCGTTCAATAATGTTGATCATTCATTGTGTTGTGACAAGATTCAAGAGCAATAAAGATATAAAGAAAATGATTGATTACGTTTCTCTGGCAGTTCATTTTCAAAGCAACCAATTATTCCTATAATTTCTATACCTACCTAAACAAAATCTCTTTGCATTTGAGAGATTAATAATACCTAAAGAATAAAATATTGAATAAAAGGTAGGATTTCTTTTTGATCGCTTTACCTTACCAGTGACTGTTGTGGCGTTGTGGCATTTAATGTAATGATGTACCTTCCCCGGTGTACCAGGTTTGCATAAACTATCTATTGACCATCTCGTATGCATCATGTAATCGGTCCGTAGTTCAGTGATTAGAACATTAGCAGCATTTATTAGGAGACCTACTAGGACGACGCTTTAACAATCTTTAACCTAGACAAAAGCCTTTACTACGCTTACCAGGATAGCATAAACCATAGAGTCCATAGACTATCTCGCATGCAACATGTAACCGGGCCGTAGTTCAGTGATTAGAACATTAGCAGCGTTTACCGTGAGACCTACTAGGACACCTTAACCGTCTTTAGTCTAGACAAAAGCCTTTACTACGTTTACCAGGATTGCATAAACCATAGAGTCCATAGACTATAGTCTATGCAACATGTAATTGGCCCGTAGTTCAGTGATTAGCAGCGTTTACCGTGAAAGCTACGACGCCATCTTTAGCCTAGACAAAAGCCTCTACTACGCTTACCAGGATTGCATAAACCATAGAGTCCATAGACTATCTAGTATGCAACATGTAACCGGGCCGTAGTTCAGTGATTAGAACATTAGCAGCGTTTACCGTGAGAGCTACGACGCCTTAACCATCTTTAGCCTAGACAAAAGCCTCTTCTACGCTTACCAGGATTGCATAAACCATAGAGTCCATAGACTATCTCGTATGCAACATGTAACCGGGCCGTAGTTCAGTGATTAGAACATTAGCAGCGTTTACCGTGAGACCTACTAGGACACCTTAACCGTCTTTAGCCTAGACAAAAGCCTTTACTACGTTTACCAGGATTGCATAAACCATAGATTCCATAGACCATCTCGTATGCAACATGTAACCGGGCCGTAGTTCGGTGATTAGAACATTAGCAGCGTATACCGTGAGAGCTAGGACACCTTAATCATCTTTAACCTAGACGAAAGCCTCTTCTACGCTTACCAGGATTGCATAAACCATAGAGTCCATAGACTATCTGAGATATGCAACATGTAACCGGGCCGTAGTTCAGTGTTTAGAACATTAGCAGCATTTACCGTGACCGTGAGACCTACTACGTCGCCTTATCCATCTTTAGCCTAGACAAAAGCCTCTACTACGCTTACCAGGATTGCATAAACCATAGAGTCCATAGACTATCTAGTATGCAACATGTAACCGGGCCGTAGTTCAGTGATTAGAACATTAGCAGCGTTTACCGTGAGACCTAATAGAACGCTTTAACCATCTTTAGCCTAGACAAAAGCCTTTACTACGTTTACCAGGATTGCATAAACCATAGAGTCCATAGACTATCTCGTATGCAACATGTAACCGGGCCGTAGTTCAGTGATTAGAACATTAGCAGCGTTTACCGTGACAGCTACGACGCCTTAACCATCTTTAACCTAGACAAAAGCCTCTTCTACGCTTACCAGGATTGCATACACCATAGAGCCTATAGACTATGCAACATGTAACCGGGCCGTAGTTCAGTGATTAGAACATTAGCAGCGTTTACCGTGACAGCTACGACGCCTTAACCATCTTTAGCCTAGACAAAAGCCTCTACTATGCTTACCAGGATTGCATAAACCATAGAGTCCATAGACTATAGTCTATGCAACATGTAATTGGCCCGTAGTTCAGTGATTAGCAGCGTTTACCGTGAAAGCTACGACGCCATCTTTAGCCTAGACAAAAGCCTTTACTACGCTTACCAGGATTGCATAAACCATAGAGTCCATAGACTATCTAGTATGCAACATGTAACCGGGCCGTAGTTCAGTGATTAGAACATTAGCAGCGTTTACCGTGAGAGCTACGACGCCTTAACCCTCTTTAGCCTAGACAAAAGCCTTTACTACGCTTACCAGGATTGCATAAACCATAGAGCCCATAGACTATGCAACATGTAACCGGGCCGTAGTTCAGTGATTAGAACATTAGCAGCGTGTACCGTGAGAGCTGGCGCCGCGCCAAGCAGGCCGCGGGAGCGTTCACCTATCGCCGGCGTGCGCGCAGCGTAGACGGAGAGCTAGTAGCCCTTTGGTGATGAAGATACGGAACTAAACATTCTGACAAATAATGAATCATCCACTATAAAACAAAGTTTAAAATACATACTTAATAGATATGGAAAAAGTGTTTAAAATGCGAAAGGTTTTCCTAAACAAACAGTAGAAGTAGTCTGATATTGCCGTAGTCTCTCCGTGGTTACCCTCAGTTATGTTGTAAATTAATAGTAAACACGCATTGAATATATTATTCGCATTAGCTTGTCTATGTTTCCATGAACAAACAGTTCCCTAGTTCTTGGTATATTTACCACCTGATTGATTTTATTTATACTTGCCGCGCTTTCCGCCATACGCCGCATTCCGCGGGACACCCCCGTGTTTTGGCTGCTTCAATGTGCGTATTTGCGTACGATCAATAACGTTCGATTTGAATCTCCTGTAATGTTTTGGGCGCCTGGTACTTTCGCGAACTTATGCATACTTTGAAAGTTTTAAGGTTGGTCCGAAATTCTCGGAATCTTGAAAATGTGGATGAAAAAATCAACAACAAATTATTTCTCAACTTGCGGTCTTGGAATACAAATTTGAGGTACCTACCTAGCAACGCAAACAATTTTCAGAAAGAAAACTGTCTTATTACCTAGTATTCAAA
This sequence comes from Phthorimaea operculella, assembly GCA_024500475.1. NCBI lineage: Eukaryota > Metazoa > Arthropoda > Insecta > Lepidoptera > Gelechiidae > Phthorimaea > Phthorimaea operculella. Next base: position 1,363,021 of record JANFCV010000019.1, on the reverse strand, counting down.
TAGTCGCTGAAAGTTGCTGAAAGTATGCTTCTTAAAAGATATTTTTATTTATCTTTGGGTTTTATCACGGGTTTGGCCTTGGCCTTTCTAGCTCTTTCGGCAGGCGATATAGAATAGCGAAGTAGCACAATACAATACGGTTTTGCTCCAGGCTAGTAGTGAAGAGTAGTTGCCTAGGGAAGTTCCAGAGTTGGATTAAGGATCATACATTATTTATACCAAGGATAAGATACTGAGCATACATATACATACTGAGCATAAGGATAACATGTTACTGATATCCTGTTAATTACCCAAGAAAATAACGAGTAAATCACTACCAAAACGGTAATTACCTGCTGTGTCCGATAACAATCTTATTTATGGAATACAAGGTCGGTTTTTGTTCTTATTCTGTCTAAACAAGTTTCTTTGCAATGTGGAAGGCCCAGGCTTAGTTCGTGACAGGATTAATAGCCCGGAGCGATCCCGGTACAGGTACAAGGGAAATGCCAAAATAATTGACCATTGTGGCGCGAGATGTTTTGTTTTGCGCACTTTGAGGTTATGGTATGAGTGCATTCAAACTTATTTTTATTTCGCACAACTACAAAGTCCACTGTTTGATACGGGCCTTCCACTATTGGGGGATGTAATTGCCATGCTCACCAGGCGAGTCGGTGAGCGCAGTACAAAGTACAGAGAACGCTGCTGCTCTTTCCCTGTATTCGTTATTTAGTCGCATTTTGCAACACCCTCAGGGTAATGATATTCTAAACATGCACTAAAATGAATTCTAGATGCTTCCCTGTACATTCATTTCATTACACAAAGGCTTATAAAGATTCTAACAACCTTCGTCCTTGATTCGTACTACGTTACGTTACGTTAGCAAATCATCTATTGTATCTATAGGAATTGCTAAATCCGTGTTCTATATTCAAATTCAAAAGTAACGCGAGCGCGTCTTGACAGCCGAATTCGAAACATGAATGGGCGCCACGTGTCGTGACGTCATCGTGCGTATGTTGAATTTTTAAACGGTTTTTTGATAAAGAAACTTGTTGCATATTTTAGAAATCAGACCTTTACAACCTGGTTTTTTCAATTTAGTCCTTTGAACTAATACTTCCTGCTGTTGTTAAGAGTAGGGTATGTTAGTTAGCTTCGTAAATCTTAATCTAATTTAAGTCTAGCATACGCCATGACGACCTACAAATTATTCTAGGTCACCTTCTCATTTTTTTCGTCTGATATTGTTAATGAATATACCAGGGAGTCATAACTAACACGATATGACAGCCCCGCCTATCGAAACTGTAGGTAATATGATATTAGCCGTTTTGTGTGGTCGAGATCGCGACCTTCTCCGACCTGCAACCGCTGCCTACAGCAAAGTTACTTTTTATATCTTATTTTAATAGGAATTAATTTATTGGATAAATATAGTGGAAACAGCAATTAATAATTTTGAAATTGGAAGCGGTTTAGTTTGCATATCTAATTATTGCATCTATGATGTCAGAATTAATTTATAGTACCGGTCGGTTATCGCCGTTCTGCTGTGTGTAATATTTAGTAAATTTAATTATTTTTTCTGTTTAAGTCAAATAGTTACCTAAACCTAGGTCAGGTATGAGCTCGTGGCATGGCTTCTTAAAACTTACTCATTTTGTCAAACCATAAAAATTTTTTTTTTACCCATACATAAAGGGTACATTATCTCTACTTATTAAAAATTTAATAAATAAATACTAATGTGAAAACTTTGTTTGTTTGCAGGTAAACATCAACATTCATCTTTAATCTCCTTCCTGAAAATATTATGTCGATAAGTACTTTAGATATAAGCTCTACAAATTATTGAATAGGTACATTTTTTTCGTTTTATCATCTTGTAAACAAAATTAATTGGTCTGGGCGTCTGTTTCTAGGTAGAGAATATTATTATATACATAAAGTCTACAATAAAAGGATCTTAATATTAACAACATAATAAAGGAACGTAACAAACTCCTACAAAAAGCGACGTAAATCATATTTATCACGTTTATTTATTTTGACATTGCATAGTAATTTCCTGCTTCTAAATATTAGGGTCGAATCCAACTTACGTATAGTCACAGTAGGTAAAGGTAATGCATTCATAATTTAATCGAGGAATATCAGATCTGCCAGATTGAAAATGACATCCAATAACTATTTAACTATCATCACCATCGGCTTTCCGCAACAGTCCGTCACATTAAAAATCGAAATCACGTCTAAAAAATTGTTACAACTATAGTAAGTAGTACTTAAACATGGTCTACCTGCTTATATAACGTTAATAAAGCCTAAAATAATCCTAAACAATTTATTCATGTAATACGCACTGAACGCTACGAATTCTCTTTCACCTAATTTCTGCGATCTTAGTTATTCTATTCATACATGTAACGTTTAGTAATCCTAGTGCGCCTGGTCACCGCATGTGGCAGAATTAACACGCCACTAACTGACGTTGCGACACTTCGCGACCTCATGACGTCCTAGTACTTATTGGCGAATAGTGTAGGGCAACCAAGAGGACTGCTTTCGTAAGAACATCTCTATTGATAATGATAATACGTTTCAAAATTCAGCTTCCTGTCACTTAATAATTCTTAATTCCAATAATCTTTAAAAAATGAAAGTCATTCTTCTCAACTTTAATTTAGTGAGGGCCGCATACAAAATGAAATAGATTTTATGAAAAGGTTCCTAGAGTTATAAAAAAAGTACTATTTATCTATTTATTCGAGAAGATACAAACAATAAGTGGTCACAACAACCAAAGAGAAAAAAACTCAACACGACACGAAAATAACCGCGGACTCGTCTTACCATTTCCCTTTCGTCGGAAACACGTCTATCTCGGGCAATCAGAGTGAAAGGGGCTACTACTCTCTCTTTCAGGCCTACGTGACATTCCCTAGACGCCACGTGTCAATCTCCACACCCGTAAAGTACCAAGTCGTTACTGCGCTGTAAACAAAATTAACTTTTATTGCCAAGGAACAAGGTCTCTAATTGCCTCAGTGATCACTTGCACTAACCCAACCACTTCACGTCCTAACAGACTTATATCTAAAACACCTGCGTTACATTTTCTACTCAGCACACTCGAAATAAGATTGATATCCTTTAGCAAACTTATCTTCTTGATCTTTAATGTATAATGTTCCATAAAACCCTAATTTCATCTGCAAACACAAACATCGTTTTGTGGGTTTTGATACTTAGAACCGAAGAGATATATTTTCCTATGAATTATTCAAAAGCTCTGAAGGCTGCCTGAAAAACAGGGGAGGACCGAGGCATGGTGGGTAAACAGAGCGAAATGACAAATTAGTCGGTTGATTCAAATGTCGGATGGGCGTTGAACGCTGCCAATTTCAGTTCGATCAACCCCGGGCGCGCACCCAGGCGCCCAGGCCCGCCAAGACGCGCATTAATCATTCCGGGGCGCACATCTCATGCGCGCTGACGTTTTATTGTGGATTTTATGGCTATTGAATTAAAGGCTGTTTCGGCGCCCCGCGGTGCGTAGATTTACGTCGTTGCGGCGGCGGCGTGCGGCCTACCTCTCGCTACCTCTGTACCCCTGGTGTTATGTAAGCCGAGTGCAATGGCCGCTGGAAATACGGGCTGTTTTCCTCTGCGCCAAATTCCCTTCCGACCAACCTTAATTTCAGTCATTCACTAAAATTATGATGATGGTTCCACAGCTTTCAGCAAGTGTTCATCAGCATTAATCTTCTAAGATAGGAGAGTGTAGGAAGGCTAAGTGGGATGACTGTGCCTGTAGGCTGTGCTGCCGCCAGTTCATTTTCATTTTAGGCAGCTGTCTGTAATTTACAAAGGTTTAGAAGATTGTCAGTTACAACGTTAGTTCAGTAAAGTCTAGTAAACAATTCTAGAAAATACTAGACCATGTAGTAGCTTCTATGTAGAGCAAGGTACATCCGCCTCGTACAGCGCTTGCCCTACCTTTTTTAAATTTTAAAATCACGGCAGCTCGGTATTGAACTCGTCAAGAATCAGTGTCAACTCGACTCGACGTGACCTAAATACAAAACAATACATATTTGAGCGGTAATTAGCGGCGCGCAATCGGACGAAATGTGGGTTAGATCGTCGACTGCAGCGGTCGCGGACCCGGGGTCGTTGCCCGCTATCGATCGGGGGCGAGTGCGACAGCGCCCCTGCGGCGCCGCCCCCACCCCGCGCGCCAACCCCCCGGGCTACCCCACACCGGCACACGCGATGCGTCTAAGAAAACTCTTTTCCGCATGCGACATTCCGCATGAGACAACTTTACAAACTTGACAACTAAACTATTTACGGATTGTCTCAGGTTATAATAATACTAACTACCTCTACCTTACGCAAAATAATAGGCATGTAATTTGCACGATGTTTGCTCATTTGTAGCGTATATGTTGACAATTTTTATAGGCGAGTTCATCGCGGCCAGCTCTCGGCCAACGATCGGCGGGATGCGTCATCGCTGGCGAGGCGCCAAGACTGTGACGAAAGCGTTTCAACTTCTTCAATAGATGAACATCTGAATATTTTACTCATTTTCGAGAAATATATGGTTTTGTAACGACGTGCCGTAAATAACTACAAATAAACAAACATTGGGAACACTGTATTTCATCTTCAAAAAATAAAAGCTTGTTTCGTTTAAGAATGGTAGAATGAATTAGGATAGATGAAAACCAAGGGATCTTTTTTAAGTAGGAAGAGTGACTGTAGGGATTTATAGAGAAACAGCTGAGGCGTAGGGTGCGCGGGAAAACCAGGCGCGGGGTGCGGGCCGCGGGTTGGCCACCCCTGTCTCGGCCTTTCGCGTGTGACGTCGCTTGATTTATGTCAGCCTAGTGACTAGATATAGGCATAGAGGTACCTACAGTTAGAACCACAGAGAACTCAGATTAATCTTCCAAATCCATCTCTTCCCGCTTTCTTCCACACATTTGTAACCCCTACACACCTTTTTATCGCATTCGTGTTATGGTTGTTCATCGTAAAGTCGTTTATCTCTCACCGTAGCTATATAAACTGAATGGGTTTGGGTTTATGTGAAGTGGATACAACTCAGGGCGTGTTTATGTATCTAACCATTTACACGTAATTACATTACTCGGAGCTTTCAAGCACTTAATTGATTACAATGTAATTACGATCAGTTTAAAGGCAGTGTAATCTAAATCTGCCATAAAATTATTTTGATTGTTTGTAATTCAAATTAAACTAAGATTGTTTTGAAAGGTTAATAAGTACCTATTCATAGGACGATCGATCGATTTGAAACTGGGAATAAGTTGTTTTGTCTTGTTAAGACGCACTGAGCTAACCAAAACATTTTGGTAACAGCTTTGGTACGAAGGCAAACAATGTTTCCTTTCAAGACGCGGCACAAAGGAATTGGGGGGAATCGATCACCTCTGTGTTGCTGCTATCCTGGTACCGCGGATCGTAATATTTTACTTCCAATAATAAAATTTCGCGTAAAACAAGATAGCAAAACGGATGCGGATGTTACCAACAAAAATTCTATACCTACAGGTGGGTTATAAAAGAAGTTCGCCTTCTAAGTTTAAATGTAGCAATACAAACTAACTTTCTGTCAAAATAAATCTCGTTCCGAAACACACCGTCATCCTTATTAAAAATCAAAAAACAAGTCATAAAAACGTTAACGCTGTTTTAACATAAACATCAAAATTGATTAATCACAAGCAAAAATCCGCAGTGAGGTGTGAAAGAGAGGGCTTATGCTTTGTCTTGTTCATTATTCAGGATGACTCCGCTTTCCGCTATTTTCCTTCGAGAGACGACGTCTTGTCTTGCCCCTGGGTTGCTTATAGATCTGGCTGACCTACATCTACTTATAGATAGATAGCCTCTTTGTTTGCCGCCTTGCCTCCCTTTTAGGGACCCTTGTATTATCAGAAGCACGTCAACTTACCCATTTAAGAGACCAACTTATTCTATTATTTTTTTTTTTTCAAACATTCGAAAAGAAAAAACAGTATAAGTTGATGTACAAAGCTGGTACTGTAATAGCGTTATCCTTTGCCAGTATTTGTTTTAGACTAGACAGATTATGCAGTAATTACATAATTAATAACTTGTAGCTTTAAATCCAGATAACACCCAGATTTTTCAGGCTAACACCAAGGCTTAAAGGGCTAAAGAAAGGTCTCATTAAGACTTAATTAAACCCTAAATTCTACAAGTATTTATTTTCATAACGCTTAGTTTCCACAGAGTATACAGATTTACATTTCATAATTAGTGTTTTAATATCACATCTTAGATTTTCCGCGTAAGTTGTTAAATCACATACCTACAATCTGAATATCCACGACTAAACTAAAATACACAGAACTACTCTTTCATGTAGATACCTATTTTATTTCTGAAAATCATATGACTTTAAACGCTGGTCTGCTCTCATCCTTATTCAGCATAAATTCCTTCAAATACTAGACCTGCCATACCCTTGGCATCCCACACTGTATCTGACATAGCATTTGCGACTTTAACGTGTGGGCGATAAAGGTCATATAAACAAATCTTTTGTACAGAAGAGGCAATGATTTCTCAATTTATTATAAAGCTGTTCTGTAGACTGAAAATTAACACTTCAGTAATTTAGTCACGTACTCGGTTTTCTTATATTTTAGGGGTTTATCTAAACTAGTGGTATAGCATCATGATGACGGCAGAACTGGGATTTAAAAGTACTATAGAAACTACAAAATTGTCAAAATCTGGAGACTTATATGAATGGAATTTTATATGACGTATGGACGATTTGACTTCGTAAAATATGATTGCGAAAATATGTTGACATACACGATTATTATCTTATAATTATGAGTTATAATATAATTGATTACGCACGCTATTATTGTCATGATACTAAGCATAACAGAGAGTTATTTTAAAAGCAGACATCTAGGATTGGCAATAAAAGCAAAATTTTAATTTCTTTTTATTGCATTATAATGATTTATTACATTAACCTACGATTATAGTCATGAAATGATCTACTAATATCATTCAGTGACATAAAACTAGGGTTTAATAACCCGGAAACTGATATTCAAAGCCGGTGTAATAGTCACCGTATGGTCACTCCCTATAATATGTCACATAATTTGAGCGTGACCTAAAACTTCGATAACCGCTACCCTAAATGCGGGTACAATGCCCTACTGCGTCAGGAAGCTACGCAGCCAGCGGCGCGGGCTACGAGCGGCGCGGTGCTACGGAGCGCTACGAGCCGCTACGGCTACGGCCAGTGCACTCGCAACCGGGTCAACGCCCCCCGCGCACCGCCGCTCCCCCGCGCTTTACACAAGTTTACATGCCATGAGGTTCTGTTTGACAATACATTTCATTAATAATAAGGATTTACTAATAAACAGATGATTTATGCCACTTTTGATTGAAAGTGATATTGATATTAGGGTTTTAAATTTTATTTTATTAGTACATTCACAGACATAATATATCACGCCTTTATTCCTTGCAGGGTAGGCAGAGCGTGAACGGCTAAATCTGACAAACGTTTGAGATTCATTTAGAAGATTTTGTAAACACCATATTAATAGGTTGTCAGTCTGTCGCCTAAAATTTCAATACATATACTCGTACATCAAGTCTCAAAACCTTTAGGTAGGACACCCACGTCAAAGATATAGCAAGATGATATTCTAAGCCGGCACCACACGGCTCATATTATGACACACACGGTAGATAGCAATAAAAGTGACTTGTATTAAATAATTGCGAACTAAAATTCAACTTGTAGATTAAAAATACTCTTCTTCAGCATACATTTACATAGGCTACTTTCCTTTTTATGAGGTCCTTGTATAATATTTACTTCGGCCGCGCAAAGTAGGTTACGCGTGTATCTCTCGGGATGTTACAGCTAAATTACCTCGTCCAAAATACAACGATTACTTAGTGAATCTATTTACTTGAATAAACACTTGCCAAGTTATTACAAAAAAGCTAGACATGGTTTAAGTCGCTTAACAACGTCAAATCGTATGGAAAATTAGTTTAAACGCTGCCGTATCGCGCGCCTAACTTTTTTGTAATCACACTGTTGAGTTCTTGTTTTGTAAGTAAATAAGTTTAAAGTTGAAGTTTACATTAAAATAATCGATATCTTGCTGAAATATATATGATATAAAAGTGAATGTTATTGGCGGATTTTAGCAAAAGTTGGCTAAAGTCTTGTCAATTATCGATATCGATCACACTGACGTGCTGGATGGACATCGTATTTTTTTATTCATTCCAAAATTACTTCTTGTTTTGGTACCTAATACTGTACATAATAAAAAAATAAATTAAATCAAACGAAATTACGTCAAGAAAGAGGTTCTGCCTGCAGACTCATAGTTATTTGTCAAATAATTGCATTGAAACCTTAAACATACCTCCTATCTATCTCATTTTAATGACTTCACTACATTTCGTATTTTTCTAGCTGTTGTACCGCAGGCTCTGGGCGGCGTTTTGTCTCGAGATGTATCGTCCTTTGTTTATCAATTGTGTGAGTGTAGTCTCTGGCTGCCTGCCAACTGGCGGCACCTTAAGCTGTGGCTACTTGCGGCACCTTAAGCTGAAGCTACTGCGGCTGAGCTATCAAACAAAGTTATCGCGACAAACTGTTGTGGTACCGGCTTTTATGACAACTAAGTTTTGCTATCTTGCTCATAACACCCGCGACAATCACAATAATTTGGACATACATTGGTTTAGTAAACAGCTGCTTTTCATAATTTCTAGCTGTTGCCATCTTTTGTCTCGAGATGTATCGTCCTTTGTTTATCAACTGTGTGAGTGTAGTCTCTGGCTGCCTGCCAACTTGCGGTACCTTAAGCTGAGGCTACTTGCGGCACCTTAAGCTGAGGCTACTTGCGGCACCTTAAGCTGAGGCTACTTGCGGCACCTTATGCTGGAACTACAGCGGCTGAGCTATCAAACAAAGTTATCTCGACAAACTGTTGTGGTACCGGCTTTTATGACAACTAAGTTTTGCTATCTTGCTCATAACACCCGCGACAATCACAATAATTTGGACATACATTGGTTTAGTAAACAGCTGCTTTTCATAATTTCTAGCTGTTGCCATCTTTTGTCTCGAGATGTATCGTCCTTTGTTTATCAACTGTGTGAGTGTAGTCTCTGGCTGCCTGCCAACTTGCGGTACCTTAAGCTGAGGCTACTTGCGGCACCTTAAGCTGAGGCTACTTGCGGCACCTTAAGCTGAGGCTACTTGCGGCACCTTAAGCTGGAGCTACTGCGGCTGAGCTACCAAACAAAGTTATCGCGACAAATTGTTTTTATCGACTAAGTTTGCAGTAGCATTTGCTCAATTTCGAGCGACAGTGCGAAGTGTGACATTTAAACTAGAGTCTTGTTACATACACGGAACACTTTTAAATTATTTTACCTTTCTATTCATCGATCTCTCTTCTAGGATAGATTAAATGAAATAACTTAAGGCTGAGCTAAATTCAACCACTCTTTTAAAATGTGAAACCAGTCGTAAAAAGCCGACTCTAGTTAAAACATAAATGTATTGAAATTAGTCGTTAAAACCAACCGTAGTTAAAACATAAATGTGTTTTTAACGAAAGAACACGTGTTTAGTCAGGTGTTTCATACTACGTACCGGTGTAGACCGCAGCTCGTAACCTACATAGTTGCACTTATTACCGTAGACCGTAGCACTCGCCGTAGCACACTTTATATACCGTAGCTACATAGCAGTAGCATCGTAGCGCTCTCACGTGATATACCGTAGCTATGCCGTAGCCCGTAGCCGCGTAGCAGTAGCACCGTAGCGCTTTCACGTGATAAACCGTAGCTTTGCTGTAGCTCGTAGCACACGTCGCTGCAAATATTACGGGATAAACTAAACCATAGCTATGCCGTAACTTCTTCTTGGCGAGTCGAGATGAACTAAATAGGTAGAATATGTACTAAAGGTGAATTGTAATAGCGTAGGTATGTGTTAAAATTAGTTAAAACGAAGTACCATTATGTACGTGTTACGGATAATGCTGTGCCGTAGTAGTAGCTACGCCGCGTAGCGCACTCGTAGGCACAACACGAATAATACGATAACTTTTAAAAACTTGTTACATTTTAAACGTGTGTCCTAAGTACATTGCTATTAAATTTTAATTTTATATAGCAGATATTGTAGGCTTTTACCATTATTATCATATCAGTAGGTATGCCAACGCAGCATTTGTAATTCAAAATAACCACATGAAATAGATACTCAACTCAAATAAAATAAATTCAAATTACTGTCAAAATAAACTGTCTGACCCTAAAACTTACTTCTAACCCAATTAATTCGAGGATTGTGGGCGCAGGAATGAAATTAAATCGAAATGCCTCGAGCGTACGACCCTTGCCGAAACTCGCATAGTAATCAGGCAAAAGCTTGGTTTTATTGTGCCAATCGACATCATCGAAAAACCATCCTTTACTGCCTACAAAAATTCGAACAATACATTAAAAAAACAGTTTTTTCTTTCAATCTGAAATGTGCTTAGAACCTTGTGGATAAGTCTGAAAATAGACTGTAAGTGAACGAAGAAAGATGTACGGAAAAGGTTGTGAAATAAGACGTAGCCTTCACGGAATTTCCAGCTGTCTGTGGTGGTGATAGGATGCATATTGGAGCAGCAGGTCAGGGGTGAACGCTCGGGGTCGTCGGCCTCGCATCTGGGGCTACCCTCGGCCGCTACACAGCTATAGGCTGTATATATGCTGTATAAACGCTGTATACAGCGCGCACATTTGTAACTTGCGGATTATGCTCTGTTTTTCACGGGAATTTATTCCGCTCGTTTCAGTTGATAAATTATTTCAGCCGTGTTATTTGGATAAAGATTTTCTGAATTCCATTAGTCAATCTAAAATATTGTTGATGAATTCAGTTATTCAATTTCAGATTCGAATATTGTAACGTGAGCTGCTGATCTCATTCTACGAACTTTATTGCGCTAAGTTTTTGTGAAGATTCTCTACAGCTTTTAAAATAAACTGCACAAGAAAGCAGGAATACTTTATAAAGTCAGCTTCTTTCTCGATAAACGCCTTTAAAATTCTCTTCTCGGACTTAGCAATATAACAGCTTCTTAGGAATTGCCAAGTATTTTATTAGTTTTTACACGGGTTAGATTACTGAAGGATTCTCGTTGAAATCCGAGATAATTTAAGGTGTATTTCCGCGACTGGTGTAAATGGCCGTTTTTTTACAGCAGTTTACGTTCAGCCTACCCCGTAAGGCTAATATACCTATGTATAGGCGTCATATATGTATGTATATGTATTTCCGCAAGATTCTCGCATTAGCTGAAGCGTAGTATCGTGTATCGAGCGGGGGCTCGCCGGCCGGCGTCGCGCGTCGGATGCTGCGAACCGTTGCCATGGCAATGCCGCATTGCTCGGACAGAGACAGACATACCACACCGGCATGTGAGCGTAAGCGATAGACTATCCACGTGCCCTCGTTAAATTCACGTACGTAACGTTATCGAAATTGCGATAGCCAATTTTATGAGCTGTTTCGTGCTGTCTAAGTTATGTTACGAGTCAGATTAGCATATGAATGGCGGGAAGTTGTTGAGTATTTTCCGACACGTGTGCTCGGTCGCGCGGCCTCACGCCATGTGCCAGCAGTCAGCAGTCGCGAGGGGGGAGGGGGGGGGGACGTCTCGCGGGCCACATCGACGCCAGGACACGAGCACCACTCATCACCCCCAAAACGTACATTGTTCCGCGTCCTTCAAAACGCTACAATAGCGTCACACCGCGTATGCTTTACACAGAACAACCTTGAATTTGAAGTCCTTTGTTGGGCGCCAAACTTAGTCGCCATTCAACACGTTACACGTGTACATTGAGGTGATAGTTTGATGTTTGTATAACATTAGTAATGGTTATTTTCTCATTGTTCCAGGCTGCAAGATCAAAGCACTCCGCGCCAAGACCAACACATACATAAAGACGCCGGTGCGCGGCGAGGAGCCGGTGTTCGTGGTGACCGGCCGCAAGGAGGACGTCGCGCGCGCCAAGCGGGAGATCCTCTCCGCCGCCGAGCACTTCTCGCAGATCCGCGCGTCGCGCAAGTGCGGCGCCGCGCCGCCGCCGCCCGCCGGCGCGCCCGGACACGTCACCGCGCAGGTGCGCGTGCCCTACCGCGTCGTCGGCCTCGTCGTCGGGCCCAAGGGCGCCACCATCAAGCGCATCCAGCACACCACGCACACGTACATCGTGACCCCCTCCCGCGAGCGCGAGCCCGTGTTCGAGGTGACCGGCCTGCCCGAGAGCGTGGAGGCGGCGCGCAAGGAGATCGAGGCGCACATCGCGCTGCGCACGGGCGCAACACCCGGCCCTGGGGGCGTACCGGGAGCGACCGAGGGTGAGCCGCTGGCGCAGCTGTACCGCGCGGGACTCGCGCAGCTGCTCAGACCGGAGCAGGAGGCGACGTTCTCGTCGGCAGGCTCGTGCTCATCAGGCGGGTCTTCGGCGCGGCTCGGCGACCTGCTCGGCATCTGGTCGTCCACGGAGCGCGACGAGGGGCTGGGCGAGTCGCCGTCGTTCGAGTCGCCGAGCTCGGCGGGCGTGTGGGCGTGGGGCCCGACGCGGCCGTCGCCCGCGGCGTCGCCGGCGCGCGCGTGCGCGGTGTGCGGGGAGCGCGGCGTGGCGGCGGCGCTGGTGCCGTGCGGACACAACCTGTTCTGCCTGGAGTGCGCGCAGCGGCTGGCGGGCAGCGCGGCGCCGTGCCCGGCCTGCTCGGCGCCCGCGCACCAGGCCATCCGCATTATCTCGTAAGCGCCGACGCGCAGACTGCTGACCCTGTAGTTGTATTTCCCGCGGAGACGGAGGCGGCCGCCGCCCGACACCGGTGGATATTATCGGACGTTTTTCTAGGGATCGATCTTTTTTACTTAAATCGTTATAAAAATATTTAAAAAAATAAACGCGTAATCGAAATCCTGGTGCCAAAGTCGGCGCCTCGCCGGCACGGCCCGTCCGCCGCGCCGTACCTATCGTAAGTCGGCAGAGTTATTCACGATATATTTTCTTATTATGAACGTTTTTTATTAGGCGGCTGAGCACCGCTCGCCGCCGCAGAGAGAGTCGAAGTACGTTACGATAGAATTTCGAAAAAAAAAACATAAAATTTAAAAAAAGTTGTATAATTATTATTATTGATAGCGTAAATGAGAAATCGGAAATTTATAAAGCTTACCTAACGTAATAGCGTAAAGTATTAAGATATTATTATAATAATATGATAGACAGGCTGAGCGGCGCAGGGAGCGTGTTGTCGTGTTGTTCAGAGTCTAGCTAGTGTATGCGTAGTGAATGCGCGCGCGCGGGTGTGGATGGTCCCCTGGTTGTAGGGGTGTAGCGGGCGTAGCCGCACCAGTGCCGCCCGCGCGCGCTAGGTAATGTTTGTTTGGTTGTTGGCTCCCGCGGCCGCTGCGCGCCTGGTACCGGCCGCCGCGCTCCCGGCGAACGCGAGCCTTGCTCACATTATTTTTGACTATACGATTATTCGCTTAAATGATATTATACAATACGTACACACTATGATTATGATAATATTAATATAATGTTTGTTTTAAGTGTGTTTTAATGTTTAGATTTTTATTGTAATGTTTTTATGAATGATTTTTATCTGTATGATTATTATTATTGATTATTATTTTATGTGTTGACGATGTTTTTTTGTGATTAGTGTGTTAGCGGCCGGCCCGTCTGGGACTCTGGTATATGCCCCCCCCCCGGGCCGCATGTAGGCATGTTTGGGGGGGGGGGGGAGGCAGGGCCGGCCGCGGCACGAGGCTGCCGTATCAACGTTTAGTGTTATGATATCGAGTAATAAATTTAAAATAAATAAATGATTAAAGATAAAGAAATAATACGACTCATTCATTATTATATAAACTATAGTAGTCTGTAGCACATTGACTAACCATTAACTATACTTATTAAGTATTATTATTATATTATTGAATAAATTTAAAGAATGCATAATTATATTTCATAGGAATCATTCTGTACTCTAGTTAATGTAACGATATGTGGTATGATGAGTGGTGAGCGCAATGAGTGGCGAAGAAGTTGTTTGTGTTACCGGGGGTCGGTTTTATGGATTGATATTTTTTTATTTTTTTACCGTTATTAGTTTTTGACTTACTCATGTAAAGAACGCGAGGATATAAACTGCCTATTAGATTATATTTTAAAAAATAATGTTGCGTAAAATCAGCCCCCGCTGTGCGTAGTTCCAGTGATTTCGATAATTTTATTTTCATAATAAAATGAGTAGACGCTTTAGGTTCAAATAACGTTGTGAAAATTTGTGAAAATTTTTGTAGACTACATATCTTATTATAAATCTAATATAAACTATAACTTTGGAAGTACCATCTTTTATTTGCCCTTTTCGCTCCCTTTGAAAAATGACTCCTATTAGTTGTTACATAGAGGCATCAAATGTAACAGAATGAAGTGAAGCTCCAGACATTTTTTAGCTTCATCGGTGGCTATCACTCACGAGATTTCGAATGACTAAAGAAAAATCTTTTTAGTCTCAGATTTTATAGTGAACACTGAACGAATTCTGATAATACATATTTGAATTCCTATTTGAGACTCACACAAAGACAAGTAACCCAACACTTAAAGAAAATACCTTTTAAAAGATTGTGCTACAAAAATACGTATGTATACGTTTTAGATTCATATTTTGTACCTATTTGAAGTAATAGCTAAGCTATTAATTTCGAAACATGTCAAACATTAACGTATTTTTGGCATCACATATCTACACATTACACACACTACGTAAAAACGTACACAAACATAACATGAGGTAACACACGTCAAATAGAAACAGTTTAAAGAGATACACAAAACATTCGTAGCTCTGTCTACGAGCCTCGTAGCTAGTTGCTACGCCGATTACATAGATCGGGCTAGACTACGCAATCTACGCGTATGATGCTTTCATATCATCGCTCATATTACTAAACGACGTTGGTATATGAAAAATAAATCATCGGGTCATTCGACGACTCGATAACCCACTCAATAGAAAATTAATCATTATAAGTTGCATTTAAACTCGACACTGATAAAGAGTGAACTTTGTTGTAAATATATTTTATGTAATATACGTCTATAGTAAAATGAGCGACTAAGATGCAAAACGTGTTTTCAAGTGGCGAGGCAAGGACAAAAAGGAAAAGGACAAAGCCAGCGGATTGTGTATTCCTAAGTATAAGGGTAAGTTTTTAATCACAATTTATTTACTTGCTTCAAAAACAAAAACAGTAACGTAAGTATCGACTACTCAACGATAGCAATAGATTTATTTTTAATATGTAATTCGAGCTTTCATTCGATTTTTTAAATCTAATTCAAATACAACCATCAAAACTTGGCTAGCAGACAGAAGTAGTTATAGGTAGATATGTAACTAGGTAAAGTTTGGAATGAAGTCAAAGAAATAAGCACTTAAAGTTGTCTGGGTGGAGTGACCAAACAACCTTAATAGATAAAGTCCTGGTAAAACCATACAACTATTGTCCTAGCTTGCTAAGTTGTAACTATGGTCCAAATTTAAACCTGCATTTAAAGTACATGTTACGTACGTTTATCTCGTGTGTGGTGGCAGTTCTTAGCCATACATTAGGGGTCCTATATAGTACGCCACACACAGGAGGAGTTATATAAAAAAAACATACACGTATATTCGGACCATAGTTGCAAGCTAGGACCATAGTTGTATGGTTTTACGTAATTAAAAGTAGAATAAATACCTAGATATGCAACGGGACATGGCTGCGTTTGACATCGACCATCAAAGCTGGGAGAAGCTTGCTGAGAATAGGGATGTATGGAGAAAGCGTGTGTTTGATGGGCGCAAAGCTCACGATAATGCCTGGTTCGCAGGTCTCGCAAACAAAAGGCAAAAACGACATCTAAACATGCATGTGTCAGTCTCCAATTCCACCTTCGTTTGTAGAGCGTGCGGAAAGTCGTGCCTAGGGTTTCTCATTTCCCGATCCTTTTTATTTCCCGGACACCAAAACTCCCGACCTCTTTTTTACCGGGAATTCCCGGGAAGTCGGGAATTTATTTTTCCTCTTTAAGAAGCATAAAAATTATTTTAAAAATAAACAAAAAAATAGTAATCAGTAATATATACAGTTTAATTAGTCTATCTTCGTAAATTACCTAAAATAATACCTTCTATGCTACAATAATTGGAATAAATATTGTGGTTATGATCTGCGAGTTCATAATTTAAGAATTTATGAGAATAATGCACAACTGTGAGTAAATGAAAATACCAAAAATAATCAATACAATCCAGTTTTTCATGTTTATTTGCTTAATCGGGTTTCCCAACAAGTGGGCCTCAAGATGAATATGGACAAGACGGAAGTCATGGTCAACTCTCATGTAGCGCCCACCCCAATATCAGTAGGGAGCTCAATACTCGAACTCGAAGTGGTGGACAAATACGTCTATCTAGGACAAACAGTCCGACTAGGAAGATCTAACTTTAAGAAAGATGTCACTCGGCGAAACCAGCTCGGCTAGGAAGCATTCGGGAAGTTACGCAGCGTCTTCACGTCAAAAATTCCTCAGTGTCTCAAGACAAAAGTGTTTGAACAGTGTGTCATGCCAGTGATGCTGATGACCTACGGTACCGAGACGTGGTATCTAACTGCCGTCCTCCTAAATAGACTAGGAGTCACTCAGCGAGCTATGGAGAGAGCTATTCTCGGTTTTTATATACGTGATCGAATCAGAAACTAGAAGATCCGTAGACGAACCAAGTAAACCGACATAGCTAAGAGAGTTAGTAAGCTGAAGTGGCAATGAGCAGGCCACATTGCTCCAAGGACTGATAATCGATGGAGCAGGAGAGTTCTCGAGTGGAGACCACGTACCGGCAGGCGCAGCGTAGGACGGCCCCCCGCGAGATGGACAGACGATTTGGTCAAGTCCACGGGGAAATGCTGGATGCAGGCCGCTTCTAATCGGACAAGGTGGAAATATTTAGGGGAGGCCTATGTTCAGCAGTGGACGTCTTATGGCTGATATGATGATGATTTTCCTATTTATTCCATTAATCAGTTATGAAATCAAGAATACACCATTAAGTTTTTATATAATTTAAGGCTGATATTTTAATCACTACACAACACTTTTGCACTACACAATCAATGCGGTAAAATTTTTTCGAGTGACTGATCTAAAAAAACAAAACACTAGTAAAAGTGGAGAGAGCAAATACACATATATTTTTTTTAATAATTAACACTGAGTTATACCGAAATTATCGTCAAAATAATAATTTTATATTTTCTACTTTATTTCCCGAATTCCCGGGAAATCGATCCTTTTTTTCCCGTCCCGAGAAAGGCTAAATTTCCCGGGAATTCCCGCCTCGGGAATTCCACACGAAAAGAAGAAGAAGAAGAAGAAGTACCTACTATCGATAGTTTGACAACACTACTGAAGACTCACTGTTTGCCAACACTTGACAATCACACCTGCCGGTCTCACATCCGTCCCATTTGGTGATGTTGTTAAAAACTTGGGAAACTGTACTCTATTTCAATGTACATTCTCTCCTCATGGACAATAATTGTTACTTTTCTAGTTGCAGCAACATTTGTTGAATCGGACAGCATAGTTTCTGTCCGGCTTGACGTATCAATCACAAGAAAATCGAAACCTAAAAATGGAAATGTTGATGAGTTAGCATGGGTGTACTATTGAACAAATGTACTATTTTCATATGAAAATAATATAGCACTGCATGTGCAATTGTGTATTGATATCCCTATACATTGGTAAGCAAAAAGCTTCATTTTATGGTTTGAATTCCTACTGTACCAAAGTAATAAGTTGTAAACAACTACTATTAGCTGTAGCTTAATCTTCGCTTCGAAACGAGCATTAAGAGGTTGAATTCGTTGGGATCGGCCAGGCACCTGTAGCTCAGTTGGCACAGCAGTGGGATGGTACCCCACGGTCCCGGGTTCAAGGTCCAGCCGACATTAACTAATTTTTAATTTCTTTTATTTTCGTTTATGAGAACTGTACTAAAGTTTGGTTTATAATCTTGAAAAATATGCTTAGACAAAGAGCCAGGGATATTAAAGTCCATTCGCAATCATAGAGTCATGAAATGACATGACCAGCCTAACGAGGAGGCCAAGTTACGCTGGTCGCGTAGTATCTAAATATTGCGACCAGCGTAACGTGGCCTCCCGCTTAGGCTGGTCATGACACGATGATTTTGAATGAACTATAACGTAAACACCTCTGTAATTGGATACTAAACACCCACTAGACTACAGGGCTGTTTGCCAACACTCGACAATCACACCTGCTGCGGGCGGGACGCAACACATCCGCCCTATTCGGTGCTGCTGTTGAAATCGTGGGAAACTTACGAAATTTTAGCCATTCACCTCAAAAATAGAGGACAGATAGAAATACCTAGAGGATGTAGACAGTATTGAATAAAGTGATCTTTTACTTTTTCGCACTTTTCTTGCGTAGCTTGGCTAGATATTATAATATCTGTTAACACTACTCATATCTGCGTTTGTTACTCAGAGTACAAAATCATGGTGCAAAAGGCAATGTTTTAGCTTTTGTAATACATTTTTAAATAGTTTCGGAGCTTATCGTTAATGTACACTCCAACGAACGACGTTGAACGACTCGGTGTCCCACACGAAAAGAAGACTCCAAAAAAACTTTCCTCTTGTAATTTTAGTGATACTAAGGAGGAAATTATATTCTAACTTAGCTCATAAACACCTGAGTGTAACACAATCCTTCTTATCGGCTAGTCGTGCTCAAGTGGGATGCGGGCGGCTAGAGAACAGCCCTTATTAACCCTTCACGCGTGAGGACTATAACGTGTTGAGGTCAATGACCGCCAAGCCAGCTGACGGGTTGAAAATCGTACCTACTAAATGAAATCATGAGTAAAGCATCTTCTGGAAAGTGTAGGACAAAGACACGATGAAAGACCCAATGAGGCATACCTATCATATCAGGGCTTTTTTATTCATTATTAACTTCTTGCTTAGCTAGGTTACAAGTAGGCCGTGTAGTGTAACCGGTATGGACAAAATAGTAATAAAAAACGTACGGGTCATTTGTGCTTAAATTAAAGACAAAATTATTGAATGATGCTGTCTACTCAATCAATGAATTCCTAAATTCGCCCTCGCTACCCCAAGCTTCGTAGGTAGGCTGTTAATAATACTTATAATGTCAATTATATAATATATAATATGAAATTTATGTTATTATAACTAAGTAATTACTTTAAGTTAAACTACATTAACTTAAGATTAATTATAAGTTGAATATATACATTTGACATGTAAAATTTATAATTTTATCAATAAATATCTGTATCTGTATCTGTAAATAGTACATACATGTATCACGTAGATAGGCAAAGCGTAGATGACAAAATAGTTCACAGAAATAATTCAAATACTTACGCTCATCTTTCGTTACCAACTGATGGAAAGCATACTTCCCAATTGAATGATCCTAGTGTGCCGAATATACTTATTATTCTGGGTAGGTATGTGTCTTAATGTAACAAAACATACTGTGTTTGAAACATATGTGTAAAAGTAATTGCAAGTGCTTAAAAAGTTATAAAACATAATGTGGCCAAAAATAGCACAGCCCCTGAAAAAGTCGCCCTTTTTGCCATGTTAATAAACAACCCGAAAACCCGTTCTTTTTGCTCCACTTTCAGTTTTTATTTTACTTGCATTGACCCGAAAAGCTTGATAAAACGCGGACAAGACCTCTTTAGCGGCCACCTCCGTTTCCGGCGTACCTGCAGACACAATAAAAAGGATATCGCCAGACTTGTCCCAGTTTTTACCAGTTTCCAACCTCGTCTCGTCAACTGCGAGCGGAACTGGCAGATGCGCGCTCCTTACCCTATGAAGTGGCTATTAGCTTCACCGAGAAACATCTGCCACTTGTTTTCAACAGCTTTTAACATAATCAACTTTATAAACAAGGGAACAAGGGTGAAAATTTCGATGTGTACGAAGAATAGATGCAAAAGATACGTTGGTTTTTGATCGGTGTTAAGTTACATCCTGTGATGGGATGTTGAGTTGTAATAATCGATTGTAAGTATCGATAAGCGCGAGTATTGATTAACTTTACTCGATTTTATTGCTTTATTAGTTTACTGTGTTATTCTCTTTTAAGTACACAACAAAACGGGTTTGCATAAACGCATAAAATATTTTTATTATGTTGAATTTTAAAACTCGTGTTCGCACTCGATTTGGCGCAGATTGTATGTATTGAATTGAAATGCTCAAGTACGAATTGTTTCGTAAAAAAAACGTGTTCATATTCCGAGGAGTTTATTCAATCAGAACTTGTTCGTTTGTAGAGCGAAGCACAACGAGTTCTCTAATAAAGGTAGTTTTTGTGGTTGGCATGGCAATCGTACTGATGCAAAGTTCTTACATGGCCAATAAATTATTCAATACTATGTGAATGTGTAAAGGGAAGTAAGAGAGCGGTACCTTATTTTTTAAACCACAAACCAATAATAAAGTAGACTTGTAGCATTGGGCAATAGATAAATTAGCCAACCCTACAGCATAAAACAGATCCTAAAAGTAAACCTCATCAAGTCCGGTCACACCGGCTACTAGGAGCACATAAATTAACACCGTAAGTAGCCTAACAACTAACAGCTAGGGTTGTCTCTCCCCTGCTGAACTACTAACTAGTGGTGTGCTGACTAATGGGTAACTACCCAAGGGGTGCCGTGGTGTGACCGCGTGTCAAGGTGACAGGTAAATTCCCACGATGTCGAGGGGTAGTTTGGGTTAGACTTTTTATTTTGGTGGTTATTTTGTAGTTATAGTAACATTAGAATCGGTTAGCTTGATGGGAGGATGTGTTTCCTGCCTCCTAATGAGATGTAATGGAATCTCTTATGAATGACATATCGTGAGATATAAACATAATCAATGTTTTAAAAGTTGTTAAAGTGAGGATAACTGCAAATAAAAGTTTTTATACTTTCCACAAAAAAGTTAGACCGCGTCGTATTTTTGTTTAATTTTAAACACGAGTTCAACACAAGTCTGACTTTTTGTGGTAAGACCTTTGGAGTTTACTTATCAAGCTGCAAACAGTTTATCATCATTGGTTTGAGAAGAGAAATTCAATGAATTTCCTGTTAAAGAGGATCAATCTATTTATAAAAACATCTCAAGGCAAAACGTATCGAGGTAAGGAGCTACTGGAAAGTCTAAACCTTCAGCACCCACACTTCCTCCTTCGCGTTTCTCAAAGAGCTTAAGCTCCAGTATAGCTTTAATGGAAACTCTCGATACTTCATGCAGTCCTAGTTTCGACTATTAATATCTATAGAAGAAAATAGTAGGTGGGTAGATAATTTTGAAAAAACTCGAATGGGTCGTGTCTAGTGGAGAAGGAAATGTAAATAAGTAGTACTATAGAATAGATGTGGAGAATTTAATTCACAAAGTAATAATGATCACACAGGTACGAACTAACACCAGCAAATCAACCTACTCATTTAGGGGATGCTCTTATGCTTATATAGTTTTACTAAATATTTGTATAAAAAAATAGCGTAATTTGGTCGCTTAAATGAAAGATTGCTATGTTTTACTTTACTTAAACAGATTCTCCTAAAAAAGTATTACTAAAAGCTTGATGCTCATTTCAGTTTTTCCTGGAAAGTCTGTAGCC
This sequence comes from Phthorimaea operculella, assembly GCA_024500475.1. NCBI lineage: Eukaryota > Metazoa > Arthropoda > Insecta > Lepidoptera > Gelechiidae > Phthorimaea > Phthorimaea operculella. Next base: position 1,341,133 of record JANFCV010000019.1, on the reverse strand, counting down.
AGAAAAAGAGTACCTATATTTCACGAAAACCTAATATTATTGTCAGATCTTCATGATTTATATTCAGCACGTGTAGGACTAAATTGGCTATGAATTCTTATATAATATTTTACGTACTTTACCTATCTATGTCATGTTATTATAATGTAGGCTCTGTCTGTAACTACAAGGCGGAAAACACAAGGAAAGTCCGTTGCTGCGCATTTTTAGCCCAGCCTTAAATCTGTTGTTTGACACTTTGACAGGCGCATCCATCGACGCAAGTTCCTGCGTTGCATTGTCTATACCTCGGTTTTTGGTATGGGGAATTCGAATTTTCTATCACATCTGACAGACGCACTCGTTAGCACTGCGCTAGTAACAGACGTCACGTATGGGCCCTCACTTAATGAGTAAATTTTCTTGAAAATTAGGATAAGAGAAGGTAGGTATTTAGACTGCGAGAGCTTAAAAGAAGTCTCGCAGACACAATTACTGCCTATGATTTGATTAGGTACCTAGATAACGTTCGCTACACAACCGCGTTAGATGTCTACCAGTTTAATAGAAGGTGGTTTAAAAAATATCTTCAAAGTATTCAGGTCTTGATATCCTTATTATATCTGTTAATTGAACCCTGAACTGTGTTTTAGCTAAGAGTTGGCTTTTGACGTTTTTTTTCCATATAATGTGCAAAAACCATGGCTTGGTTGCAAAATATACAGATTTTGCCATATACCTACCGTACCGGTGCACCGTGATTTTATGTATACTTATGATGTACGGCGAATCAATCGATGACTTACCGGAAGATATTGCGTGCGGACGAGATGTCGAATTTTTATTCTCGTTTACCAACGCCCCTGTAGAGAAAAAGTTGTTCAGTTACATAGTCTGACCATGCCCGCCCTGCATGTCCCTTACACCCCATATAAATAACCTTACCAAAGGACGACGAATAAATTGTGCCTACTTACCTATAGTTACAACATATAGCACAGGTCCATACCCCGTGCTATATGGCGTATGATGCGTGCTCGGCCCAGGCTCTCAACCTGTGGTCTGACATCCGCCGCAGCTTCCGCTCTCTCGTTTCACCCAAGCTTTTTTTTTACTTTGTCCTCTTTTTTTTGCTCGTTTTTATCAAAGTTCCCATGCTCGGAGGTAGGATGTTTTTGAGCGATTTCACATTTTTAAACTGATCTTTATTATGAGCGTGTTTTGTTTTTTAGGGATCCGGTGCGTTAGTTTCAAATTAATAATTTGAATTACTTAATTCATCTTCAAATAACTTTTCAAGTTTGTTTAAATGTACTTATGGGTAGTACCTATTTATTTTAAATCCTTTCTGTCACACACAATCCCGCTCTTGTTTTTGGTTTTGCTTTCTTACTTTATAAAGGGATCAAAATTTTTATAGTGTATGTGCTATTTATTAAAAGTTTGTATAATTTTTCTGTACTTCCTTGTTTAGCTATTGTGGACTTGTCTAAAAACCTATTTCTCCCGCGTTAAGAATTCAAAAGCTGTTTTTGAAGTTCCGATTTTTGCCTTAACTAAATTGGATCATCAAATTAAGAAGCCTTGAAAGTTAAGATGCCTTGATAAGCTTTAAAAAAGGGAAGTAAAAATATTTAATCATATTTTAATTCATAAAACATTGTTAGTGCTTATAAATATCAAAGAAATGTTCAGTTAAGGATACTGGGACTGGTAGCACAAATTAGGGAAACGGTGCGCAGGGCGCCTTTGCAGATGGCTCACTCAGTACTAGTGACGATTTTGACTCTTAATGATTTTAACTGGAATCTCAGGGGAACTCAAGGTAACTAAGAAAATGGTTGCCACGAACGTCATATTTCTTGGATTAAAATTGGCTTAGAATCATATGACATTCTTGTATTAGATTTTGCTGTTTTGATAATCTATAGAGGTACTTTGAATTTGTTTACAGTAGGTAGTTACCCTGGCTATGTAACAAGTAACAATCGCGAAAAGCCTATCGAGTGACCCTTCCGTAAACTCTCTATTTTGTGCTGGTAGGTACTAATATTCATGGGTGAATCTCACACACATTGGAAGATATTGCGGTCGTGACAACCACCATTCAAAAACATCAATTTAATGCGGCAACGTGAGACTTGATATTATTGACAATCTTGTAAATTCTTTGATATTAGCAAAATATATTGAAATGTTTGGGATTTCGCAAAACTCCTTTGGTCAAAAAACTGGATCTCGGAAAACGGAAAATCATGCTGTGCATGCAAGCTTCACGTATTGACATCTAAGGTCAATGCCCTGACCGGGTGAGTGGAGTAGGTACCCGGAATGGAATTACTGTGAGTGTTTTTCTATCGACCCGTGTAAAAGCAATACGTGTGGACGGGAATACCTCCCGCGCTGAGTCACAGGGTTTCCCAGCTACTGCTAGCCGCGAACGTTGGTGTGGTGCCGGTGGCTAAAATAAAGAGTTGAGAGAAGGTTCACTCGACCCTATTTCGGATTTTCACAATTGTCACTTGCTACTGTCAAAAATCTCAAAGTACCTACAAGAATATCAAAACAACAAAATCAGATACAAGAACGTCATATGATTCTGAGCCAATTTTAATCCAAGAAATATGACGTTCGTGGGAACCTTTACCTTGAGTTCCTCTGACAATCCAGTTATTTTCTGTCAAAGTAAAGTAGCGTCAAAAGCTATTTGTAAAGACGCCCCTCGCGTCATTTCCCTAATTTGTGCTGCAGTGATAGCAGACTCTAGGATAGACAAAACGAACAACAATACGGTACTGGGCTGCCAGGTCAAATAAACAACTATTTAAAACGGTTGGATACCTATTCATATTCATATTATCCGAAAAACTCAACTTTTAATGCTGAACCGCTGAAAAACCCCTTTCATAGTGCTGATTAAATAAGTTAGTTTTTAAGAATTACCCTGCTGTATAGTTACAACTGGTGCTTTACACACATAAAGTCAGTTTAAAAAAGTCAATTTGACTGACGCATCCAACAACACACCACATCCAACACATACACAAATTCGCATTTTCCTAACGCTGCGACAGCGCAGCGCAAAAATAAGGTCGAAACGGAAGTTATTTGTGTAGAAGACGAACTTATAAAAGTTGTCGCAAAACCTTCATAGGACCGATGCGACGCAAATTTAATTTCTATCTTCGTACAGAATATTCAGTTACTAGCTCTAGGCAATAAGATAACTAATTTATGTAGGAAATGAGTAAAAGGTCAGCACTGGGTAAAACCCGTCCGGTTAACCGGAGAACTAGGGCGCTTACCGGTAATAACCGGATCGCGTGCCGAAGGTAAACCTGGATAAAAACATTACGTATTTATATATTTATAGAGCTTTCGTATTATGCAGGTGATATGGTGATAATACGTATATTTTACCCAACTGTCATCATAATAAACTAGTAATAAATAAATTACCAGTCAGAGTTCTTCTTCTTTTCGTGTGGGACACCAAGTCGTTCAACGACCCGATGAACCCTGGTGTCAGAGTTTTTCAACCGCCTACTGCAAGTAGCAGGCCTCTGACATGGTTGTGTAACGACCGCCATCATAGACAGCAACCGGGACCGACGGCTTAACGTGCCCATCCGAAGCACGAAACCATCTTACTGTCAGAGTTGATATCTACTTAATTTATTAAAACATTTCATGAAAATGACTATTTATGACTGTGTGCCTATGTTGGTGATCAATGGGATTTAAGTTTAAAAAAATCTTTTACTATTTGAACGCCACATTATTCCCGAGTAACTAGGCTGTTTTTAACTGCGGGAAAAATGCTTATTTCCATATTGTAATACGGGTGGCACAACAAGATATGTACCTAAAATACAACGTGTTACAGAATGATACAAAAGTAATAATATTTTTTCTTATCATCAATCATATACCACTAGTCTAGGTCAGTATTACACTACCTTGCGAACAAATTTAGAGTCGGCAAAGATTGCTGCTTGACTCGAGATTCTTGCAATGTAAACCAAATTTTTTTTTATTGGTTCTTTATAATGGATCCTTCCGTACCCTTTCGGCTTTATTTGTTAATCTGGAACAAGCTGTAAAAGATGACATACATCAAATTCTATCACATCAAGTAAGAAATAGGTATGTTCACTTTGGTGTGAATTTCTACATAGCTACTGGCCGGGTTAATAAATAATTCTTGGAATATCAGTTAATAATTTGTGTGGAAATTACAGATTTACACGTGCGGAGAGAAATTAAATAACCCCAAATACTGTATTCCTGTGATAATTAAAATAATGTTGTAGATATGTAATTAATAATTGTATGTTATATAACCAGAACATCAACCTATCCATTTAAAAGGCCAATTGATACGGGTTTTTCACATAAATACTAAGAGAGGTTGGTCCAAGATATTTTATTTTAAACATTCGTTGTACAAGCCACATTTCAAAAGCCTGTAGTTTATTGCAGCTGTCTTTTCTTACGCCACGATCGGTAGGCGGATTAGTGAGCGCAGTGGAAAGTACTGCTGTTCATTCCCTGAATTCATCCCTTATTCGCTTTTACGACACCCACGGATAGAAATGAGTTCTACTTTTCATGTGGAACACCGATTCGTCCAACGAGTCGCTCGCGCTTGGTAGTAGCGCCCGCCGGGAATAGAGACTCTTATAAGCCCCGACTTAAAACAACAAGGTCAGTCGTTTTAATACATATAATATAAATTAGATGATATTATTCTAAGCAGGCACCAAAAAAATACAATGCAGATTATTTAAAAACAGCTTAACCGTGCTGTACGGCGCTAAAGAACGTTAGCTGCCGGAAATAGGTTAGCTAAATTAGCTACCGTTTAGCGCGGCCGTTGAGAACGCTACTTTATCTTATCCTAGTACCTTCCACACTATTTTAGCTTGGTTATTTTATCCACTTACCTACTTGGAAATAGAAGCTCCTTTATACGATCTTATCCATTGCCAGGTTTATACCTTTAACGACACCCACGGGCAAAAATGAGGTATGCTATTTTAAGCTGGCACAATACGGCAAGAACTATACTGCAACCTATTTACTTACTTTCTTACTTAAAGGCAGCCTAACCGTGCTGTACAGTGTTATAAAACATTAGCTGCCGGTAAGAGGTTAGCTAAATTAGCTACCGTTTAGCTCGGCCGTTGAGAATACTATGTTATACTAGTAACCTTCCACACAATTTTTACTTGGTTATTTTTAATCCACTTACCTTCTTGGAATAGAGAAGCTCGTTTATACGCTCCTATCCATTGCCAGGTTTATACCTTTGTCAACTTTAACGAAGACCCTCGGGTTAAAATGAGCTATGCTGTTCTAAGCTGGCACAACAGGGCAAGAACTATAACAACCTACTTACTTACTTACTTAAAGGCAGCCTAACCGTGCTGTGCGGTGTTAAAAAACGCTAGCTGCCGGAAATAGGTTATCTAAATTAGCTACCGTTTAGCGCGGCCGCTGAGAAAGCCACTTTATGTTATCCTAGTAACCTCCCACACAATTTTAGCTTGGTTATTTATATCCACTTATCTACTTGGCAAAGAGAAGTTCGTTTATGCGCTGATCCATTCTCAGGTTCATCCCTTTGTCAACTTTAACGACACCCTCGGTTAAAATGAGCTATGCTGTTCTAAGCTGGCACAACACGGCAAAAACTATAAGTAAAGTACTGCATTTTATAGGCAGCCTAACCATGCTGTGCGGTGTTAAAAAACTTTAGCTGCCGGAATAGGTTAGCTAAATTAGCTACCGTTTAGCTCGGCCGTTGAGAACGCTACTTGTTATCCTAGTAAATTCCACACAATTTTAATTTGGTATTTTTTTCACCTGCTTCCTTAGTAAGCAAATACTTTTAATAAAAGGGGCAAGCTTCACAGAGTAATCGCGCGACGCGACGTACACATGGCATCGCAAGCGATCATCAGCCGTTATCGTTGCGATGCGTTTTTCATGTGTGTAGCTTTACCTCTTCTGTTTCATACATTTTATATGGAAACGGTTTCAAGCGTCGCGATGTAGCACGTCTTACGTCCCCGACGATCACTTGTTTGACAGATGCCATTTTACATCTCACGTCTGTTCAGTGGAGCTTGCGTATAAAGTAGCCTTACTTCTTCTCATTTTTATAGGGTACTGATTTGAAAAACGATCCGACTTACCTTGGAGTCAGATATTTTAAACTACTTCCTACTAATTTGTAGTAACTAATTACAATCTAGGAGCCCCTGCCCTGACCAAGAGCCCTTTAGTTTTATCTACCTTTTATCTTTTCACTTTTATCTTTTCCTAAGCTCTACCTCACATTAAATGACATCAGCCCATAGCAGTCCACTGCTGGACGTAGGCCTCCCCCAGGGTACACCACAAGGAACATTTGCCCATTTTCGCCATTCTGCCAGCCGATCTATTCAAGCTCTATAAGTAACTATTTTTATATTGTCGAAATCTGTCATAAAATTAACCTACACATTGATACTGTGGAATATTACTCTGAATTTCTTGATCTACAAAATAAACCAAGGCTGGGTAACAAAACACATTTAAAATGTTCTGTACCACAGTTCAAAAAGGGAACTCTTCCATATATCTTTCAACAAATGAATAAGAAACGTTTGATGGATTCACAAAGAAATACGGATCCCAAACCCGTTATACAAAGTGAAAAAAGGAAAGGTACAATACCTTACTATTTTTCTAGAATTAAGAACAATGACAAATCACTCACAGGGTCTAAAAATAACGCAGAGTTTTTTCGTGAATAAGAGAAGTGTTACTGATGCAAATGGGGACAATAACAATCATGAAAAAATTCGTTTATTGCATCAAAACATTCAAGGGTTATTATCAAAGTTGCCTTTATTGGAATTATGTATCGATGAATTCGAGGACAATAAACAAAGTTTAGACATTCTATGCTTAACCGAAACTTTTGTAAAAACCGGTAGTGAAGGTAACATAAAATTGAAGCAATTTAAACTAGGTGCTGGCTATTATAGGAAAATTAAAAAACGTGGCGGTACATGTATAATGCTAAGAAAGGGTCTGGAGTCTAAACCATTGCATATTTGTTCAGAACTGGCTCTTGATGAGGTATTTGAATGTTGCGGACTAGAAATACCTTCCTTGAAATGTATTATAATATGTGTCTATAGAAATCCCATCCCAAAAAACTTGGAAACCTTTTTAATTTGCCTCGATAATTTACTTTATAAGCTCTCAAAAAAGAAAGGAAAACTGATAATTTTAACCGGAGATATAAACATTAATACGCTTGTCGAAAGCGATGCTTCCCAGTCTCTGAAAAATTTACTCAGTACTTATAACATGCAGCTACACATTAAAGAACCAACACGACAGAAAAACTGCATAGATCATATAGCCAGTAACATTGTTAATGCAAAAGGCTCAGTACATTCTTTCGGGTTATCTGATCATGACACTTGTCAGATTGTTGAATTTGAAGTATTAAATAAAAAGACACCACTAAAATATTGGTTTGTAGAAAAAAAGGCTTTTTAGTAGAGACAATATTACCAGATTCAAAAATCTGATCTCCAATCTTACATGGGGTGAACGTGATCATGACCTAAATCTGAACGACGCTTTCGAAAATTTTCATAGTCTTTTCTGTCTCTTATATAACTTATGTTTCCCTGTTATTAAAATCAAAGTTACTACTAGTAAGGTAACTCCAAAATGGGTTACAAAGGGTATAAAGAGATCTTGTGTAACAAAAAGACGGCTAAGATATATATATTACAAAAATAACAATAAAGTTAACAAATTGAGTTATAAACAATATAATAAGCTATTAAAATTATGTATCAATAAGTCACAGAAAAATATTAATGAAAAATTTATGAATAATGCAAAGAATAAAAACAAAGCTGTCTGGCAAGTAATGACAAAGTTGAATTTACACCAGAAACTAAAGATATTAAGTCAATTCAGATTAATGGGGTCACTATCGACGATCCTCAAAAAATTACAGAGATTTTTAATGAACATTTAATCAATCTTACCAAAAATAACCATAGTAATCGGGCAGGAAACCTGACACAACCATCTGTTACAAGGGTTGGTAATAGTATATTTCTGAAACCATGCTCAGAGGACGAAGTAGTTAGGATAATAAAATCTCTTAGTAACACCAGATCTGTAGGATACGATGAAGTGTCAACACACATACTCAAAATCTGTTCTAGTGAAGTATCGCATATTTTGTCACAGCTCATAAATCTATCCTTTATGGTTGGCACTTTTCCTGATAAACTCAAAAAATCTATTGTGAAACCTTTGCATAAAAAAGGAAATAAGGAGGACATGAGCAATTATCGCCCTATAACTTTGATTCCCGTGTTCTCTAAAATATTCGAAATAGCCATGCGAAACAGAATAAACTCATTTTTATCCAAAGAGAACATACTAGCGGAAGAGCAATTTGGTTTCCAACCTTCAAAGTCTACTAGTTTAGCAGCTTTTAATTTAATGAAAAAAATCACGTCGAAAATTGATAGCCGAATACCCGTCACGGCTATATTTTTTGATATGAGTAAGGCTTTTGACTTCGTGGACCACGCTATATTGCTAAATAAATGCGAAAAATATGGCATAAGGGGCACAGCATTAGAATGGCTGGATAGCTATCTAAATAATAGGGAACAATGCGTGGAATTATCTCGTGTTAACGAAGATAAACTTCTTGTAAAATACAGATCATCTTTTAAAACAAATAACGTTGGCGTCCCACAAGGGAGCGTTTTAGGACCTCTTTTGTTTCTACTTTATATAAATGATCTTCCTAAGGTAACAAATTATGACATGGTTTTATTTGCAGACGATATATCTCTTATCATACCTTATGACGATAAAACTAATATGTACAATAGCATCCTGAATTTAAACGTGGAACTCATACACAAATGGTTGAAAAACAATAACCTTCAAATAAATGTAGCAAAAACAACTTATGTCCAGTTTGCAAATTACCAAGCAAGGAAGCCTGCTATTACTATCACTTGCTGTAATCAGGAAATACAAAAATCTGAAACTACTAGATTTCTTGGTATCACACTAGATCAATCATGTAACTGGAAATCTCACATTATCACCGTATGCAATAGGCTCAGTAGTTTTACGTTTGCGTTAAGAAGGTTAAGACAGGTCGGTGGTGAGAATGTCGCCTTAACGGCCTACCATGGCTGTGTGGCATCCATATTAAGATACGGCCTGATATTGTGGGGAAATTCTACTGATATAGAGAATGTATTTATATCGCAGAAAAAATGTATTAGGGCAATTTGTGGAGTAGATCCTATGCATAGCTGTAGAACTTTATTTAAAAACTTAAAGCTTTTAACATTGACTGGTATGTACATATTTGAAATAGGGAAATTCGTACGTAACCATCCTAATCTATTCAAGTCTGAAGTCCAAAATGAAAGGTTACGAAAAAGAGACCTGCATAAGTTGGTAAAGCCTTCATGTAAAACAGCACTATATAGTAAAAATTGCTTCATAATGACTATTAAAGTTTATAATGCACTACCAAGACATTTACGAGAGTTGCCCAATAAATTATTTATTAATAAATTGAAAAAGTGGTTAATTAATGAATGTTTTTATGATCTAAAAGAATATTTTAACTGGGAAAAGACATATTTGTAAATTAAATACAGTTTACCTTTTAGAGTTTTGATCTAAGTTTAAGTAAATTAAGTTGACCTTTATAATTATAATGTAATACAATAAAATAGTAATAATAGACACAATAAAATGACATTGTATTAATAATTATTGGATTTTATGATTAATAATTAGAATATAATTGAGGTTACGTCATATAATATAAAATGTAAATCAAAATGTAATGTAATTAAAATGTAAAATAATTTTCCGTTAGATTAAGTGCATTGCATGCCATATTATGGTTAAAACATGTGGGTCTAATTTAAGTATCAATTGTCATCACATTATTGTAACACCATGTTTTTATGCAAATAAATGATTTCTATTTCAAAAAAAAAAAATTCTATTTCTACCTATACCCAGTTAAATAAACATTGTTCATTTCACCGCATAAATTATCTGTGAGGTTATGCAGCTCTTATTCAAATTGCAGATGTTGGAATTGGGTTACATAGCTGTCTGTCCTTGTAAGTCTGAAAGCTAGCCTAGAATCGTCACTATGACGTGAGGAGAGCGTAGTTCCATTGTATACTCGTATCGTACTATGAAAAAGATAAACACCATCAAACGCCAAGCCACAACAGTCCACTGACGGAAATGGGCCTCCCCTACTGGGGGTGTATTTAGATAACTCACCATAGTATTCCTATTTCAGCCAGTAGAAAAAGATATCAGTACTTCCTTGATGATAAAATTAATGAAAGCTTTTTAAGGAGTAGCGATTGTTCTCACACTTTTAAGTGTTAAATCAGGTCTACCGCAAAAATATTTAGGTGAATATTAATAATTTACCTGTGTCCCGACGTTTCAACACAGTTTCATGTGTTGTGGTCGTGGGTTGACTGAGTCAACTGGTTCAATACCTACTTAAATAGTGTGATTAACGAAAGCGTCGTAAAAATGATAACTTCAATGTGTATCAATAATATTGTGTGGTTCTAAAGAACATTACTTAGTGATTTTGTAACTTTTGTTTGAAAAGTAGGCATATTTTTTTGGTAGTCATTTCATTACAATGGAGGGACTATACTAGATTCTGAAGTTGGTCATTCATAAGTCTATATCATCATACTGGACCTCCGAAATATTTTAATTATGATTGAATTTGAGTTTTTGGAGTTACGACTTCGGAGATCTGTAAAACTGTAAGTTTCAAGAAATAATGTTGGTTTTTATAGTCAGTCAGAGTAGGTATAAAAGAGGGACGTCTAGTAGATTTCAAAACGAAACTGATCTTAACTCAAACCCGCACTGATATCCCCTTTTTGCAAGTCAAAGTCGGGTCAGTCAAAGGGTGTTCACATAATTAATTAAAAAGTTTGTTTGAAAATGAAAGGGTGTAGATTTTTTTTAAATGCCTTAGATGGTTTTCTTATACATATTTACGCATGCCCTTAAAATTTTTGCAGTGAATTTAATAGGACCTTATATATATCGTATACAAACTTTGGGGAGGAAATACTAATACCTTGGACCAATACTTATAGGCGAGGAACACACGCAACGTCGGTTTGTGCGTCGTTCATTCGATTCTCCACCCTACCTGCATATGAATACGGTTTGTGTCAAACGGCATCGCACAACGCTGCGTTGTCTGTCAAATCGTTTGACATAAACCGTATTCGTATAAAAATAAGGTGGAAAATCAAACAAACCGACGTTGCGTGTGTTCCTCGCCATAAAAGGAAAGTGCATTACGATTGGTATGTTCAACAATTGGTATAAAAAATATTACTTCCAAAAATAAAAGTAGTAATAGAGCCACAAAATAGAGAGTATACAGAAAGTTCACACGGCCCTATTTCGGATTTTCGCGATTGGCACTTGTTACATAGCCAGGGATGATACTGTCAAATATTTCAAAGTATAAAAATATCAAAACAACAAAATCTGCCGATCGTCTGTGGTGACAGTTGTTAAGTCAGTGTTAACCATACTTTAGGGGTCCTTTAAAGGACGCCCCACACAGGAGGAGTTAAAGAACGAAGATATGATTCTGAGCCAATTTTTAATCCAAGAAATTTGACGTTCGTGTTACCTTGACTTCCCCTGAGATTCCGGTTATTTCCAGTTAAAGTCGGAAAGCGTTAGGGTCGGGTTATAGTCCCGCGGCGCGGCCGCCGCGACCGGGTCGCTTTTTGCAAGTTACAAGGAAATGTATGCAACGAATTATTCTGCGCGCGGCGCGGCCAGAATAATTCCTTGTAAACTTGCAAAAAGCGACCCGGTCGCGGCGGCCGCGCCACGGGACTATAATCCGAGCTTTAAAATCGTCGCAAGTACGGAGTGAGCCATCTGGTAAGGCGCGACGCGCGCCGTTTCCCTAATTTGTGATAGAGCCTCGTAACCTCAGCACAAGTTTTCATTCCGTACAGATATTTTATCCTAATGAGTACCTAGGTTGATGTGCTGCTGATAGTGCTTACGCCAAAATTCGTGGGTTGAAATCCTGTTTATGTTGAAGTTTTGGTATCTATTTTACCTGGAACATAGATAATGGTATTCGGATTTCCGCGTGTTTGTCCTTTGCCTAGTTTGGATGCGATTCAGCAAAAACACAACCACAGCTGACACGTGTGAAGTCCATTTATAATTCAAATAGACCCATTATGAAGTGAGGAATGAAGTAAAATGTGTTTTTATGTGTATCTACGCCTACGCAAATAAACTATAGCAGATACAAGAGGCGAAGTATGACATTTTAGCAAAGGTAGAACGGAGCAGAAAAATGTACAAAATGAAAGAAGGTTGATGTGAGAGTAGGTATGGATTTGAAAATTTATGGAAGGGAAGTCGATGGGATTCGGGATGTATGAACCCTTCGCCACTGGCAGATACGCAACATTTATAGAATTATGATTATGATTGAAGTAGCGTGATTTTAATACGAATTCAGGTGGGTGAAAAACTCTAACACCAGGGTTCATCGGGTAACTTATCCACTCAGTGTCCCACACCACAGACGATGAAGCATACACAATTTCAAACATATAAAAATCTTAGGAGCTATTTCTCAAACAAGCTAAAGTACCTTACCTACACATTTTCTTTATTCTTGTCCAGCAGACACTGTAATCTGTTTCATTCCACCTGTCTTGAAATATACTTTGTAAACTGTCTGGTCGCTATATCAGGTCTTAGTTTTGTAGATTTATCAGATATTACTGCAAAATAGAGAGACGGCGTTCGAGGCGCCTTATTCTAGTCATGTAAAATAAACTAATGTAATTAATTACCTACCTATTACCTAGGTATTCGATAAAACACGAATTAAAAAACTTCGAAGAACTTTGATTTGAATAAAGAATCCTAGGTCTAACCTATATGAATATGACATAAAGGTACTATTAGAATGACAGCACCCAGTTTAAGTTGATCCCATAGTAGGCTTACTAGGATCGTTAGAATCTGTCTATAAAGGTAGCGATGTATGTAATATAAGGTAGGTGCTACATATAGTACTTAGGTAAAGTTTGTCCATAGGCCTAAATCCTGCCTTTCATTTAACCAAATCAATAATTCTAAGAATTGAATATTTTTTAAGACCTCGTATATTTGTTTAAAGTTGCTCTCGACACCCTTTAGCCCGGCGGCGAGGCGCGCGCGAGGCAGCGCGGCGGCGGCGCTCAGTCTGCGCCGACCTTTTACACCATTAGCGATGTACTTTTGTAGCAAAGGTGCCAGCATTTCAACGTACCTGTTTAAGGGGCCAACTTACACTGGTTTTCATACCAATACCTACTAAAATACTGGGTAATACCGAACGACCTATTTTCCTAAAAACGCTTACCTAAACAGGTCAAACTGAACTAATTAAGCACCAAAGGTAAAGACTGAGCGTGGCGGCGTCGTTCATAGTATGGTGGGCGCGCCGCCCGGTCTTTCTGGCATCCCCATACAAACCAGTCATTTCAACAGCGCACCACATCACGTCAAGCTCAGCCTTTAAGGACACCTTTATCCCAAAAAATTTGGACCTTCTATAGAAAAATACTCGAAGAGCACATTATTTTGTACGGGATTTCCAATAACTTTTTAGGCTTTGATCTTTGTTCCTTAGGGAAAGTTGTTAAGTTTGATCCGTTGAGCTTAGCGTTTTCAGATAAGTCGTTCAGTACCACTCTGTCTAGTATCAGTTGATCTCTTAAATGGATAGGTTGATGTCGAATGAAGCTGCTCATATAATTGGGATCGAACTTCACTTCAGGAAAGTTCGTTTGATCCTTAAGTATCGGTTGATCTTTTAAACGGGAAGATCGATGTGCTGTCGATGTACCTACCTATGAAGCAGTGGTGCTTAGGGGGCTACGGCGAGACAGACTTAACAAGGGAAAAAGAACTGATGCCCTTAAGTAATTTAATTTATTGTTTAGCTCTTGGAAAGTAAAGTAGCAGTGGTAAAAGAAAATAAAGTTAATGATCAGCTCTGGCTCAGTTTCTAGCCACCATTATTTACCATTTTCGTCCCGAAACTTTGCTCTTATAATGATTTGGATAACACTCAACATCGGATACTTTTTAACCCGCTAGAGTACTTTTAACATAATACAAATTCCAGACAAGCCTAATTTAATGAAAAATATTATAACAAAAGAAACAAACACAAGTAAATATTATAAAAACAAAAACAGTAAAGTTATTTTTTTGCGTTTAAAATCCGTCAATTCCAATTTATCAAGTTTTAATATACATAGATAATATCAATTGCAATGCTGAGTCGAATCGAACGACACCTCATTTGTAGAAATCCGGCAAGCCGTTTGGGCTGTAGCCCGTCCACAAACCCACATATATTAATACTCTCGAAAGAATAACCCTCCTACACAGGCAGTAAGGTCAAAACAAAATAACCATCCTTCACAGCACCTAGAACTAGCATCACCTTAATTCCTACAGCCGGTAGATGGGGCTCAAGTGGAAGCCGATGAACCGGTCGGCGTACCAGGAAATTTAGCTCTCCGGTTAAAAGCCGTTATCCGACACCCCTCACCCGGGGGACGCCGGGTTAATGATGAAATTGGCTCAAGACATAAATATTTGCATAAAAACAGGCACTTACAGGATCGTAATTCTTATTTAGTATCTATAGAGAGTTTATGGTTGCTCAATGTAGCAAGAAACGCCGTTTTCCGCGGTTTCCTCACTTTTCTGCCTAAATATCTAACATGTCAAGGTACGAGTGGGTAACTGCTTCTGTGGTCTAGCGGTTTAACTTGAGTTTCAGGATCCTCGGGTCGAAATAAGGTAACACCAAATAAAAACGCTAAGTTTGTTAATCCGCAGGCCTTTCGCCCTATGTCCTGGCGAGATGGACAAGTTATTTCTATAGAAAACTTGTCACGTCATCGGATTTTTTGTTTGTTTCTACGATTATTTTGACATTTTGTCTATGCTGTATCGGATTAGTATCGAACTATAACAACTGTAAGGGCGTTTGTCCACCGTCGCCGTCACCGTCACGTCTACGAGAACGCTATTACCTATTTAGGGCCGAGTTTAATATGAAGTGACGGCGATGGGTGACGGCGGCGATGGACAAACGCCCTAAAGATGTTTCTGGTTCGATTATTTGGGATACGCACCCAGTTGTCTGTCCGTCAGATCTAGTGGCATTAATGCTAGCTGCATACTTTGGTGGTGGTTCTTTCTTACATAGTCATATCAGTTACCTTTTGTACACCCCTTTAATTCTTTTTAACACCTTATAGATAGGATTAAATTCAACTTTATCAAATAAGTAACTGTATGCTAGCCCAGCGGTGTCAGATACAGTTTTCTCGTGGGAATAATACCTAAATATCTTTACCCATAGTAAAAAGTATTAGTCACTCAAAGATGTTGTAGCTTTCTAATGTTAAAATAATTTTGTCATAATGTCCAGTAGTTTTGGAGTTTATCGATTACAAAGAAACATAAAAACAATAAAGATACAAACAAGTCTTTCCTATGATTAAAGTACGGCCATTCGAATAGGCCATATTTGCCAGCTGTCAAAACCATACTAGAAAACAATAAAGAAAAATAAACCAATGGGACTATACAATAAAGCCAATAAAGAAAAATAGACCTCATGTCATAGCATTAATTTTGTCTGCTGTCAAATATAGCCTATTCGAATGGCTGTACTGTAGTGTAGATATAATAACCAAATGTTGTAAAACAACTACAAAATAAGGGAAGGTAAATAGTTTGTAACAGAATGAGCTCATAGGGAGTGGAATGAATGACTAATTTACACTACCACTGTTTAACTCAAACACTTTACTCATATTTAATAGACACCTACTCAGACAGTTGGAATATGTTATTAATAAACTTAATTGTAGCTAAGTACTTAACTCTACGCTATCTATTTGAGTAGTTAATTAATATTACTTCATAACATTTAAAGTGGTTTTAGTAATTATAAGTTTAGAGTGAAAAGGCTGTAATAAAAGCTAATACAAAAGGTGTGTTTCCATGAATATCATTCTTTTTCAGTCATGTGGGACACCGAGTCAACGAACGACTCGATGAACCCTGGTATTATAAAAAACATTAAATATTAAAAAATAAACTTTTAACATAAACAGGATATTAAATCCTGCCGCTAAAAATAAATTAACAATACCATTACGTAGCCTACTGCTACGTGGCGCTACGAGAGCGTAGCACCGTAGCACGCGATTACGATTCTCGGGTTTTCCGTAGCACGTGACGATCGCTGATTCACGTTTATTTTTAACTTGCTTTCTGCATGGAAATGTAAGTCGCCGGATACCGCTTTATTTTGCGGTATTTTAACCGGATTAGGTTTATGGTTATGACGAAAGGAGTTTACGAAATCCATTCCAATACAAACTATGGTAAAATGTGTACCACTATTTCGTCTGTCGCAGTGCTGTTTGTCATGAATTGCAATATCGTGCGGTGCTTCTGCAATCCACCAAATATGATAGATGCGGAAATTCAAAATTCGTACGACCTGTTCTGTTCTGCGATTGATGGTGTGACGCTAAACACAAAGGTAGGCAAAATGAATGCGCTGTTATATACATAGCAATAGACTGATTTTCCAGCTAACTAGCATTCATTACGTAAATGCAACCAGGTAGCGGTATCACCCGCAACAAAAGATATAGATCTGCATTCATACCGCATGCACCGACAGCTTCAGTTCTGATTATAACAACAAAACAAACCATACCAGAGACCAACACACACACGATTCACCCCACACCACTAGCGAACGCACAAATAGGGAAAACCCGGGGAAACTCGCACACGAACGTACGACCAGTTTACTTAGAGCTTCACGTCCCCGCTAAAGTCAGTGCGAGCGCGTAAGCGAAGAGTCGCAGCAATAAGGACGAGAGGTCTGTTCATTCTGGTTGCAGCATTAGGCTGCACGCACACTGTGGCGGCGGCCGGGCTACTACTGGTTGTACTAGAGACACATTGATCCGGCGTCTGGCAGCATCGATTGTGCAGTTCCTGCAGCGTCGCCATGGCAACCGCCCCATGCCCACCTCTGCACCCCGCCAGCCTATTTAGATTCGCCGGTTTCGTTATTGGCTTTTTGCGAGTTATGTAATTGGAGTTTTCTTTGCGTGAGTTATGATGACTCTGCCACTCATTTTACTATGAACTACGCTACGTAATAAAATAATATGAAAAAAGTAGTAGAAAGGATTGACTAGAACTTTTACATCAGAACCCTTGATAGACGTTCCATTTGCTCTACGAAACGAAACATTGATGAATTGTTAAATTCTATAATTCCTTCGTTTTACACATTCGTTTCTATACCTAGCTAGTAAGGTACATTCAAATGCTCTTTTACCCTCCTAAAACTCCTCTATTATAACTCATCTTTATATTTTTGGCGCCAACCGGCTAACTCCGCCATTTTGTTGGACTGCAGCGGTAAACCCCCTATTACATAGGTATAATTCTGGCAACCGGCCAGAAAAGGTCGTGAACCAACTTTTGTAATTTCCGGTTAGAAAAAGAAGTTTCCTTTTGGGGTCATTCACCGGACCACATCGGGTTACGTATGTGAAATTATTGGGCGTCATATCTCATATATCACGGTTATCATTGAATCTGAATCCTATTTGTAAATCATTTGTCAGTCGTTGACGTCAATTTGATATTGATCAATACGTGTAATGTGTTCGTAAGGCACATTATAATGACGTTGCAATCCGATGATTCTCTAACGGCGTTTTTATATACAAATCATAATAATAATGTTTTTTTATCTTGTTTTCTTCCCGAATTACCTACCATAAGCAATTAAGCATGCCCCTATGTTTTATTTTTTCAAGATTTGATTACAGGAAGCATTTTTTAAAGCATGAATATAGAAAAGCGAGTCTGTATTACAACATCGGTAAAAAATTCTTCTAAAGTATAAAATATTTACAGTATTGGCTCCATAGTATTTGCCATCAATCTGAGTAGATCAATCAATCAATCTCGGCCCTGACGAGCAAATCCTCACCACTAGGCGCCCAGCAGGAGGTAAGAGGCGAGCTTGAAAGAGGCTCAACAGGGCAGATTTGCGAATATTATACCGGGGGGGCTAGAACCACTGTCTGAAATCAACTAAAGGAATGTATGAGCTTGTATGAGATACCAGAAAGACCATGCGGCACATTGACGGCGCACAACGCCGCGTAGTACGCTTGATCTTTGTTTCTAATCTATGCGGATCTCCCCTAATGGGTGAATCTGCACCACTACAAGCTCAGCACCAGGTGAGAAGAGGCCTATGAGGCCAGATTGACCGATCTCAAATACCAGGAGGATTTCAAGCACGTTTGGAACTCAGATAATACAGAGTCATTCAACTCAATTTAACGTTCTTGAAATCTCAGCGGAACTTCTCCTCTGAGGAACGAATCCTCACCACTATGGGCCCAGTAGAGAAGGCGAAAAAAGAGGTTCGGCAGGCCAGGTTTGCAAATGTTGATTACCAAACCACAGTTTAAACTCAGAAAACACAGAGTCAATCAATCTACAGGGAAATCCAAGCGGACCTCCCATGGTGAATTAATCTGCACCATTAGGAGCTCAGCAGGAGGTAGAGAATGCGGGAAAAGAGGCTCGAAAGGCTAGCTTTGCAAATCTAAAGTACCAGGGGTACTTCTGGTAATCTCTGTAGGCAGATCTCCTCTGACGGGTTAATCCATACCACCAGGCGCACAACAAGAGGCAGAGAAGACTAGAAAACAGGCTTGAGAGGGCAGCTTTGCAAATCTCTGGGTTGAAGCACATTTTGAACGTAACCAGCTAAATGGTGCAGTCACTGAATGTACTTGTAATTCAAACCGACCTCCCCTGACAGGATAATATGCACCACTGGGCGATTGCACAATCGAGGTGTTAAAAACACACTAAACATCTTTGCCAACTTCACATATTAATTTATGATTTTCTAATTTAATTCACATCAGATCTTTATCCTTTTTGAGGTAGATATAATTTGAACTACCGTATAGTACTCAGTGCGCTGTTTTTTTTTGTGTTGACTGCTTCCTGAAATTTGCGTCAGTACTTGCGTGGCCAGTGACAGTATAATTTCCAGTCAGACAAAAATAGAGAAATAAACAGGCCAAAACTGGCCGCTGGCTGATCAAAGATTAAAACTCACAATGCAGTGGAGAGGTACAGTCGGCCTCAGTTATACTGCATCTGTGAAGAACAATTTTTTTACTATTGTTAACATGACAAAGGCAGAAAAATAGGCCTCTGGTATTACTATAGGTGTACAAACGAGCTAGTTAGGTGGATTTCCAAGTGCAGTGCAAGATTTTGCATTCAAACGAAACGCTGCTGTCTATTTATTCCCCCAATGAACTGATAAAAAAACTCATAAAAACATCAAAAATACTTAATTCAAATTTCCCTGTTAAAAACGATTGGGCACTTTACATCAACAGAAAGATCTAAACGCTGCTGCAGTAAAAACGTTTTATTGTAATGTGGACGACATACTCTTTAGCTTTAAACTTGTTTTCATGTTTAGATTTCTTTAAATTTATTTATATTTCTTTATATCATGTTTAGTTTTGAGACACGCGTGTCTTCATCATATTAAATAAGTTAACTAAAAATGCTTCCTAAGTCATGTTTAGGTCGATTGAATTTTAGTTTATCGTTTGTATGAAAAGCTCCTCACCTTATCGAGGATTGACTGTACACGGCTGGACGCTAGCGGAAACAGGAGCGCAGGAGTGGAGAGGAGGTGGAAAGTATTCATTAGTACCAGGCGCTGGCTGGACGCAGCCGAGCGACAGACACAAAACAACGGCCGAAACACTGGCCGAACCAACGAGGGCCGAACCAACAAGGGCAGATTGAAAAATATTGTATAGTAGGCATAGTAATAGAACCACCTTAATGGAATCGCCAATGCCTCGTTAAATTATTAGCATTTTCAATATTTTTACTGTGTTATCGTAGTTTGACTGTACCCGGCTGGACGCAAGCGGAAACAGGAGCGCAGGAGTGGAGAGGAGGTGGAGAGTATTCATTAGTACCAGGCGCTGGCTGGACGCAGCCGAGCGACAGACACAAAACAACGGCCGAAACACTGGCCGAACCAACGAGGGCAAATTGAAAAATAATGTAGGCTTAGAAAGTCTCTGTTACTTAATTTAGTTATGGTACTGGTCAACTAAATACACTGTCCTGTCCACGCTTGATCTGATGGTAGCCACATGTTATATTTTGACTTCGCTTCCAAATACCATCAGATCGTCTGAATTATGAGGTAATCGTCAACATTATGTTTCAATTACACAATTTTCAGTATTTTACAATGTTATAATAGTTTGACTGTACACGGCTGGAAGCTAGCGGAAACAGGAGCGCAGGAGTGGAGAGGAGGTGGAGAGTATTCATTAGTACAGACATTTACAGAATTCCATATAGACTTTACAGAGACATGCACATGATTCTAAAGTCGTTTGAAGCCAAACTCCACTCACACATACAAAGAAGCGCGTAGTAAACCGATTGTAGCAAAAGAATAAGATGACTAATCAAGCACGTTCCAATAATGACTAATAGTGAAATGGGTAACAAAATTTCGCACTCCGTGTTAGATGTTCGCATGGCGCATTGGTTAATACAGTGGCCTAACAATCAGGGATGTCATGGTTCGTATCCTCATGGGTCGATTCTTTTATATTTGAACTTTTTTCTTTAAGAATTTTTATCGTAATTAAACCAAATTAAAAACACGTGTAATGTGAAATTTTCTTCTTGACCTTTCACTATATAAAATAATGATTGACCTCTGAGGATTTTTAAGCTTTCTTTACACATTTTAAGTATTTTTATTTTTAATTTTTAAATATAATGTTACTTTCACGGCTTAAAATAGCATCACTCTATTTCCACCCGAGGGTATCCAAGGGCCAAATCCAAGGAATGGGCAGCATTGTGCAGCGTTCAGCGTCATTCTATGTCGTAGTTTTTGATAAAACCAGGTTTTTGTCCAAAAAGCTAGGCGCTTGAGATAACAAAATTTTAACATAAGTTTTGCCAAAATATTTATCATAATCCTTAACCAAATCAAGTTCTTAATCAAAAACCAGCATATGACTACATTAAATTAATGTTTTTGGCAATAACTTTACCATATTTAATCCTAAACTACTTTAGGTTCATGATCGGAAACCTATATTGTTATAGATTTTCGATCAAAATCCTAAAACAAATTAATGTTTATGATAAAATTAAATTATACTTTTGTTATCTACTGGTCTTTGGTTTTTGGTCAAAAACCTGGTTTGATTAACATCGCTGCGACATATAGCATTAACGTTACCGGTTATTGTAGCGATTGTTCTGTGGTTTTGAATTTAAAGCGGTTGTATTAAGAGTGAGTATCGAGGAGCGCGCATTGTTTTGCATGTGTGTGTATAAGATGTAAACACAGCGTGTAAACGATTTTAAAAGTGCATAACTTCAGCGTGCCTATATCCACTTAAAACTATCACTGTACCAGGCGCAGGATGGACGCAGCCGAGCGACAGACACAAAACAACGGCGGAAACACTGGCCGAACCAACGAGGGCAGATTGAAAAACATTGTAGGCATAGTATAACAAGAACCACTTAAATGGAATTGCCAATCATATAGCATTTTCAATATTTTTACAGTGTTATAATACTGCTGTGCGAGTGTGACGTAGTCGGTGACGTAGTCGCTAACACAAATTGTGTTCCATAAAACACCTAATCACGAAAGTGTGAAGTTTAAGAACCCTTTTATTACCGGCCTAGTCCGGCAATTTCTATTACAGTCCTCTGCGCCTTGACAACATAAATGAGCCCATTGACGTATTCTTTTTTTAAAGTAATGAAGCTATTTCCGAGCAAATTGGAGAAAATATTTTTACTGAACTATCGTAGTTTGACTGTACACGGCTGGACTCTAACGGAAACAGGAGCGCAGGAGTGGAGAGGAGGTGGAGAGTATTCATTAGTACCAGGCGTAGGCTGGACGCAGCCGAGCGACAGACACAAAACAACGGCGGAAACACTGGCCGAATCAACGAGGGCAGATTGAAAAATATTGTATGCTTAGGTAGTCCCTATACACTGTCAACGTTCTGCCTGATGCCACATGAAATATTTTGACTTCACTTACAAATACCATCAGATCGTTTGAATTATGGGGTAATCGTTATAATTGTCCAAATTACAACATTTTCAGTATTTTACACTGTTATCGCAGTTTGACTGTACACGGCTGGACGCTAGCGGAAACAGGAGCGCAGGAGTGGAGAGGCGGTGGAGAGTATTCATTAGTACCAGGCGCAGGCTGGACGCAGCCGAGCGACAGACACAAAACAACGGCAGAAACACTGGCCGAACCAACGAGCGCAAATTGAAAAATATCATAGGCAAAGTATGGACTGATTGAATTTAGTTATTTGATATTACATGACTAATTCTGGTAAGGTGATGTGTTTGTGGTTTGATACTTAAATGGATTAGCCGAAGTAAAAGAAATTATTAGCATTTTAATAGTACATTACGTCACAGGCCGAGTATATAGCAATTTCTGGTCGAGTGGCATTGGAAGGCCGAGACGAAGTCGAGGCCTTCTAAAGTAAACGAGACCAGAAATTGTTATTTCGGCCGAGGTTTGTATAGTGCTTTTCTCCAATTTGCAAGGAAACAAATATTTAAATCGTGATAAAATTGACACTTTGTAACTTTTAAAGTTCGCAAAGCGTTGGCGCTGGTTTTCCTTACGTTCCGTTTCATAAAGAATGCGCGGGAAATTCACATTCAGCCTCCAAACTTCAAACAAATTGTTGAGGAGTAGACTGCTGCTGATGATGTTGAAAGAAGAAGGCGCTGGTTTTTGAAGATAATACGTTTAATTGCAGAAAACTATACAAATTGTATGGAGAGCTTGTACCGAGTCGTTCGTTCGTTTAAAGAGTGAATATATGACGTAGTGTCGGTAGATCGTGGATGGACCCCCCATCCCCGCACGGCGCCCGCGTTGACCGCGAGTGTGACGTAGTCGGTGACGTAGTCGCTAACATGCTGGCCGGGTTGAAGTGTCTGAACACTTCAAGAAGAAGTCGGCAGGGGGCAGATATTGTTGAAGGACCGCTGCATTATTCTTTTCTTGGTTCGGATGTCAGCGACCCGGTTGACGTTGTCTGGTCCTGGATAGATCTTGATTATTCTGCCCAAGAGCCAAAGTAGAGGAGGTTGGTTTCTGTCTCTCACCAGCACGAGAGTTCCCAGCTGTAGGTCACCGCTTGTAGTGGCCCATTTGACTTTCTGCTGAAGAAGAGATACATATTCGTGTGAGTATCTTTGCCAAAAATGCTGTTTTAGCTTCTCAATCCGATCGAATCGCTGCAGACGGTTGATGTTGGCATCAGTAAGATCCGGTTGAGGTACTGTCAAAAGTGGCCGTCCGATAAGGAAATGAGAAGGTGTAAGACAGGAAAAATCTGAAGGGTCTGATGATAGAGGAGTAAGAGGCCTGGAGTTCAGTATAGACTCTATCTGGACCATGCAAGTATACAACTCCTCGTAAGTAAGGTGTGCTAATGACAAAATACGACGTAAATGAAATTTTACTGATTTTACTGCGGCCTCCCAGAGGCCGCCGAAATGCGGTGAATATGGAGGGATATTTTTAAACTCTATGCCTTGATTGTTCAAATCAGCCTGAATATCACTAGTGTGATAGTTAATAAAACTTGTGAGTTCGTTACTAGCTCCAACGAACGTTGTACCGTTGTCTGAGTATATAGTTTGAGGTCTACCTCGACGACTTGTGAACCTATGAAGAGCAGCAAGAAAGGCTTCTTTAGTGAGGTCACTGACGAGCTCGAGATGCAGGGCTTTGACTGCGAAGCAAACAAAAACACATATGTAAGACTTGGTCAGCCTGCCTCCTCTCGTTTTACGATCAATTGTCAGCACTGGCCCAGCCATATCAATACCTGTATGTAGAAATGGATATTCTAGATTGGTTCTGTGTAGTGGCAAGTCTGACATGATAGGCTGAACGGTTTTTGATTTAAATCTGAAGCAACGTACACAGTTACGAGCTACGCGCTTAGCTAGGTTTCTCCCGCCCACAGGCCAGAATTTTTGTCGGATGTGTGACAAGAGTAATTGTGGACCTGCGTGAAACAACTCTAAGTGTGTTTTCTGAAATATGATGTGCGTAAGATGGTGTTTGCTGCATAGTATAATGGGGTGTTTAATGTCATAGCTGTAGTTTGAATTAGCCAGTCTCCCACCGACGCGAATGACTAGGTCGTTCTTATCCATGAATGGCGATAGAGACAGCAATGTGTTGGACTTGTGAAGAGATTTTCCTGATTTTAGGCTCTTATATTCATCTGGAAACATCTCTTGTTGTGCTACCTGAATAATAGTGCGTTCAGAAGCCTGCAATTCTGTTAATTGTAAAGTACCACGAACTTTGTTATCGGGGTTCCTGCAATTATAAATGAATCTGTTTATGTATGAAACTATTCTGATTAATCTTTTGTAATCTGATTTTCTGTGTATCAATTCTGAAATAATGTTCTGTGATTGTTTGTCAGTATTCTGTTTGTCTGTATTCTGAGTGTCTGTATTCTGTTTGTCTGTATTCTGAGTGTCTGTATTCTGAGAGTTTGTATTCTGAATGTGTATATTCTGAGTGTTCGTATTCTGATTGTTTGTATTCTGATCATCTGTGTTCTGATTTTGATTGTCTGTGGTCTGGTTGTCTGTGTTCTGATTGTTTGTGTTTGTAAGTAAACAAAATTCTGGAAGTATGTCTGTGTGCGTATTCGGCATTTTGGGAAATTGAATTTCTGTTGAGTGTAAAAGGGAAGGCCCATTCCACCATAGAGGGCAGTTGCTGATGCAATCAGCCTTCACCCCGCGAGAAACTAGATCGGCAGGGTTCTCTTTCGACGGCACATAGCTCCACTGACACCCGGATGTACTGTCTTGTATCTCACCCACTCTATTTCGTACAAAAGTCTTAAGACGACTGGGTGAAGTTTTGAGCCATCCAAGGACGATTGTAGAGTCAGTCCAAAAGAAAAAGCTTGTAAAATTTAATGTAAGTGACTGTCGTACTTTTGTGCAGAGCCTTGTGCCTAACAGAGCACCACATAATTCCAATCGTGGAATTGTGGTTGGTTTCAATGGTGCAACCTTATTTTTTGATGCTAATAGGTGAACGTGAACGGATCCGTCAGAGCTGACTGTCCTAACGAAAACGCAACAACCGTACGCACGCTCAGACGAATCAGTGAAAGTATGAAGTTCGATTTTATGAGCGTCACTGCCGCTGACCCAGCGTGGAATTCGAAGGTCATTTAAAATTGGAAGGGATGAAACAAAATTAAGAAATTTCGTTCTGATATCTGAAGTGACCTCCTCATCCCAACTGCATTTGTCAACCCAGAGGCTCTGCATAATTATTTTGGCTTCGACTGTACAAAGACCCAGGAGACCAAGAGGATCGAAGACCTGGGAAATCAAAGACAAAATAATGCGTTTTGTTATTTTCTTTTTGTTGGTATCTAAATCGATAGAAAATAACAAACTGTCTGAAGATGGATCCCAACGCAAGCCTAGTGTTTTGCTAGGTAAGTTTTCTTGTAAGTTTAATTGTTTTTCTGAATTATTCTGATTATTACTGCATGGATTCTGTGTTATGTTCTGTAAAATTTCTGAATTGTTTGACTGAAGTTTGCGTAAATTAAATTTCGCTGAACTTAAGGTCTCTATGACTTCTGTACATAGAGCTGTAACTGACTCAATAGAGTCACCCCCGCTTAGAAAATCATCAACATAAAAGTCTCCACTTATAGCATTTTTTGCGTCGAGATTTAAGCATTCATCGGCCAAAGAAACTAGACATTTTGTTGCTAAATATGGTGCTGATGATGTTCCGTAGGTGACAGTATTAAGACTGTATGTTCTAAGTGGTTCTGTTTTATCAAATCTGAAAACGATTTGCTGCAATGAACGTTGAGTGGGTTCGACAAGAATGCACCTGTACATTTTTTCTACATCGCCCGATACTACGTATTTGTGCTGTCTGAAACGAAGTAATATTGACATTAAATCGTCCTGAACTACAGGTCCGACCATTTGTATGCTATTGAATGATCTGCCTGATGTGGTAGCGGCTGCTGCGTCAGCTACCATGCGCAGTTTCGTAGTCGTACTAGTTTCACGAATAACTGCGTGCTGTGGAATATAGTTATTATGTTTTTTTTGTGAATTATTATCTGAAGTTTTACTCATGTGACCTAAGTTTAGGTACTCATTCATGAACTCTACACATCTTTCTTTAAGAATAGGGTCCCGATCAAATTTACGCTCTAGGGAGAGAAAACGTCGCTTAGCCATAGCGTATGAGTCACCAAGTACATCAGGTGAATCTTTTAGAGGTATCGTTACTACGAAACGACCTTCCTCGTCTCGCCTAGTGGTTTCAGCAAAAATTTTCTCACAGGCACGCTCCTCTGGAGAGTAGCTGTGTACCGACGATACTGAATCGAGTTCCCAAAATCGTGTGAGTTGTGAGTCATCATTCTGAGTAAAAAAACAAGGGTTTGGATGTAACTGTTTTGAATTTAACTGAACTGAATTCCTAAGAATGACTAACCAGCCCAGTTTGGTTTCATGTAACTTAGGCTTGTTTTTACCTAAGTCAATCGAGTTTGAACATAGGACGTCCCAAAAAATGTTTGCGCCTACCAAAATGTCGATGGCAGAGGGAACGTTAAATGAAGGGTCTGCTAATTGAAGACCTGGAGGAATATCCAGGTTCTCGATGGGAAAGTATGACGATGGTACTGTGTCTGCAATATCTGGCAACACTGAGCATGTAAGATTGACCTTATATTGTCCCGAAAATGACTCAATAGTTAGGTCGCACGACTCTGCACAATATGAAAGTTGTTTATTGATACCTGTGACAGTGGAGCTCATGGTACGCCTTACCAGACCCAGCTTCTCACAGAGGCTTTCAGTGACGAGATGTGAAGTGCTGCAGTTGTCGAGCACGAGCCGCGCAGTATGCAAACTTCCCTGTGCGTCTGCTACTTTCACCAACGCTGTGGATAGCAGTACAAGAGGTCTGTTAAATTTCTGAATTTGAATGTCAGTAGACAAAGTGACATTTTGTATTTCATGTTCTGTCTCTTTATGGATCAGTGTGTTATGTTTCATTGGACAATACTTGCAGTTAGTTAATTTGCATTGATTTTCAGTGTGACCAGGCCTGAAACAATTTTTACAGATCCTGTAATTTGCTACTTTCTGCAAGCGTGTGTCAATATCTAAATTTCTGAACTGTTGACAGCTGAATAGGAAATGTCCTTGTTTGCACATAGGGCAAACTGGTGAGGTTGTGTTTTTATCTGTGTGTTTTGTGTTGTTGCTCTGTTTAGGTATGTATGTTGATGATGATTGATGAGATGAATGATTGGGTGTGTTGTTCTGCCTGCTGGAACCATCATTTGTGCGAATGGAGTCCAAAAAATGTGCCCTGTTGATTAAAAATTCAATAAATTGTTTTAATGTAGGATAAGTCTTTATAGAACTGCGATGCTCCTCCCACTGTCTATAAGTAACACTGTCTAACTTTTTCATCATTATATAAATAATTAGAGTGTCCCAGTGATCAGTGGGTTGACCTAAAGACTCTAGTGAGCATAGGTTTTTGTTTGTGACATCAACAATGTTCCTAATTAAACTGCTGGACTCCCTTTGTGCAGGTTCTAGGTTAAAAATTGCATTGAGATGATTATTGACCAAAAGTCGTTCATTATCATACCTATCACTCAATAATTGCCAAGCTACTTTGTAATTAGCTGCAGTTACCTCCAGACTTTTGATAACTAACGCTGCACTACCTTTGAGAGTGGAACGAAGGTAATGATATTTGTTTATGTCGCTTAGATTTGAATTATCATGTACAATAGAAATATACGTATCTCTGAACTCGAGCCAGTGCTGAAAATCGCCGTTGAAAGTCGGTAAATTGATCTTGGGCAACCTGACGAAGTCATGTGAGCTGCTACCGCCAGCCCTGGATCCCGATCCGTCAGTCGAACCAGCATCTGAGCTACGTCGGTGCTTGTAACCAAGAAGTGAACGTGCCAAAGCCACCTGAGCATAGTAGTCAGTGTAAATTTCTCACGCTCCGCATAGGCTGACTCGGGATTTTCCTCCAAAGATTCCAACTGCATCTGTAAATCATCATATTCGTCCTCTATAGGTATGATTTTGTTTAAACGGCACTCCAATTCGAGCAACTGTACGTCACTTAACTTCTCACAGGTTTTGTTAACGTTAAGATAGTTTTTGAAAACAGTTACCTTAGATTTTAAACTACCTATAGCTGATTTTAACTGCGCTTTATCTTTAGACATGATTATATTTCACCACTAAAACGTCTAGTAGGTATAAAACTGTATGAAAACACTGCGTTTAGGTTATATCCACGAGTAACGTGCACGAATGGAATAAACTGCGTAAACAACTGCAAGTAGGCACCGTTATGCGGCTACGTTCAAATCAATTGAATGCATTTATCTATCGAGCGACGACGTGCAGCTGATCACTGTGCATACAAAACAGCGTATATACTTGCGCGTCAAAATTGCGCATATGCAAATAAGATTCTAATTAGTAAATTTAAGTAAATGACCACTTACTGCTTTATTATTGAAATGAGAGAACTAAAAGCAAATTAGCACCCCTACTATGAAGAGACCTAGTGCATGATCCGTCTAGAACTAACCTGAACTCTAGGTAGGAAACTAGATATTAGGAAAGGAACCGGAACGGACTCACTCTGATCGTGAAGTAGGTATCCTTTGGTGATCTCTTTGTTCTTCAAATCGGTGACCAACTCAATGGTACAAAGTCCGTTATAGGTAGGTAGTCGTACTCTCTAAACTGTTCTGATTTTGCCGTATCGCAGTTCACAACGTTGAAATAGCACTGTAGGTTGGCTATCCAGGGTGTCTTGAAGACCAGAAGTATCCTTGGTGCAGGTTTGAAGTATATTTGAAGCAATATTTGAAGTCCCACACAGGTGTCCTCTAGCTGACCTCCGGGGCGTGCAAACTCGACGGCGATTTCTGCGTATTTCTTCTAATTTAAGACGTAGAGAAGGACCATTTGACTTTCTGCTGAAGAAGAGATACATATTCGTGTGAGTATCTTTGCCAAAAATGCTGTTTTAGCTTCTCAATCCGATCGAATCGCTGCAGACGGTTGATGTTGGCATCAGTAAGATCCGGCTCGAAGGACCATTTGTTGAGAAGTAGACTGCTGCTGATGATGTTGAAAGAAGAAGGCGCTGGTTTTTGAAGATAATACGTTTAATTGCAGAAAACTATACAAATTGTATGGAGAGCTTGTACCGAGTCGTTCGTTCGTTTAAAGAGTGAATATATGACGTAGTGTCGGTAGATCGTGGATGGACCCCCCATCCCCGCACGGCGCCCGCGTTGACCGCGAGTGTGACGTAGTCGGTGACGTAGTCGCTAACACAAATTGTGTTCCATAAAACACCTAATCACGAAAGTGTGAAGTTTAAGAACCCTTTTATTACCGGCCTAGTCCGGCAATTTCTATTACAGTCCTCTGCGCCTTGACAACATAAATGAGCCCATTGACGTATTCTTTTTTTAAAGTAATGAAGCTATTTCCGAGCAAATTGGAGAAAATATTTTTACTGAACTATCGTAGTTTGACTGTACACGGCTGGACGCTAGCGGAAACAGGAGCGCAGGAGTGGAGAGGCGGTGGAGAGTATTCATTAGTACCAGGCGCAGGCTGGACGCAGCCGAGCGACAGACACAAAACAACGGCAGAAACACTGGCCGAACCAACGAGCGCAAATTGAAAAATATCATAGGCAAAGTATGGACTGATTGAATTTAGTTATTTGATATTACATGACTAATTCTGGTAAGGTGATGTGTTTGTGGTTTGATACTTAAATGGATTAGCCGAAGTAACAGAAATTATTAGCATTTTAAATATTTTTACTGAACTATCGTAGTTTGACTGTACACGGCTGGACGCTAGCGGAAACAGGAGCGCAGGAGTGGGGAGGAGGTGGAGAGTATTCATTAGTACCAGGCGCAGGCTGGACGCAGCCGAGCGACAGACACAAAACAACGGCCGAAACACTAGCTGAAGCAAAGAGGGTAGATTAAAAAATATTGTAGGCCTAGGTGGTCCTTAAAATTTATTTAGTTATACTGGTCAACTAAATGCACTGTCCGCGCGCGATCTCATGGCATTCACATGTCATATGTTGACTTTGTTTTCGAATGCCATCAGATCACGCTGGGACTATACCTATATCGAAATTACGTTTCAGTTACTCCATTTTCAATATTTTTACAGTGTATCGCAGTTTGACTGTACACGGCTGGACGCAAGCGGAAACAGGAGCGCAGGAGTGTAGAGGAGGTGGAGAGTATTCATTAGTACCAGGCGCAGGCTGGACTCAGCCGAGCGGCAGACACAAAACAACGGCGGAAACACTGGCCGAACCAACGAGGGCAGATTGAAAAATACTGTAGCGTAAGTACTAGTCAATTGTTTAGGTTCTATCATAAAATAAAAAACAGTGAATGCCATTCCTGAATGTTTTGGACTTGCGACAAATTCATGGCAAATCGTAAAATCTTTCCCAAAGTAAATATTAACAATGATTATTGTTAGCGTACTGTGTGTAAACCTTTATTAAAATAATAGCCTATGCTTGGGGTACATAGTACGTAGGTAATCAATTTACTTACTATCATCTTCTTCCAGCCCAAATCCCAAATCAGTTAGGGTCGGTGCAAAATGATTTGTTAGAACACACAATCAGTAGCAAAAGGATTTGGCTATATTATGACCGACCGCCTGCCTGACGTCAACCCTCTAAAGGAATACTATTGTAGGTGATATCAACGCCACCATGCGGTTGACATAGTCAACGGATATTAAGCCGAGGTCAAAAACTCTACGAAACACCATGAGCGGATTAAAGGCTGCAAGTATTCTTAGTAGCTGCTAGCCGCTACCACACGGCTACTCAATTAATTTACTATGTCAACTTCATTTCCCTTTCGTTAAACTAACTAAATATAAACACTGGCGGTAAATTGCATTTTTCCTCTCCATTACCCTCATCAATAAACAAGTAGTGTGATAAAATCGATTAAAGTTCCCGGAAGCCATTTGCGCAAGAAATCCCAACTTTATCCCCACAGAGCATGCAGTAAACTACCCGCGCCATTAGGCGGATCTCACACACACGCTTGACTAAGCGTCTTCACGTCTCCGGAGTTTTAGCCGCAGGGACTGCGCACTCGAGTTGTGTTTTACCGCTTCAGAAAGAAGCTGCCACTACTCTCTACATAATTAAATATTAAGTATTTTTTATTGTTAGTTTATTTATATTGAGTAGGTTTTATTCTTTTTTAAGTAATTGTTATATCAGCCATCTATTTTACCTGTAGTACAGTAATTCCGATTTCTATTTCAGGAAATAGTTAATCCTCATAATTATTAGCATTATGTTTACGTATCATTAATTAGTTATTATTAAGTATGTTTATATAGTTAGTTATTATTAAGTGTGCCGTGTGGTGCCGGCTTAGAATAGCATCACCCCATATCTTTCCCGTGGGTGTCGTAAGAGGCGACTAAGGGATAAATTCATCCAGTGGTTCAATCCCTGGATGAATTTTAGAATCGCATTGCAACATCTTGCATTGTGCTCACCAACCCGCCTGCCAAGCGTGGTGAGTATGGCAAATACCCCCTAATAGGGGGAGGCCCATGTTCAGCAGTGGACTTTATTGTGGCTGTTATGATGATAATGACTATGATGTTTATTTAATAAAGAATTTATAGATTAAATATTAGCACGTAAGTTTATAATTGTATATTAACACATCTAGTCGTTCTGTATATAAATAAAGATCTTTTATCAATATAAATAAGCACGTTACAGAACCATATTGAATGATTTGCAAGAATTATCTTATCTCTCTCTTAATCTTACTTCCCGGTGTTTTGAAGTTCCAGTTTGATGGGTCTCACACCTAACGCAGTTTGTGTAACGGATACAGATGCCAATGCAAGATTTTTCCTTTGCTTCTGCGTCTACCACGGTTTTTAGTATGTGGAAATTGACATTTACTTGCATCTGCGCAATGCGCAAAGAATTGACAGCAAGACCTGACAGTGTGAGACCCGTCTTTTTTGACGAAAAGAGCCCATTCAAAAACCGGATACGGTGGCACACGTCAATGCAAGAAATTACAGCAGTCACAGTTCGCCATTTGTTTGTATGGTAGCTTTCACGAACCGCAATATTATCCGGCGCGTGTACGAGCCTCCAAAGTTCGTGCACCCGGTGCATTGAGGTGCAGTTTTTGCAGCTAGGCGCGGTTTTTGCAGTTGACTGCTGTTTTCGCAGCTAGGTGCAGTTTTTGCTAGGTTTTAGTTTCACGGGGAAAGCAAGATACAAATAAAATGCCGAAAAGGTTTCCTTCATTATCTGAAGACGTTCTAATCTAATTTCTTATTGTAGCTGTTTGTTATTTCAATGTCTGTTTTCATTGGAACTCGTCTTGGAGGAAAGCTGGGGTAGGGAGACGCTATACGAAGCACTTCCCCTCTGTCACGGCCTTTGCCCACGGGGGCTTACCTTACTACAAAAACCAGTTGCTGTCAGATTATTTCCTAGAACGATTCCAGTCGCGCATGTCAAATGAGCTCCGATAAAAAGCGGAATTGTAGAGCTAATAATGCCTAAAAAAATATGTAAAAATACCAATTTACAACAGAACAATATCACTTTTCATCTGAAAGTATTCCTCCAGTACAATATCACTAAATAATATATAAAATAAGCGATTGAAAATTGTACATAAGTGTTGCCAGTAAGTCGTACAAAATGACTGATTTGGAGTTTTTTTAGGTGGATCTATAATAAAATAATTGTATTTTGTTCCTTTTGTTATCATTTTGTGTCGAACAATAGTGTTCATCATAGTATCGTTTATTTTTCAAATGAAGATTATAATATTCCACCATAAAATGGGTAACAATTAACGATCTTAGTTTACCGATGCCTTTATTAACAGTAAATAGCTTGCTAAGTAAGATTAGAATGTTAGTTTGGGATTGTTCTACTTATTCAATGATGTTCATTTCCAGTCGATATTTAATGAAAAAACGATAATTTTAACTTAAAGTATCGAGCCACACTGAACCCAAGCTAGTGCAGTGAGTCAACTAATACAAAACGTCGATACTTTTTCTATCGCCATAGTTTCAAATCTATATAATGTAAAGACGGTCTGTACCGAAAACTTTGCAGGCATGATCAGATTATGAAATTGAACAACTTTTACAATGAATTTTGGGAAAACCTGATTTTGTTCGAGTTTCATTGAAAATTAATATCAGTCTCAGCTGATCGGGTGACATCGGCTATCAGCCGATGTGTCGCAGTGGCTAGTCCGACTGCCTGCGACGCAGAAAGTTCCGGGTTCAATTCCTTTCGCTCACAAAGTTGATATTTATCACTTTGTGAATATGTTCCTAGACTGGTCAGAACACCACACAGGCTAAACCACCTGATTGTCCGTGAAGCAAGATGGTTCCGTGCTTTGGAGCCATGTTCAGCCGTCGCTCCCGGTTGCTGTCTATGGTCACTTAGACGGCTGTCGTTACACAACCATGTCAGAGGCCTGCAGTAGGTGGTTGACAAACTCTGGCACCAGGGTTCGTCAGGTCATTGGACGACTTTGTGTGCTATAAATCGGTTAAAATTAAGTGCGACATTTTAACTTTAATTATTATGTATATAAAAAGGATTTCGCACTTACCTACTTCTTATTACATCGCGATTTCACGACCGTTTCAGTCCAGTCGGTGGTCCTTTATCAGGCAGAGTGCTCAGACAAAACACGAATATTTGAAAATTTACTTTACAAATATTTGTGTCCGGTGGAATCGATTTCCACCCACGAGCCTCAGCGTAGAAGACACGGGTACTAACCACTACGTCATCGGGATATGATTTGTTGTATAGGTGATTTTTTAGTAAATTCCCTTACATAATATCCTTGATACTTAATTATCAGTAAATAGTACCTAGGTATTGCATTGATTGTACCTACATAATTGTATTATCTGGTCTTTGGAGAAAGAAATTAATATTTTGGTCTCTCTCTCTCTTCGTGTGGGACACCGAGTCGTTCAACGACCCGATGAACCCTGGTGTCAGAGTTTTTCAACCGCCTACTGCAGTAGCAGGCCTCTGACATGGTTGTGTAACGACCGCAATCATAGACAGCAACCGGGACCGACGGCTTGTCGTGCCCATCCGAAGCTCGGAACCATCTTACTTGCAGACAATCAGGTGGTTTAACCTGCAATGTCCTAACCAGACTGGGAACAAATTCACAAAGTGGTAAAAATCAACTTTGTGAGTGACCCCACCGGGAATTGAACCCGGAACCTTTGCGTGGCAGGCAGTCATACTAACCACTGCGCCACATCGGCTGGCATGTAATATTTTGGTTAATTTAGGGTACCTTATGCAATATTTAAAATGATGTTATTGCGCCAATATTTCTATTTACTAAAAATCCTATTCTTGTGAACTAAGTTGCTTTTGAAAATGCAATAATATGACACAATTTTAAGTAGACTATTGTAATTAATCGAAAGGTCAAGTATCGATATTGTCGATTCCAACACTAGCTTGATTTGACAGCTTTACCTCTCCCCCCGCAAAAAACGACAGAAATATTTGTATAGAGTAAAGTAACTATACGATTGCCGTGTGATGCCGGCTTAGAATAGCATCACCCCATTTCTTTCCTGTGGGTGTCGTAAGAAGCGATTAAAGGACTCGAGGGTGTCATGTGTATTGCAATTTTAGGCGACAGGCTGACAACCTGTCACTATAGCGATACACGACAATAGCTAAAACGGCCCTCAAATATGTGTCAGACGTGGCGATAACGACCGTACTATTACGGCCGTTGACGCTCTGCCTACCCCGCAAGGGATAAAGGCGTGATAATGTATGTATGTATGTATGTATGTAACTATACGAACTCCCCCGGGGCCGGAACGGGACGGAAGATGCTCGAAGGAACTCGTATACAAAATTACAAGCCACATACCTTATCTATCCAAAGACACGAAACAAATTACTCCCGAGACTTTAAACCCAAGAATGGAAATGCCCAACATACACATACCACACCGAAAACTACTTGCAAAATCAAAATCAAAAAATTTCAATATCAAAAGCATTTATTTCTCAGTAGGAATTACAAGATTCACTTTAAAAAAGTCACATTCTAATTCAAACTTAAAAAAGGGAAAATTTGTAGTGCAAAATTTTCTCTTTTTTATAACAATTTGTGTTCCTACTCTAAACGCGGCTCGGGCGGGATAAAAAAATAAAAATAAAGGCACTGCGCAAATTTTGAGAATAATTACAGAAGTCTATGTATCACCTTAGTGATAGGCATAAAATTAGTAGAAATATTTGTGAAGGTCTTTATAGACACACTTCGTAAACAGGTAAGAGGTTCTTAGAAATACATTTCGTAGCGGAAAATAACTACGCGCTACGCCGTAGCCTTGTTGTAGCTACTTAGCTACGATTACTTATTATTTAATTGGAGCAAAATAACAAGATTCTGATTTTTCTATCAGTATTTTTCCAGTCATTAGGCTGTCTAAGTACTTTCTATAATAAAAGAAATACTTTCTGAAATTAAATAGTTAATTAGCCAGGTAATTACTTAGTTAGGCAGGTAGTTACCTAGGTATTGAGTTATAAAAATACGGGGTGTTAGGGACGGTGTAACGAAAACTTTGCAGGCATGATCAGACCATCAAACTGAACAACTTTTACTATGGAGCCGATGGTGGGAAACGAAAAAAAAATTCCGACCCCCCATACAAAATTCACGATCAGGTGACTGACTTTGTATGGGAGCTCGAAAAAATTTTTTCGTTTCCCACCATTGGCTCCATAGTAAAAGTTGTTCAGTTTCATGGTCTGAGCACGCCTGCAAAGTTTTCGTTACACCGTCCCTAACACCCTGTATAAAAACACGGTAATCAAATCTACCCTGCTAAGAGTCTACACAGGTGTTCAAATTTTTTTACCAGAAATATTGCAGAAGTGTGGGAAAAGTTGAATGCTTGTCCTACAGAAAGTTGGAAGAATAACCTTACAGGAAATTTTGCCGATGATGAATGATGAATTTGTGAGTGACTTTGTTCATACAAGGGTTACTTTACTGATACAGAAACATAAAGTAAATGCAAATAAGTGCATTAAATACCTGCGGCGGTGGATAGATAGAACCTGCCACCAGACGAAACACACATTCACACTTACTAAGTGTAAACTTACACACACGACCGTTGATGGTTGCTACAATAATACAGGATGTAATTAAGCATGCAATTTTTCGTGAGTAATAATAACTATCAAATTCGCAATATCTACAGGGGAAATTCTGCCTGCCTCTTATAGGTAAGTACTTATGTATTAATTCCTTTATTCCTCAGAATGAAAATCGTATTCCAATAAAGCATCTTTTTGTTATCGTATGGTACCTACGACGAGTCGACGAATGGTCGGGTGTAGGTACCAAACCACACAATATTGCCTATGCGTACGTTCTTACCTATACAGGTGTTACGAAAAGTATTTCGTTCCTTCAAATAGTTTCTATAAAGTATGTTAAGCGAGTTCAAACATTTTATAATAATTTTACTAGGTACTAAGTAGGTAGATACCTATAACCTATCTTCTTCCTAGTAGCTAGCTCCAGCGTCGCTGGTCCCGGACCGAGGCCCGGACTGATCGAAACTGCACCAGACGGAACTCACACTACTACAGTTACCAGTTTACCGAGACAGTGTGTACATAGTTCACAGCGTGTTGCACCTCATAGAAATACTTTGATGTTTTCCTTAAAAGCTTCAATACAAGTTTTTTATTATTATTGACGCTCTGCCTATCCCGCAATGGATAAAGGCGTGATATACGTATGTATGTAAAGCAGTTCAAATTCCGTGCGAAAAACTAAAGGGTTGAGTAAGCCTACTGAACAACTTTCCACAAGGAATTTAGGTTTTTATTAGGTAAAAAAATATGAAAAAGTTTAATTAATAGCTGGCGCATACTTTTTATCCAAACTATGTTCTGTATTTTTTTTTATATCGTCTCTACATATATATCCTGTAATAATAACCTACACTGACCTCTTTTCAGGTTGTAATACCCTTTCTCTTTGACACATCTTACACATAATAATCTGATAAACCGACCTACATACAACCACACTATCTGAGGTATTAAATAGATTTCTTTATTACCAGCTAATGGGCCATTAGAATCACCCTGTATAGGGATCAAATAACTAGCCATTAAAGCAGCAGACGACAGGTCTACATTCACACCCTTTTTGTAGGAAGGGGTGTAGGTATAGCCCTTCGTCGCTCTGGGCGAGTACTTATACCGGGAGTAACGGAAAGGGTATAACAAGCCGAAAGGAGGTAAAGGTACTCATGAAACTGAACAACTTTCCCCATGGAACATAGGTCGAAATATGAAAAAACAAATTGGTCCTCCCATAGTAAATCAATTAGCTGATCGTCGATATTGTATGGGAGGTCCAAATTTTTTTTTTCATATTTCGATCCATGTTCCATGGGGAAAGTTGTTCAGTTTCATGAGTACCTTGACCTTCTTTCGGCTTGTAATACCCTTTCTGTTACTCCCTGTATAGAAGTAGTTACTAAGCTGGTGACTTCTATCAGAACAGAACAGACAACAGTTTCCTACTCATCCACTAGTTCTTAAAATTCTTTTATTCATTCCATTTGTTTCTAAAAATTGCTCATGCATGTCAGATCACGTAATAACTATAAGCTGAAAAATAATCTGCCGAAAAAGAAATCATTTTCAGTAAAAGTTGAAAACTTAAACGATTCGTCTTAATCAAGTTTTTCAAGTCTTTATTTCCCTAGAGATACCTACGTGAACCTATGAAATATTTCATTTAATTTTATGCCTACTTATTCGTGATTGACAAAAAGAATGAGTGCGTTGTACGTAGCAAGGGGATACCTTTTAAATATACAGAGTGAAACTCACCAACAATTGTACTGTAATATTTAGAACATCACAATAAATAGGTAAATTAAATGTCATTCATTTTATTCAACTAAACTGAACCAAACTTAACTTATGACAGCAACTTTGAGACTTTCCAAAAGTCGAAGACCAAAAGCTTGATTACTAGTATTTTGAGCAAATCTCAAAAGATAGGTTAGTCATTCTGTCTTCG
This sequence comes from Phthorimaea operculella, assembly GCA_024500475.1. NCBI lineage: Eukaryota > Metazoa > Arthropoda > Insecta > Lepidoptera > Gelechiidae > Phthorimaea > Phthorimaea operculella. Next base: position 1,302,515 of record JANFCV010000019.1, on the reverse strand, counting down.
TCTATTTTCTGTCACCTCATCATGTCGCCAAATCACTCACAATCAAAAATCCTTTGTCTCCAGAACCTACCGCACGTCTGTGCTTCGGTAGGTACGTCGCAGTCGCATTGCGTGAGTAACTAAATGCACCTACCCCTCTTTCTTCCCAGTGCGATAATTTGGCTGGCCGCCCGGTGCTGTGGACGCTTTAATCCGCCGATTACATTTGTAGTATCGCTTAGTACGATATACACTGCGGGTTTCGCTCCCCAGTACTTTGAAGTCTACACTAGCAAAGTGAAAATGTATATCAAAGTGAAGTTGTCGTTGTTCAGTGTTGAGTAATTGGTGGTATCGCGTTACCGAGGGCTGTCTCGCCGCCTAGATATTGGCTGGGACCTGCCCCAACGCCGACCGTGTTGTCTGCCCCCCTCCCTCCGGACCCAATCCCCACCCCGCTGCACCCACTGCATTTTGAGTACAAAGGAAAAGACTGAAATTAAGGAAACGCCAGAACTAGTTTGCAGAATATCAAGTAACTGAACAGTTTCCTAGGAGCTTTTCCCGGTAATATTTACTTTCAGAACATTCCAAAGTAGACATTTAGTTCAGTGGCAAGCTTTTCTGGAAAAACTTTAACTATGAAGCAGAAACTGTGTGGTAACAGAGATTCGGTTTGCTCTGTACATCGTAGGGAATGGTTCGACTGTAATTTCCAGCTATTCCATCAGACCTCTTCTTACAATTACATTTCGCCTATAATAGTTATACATTGCAAATTGGCATTTGTGTCGATATTTTTCACTCCCCAATTCACAAAGTAAACAATAAACAAAATATTGACTGGAACTATTTCTTCTTATCCTCAGTTTTTAAATACCGGTACTTGAGTACTTATATTTATCAAAATATTCAACCATGCATTTACCACTCTAAGAAAGGGACAACATATTATGGAAAGCTATACCTAAGATTTGCATTTTATTTTTATTTTTATGAACACAGAAGTGCAGTCTAGTGCATTGTTACTTACATACACTTAGTTGAAATAGAATTCACTATATAGAACGGCAGACGAGAGGTATTAAACCACCTATAGCAGCGCAACATTATAGGCTGTATGGTAGTGAGCTGTATAGTATGGTAGTGAGTGTGGCACAGACGGTTGCCATGGTTCCCGCCGGCTGCAACCCTGGGCATTGGGGTGGCCAGCTACCAGGGCACCATCAATTTGCGATACGTCACTTCCACTGCAGGTGGGTAAATGAGATTTTCATCGCTTCCCTCTACTGAAATGGTCACAAAAACTATAAAAGGAAGCTGTTAGAGCGGTAGAAAGTTTATCTTTGCTGCAACGCTTTCTTGGTATTTTATTTGTAAATATTTTTGATATGCAATCACTACAGGTTTTTAGTATAAGAAATATCTTTGCACTTACATTTATTGAATAAGGAAGAATCCCAGACGAAATAATGAAGCATGGTCACTGTGTTTGCACCGCACAGCATCGTGTGTGTCAATTAGGAAACGTTTTCGGTTATAATTTGCAATCACAAATTATACAAATATACTAAGACCGTACCAAGAATCAAGATCATGTATCGAGAGTTACTTATTTTATACGACTCTATTAAAATCCACATAGGTAGGTATGAGACAAAACCTTCAAAAATGAATTTTCTATGGAACTTATCTGTGTATCAGAGTATTTAAGTTACAGTATTTTAATGTTCTGTGTCTGAAAATGTAGACAATTTGAGTTATTTTCAATTTGGGGTAGACAAAACAGAATGCTACTTCATTTTATTTAACTCTAAATGTCCTTAATAAAAGCGATCGAAACGTAACTATTTAAAATGAAGTAGACAATTTCGATGCAATAAATAAACAATTCAGATTAAATTGATGAAAGCTGAAATGTTCAAAATATCCAATAAAGTATATAGTAGGTATAAACGTTACAAAAAAAATTCTATTTGAAGATAAAATACACCTTCAATACACTTTAACACAGTCAAATAAATGTACAAACACAAACATATTATCGACACGCCCAAGGTAAAACAACGTATCTCATTTTTGACAACTTTACAGTAGAGCGATTTTAAGGTTTAAAAAAATTCTCATGCTTTTGTTTTTTTATTAATTTAAGTGATTGTTTGTTTTAAAGAATACATCTAACGAGTTTTATATGTTGTTATATATGTTTTATTCATAATAATTTGCTTTCATTGAGTTTTATGACTTACAATGAAGGGATACGATGCATGTTACTTGCAATAACAACGTAAGTTGAGATAGTGAATCTTCAATGATAGAGATATCACGGTAAATTCCAGTGTATGTCTGAGTTACGTTTGAGTTGTCTTATGTACTTATTACCTTTTACGGTTAAATCCAGTGTATGTCTGAGTTACGTTTGAGTTGTCGTGTGTTCTCATCATCGATATACGATGGGTGAAAACGAAAAGGTCGTAACTAGAAAAAAGAATACCACTTAACACCAGAACCGAAAAACTAAAAAAATATCACCAAAAATCATAACACGAAACTATACGTTAATTGGAAATTATTTTTAGGACCATGTTGTTAATTTTTGAGTATCCTCTATAGGAAATTAATATTTTCAATCTTAAGTTACGAGAAGTAGTATTTTGATAGTTTTTTTTTTGCCATCCAGCCACTATTCATCATCGTAATCACCATCAACCTACATCAACTCACTACAGGTTATAAGCCTCCCCTGTTTTGCGCTAATCTTCACGGTCCTGTGCCAATCTTATCAATTCAGACCCGATCGACTTGATGATGTCATCTGACCACCGGACAGACGGTGTGCCCACTGGTCTTTTTGCTCCCTTTCGGTACTACTCTGTGACTGCTTTTGTCCATCGTCCGTTATGTCTATTGGACAAGTGTCCGCTGTCCATTGCCACCTTAATCTAGCGATTCGCTTACCTAATAGTACGTCTTGAATTTCAGTCCTACGTCAAATCTCGACGTTTGATACGCAATCAACGAGGTAGGCGCGCTCCATTGCTTTCTGTGCTATTTTAATCTTAAACATATTATAGGTTTAACCTTAACTAAGTATCAGCAGGATTTTGTCATATACCTTGGTCTTCAGGCATTGAGGTAGTTGGACTTGAAGACATCATCCAGCTTCCCAAAAGCAGCCAAGCCTAACCCAATTCGTCTTTTCATCTCTTATCCTGATCTACTGGAGTCGAAGGATAAAAGTGCCCAAGACTATTTGTACAATGTTATTACCTACCTATGGTTATATTACGAACACGCAAAGAACCATTTGGTCTTGGACACAATTGTTCGTTCTCAGCACGATCCTAAGATAAGCTTTGTGAAGTACTGTGAGCATTTGTTGGAGATTTGAAACGATGCAGGTGCACATGCACCGAAATACAGTCTCCATATCAATAAAACGAGGTGTCAAACTCTTCAATAATGTCGTTAAGGATATCATGAAGAGTGAGAAAAAGCAACGTCAATGCTGGCATGTCGCAACTGAGGATCATGTTTGTGGATAACCTCATCGTAGTGGCGGAATGTGTCTGAGATCTAATGAGATCTCTGAGAAGTAATGCTCGCAGTCACTATAAGCCACACTTTTTATGATTAATACTTGCGATTGTTGGCGCTTGGTGAAACTGAATATTAGACATTTTTTGTTTATAAAAACTGAAAAACACACTTTTTATGTCATCGGTCTGTTTAGTTGCAAGATGTCTATTGCTACGCTTACCAAGTCGTGACCTCCAGTCAAAAACTTCCTTACTCGTTCTATGACAGAATCGACCAGCCAGACAGCGACTTCGGTCTTCCAGTGGTAATCACACTCTGTAATTTAATCCTTTAGTAAAACCCCTTTCCATAGCTTTCTGAATGACAGGTCAGGTTTCTAGTCTCAGCTCCTTAAGTCATGACAGATAGCACATATCGCACACCGTGATCGTAATATGGCAAGGATGTATCTAAAATATGACGCAACTTCCTAAATGCTGCCCAACCAAACTACTTCAGGTGTAAAGTTTATCATCGGGGATATGACATCAGCCTGACTTATGCTTCGGAGTAGCAGTTTATTGGGTCTTGCTTGATGGTTCTGGACTTCCCTGCATTTAGGTAGCTCTACCTCTTCATATTGCCAGTCAACTTGGCAGCGCTATAAGACAGTCAAGAGAGTACTCCAAAACAGTCCAGGTATCTTATTTATTTTTATTTTTTATTTTTGGTTTCTTTGGGAAACTTACAGCTAACATAATAACAATTAATCAAAACAACAGTATTAACTAATAGCCAATTACAAGATTCCACCTGTATACTATATCTTGCTTTATCATTGTATAGAGTATTGAGTAATTTTAATTTTATGTAGGTATATTTTATGTAAACACGTTTTGGGCACTATATCTTTGCATTATCCTACCCAAAGGTTGCCTGCAAGAAATTGCTACCCTAGCAATATGGCCGCCTGTTTTGTACTTTGTCTTTTCAATTATGTTTCATATTTATGGTTTTATTTTGTTATAGGTATACTCCTCTAACTTCTGCCGTTAGGTATAAAAGTAGAACTCGGTTATCGATGACGCTTTCATGAAACCTGGCCTATTCCGGTGCTTAAAAGGCTGCAAACCTAAATGTTAGAGAACTTTGATGACTCTCAAAGTCAGCTTTTATGTGCCTTACTTTTTCTAGGTAGTTTATATTATTAGTTTGCCGTGTGATGCCGGCTTTGAATAGTATCACCCCAATTCGAACCGACTAAGGGATATTCATACGTAACTCAATTTACAATCTTTTTGCATGTAAATTAGGTTTTGAAAAAATACGATCAATCATCGTAAATAAACATACGTTGTTATATTTTTAAAAGAGACAATATTTGATCCGTAAAACCAAATTGTAAATCAATATAGCATGTTTTATCCGCCGAACAAATTTTTTTTGCAGACGGCAACCACATGTTACGTTGTTGTGATTCTCGCTAACTTCGGTTCTATTGTACTTAGAGATACGTTTGTTCGACACTCGTGTAGAGAAAATTATAACGAACAAGGGTATGTAAAAAACTCATTTTTGTCGTAACTCAAGTTACGTTGTTTTACCTTGGGCGTGTCGATATATCTATTCGGTTGAATGAATAAGCCTTTTTGATTCAAAATTAATTTTCATTTGATCAGAAGCCGTAGGCAGACTGTTTCAAAGGGCATTAAGTGAGTACATCTATATTAAGCCTTCAGTCTGGTTATTATTACATACATACACATAGGGACATAATTATCAAGCCTATATCTGGTTGTAATTAAATGCTATAATTACATTTGCGTGAGATACAGATAGTGAGTAGGCATATGTATTGATTACGGACGCATTGCCCAATGCGTAGACCATGTTAGTTTGACAAAAAATAGTTACCAATCTATTCGCTACTTGTCTGGGTCGTAAATAAAATATAAAAGTTATATTATAGCTATGCGTAAAAGTTATTGTTTTGACTTCATCCAAAATATAAAAACGACGTCATGTTTCAATAATTTCGTACAAAATTTCGTTTTCGGTCGACTTAAAAAGTAGCTAATTTGACCTGTCAGTCAAGCAGCGGACTAACAACTAAAAATTAATTGTTAAATCATACTTCTTTTATTGTTATTTTATTCAATTAACTTCAGTTGACGTCAGGCAGTTTGTCAGAATTTAGGTAGACATACCTATTACAGTTAATGGATGACGATTCAAGAAATACAAATCCATTGATTTACAATAAATTAATTAATACCTACATATATTTACCCAGCTCTATCATTTCTGTTTTTATTGTTCAGAGTAACTAGACTGATTTCACTAACTCTATGAATCTTCTCTAATATAATATCCTACTTAATAAAACTTTAAACTCCGGCCCGAAAGCTCAAAAAATGCTGACGCCCTACCATGCAATAAGTTTAAAAGTGCTCTACCAGACAGAGACTGACATAAACAAACCATAAAACCCGGACCTACACCTCTGCTGTCGTAATATAAGCGTCCTCAGCACTCCGGCCGTACCTCACAGACAGGCTTGTACAGACTGTAGGCACCGTCCGCTGGGTCTGTGTGCGCCGGCGGCGGTCGCTATGGCAACCGGACTATCCTATTTTTGCGCCTAGCTAGGCAGACTATTGCAGGTACAGGGAGGGAGACACATAAAGGCATAGGTAGTCAAATGAACCTATATACCGCGTACGATGTATCTTCACCAACATAATCTAATTTCAGGATAACTCACGTAGGTACCTCACTGTAAGTTGCTGAAAAGCAACATTGATATCTTATAATAACACTGCAGAAGAATAATGCATTTTCTACAAAAATACTAGGAAGTATTATTACCCGAAAATCCATCTTCTCGTTTAAGGCACCAACATAATATACTGGCTTTTCATATAAATTCTAATAAAAACAGTATAATTTGATCCTTTAAATGGCTAGACGGATTTGCTCGTGATAGAACTTACACAGCACAATTTTGCGGAAAATTTAGTTATTAAATACCTATATAAGTTTTCTGAAAATATTTGACGTCAAATTAATATGAATATCAATTCCAAGATTGAAAGGAGACAGGGCGGCGGTAGTATGGGACTTGGGCTATGACGATATATCGATAATATAACTTTTGAAGCACTCGCGATTGTTTTCACACATTTTAAGTATTGAACCGGGTCTATCGCGATAATTATTTAGGTAAACCTTTATAATTTACCTGTGTCCCGACGTTTCAACACAGTTTCATGTGTTGTGGTCGCGGGTTGACTAAGGTCCCAGCGAGATGTCATCTAGGCGGTGGGCGACGAGTTCTTCTGCTACCCACATATGTCTTTAGAATTTTGATATTTTATTAATTGTTTGTAAACACTGCACTAGGCCGGCACACAACACTCACAGTATCCGACGATTGCACCGATGATAAATCGCGCGGTTTCAACTTGTCAATCACTGGACTCCATGCGGATGACAATTTAAACCCGTCCTCTCGGTTGAAATTATTTGGGTTTTTCTTAATTTCAATAGCCTCGCGGACGATCCTTCCAGAAGAACTCGTCGCCCACCGCCTAGATGACGCTGGGACCTTAGTCAACCCGCGACCACAACACATGAAACTGTGTTGAAACGTCGGGACACAGGTAAATTATAAAGGTTTACCTAAATAATTATCGCGATAGACCCGGTTCAATACTTAAAATATATCGATAATGTTGCGTTATTAAGATTTTGATATTTTATCTATGCTTTCGTGTAAAACCGCATCAAAATCAATTCAGTGAGTATTGAGAAAATCACTTGTGAACTTTTGTTTTCTTCGTGGATATTTGGTGCATAGCTAGTTAGCAAGGGACATTGAGCTATAATTTTTTGAACTATCATGGCTGGTTTTTATTTTCTCAACATATTGTATAATGAAAAAGTGACATATCCTAACTAGGGTGACCAGGTTACAAGTAACATCAAGAAATACATATTTTTATTCTCAAAACTGCCAGATTTTATTTATATTTCCTCTTGAGCATGTATAGATTAGAGGTCACATATTGTAACCAGGTGATCACATTTCTATTGAATCAAGGATAAAATATAAAAAAATCTCGCAACCACCGGGTCAGATTTTTATTTTCTCTTAAGCATTTATTAGATAAGAAGTCATCTATTTTTGTATTGAATGAAAGAAAATATATTTTTATTTTTTTCTGGATTACTAAATGGTCAGATTTTAATTTTTTCTGAAGCGTGCGTGTATAGTTAAGAGGTTACCTATCCTTTTAAGGGTGACCAAGTCTGTATTAGATCAGAAAATAAAAATCTTTCTTCAGAACTGCCAGTCTTAATTTTTATTTTTATAAACATAGCTTATATAAATAGATCACCTATCATAACTAGGGTGACCACGTTTGTATTGAATCAAAGAAAATATATTTATTTTTCTCAAAACTGCCCAGTTAGATTTTTATTTTCTCTTAAACATGTATAGCAGATAGGTCACCTATCATAACTAGGGTGACCACGTTTGTATTGAATCAAAGCAAAAACAGTTTTTTTTTTCTCAAAACTGCCGGGCTAGATTCTTATTTTCTCTTACACATGTATAGCACGTGGATCACCTATTTTAACGAGGGTGACCACGTTTGTATTGAATCGAAGAAAAAATATTTTTATTTTTTTCTCAAGACTACCGGGTTAGATTTTTATTTTGTCTTAAACATGTATAGCACATAGGTAACCTATTTTAACTAGGGTGACCACGTTTGTATTGAATGAAAGAAAAAATATTTTTAACTTTTTTCTCAAAACTGCCGGGTTGGATTTTTATTTTCTCTTTCACATGTATAGCACATAGGTAACCTATTTTAACTAGGGTGACCATATTTGTATTGAACCTAAGAAAAAATATTTTTAATTTTTTTCTCAAAACTGCCGGGTCAGATTTTTATTTTCTCTTAAATATGTATAGCAGATAGGTCATCTATCTTAACTAGGGTAACTACGTTTGTATTGAGTCAAAGAAAAAATAATATTATATTTTTTTTCGGAACTGCCGGGTCAGAATTTTGTTTTTTCTCAAACATGTATAGCTAATAGGTCACCTATCTGAACTACGGTGACCACGTTTGTATTGAATCAAAGAAAAAAAAGTTAGGCCATATCCCAATGAAAAATGTTATTGAGCTTTTTCTCGAAATTGCCACGGCAGATTTTTATTTTATCGTAATTATGTATAAAGGAGATGTAACACGTCAGAGTTAGGGTGACCATGTTTGTGAAAAACCAAGGACTAAAAAATAAATTTTTTTTCTCTACTCTCCCGGGACGGATATTTTTCTTCATTCTTAATATTTATTACGACGAAGTTACATAACATAACTACAGTGACCACGTTTGTATTGAATCAAAGGAACTCAAATTATGGCCATAGCCCAAGTTCGCCCAGTCGCCTTTGGTAGGTGACGTGTAGATCTCTAGAAGATCCCTAAAGCGCAAGCTCCACAGAATAGACGTGAGACATAAGATGGCATCTGTTAAACAAATGATCAGCGGAGACGTGAGACGTGCGACATCGCGATGCTTGAAACAGTTTCCATTATATAAAATTTATGAAACAGAAAAGCTACACACGTGAGATTCGCATCGTAACGATAACGACTGACGATCGCTTGTCTGAAAGATGTCATATTTCGCGTCGCGTCGCGCGACTATTCTGTAGAGCTGCTCCTACACTCTTCAATTTTAATCCCTTTATAATTCAGCTCTCTGAGTACTTCTACCTACTTACAAGCGTATGATCTGCTTTGACTGTATCATACAAGTCTGTAGTGTATGACGTCAGACTAATGTACTAGTTGTAAGAGTGAGTAACAGTTGATGCACTTTCCCTAAATGGTGTACGCATGTAACCTACATTATATTCTGTTTAGCTCTAAGATCATCCATTTACTTTCAATATATCTTCGTACGTTGACTTGATAAGATGTCTTTTCTTTATCTTCCTAACACTGAGAACCTGAAGTAAACTATAAAGTATTTATTCTATCAACCAATACTACGCTGTAGTATCATATGGCGACACACTGCCAGTCTTTCTTTTTCAGCATTTTCAGGGTTTGATATCAAAATGGGCAAAAATGTTTCCAAAGAGTCCAAAGAGGAGGTAATAATTGCCCAAAATGGACAGGGTAACCAAGCCCAATCCGGTATGTCCGCCAGCGACAGTTCTGAGGAAACGCACCACTTACTTGTTGCGGTTGTGGTTATGTGTGCTATTTTCTTGGGCTATTGTATATGGAAGAAGATCCATAAAAGTCTGAGCAAGAAAATCGAGAGGCAAGCGACGGCTATCGCTTTGAGGCAAAGGCGAATGTCGGTGTAAAGTGATGCAGGACAGTTTATTTTTGAACTAACTTTTCTAAGGAACTTAAGGACCAGTGAAGTGTGTGCAATGCGAGCGAACAATGAAAATTTCATGTAAGTGAATTTATTTAATTAAGTCATAGATTAAGTTAGGAGCCCGGCAGTGGAGAGGTATTTTATATAATTTAATCATGTTTATTTAAGTGTATTTATTTTTGCCTTTTTTATTTATGAATGGATAATTAATAATAGTAACTATGTATTTTAATCAATGTCTGAGCCAGCGTTAATACAGTTAAAGGAAATTCTAGAGGAATTAATTGAAATAAGAAGATATTTGGTCCAAATCGGTCCAGCTCGGCGACAGACTAGTAAAACAGCAAAGTCGAAATATGAAACTGCAATTAAGTTATACTCAAAGTATGAACAAATATTTGAGAGTTATGTTTCAAAAGTAGAAAAGGCAGAAATATCATTAAAAGACGTAGATTTTGAAATACCAAATGAGATAGATATAATTTTTGGACAAATTGAAAATTTTATGACAAATCCCAAGACTGAGAAAACAGGCGAAACCATGTCTACGAAACCGAAATTTGATTTAAAGGTCGCGGTTAACCTATTGCCCGTAATGGACGACACCGAAAAGGTAACTTTGCAATTAATAGATGCAATCGAATTATACTCTGACATGATACTCGATGCGGATCATTCACTACTTATAAAATATGTTTTGAAGGCAAGGTTGTCGCACGGTGCAAAATTGCGCCTAGCAGATACATATGACACGGTGGAGGCAATGGTTGTTGACATGAAAGCACACCTCTTAACCAAAAAATCAGACACTGCTTTGCAGAAACGGTTACAAAGCGCTTATCAAGGAAGTAGGTCAATAGATCAATTTGGAAAAGATTTAGAGCAACTGTTTGTGGATCTAACTATTTCCCAAGCCAACGACAAACCTGACGCATATAAAATTTTGAAGCCCCTTAATGAAAAGCAGGCGATTCAGAAATTTGCCGACGGTTTGCGAAATGAACGACTAAGCACGGTTATAGCTGCGCGTAATTATAGTTCGCTAAAAGACGCTATACAGGGTGCAAAAGATGAGGAGACGGCTATGCCTTCTTCATCTGGACAGGTATTTCTAGCTCGAGGTAGGAAATATGGCAATAATAGAGGATACCCTAACACTGGGTTCCGAGGTAGGTCGAGTTTTCCTTCACGTGGAAATAGTTTTCCACCACGTGGAAATAATTTTGCGCCACGCGTAAATTCATATCATCGCAACGATAGGGCATTTCACGGGTCATCTTTTGGTCGTAGTAACAATCGTGGCCGCGGAAATTTTTACGCAGGGCGTGGTAGGTCCCGTGGTAACAGTGGGCCGCGCCATAATTTCAATCAGTCATATGACAAGAAACATCATGTGTATGTGACTCATGGACAGAATCATACTCATCATGGATCACAAGACGTGACCGAGTTCAACGAACCAGCATGTCAGCAGTTTTTTCTTGACTAACTATATTTTGACTTATAGAAATATGAACGCTGTGCACCTATACATCGGTGATCAATTATGTACATGGTTGATAGATACAGGAGCATCTTTGTCAGCTGTGACACATAACGTGATACAGTCAGTAAGTGAGTTCATTCGCCCGCAGATTACGTACATAAATGGCATCGGTGGTCAGGTTACATCAAGTGGGTGCATAGAGTTGATATTGCATGATGAAACAAATGAATCATTTGCACATGAGTTTTACGTTTTTAAAGATTTACCTTTGAATGTTCACGGTATATTAGGACAAGATTTCCTTATCAGATACAAGTCATTTATAAATTACGAGAACCAGACATTAACTTTGAAAAACAAGACGGGTTAGCAACTGTTATACCAGTTCAGTTATATTCTTTAGAAGAAAGGTCAGATCAGAACACATGTATCAATTTGCCAGCGAGATGCGAAGTTGTACTTAACATACCTACTACTAAGACAGGGATTGCGTAATAGTTTCCAATGAGATTTGTGACGGAGTTTTCGTTGCAAATTCATTATGTAAATGCAGCAATGGACAGGTAGCTATGCGCATTATGAACACGCGTGAAACAGAGGTCGTTTTACATTGTTTTACGCCGGAAATTAGAAGTTTGGATGAATTCGAATGTTTTTCGTTTAATGAGGTAGTTAACAACGCGAATAGGGTAAAAACTTTGTTTTCTTTGCTTAAATTAGATTACCTGAATAAGGAAGAAGAGACAACTATCGCGAATATTTGTGCGAAGTTTGCAGACATTTTTCATTTACCAGGGGATAAGTTAAATACAACAAACTTGTACCAGCAAAAAATTAACTTAAAGCCAAATACTAATCCTGTTTATAGTAAACCATATCGTCTGCCGCAGTCACAGAAAGCAGAAATTAATAAGCAAATAAAACAAATGTTAGATAATGACATTATTGAGGAATCAACTTCAGAATGGTCGAGTCCTTTGTTGATCGTTCCGAAAAAGATGGATGCGAGTGGTGAAAGAAAGTGGCGTATTGTGATAGATTATAGAAGGCTGAACGAGTGTATCCAGAATGATAAATTCCCATTACCAAACATAACCGAAATTTTAGATTCTTTGTCAGGTGCAATGTACTTCAGTCATTTAGATCTTAATCAGGGTTATTATCAGGTTGAATTGGACCCAGAAAGTCGAAAGTACACTGCATTTTTGGCTGACAAACATTATCAAATGAAACGCCTACCTATGGGTTTAAAAACAAGTCCCAGTGCGTTCAGTAGGGCAATGACTATTGCACTTTCAGGCTTAAATTATAGTAAATGTATTGTATATCTTGATGATATTATAATAATGGGTCGAAACTTGCAAATGCATAACAAAAACCTAATTGACGTTTTTTCAAGGCTCCGGGAAGTAAATTTAAAGCTAAATCCATTAAAATGCACATTTTTGAAAAAAGAACTATTATATCTTGGACACGTAGTGACACCAGAAGGCATAAAACCAGATGAGAGTAAAGTTGAAGTTTTAAAGAAATACCCAGTGCCGAAAGATGCTGACGAAGTCCGCAGATTTGTGTCTTTGCGAACTACTATCGAAAGTTTATACCCAACTTTGCAAAAATTTCCTTACCGTTGACAAATTTGACAAAAAATATGTAACTTTCAAATGGAGTGAAGAATGTGCACAAGCGTTTGAAGCCTTAAAAAGCGTTAATTAGCCCGCCATTATTACAATATCCGGATTTTTCTGAAGAAAATGAGTATATTTTGAACACGGATGCGTCTGGAGGTGCCATAGGTTGCGTATTATCGAATGGAGACAAAAAACCAGTGGCTTACGCTAGCCGTTCTCTCAACAAAGCAGAACGTAACTACCCGGTTATTGAGAAAGAGCTTTTAGCGATAGTATGGGCGGTAAAGTATTTCCGACCATATTTATTTGGACGCCGGTTTAGAGTTTACACGGATCACAAACCGTTGATTTATTTATTTAATATGCGCAACCCTTCGAGTAGACTGACAAAATTTCGATTATGTCTGGAGGAATATGATTTTGTAGTTGAGTACATGAAAGGCAAAGATAATGCAGCTGCAGATGCACTATCTAGGATTGAATTGAGTAGCGATGAGTTAAAGAGCATGCATGAGAGCGTATGTATTACGGTTATGACAAGGGCACAATGTAAAAATGAAAGAAAATGGGAAAATGATTCGGCTGATAAGAATTGCACAGATAATTGGATTGATCACCCAAGAATCGTGGAAATTCTTAAAAAACCAAACCATTTTACTGAACTAAGTTTTAATGAAAGTGACTATAAAAGAAACCTTAGGGAAATAAATAATGTCTATAGTAAAAGTGAACATTTAATGTATACACCTTCCATGTCGTTAATAACAGTAAATCGAAGCTCTAGATCATGTTTCAAACGAGATTTATTCGTGATAGAGTTAGATCAGCTGTGTAGAGAAAATAATATTAAAGAATTATGCATAATTCAAAGTAACGACAATAAAGAAATAATTAAAGAGCTAGCTCAAACTATAAATAATATTGAAAAATGGGAAGGTCCTAGAATTTGTATAATAAAAGGTGTAATGCGAGTAGAAAATAAAGACGATCGTAAAGTAATTTTAAATGATTATCATATATTACCTAGCAGTGGCCATGCTGGTATTCGCAGAATGACAAATAATATAAAAAGACGTTATTTTTGGACAGGTATGGATAGTGATATTGCGAAGTTCGTAAAGAAATGCGAACAATGTCAAAAGCAAAAATTTCATAAACATGTAAAAGAACCAATGTGTATAAGTACGACGGCTACATCTGCTTTCGATAAGTTGTTTTTAGACCTAGTCGGTCCATTGAGTAAAGACTCAAACGGCTATTGCTATATTTTGACCTTGCAGTGTGAACTGACAAAATACGTAGAAGCTTATCCGCTGCTAAACAAAGAAACACAAACAGTCGCTCGAGCTTTTGTTGATAATTTCATTCTTCGCTACGGTATTCCTCGCGAAATTGCAACAGACCGAGGTACCGAATTCATTTCAGCAACCATGAAAGACATATGTAAGTTGTTAGAAATAAGTCAAATCCAGTCAACAGCATACCATCACGAGTATAGGTTCTTTAGAAAACTCTCACAAGGCCTTGGGAGCTTTCTTAAGAATACAAACCGATAACCAGGCTCACATGTGGAGCAACTGGCTACAATACTGGTGTTTTTCGTACAACACTACAGTTCATTGTGAAACAAAGTATACTCCGTTTGAACTTGTTTTTGGTAAATTATGTAATGTCCCTAATAATCTTTTGAAAAATGTAGATCCTGTTTATAATTTTAACGATTACCCTAAAGAGCTTAAATACAGATTGCAAAAATCACAGGCTGATGCACGAGAAAATTTAATCAAATCCAAATTGTGTAGAAAAGTAAGATACGACAAACAATGTAATGCTGTTAACTATAAATCTGGAGATTTATTGCTTGTAAAAATGAAAATAGAGATAAGTTAGACCAAGTGTATTTAGGTCCTTTTAAAGTAATTGAAGATTTAGGAGTTAATGTAAAATTATACAACAGAATAAAGAAAATGTCATCCATAAAAATCGAACTATTCCTTTTTATGTGTAACGTGTAGTAATCATCTATTTTTAGAATAAGTTTTATCATTCACTATGTTATCAATTAGATGCTAAGAAGCTACTGTGTTTATAAAGGCAGTGCCATATTAAGATTCTCTCGAATACGATCCTCGGCTGACGTATGAGATTTGTAGTCGATGTAAGTAGTATATGTTTATGTGATAAGACTATACTCTAGTATAATTAATTACAATGTGTACTTTATTATTTAACAAAAAAAAAAAACTTACCTTGGCAATTTTTTTTTTTAAATAAAAATGGGAAGATGTAGTGTATGACGTCAGACTAATGTACTAGTTGTAAGAGTGAGTAACAGTTGATGCACTTTCCCTAAATGGTGTACGCATGTAACCTACATTATATTCTGTTTAGCTCTAAGATCATCCATTTACTTTCAATATATCTTCGTACGTTGACTTGATAAGATGTCTTTTCTTTATCTTCCTAACACTGAGAACCTGAAGTAAACTATAAAGTATTTATTCTATCAACCAATACTACGCTGTAGTATCATAAGTCAGTAGGCAGCGTGTAGAGGGCACAAATTTATAAATGGTTCTCGTCTGTTCTGAGCTGTAGCTCTTTTTCAGGAGGTGACAGGGGTCACATTTAGTTCACCTACTTCGTAACGAGTCAACGCAATGTCATTGATATCAAACGAAATGCATGATACAATCCGAGCCTCTAATTACGTCAAAATCGACTCGATAATTACTTTTTTGCCAATAGTTTACTTTTTTATCTCATTTAAGTTAAGACATAATTAATCTGTATATTAACACATCTACCTAGTTGTTCTGTTAAATAAAAATACTATTAAACTATTAGGTATGTAGCATACAAACATAGATATATAGGTATTACGCCTATATCCCATGCTGGGTAGGCAGAGCGTAAATGTTCGAAAAAAAAAACGGAAATTTACACCACATCTGACAAAAGCTAGAGAGTCATTCAGAAGACTGTATTTAAAATGGTAGCTACTTCTAACTAGCCTTTGTGACGAAAAGTTTTTTATGTTAGGTATAGGTCGTTTACACAAATTAGCATTCAACGTAGATGGCAAATATTTTACGTTAAAAGCACAAATTAGGACGATGGCAACGCCCGGGGTGCCTTAGCAAAATGAACAGCCTGTTATGGATCCTGTCTTCAACGCCGTATCAGGTAAAACAGAACAAAAAATCCTGAAACGAAATTTTCCGGTATGCGCATAGAGCTATATGCTAGCGCTCCCGGAAATGCTTTGAAACTGCGACATGCACCATGCACCATGCAACCAACATAACCTGACCCCCAATACCGCTCTATATACAATTCCACGTACGCATCCGTAAAAAGTCTGCGTAGTTACCCAAATTGGCTCGCCTAAATGAATTTCCCGGTAGCGTTGCCTATAGGAAACCATGATAGGTAGTTAGATTTGTGCTGGTGGCAACGAACGGCGCTGTCGGCGGCGTTTCCGGTGGCAACCTGTCAAACCAGGCCGGGCGCGTTTCCGTGCCACTTGCAGCGTGAAACCACTGTATTGAGACCCCCGATGCTTTTGCCACCCCTTTTCCACCTACGATGCAGCGCCATGGTTTATTTTAGACGTATAATTTGATTTGTGAGGCTGGACGGAAAAGAATTACCGACGCGCAACGATCAGCTACCAAAAAACAAAACCAGTATCAATATCCTGTTCTGGTATTAATTCTGTTCAGTACTCTAGGGTTATAGTAGGAACAAATATGAAATCTCTACCCATAATCACATTAGCAAAAGCACCCCGCCTAGTCCCACCCAACCTGGTTATACCTCCGATACCGGCGTGCGAGGTAGCGTACTAGTGAACTTTGATAATGAACCGTGGGGCTTTGCCCTGGGCGGGGGGAGAGGGGGGAAGTTCGGGGCTGGGGGTAGGAAGGGGAGGGAGGGGTGACGTAGCTGTACAACGACCTGCAGCGGGCTTCCTGCAGCTCAGCTCTCCCGGGCAACGCCGGGATAATAGCCTGGAAAATCTGAGCCAAAAACCCACTATCGATAAATTGTTCTACATCTACTTAAGCTATCTCCAAAAGTTAAGGATAGGAACTCATTCTGCAGAAAATTCAGTCGCGGAATTTTCGTTTTGTCTGGCGAAAAATTTTTGCCATTAAAGATTCTATGCATAAATGCCGTGCTGTTATTCATACCATTAGAAAATTCTCGACTCACCATTTGAACATAATAAAGTATCTTAAACAAAATATATTTTTAGAAAAAATTAAAGTACCTGGGTAGCGCTATTTAATTATTTTAAGAAAGTGCAGTGCAGCCGCTAGTCTCCATTATTCACTTGACATTTAAAGGTTACGTAACGGACATGAAATGTCATTTTAGTTGCCTTTTTGAAATTATCTTTGTCTGGATGTACTCGTACCCAAGTAGACAAAATTAGCTGCAGTCTTAAGAGTCATCATTGGCCTCATACGTCTGTGTCAGACGATTTATTCAGTGTCTGAGGCAATATTTTTCATGGTTGTATAAGCCGATACGGGAGAGGCATGGCTTTTTGCACGCTCTCCACAGACACTGCATTGCCTGGGACGCAATAAGAGTAGGTATAATGTATTCATTTATAATTCAAACACATACTTAATACCTACAGGTGAATATTTGTTTTTCACCATTTGCTATACCAAATAATATAAAATACGCCATACTAGATTACATTTAGTTTCATCGTTCTTTCATTTTATTTTCCTTTCATTCTACCAGCGTCTAATGTATAAGTATACCTACTCTTGCTCCCCTATTCCTTCACAAATATTTTTAATTTCCCCTTCAACACACAGCTCTAAGTACATGTACGTAGGTACTTTAGATTTTAATAAACACTGTAGGTATAGTGACTATACGAACTTACAATAAGGTAAGATGAAAGAGTAGATTTTTTTTCAAGTTTTTGTGAACGATTAAAGCTCATTTGTTATATAGCCAGGGTTGCTACTGTCCAAACAGTAAAATCTGATAAAAAACGTCATATGTATGATTGATTCTGAGACAATTTTAATCCAATAAATATGACGTTCGTGCAAACCAACTTCTTATTTAACTTTAGGTATAGTGTCTATACGAACTTACAATAAGGTAAGATGAAAGAGTAGATTTTTTTTCCAAGTTTTTGTAAACGATTAAAGCTCATTGTATAGTATCTCCTGTATAACAAATTTAGGTGTATTAAAAAAAAAACATTAAATTAAATTAATAAAGATACCTTTCCTCGACAATTAGGATGTATACCGGCTGCTTTCACACGTCACGCCGGGTTGGCTTAGGGGCAAGCTCCACAGAATAGATACGAGACGCGAGGAGTAACATGACATCTGTCAGACAAGCGATCGTCAGACGTTATCGATGGGACGCGCGTCTGACGGGTGTAGCTTTGTTTCTTCTGTTTCATACATTTTATAAGGAAACGGTTTCAAGCGTCGTGATGTGGCTCCTCTCACATGTACGACGATACTTGTTTGGCAGATGCCATCTAACATCTTACGTCTCACGTCTACTCTGTGGAGCTCGCGCCTTAGGTTACATACGTGCTTCGTACGATATGGAGGGAGGTGCTAAGCAAATCTGTATACAGTATTGTATGGTAGCTGGCAGTGTATCGGGAGAGCTGTATTTGTAGATGCAGCTCCCTCGTATGGTGGTAGCGGTAGTACAGTGTTGGTAGATGTTGGTAGATGCAGCCCCCTGTATGGTGTATGTAGTTACTGTAGCGGTAGTACAGTCTCTCCCGCTAACTCATGAACAACTTTGTTTTTAAAGTTTCGATTTTCTTGTGACTGATACGGACAGACAAGCCGGACAAAAATTATGTTGTACGACTCTATAAATGTTGCTGCATCTAAAAAAGTAACAATTGTTACTGTAAAATGTTCCGGTCTGAAAAAATTATATAACTGTCAAAACTCAAAACCCATACATATTTTGACAACTCCAAGCGCACAGTTATGAAAATCGAGTTATACCTTAAAATGGATTATCTATGACGGAGCGGGAGATACTGTACTAGCACGTATCAGTTCTTAGTTGGTTTGGTAGATGCAGCCCCCTCTGCATGCTGTATGGCTGGTAGTGTAGCAATAGTAGAAAGGTAGGTACCGTGTTGGTGGATGCAGACAGAAAAATGCACTCGCAGTCCCAGCAGTGTAGCAGAAGGTAGTAGAAAGGTACGTAGGTACTGTGTTCATCTTCTTCTTCGAGTAGGATACCAAGTGGTCCAACGACCCGATAACGATAAACCCTGATGTCTGAGTTTTTCAACCGCCTACTGCAAGTTGCAGGCCTCTGACGTGGTTGTGTAAAACTGATATCATAGACAGTAACCGGGTGCCCATCCGAAGCACGGAACCATCTTGCTTTTCGGACAATCAGGTGGTTCAGCCTGCAATGTCTTAACCAGACTGGGTACAAATTCACCAAGTTATATATCAACATTGTGAGTGACCCCAGTGGGAATTGAACCCGGAACCTTCTGTGTCGCAGGCAGTCGTACTAACCACTGCGCCACATCGGCTGTCATAGCAGTAGTAGAAAGGTAGGTACAGTGTTGGTGGATGCAGACAGAAGAATGCACTCGCAGCCCCTCGTCTAGACTGGAGTCTGATGTCATGATGTGACACCACAGAAATTGGGGACTTGGGAAATAGTTGACAGGGGCATGCTTCTACTTCAAGTGTTGAAAAAAAAATGATCCGGTATTATTGCAGCTACTGTAGTGTTAGTTCTAGTACCTACAGGTTAGTAGATGCAGCCCTTCGCATAGATCCTGGTAGTGTAGCAGTGGTAGAAAGGTAGGTACTGTGTTGGTGGATGCAGACAGAAGAATGCACTCGCGGCCCCTCGTCTAGACTGGAGTCTGATGTCATGATGTGACACTGCGCAAATTGGGGACTTGGGAAATGGATAGGAAGGGCGTACACAAATTAAAGTTACGAAATAAACATGATTGTATTGTTTCGAAAAGGTAAGCCTAGGTGGTGCATAAAGCTACGCTTAAACATTGTTTTTGTAGAGTCATCAACATCATCCTGCCCTTATTCCAAATTAGTTGAGGACGACACATGTTTTGTTAGAGCTATTTGTAGAGTAAATTATTGTAAACACACTCTCAAATCAGTACTCAGAAATTAAGTATATAAGTACTGATTATTTATCTTCGTAGGTTCATTCACCTACCTAATACCTACCAATAGCGTCTACCTTTTTGTTTAAATAAGTATAGATAATTTACTGTTTGTAATTTCTAATTTACCTAGAAAGTTTCGCGCACTAACAAGCGAAAATAATTATAATCCGCTAAAAACTAATCCCAATGCGGAAACTACGAAAATGTCCGAAGTTGAAAGTTTAAGAGTCGTCCCAACCCCCACAATAAACCTAGTGGTGTATAATTTAGTGCTGCCTCGGTCTGGGTACTACACTTCCATACTACCCTTATACCACACTCCGTCTGTACCTACGCGGCCACTGTTGGTACTCTATACTTACTTAGGTGTTTTGAACATTTGTTTAGCAAATGGCGAAGGGTCCATACATGCCGATTTCTGTCGGCTTCCCTTTCAGAATCTTATAATATTTAGTAGGTATATTTATTATATTTATAGTCACCATAAGCTGATCTTCAATGGTATCCCCTTTATTTACGGCCTAGATTCGTTAAAATGTTACCTTACGCCACTGGCAAAAACCAACTCTCTTTACGGTTGATTCGCAAAACGCAATTTTTTTTTGTTCATGGGGCACAAAAAGCAGAAAAGTGTATAAATTTCTGTTTTTACGTAATGAGATCAGGAAATTATAACCTGCTCCAGTCCATTGTAAGCTTTTCAGTGTTGAAAATAAAAAGGACCACCTAGGAGCCCTTAAGATATTGAATCACAAACATGCACCGTACAGCATGCACCGTACAACGTGCAGTGTGGCCGCACTGCGTCGCCGAGTGTGGTAGGTCAGTGCAGACTGCAAGCCGCTCTCATTGCATTCGGCGCTCGACGTCGGCGGCTATAACCCGTGCGTCTATCGAACACTTTTAGCGATATGTAGGAGAAAGAGTTTGTAGTAGGTATAAAGCAGCAGAAGCACCTCACGGTTCGGTCTGTATGCACCGCACAGCATGCACCGTACAATGTGCAGGTGGCCGCACTGCGTCGCCGAGTGTGGTAGGTCAGTGCAGACTGCAAGCCGCTCTCATTGCATTCGGCGCTCGACGTCGGCGGCTATAACCCGTGCGTCTATCGAACACTTTTAGCGATATGTAGGAGAAAGAGTTTGTAGTAGGTATAAAGCAGCAGAAGCACCTCACGGTTCGGTCTGTATGCACCGCACAGCATGCACCGTACAATGTGCAGGTGGCCGCACTGCGTCGCCGAGTGTGGTAGGTCAGTGCAGACTGCAAGCCGCTCATTGCATTCGGCGCTCGACGTCGGCGGCTATAACCCGTGCGTCTATCGAACACTTTTAGCGATATGTAGGAGAAAGAGTTTGTAGTAGGTATAAAGCAGCAGAAGCACCTCACGGTTCGGTCTGTATGCACCGCACAGCATGCACCGTACAATGTGCAGGTGGCCGCACTGCGTCGCCGAGTGTGGTAGGTCAGTGCAGACTGCAAGCCGCTCTCATTGCATTCGGCGCTCGACGTCGGCGGCTATAACCCGTGCGTCTATCGAACACTTTTAGCGATATGTAGGAGAAAGAGTTTGTAGTAGGTATAAAGCAGCAGAAGCACCTCACGGTTCGGTCTGTATGCACCGCACAGCATGCACCGTACAATGTGCAGGTGGCCGCACTGCGTCGGCGAGTGTGGTAGGTCAGTGCAGACTGCAAGCCGCTCTCATTGCATTCGGCGCTCGACGTCGGCGGCTATAACCCGTGCGTCTACCGAGCACTTTTAGCGATATATTGAAGAAAGAGTTTGTCGGAGGTATAAAGCAGCAGAAGCACCTCACGTGTCGGTCTGTATGCACCACCGTACACCATGCACCTATATAGCAGCAAAAGTAGGTGCCTCACGTGTCGGTCTGTATCCAACACCGTAGTACACCATGCACCTATATAGCAGGAAAAGTAAGTACCTCATGTGTCGGTCTGTATGCACCGTACAATGTGCAGTGTGGTGCGACTCCCGGCCGCACTGCGTCGCCGAGTGTGGTAGGTCAGTGCAGACTGCAAGCCGCTCTCATTGCATTCGGCGCTCGACGTCGGCGGCCTTTACCCGTGCGTCTACCGAGCACTTTTAGCAATATGTAGGAGAAAGAGTTTGTAGTAGGTATAAGCAGTAGAAGCACCTCACGGTTCGATCTGTATGCACCGTACACCATACAGCATGTACTGTACAGTGTGCAGTGTGGTGCGACTCCCGGCCGCACTGCGTCGCCGAGTGTGGTAGGTCAGTGCAGACTACAAGCCGCTCTCATTGCATTCGGCGCTCGACGTCGGCGGCTATAACCCGTGCGTCTACCGAGCACTTTTAGCGATATATTGAAGAAAGAGTTTGTCGGAGGTATAAAGCAGCAGAAGCACCTCACGTGTCGGTCTGTATGCACCACCGTACACCATGCACCTATATAGCAGCAAAAGTAGGTGCCTCACGTGTCGGTCTGTATCCAACACCGTAGTACACCATGCACCTATATAGCAGGAAAAGTAAGTACCTCATGTGTCGGTCTGTATGCACCGTACAGTGTGCAGTGTGGTGCGACTCCCGGCCGCACTGCGTCGGCGAGTGTGGTAGGTCAGTGCAGACTGCAAGCCGCTCTCATTGCATTCGGCGCTCGACGTCGGCGGCCATTGGCCGTGCGGCTACCGGGCACTTTTAGCGATATGTAGGAGAAAGAGTTTGTAGTAGGTATAAAGCAGTAGCAGTACCTCACGTGTCGGGCTGTAAGCACCGCACAGCATGCACCGTACAATGTGCAGTGTGGCCGCACTGCGTCGCCGAGTGTGGTAGGTCAGTGCAGACTGCAAGCCGCTTTCATTGCATTCGGCGCTCGACGTCGGCGGCCATTGGCCGTGCGGCTACCGGGCACTTTTAGCGATATGTAGGAGAAAGAGTTTGTAGTAGGTATAAAGCAGCAGAAGCACCTCACGGTTCGGTCTGTATGCACCGCACAGCATGCACCGTACAATGTGCAGGTGGCCGCACTGCGTCGGCGAGTGTGGTAGGTCAGTGCAGACTGCAAGCCGCTCTCATTGCATTCGGCGCTCGACGTCGGCGGCTATAACCCGTGCGTCTATCGAACACTTTTAGCAATATGTAGGAGAAAGAGTTTGTAGTAGGTATAAGCAGTAGAAGCACCTCACGGTTCGATCTGTATGCACCGTACACCATACAGCATGTACTGTACAGTGTGCAGTGTGGTGCGACTCCCGGCCGCACTGCGTCGGCGAGTGTGGTAGGTCAGTGCAGACTGCAAGCCGCTTTCATTGCATTCGGCGCTCGACGTCGGCGGCCATTGCCCGTGCGACAAAAAACATAACATTAAGAATATGAATAGGTAACATTTACTAAAATTAATGTAGGAGAGTTTTTCTTTTGCTTTGTCTCGTAAGAAAATTGTAATTTAGCGAAACCATAACCTTAACAGCCACAACAGTCCACTGCTTTACATGGACCTCCCCATATCGGGAGGTACTGCTATACTCACCACGCTTGGCAGACGGATTGGCGAGCGCAGTGCAAGATGTTGCATTGACAGGCAACGCTGCTGCCCATTACCTGGATGATTTGATTATCCCTTAGTCGCTTTTTACGACACCCACGGTTAGAATTGGGGTGATGCTATTTTAAGCCGGCATCACACGGCAATGCAGCGAAAATTGAATGCTAAATACCTACTGCGATAATTGGCGCTTCTGCCCATTCCCTGGATGATTATCCCTTAGTCGCTTTTTACGACACCCACGGGTAGAATTGGGGTGATGCTATTTTAAGCCGGCATCGCAAGACAATTTAGCGAAAATTGAATGCTAAATACCTACTGCGCTAATTGGATAGCTTATGGTTATACTTTTCTCCAAAGTTAAGGAGACCTTTGATCTTATCGAAAATAAAATTTAAACTACAACGACCCTTATTTACATTTAAGGGGTGACGTCAGCTGACTTACCCTCATACTGTACACGTAGGGTGATCGAGTACTTGTCGGCAAATAGCCTTGAATAATGTTTATGTAGGACTTATTATGTCAACTGATCGATAAAGAACTCAGTATATTTAGATGGTGTGATATTGATTGAGTCGATAATATAATTAGTGGAATTATGGACGAAGCTACTGGAAATCATAACATGTAATTATCAATAGAAATTATACAGAAGATATCGAAATAAAACTTACGTGTTATAGAACTACACAGTTCACCTGTTAGCCCGAGCGGCGACTGGTCTAATCCATACCTCACAAAAGAATAGAATAATTTAGCTATGTACGGGTAGAGGAGCTCGAGTACTTCGGATTGGTCGTGGTCTGCCGCGGCACGTTTGGCGGAGTAGCTAAAGTTTGCCCTCTGAAAAAGTTAAAATATCTCATCGAAGAATAGAATGAGACATGGCTGTAGCGATAGGAGCAGTTTAGTAAATCTTGGTCTGCCTTCTGCTATCTTGGCACGTTTGGCGGAGTAGCTAAAAGTATGCCCTCTTAAAAAAGTAAAAAATATCTCAGCGAAGAATAGAATGAAAATATATCGTACCGATAGCTTGCTTGAGTCTGCCTACATATATACTGGTCTGCCTGGCCACAGCCTGGCAGTTTTCCCGGTCCGACCACTTTATTTTTTTAGTAAAATTTTTATCTCTTAGAATAAATGAATAAAAATATTTCTTACCTATAGATTGATTAAGTCTGCATAGAAAATACTGGTCTGCCTGACCACAGCCTGGCAGTTTTCAGATACGACCACTTTTACTTTTTGAGAAATTTTTATTTCTTCGAATAACAGAATGAAACTAAGTTGTAATAATAGTTTATTTAAAGCTGAACACATATCCTTGGTCTGCCTGAGCTCAGTCCGGTAGTTTCTCGATGCGATCACTTTTCTCTCAGTAAATTTCAATTTTAGGACCTGACTTCGTTTATTAGGGGGCCTGGCCAATAAAATGAAAATTTGTCAGTGTATAGAAGTGAGATTTACAGAGCTGTAATCTCTCAATGTCCAGATGAAGAAAATGTTTTCCCAAGTATTGTATTTTTGAAATAATTACTACGAATACATCTGAAGTTGTAGATTCTTGAAATTAACATACTTATTCTTCATCTAGACATTGAGAGATTACAGCTCTGTAAATCTCACTTCTATACACCGACAAATTTTCATTTTATTGACGGGGCCCACTCCTAATAAACAAAGTCAGGGTCCTTTAAAATTGAAATTTACTGAGAGTGAAAACTGATCGCATCGGAGAAATTACCAGACTGAGCTCAGGCAGACCAAGGGATATGTGTTCAGCTTTAAATAAACTATTATTACAACTTAGTTTCATTCTGTTATTC
Source organism: Phthorimaea operculella (assembly GCA_024500475.1). NCBI lineage: Eukaryota > Metazoa > Arthropoda > Insecta > Lepidoptera > Gelechiidae > Phthorimaea > Phthorimaea operculella. Next base: position 1,276,948 of record JANFCV010000019.1, on the reverse strand, counting down.
GAAGAAATAAAAATTTCTCAAAAAAGTAAAAGTGGTCGTATCTGAAAACTGCCAGGCTGTGGTCAGGCAGACCAGTATTTTCTAGGCAGACTTAAGCAAGCTATCGGTACGACATATTTTTATTCTTTTATTCGAAGAGATAAAAATTTTACTAAAAAGTAAAAGTGGTCGGATCGGGAAAACTGCCAGGCTGTGGCCAGGCAGACCAGTATATATGTAGGCAGACTCAAGCAAGCTATCGGTACGATATATTTTCATTCTATTCTTCGATGAGATATTTTTTACTTTTTTAAGAGGGCATACTTTTAGCTACTCCGCCCAACGTGCCAAGATAGCAGAAGGCAGACCAAGATTTATAAGCTTTACTAAACTGCTCCTATCGCTACAGCCATGTCTCATTCTATTCTTCGATGAGATATTTTTAACTTTTTTCAGAGGGCAAACTTTTAGCTACTCCGCCAAACGTGCCAAGCTGCGCCGCGGCAGACCACAACCAATCCGAAGTACTCGAGCTCCTCTACCCGTACATAGCTAAATTATTCTATTCTTTTGTGAGGTATGGATTAGACCAGTCGCCGCTCGGGCTATGTGTTATGAAATAAATATATGATATGAATAGAATCCAACGTCTTTGATAGGTAGATAGGGAATCTTTCATGTCATATTTAAACAATCTGAAATTCCGCAACAAATTTTTGTGTAAGACATGAAATTAATGAAACATCTTTTAAGTACGCACGTCGTCATAAGATATTGGGTTAAGCATGTTTTTCTTCATTTTTGAGTAATATCTTTGCAACTTTAGAAAAACTGGCTACTGCTAAATTTTACTGAAATTTATTTCCGCAAAAGTTATATGAAAATTAGAGCGCTTCGAAGTTGGTCTAAGCAAACCAATTTTTATCGTAGCTATTTTACATTATGATAAACATTTCATGGTTTTTCACTTTAGTGTTCGATGTAGAAAAATGCCGTCAGCACTCGTACGTATAAAATACCTACTGCTCTTTGTGAGCATACGCATAGGGGCTGGCTCTCTGCACCCAGCTCCTATCAAATGCATAGGCTTTGTCAGCAAAAAGGATGGCTCGGTCTGTCGACTGTCGGGCTTAGTAAAACATTGCAGCCGAATTGCAGAATTGGGCAGGGCAGACCGTGATGGCGGCTCGCTAACTCGATATTGGTACGGTTGAGGTAGTGTATTTCGCACAGTGTAGAAACTGAAAATCTTTATATAAGTTAGACCCGCATTTGTCTGCTATCTCGCCTGTTGGTAAATAATGATGCAGACGATGTCCGAGCATGCTTGCCCAGGTTGTGTCTTAATCATTACTTTTCTCTTCTCACATTTTGATAGCAATTCTTTGTCTTTTCGAGTGGGACACCGAGGCGTCGAATGCAATGCATTTGATTGCAATGCAACACTTGTACATAAAGTGAAGTTAAGGACCTTAGGTGTCACAAACGACAAGTACCTATATAGAAGGCAAGCAATTATTATCATTAATATTTACAACAGCAAACAGTCCAATACCTAGAGTTCCGGTTAAAATTAAAATTGAACCTGCCGGTAAAGGACGTAAAGGTAGCAGTTACATTAACTTGATATTATGTAATACAAAGTATCTTTACTGTCCCTTGCTGCGGCTAAAAATAACATTGTTTTTGTTATTTTTGCAAAAAGCTCTGAAATTCCGTGGATTTCACCCCTTTTTTCGGCCGTCGATAATTTGATTGTGCCAGGTAGAAAACAAAAATCGTATCTGGAACCTTCATCAGATTAAAAATCAAATTATTTCCAGATTCTGAAATAAATACTTTTACATGTGATACGTGCATCCCATATATAATGAGCTTTAAAATGAGTGAGTAAAATTCACGCGAGAACGACGAACGTATTCCTACATTAAAAAACTGTTTAAGTTGATCCTATATTTAAAGATTAACGGAGTTTTTGGAAAACATGTAGTTATTAACTACAAGAAAAGTTAGACATGGTTTAAGTCGCTTGACAACGTCAAATCGTATGTAAAATTAATTTGAACACTGTCTAAACGCGCGCCTAACTTTTTGTAATAACACCGTAATTTTTTATTTGTTCTTTTCTCGCGTTTTCTACACAAATTTTGCAAGTTTTCCAAAAATTTTATAGCTAACACAGGAAATGTTTTAAGGTATTCAGGATAACGGAGGTGCAACTAATAGTCTAAACCGATGTCTAATTTTACATCCCACCTTACAGGTTACCTCGTGGAAGCCACTAATTAACTGTAAGATGACTCTCTTGTAAAGTTACTATGATGAAGTGCGTAACCAGAAGCCTGGTTTTACACGTGTACACATATTACAGTGTGTTACCACAAAATAGAAAGTTTACAGAAGTTTCATTCGGACCGATTTCGGATTTTCGCGATTGGCATTTTTACATAGCCATCTACTGTCAAAAGATTCAAAGTATAAAAATATCAAAACATATAGGTATATTAAAGAACGTCATAAATTTAAATCCAAGAAATATGACATTCGTGTCAACCACCGGAGATTCCGGTTATTTCCAGTTAAAATCAGTAAGCGTCAAAATCGTCGCTAGTACTGACCAGCCTTAACCATCTGGTTAGGCGCCCCGCGCGCTGTTTCCCGAAGTGATGTTACTGGCATGTAAATGATCAACTTTACCATGAGAAAAAACAGCTATTAATTAAGCAAAATTAACATGTCAGGAATACAGTACTGCGGTCCAAAACGCGAATTGCTGATGTGGCCCATGTCTCCGCGAAGCTTAAGCGTGATTAGGCTGGTCATGTCTGCCGCATGCCAAGCAAACTAAAACCACCACTGAATGAAGCCCAAGTGTCGATAGACGTCGTCGCGGAAGGCCCAGACGCAGATGGCGTGATGAAACTGGACGGCTATTCCAAAGAATGGTATGTGGAGGCACAGGATCGAAAGCAGTGGAAGAAGGGGAGCCTTTGCCCAGCAGTGGGATCCTGACGGTGTAATAAAGTTACTGTGGGAATGTTAAAGTTGTTTAAACAGATGCCTAGAATCACCAGTTTGAATAAATGCTTGTCGGTAACACACTGTATAATAAATCCGTGTTTAGTTTGTAGGTAGGTAGCAGGTAGGAACGTTCCCAGTAGAATATAATTGCGAAAACATATACTCGTGTTCATAAAACTGAAAGTAAACAATCGCAACAAGTACTGGAAAAATCCACCTTTTTTACAACGAAAATAAAAAATTTGCTTGCTATTTTGTTTTAATCTACATAATATTACTATCCTATAGCTACAAAATTACATAATACATACATTTAATAATGTCTTTGGTAATACGTTGATAACATGGATAAAATTTAAACCATATAATCAAGTTTGATTTTTCAGTTTTCAGTTTATATTGATGAATGATGTTGATGTTGCTAGATACGGTAAGAAGTACCAGTTACAATACTAATGATCCCCCCATCCAAACCCCATCACGCGAAATATCCCGGAGAACCCACGCCGAATACAAAACCGGGAAAATCAATCTTCGAACGCACACACGCGTACTAACCGTAGTATGTACGTATTCGTAGCACGCGCGTAGAGGCGCTACGCCGTAGCAGAGATGTCACGTAGACCGCTACGTGAGCAGTTTAAATTTTTCTCGTCGGTAAAAATAATTGTTTCGGAAAATCATTTGTGGCGATAATAATGATAAAATAACTGCACGTGTAATAAAGTTATATCCATAATTTAGCACTTGTGTACGATACAATTCATAAACTAACAAAGACATACCTACTTATACATTATGCCTATCTTTAGATTATTGTTAAATCCCGACACAATGAAAGACAACAGATATGGATAAATAAACAACCCATGGGAATAAATATTATCCCTCGAAATAAAGTACTCATAAGAGTTGTTCACTGGAAGTATTCGGCGGAGGAAAGCCTTTTATGCATACTTTATGTAACCGCAACATTTCATGGCGTTACGGCATAACTCCATGGGATTTTTGGGTAAGGTTTTCCCGGGCCGCGTAGCGAAGTACCAGGGCGGCAGAGGGTTGCAGGGGCTTGCTTAGCTTTGATGGAAGGGAACAACAACACAGGGCTGCGGAAATATTTACCTCCGCCTTTTGTATTTAAATATGTCATAAAGTAACAGTCGGAAAATCTGTGGAAACTTTACTTCTTGTAGTATCATAAAATTGAATGAATTTAGTTTTTTAATCACAGTCTAGCCATACAACTTACGAATCATTAGTTACATCAATAAGTAGGCTTACTCATGATATCACGTGGTTCTCATTTATTCGAAGGTGTGGACCAGTTTTCTATGAGTTCTGATGAAGTTTTCCCGGCCGGCGCAGCGGAAGCTACCAGGCGGTTAGGGAGACGAAGAGGTGGCCTGTCGGCAGCAGGCGGCCGCGGCCGGCGCAGGGAGGCGCATTGCAGGCGGGTGAATGCCCCCGCATCGATCCAACCCCGCCGCCGCCCCCCGCGCCCGGCGCTTGCGTAACCCCTCCCGCTTATGTAACGAGATTTCTTCCCTTTCCTACTCCTAAACTTCCTACTTCCCGAATTTTTCTAATCCTAATTAATGGCGCACAGTTATTGTGAGGTCGCTTCAATTTAACGGAAGTTACGTTGTTTAATAAGTTTAGGAGGAAATGTATACGTGACCAAACGCGGGTAATTTGGGAAGCAACAATATTGTTATTTTGTAACTACAAAGTTACATAACTCTCGGGGATCGTTCGGTCCTACTTGAGGGTGAAGTCATAAAAAACTTATATTTGGTTCTATGCATTAAATTATGAATGGGCATGCTTGCAACTTTTTAAGGAAGTGGTTTTCTTGTAAGTTACGGTATAGAATGGATAATTAGCTTCCATAATGGAAGATGTAGCGAGTAGCTAACAGAATATAGGGCCATGTTCCTGTATCAACTTTGTCCATCATCTTTAAGAAAAAAATTGCTGTAAAAGACTTCGTCATAATTCCATTTACGCTCATAATCTTCATTTATAACCCTTTAAAGTCCAGTAGGGAATAAATCCGGTTCCTAGAAGCGAGTGCACATTGGACCACCCCTTTTAGGCGTGGTGTGGACACGTCATGATATATCGACACCATTAATTATGCTACCCGCGCGCTCTACCACCTAAAACTGCCAGATTTTCGGCTGCGAACAAAGATATTCGGTCTTTTGTGCCGGTTGACGACTTTTTGTGAATACTTCCGGGTTTCAGTTATAAGTTTGCATTCTTTGAGATTTTTACACGCACATTAAATTAAAAAAAAAGCTGTTATTAATAACTTTACCATTTATTGTCAATTTATTACCTACATTTATTAAAATCACGATAAACATCACGACATGACCCATTATCCAACAATACCTGAGATATTGAAACAAAAGAGGCTGCTACGGTCCGTAGCCCGTAGGCCGGCGCTACGTAGCGGGGTTACGGCGTAGCGGGCCGGTCGGCGACCCCTGGCCGTGAACGGGGGTACGGGGGGGTGCGGAACCCCCCTCCCCGCGCGGCAAGCCTCACCCCCCCGCCGCCCGGGCCGGCAGACACGTGAGCGCCGCGCCCTATGTACGGGGTGCTCGGAAAATGTTATAGGAAGTGCTTCAAATTCTCTAGCCTAGAATTTTGTTGTAATGGAAATAATTATGGTATATACTATATAGTGTATTGGGCAAGATGGAATTATTGTATTGGTAACTCTAAGATTCACAAATTCCAACTAATAAAGACACATGATAGATCTAGTTTATATATATGTCGCAGTACGATGGCAGAATCAGGTTTTGCCATCGGCCATCGTCCTGAGCTGATCCAGGTTTTTGGCCAAAAACCTAGGATTTTGGCCAAAAAACTAGGATTTTGGCCGAAATCCTAGATTTGTTTAGTATTATGGCTTTTTTTGAATTTCGTCGGAACTTCTTCGTCTTCGAGTGGTACACCAAAGCACCTAACGAGCCGATGGACCCTGGTATCAGAGTTTTCAACCGCCTACTGCAAGTAGCAGGCCTCTTACATGGTTGTGTAACGACCGCCGTCTAAGTGATCATAGAGAGCAATCGGGACCGACCGACGGCTTACCGTACCCGTGTGGTTCGGGGGAACGAGGAGTGGAGAGGTACTTTATGCACCTCCCTCTGATTTTTTGAGGGTAGACTTGGATACCGTAAATGGGCACCCTGAAGGACGGAGGGTAACATCAGACAGTCTGAACAGCGGGATTGCCTCGGATTCCCTGAAGGGCAGGAGGGGGCTTCAGACACCATAAGAGCAGGACGTACCACTGAACGCTCTAGAGGATTGGTGGTAGCTTTGGACGCCCTGGAGACCAGGAGGTAACGTCGGACCCCCAGAAAATCCAACCCGTCATCTTACATCCTCCAGAGTGTCCGACGCTACCCACGCCCTCTAGAGCGTCTGACGCTACCTCCCACCCTCCAGAACGTACAATGTTACCTCCTGCCTTTCGAGGTGTATGCCCGAACTACACGGGCACGTTAAGCCGTCGGTCCCGATTGCTCTTTATGATCACTTAGACGGCGGTCGTTACACAACCTTGTCAGAGGCCTGCTCCTTGCAGTAGGCGGTTTAAAAACTCTAACACCAGGGTTCATCGGGTCGTTGGGCGACTTAGTGTACCAGTCGAAGAAGAAGAAGTTTCCCCGAAATGCAAAAAAAGCCATAATACTAAACAAATCTAGGATTTCGGCCAAAATCCTAGGTTTTTGGCCAAAAACCTGGATCAGCTTAGGACGATGGCCGAAAGAAGTCTACGATTTTGCCATATGCCGGCTTTTGGCCAAAAACCTAGGTTTTTGGCCAAAAACCTGATTCTGCCATCGTACTGCGACATATATAGGTATAAGTCTATGTGATAGATAATTTAGTGATGTCTATCATTATCATGTGCCACCTCACGTGATAGAATTTTTATAAGCTATCGTCTTGGGCACTGAACGAACACACGACGTTTGTATTCTTGCTTGCATCAAAATACACATCGCATGTGTACTTTAATGTTCTAATTCTAAAATAACGATTCCACTCTATTCAATTAAAAACTATAGGGTCTGAAGCCCAAAAAACTGTCACTCATATTGCCACCCATAATGCAATTATGCAATTCAACCCAAAAACAAACCACAACACGCTGTATCTACTTCCTACTCCTACTACCCCGCACACATACACAGTTGCCTAGTTTCATACAACCCTTGATAGCGCCTACAAATGCCGGTACTGCCACACCCCCGGGCCTTATCGCTACACGGCGGCACGCACACACAGACAACCGCCGGGGAAATTCGTACAACTGTGTGCGTGACAGACGTGTCGCTACGAGCTGGAGTTTGCGCCAGTGTGCGCGGAAAATCTGTGTTAACGTCCGACTTCCGCGTCGCAATTCGTGTCACGCATACAGGCCTAGTTTTGCGTGTATGTGTGCGTGGGGTGCATCGACTTCTCTTCCGCTTCCGCCGGGGACAATGCCCCGCTGATTTACGTCTGTCAGTTCGAAGGCTTGCGTGTTATTGTGACGTTCACGGATTGCATTACAACGTAACGTTACGATTAACGACGTATTAGCGGGATTAGGGCTGGTTGATGGTGGTTAAGAAAATTACTGAAAACTTCAAAAAATTATATTATCCTTAGTTACTCTTTTCCTAGATATCAGAAAGGTCAGGTACTTATTTATGTGTAGAGCTCGTGTAGAGTGAAAAATGCTATGTATGAAAATACTATAAGTATGGTAATTTCCATGCAAATATGGTGGTTTGTTTTTACCGCAGTGTTCGCGCCTGCGCACTGGCGTTCGTCGTATAGCTCTACATTGCAGTGTAGCTCGAGTCCCGGGAAACAGCTATACCTTTGGCTATATCTACATATTTTTATAAATACGTCAGGAATATTGACGTACTTTTATGTACCTAAAATACTACAAGGTACAGTGTTATCAATGTAAAACAAAAAAAAACTACCTAGGGCTGTAATTATTTCACTATGCCCTTATTTGTTTTCATATCATCAGAATCTTTAGTAAGGTACCATTTCAGGATACAATATTATAAACTGGCGCAGATAAAGAACATTTCCCGAATCGGCAAAATTATTGTTGATATCCCAGAGGCAAATAATGATTTGCCAGTTCGGGATATATTTTTTATTTGCGCCAGTTATAGATGTTCTAGTTTTACAACAGTTAAGTACGAGTGAGTCGGTGCTACTGATAATATTAATAAGGGTGGGTTGGTTTGGTTTAAAACAAAGGTTTACTAATAGGAAGCCCTTGTTTAAGCTCATCATGGCCACACCTTTAACATACATACTTAACTAATTAATCACGCTTATTTATACAGGGTTAAAAGTATTTTAACCAATGTAGGCGAAAACCTCTCCTTCCTACTTCCCCAAGGACTTAAGATTGAAATATGAAATGGAAATTTTATCATCCGGTTAATTTTAGCTCCAAAAGCAACACATTTTGGTTTAGGAATGTCTATGAGTACAATTAATCAGTTTCATGGATCGGTTCATCTTTTGAAAGGAATGCAAAACTTTGCCTAAAACCCTGTATTATTGTGTAGTGTAGTCAACATATCGAGCAAACTTGTTCTATTTATGAAGGAAGGAACTACATTACAGCCATCCATCCCGCGGGACCCTCCCTCAATCAATATGAGCTTTGTGTTGACAGACCCGGTAGGTACTTTTTCCCTAGATATGTTGGAGGAAAGAAAAGTAATATGACTTCCTTGTGTTTCTACGTATACAATACAGCGTATCGTATACATAGCTGTAGAAAAAAATTCACAAGCAATTCAGTAGTCCTCTGAAAATCCTAGTCCTAGTTCGTAGATTTCATGAAGATGTTTTTTTTTCTTCATAACAACAAAGGCGGAATACAAACGCACCGCATAATTTAGAGGATATTTTCAAAAAGAAAATGATGTGAAAAACGCAAGTATTTGCAGCGATATGCGGTTTATTATATAGCAGTTCAAAAGTAATTCCCATCGTCAAAAATCTGGGTCCGGCAGAATACCAAATAGCGATGAGGTGTGTCCATAATATCTTCGAAATTATAAAGGCACTAATTGTGTGGCAGAGGGCAATTTTTTGGCATGATTGAAATTGCTATTAGTTAAAGATTTCATAGGTGAGGATTATAGGGACACCCTGAGTTGCGTGATTTTCCCGCCAAAAATGAAATGTACGAGCTTTAATTTAAGATCCACCTTGTAAGTAAATTGCAATAATAATTCAGATTGCGTCACAATTCTGTATCGAGGTGTTTACTGCTAACGTCTGTGGGATGTTCGTGCCTCATTGGACTTTCTGACTGGATATCGCCTCGATATGTTGTCACATTTGCAATGAAGTTGCTCTATAATATAATACCTAGCTAATCTATGCCTATAATAAAAGTAGCAAGTGTAGCAATAATATTTCTGATTGCGTCACAATTCTGTATCGAGGTGTTTACTGCTAACGTCTGTGAGATGGTCGCGCCTCGCTGGACACGATATGTTGTCATATTTGCAGTGGAGGTGCTCTATGTAATACCTAGCTATAGCTACTATAGCTGACCAATACCTAGGTACAAAAGTAGTAAGTAAATAGCAAGTGTAGCAATAATATTTCAGATTGCGTCACAATTCTGTATCGAGGTGTTTACTGCTAACGTCTGTGAGATTTTCGCACCTCGCTGGACTCGATATATTGACACATTTGCTGTGTATGTGCTCTATGTAATACCTAGCTATAGCTGCTATAGCTAACCAATACATCATCATCATCTTCCTGCCCTTATCCCAATTACTTGGGGTCGGCGCAACACGTTTCGTCGAACACAAAATCGTGTTGCAAAGGATTTGGCTTAATTTTACGACCGGCCGCCTACCAGACGTCAACCCTCCTTGGGAATGCTTTTGTGGTGCATTTACCGCCACCATACTGTTGGCCATGGCTGTTTGGGTCGGTTTTATTCCTCGGTTGCCTCTTACGACCCCCACGGAAAGAGAGGGGGTGGTGCTATTATACTCTGCCAGCACCACACGGCACCATTATCTAGGTACAAAAGTAGTTAGCAAGTAGCAAGTGTAGCAATAATATTTCAGATTGCGTCACAATTCTGTATCGAGGTGTTTACTGCTAACGTCTGTGAGATGTTCGAGCCTTGCTGGACACGGTATATTGACACATTTGCTGTTAATGTGCTCTATGTAATACCTAGCTATGGATAACATATACATACTGAAGTAGTAAGCAAGTAGCAAGTGTAGCAATAATATTCAGATTGCGTCACAATTCTGTATCGAGGTGTTTACTGCTAACGTCTGTGAGATGTTCACACCTCGCTGGACACGATATGTTGACACATTTGCTGTGTATATGCTCTATGTAATACCTAGCTATAGCTGCTATAGCTAACCAATACCTAGGTACAAAAGTAGTAAGTAAATAGCAAGTGTAGCAATAATATTTTAGATTGCGTCACAATTCTGTATCGAGGTGTTTACTGCTAACGTCTGTGAGATGTTCGAGCCTTGCTGGACACGGTATATTGACACATTTGCTGTTAATGTGCTCTATGTAATACCTAGCTATGGATAACATATACATACTGAAGTAGTAAGCAAGTAGCAAGTGTAGCAATAATATTCAGATTGCGTCACAATTCTGTATCGAGGTGTTTACTGCTAACGTCTGTGAGATGTTCACACCTCGCTGGACACGATATGTTGACACATTTGCTGTGTATATGCTCTATGTAATACCTAGCTATAGCTGCTATAGCTGACCAATACCTAGGTACAAAAGTAGTAAGTAAATAGCAAGTGTAGCAATAATATTTCAGATTGCGTCACTATTCTGTATCGAGGTGTTTACTGCTAACGTCTGTGAGATGATCGCGCCTCGCTGGACACGATATGTTGACACATTTGCTGTGTATGTGCTTTATAATACCTAGCTATAGCTGCTTTAGCTGACCAATACCTAGGTACAAAAGTAGTAAGCAAGTAGCAAGTGTAGCAATAATATTTCAGATTGCGTCACAATTCTGTATCGAGGTGTTTACTGCTAACGTCTGTGAGATGTTCACACCTCGCTGGACACGATATGTTGACACATTTGCTGTGTATATGCTCTATGTAATACCTAGCTATAGCTGCTTTAGCTGACCAATACCTAGGTACAAAAGTAGTAAGTAAATAGCAAGTGTAGCAATAATATTTCAGATTGCGTCACTATTCTGTATCGAGGTGTTTACTGCTAACGTCTGTGAGATGATCGCGCCTCGCTGGACACGATATGTTGACACATTTGCTGTGTATGTGCTTTATAATACCTAGCTATAGCTGCTTTAGCTGACCAATACCTAGGTACAAAAGTAGTAAGCAAGTAGCAAGTGTAGCAATAATATTTCAGATTGCGTCACAATTCTGTATCGAGGTGTTAACTGCTAACGTCTGTGGGATGTTCGCGCCTCGCTGGATACGATATGTTGACACATTTGCTGTGTAGGTGCTCTATGTAACACCTAACTGCGTAAATCTGTACCATAAATTAATTTACTTCCGCAATTTTAATTGACATGCGACTCTCAGAAAAGTACTTCATGTCAAATATCTCTAAGATGAAAAACTAGGACGTATAAATTTTACTTTTCCTTTCACATTGAAACCACATTTTTTACTTAAAATTTCTTTGTTGAGTTAGTCAAATAAATACTGAATAGGTTGCTACATTTTATTATTTATTTCATGGTTTACCTAAAGACATAGTCTTGCCAATTTGCCATTTACTTGAAAAACATTGGAAATCCAAGAGTTGTTAACCAAGAAATCGTTTGTAATAAATAAGACTTTTCTGAGTATTGTTTATTTGAAGAGAGTCCGAGAATTTCCGACCTAGGTAAACAAAGGCTGCTCTTGCAACTGCGGAGACTCTTGAAAAATACCCGTCTGTTCCATGCAAGCTGCAAGCCGTCGAGAACTTTCAAACTTGTCGTACCTATCGGTCGGCGATGTTTTGATTTATTACTTTGTAAAGGTGTTTTATGCCTTATATTATTGCGTTGTTTTTAAACGCTAGTACTAGGTGTTTTATGTGATATTGAATTACGTTGTTTTTAAACGTTAGACTTATATTTCTCTCCTCATCATATTAACATCATACCTAGCTGTATCAATATATCTAGTAAATATTTACGTATCCAGAAGTTTAAAAACAGTGATCCACATTTTTATGTTATATAGGTACCTACCTATATTACAACTGTGTTAACTGCTGGATAGTACTGATTAATGTAATACTATAAAACGAAAGACATAATACACCCTACTTACTTATACTATACTATACATCCTAAACAATTCCTCCGGAAGATACCATGATTTTCAAATACGAACAAAATGTACAGCATACCATCAGGTACTCACGTTTAAGGTATGTAGGTACCTACCCATGTACTTGTCGGTAAGCTTAACGTTTTCTCCCCTATTTCTATTATTTCGATTTCGCGTGACAAGTAAAGCTTGAAACAGGAAAATCACACTAAAATTCAATTTTATTCCGTTTCCGTGATATTGATCGATGCGTCTTATTTTCGTGCTTTTATAAAATTACTGGAAAAATACGACAGGAAACGTTTTTGGGTCACACAGAATGTGGGGTATTTTTCTGTCGCCAAGAAATCAAACAGAATCAAGCACGGTGACTATCCATCCCATTCCATTAGATATAAATCTATCTACTAACATATATGTTGATTGTTGGATCAGAAAGGCATTATGGAACTTCCTTGATACAGAGTATATTTTTTAAATCGTTCATTTCTAAATATCTCAGTATATAATTAGGTTTTGTTTGATTTTTATTATAAAATAATTTTTACGTACCTCATAACCGCACGATTGCTTAAAAAAATTGTATTTTGTATAATAAATATTTCGCACGATGAAACCTAAGTAATGTGTACAAAGCGCGAAAGTCTAACAAACGGAACTTTTTCTGTTAAGCAATCTTAGTACCTATTTTGTGATGTAAGATGAAAGAATAATGTTTTATTTATGTAAGAAAACATAATGGACACTCTTCTTCTTTTGCTGTTATCTTATTAGAGCCGATTTCAAGCATTTGATTATTTTAAACGCTTATTAATCCGTAGGCAGGAAGGTGAGTGTTAGGTAATTTCATCTGCCTGCCCTTATCCCAATACCTAATTCATATTTTTTATAAATTTTCATTATGACTAAACTCAACCACATGTTGGACTTTTTAAATTCTAAATTAAATTTACAAACTCAGCAGCAACTTCAAGCTTTAAAAAATGTTTAAAGTATAAACAAGTATCGTAAGTATAAACAATGAAAATGTCGTTACAATAAAACAGCTACTTATTTGTGTGTTGTTTGCACTCCTTACTGCAGTCCCTCACACTACGTGCCTCTCGGACCGTTGTTTAGATTAATAAACAGTGCTTTACTTTTCGATCAGAAGGGCATAAAGAGCCCTTAAGCCCTGTCGCTGTGACAACAAGGGTAGTTGGAAATGTTGCTCAACAAGTGCTAAGTTCAGTCGTGGAATTTTGATTTCTTCATCTAGATACTTACTTTCTTTCATCCGAGATACTTACTCTTTGCAAATATTTATTTGCAAAAAACGTCAAAAATAAGTACGAGTACCTGTACTATATTAACCTACGTAACTAATAGGTAACTAATAATTAGTGGAAAAATGTGTATCGTACAGAAGTTTAAAAAAGAGGAAACATAATTTTATTTATAAAATATTGAACAGAAAGAGGTACCTATACCTAAGTACTTTCAAATGCAGGTTATTTTGTTCAATCTCTGAAAACCGAATTACATGCCTATACCTATGTCTCTCTACCTCCTTCAAATCGACTAGACAAAATACCTATTGCACTGAGTTACACAGAAGACTCCTATTCCGTCCCCCAGGCTTTAAATATTTAATCTCCGCTTTTTCGCCCCATCCAGACAGACATACACAGACGAGGCTTTCAAATTGATCTGTCTGTCTGTTTGTCTATAAATCTCTAGCTAATGTTATTGTTAGTTGGTGACATGAAACATGGGGAAAGGGATGCGTATTTTTTAATTACGTTAATGTACGTTTTTTTTTGCGTACCTTTAATGAAAATGATATTGAATTAGTTATAGCTAAATTATAGTCCATTCAAAATCATAGTGTCACGACCAGCGTAACTTGGCCTCCCGCTAAGGATGCTCCTGGCTTTTCATGACACTATGATCGCGAATGGACTATATCTTATCGGACAAACTGCATAAAATGTAATATCTACTGGGTGTTACAAAACAACCAAGAAAGCTGAAAGGAGGTCAAGGTACTCGTAAAACTGAACAACTTTCCCTATGGAACATAGGTTTGAATATGAAAAAAAATTGGTCCTCCCATACAAAATGAACTCCATTTGTATAGGAGTATTTATGGGTTGTTTTGTAAAACGTTGTATAAGAAAAGAGATATCTAGGGTCTTTTTAGCGCGAAAAAATATCAGCATTATCGCCCAAACATGGTACAAGTAGGTAGGTACTACAAACACTACAAAGTAGTAGTATAATCTTGGATGCAGATGGTAGAGCAGGTGCTCGAAATATACTAGCTAATCTTACGAGCACGAGTGCTATTTCTGCTCTAACATCTACTTAGTTATTGCAAAAAAATCGCACCTGCATTGCTGACAAAGTGAACTGCAGCGTAAGTGCAGTACCAGGCGGGCAGGTGTGTGAAGAGGCTACCTACTGTCACAGTTTATAGATGTTACAGCAAATAAACTTGGCCCTTTTCTGTTGAATCGCAAGGGTTATTGCTTTCAGTTATAATAATTAAAATTGAATTAATTGAATTATAATGTGGTTTGAATTCCACTCATAATGTGGACTAACCATGTAGTAAAGTTCTAAATACTTTCTACAGATGTCGCTGGACCGTCGCTTCGAGACGAGCATCAAGTAGTTGAGAAATTCACCAGCGTCCGCTAGGCGCCCGTAGCTCAGTTAGTAGAGCGGTGGAACGGTGATCCCAAGGGCCGAAACAGGTCAGTAAAGTCAGTAAAAGTCAGTATTTTTGGACCTGGTCAGTAAAAGTCAGTATTTTTGAAAATCGGTCAGTATTGTCAGTATCTTTCCATGTTAGCCAATTTCAATTTTTTTGATTTTTTAGTATTTTCTCAAACATGCTAAGAAATTATATGTTAATTTCTTTCAATAAAAGGATACGCGATGTTTCCCATTGTTTGTCATGTCTCCGATCGCGCCAGCAAAGTTGTATGAGTTCCTTTGCTGGCGTCCAGCATAGTAAATTCGTTATACACTAAACCTCATAATATGTAATTAATTTTATAAATAGATTTCTCTATGAATTGAAAAATTTCATGATTGGGGCTGTTGTATTGTAGTCGCTTTTGTTTAAAACAGAATAAAATGAGTACCTACAGATGAGAGTAATATCAAAATGGATTGCACGTTGCCAAATATAAGGGCTGAAGCCAAACTGACCGTGGAAAACATTTTTTATAAAGTACATTCTTAGTTTTATTTCCTAGCGTTTTTGAGAAAAGCACTAGGTAGTAAGCTTTGCGGAAAATGACTTTGCTAGACTCGTGTAATTGAAGTCCGAGCCGTCTCGTCCAGCAAAGCCTTGTTTTCCCGGCCTCGACAACAAAGTACTACTTATTTCACACAATTCACCCGAAAAACGGTTTGAAAATGGTCAGTATTTGGTCAGTATTTTTGAATTTTTGGTCAGTATAATCAGTAAATTAAATAATGAGAAAATTGAAAAATTCAATAGCGACCGCCGGGACTTGAACCCGGGACTGTGGATCACCGTTCCACCGCTCTACCGACTGAGCTACGGGCGCCTAGCGTCCGCTGTTGAATTTTTCAACCTCTTGATGCTCGTCTTGAAGCGACGATTAAGCGACATCTAGTAGTAGTTTTTACAACTAAATACTTTGGTTAGTCCACGTTACAGTAGGAATTCAAACCATATGATGAAGCTTTTTGCTTAAACCAATGTATTGAAATTTTTAATGCACTCACAGTGCTATATTATTCTCATAAATTAAATAATGAGAAAATTGAAAAATTCAATAGTAAAAACTACTACTAGATGTCGCTTAATCGTCGCTTCAAGACGAGCATCAAGAGGTTGAAAAATTCAACAGCCGACGCTAGGCGCCCGTAGCTCAGTCGGTAGAGCGGTGGAACGGTGATCCACAGTCCCGGGTTCAAGTCCCGGCGGTCGCTATTGAATTTTTCAATTTTCTCATTATTTAATTTATGAGAATAATATAGCACTGTGAGTGCATTAAAAATTCCAATACATTGGTTTAAGCAAAAAGCTTCATCATATGGTTTGAATTCCTACTGTAACGTGGACTAACCAAAGTATTTAGTTGTAAAAACTACTACTAGATGTCGCTTAATCGTCGCTTCAAGACGAGCATCAAGAGGTTGAAAAATTCAACAGCGGACGCTAGGCGCCCGTAGCTCAGTCGGTAGAGCGGTGGAACGGTGATCCACAGTCCCGGGTTCAAGTCCCGGCGGTCGCTATTGAATTTTTCAATTTTCTCATTATTTAATTTATGAGAATAATATAGCACTGTGAGTGCATTAAAAATTCCAATACATTAGTATAATCAGTATTTTCGACCATGGAACTTGTTTCGGCCCCTGTATCCACAGTCCCGGGTTCATGTCCCGGCGGTCGCAAGTGAATTTGTCAATTTTCTCATTTTCAATTTATGAACTTTAAAAAATCTTTCACCGATCATAAACTGCATTATCCTTGCGAGTAACATTAAGAGCTACTTACTATTCACAAAACATCTTATTCTCTTTTCACGAGCAATCAGGGAACATTTTCCTCTGGTGAGTCTGGGTCAGTTTTCTTACGGCGTCGCGCGTCTGTTTCGAGCGTTTGTATGAAGTTTCCACACTGCTAAGCGCAAACGAAGCCATTTTTTCGCTGTGCTACGATGGCTACTATTGATTGTATGAGCCGAGAGCTTCTGCAGTTTACAAAGCAGACGTCGTCCCTTTGCAAGTGGAATGCGACTAAGCTCACGACAACCATGTCTCAAAGGGTTGTGAGATGAGAACTAAATTGAAGCGAACGGTAAAGCTGTGTGTGCTAGTTCCCGGTACAAGTGTTACTCAAGATACAAGTATGTACCTATGCAGAGCAGAGCAAAAGAAATATCGACTAAAATATATCAAATACTATCAAACGCAAACTGCAAAAGGACTGCTCGTAGGTAGAGCAGAATTTATTAACTCTAGTTGAGCCTTCCCACCAAGTAGAAGCTAAATGTATGACTAATTTTGGTTCACCACACTCACGGCAGTGTGCGCTGAGATATGCAGATATGCACTTGCACTTGTACTTTATCTACTAAGAACAGAATCCCATTTCTACGAACATAGCATGTCAGCTTGCTAGCTAGAAAACCAGGAAAAATAAAGAAAAAAAAATCTCATAGGCAGCTTCAATAAACCGAATTTTGCGGCGCGCAAATCAAATATTGACGCGTCGTCTACGCCTAAACATACTTGCAGGCTTGCAGTGAGCAGTGAGTCACCGCAGTAGGGGTTTTGCTACCTACATCTAACACCACTCCCTGTACAAGCAGATAAATTAAAAAACAAAAACCCGACTGAAGTAATATCAAACGCTGTATTTTGCGATAGAAATCCGCCATCTTGAATTTATAATTTTTTAGCCAGTGTCACTCGCGTCACTGAGCTAATCTAATGATGACACCTCACATGTCAAGACCCGACCTGCCGTTTGGGCTGTAGCCCGTAAAAATGAATTTATTAATACACACTTTAAAAAAGATAACCCTCCTGAGGCAGTCAGGTAAAACAAGACTTTTTTCTCTTTGAGCTTCGATTTAGGGTTAGAGCTGACCTGCGTATAATTTAGTCGCAGAATTTTTGAAATTATAGCACGTAAGTCGGTAGCGGCAAAAGGTCCTTTAATGTTGTGTCCAAATAATTCAAAATTCATGATTTAATTTTAGCATTTAGAATGTCCAAATCAAAATGTCCATTGTTCAGAATGTCCAATTTCCAAATTGTCCAATGTCCACAATGCCCAGTAGGTACCTAAGTATATGTACCTACATAAGCAAGTGGTGTATAAGTAGTTATCAAAAGTTGGTACGACCTACCTAAAGGTTTCCCGTATCCAATTTTTCATAATCATAAGCGTAGGTCACAGACAGGCACCAACTTTTGAATTTAATAACAATACTTTATTTAATATCGCCAAAGCCGATCGACACGAAAAAAAAAAAACAATACTTACAAATAAATATATACCTAGGTACCTACCTAAATAATGGCCGAAAGGCAGGAAAAAATATTTGAATAGTCATTTGTAGAAAGAATAAATTTTGATTTAATTTTAATTTCATAAAAAGGCTTTCATCACACAACATTTATAGCCAGCCAGCAACCCCTTTTCATCTTCGTTTATTAAAATCTCCTTGCCAAATAAAGCGTAAAAAGGGTTTGATTCCCGCGCTTTCTACCTATGTTTATTACCCGACTGCCTCAGAAGGAGGGTTAGGTATGTTTTTCGAGAGTATGTAGGTACCTATGTATGTGGACAAGAAAATTCTTTTTCTCAAACATGCTATGAAATATGTTCATTTCTTTCAAAAAAAGAATACGCAAAGTTTCCCATTGTGTGTCATGTCTCCGATCGCGCCAGCAAAGTTGTATGGAAATCCTTTGCTGGTGTCCGGCAAAGTAAATTCGTTACACGCTAAACCACATACGTAATAAATTTCAAAATAGTTATCTCTATGAATCTCATAACAACGGAACGTAATTTTGTATGAAAAGTTGATATGACCTAACTCAAGACAAGGCTGTATGATTTTATAACCCTTGCCTATCCCGAATGGACCAATAGGTTAAAAAAAGGTATGAACTAAACATATAGAATGGCTGAATAGCAATGAATACTGTGTCTTGCTAAAGGCCTGTTTATTAAAAAGTACACAATTGGTGGAAAAACAAACTCTGAAAACGTGAAAATTTTAATGATTGGGTCTGTTGTATTGTAGTCTCTATTGTTTAAAACGGATGTTTTATATGTGTGTGTGTGTGTATATGTTCAGATGTGAGTAGTAGTATCGAAATGGATTGCACGCCGCCAAATATAAGGGCTGAAGCCAAACTGACCGTGGAAAACATATTTATGAAGTACGTAATTAGTTTTTTATTTCCTAGCATTTTTGAGAAAAGCACTATGTAAGCCTCGGGGTAAAATGACTTTGCTTGACTCGTATAATTGAAGTCCTCGCCTACGACTCGGCCTTCAAACTCTACTCGTCCGGCAAAGCCTTGTTTTCCCGGCCTCGACAACAATGTACTATTTCACGGGCTATAGCCCAAACGGATAGTTAGATTTTGACATATGAGGTGTCGTTAGATTCGTCTCAGCAACGCGAGTGACACTGGCTGTATTAAAAAATAATAGATTCAAGATGGCGGATTTATTCAGCAAAATACTACTTTAAAATTACCGTAGTCGGGTTTTTGTTTTTTAACACATCTACTTGTTTGGAAATAAAAACCTACGGAATGAAGGGCTGGGCAGGGTATAATTTATGTATTTAGGGCTGATTGATCGATACGATAGGCGAAGTGGTTGGATAGTGTGGCTGTGAATGCATGGCACGCATGCCGCACGCCGCGCCCTTAATGGAAATCACTGTTCGATTGTGTAGTTCAACGAACTGTGGTGAGGAACTTTTTTCCATGTCAACAGAGGAACGCAACTATTGCAGATTAGTCATGGTCCTTAGCAAAAAAATACTGTTTTGCCGGCACAGTTGATGCCGCTTTGCTCAGTGATACTAGGGACCATTATGAATGATTCCATCCGAGGAAATGAAAAATCCATTCACTGGATTTCAAGATGGCGGACCTTCGTTTTTTTGTATGGCACTAAAAAAATAATTCTTCTGGAGCCGATCGTGTGGGGTATCAAATGAAAGCGCTACACGAGACGATTTCAAAAATATATCGTTGTAATACATTTTAGTTATCCTTTTTGAAAAATATCAAGTTATATTTTTCAAAGTAGTCAAAACATGCCAAGTTTGAGGTCCAGTATGTACAAAATGGCTGACGTAAAGTTTGTTAAAAGTATGCCAAATGATCCACCATATCCTCAAAACTAACGTCACGAAAGGAATTTCGAAAATAATAAGATTTAATGTATATTTTGCAATAGAAAGTAGATCATTGTGGACTGCAGTAGGTTAGTAAGAACTGCTTGTGCGGCTCCAAAAATGTTTTAGATCCAATTCTTTTCATGATTGCTTTTATACTCAAAGCTAGATTATGATGTGTCGGATCATTTTGAATCTGCAGTTGCACGGTTGTGCCCCCGCCAAGTCGAGTAAAAAGCGGATTTGCCATAGGTATCTACCATGTTTTTCTCTACTCGTAAAATCGTGAAATCTCACTTCTGTAGGCCTGCTGTAACAAATTTTGCTATTAAAATCAGTTTGCTATTAAAAGCTGTCAAATTTGGCCTATTGGAACGACAGTACTCTAGGTCAATATTTTGTTTACGAAAATCTCACATTTTTTTACGGTAGAGGTAATGAGTGGTAACACTTTTTTTAAGTTATGTTTTGATGGTATCTCACACCTTTACATACGTCGCTTCTTGAAATCACTTCATTCATATACCGGGAGTAACGGAAAGGGTATAACAAGCCGTAAGGAGGTCAAGGTACTCATGAAACTGAACAACTTTCCCAATGGAACATGGGTCGAAATATGAAGACAAAATTGGCTCCCATACAAAATTGCCGATTAGCTGATCGATACACTATGGGAGGTAATTTTTTTTTTCATATTTCTATCCATTTCTATACGGAAAGTTGTTCAGTTTCATGAGTACCTTGACCTCCTTTCGGCTTGTTATACCGTTTTCCCGGTAGATACATGTCTTCTTAAAGTGCTTTACAAGTTTGATGGTCGGTCTAATGAGCAACAGATTCAAAGGAATTTAATGGAATTTGAAATATGCGATGTTTATTTATTGTCTGTTTAGGTTTTCAAAACTGAGGATTCAAATTTTATCAAAAATATCATTATACAGGTGTTGAAATTGGCCTAAACTGTTTCGAGAGAAACATTTTTATTCAAGTTAACCATTCATCGTAGGTACACAAAAGCAAACACAGAATCACAGAACAAGTACAAAAATAAAAATGACACAACAAGCACTACTTATTTCTAACAAGAAATTTGTTACAGCACCTCAAGAAGTGAGATAGCATTAATGAGTAGAGAAAAACAAGGTAAATACTTGTGTCAAACCCGTTTTTTACTCAACTTGGCGGGGGCACAACCGTGCAACTGCAGATTCAAAATGATCCGACACATCATAATCTAGCTTTGAGTATAAAAGCAATCATGAGAAGAATTGGATCTAAAACATTTTTGGAGCCGCACAAGCAGTTCTTACTAACCTACTGCTGTCCACAATGATCTACTTTCTATTGCAAAATATACATTAAATCTTATTATTTTCGAAATTCCTTTCGTGACGTTAGTTTTGAGGATATGGTGGATCATTTGGCATACTTTTAACAAACTTTACGTCAGCCATTTTGTACCTACTGGACCTCAAACTTGGCATGTTTTGACTACTTTTAAAAATATAACTTGATTTTTTTCAAAAAGGGTAACTAAAATGTATTACAACGATATATTTTTGAAATCGTCTCGTGTAGCGCTTTCATTTGATACCACACACGATCGGCTCCAGAAGAATTATTTTTTTAGTGCCATACAAAAAAACGAAGGTCCGCCATCTTGAAATCCAGTGGATGGATTTTTCATTTCCTCGGATGGAATCATTCATAATGGTCCCTAGTATCACTGAGCAAAGCGGCATCAACTGTGCCGGCAAAACAGCTTTCGGGTGATATTTGACCGTAACCGCTTAGACTAGATAGAAAAACAATAAATAAAAAATGTTAGACGACAGTCACAAATTAGGAAGACGGCGCGCGGGGCGGCGCCTTTATAGTGCGTTTCATCTTTTAGTTCCTATGGCGTCATGTTGGTAGCATTGGAAATTTGTATGTAATAATAAACGGCGCCAAAAAATTACATGCAAATTTCCAATGCTACCAACATGACGCCATAGGAACTAAAAGATGAAACGCACTATACAGCTGGCTCTATTATAATTATAAAATTTATAAATAAGACGGTTGCCACGAACGTCATATTTTTTGGATCAGGATCATATGACGTTCTTGTATCAGATTTTGTTATCTTGATAGGTACCCTAGCTGTATGTATAACAAGTGACAATCTTGTAATGCCAAATACTACCCGTTTCTGTAAACTCTCATTGATGATTTGACTCTGATGCGAAAGCTTTTACGATGGTGTTATGTAGGTAGGTAGCTCGCGTTTTATTAAAATTATACCTACACTAGCTGCCCGTCAGCGGTTTCATTCACCCGCTGCAACCTATTATTCCGCGGGAAAGAAAGCATTATTCGCCAAGAGATGTCGCTGTTAGTTTTCGGCGAAAACGTTTAAAACGCGGATCGGCTCAGTCACGCCACCTATTTCAAAAATATTGGAAAATGCGTGATCCCGTGGGAATAAGACATTTTTCCGTGGTAAAAAGTATCCTATGTGTTATTCCAGATGCCCTTTTATATTTCTGCAAAGTTTCATGTCAATCTAATAAGCCGTTTTTGCGTGATGTCGTAACAAACACACACACAAACATCCGCCTTTATAATATTAAGTAGGATTATATAATACGTTCCTATTATACTTATTTAATAATTGTACCTATTAACATTGTACATCCGTAACCCAAGCTGTCAATGTACCGACTTGGAATGCATAGCGCAATCCTTGTTCAAAAACGCAGAAATTAAAAGTTCAGTTTTATACCCATTAAATGAACCATATCGAGCGACACTTGTAAATAGAAAAGCCTTACTTTGTAAATAATGAGGCTAAAAACCTAAAAACTAGAGCAGAATCGCGAATAAGCAACCAATACAATACAATGGGACCAAAACAAATTCCTGGCGCAGTGAAAACAGGTACAGGTGGCGTATTTTTGACTCATGTGAACTTGATTTCGCATGCGAAAGTTTGCCATCAATAGTCTAACCGCAGCATGATCTTTTGTTGCACGTTCTACAATATCACAAATTAATGTCCTAATCCTAATCTATTCGCCCATGAATTGAAAATAAGAAAATTGAAAATTGGTCGCTAGTGAAATTTTCTCATTTTCAGTTTATGAGTGCATTAAAAATTCCAATATATTTACATCATGCCTTATCTATCATCTAGGTACACAAATTCGAATACTTGGTAGTAGAAACTGTGATGCGCGTTTTGCAGTCCTGCGATTCCTTCTTCTTCTTTATTTTCTTCAACGGCCACAACATCCACAACTGCAGTTTTTTAAATTGAATTTCTACAGTATCATGATTTCTTTTAATAGCGCCTCAAATCACGAGTTCTACTTACCACACGGGGAACTACAATGCACGACATACTCAATGCACAGCAGGTTAAGGCACGGCAGCGTATTGTACAGCAGATCATTGTACGACATGATGGATGGATGGTCTTGAAATACGGGCCCGGTAATGTACAGGGGTGGAAATGGAATCAAAACAAATGACGTCACAGCGGAGTGTAGTGATGTGACAGTGTTGACTTTAATCGACTTATCGATGAATTATGCGAACATGACATGCAAAGCAACCCACGGAGGGGGGGACGGGGGGGGCGTAGCCCCCCCACAAGGGGGGGTTTGGGGGGCGCAGCCCCCCGCAGTTAAAAAAACACACTCAACGCAAATCCGACACAGTAGGTTAGGTTAGGTTAGAACAGTGACCCCCTGGAGCGAACGAAGTGAGCGACCAAGCTTACTTAAGAACATATTTCATATAAAAACAAGCTAGAAATGCATATAATATTATGGATCTAGTCACATCACTATTCTACCACAACACGTGATGTCTCCAACCACCATGTCGTGCAATCCACCCCCGTGCACTTTCGGTACGGGGTGATGGATGGCGACATTGTTTTGATTCCATCCACCATGTCGTGCTTCATCACGTCGTACATTACTCTGACGGCCAGTATTATGGTGTACAATACTATGTTGTACAATGTAGGGACTCTACCACACATATCCATTTGCAAAATCCCTTGACTTCACAAATTCGAGTTGGTACAAATAACAAGTGTAAAACGAAAATCAGACTAAGTACGCGTTGCAAACTTTCGCATGCGAAATTTAAAAATAGAGTCCTTGATCGGAAATGTGAGTGAACCGCATTAAGTTCGAGGCCAACTGCGGCCAAGGATGTCGCCGGCCAGTGACTTCGCTGCACCACCGCAACTATTGATTAAAGACCCACTTTTAAACTGAAAATTATAGCCTGTATAGGACAGGACTAGACAACCTGTGTCTTGGTCAAGTTTCCGAAGTGCTAGGTGCCGCTTTTATTTGCAAAACGTGACAATTGGTCTTTTATTATTTTTTAAAAATACCTTTACATTTATAGCTTCATCTTCTAAAGTTGGTTCCTATAATAGGCACTTGATTTTGCATCCGTGGGCTACAACTAAGAAGCTTTCCCTGAATAAGCGTAGGTACTTGGCAGAGAGGAACCCAAGAATATACTTTAAAACTAAACTACCAAAAATTATCTTGCACTAGGTAGCCATTTCAATATAACAGTAACGGTTAACTTAGTAACGTGAATCAATTCCCAATAATAGGTACCTACACTTTGTCGTGTGTTACCTACCGGCTTAGTATAGCATCAACCCATATCCTTCCCGTGGGGTCCGGAATCGAAGTTCGAATCACAGAGGTTCGAAAGGATTCAGTGCGAAAAATTTATTTTCGAACATTAGTTCCTACGAAGGTAAGTTGTATCGATTTAACTTTGCTGCGAAACATTATGCATCGACGCTACGTTCCTCCGAATTTGTTTTTTGCCGACCCAAATCTAGCCGAAATAGTAGTTTATGCAACTGTCTTATAATGGGAGGCATTAGAATGTGAGTGTCTAGAGCCGAGTGTGATAATAGTTTGACACGAGCATTCTAATGCCTAATTATATGCAGTAGCATACACTATTTTATCTACACTAAAAAAAAAGTATAAAAACAAACTAGGTAGGCAGACTTTACCTACGCACCGGCCATTGCAAGGTCCTTTCACACTGTGATTGTACAAAGAAAAATTCAATACGAGAACGTTCAAAACTGAACAAATTTCACAACTAAACAACTTTTAAAACTAAACTACCTTTAAAACTTAACAGTTTTAAAAACTGAACAACTTTAAAACTGAACAACTTTTAAAATTGAACAACTTTCATAACTGAACAACTTTTAAAACTGAACAACCTTTAACCGAACAACTTTAAAAACTAAACACCTTTTAAAACTGAACTACTTTGAAAACTGTACAACTTACAAAACTGGACAACTTACAAATCTGAACAACTTCTTTCGAAACTGAACAACTTTTAAAACTGAACAATTTACAAAACTGAGCAACTTACAAATCTGAACAACTTTTAAAATTGAACAACTTTCATAACTGAACAACTTTTAAAACTGAACAACCTTACAACTTTTAAAACTAAACAACTTTTAAAACTGAACAACTTTGAAAACTGAACAACTTACAAAACTGAACAACTTACAAATCTGAACAACTTCTTTCGAAACTGAACAACTTTTAAAACTGAACAATTTACAAAACTGAACAACTTACAAATCTGAACAACTTTTAAAACTGAACAATTTTTGAAACTGAACAACTATTAAAATTGAATAACTTTCATAACTGAACAACTTTTAAAACTGAACAACCTTATAAACTGAACGACTTTAAAACTGAACTACTTTTAAAACTGAACAATTTACAAAACTGAACAACTTACAAATCTGAACAACTTTTAAAACTGAACAATTATCAAAACAGAAGAACTTCAAAAACTGAACATCTTTTAAAATTGAACAACTTTCATAACTGAACAACTTTTAAAACTGAACAACCTTTAAAACGGATCAACTTTTAAAACTAAACAACTTTTAAAACTGAACCATTTTTAAAACTGAACAACTTTTAAAACTAAACAACTTTAAAACTGAACAATTTACAAAACTGAACAACTTACAAATCTGAACAATTTTTAAAACGGAACAATTTTCAAAACTGAACAACTTTAAAAACTGAACAACTTTCATAACTGAAAAACTTTTAAAACTGAACAACCTTTTAAACGGAACAACTTTAAAACTAAACAAATTTTAAAACTGAACAACTTTTAAAACAGAACAACTTTTAAAACTGAACAACTTTTAAAACTAAACAACCTTTTAAACTGAACAACTTTAAAACTGAAAAATTTTAAAAATGAACAACTTACAAAACTGAACAACTTACAGTTCTGAACAACTTTTAAAACTGAATAATTTTCAAAACTGAACAACTTTTAACTACTACCAGATTTACTCGCCTTGTATCCTACCTAATAATCCACATGAATACTCGGATAATTTTAAATCGTCAAAAGGTAAATTCGGAGGAACGTATCATCGATGCATAATGTTTCGCAGCAAACTGAAATCGATAGAACTTCTATTCGGGGGATAACTTTTCGAAAAAATATACGTTCGCAAAGAGGCATTTCGAATGTTTGTAAAAAATTCGAAATTCGATTCCGGACCCCTTCCCGTGGGGGTCGTAAGAAGCGACTTAGGGATTCGTGGGTTGATGCAATTTTAGGCGACAGGCTGACAACCTGTTACTATAGTGATACGCGCAGTGTTCTGAATGACTCTCAAACTTTTGTCAGACTGTTTTTACAGCCGTTTACGCTCTGCCTACTAAGCAAGGGATATAAGCATGATATATTATGTACGTAATACACTTTGAGACTAAACTCTACCATAGATTCTCTTATAGGTACCTACCTAGTCGTTTCGATATAACAGTAACGGTTTAACTTAGTTACATGTATGACCTAATACCCGCCCTTCGCTGGTTACCAAGCGGAAGAACAAACCCTATTTCCTAGCAACCGGTTGTGGCTAATAATAAACACTGTGTTTCGAAATACCCAGAGGGGCTGGAAGGCCTCGACCTCGTTAGGACCCTCGGTGACCCCATAGTGCCCATTGCTAAGTCGCTACATCCCATGGCAGTACTAGGACATCATCCGCATAGACTGATTCAAGCTATTTATAGTGTGCGCTGCGATGTATGCTAGGGTTTTCAATGAAACGGGTTCAGGATAGGTATCCAACAGTAATAGATACACTTTGATCAGATTACCGTTATTTCTATACAACTACTTTGCCCACCGAGATACTTCAGGTTCGGGCTTCCAATATTAACGAAGTTCCTAACTAGATCACATTAGGTATAGAAACTAACATCATGTTGTAGAAACAAGGGTGCTTGTACAGTTAATGTAAGTAGCTACCTAACGTATAATTTATCGACTACCTTACAAAACAGTTCGACGTAAGTGTTTACCTTTACGCTTTCAGGCGGAAGTTATTGAATGATTTGCCACTGGGACGTAACCATTTCAGTGCAGATCAAAGGAGGTAGGTACCTACAAATGATGATTGTTACGAGTGGGGCTACCAGGGTAGCAGGCCTGGATCGATGGTGGTGAGGGAGGAACTAGGTCACGCTGGCACCCTCGCACCAGCCCGGGGATCGAGGTGCGCCATACCACGGATGTAGCGCTGTGGAAGCGTCACAGAAGGGTCTATTTATAACATAATTAGTGACTTAGGTACGTATCTATTTATTGGTAACATTTTAGATAGGTACAGGCAGGTATAATGTGCTGCAGCAAAATACTTAATAGTTTTGTAATACATCTCAGTGCACCACTTATACTCCAGCTCCTGAAGGGAGCTACACACGTCCCAGTACGTCATACCACACATAATCCAGCCTCCGCCCTTCGCACACACATATCAGCGAACCACATATTCCTACTCCAGCCCGATACATCTCGACGCACCACACGAACTCCAGCCCTCGAAGGGGGCTAAAACATCAAATCGCGCCACACGTACTCCAGCCCTCGAAGGGGGCTAATACATCTCACTTCATGTGTGTAGTGTCACTTCCAGTACCTATCTCTACATCCGTGGCAATCCACGGGGTGAACGTCCACGTTAATATGCGCTCGGTTTCATTTTACGATTTTAATCATTGCTGACAATATTTTTTTCGGCAGCTATTGCATGGACGTAGGCATGCGTTTATGACCCCACGTTTATGACTTTTATGACTTCGCACGCGTCATGTCATTTCGCTGATTATGAAATTTTTAATGGCGGAAATGGCGGAAAATTCGATGCATGGTGTTTGGACTCAGTTGCATCATGGAGGAACCTGTGGAGGAACTATCTAACTACCTACCTAATAACATCGTCCATCATAAGTACCTACATTTTTAGATAGAAATGGTGTCCCTACTCAAAAACTCATATGGACAAAAATACAGGTAGGACAGTGATAGCAAAAAAAGTTCATCATATTAAGTAACTAGGTTGAGCAACATAATATTATAGTTGGTCGGTATACCAAAAAATCAATTAGATTCTAAGTAGGTTCCTAACTCTAAGTTGCGCATATTTTTTTCGCTTGATAAACAGAAGAAGAATAAAATAATGAGAAAAATTGATTAATTCACTAGCGACCGCCGGGACTTGAACCCGGGATGTGGATCAACGTAGTTCAGTCGGTAGAGCGGTGGAACGTTGATCCACAGTCCCGGGTTCAAGTCCCGGCGGTCGCTAGTGAATTTTTCTCATTAATTAATTTATGAGAATAATATAGCGCTGTGAGTGCATTAAAAATTCCAATACAGAAGAAGAATAACTAGGAATCCGTTTATATTAGTGCACCTGACGGTAGTCTAGTACCTAGTAGTACCTAATAATGGCGGTTAGTCAGCCGACTTGGCTTTTGTTTAACCAGTGACGATAACGCTCAGACAAGAAAATAGGATAGATGAAGTCCTACGAACAAAAGTGGAGGTGTCCTAATGCGAAAGTACCTACTATTCGTGGTGATGCAGACTCTATGCGTGATTGTATAGTTAGTTCTATTAGAAGTACCTACATTTACCTACCCCTTTCAGGGATTAATTTATAAGCTACAGCGGTGCTGGTATTCCGATATGGTGAGGTAATTCCGTCAAAGGCCTATAGCCCCCTTTCTAGAAGCTTTTAGCAATTTATTGTGGCATCTATTGTCAGATACTTAGTTTATTTCTGGTAGATGCCAGAACTGTTAAAAGCTTCTAGTAATAACGATAGTAGATAGTACCTAAAAGGAGTTATATTAGCAGTGCTCCGTCTTACAGTAATTAAATTGGTCTGACTAAACAAGTGAATGCGAGGCTTGTCATTACATTACCCGCTAATTACTACTCCAGCATAGCAGGTGAATCCGCAGCTTGGTAGGATAATGGCGACCAGGGGAGCAGGGGCAGAACACTGGTTAGAGTTGGGAAAATACAAATGAAAATACATACCTACCTATGGATAGGCTTGATATCTAAACAGCTCACAAAGTTGTTGCTTCATATACAGGTTGTTAGGAAAAGTACTGCGTTCCTTGCGAGGGATGAACCAGCCCATAAAACTGAACAACTTTCCCCAGGGAACATAGGTCAAAACGTGAAAAAAAAATTTGGTCTTCCCATACAAACTGACCCGGCCGGCCGACACACTTAGTATGGGAGGTCCAAAATTTCATTCCATATTTCGACCTATGTTTCTTGGGAAAAGTTGTTCAGTTTCATGGGCTGGTTCATCCCTCAAAAAGAACGCAGTAGGTACTTTTCCTAACACCCTGTAAAAATGGGGCTATAAATGGCGACGGTTCCTTAAATGTCTGCTCGGTATCTGATGGCAACAATGGGTGTAGGTAGTTTCTACCTATTTCATCCGCCCGCCAATAATTTTTTTAAATACCTAGTTTCATTGTGATTATTCGCCATCTTCAGTCGTTCTTCACACAAAACTACAAAATATTCATGGACTATCCGAATAGCAAGCACTCACAACATTTTCAGGGTTTATGTAGGTAGGTTGGGTACGTCCTAGAAGAAGTGGGAGTAACAGAAAGGGTATAACAAGCCGAAAGGAGGTGAAGGTACTCATGAAACTGAACAACTTTCCCCACGGACCATGGATCGAAATATGAAAAAGAAATTGTACCTCTCATAGTAAATCAATCAGCTGATCGGCGATTTTGTACGGGAGGTCCAATTTTTTTTCTACATTTCGACTCATGTTCCATGGGGAAAGTTGTTCAGTTTCATGAGTACCTTGACCTCCTTTCGGCTTGTTATACCCTTCTGTTACTCCCGGTATACATAGTTTATTTTATACAGGTGTCAATGGACAGCTTCGTGTAAAGTAATAGGTATTTAAGTATTTTAAGTTTTAACTTATTAAATGTACTTATTTAAAGACTAACTACAACGTCTTAACTAGTAGTACAATTGTATCAAATAAAATCAGAAGACATCTTTAAAGTTTAAACCTTTTGAACTTTTAGGAGCAAAAAATATAATAAAAGATAGACAGTAGAATAGGTTTTATAAATCCACGTGCGGCACCCGGCACCCACACCCGGCCTAAAGCTTTCAACTTTACCTCCAAGACGACAGCTGCGCGTTATCCTAGCGTCGAGAAATCCCCAGTCAACGGACGGCAACAAAGGATTTTATACATACGGGCGTCAGTTGGTCGAACGAGCAACAGCTTGCGCCATAAAAAATAGGCCAATAACTTCGATGGCGAAAAAAAGTTAAAGAAATTTTAAAGATGGCGGCAGGTGCGGGAGTCAGCTGCTGCCGTCGCGCGGCAACTCGCCCGCCGCACGCACCTTGGCTGGCTCGCCAGTAATTGCGGTTCGCAGGTTTTGTTTACCTACCGACGCAGCCCGGGTCAAAGACATAACTTAGTTTTGTCGTTTTGCTGCGCGAGCCTGTCGCATTATTCAGGGTCATGGATATTAAAATTCTATCTATAAATTACGTGGTGAATCAGCCTTTGGATCAGCATACCAGCGCGAGTATCTACCTCAGTTTTATGTTCTGCGCTTGTAAATCGATGCTTAAAATAGCTAAGTACACTACATCATCATTGTGTGATGTTCTTGTTGATAATTAGATTTTTTA
This sequence comes from Phthorimaea operculella, assembly GCA_024500475.1. Classification (NCBI taxonomy): domain Eukaryota; kingdom Metazoa; phylum Arthropoda; class Insecta; order Lepidoptera; family Gelechiidae; genus Phthorimaea; species Phthorimaea operculella. Next base: position 1,245,588 of record JANFCV010000019.1, on the reverse strand, counting down.
ACTTAATACCTATGCCTATCGTTTAATAAATTGTGCAGGTATTTCATACTTACCTATGTGCAGGTTTTCTCCTATCAAGAAAGGTGTTGCTTTTCGTAACACCCTGTACCTATAAAAAATGTCATACGAACTAACCATTCATTCATTGGCCTCATACGTCTGTGACAGACGATTTATTCAGTGTCTGAGGCAAGATTTTTCATGGCTGTATAAGCCGATACGGGAGCGGCATGACTTTCCGCACGCTCTACAAACGAAGGTGGAATTAGAGACTGGCACATGCATGTTTAGATGTCGTTTTTGCCTTTTCTGCCGTACAGAGCCTAAAACGCAGTATCTGCATTTTTGCCATTTTTTTTTAAATGTTGAACCTTGACACCCACATCACAAGATTTATGTTAATTTTTCCGGAATTTTGATAGAATAACTAAAGGTTGAAATAATTGAAAGTCGATTTGCAGTAACTGATAACAAAACGGCAAATAAATGTAACAATACCAATTAAAATGCAGCATCTATAGTTATCAACGAACATTACTGATTAAAATGCAGTAATGAATACAGAAACTGCAATGCAGTTTGTAATTTATGTAGTTATGTTATGGTAATATACCGGCTAAAATGCAGTAAAAATCAGATACTGCATTTTAGTTGGGAAATTTGTATTATTGATACACTTAATTCACCACCTAAATCGCAGTATCTTGATTATAAACAGTACATACTGTATGTTACTTGGGAAATTTATATTATAAATGGGCGGAACTTACCACCTAAATTGCAGTATCTTAATTCGAATCAGCACATATTGCATATTACTTGAGAAATTTATATTATTAATGGGCTTAATTTACCACCTAAATTGCAGTATCTTGCTTCTATGCAGCACATACTGCATGTTATTTGGGAAAACGATATTATTAATTTGTCTTAACTTACAACCTAAATCGCAGTATATTGATTCTAAACGGTACAATCTTGGTTCTTTTGGAAGGCGCTAAATGTATTTTACTTAGGATATGTATAGTCAAGATGGACGATGGCGAATCTGCGAGGCATCGGTCTCACGAGTGTCTTGCGACAACTCTTGTGAGTTTCGTCCTCTACGAAATGAAGGTGAAACAACCATTACAAAACGAAACGCACCTAAAAGTCAAATTAAATAACTTTAATTAGAGCCAGGCAATTATCAAGCGTCTCATAACTTCACCAACCGCTTCCGCTACACATAATCCTGATAAGTGGGTATATTCGTATTACATTTTAGCCCTTCCTCCGTAATCGTTACCATTTTGGAAGCCCGCACCCGTCATTCACCCGGTGCACCAAGCGTTATGAGGAGTGATCTTCCAGGTCTGTTTTTGCTTGTTGCTCCTCTAGCTTTGCAGCAATTAGGGCCCGTTCAGCCTCCGCCTGTTTCTCGTTTAGGGCTTGTTTGGCTAGAAGACGATTTTTTGACATGTTATTTTTATAAGATAGCGGTAACTGCGAGCTATTATTTAGGTTTACAAGTTAAAACGCAGCAAAGTAGGTGAGATACTGCATTTTAGATGGCAATATTAATTAAGTTTGCAAAAATTTGCAGTATCTTGCACAGATACTGCATTTTATGCAGTTTATATGAGAAAAAGATCTAAAATTGAAATGTAGTAACTGCAACGAATTTAAACATTTGTTTTTTTTTCGTAAACTGTGAGCTAAATGTAACTTATTTTTCTGTCCCTTCCTTCTTTTTAACTATACGTTTTTGATGGTAGTGAATGCTCTAACTGAAAACATCAGGAAATTGTAAAAATAATTAGCTAAAGTAGTTTTTCGCTGTTTTCTCAAAACGGTCCGATTGCAGATACTGCGTTTTAGGGACTGCACGGCAGTTTTGTTTGCGAGACCAGCGAACCAGGCATCGTCGTGAGCTTTACGCCCATCAAACACACGCTTTCTCCATACATCCCTATTCTCAGCAAGCTTCTCCCAGCTTTGATGGTCGATGTCAAACGCAGCCATGTCCCGTTTGGCGCAATCTTTGAAACGTAGCATCGGTCTTCCAACTCCTCTTTTGGCGTTAGCTACGGCGCCAAGCAGGACACGCCGCGGTAGACGCGAAGGTTCCATGCGGTACACATGCCCTAGCCACCGCAATCGTCTTTGCTTAAGCAAAGCGGTAAAGCTAGGCAGCTGTGCAATTTCTAGAACTCGCTCGTTTGTGACTCTGTCCTGCCAAGTTATATGCAAGATGTTTCTTACGCAGCGCATATGAAATGTGTTGAGTCGACGTTCTTGTTTTGCGTACGAAGTCCAGGTTTCAGCTCCATACAATAGTATGCTTAGAACGCAAGTTTGGTAAACAATTATCTTGGTTTTTGTGGTCAGGTGTTTATTATTCCATACTCTTGTACTGAGCCTGCCGAACATGGTCGCCGCTTTGCCGATACGAGTATTGATCTCAGCATCGAGGGTGAGATTGTTCGACACAGTCGACCCCAAGTAGCAAAACTTGTCAACTATGTTCAAGGAACGCCACCAAGCAAAATACGTGGTGTTTCTCCACCTTGAGCTAGCACTACTGTTTTTGGCATTAATGGACATTGAGAACAGAGAACACGCGTGGGAAAACTTATCAACAATGTCTTGAAGCTCACTTTGAGAATTAGCAACGAAGGCTGCATCGTCAGCGAACAAAAGGCTATCGACGAATAAGTCATCGCGGTTACGCTTTGACTTAAGAAGCGAGATATTGTACAGCTTCCCGTCAGCCCTAGTGTGCAGGTGTATACCCTGTTGGTCATCGCCGAAAGCAACTTTAAAAAGCAATGAGAAGAAAATACCAAACAGGGTAGGAGCCAACACGCAGCCTTGGCGAACACCTCTACGCATTTCGAACGGCTCGGATGTATTGCCGTTAAAAACAACAGATCCTTTCATGTCCTCGTGGAAGGATTTAATGAGGCTTAGAAGTTTTGGAGGGCACCCGATGTTTAAAAGTGCAGTATAGAGTCCTTCCCTGCTCACGGTGTCGAAGGCTTTGTTAAGGTCGACGAACGCCACAAACAGAGGTGTTTTCTGCTCTCTACACTTTTCCTGCAGTTGGCGAAGTGTAAAGATCATATCTGTTGTGGAACGTTGGGCGCGGAATCTACATTGCGATTCGGGATATACACGATCAGCAAGTTTCTGGAGTCTTATTAAGACTAACCGAGCAAATAATTTACCTACTATACTTAACGAACTAACCATACTCAACTTATAATCATAATAACTATTGCCTACCTGACCTATCCAACCCCAACCATAGAACTTGCACAAGGCTCGTCAAGAAACGACAATGCGATATAATTTGGGCCACTCGCGCTATCACTTTTATATCTGTTTGATATGTTTTTTGTGGCCGGCCGGTGTTGCCCGACGGACGCACGTGTCCGCGCATCTGCCGCCTAATTACCTACCTGCAGCCTGCAGGCTCTTCGAGCCGATGCGAGCCTGGTACACCTACCTTTCTTTTCTACACATTATACTTTACATTTTGGGGCATGTTCAATTTGTAACACAGGGTGTAAAAAAACGGTCTAATAACTGAAAAAAAATACCACCATAATTAAGCACTGTTTTTACACCCTGTATGAAACTTAAAATTTTAAATTGAAATAAAATACCTCTACATACTAAATAACTTTCGGCGAGGCAATTCTTAGTCTAAGTAAATTTGGAATTACAGTAATAAACCCTCGTTTATGTAATATGCCTGTATTTATTTTGAAAACTTTACATTAAATTTAATATTAATTAACATTTACACTTCCTTAATAATTTTAAGTTTTTACAAACCTCTACATCTAACTGTCTGTATACATCTTATGTAACAAAACTGCAATCCTTTCCAGGTCAATATGGAACTTTGTCACAATATCTACCAATTTCTAACTACATGACAGAGTTCCATACCAAGTATGAGATGGTTTTAAGAAGTAATAATAAATAATCAACCGAATTTCTTATATACTGAATATATTAGGATGTGTTACTTGATGTCTTTGCACTGTCCAAGTTAATAAAGACTATCATCATACACTAAATGCAACTTTGCATAGTCTTCCATAACTTGCAAACTTTTTCTAAGCATTGCATGTAGATACAAAAATACACTTTCAAATTTTAATCTTAAGCCAAGAACTTAAGAGATCAGTCACAGATCCAGATTAAATCTGGACCTAAAATTTGAAATGCATATTTGAGCACTTGTTTCACCATCGACTACTATTTACCAAAGGCGAAGGGTCTATACATGCCGATTCCCATCGGTTTCCCTTCCAGAAATTTACAAATCCATAACTTCTGTTTTTTATTTATATTTTATTAATTATTTTACTTCGGCCTACCTTCGCCACTGAATAGATTTTTTTTTTTTAACTATGTATTAAATATATAGGCTGGGTATTAATTTTGGGTTTTAAATATCATAACTAAGTGGTAAGCGTTTGCTCTAAGTTTATTTAAATTATTATTCATCGTAAGGTGAAAAAAGCGCGTGATCAACATCGAATAAAACTTACTAACTTCTTATATGGTAAAATCAATTTTTAAACAGAACATCGCCAGTACAGAGCTACAGAAAAAAGAATACAATTTTTGCTGCTATGATCTTTTTAGGAACATTCTTTGCAACTTTGTATTTAAATACATTTTGCTTTTTTAGTTTATACTAATTGCTATTACATTTTATAATAGGATTATCGGAAATGATAGCAAAGTGTGAAAACAGTTGAAAAGAATAAAACAGAATAGGGAAACAATATAAACCAGACAATAATAAAAATACTTTAAAAAGGGGTTTGTGTTAAGTTGTATATTATGTATGTCATTTTTAAAAATACTTCCTACTTTGACTCACATGCCACCGGAATATCCAATTCTGACTAACTGGGAAACCTTAATTTTCACTATGTATAATTTTACTAAGTCAGTTAAGTTACTGATCTCTATGATGGTTTGGTGTTTGTTTTATATAAACCTAGCTATAAAAATACTCTCACATACAACACAGGAATGTTCCTGTCATATATCATTACAAATGTGCTATCTGTCCCTCTCTATTAAACAATGAATGAAAGAGAAACAAGGCACGCTAATTACTAAAAATATACAACTTTCCCATAGAGTTCAGTTATCAGACGATTCGCATAAAAACCTATTAGAATAAATTATATCAAATAAATATACACCCCAGTGTTTTTCTGAAAAATGAACTCTATACAAACTGGTTTAAGAATTTTATAAATTCAAAAGCAAACTAAAGCAGAATTTCATACTGTTAAAGAAAACACCGCTTAAAGTTTTAACTAGTCAGTTTAGTCAGAATTTACACATTTGAATGAATTATACAAACTGTAAAGAATGTAAAAAAAAATGCTGGAAACATCTTCTGGAGCGAATCAGTTCTCGTAACTGAACAACTTTACGAAAAGAACAGAATGGTACAAATGATATTTGTTTTGTGTAGAAATGGGTTTTCGTCTCTTTTTTGGGAAAATTTGTTCAGATTGAAATATTTCCAACACCTTTTTATACCTCACATCATAGCCCTGCGTCATTCTCACTCCACTCCAACATTATACAAACAAAATAAATTTCAAACTTCTTGAATCCCAAAACTACAGCAACTTTCAATAAAAGTAAACTCAAATCAGAAAACAATTATTTCATGTGTATTTATAGGCCAGGATTACATTAGAATAGTTTGAGCAAATTATGTTTCAAATCAGTCAAGAATCACATTGATATTAGCAATAAATTAAATCAATTATGGAACTTCTAAGATAATATCACAATGATTACTATCAGATTCGAAACACTGGAAAAGAAGGCACTTCTTAAGGTCGGCGCACACCATGCGAGTAGATTTCAGTAGCAAATCGAAATGAATTGTTAAAGTCGATACGAAATGGTTCGCAGCAGGGCTAATACCAGCTAATAACGACTTTATTTCAATGAGGCAGCAAACTGAAGAACAATGCGTCAACTGCGTCGACAATGTGTCAAACGTCAAAGTTCAGTTACTTTTTATTGGTGCGTTTAGGCACAGTCGCGCCTGCTGCCATGTGCAATAAGCTTTTTGTTTTGTAGGATTAGTAACTATATCAAAGCCTATTACGATATAGTTCCTAATCCTGCATGCGGTTTTGCAAGTTTTCGAGAAAGTGTTTACCTAACACAGGTGTTTTAAACGTTCGGTATTCAGTATACCGTTCATTGTCAATTGTAATTTATTGTCAATTCACTAATGAAACAAATAGCGCCCGATGTGCGTCGACTCTTTATTATTTCAGAGTAGTATGATACTCGCGTCGATTCTGTTGGACATATCCTTAGATAATGATTGCCTGTTTCTGTGACTTAATTTAGTAAGTAAAAAGAGACAGAAAATCTATAACTGACTTAGGCATTTTAATGTGACATTTTGATTTCTAAAATAACGCAAAATCAGGCATTGTCCCATTTCAAAATGCATGATTTAATATCTCAATAGTTCCATTATCAGGCAAATAACAGCTTATAATTTCATGTCTCGTTTGTTTTACTTATTTAAAGGAAGAACAGAGACATCCAAAAGTTAACTAAGAAATACGTACGCCACAATCGACGCCAACTTTCAATCTATAACATACTATCTAAAATTCTAAGGTATTCTTTGAGGTATTTAAGACAGCACCAACTTTCGCCACAACAATGAGGGGTATCTCAAAAGTTGAGGCTAAATAAGGCGAAACGCTAGTCCTTTTAGGAAAAACTATTTATTGGACTTTACACTCATTTTGAAGAAATAGTTGTGTGGGCAGAGAATCTAAGAGAGTAATAGGAATTGAGTCACTTATTTGAATGACCTAAGACTGTCGTAACCCCTTATACCATGCTAAGGTAACCTTGGCAGGACGTACATAAATTGTAGGTCCGTAAAATAACAATCTGCGACAGATACTTAAAACACTAATGCGTATTTACAAAATTTACATTTACAAAAAATGTTTCGTTTTATTATCATTATTTGCGGCAAAGTTGATTTCCCATTGAAAGTAACTAAACACAAAACTGTAATATTCACAAACTGAATAAAATTATTTTTAAAGATTATTTATCAGTAAAAACAATTGGCCACTTAAAAAATTGTAAAAATACAAAAAGAACTTTCTCTAAGGACTGCAGTTTATATTTCTTTCAATGGGAGAACAACTACTTAGTAACTGGACACACGAAGGATTTTAGTTAGTTAACGACTGTTACTTCTATGTATTACGTGCAAAAGGCACATTTTATTTGTTATTTTATAGCTATGCTTAATTTTCTCCTATGGAAAATTACGGAAATAGTAACTGTTTCTATCGAAGGCATGATAATCAATTTTAATATCATTTCAAAATTAATTATCAGATTTATTTTTGGATCAAAATTTATGTACTTGTACAATTTCTAATCTTCCCGAAACGGAGCGTAAAATGTACAGAGACCCCCAATTTGACTATTCTAAATTTCATTTGAACTACCAGCAGTGCAGAACACATGAGGAGTCAACACAAGCCTTGAATTTAGCGTCCACGAGACCGCACAGTCTGCCGGTCGGCTCACCAGTCACCACACACGCAGTTTATGACAAGCGACACTCGCATAAATAACACCGTCACTTCACTCGCACTACACAACACGGACACGGTTCTATTTGGCGCAAAATGGCGGATTTACAAATTGTCCATCGGTTCCAAAACATCAAGTTCAAGAGCGTGTAATGTTTGTCTGTTGCCTCATCTACTCTGTTTCTACAATTTAGGCACCATGCATTTCTGACATTTTGCATTTTCGTCATTTTACATCAGAGGAATTCTGCGCCTTGGACGTTACAATATTTCGTTTCGGCATTTTACATTTTTGTCATTTCACAACGTCAGGAAACCGCTTGACAATTTGCAAATTCGTCCGTTTTCACCTAAACGCTTTCTCAATGTACCAGGGCGGCATGCGCGCTCGGAGTTAGTCGAAGTCGATGTCCATGTTGAGGTTGGGCTGCGTGGAGGGCGCGGAGTGCGCGGAGTGCAGCGACGACGAGGAGTTGGTCGAGTTGGAGCTGGCGGAGGAGCGGGGAGACGTGGGCTCGGTGTGGGAGGAGCCCACGTCCATGCTGCTGCTCGAACTGGTGTCGGTCCATCGCGCTGGCTGGCCGACCGCCCCCACCGCGCCCACCGCGCCCGGCGCCAGGCTGCCCTGCCGCCGCGCTATCCGCCGCAGCACCACGCGAGGAAGGGATGCTGCACACAAACAAACGAAACAGTCAGACTAGACACGGGTTTAACGCGATTTCGTGGAATTACTCAAAGGGGGTTGGGGAAATAACGCAATATTAGAAAAGTGAATAAATAATCTACTCATCTGAGTGTGTGCGCGTGAGCTGCATGAGCTCATACCACCGTCTCCTTTCTTCCATCGGACATCCAGACGCACGGCCGGCTACCATCCGTTCTTAGTTGATATACCCACATTACGCACTAAGCGCTTCAAATCATCTTTCATTATGCGCACGGCTAAAGAATGGAATTCCCTGCCTGCGTCTGTATTTCCGAGTGCATATAACCTGAATCTCTTTAAGTCTAGAGTGAATAGGCATCTTCTGGGCAAGCTCGCTCCACCGTAGATCCCATCTCTGCTCTAGGGTAAGATTGGGGTCAAGAGTAAGCCCATCATAGATAAAAAAAAAAAAAAAAAAATCTGTGTATTATTTTTCTACTTAGCCTCCAGGTAACCAGCGGGGATGATAAAGGAGGAATTTTAACTCAAATAAGTTTTGTACTATTTCCCCGAGACCCAAAAAAACAATTGATAAACAAATTACATGAACCTTTGCTAAACATGGTTAGGAAATTCTATGTACTCTACTCAGCCCATTCAAGTACTTACTCTACTCTATTCCAATTTTACGACATAGCTTATGGAATGATTCTACTGTTCCAAAATAAAACACGAAAATCCTTCTGATAATTTTGAATTTTGATATCTACAGAATAAACTTTTATCAAGTACCTGTAACGGTCTGAATTATCCAGCCAGAAAAATGTAGATGGTTTTTTATTGACAGTTTTTCATGTTTTTTTTTATTTCGTACCAGGACTACATAACATGGCATTGGCTAGTAAACGCCAGGACGTTTTCGGTTATGGCCATAGTGGTTCGAACGAATTGCAGGAGGTCTGCAAAAAATACTCCAGTTTTACGCGTCGATTTGTATAATAAATCCCTATCAAATATTTGATTCAACAACAGGTCTCACACCAGATAATATACCATACGCTTATATCAATACATAGTTTTATTTTGGAACACTAACATACATTGCGTGAACTAACTTTCGGTTGCTTTCACTCTACTCACTGGGATTTCGTACATGGAGTTGACTTTTTTACAGTCGTGGATTTAACAGCTCTGTCAAAACCACCTGGCTAGTACCAGGCTCACATTAGTCAAAAGCTATGTGCACTTCACATGTGTGACATGAATGAGTTGAATTGTTGGGGCTAATTTTGCAGTAACCTAAGATTAGACTTTCTTTTTCACACCTAGAACTGTAAAAAATGAGCTATGCACCCGTTCTACCAGTACCAGGCTCACATAACTCAAAAGATACTTACTGGTAGAGCTTTCGCTGTGCGGCGTGGAGTTGGAGTTGGACCCGGTCTCGCGGTCCGCGTCCTGCGAGGGGGAGGGGTCGACGGGCGGAGGGGGCGGCGCAGGTTCTTCGGGTAGCAGCGAACGGCGGCATATGGGACAGGTCGCGTGCAGCTGCAGCCACGGCTGGATGCACGTCGCGTGGAATATGTGGTCGCATTCTAGTTTGGACACCATCTCGCCTGGAAACCAAAATGAAACCGAAGTTAATACCGTGTGGTGCCAGCTTAGAAAAACATCACCCTATTTCTACCCGTGTGGCAAATTAATCCAGGGAATGGGCAGTGTTTCTTGTGAGTACTACAACTTGCACTGCGCTCGCCAATCCTCCTGTCAGGCGTGGTGAGTATGGAAAATGTACTCCAACTGGGGGAGGCCTATGTCCAGCAATGGACTAAAATTATTGAAGTGGGTAGGTCTACCGTAAGGTTAATGCACATAGTGACGAGCTCCTTTAATTTGAAGAAAACAAAACAAAGGATTCCATTATACTTTGGACAGGAAGAACTTTCTTATCGCATTTTTAAACATTTAAAAAAGTCGTTCAGTTTCATATTTAGATCACTGGCAAAAAGTACCCATCCTCTTCTACTTACCAACTTGAAACGCGTCCCAGCAAACTGAACATGTAGCATTATTTGCAGCCTGCTCTTCAGTGACCGCTTGGCTAGGAATCTGGTTGATCTGTTCCCGCGGCAACGGCGGCGGGCCCGCGTTTTCCAACTGTCCTAGTAGCTGCGTCACCACCGCGTCGAGCCCTGGAATAGACGCCAAGAACGTCATGGTTTTATGAAGTCCTGGTACAATCGTAGTCAATAAAACACGTATTTACACAAGTTCCACTATTATTTAGTTTCGTTACATCATTTAAAAATCATGACAATGACAAGACATAATAAAAAAATGTGGGTAGTTTATTATTCAATATGTCGCAGTTAAAAGAAAAGTTGGTCAAAGGGAGAATGTCCAGTGTTAAAAAATACAGTTATAAGACTAAATTTAAATTCATTATTAAAATGCATTTTAATTAATTCATTAATATAACTGGGGAGGAAACTCAAAGTTTATTGCAGATGGCAGCAGGCGCAATTGGGCCTGGATGATGTAACGACAACCAATAAGAACTATCTTTGACATTGACACATTTTCGACCGATAACAGAAAAAAAGCACAGGCGAAAGTGGCGCCATTAGTTCTCCAGGGGCCGAAGTCTACTATATAAAAATAGTTTCATATGCGTGTCGATGGCATGTCAGTTAGATGGTTTTGGTAGTTTCGAAGGAAAATAACAGTGGCAATAGAATGCCTGGCCAAAAATTAGGAGACTTGAAGCCCAGTTTTCTATCTCAATTAATTCTTTGAGAATTTGCGAAGTTGAAAAACAAACAAACATGCTTTGGTTCGTTAAGTTTTAAGTTAACACGGTTTTTGTATAATGTATGTCTCTGATGAAGGAAGGTAAAGGTAAAGGTTCCGTAAATGTATGTTAAGTTTATATAATTATGTAGGTTTTAAATTAATTAATTTATAAAACAAACATGTTTGTTCAAATCATACTGATAAAATGTGAACTTCATTGTGTCTACTTATGAATTTTCATAACTTTTAGTCAGTTATTTTATTACAATTAATTTTGAAATTAATGTATTTTAACCTACTTTATTTGTTTTCAATACTATTTTATTTTGACATTGATTTTTATAATTTGTAACTAACTTTTAAAACATAAAACTTGATATTCTCACTTTGACCAATTTTTCTTAGAACTGCGACATATCAAATATTACACTACCGACACATTTTATATTGAATGGATTTTTAATTTCTGATTATTAACTTGATTAAAGAAATCACAACAAGTGTACTGGCAGAATGTAACAAAATTTTAAAGCTGGGTATAGTAGGTTGTTGACGAGGACGGGAAATAAGACTTTGACTGACGAGTAGAGTTTGAAGTCCGAGCCGCAGGCGAGGACTTTAAAAATACGAGTCTGGCAAAGTCATTTTCCCCGAGGCTTACATAGTGCTTTTCTCAAAAAAATGCTAGGAAATTATAAAGATTTTAATTTATTTTATAGTAATTTGATATTAAAAGTTGTTTTACTGATTACTAAGTCAAGATGTGGATTAGGAGTTATTCTTTTTTTATTTTGTAATTTCTGAACGATTTCGATATCGCGCCAGAAAAGTTGTATTGGAATCCATTGCTGGTGTGTAAAAAAGAAATCGTTCAGAAATTACAAAATCACAGACAACGTCAAACTTTCTGGATTGTTTTCTTGAAAGAAATTGTCATATTTCCTAGCATGTTTGAGAAAAGGTACTTTAATAGCGCGTCTAGACCGATGAGAGCTATCTACCAGTGTTTTAGTTATGTAGTCTTGGTGAAATGTCTTTTTTTTATATTTGAAAGGGCGGCGTTTCCTGGCAGCGTACCCAGCAGCTAGCTTAATTCTATGTTACTGTTAACTTTACCCCATGCCCCACAATCTCCTCCAAGAAAAGAAATGCTATATAGGTGACTTATCTTTACTCTTTAACATACCTTCTCCTCCAAACACATAGTCCCCTGGTGCTCCGACGAGTACGAATGGCGCACCGGCCGCCACTGTGCCGCCTCTGGCAGCGCCTCCTATCATCCACACCAGCTGTTCCATCAGGGTTTCCCTCCGCCCCGTCCCCCGCAGCCGCCCTCCGGACATTAGGAATGCTAGGTCGTTCAGCATTGGTGGTGTGCTCTGGAAATAGATAAAGATCTGTAAGTATTGAGGGAATGTCTGTGCTTCGTATCTAGTAGCAAAGTCATTCTCTTAGGGTTCAACTTATTCAGTTTTTCTTTGTACATACGTAAACCAGTAAAAGGTACGTTAAATGGGTAGATTGATGTGCTGACGATAGTATATGTACTATGTCTATCATACAAGTGACGACTTCCGACGTTCCGACTTTTTTGTGACGTTTCCCGTAAAAAGATCAATCACGGCAACATTAGGAAATCTTCATTGTCATCGAGATTATCATAAAAACATCCGTCATATTTCTGCTGGAATATGTGCCTTCCAATGCACGGCGAATGCAAAATTCTAATCAACAAACCACTACCGGTTACCCATCTTGATAAGCGCACAAGTGGCCCAACGTGCGCTTCTTACGCGCGAAGGAACGTAGGCATAACATGACTCGCAAATAAACTGCGATAAAAATACATGTGCTGATAACGGCCTCTTCGTACTGCGCGACGATAGCACGATTAGGACTGGTGACACTGGTGCGAATCTAGCGATGTGATCAATATCAATCAATAAATATACATATAGGTAGTATAAAATAAAGTTGCTTTTTGCGTTTCTCTCTCTGTCTTACTGACAAGGAATTCGCTAAGTCCTCCTAAACCACGCAACGGATTTTGATGCTGAAAAATGCGTTTCCTCCACAGGAAACCGCTAACGGGCTTACGGGCCCCTAGTAATTATAGGTAACATTGAATCCGTTGCGTGGTTTAGGAGTTCGCGAATTCCTCGACAGACAGACAGGCAGAGAAACGCAAAAAGCGACTTCATTTTATACTACGTATTGATGTATGAAAAAACACCGCGCCTCAGCTGATGAATACATAGGAAGTCTGGTCAATGAACATAAATTGTCAGTAGGATTAAGATCAACATAGCAAGCACGTCTACTAAATGATGCTGCTGATAAGGATTTCCTGGATTCCATGACTTATTCTATGTTCTGGATAAACTACAGAAAAATCTCTCCATTTTGCTAGTGAATCCACATCAACATTACATGTAGGTAATGTCTAGAGCAGTACCTACTTTCATGTTATGATAGGTCAATAGTTCTGAATGTGAGAAGATAAGTTTGTTTATAAATAAGATATGCAGTACTGTACCTAGCCTAGTGTTTCTTCACATCATTAACAGTTAGATAAACATTTTGTACACCTAGACTGTAACAATGATGTAAATCTACTTGTATCAAAACAAAACATACATGATTCTCTCCCAAGGTTGCGTCATTTCCTCACATCCTTTCAAAAAGGTAAATGTCCACTAGTAGATAAAATAGCTCACAATAAGTGTATGAATCATCAAGGTCGTAAGGTCAAATGCCTATAGAATCTAGAAGCAAAACTAAACAATTAGCACAAGTTTCATGTTGAGACCACTTGAGACTTGCCTGTTGCAAAATATGGCATTGTGAGAAGCGCCTGATCATTACCTATGAATCATCATAATTCATTGTCAAGTGAATAGGCAGAGATAAAACAACAATCAATTGAAACAATGTTTTTGATAGAAACTAGTCATAAAAAAAATCTTATCACATAACATCAAAATCTACAACTGTCCACTGCTGGCCAACCTAATGAAATTATAATTTCGTGTACCACATATTTCTTGTAATAGTAAGTGTAAGTGTTACAAATTGTGTCCCTTTCCAACATTATCATCATTACAACAATAAGGTATTCATTCATATGGATGGATGAGTCATATCAATAATGAATGACAGTGACCATGAAATTCAAAAAGGTCAAATGGCCAGTTTAGCTTAAAAACAATACAATTTTACTATAATATTATTATGTGGGAAGTCTTTATCATATGAATATCATTATATCAATCAATGGGGATCATACTGAATTGAATGGTACAATTCAGTACTTGTAGCATATCAACAAAGTCAGCAAGGTTGCTCATGTGATTTTGGAGGAACTAGCCTACCCACTTATGTTATCTGTCTATGCCTGTTCTACTCATAACATCCTAGACTTACCTGTGGCATATCTGAGTTATTGAAATTGCTCCCCTCCCCATCTACCTTTGAGCTCTTCCAGTTCCTCGATAAATCTGCTTGCACACAACTTATGTCATCCTCGTACTTAAAAAGACTTACTTGTGGCATATCGTCTGAGTCATCGAGATTGCTCATGTCATCTATAGTCACATCATCTAGATTGGACATGTCTGCATCGCTGAACTCGTCGGCTGATCCCCCACCACCCTCGGGCTCTTCCAGCTCCTCGATAAATCCGCTTGCGCAGTATGGACATGTTAAGTCCTGGAACAAAAGGTTATGGACATGTTAAGTCCTAGAACTTTAAGTTATGGACATGTTAAGATAAACATGCAGTTTCAGAATTACAGTAATAATTTTTCTGAAGGACTAAGGCCACAGAACTTATTGTCAGATATAACATACATTAAATACAAAACATCTCATCTGAGATGGTAGGTTGTATGTAACTAGATAATTTACTTTATGTCTAATAAGAATAGCACTGTACATAAAATAGCCAGTACTTCTGTTATACTGCAGGAAGATTGATATTGGTAGAGAAGTATCAAGAAAATTATAAAATTATTAACATAATATAAAATATCAACTCCCAATAATCTATCTAAAGATATTTTGTTATTCTTTTTTGTCTGATAATTATAAACATGATTGTTTTCTCATAATGTGTTTTCCTTAACTTCTTATTAAGCACGAGCTTACGAATAAGGAAAGTAAACTCTGCAAACTGATGAATAAAGCAATTAATTATAGAAATTGTGATGAATAAATAGTTTGGTACTTATAAGAAATTACATTTTCATCTATAGTAAGTAAATACTTACTAGACTACAGTTTCTGCTGTGATTATTACTATAAAATATCAATCATAATGTGTAAAGGAATTTTCTAGATAAAAACTGATAATGTGGTGCAATTTCTTGACAACTATTTGCTATTATCATCACCAACTATACCTATACCATAACATTGCAACTTCTGGTAAAAATACTGAGCTAAATTGCAACCTCCGGTGCACGTGTACCCAGGGAAACATTAGAAACCCTACATGTATATCTAAACATAGTAGCTACCGACGAAACTTGCCAAAAGAATCAATAGAAAATCGATGCAGAGTGACCTTGAGCGGAGTCGGTGCCAACACTTCCTCAAGCTCTGGGATCCTAGTATCTGCTGTGACCAGATCCAGTACCGATCCTCACCTGCAGAACGTTTTCAAATTCGATGTTACATCTGTGGCAGAAGAAGCGAGCGGGGGGCCTCCGCTCTACCAAGGCGTCAGCCATTCCTCCGACGTTATAAACACACTTGCACTAATAAACGGGTAGAGTTGCTACTATATTTATAAGGATTGTGCTTTTATATCAAACAACGAACAGAAAATTTACTATCGACATTTTTTGAGACAAACACGCACAATATAACTTTTTTCCAAAATGAATGAAGTTGAGGCTAGCTAGTCTACATATTTAAGTTCATCTGTGGTTGAGGCGCATGCATGGAAATCTTTTGCGCTCCGTTTCACGGAAATAATAATAGAGAGAGAAGCCGTGATGCAAATAAAAGTGAACTTTTGTGGATTCTACTCGAAGTGAATAAAAAGGCTGATATTTTAAAAGTTGTTGAGGTTTTGTATTTGGATAAAAATTGAAAAGATATTCTTGAAAGTAATTATTTATGGTAAAAATAATTTGTATGACTTTGAAAATTCTGTTAAAACGAAACGTGCCATGTGTATGGAAAATGTTGCTAGTGTAAAATAATTAGCTAATGTCACACGACGACAACCATTTTCTTTTCTTTTCACGAAATTTTACTATTTTGTTATATCTCATTTCGCATGGTTTTCACCACGGGTTTTACATAATTGGTCTGCTTTTCCTCAAATTTCCCGAGGTGAAATGCGAGGGAGGCGATGGCGACGGTGTTTTCTGTTTATACTCTATGCATAGTTTTTTTTCAGTTTGCAACACCAATATTATCTGTCGCACGGTTGCACGTCTTTGCTGGCACTTGGGTCATGTAAATTACAATTATAAATTTATCCCATTTAAAAGAAATATAGTGCTTTGGAATAAGTTAGGTAGAATAAACAATGACCAATCTAGTGTTAGACACCAGTGCTACAGTTCAAGCCCTCTGGGTGGAGGCATAATCTGTGTACAAACATCAGTGTTTGGTCAGACGATTGTTATCAAATTTATGCAGAATACACACAAATAATGTGGTTTATCTCTAATTTAATTAATTACCACCTTCCATTCGCCTTAATTTAGTTTACTATTGTGCTAGTAAAACGGTTACCTGTCCTGGGAAAGGTTGTAAAGTGGGTCACAGCAACGACTACAATGAACGAAAAAAAGTTGGTTGAGAACTTCAAGAGTTACATCAATGTAGCATCCGTGGTGAGTCCAGCTAATGTTTCATATCGATAAGCAATCTACAAGCATATGATTGATGTAGTTGTCAATGAGAGGTTATGAAGTAAGTGTATGCACAGTGCCCATTCTGATTGGAACTATTTTGGTTTCCAATGGGAGGAGCAATTGGGGTACAATCCAAGAAGAAAAACCGCAAAAATGTTAGGGTATGTAATAATGTCCTATATTTGAATATTACAAGTTAGCTGAATACAAAGAAAAACTATTTTTGAAACCAAATTCTTTAAGTTTTACCTGTTATCTTATCTAGAACTGATAGTTCTGTTACATTCACCTATGTAATAATACACTTGAGTGTTATACAGTCAATTTGTTTGCTACTAATATTTACCTTGGACACCAAAGTAACACAGTTGTTGTTAATATACCTCATAGTTTTCTGTATTGTTGTCTTCATCTTTTGTATGGGATATAGAGTTGACGAACCAATGAACCCTGGTGCCAGAGATTTTAAATCAGCTACGAAAATAAGTAGGCCTTTGACATGGTTTTTCTCCTGTTACATTACATCATATTTGAATAAATTAAAGATCTTTGCTGTATTTGCCATATGCAAAACTAATTCAGTTCTTTTGAAGTACCCCTGGTACCTTTTTGCCTTACATATAGGTATAACGTAATAGTGTCTCAATCCAAAAACTTTTTGTTTTCCATACAATAAGACAAATTACACAATATTGTACGTAACTATTAGAAGACTACTTGAAATAAAGAATATCAATATCCATAATTAAAACAATATCTCCTACCTTTGCTATGCTATCCTATTACAACCAGTCGGTAACCTGATGATTGGAAATTATCTTATTTAATGTGACATTCACAAATAGTTGTGATACCGGAGCCATGTGTTTCAGAACAATGCAGACAAGAATGGATCCATGACAGAGATGAAACCCAAGCTCCTCAATGGTAAGTTCTATATTTATTTCATTGGAAGTAGTTATCATTTAAGTATCTAGAAAATGTGTAAACCCTATATTATGTTTGTGTTGATTTTATTATTTTATTCATCACTTAATACAGAATACTATAATACTTAGAAACCTTAAATCTGAGTTTTGACTATATTGTGAGAGCTTGAAAATGATGTTTAATCACAATTTTCCAATATGAATATCACTATGTAATTTTATTATTATTTATTTTATAAAGTAACATAAACATGCTCTGTACTCTACTAAAGTAATCAAATTCCTTATCTAATTCTTACATGTTTCTATCACTTTGCACAAGCAAAAGAAAAAATAAAATAAAAATAGGTACTTAAAATTTGCTTACCACTCCTCTGTGGCGCCATTTTTTATAGATAGGCTTGTCTGTGGCAAAAGTCCTATATAGGACTTTGTCACAGACGAGCGATTAGATGAATTGTACTTGGTTTCATGTTTTAAAGTCGTCACCATTTGAAGGTATGGTACAGCAACATGCAAACCTGCCTATTTAAGGGATCAACTTGTTCTGATTTTACTTAGTATTTGTATGAGGATCCATTGAAATTTGGTCCCCTAAATGGTAGGTTGATGTGCTGGCAATAGTACAAAGTATAATACTGGTTCAATCTCTTGTTTCTGTTTTAGGAAAACTTCCAAAATTTCACCGCAGGCAGGATTCGAACCTGCGACCTTCGGCATCAGTACTGATGCCGAAGGTCGTTTTCCTAAAATTGTTTACCTAACACGAGAAGTGTTTTAAAATTTGGTATTCAATCTCTTGTTTCTGTATGTTCAATTAACATCCATCACATCTGAGAACACATCTCATTATTATGGCATTTTTCACACCACTGGACACAAGCTACCAAGCATGCATAATCCACATGTATTATGTGTATCAGTATGTGTGTCAGCCTTCTATGATGTAAATCACAATAATACGCATTACGAATGCGCGGCGCGCGGCTAACTGTCTACCCGTTTATGTTATCCTGGTAATCCTAATATGGGGGACATAGGAAGTGAACCCCTGTAGGATACAGTCAGTATGTGGTAGGATATCTAAGTGAAATGGGTGTCTTAGGCTCACTGGAGTCTTGGTTAAAGGGATTTAAGTTGCGTAAAGGTAAGTTTTAGAAGAGTAGAAATGATCACGGATAAAGAACTAAATATTTATCTGTCTATGAGTGATTCATATTATTATGTATGTACCGCATTAAACAGTACGCGAAAGATTATTATCTAAACAAATCTTTAACATGGTAGATAGTTAGCAAGTAGGTATTAACTTACTTACGCGTAATTGTTTACTTACCTAAATTCACGGTCACTTCATGTTGATTGCAGTTTTTTAAACTGTGATTGACGGTGATAAAAAAATAAACATTTCTGTTTCAGTGCTCTTCCTTCTAGATTACTTAAATTGACGAAGCTACAAAATATTGCCCCCCTCAAAATACAAGCGCCTATGATTTTGAACCGTTTTAGAACTACATATAAGGCATCTGTGTTTCGATGGACACGTCAAGCCGTAAATCCCGATTACTGTCTAATTTGTGTGTGTTGTAGTGCTGCTGTGAAGTTTCGGCTTTAAAACTCTGACACCAGAGTTTCTTGGGTCTTTTTTCACCCATCATTATCACATTCACATGACATCACATATGATGTTAGTAGTTAGGTATACCGACTTGTTAAAAAGGGAATGTCGGCCGGTCTAATTGATGTAATTTAGAAGACCACCTACCTACCTAGATGCGTAATTCTAATTACTTAACCTTCCTACAGTAACTTTAAAACTATGCTCAAATCAAATATTTTGTGGAGCCTTTTCTCAAGGTGGGGTTTCGCAAATCCGGCCGCATATTTAAATAGTGACGTAAATATTGATGTCATATTTTAAACACCGCTTTACGACTTTACTCGTTAAAATGACGTAAACTGCAGAAATCTACATCAACACGATTTCTCGATTTTTTGGTTCATCAGGGCGCTGAAATGATAATAAGACTTATTTTGCGAAATGATTAATATGTTTTGTCGTTATTCATTGCGTATATTGAAAATCCAAAATTATACTTCCCTGTTTTAAATTTACTCATTGTATTGACTGGACTTTTCCCATTAGATATCTAGATTACAGGGCTTGACTTGAAGTAAGTATGACGCTATCGGATTTTTGAACTTTAGCTTGATTTTCCTCATCGTTGATACCTACTTAGGTACCGCGTTCTTCCCCACGCGGATAGCTCATCATAAATCATCACAGAAACAAAAAGTCAATTTCTTGACCCATCATTTGTAAAAACGTCCTGATTCACACAGAGTTTCTTTGAAACAGGGCTCAAAGCGATGCACCATAATCTTCAAGCCATAATCCTAATACCTACATCTTGCCAAAAACTATTCGGCAGTTTTTTTACCCGATCTTACCCACCGGAACCTGCGTTCACGTGATGATCATGAGTCAGAGCCGCCGGTCACGGTTGTTGTTCTTGTAGGCCATTGCCACCGCCTAGCCGTTATCATTATCGAGTACTTTACATCCCTAATTACCAGGGCGCTATGAATGTGGGCCGGTAGAGGCGATGTAAATATGAAATGCTCTTTCAAGAAAAATACTAACACATTTGCCCCGGACTGGTACTTGAAACTAGGCTCAATGTTCTATTGAACTAGGAACTCCGTCCGTAACATTCCTTATTTCAGAACGATATCTCCACCTTACGTAATCATCCGAATTGGACTAGAAATAGACACTGAAAAATCTACGCTTTTCATAAAAGAGTCTCAACCTATTGAAGAATCGAACCTATTGAAGAATCGGGGTTCTTTGTAAAACTTGAAGGTGCAGATTAGGATTAGATACTTAGATGATTTTGAAAGCTTGATTAATATATGAATTCTTAGTTTGCTTTGATTTTTTCGTATGAATTTGTGAGTACGAAGTACGAGCTATGAAGACTACTAGTCACAAGGTTAAAATAATAACAAGGAAGAAGTCACTCAATCCTCCAATGAATAAATCCTCCATTCAATTCAAGATGCTAATCTGTATTTATATCTATACCTACTTCTCTCCTATACGTAGGTAGAAGACGAATTGTTCTATTTTGTGTTACTAATAACAGCAATATTTATATTATGTATGATTCATAATAAAATCAAGTCAAATTAGCCTTGGACGAAGGCCTCCCCCAGGGTACGTCACAAAGCACGATCTTCCATTTTCGCCGTCCAGTCGCTATCAGCAACTCTATCTCCATCTCTTCTACGACAAATGTACCCAGTCCACTGCCACTTGTGTTATTACTAAGTCATAGTAGTGGGGTCGACAAGCAGAACTTGACTAATTTTATTAACTCGTGCGCCACCCTAAATGTCCATAACTGTATTATAGGCACATTACCGTATATTAAGGGACAAGATGAATATAATAGTCGAATTTGTAATTTTAATACCATGTTGTATAAATTGACATGTAGTCATAGTGACAAGTTATACACAGTGGACATTAATTTAGATAATAATTTTATCATGACGAACAGTACAATGTACTTATCTCTTTTTTACCGTAAACATCTAGCTAATATGTTAGCTATGAATATTTCTGACCCGGTAATACATTGTATTTCGGATGATATTGGACTTAGCCCTCTTGCATCCAGGAATAACAAATCCCAACATTTAAACTAAACAAAACGACAAAGGGAAAGCCGCTTAGTGTTATTCATCAGAATATTCAGGGCTTTCCCGGCAAGGAGCTTGAGATTGAGTTGTTCCTGGAGGCAAGAAAATGTGACCTTCTTTGTATTTCGGAGCATTGGTTAAAGGATTATGAAATGCTCATTAATTACGAAAATTATGAAATAGTCAGTGCCTTCAATCGAGAGTCCACTATTCGCGGGGGGACATTTATTCTTGTTAATAAAAATATTAAAGCTAAAGAGCGGAAAGATATTGTTGGACTTTCGGTTGAATGTGTGTGTGAACTTTCATGCGTTGAGTTGGAGAAACATATTATAGTGTGCGTATACAGACCACCTAAAAATAGTAACTATGAGAGGTTTGAACTCATCATGGAAGATGTTTTAAAGATATTATTAAAATCAAAGAATAAATTTCATATTGTCTGTGGAGATTTCAATATAAACTTATTAGAAAATGTTGCTTTTAGAAGTCGTTTTATCAGTTTGTTTAAGTCGTTTAATCTAGACAACATATTTAAAGAACCTACTCGAATAACTGCAACCACAGCTTCTTGTTTAGACAATATCTACTGTGATTGTGTCTATTCAGACCAGGAAATCGTAAATTGTTGTAAATCAGACCACAATGGGCAATCCGTGCTCTTTCCATGTCGTCCTAAAGATGAAAAGATTGTCATTAGTAAAAGAATTATAAGCTCCAACCAAGTAGACAAATTCCATACTGCACTATCAGAAAAACTACCGGTTCTAGACTATGATACTAATAATCCAAATAACTTTTATTCAAAGCTTTTTATAACGATACGTGATGAATTTGAAGCCAAATTCAAGGTAAAGAAATTAACAATTAATCCTAAATTTAAATTCAGTGACTGGGCGACTGTAGGTATTCGAACAAGTAGGAAAAAGTTATTTGAGCTCTATGATGAAAAGTCTTATAATCATAGTGAAACATTCGTTGAACGTGTTAAAAATTATTCAAAAATATTCAAAAATGTTTGTATACAAGCCAAAGCAATTTTCACCAAAAATAAAATATACTCTGCTGAAAATGTTATTAAAACTGTTTGGAAAGTTGTTAATTCAGAGACTGGTCGAACTAAACCTATTGAAAAATCTCATTCGTTAAAGACTGCTCAGGGAATTGTTACTGCAGACGCTGATGTAGCTAATGAGTTTGAAAGTTTTTCAGTAACATCCCATTTAAAACTACTGAGTCACTTAACTCTTCGCCTATCATCGCGTCAAATCTTCTTAAAACGAATGTTCAGACTTGTAATAATGTATTTGAGTTTAGGTACATTAATGCAAATGTAATATTAAAAACTTTTAAAGAAATAAAAATAAAAACTACAGAGGATTTATGGGGCATGTCAGTAAGACTATGTAGTTCCTTAATAGATACATTAGCACCATACTTAGCCTGTATATTTAATGCTTGCATTGATCATGGCGTATTTCCTGATCTCATGAAACACAGTAAAATTATACCTCTTTTTAAAGCTGGCGATAAAACCGATCCCAGTAACTTTAGGCCAGTATCTGTACTACCAGTTTTGAGCAAAGTTTTTGAGAAAATTATACTTAATCAAATGCTCCTACATTTCAATCTCAATAAATTACTACATGATCAACAATTCGGTTTTACGAAAGGGCGCTCGACAACCGACGCTGCTGTTAAGCTCCTGCAACATATTTATGGTGCTTGGGAGGAGTCGCAGGATGTCATAGGGGTGTTCTGCGATTTGTCCAAGGCGTTTGATTGCGTTGATCATGAGACACTGTTGTTGAAACTGGACCATTACGGTATAAGAGGAAAAGCACTTGATTTGGTTCAATCTTATCTCGGAAGTAGGACGCAGAGAGTGCAGATAAATGGTGTGAAGTCACTGGGTTCTACTGTCAAAATTGGTGTACCGCAAGGATCAATATTAGGACCTTTCCTATTTTTAGTGTACATAAACGACTTGCCCTTCATGGTACAGAATCAAGCCAAGATAGTGCTTTTTGCTGATGATACTTCTTTAATATTTAAAGTGGATAGAAAGGCTGTAAATATTGACGAAGTAAACGGCGCACTAGATCAGGTTAATAAATGGTTTACGTCAAACAATTTAGTACTGAATTCTAAAAACTAAATGTATTAAATTCTCTTTGCCTAATGTAAAAGTATTAAACACGATGTTGTTCTTAAGAATGAAAAGCTTGATTATGTTACTGAAACAGTTTTCTTGGGGATTACACTCGACGCAACAGTTCAATGGGATCCACATATACTAGCACTGGCTAGTAAACTTAGCTCTGCGGCTTACGCTGTTCGAAAAATTCGACAATTGACCGATGTTGCTACGGCCAGGCTTGTATATTTTAGTTACTTTCACAGCATAATGTCCTACGGACTTTTGTTATGGGGTCAAGCCGCTAACATAGAAACTATCTTTGTGTTACAGAAAAGGGCAATAAGAGCAATATATAAACTGCGAAGTCATGAATCCCTAAGAGAATTGTTTAAAGAAATTGGCATTCTTACGCTTCCTCGCAGTACATATTTGATAATATAATGTATGTGCGCAAGAATTCCAGTTCATATTTAAGAAACTCTGATATTCATTGTCGTAATACGAGAAATAAAAATAAAATTGTACCGCCACAAACCAGATTAAGTAAGATCAGTAAATCATATATGGGTAACTGTATACGCTACTATAATAAAATTCCAGAGGAAATTCTAAAGTTAAATGAGAGGCAATTTAAACTTAAAATAAAGAATACTTTATGTTCGAAAGCGTATTATAAGACAGAACATTATTTGAAAGATAAAGATGTCTGGTCAGTAGCAACAGTTGCTCCAACGCAATGCAAGAGATAGGCATTATTTAAGAATAAACATGACATATATTTTAGTGGATATACCTTTACTTTTATGATATGTAAATTGACATGTATAGTGGTTAAAGACATTTTCATATTATTCTTTAATTTTATTATTTTTTTGACATGTATTTTTTACATTTACTGTAAATCTACTACTTTATCTTTTTTTTTGCTATGTTATTTAATTGCTCAAATGTTTAAAGTATATTTTAAAGACAAAACAGTTAGAATAATCTACTGTAATTTTTATTTTTATTTTGTGAGCCGTTTTTGGCTATTCTATTAATTTATTTTCTAAGTTAGCTAGGGTAGCTTAGGGCCTATGAATATTGTAGATTTTAGAATAGGTGCACTTCTGGGCAGGTTTTTGGGCGGTTTTCCTGTCCAGGGGGTCCGGCTAACCATACAAATGTAACTCCTTTTTTTTTAAAATTTTGACAGAATGTTACTCCATTTAATTGTCATTCATTGAGGCATAAAGTTGCATGCTGTGTGGTTAGCCTGGCCAGCCCCGAGGCAGTGCCTTTATTTTTATTTTTTTATCCCGCCTGAGCCGCGTTTAGAGTAGGAACTCAAATTGTTATAAAAAAGAGAAAATTTTGCATTAGAAATTTTCTCTTTTTTAAGATTGTATTAGAATATGACTTTCTATAAGAGAATCTTGTACATTCCTACAAAGAAATAAATAATTGAATTTTGAATTTTGAAATTTTGACTTCAGTTTGCTACAAGTCTGGAAGTATTTATGTTTAGTGTGATTACTAAGATTGTATTTTTGTTTACAGGAGAACTGGTAGTGGGTGCAGCACATAGCGTGGTGATGCTAACACCACTCAGCGAATATGACAGGGGCCGTTTCGGGTCACTGTTCGTCACCAACTACAAGCTATCCTTTGTGCCTCTCGAGAGCCCAGTCAACCATGTAAGTTGCTTCCTCTTTTACGTTATTAAGTCCTGGTACTTCTGAATTGAGCTGGTAATGGATGCAGCATAGCGTGGTGATGCTAACACCACTCAGCGAATATGACAGAGGCCGTTTTAGGTCACTGTTCGGCACCAACTACAAACTGTCCTTTGTGCCTCTCGAGAGCCCGGTCAACCATGTAAGTTGCTTCATCTTTTGATTCATAAAGTCCTGGTAGTTGTAGGTTGCATTAGATCTCTCTTTTTGTCTCTCATAGACTGGCTTTTTGCTTTTAGCAATGTTCTCCTGAAGTCCTGGTATTCCCTAATCTCATTTGTTCTTTAGTCTCGGTCTGCTTATCTCAGGTTATTCTCTAGTGTTTCATCATCATCATCATCATTGGCCTCATACGTCTGTGTCAGACGATTTATTCAGTGTCTGAGGCAATATTTTTCATGGCTGTATAAGCCGATACGGGAGGGGCATGGCTTTTTGCACGCTCTCCACAGACACTGCATTGCCTGGGACGCAATTATGGAAAACGCAGGGCTGCCCATGACCTGCGCCACCCTCTCGGCCTTCCTGACTGACTCCACAGGAACGACGGGTCGATACGTGCGGAGCCAGGTCGGTTGCAGGAGTCTGCCGCACGATTTATTTACCAGTCAGTCGCGCCTGACGGAGACCCCGTTCCGGGTTTGTGTGTGGAATTTTCCTTTTCCAGGACCCTGATTCGCTTGGGTCGGATTTATCCCTCGGTCGCCTCTTACGACCCCCACGGGAAGAGAAGGGGTGGTGGCTATTCTACTCTGCCGGCACCACACGGCTAGAACTCTAGTGTTTAGAACTGCATAAATAGCATCTAACAAGGCTATCGACCGATTAATAGCTGGAATTTATAGTCTAGCTTAAACTATTAACTATCCGGTCGATGACATAACTTGACCACTTCATAAACTATCGGTACTAGTAAATAGAGCATTCAGTTCGTTGCTCTCCAATTTTCTCACTTTACAAGATTTTCTGAATTTTCCTGTGCAATTTGCTCATTTTTTTCCATTTTGGAATAGACATAGCTCATCGCGATGCCATGTCCATTATTAATTGGAATTATTAGTTGTAGTATCTGGTCAATACTAGTATGGGCTGGTTATACTTACAGTTTTCGCTAATCTAACTGCAAACCTAGTATAGTAAACATACTTATCGCCTAGATAAATCGTTGAAGGTGGAGATTGTATTCGTTTGTAAACAAGACTTTGAGACAAGAGACAAGATTATGAGGGGATTTTACTACGATATTTACGTAAAGAAAAAAGATAAGAAATTGAAAAAATTGCAAGCGGCGATCGCAGATCGAAGCCGAGACTGGTGGGGTACCGTCGCACTACTGCTCTGCCACTGAGCTGCCGATGCACCGATCGACCTTTGCTTTTAAATCTCTTGGTAGCGACGTCTAGTAGAAGCTATTTACAACTTGGTACTTAATAAAACAGTAGGAATTCAAATCATAATGATGAATTTATGAGAAAAATAAAGTAAATATATTAAATAAATTGATTTTTATTACTTAACCCGTTACCAGGAGTACAGCCAGCGCAACAATCTACTGGGTACCTACGACGTGCCCCTGACCGGGGTGCAGGCGGTGTGGCTGACGGACGGCGGGCCGGTGCGGCGGCGGAAACTGCTGCCCTTCGGAGATATGCCCGTCAAGGTCAAAGGCCTACAAATTATTTGTAAGGTAAGAATATGAGACACGGTGTGGCCTACCAGTTCTTTGATTGAACTTGGCTGGCCGCGCTACCGCGTGTCTAAATTGTACTACTCTACCTAAAAATTGCTCGGTTACTTTTAGTTTACAAGGACAGTTGATTTTATATACTCTATGGTTTCTATTGTAAAATTACTTTCCTCATTTCTTAGTTATTTATGTATAGGTATGACTATAAACATGAATAGAAATGTGAAAAGAACATTAGGAAGGAACATAGCAAAACCTAAACATGAATATTTGAATACCTATATTATCTATCAAATTAAGATACACATCTTTAGTTCGGAGATACATAGAAAGTGTAGTGTAATGTAGTATTGCACACATTTACGTTGAAAGTACTAAGACATCAGAAAATATGCAGCAATGTTATGCATGACGTAGAACAAACATACAACAAAAACAGAATCACGTGAACAGCGATAACTGCTGGTCTAGATAAAAGTATGATAAAAAATACAGCTGTGTAATTTTAGTCTTCAATGAAAGTGAAAATTATTCTACAGTTAAAGTTTCAAGGCAACAACAATATTACTCATTCGAAATCAGCGTAATTAGTGATAGTTTTACTTGTAACTGAAATTTATCGAAGTTATGTCAATGTTGAAGATAAACGCATGTTTTGTGGATCAAAAACAGTATTTATTTATAGATAGAGCAAGATAGAGAAATTACGTACATACATACACAAAGAAATCACGCTTTTATTAATTGCAGGGTAGGCAGAGCGTCAATGGCCATAAACATACTGTCGTTATCGCCACGTCTGACAAAAAATTAAGGGCCGTTTTAGCTATTGTCGTGTATCATGACGTGATAGTGAAAGGTTGTCAGCCTGTCGCCCTAAATTGCAATACACATGTAACCCTCGAGGTCCTTAGTCGCTTCTTACTACACTCACAGGAAAGAAATGGAGTGATGTTGTTCGAAACAGGCATCACACGGCTAAGCGGGCATCACTATTATATGTGAAGAAATGCAGAATTTATAATAAGTATAATCTACAGAAGAATAAGAATAATTTTATTATTGAAAGAAGAGAACAGCGTGGAGCTCAAGTACCTACCAGCTAAAGTATTTTGACCTTTAATTTTTAGTATGTCTTGAGAAAAGTTCGCCTGTCTGCGACGGCTCTAACCAGCGTAAATTGAATCATATTTTTTTTATCGTTAATCGTATTAGGTAGTTGCTACTTGCGAAACTTGTATACGGCATAAAAAAAAGCGCAGGATTTCTTAAATAACGTTGCTCTTTTCTATTCCAGAACATGAAAGTCCTGACGTTCAGTTTCGCGAACTCACAAATCGGCAAAGGGCGCAACGTGGCGATGTCATTAATCCATCACGCGTTCCCAAAAAGACACGATCTACTCTTCGCGTTTGAGTGTAGAGAGCCTTACTACCCGACACTACCAGCTGACTTGAACATGTTCCAACGGCCAGGTATGTACAATATCCATTTTTTTTTCGTGTGGGACACCGAGTCGTTCAACGACCCGATGAACCCTGGTGTCAGAGTTTTTCAACCGCTTACTAAAAGTAGCAGGCCTCTGACATGGTTGTGTAACGACCGCCATCATAGACAGCAACCGGGACCGACGGCTTAACGTGCCCATCCGAAGCACGGAACCATCTTACTTGCGGACAATCAGGTGGTTCAGCCTGCAATGTCATACCTAACCAGGCTGGGAACAAATTCACAAAGTGATAAACATCAACTTTGTGAGTGACCCCACCGGGAATTGAACCCGGAACCTTTGCGTGGCAGGCAGGCATACTAACCACTGCGCCACATCGGCTGTCCTTATCCATATGAAAACCGCACATAATTATACAAACTCTAATAACCCTATGCAAGTTTAATTTAGGTTTTGTGTAATTTACGGTAGCGAGGTTTTGAGGCTGATTCTAGAAGGCAAAATTTCTGGCAAAAGTTCCCCAGGCCGTCCCAGGAGGAAATGGATAGACGACATCAAAGACTGGACCGGACTCCGTTACAACCAACTGAAAAAGGCGACTTAAGTCCAAAACTTCAATTTGAAGATGGCATCCCATGATGATGATGATGTAGCTCATTGTGGTTTCCCCATGGAATACTGCTCGAATGATTAACAAGTTTCTTTCGTATATGTACTTACCAAGTAACTTTCGTATAACAATTTCAGGTGACTGGAAGCGTGAGTTGGAGCGGTGCGAGTGCCCGCACTGGCGCATCACGTGTATAAACGGAACCTCCGACGCGTTCATGCTCACCGCTGGAGAAACGCTCATAGTACCTAGTTCCGTGCTGGACTACAACCTTATGGAGGTATGTATCTGTGAGTGAGAGAGAGAGAGAGAGAGTTGGAGCGGTGCGAGTGCCCGCACTGGCGCATCACGTGTATAAACGGAACCTCCGACGCGTTCATGCTCACCGCTGGAGAAACGCTCATAGTACCTAGTTCCGTGCTGGACTACAACCTTATGGAGGTATGTATCTGTGAGAGAGAGAGAGAGAGAGTTGGAGCGGTGCGAGTGCCCGCACTGGCGCATCACGTGTATAAACGGAACCTCCGACGCGTTCATGCTCACCGCTGGAGAAACGCTCATAGTACCTAGTTCCGTGCTGGACTACAACCTTATGGAGGTATGTATCTGTGAGTGAGAGAGAGAGAGAGAGAGAGAGAGAGAGAGAGAGAGAGAGAGAGAGAGTTGGAGCGGTGCGAGTGCCCGCACTGGCGCATCACGTGTATAAACGGAACCTCCGACGCGTTCATGCTCACCGCTGGAGAAACGCTCATAGTACCTAGTTCCGTGCTGGACTACAACCTTATGGAGGTATGTATCTATGAGTGAGAGAGAGAGAGAGAGAGAGAGAGAGAGAGAGAGAGAGAGAGAGAGTGTGAGCGGTGCGAGTGCCCGCACTGGCGCATCACGTGTATAAACGGAACCTCCGACGCGTTCATGCTCACCGCTGGAGAAACGCTCATAGTACCTAGTTCCGTGCTGGACTACAACCTTATGGAGGTATGTATCTGTGAGTGAGAGAGAGAGAGAGTTGGAGCGGTGCGAGTGCCCGCACTGGCGCATCACGTGTATAAACGGAACCTCCGACGCGTTCATGCTCACCGCTGGAGAAACGCTCATAGTACCTAGTTCCGTGCTGGACTACAACCTTATGGAGGTATGTATCTGTGAGTGAGAGAGAGAGAGAGAGTTGGAGCGGTGCGAGTGCCCGCACTGGCGCATCACGTGTATAAACGGAACCTCCGACGCGTTCATGCTCACCGCTGGAGAAACGCTCATAGTACCTAGTTCCGTGCTGGACTACAACCTTATGGAGGTATGTATCTGTGAGTGAGAGAGAGAGAGAGAGAGAGAGAGAGTTAGAGCGGTGCGAGTGCCCGCACTGGCGCATCACGTGTATAAACGGAACCTCCGACGCGTTCATGCTCACCGCTGGAGAAACGCTCATAGTACCTAGTTCCGTGCTGGACTACAACCTTATGGAGGTATGTATCTGTGAGTGAGAGAGAGAGAGAGAGAGTTGGAGCGGTGCGAGTGCCCGCACTGGCGCATCACGTGTATAAACGGAACCTCCGACGCGTTCATGCTCACCGCTGGAGAAACGCTCATAGTACCTAGTTCCGTGCTGGACTACAACCTTATGGAGGTAATTATAATAATAGTAGTTTATGCAACTGCCTAATAATGAGAGGCTTTAGGATAAGAGTGTCTGTTTATCACACGAGGCGCAGCCGAGTGTGATAATAGTTTGACACGAGCATTCTAAAGCCTAATTATTTGCAGTTGCATACACTATTTTATCTACACTCTACAAGAAAAACTATGAAAAATAATTCAAACCTCCGCACTGCACTTTGGCGATTGCAAGCCTATCTACTGAACCACCAACTGAACGACTTTTGTACATAAGTAACTTTTTAACTAAACGTTAAAATGGAGGCTCATAAAAACTGAACAACTTTTAAAATTAAATAGCATTTATCAGTGAATTTTAATTCGAAAAATGATTTGAAGCCAAGATTTAATAATAAATAAGTCCTCATAATTTCAAGTGTCGTCCCGCCGCGGGTGACACTTGCTTTTTTTTTCATTCGACTTACTGATGGCCAGTGTCAAATTGGAACAGATTACAATTTGGTACGCGGGTCAATTCGTTTAATTTTTTTTCAAATACTAGAAATCTAGTTACCTTATGTAGCTGCCAGTAGTATGAAAGTTTTTTTTAAAGGCTGTATATTCGTAATGCAGTTCATTACGTTCGTACTTTCGATTCTGTAAAACGAATATTACGAACTGAGTGTAGATAAAATAACATTAAGATTTTCAGTAGTTCGCATTAGTTCAATGACGGCTCATAAACACTGATGCAAGTCATGACGTGATGTGATGGTTTAGCGTGCCATGTCGAGGCCCTCTTTAAAAGACTATGGAGGATAAGGATTACTCACAAAATAACAAATGATAATATAGTTTCGAACAGTTTCGGAAATGAGGCAAAAGCCGGGTCCAGGAAAGTTCAAGAAGCATACTGTTTATTCGAACTACTTTTAAATAGTGGGTGCTACAATCTCGAAGCAAGTAACCCAATTCCGGTTACGCCGGCATATAGTGGGTGCTACAATCTCGGAGCGAGTAACCCAATTCCGGTTACGCCGGCATATAGTGGGTGCTACAATCTCGGAGCAAGTAACCCAATTCCGGTTACGCCGGCATATAGTGGGTGCTACGATCTCGGAGCGAGTAACCCAAGGCTGGCTACGCCGGCATATAGTGGGTGCTACAATCTCGAAGCAACTAACTCAAAGCCGGCTACGCAGCCATATAGTGGGTGCTACAATCTCGGAGCAAGTAACCCCAGGCCGGCTACGCCGGCATATAGCGGGTGCTACAATCTCGGAGCAAGTAACCCAAGGCCGCCTACGCCGGCATATAGCGGGTGCTACAATCTCGGAGCAAGTAACCCCAGGCCGGCTACGCCGGCATATAGCGGGTGCTACAATCTCGGAGCAAGTAACCCAAGGCCGGCTACGCCGGCATATAGCGGGTGCTACAATCTCGGAGCAAGTAACCCAAGGCCGGCTACGCCGGCATATAGCGGGTGCTACGATCTCGGAGCAAGTAACCCAAGGCTGGCTATGCTGGCATATAGTGGGTGCTACGATCTCGGAGCAAGTAACCCAAGGGCGTGGGCGTATAATGTGTAGTGGTCCGAGGCCGTAGGAGCTCGGCGTGGGCGTATAATGTGCACAGCAGATATGATGAAATTTTCAGTTGTTTTTCTACTTGTTTATTCTGTTCTGTGTGTTCCAGTCGGCGCGTCACTTCCGGTCGGGTCGCGTGCCGGTGTGGGTGTGGGGGCGGGCGGAGGGCGCGGCCTTGTTGCGCAGCGGGGAGCTGCTGCCGACCGAGCAGAGTAATACGGCAGAGAGTGTGCTGCTGGAACAGGTGTGTACTGTATATACAGTAGCGGAGGGCGCGGCCTTGTTGCGCAGCGGGGAGCTGCTGCCGACCGAGCAGAGTAATACGGCAGAGAGTGTGCTGCTGGAACAGGTGTGTACTGTATATACAGTAGCGGAGGGCGCGGCCTTGTTGCGCAGCGGGGAGCTGCTGCCGACCGAGCAGAGTAATACGGCAGAGAGTGTGCTGCTGGAACAGGTGTGTACTGTATATACAGTAGGGAGGGCGCGGCCTTGTTGCGCAGCGGGGAGCTGCTGCCGACCGAGCAGAGTAATACGGCAGAGAGTGTGCTGCTGGAACAGGTGTGTACTGTATATACAGTAGGGGAGTGCGGCCTTGTTGCGCAGCGGGGAGCTGCTGCCGACCGAGCAGAGTAATACGGCAGAGAGTGTGCTGCTGGAACAGGTGTGTACTGTATATACAGTAGCGGAGGGCGCGGCCTTGTTGCGCAGCGGGGAGCTGCTGCCGACCGAGCAGAGTAATACGGCAGAGAGTGTGCTGCTGGAACAGGTGTGTACTGTATATACAGTAGCGGAGGGCGCGGCCTTGTTGCGCAGCGGGGAGCTGCTGCCGACCGAGCAGAGTAATACGGCAGAGAGTGTGTTATTGGAACAGGTGTGTACTGTATATACAGTAGCGGAGGGCGCGGCCTTGTTGCGCAGCGGGGAGCTGCTGCCGACCGAGCAGAGTAACACGGCAGAGAGTGTGTTATTGGAACAGGTGTGTACTGTATATACAGTAGCGGAGGGCGCGGCCTTGTTGCGCAGCGGGGAGCTGCTGCCGACCGAGCAGAGTAATACGGCAGAGAGCGTGCTGCT
Organism: Phthorimaea operculella; assembly: GCA_024500475.1. NCBI lineage: Eukaryota > Metazoa > Arthropoda > Insecta > Lepidoptera > Gelechiidae > Phthorimaea > Phthorimaea operculella. Next base: position 1,212,168 of record JANFCV010000019.1, on the reverse strand, counting down.
GGAACAGGTGTGTACTGTATATACAGTAGGGGAGGGCGCGGCCTTGTTGCGCAGCGGGGAGCTGCTGCCGACCGAACAGAGTAACACGGCAGAGAGTGTGTTATTGGAACAGGTGTGTACTGTATATACAGTAGGGGAGTGGAGCCTTGTTGCGCAGCGGGGAGCTGCTGCCGACCGAACAGAGTAATACGGCAGAGAGCGTGCTCTTGGAACAGGTATATTTTTGTCGCAGTTGTATTATACAGTAAGTAACAAAAACGGTATAACAAGCCGAAAGGAGGTCAAGGTACTCATGAAACTGAACAACTTTTCCCATGGAACATGGGTCTAAATATGAAAAAAAAAATTGGGCCTCCCATAGTAAATCAATTGACTGATCGGTGATTTTGTATGGGAGGTCCAAATTTTTTTTTCATATTCCGACCCATGTTCCATGGGGAAAGTTGTTCAGTTTCATGAATACCTTGACCTCCTTTCGGCTTGTAATACCCTTTCCGTTACTCCCGGTATTAAATCGATTTGAGCCTCGACAGAGGATTTTCTCACTTTTCGTATATTTTTCCTCGCATATAAGACAACAAAAGTCATGAAATTCTCTTTGTTACCTTGTTTATTTTTATTTTACATTGTCATTGATAGAAGACAGATGGCGACAGCCGCCATACTGATCATTGAACATCGTGCTTTTCTCGGCCTTTTTTTTCGGCCGGTGTTAACTTATTTTTCCTTCGAAAGCTAGTATGGTCTTTTTAATACATCTTACACCAATATTTAAAAACTAATGCTATATTTTGGTAGCGACTGGATGGGGAATCGTGCTTTGTGGCGTAACCTGGGGAGGCCTATATCCAGCATTGGACTACTATGGACTGATATGATTTGATATGTACTGTAATTTTTTTATACATTTCAGGTCCGAAGATCGCACCCGAAACTGACCCCGCCCCACGTGATATACCTCTGCGGCAACAGCTTGACGAACAACAAGGACACGAGTATATTGCCGTCCCTTTCCAACCTACAGACTTCCTATAAGAAACTCGTCGAGTTGTGCACGCCTACTACGCTTGGTGGATTCTGGGTATGTACCGAACTAAACTACACTGGTTATCGCTTTCATAGTTCTGTGAGCCTGGTACTTTTAGGCAGTAGCATTAGTTTTAAACTACCAGAGGAATCGCCACTTGGCTTTTATGAAGGTTAGAGATGGTTTCCTAGCGATTCTGTGAGCCTGGTACTTGTTTGCGACAAGGTTTGTACACACACACACACACACACAGTGACATCCAGTCTATATTAGATATTTGACAACTGACCCCGCCCGATGTGATATACCTCTGCGGCAACAGCTTGACGAACAACAAGGACACGAGTATATTGCCGTCCCTTTCCAACCTACAGACTTCCTATAAGAAACTCGTCGAGTTGTGCACGCCTACTACGCTTGGTGGATTCTGGGTATGTACCGAACTAAACTACACTGGTTATCGCTTTCATAGTTCTGTGAGCCTGGTACTTTTAGGCAGTAGCATTAGTTTTAAACTACCAGAGGAATCGCCACTTGGCTTTTATGAAGGTTAGAGATGGTTTCCTAGCGATTCTGTGAGCCTGGTACTTGTTTGCGACAAGGTTTGTACACACACACACACACACACACAGTGACATCCAGTCTATATTAGATATTTGACAACTGACCCTGCCCGATGTGATATACCTCTGCGGCAACAGCTTGACGAACAACAAGGACACGAGTATATTGCCGTCCCTTTCCAACCTACAGACTTCCTATAAGAAACTCGTCGAGTTGTGCACGCCTACTACGCTTGGTGGATTCTGGGTATGTACCGAACTAAACTACACTGGTTATCGCTTTCATAGTTCTGTGAGCCTGGTACTTTTAGGCAGTAGCATTAGTTTTAAACTACCAGAGGAATCGCCACTTGGCTTTTATGAAGGTTAGAGATGGTTTCCTAGCGATTCTGTGAGCCTGGTACTTGTTTGCGACAAGGTTTGTACACACACACACACACACACACAGTGACATCCAGTCTATATTAGATATTTGACAACTGACCCCGCCCGATGTGATATACCTCTGCGGCAACAGCTTGACGAACAACAAGGACACGAGTATATTGCCGTCCCTTTCCAACCTACAGACTTCCTATAAGAAACTCGTCGAGTTGTGCACGCCTACTACGCTTGGTGGATTCTGGGTATGTACCGAACTAAACTACACTGGTTATCGCTTTCATAGTTCTGTGAGCCTGGTACTTTTAGGCAGTAGCATTAGTTTTAAACTACCAGAGGAATCGCCACTTGGCTTTTATGAAGGTTAGAGATGGTTTCCTAGCGATTCTGTGAGCCTGGTACTTGTTTGCGACAAGGTTTGTACACACACACACACACACACACAGTGACATCCAGTCTATATTAGATATTTGACAACTGACCCCGCCCGATGTGATATACCTCTGCGGCAACAGCTTGACGAACAACAAGGACACGAGTATATTGCCGTCCCTTTCCAACCTACAGACTTCCTATAAGAAACTCGTCGAGTTGTGCACGCCTACTACGCTTGGTGGATTCTGGGTATGTACCGAACTAAACTACACTGGTTATCGCTTTCATAGTTCTGTGAGCCTGGTACTTTTAGGCAGTAGCATTAGTTTTAAACTACCAGAGGAATCGCCACTTGGCTTTTATGAAGGTTAGAGATGGTTTCCTAGCGATTCTGTGAGCCTGGTACTTGTTTGCGACAAGGTTTGTACACACACACACACACACACACAGTGACATCCAGTCTATATTAGATATTTGACAACTGACCCCGCCCGATGTGATATACCTCTGCGGCAACAGCCTGACGAACAACAAGGACACGAGTATATTGCCGTCCCTTTCCAACCTACAGACCTCCTATAAGAAACTCGTCGAGTTGTGCACGCCTACTACGCTTGGTGGATTCTGGGTGAGTTATACAGGGTTATTTTTTAGTCAGTGCGCAAACTTTGCAGGGTGTTACTACTCGTGATTCTGAACAACTTTTACTATGGGGCCACATGCGAATTCGCAAAAAAAAAATTGGATGTTCCATAGAAAAATTCATACTTACTCGGCAAAAATGTATGGAACACCCAATTTTTTTTTTTGCGAATTCGCCGGTGGCCCCATAGTAAAAGTTGTTCAGAATCACAAGTAGAAACACCCTGCAAAGTTTGCGCACTGACTAAAAAATAACTATTCTATTCTATTTCAGCCTATTGCAGTCCACTGCTGGACGTAGGCCTCCCCCAGGGAACGCCATAAGGCACGATCTCCCGTTTTTGCCATCCAGTCGCTACCAGCCGCCTTTTTCAAGTCATCGGTCCATCTGGCCGGAGGGCGTCCAACGCTACGCTTGCCGAGGCGTGGCCTCCACTCGAGAACCCGCTTACTCCACCGTCCGTCGGTTCTACGACAGATGTGGCCAGCCCACTGCCACTTCAGCTTGCTACACTTCCAGACTATGTCCGTCACTTTGGTCTTTTTTCGGATGGTCTCATTCCGGACTTTATCCATTATAGAGATACCAAGCATAGACCTTTCCATAGCTCTCTGAGTGACATGTAGCCGATGGGCCAGTTTTACTGTCAAGTTCCACGTCTCGGCTCCGTAGGTCATGACTGGTAGGACGCATTGATCGAACACCTTGGTCTTAAGGCATTGTGGCAAAGATGATTCGAGGATGTGACGCAGCTTTCCAAATGCTACCCAACCAAGCTGCACTCTTCTGGTGATTTCAGCCTCAAAGTTGTCTCTTCCCATCTGCAAAGTTTGCCCAAGGTACACGTATTTCTGGACAACTTCAAGGACTACACCTTCGACGGAGACCGGCTCGGGGATTATGTGTTGATTGAACATGACCTTCGTCTTATCCAAGTTCATCCCAAGTCCAACACGTCTCGAGGCAGAGTTAAGACTAGATAGCATTTTTTGCAGGTCCTGCAGCGATTCGGCCATTATGACTATGTCGTCGGCAAAGCGAAGATGCGTGAGACTTTCGCCGTTGACGTTGATGCCCAGTCCATCCCACTGTAGAGTTTTGAAGACATCCTCCAATGCGTTGGTGAAGAGTTTCGGGGATATAACGTCACCCTGTCTTACACCACGGAGCAGTTGGATGGGTCTTGTATTATGGTTTTGTACTTCAACGGACATCGTAGCCATTTGATAAAAAAACTACATAAAAATAACCCTGTAATAACTAGACTAAAAAATAACCCTGTATAATAATCTACTAACCATGATCTGTATTATAGGTCTTATGTAGGTATCCTATTTTTTTTTTGTGCGAGGTTTACCAACCAGTCTATGTTGATCCCAGGCAGCGTTCCACTTGATATTTTATGTAAATCATATCCCTATAAACCTGATGTTAAGTGGTATGTTAGTTACAAAATGACTGTGTAACTACAAAAATACAAAAGTTGTAGTATTTATTAAAATTGTTGTATGTCATTTTCAATTATTTTCAAAACATCAGAAAAATAAAAAATGTTTTAACACCATAAAAATTACTGGCAAATGACGTCAAATGCCAGGAATTTCATTAAAAATATTGTTTTTATAAAAGCTCTATTGACCTTTCAGGTAAGTATCAGGAGACCTGCAGTGCTTAGGAGTTTTTTTAATTCTATTTCAGGTCCAAGACTCCCAGTACTACTCAATACTGGATCAAAGTCGGTGGCTGCGGTGGGTAGCGAACTGTATAGCGTTTGCAGACGAAGCCGCGGCGCAGCTAGCTAACAACGTCACTGTCGTCTTACAAGAAGGTTAGTTCCCTAATTGATTCGTATCGTAATACATTGTCGTTTGGCAAGCATCGATCGGTGCATCGATAGCTCAGTGGAGAGCGGTGGGGCGGGGCGGGCCAGGGTTTGAGCCCCGGTGGTCCATGCATACATTTTTTCAATTTCTTATTTTCGTTTACTATACAGGATGTAAAAAATCAACTGCAATAATTCAACTGAAAATAGTTTCATGGGCTGGTTCACAGCTTAAAATATTTGCAGTTGATTTTTTTACACCTTATATATTTAATCATGAGCGGATCGATTCTTTAGAAAATCGAATAAATAAAATATGTCTGTCAACACAAAACATTTACCTTTCCATAATATTCTTCTTTTTTTTAGGTGACGGCGTAGACTACTGTGCAGTAGTATCATGTTTGACGCAACTGCTAGTGGACCCATACTACAGAACGATATCTGGCTTCCAGTCGCTCATACAGAAGGAATGGATCGCTTTAGGACATCCGTTTTGTGACAGGTATCAAATAAAAACCTTATAGAATACATTGCAAGGCTATTTTATCAGACGCCGGCGCTTTTTTTAACCTTCTTGGGAATAAGACCTTTTCCTGGCATGTGTTTTGCATATAAACCTTGCCTGTACCTGAAGCACGGAACCATCTTTCTTTTCGGACAATCAGGTGGTTCAGCCTTCAATGTAAGGACATTGCTAGTTAGGACCAGACTAGAGCAAATTCACGAAGAGAAAATATCAACTTTGTGATTAACCACCGAGAATCGAACTCGGAACCTTTTGCGCAGGCAGTCGCTCGCCCACTGCCCCACATCAGCCGCCATACTATTACTGTTTGATAGATACTATTATTGATGATTGTTTTCAGATTCGGCCTGCCTCGGCCTGGCAACCCCAAAGAAACGACAGCCAAAGACTCAGCCCTCGCGCAGCAAGCGCCCGTCTTCCTGCTATTCCTGGATTGTACCTGGCAACTCATACAGCAGTTCCCTTCACATTTCCAATTCACTGAGACGTATCTGACGACTCTGAGGGATTGTGCACATAATCACCTGTTTGATACCTTCCTGTTCAACTGTCCAAGGGATCGGGAGTTGGCTGTATCGAAGGTTAGTGGAGATCTCCTGTGTACTTATGTAAACCTAGTACATTTTAGCTGAAAGTCGACCTAAGAGATTGTCACTAATCATCTGATCCTGTTCAAATGTGCGAGGGAGCGTGAGTTGGCTGTGTCGAAGGTTAGTGAAGATCTCCTTCATGCCTCTGTGAGCCTGGTACTTTTCAGCAACATCATACTTTTGGACTGTACCTAGCAACTCATACAGCAGTTCCCTTCACATTTCCAATACACCGATCTGACGACACTGAGAGACTGTGCACATAATCACTTGTTTGACACCTTCCTGTTCGACTGTCCGAGAGATATGCTGGCTGTATCGAAGGTTAGTGAAGATCTCCTGTGTACTTATGTAAACCTAGTACTTTTTAACTGAACGTCGACCCAAGAGATTGTCACTAATCATCTTGGTACTTTATGGTGATACTCGGACTGGAACTATGTATTTGATTACTACCCAAAAGAGCGAGTGAAGATATCCTTGGTGGTTCCATAAGCCTAGTGCTACTCCCCAAGCCCTGTCATGTTTCTTTCTCTTTCTTCAATGTATTGAAAAAGAGACGACCTTCTTTTTATTGCTTCCATTTACAATAGAAAGGGAGACACTCTATCTCGCTAGTTCATCCGTTGAAGTTTAGATAAGATTAGATCGAATCTGAAAGCCTGGTACGTCTTTTGGGTTGTTTCTATATAGTTAAAGGACTTCAGCATATTTTTACCTGTTACCTCTTTATCTGTCTCTTTTATACCTAAAAGTGATTATGTATTTTGTTTTCATTTCCAGAACTTCGTCCAAAGGCCCGTCTGGGATTGGGGCGAACAGTTCTCAGAGCAGGACAAAGCGTTGTTTTACAACCCACTTTACGTCGCCAACAAACCTACCACAAGTACACCTACAAAGAGGCTATGTGAGTACTTAAATTCGACTGCATTTTTAAAGAGATATGGAAAAAACAAGATTAAATTACAATACATTTGCTTTATTTGTAAAAAAGAAAACAATAATTTTATAAATACATCAAAGCATTGATGAAGTAGCAATTTCTACCAGGCATCCTATTATAACATCTCCTTATTTATTTCCTTGCAGCAACGACGTCGATAGCGAATAGATCGCCTCCGTCCACTATAACGGAGTTCTCGAGACTCGAACCTTGTACCTCGATAGCGGCGATGGAATTATGGTCGCAGTGCTATGAGCGATGGTTGCTACCTCTGGACGGTCCACAGTCCGGCGCAGTGCAATATCATGTCTTCAACTACGCCGTACTGAAAGATGTAAGTTTCTACCAGCTCATGTAGTCCTAGTACTTTTAACTGAAGTATGCTTAGCAGTGGCTAATGGTGGGCCGAAGCAAAAAATTTAGTAAATTAAAAATAAATTGATGTGGGAGTAAGGATATGTAAAGCAAGCCGTTTGGACTCTTCGCCTAGTAAACTGTGTATAATCGGTGTCATGTAAAAAGAACGCTGAGTAACGACTGCCGTCTGATTTGTCATCTCTTTCGTGTCCTATATTGGTAGTAATGTGGAGTAAAAGGGACACATCACTTTGATAAGTGATTACTCAGCGTTCTTTTTACCTGACGGGAACTGTATCTATGTTATACCCTTGTAGTATTTTTGTCTAACAATTAGCTTTTATTTCAGATACAACGACTAAACGAGAAGCTATCCTCGTTGTCAATAGTGAGCAACAGGCATTCGAACGGCGACGAAATATCAGAAGCGCCGCGGCCTATCGTGTCGCGCTTCCACCCCTTCAGCCTCAGTCGGACGGACGAAGTGCGGAACTTGGACGCCATGCAGGTCAGTTATGTGAGCCTGGTACTTATTAGTTAGTAACAGGATATCGGAGCGGCCTATAGTGTCGCGCTTCCACCCCTTCAGCCTCAGTCGGACGGATGAAGTGCGGAACTTGGACGCCATGCAGGTCAGTTATGTGAGCCTGGTACTCATTAGTAAACAACAGACATCGATGATGAGATATCAGAAGCGCCGCGGCCTATAGTGTCGCGCTTCCACCCCTTCAGCCTCAGTCGGACGGACGAAGTGCGCAACTTGGACGCCATGCAGGTCAGTTATGTGAGCCTGGTACTCATTAGTAAACAACAGACATCGATGATGAGATATCAGAAGCGCCGCGGCCTATAGTGTCGCGCTTCCACCCCTTCAGCCTCAGTCGGACGGACGAAGTGCGCAACTTGGACGCCATGCAGGTCAGTTATGTGAGCCTGGTACTCATTAGTAAACAACAGACATCGATGATGAGATATCGGAAGCGCCGCGGCCTATAGTGTCGCGCTTCCACCCCTTCAGCCTCAGGAGGACGGACGAAGTTAGAAACTTGGACGCCATGCAGGTCAGTTATGTGACCCTGGTACTTATTTGTAAACAACAGACATCGATGATGAGATATCAGAAGCGCCGCGGCCTATAGTGTCGCGCTTCCACCCCTTCAGCCTCAGGAGGACGGACGAAGTTAGAAACTTGGACGCCATGCAGGTCAGTTATGTGACCCTGGTACTTATTTGTAAACAACAGACATCGATGATGAGATATCAGAAGCGCCGCGGCCTATAGTGTCGCGCTTCCACCCCTTCAGTCTCAGCCGGACGGACGAAGTGAGAAACTTGGACGCTATGCAGTTCAGTTATGTGAGCCTGGTACTCGTTAGTTAGTAACAGAATATCGGAGCGGCCTATAGTGTCGCGCTTCCATCATGCAGGTCAGTTATGTGAGCCTGGTACTTATTGAAAGGTTCATAATAAACCATAACACCCACAAGGGCCATAACGGTCCACTGCTGGACATGGTGCCTATCCCTATCGGTGGGCATTGCCATACTCACCAAGGATTCGTACACGTACAAATTGGTGGCACGCGCATTGGTGAGAGCAGTGCAAGATGTTGTATTTACAAAAAGTTATAATAAAATACTTCTCAGTAAACAGCTTGTTTCGCTCTCGTATGTTTTTTGTGAAATTTCGCGGTTCACTCGCGTTATATTAATTCATATAACATTTATTTCATATCCTTCCCCATCCCAGTACTTCGAAATATCAAAAACCGCCATTTCCCAAGCGGTTTGAAACGTATTGGGACCGAGCGACCTGATATCGAGTCAGTGATACAAAGAGGAATTTTTCTCGCTGACCCGATATCCAGCCAGTGGTATTCAAGAGGTTGAGCAGTTGATTATACAAATCATAATATAAAAAAAACTTGCATTTTGTCGACAGGTCAGCATCATAGACGCGAGCCAATTGCTAGACTCGCAGTCGCTACTCAACGCGCCCGACTAAACCGAACTAAACCAGGTAACACAGACTGTTCACATCCTAGTGAAGTGCATTTGTTGAGTGATTCTGTTATAGGTTGTATTTCTGTTCCTCAGACAAGGATTAAAGTACCACTATGGTACCACGTTCCCTCGATTATTTATCGTTTGTTTGTGTAAATAAGTATCTATTTGTTATGTGAGTTTAGTAAAATAATTGAAACCGTAATATCCCAAGGAAAATAATCAAAAATTCATAAAATAGTGCAGTAATTCTACATTAGTTAACACCTTGTATGTTTGATGTTTGTGTATAATTTTTCAATCTGATGTGCTTTTGTTGTGTGAGATCATATTGTGATAATTGTAATATTCTTACAAGCTGGTTAAAAGTACACATAGAATTATGAAGAAAAAGGAGTGAAATTTCAGAAAGAATATAGGTAATTAAACGACAGAATTTTAGAATGTTTGTATAAAAGTGTTAACCGATTGTCAAGAATGTAACAATTTGTGACGTAGAATATTGTAGAGAATATTTTTATAAAAACGATTATGGTCTGAAAACCCCCTAACAAACGAACTATGAAATGAAATAAACATTTCGGGTAAAATTATGAAGAAACAGAAGCACCATTTAATATTAATGAATGACAAACACCAATTCCAATATATTCAAAACATTTACAAAATAAACTTAATTACGGGGGTGTAAGAGACAGGTCTTCGAATACTGATAGGGTGCAATTCAGAACATGAAACTGAACAACTTTCCATAAGAAAATATATTTGACATCCCATACTAAATCGCGATCAGCTTACTTCGTTTAAATCTTTTTTTACATCTCCTGAAATATTTTTTTTATGGAATGTTGTTCAGTTTTATGGTCTAAATGCACTAGCAGTATTCTGTGAGAGGTCCCTTACACCCTGTATGTTTATCATCAATCACAGATATTTAACAAACAATTACTAACTTTTTAGCTTAGCTGCTTAGATGTGACGGACATGAATGTAAATTGAATTTAGTAATCCGTGAATTTTTAAAACTAGACTGTCTTAACAAATCAAATAAAAAGAATTTAAAAACAATACATAGGTAGTATTAATTGCCTTAGAACATTTTGGTTTAAATAGAGAACCCAAAAGTATGACGTGAATGAAAAATTTAAAAGATATCAGCATATTACGCAGCAGTGCTTATTTTTTATAAGTATTTTATTAAGTTAAGGTGAAGTGGGGTTAGACATACAAACATTAACTGGGATAAGTTAAACTATCACTCACTACATTTTCGACCGAGTATTTTAGAATAAATGGTAGACATACTATAATTTAAACTTTGATGAATGTATACAGACAGGGTGTTAAGTTTAATGCTTAAAGATAGGTTCAGTATCGACAAAGGAACCCATCAAAATATTTTTAAAGCCTTGTCAAAAAAAAAAACTGGTTTGCGGACACCGGTTTACTCGGTTGCGCGCGCGTTCGTTTGAGCATACGCTGCCTCGGGCGAGGCTACTCGTGCGATTGATCGCAGCTGTTAACAAAAAAGATACTACTTGGATCTTTACAAATATTTTTAAGTGTTTATTTTCGACACTGAACTTACCCTTAAGCTATGCTACGCATTTATATTAACACCCTGTATTATTTACCATTTAGGAAGTAACTGATAGTGATAGTTTCTCTCCGGTGCATGTCTTATGTCTTATCCCGCTTTACCATAGGAATTGAATGAAACATATTTATGAAGAACAAAAGTATTGATATTTTTCTAAAACTTCGTGGTTTAACCAGTAACTCATTCTTCTAACTTACTTAGTATTAGATGGTATTAGGATCTTATGAAAATGTATTAGCGACTTTTGTATGTATTATTCGTCTCGGGAAAAATATTCATTCCATTTCATTGTGTGCTAAAAAATCTTTTGACTCAGTAAATATAGAAAATCGAATGCTTCTTCTTTTTTTAAATTAATTTTCTTATCTGTGTTTTTTCCTGTTACCATTCGTCATTATTGTTATTATTAGAGCTAAGTTTGGTTCAAAGGCGCCTTAAGAACTATATTTGTACAGAGTAGAGAAACAAATTGTAATTTTAGAGTTTTGTTGTAAATAAGGCTGCTATCAGTATCATTAATATTTTGTAGCAATAATTTATTTTTTATTAAATAAATATTTATACTTGTGGATAATCTTATGACCTTTTTCCGAATAGCATGCTACGTTTATCTTTTGAATTGAATCAGAACTTATTAGGATAATTATTCTGACTGATAAATCGACTTCCAGATTTTTTGTATTCAGTTCTGTTGCACATGTGTTTGTAAAGCGGTTTTAAGCACTGTGTGCCCCAATACATACTTATAAATATGCCTTGTATAACATCAATAAAATGTATATAAATTGTCATCTAAAACTATGCTTTCTATTAAAATCATATGTTGAAAGAATAATATTTATCTGTTATTATTAGAGTATTATTCGACACTAAAATTATGGTTTAGACCTAGATTTTTGCCACGATGCCGAAGTCCCGGTCTAAACCATAATTTCGGTGTTGTGAACATCCGCGAAAATCTAAAAAACATACATTATTCGACAGTCGACACGTAAAAATATAAGTATTTTTTTAATTGAATAATGCTAAACACGCATTTCGCAATTCGGTAAGAAATTGTAGTTGAATAATAATTACTGACTATAATTGTTGACTATTGAATTTAGCTGTATAATTTGTAATATTTGGTAGATTAAGGTTTAATATTATACGATTGTAATTATTAATTCTACGAACTGTTATTATATTACATGTAACTAATTATAATATAAAAATACAATCAAAAGTATTCTTTTGGTAATTCGTTTCATAGCCATGGTAAGTTGGTGCCATTCCAAAAAATGTGTCCCAAAATACAGTTTTCTAATTGTAAACTAACATGTAGTGGATTGTAATGTAACCCAGTGCAAAATGTAACACAATACTGTTGTTGAGTGTACCTGACGACGACTAATGCAATCATGTTCAAACGAAAGGAAAATAAAAGAAATATTGTCATCAAAGATTCTTTCATTTCGATCTACGCTAGTGTCTTTTTTCAGCTTAATTTACAAAAATCAAATAACAATGTTATTTTCAAACATACTTATACTATACCTACACATTCATTTACAGTTACAGTACCTACTTAGGGTCGGTCGAATTATATTCTGCCGCCAGCCGGTGCGGCCCGACCTTTAACTAGAGAAGGTCCGACGCAAGCTAACGAAAAAACTATAGGTATGCAACAAATTTGAATTAGCTATCTCCATACCGTAGTCATTTCCTTGTAACTTGCGGAGACCATACGGCAGCGACCAGCGAATGAATATAATTTGAGCCTAAAGGCGGGTATTCATTGGGAACATTTCGAGACAAAGTCCCCAAACTAAAAAGTAATAAATGTTTCCAATGAAGACGCATTTATAAAATGTTGCGGGCTGCGGGACAAAGTTCCCAACCCCGGCGGGCGCGTCTTCTTTGGTACTTTTCAGGGATATTGTCCCGACACATTGTATCAGATACAAAGTTGTGGGTATTGTCTCTAATGAATACCAGCCTTTATCTATCAGGGTAACATAGTACAAAATTACTGTTTATTTTCCCTCTGCGGCCTGCTGTTTGGCTGCTTTGAGTTTCTTGAATTTCTCGTAATGGTTCTTCGCGATCCGGTACTTGTTGATGAGCAGGGTTTGCTGCCAACTCCACGCGGCCCAGCGCTGGTGAAAATTTATCGGGTTTCATTGCGATAAAATGCAGGAAAGGGCCTAAAGTACACGTTTACGAAAGGAGTCTCGCAGATACGCATACGCACGCGGCACTATTCAATTATATTTAATGTGAATTCAATTTGATGAATCTACATCGTGGCGCTGACTCTAGCCAGTAAAAACAGGGTGTTAGGAGAAATGCGTTACTTTAAACCACATGTTCTATAATCAAATTGTGTTAAGCTAGTTTATAAAATATACAAAATAATATACAATATTTATAGTTTACAAAAGCTTTTGATTAAACCCTAGTTCCGAATACTTACAGTCACATTCAGCTGCGGTTGCACCATTGCTGACCTTATTACGCGTGGCGAAGGAGTGTTACAAAGTTTTCCGAGCGGTATTTAATTACTGTGTGCTGTGTTTTAGGGTTGAACAGTTGAATGTAGGTACCGTGTTGTTGTTTTTTATTAATCCTATTATAGTTACATATTTTTTATCAAAAGTTTACGCTTAAATAATTTATTTTTATTAGGTATACCTGCAGAATAAATGGCTGAAGGAACGAACACACAACTTTTCTAACACCCTGTATAATGAAACGAAAATAAAAATGCAGGAATCAACCAACAATATTATTTATTCATGCTCCACTTGAATAAGTTAAAACGAACGCATAAGTACTCAATCAAACTCAAACAGTTCTCTAAATCCTACAAAAAGCTCGAGACATTCTCTACTAGCTAGCCAAAGCACAAAATGGCGCTACACAAAAAAACTGGTGATTCAATAATTTATATTTGAAACAAGCTACCACAAACAATATACTAAATATTTTGTAAGCAAAACTTTGCTACCATAAAACTTACATTGCTGGTTTTGATTTAAAACAAAACTAATATTTTCTGTATGGAAATAATAGTTAATATAATTTTACAATTCACCAGCCTTTTTGTGTAACAACATACAATCATAGCGTAATTCATAAGTTATTAAAGGACCCCTATATGTTATGTTTAAAAGGGTCCTACGTATTAACAGAAAATTATGTTACTAATTTTGAGACTACTTCAAAGATTGAGCAATAATTAACCTATTTCAAAACTCAAAATTTTCTTAAATATCTCTAACTCAAAATCTAAAATGAATTTCGAAAATACTATATTATATTTGGTATATAAATCGACTCTGTCCAATTTTTGTGCAAGTAGGTAACAATTCTTAAAATATCTCAAAGTAGCCAACAATCGACCAATATAGGAATATATACACACTGTTTAAAAGTGCATATTTTAACGGTAAAATGTCCTAATAAATAGGTATCAGAAATGCTATTATTAAAACGAGCTTTACACTCTAAATGCATTACATCAGACACTCTTTATAAACTACCACAATTTCTAAAGAAAACAATAATCTATACAATTTACTTCAGATCCTTCAGACACATGCCAGTAAGTTTCACAACATTTTATTAGTTTATTTGGTCTGACAGTAATAAAAATAATACAATTTTCAAATTCCGTAGCAATAAATGGAAGTCACTAGAACATTCTCTATTAACTTGGCAGCGAAAAAGTAATGTCTGGCAGTCACTTTTGTTCATACAGCCAATTATCATATAAAACTGATATTATCATTTACCAATGCTCTTCTAATTTAACATGAAGCAGTAAACTTAACTCTTGGCAGACAGTAGCATAAATAACTTGCTAAAACACATCTAAGCCATTGTAACACCAATAAAACGTGTAAAGGCGACATTTTCCGATGCGCTTTTGCACTTAAGAGTTCTTTCGCACCATCTGCCACGGGCGCATTTCATGAACCTATAATTTACAAGCCACTTAACTCTCCCACCTAGTTGAGGCTAGGAACATTGTGTAGCCAGGTAGTTCAGTATAATTTTCCGGGTAGCGTTTTACATTGAATTCGTAGACTTGTAACACTGTAGTTTCACGAACTGAGCCCAGAAGCATTTTCGTTGTAAATAGTGGCAGTGTCTCCCCCTGGTGGTCCGCGAACGCGCTAGAGGCCGGCCGCGCTGTGTCAGTTGTCGTCATCATCATTCTCAAACAAGTCGTTGTATTCTTGGGAATGGTCGTAATCTTTCAAGTCCTGAACAAAACAACAGTGTGAGAATGAATTAGAGTACAACTCTTGTTGGGGCCCATTTCAAGTTACAATTTTTCAGTTTTTAGGTTTAAACTTTAAGATTTTTTTATTTCTTTCAACTATTTATTTTTAACATTATCTATCACATCTTGAATGAATATACGGTAATTTAACATTAATACAACATGAACTCTATGACACAAAAAATATCGAGAAATGGGCGCCGAAAATAAATAGGTATATAGGGTGTTCGGCAGAACGTTGAACATACGGAAAAGGGTGTTAATACTCGTGATTCTGAACAACTTTTACTATGGCGCTACCTGCGAATTCGCAAAAAAATATTTGAATTTTCCATAGAAAAAAGATGTATGGAACACCTAAAATTTTTTATGCTAATTCGCATGTGGCCTCATAGTAAAAGTTGTTCAGAATCATGATTAGAAACACTCTTTTTCGTATGTCCAACGTTCTGCCTAACACCCTGTATAAGAAACAACAAATAATTTATACATGCAATTTCATTCCCAAGCACAGGCACTACAAAAACAATAAAAAAACATAGACCATATTATTTACAAATGTTTTCTGAAGACAAGCATTTCTCCACTAGAGTAATAAAGTTCATACAAAAAGCTGTAAAATACCTGGAACATGCCGTTGGCCATCGCATATCCTGTCATAGCGACGGCTGCAAACAATGCAGCTAGGATTTTGTTGCGGGTTTGGTTGGGGAAGTTCGCCGCTTCTCTTTCTGACTGAGTACCGCAGGATTGCTTCTTGTTTGTGCGGTTGTATTCTGGGGGAGTAAAACATATTTGGTTAAATAATCAATTGATTAAAGTAATGGCAATCTTATGATCTGAGACTCCATAAATTATCTGATTCATTAATAAACTCGTATGACATCTGAAGCCTGATCAGCTGTGATCATTCTCTTGTATCTTTTTTAAATTGGCTCTTAGATATGCTGCAGGTACATCTACTCTTTTTCAAAATTTGCTTAAACCACTTCGTTTTTTTTTTATGTGGCAAAAAAGATACTCATTGCTTACCATCAGTCACATGCCTAAAATTCTTCTGATTGATCCTGGCCACAAATCTCGACAGATTGGCGATACCTTTCACATGATTTGATAATGTTGCGTTTGGGAATGGTGCCTTTACTAATGGAGCGAGGTATGCAAACACAGTTGCATCGAAGGATGAAGGACGGTTGCCAAAGAAGTATTCACTCTCTCCTAGTCTGTCCGATAGAGTTTTAAGGCACTTCTCTGCTTCACTGTACAGCTGAAATTTTTAACAATAAATAAAAAAAAAATACTGTCTAAAAGGATATTTTTTCAATATTCATATCCATATTCATAATTGCAAGAGGTTTAGAATTATTCTTTAGTTAGAACCAAAGTTATAACTTATTTAATTTTATTTATAATAATAGTTCTTCTCAGTAAAAGTACTTTGCTTTGCTTTCAAAGCAAGAAATTCATGCATTATTTTATGAATCCCTTTATCTCATAGTTCAAAGTTTAGTCATAATCATAAATCAAAGGTCACTAAGAAATTGCTAAAATAGGGTGATTGCTATAGTTATTGGCCGGAGTACAGTTATTGGCCATCTTATCCACAATTAGACAAAAACAAGCATATATAATCATTAACGGGAGTAAAAGTTACGCAAATACATTCTTAAGGAAATAGATGGTCATTGGAAGATCATTTCAAATACAACAGATAGCGCGCATACGATGAAAAAACATTATTTCTGAAACATGGCGTCAATGTAGCTGCTCGGTTGTCAAAATATTAAGAAACATATTTCGAAATTTTATTCAAATCTCCCTTATTCTTGCTCCATTCATTTGTGTTCTACATGTTTTTGAAAAATGAGAAAGTGTAGCTTCAGAAAATAGCTAGTTACAGTGTTTGATAGAAACGGAACTTCAAGAAATGCTGTCGGCTAATAACTGTATCAAATTATACTTAAATTCAGTAATTGGCCGGTGGTACAATAGCTAATTTGTGGTGGTAGGCGTTATTTTTATTAAGATATAAGTAAATTGACCCTTAAAGCATATGATAGCAAAATTCTGTCTTTGTTATCTATTGGGATCAGTAATTAGCCGGGGGGCCAATAGCTAATCTAAGGTCTGGCCAATAACTGTGTTTCTGCTTTCTTACAGCTAGATTGCATAAAAAATAAAAATATCGAAGATATGTACCAGATTATTCATAAGAACAGTTAGATTATTTTAGACAATTGTGGAATACAGCTAATTAATTCTCAAACTTAGATTTCTTCAGTAATGTCGGTACTAATTGTATGGCCAATAACTGTCCTACTCGTTGCCAATTACTGTAATTTTGGGGCCAATTACTGAATTTCATGTGAACTCAGAAATAAAATAAAAAAATACATTATTATTGTTAAGAAATACGCAATATTTATATAAACTAAGGTTACTGTTGAATTCTTACTTCGTAAAATTAGTAGTATACATAGATAGCACGTATGTTTTTGTCATTTCAGACACATTTCCTGACATTATTCTCTTAAACGGCCAATTACTGTAGCAGTTACCCTACATTAGAATCAAAGCTGAGAAAAAACTTATTCTATGAAGACAAGTGTATGAACTAGATATTCATAAAAATACTTACAGTTTTCTCAATTTCTCTAAGATCTGTGTATTCTCCATACAATGCATCAATCATTTCCTTAGCTGCATTTTGATACCGAGAAGGGTAGTAAAAATTAAACGGAATGCGTAGAGCTTTGGCATATGTTGGCCTGGTCATTTCACTGTAATTCTTCTCGTCGACCCACCACGCGTATTGGTACGCAGGGTACAGTTTGTCCCGAAGGTACTGTGTGAATGCACTGGCCTCTGCCGCCTGCTTTGAATTTAGGTGTACATCTGTGCTGTAATGCTGATGCAATAAATTTTTGTTAGAAATTGATTTAACTTGCTTCGTGAAATTGTTACTGCACGAAAGATGTCTATCTTTCCGGTAGAGGACTTACCAAGGATTTTAAATAGTCTACCACTTCCTCAAAATTTGTGAGAAGTTTGCGCCCGTCTCTCATGACTGGCAGAGTACCTTTTGGTGTAAAAAATGGATTGTTCGATTCTCGAACTTTGACTGGAACTCCAATAAATTTCATATACGTCTGCAAAGAACCAAAATTTTATAATTTAGCTTTGAACACCGGGCGACAATAACAGATGAGGTTATGTGAAAAAATCCCTCACCAAAACTTTTAAACACTCTAAATCTATTGAAGCTAGACCCCATTCTCCCCGCCATATATCTAGCTCAATGCTAGCCATTATATTACAAGCTAAATAAAATAATTTCAGGTTTTTATCAATTCAGTGACAGCCAGACATTTTACTTTTTTTTTCATGAAAATCACAGATTACTAAAAAAAACCTTGTCGTTTTCGCTAGAGCATAGACAATTTTATTTTATGTACTGCCGGCGCTACTCTAAAACGCACTAGTGAGATCACACCTATTCAGTTGTGCATGGGTGGTTTTGAAATTCTCGTGGACCAATCGCAAGCGTGTGCCAGTTCCAAATGTAGGCAGATTGACGATCATATTTTTATCTCTTTTTAAATTACCGAAATTGTATTATCTCTTTCTGCAAAAAATTATAAATAAACAGCTGATTTAGTTTGACACATGACAATGTAGTTTTTGGTTGCATTGTGTTGAAATGAAATTCTAGAAAAAATCGCGCTAACTCACAGGAATCAGTGCAAAACCAAAACCTGCTTGTAAAAAAGTGGTTCGTGCATTTAGGTAAACAACATTGCCGTTCGTGGCAATTTATTAATTCGTAAGAACCGCACAATCATCGAACAGTAAAGATGTCGATACAGTGGACTTTTATTGCCGGCTACCTCTACTTTGAGATCGCTGTGGTGATCATCATGATGCTGCCGATCTTCAGCCCGAGGCGCTGGAACCAGTTCTTCAAATCCCGGCTGTTCTATATGTTCCAACAACACGCAGCTGTTTACTTTTATGTTCTCCTGGGAGTGTTGAGTTTGTTTCTCATGGACGCCGTCAGAGAAATGCGGAAGTACTCGCACGATGACAGACCACACGTCCATTTAGCCAGCGAAATCAAGGGAAGCGTAAAACTGTTCAGAGCACAAAGAAACTTCTACATCACAGGTTTTGCCATTTTCCTGGCTTTCGTCATTAGAAGACTAGTCACTATGTTGATAATTCAAGACGAATTGACTATAAAGGCCGAGAAAATCATCAAAGAAGCTGAATCTACAGTCCAGAAGGCCAAGACATCGTTCATTGAGAATACAATGCACACAGAAGAGTTGATAAACATAGATGCTCTGAAAACCAAGTTGGAAATCACTGAGGAACTGCTCAAAGAATCAGAACACCGGGTGAAGGACTTGGAAGAGGAGGCTAAACAGTGGAGACTGAAGTTTGAAGAGGCCAATGCCTCGCTTAGTGCTGGGAAAGGAGATAATTAAACATAATCTCAATCAAGAATAAAGAAAGCTCTGGGACAGAATACGCTATTCATTAGTACATAAGATTTACCTGTACATTTATATAAGATCCTAGATTTTATTCATGATCAAAATAATAAGCAGGGGCATACATGAAATTGTTAATTAAATTCTAGTATTTTAAAGCACATTCAATGCTGCATTTCCTGCATTTGTCAGTCAATTAGAATGTAATGTAACCTTTCATTGTCCTGATTTCTATTAACTGAAGTATTAAAATCTTTATTTAAAGTTAGGTATTGTATGTAGCAAATGGCACAGAACTGATGAGATTATTTAGGTGCTAAAAAGCTGCAACAATAAAAAAATGCTGTAAGGTTATTATTAAAAATTGTATTTTATTTTAAATTGTAATCTCTAATTTTATAGCTTTTCAATCTCATGTTGTGTAAGTTGTTGTGTTCCTTCTTTGAAAATGCAATCAATAATCATGTGTGATACTGATTACTGTTTTTTAAACATAATTATTAATATAATTTTCATATTTTTATTACTTTACAAAGTGTTTTATTTGGTCTTACATAAATAAAACTAATCAAATCAAGAAAACCACAAAGTCACTTAATACAAACATTTTATTAATAAAATTATGCTAATATGTACAGTCTCATTTTCGTTTCATGGCCTAAAGTGCGATTTATAATGCTTTGAACCTAGTATGAACCTTTATTTTCATATCACAGAGGAGAAATTAATGTGTGTAACAAAGATAAAATACGCCATCTAGTCCTATCCTTGTTACACTCACGTAACTCTACTTTCTCCTGCAGTCATATGAGGTCATAGGTTCGTTGATAAATTAGAAATACCCATAAGGTGCGCTTAATCTTCGAGCGCGGCGCACCCGACGCACTACGCTCCCGCTGTCAAAACGACTAGTTCGTATGGGCTTGAATGAGATATCAGAAAGTCGACGCTGTCACATTGCTGGCTCATAACTCCGCGTAGTGCGTCTGATCTGAACTTTATTCGATCCTCAGTTAAACATTATGCTTCCTCTTAGCCGACGGCCTGTCGAAGACTTGCTTCATGCCGCCGCGGAAGTTGGTGAGGCGCGTGTTGGCGCCCTCGCTGCTCCACGCGGAGTCGAACTCTGTGGTGTCCTGGTCCACCAGGTGCGTGTACTTGGTGCGCCCGGAACGACCGAACTTTTTCACTTGCATCACCTGGGGAGAATATTTTGGATTATATTATGAAGGATATAAAATGATTATCATCGCCTAATATTAGCCAAGACCCGACATTAAAATACGACATGAAATGTACTGCGTATGATGCGAGTTCGTTTTTTCACTTTTAACCCTGCTTTTGCTTTATTTTTTTTATAGGTTTGGAACTCTTATGTGTGGGTAGTAAAGTTCAAAATCAGTATAAGTAAGAGGGGCGGTAGGTCTTCCTACATCAAACCCTACATCGACTCAATACCATCTTCCTAGCATTATCGGCACCATTGACAGACAGAGATGGGCGATGATTCGCTTCTAAAAATGCGCTAGTTTAGTGGTTATTTACTTGCTACTAATAAGAATCACTGCCTCCGATTAAAGCTGGCCTTTCAGGCGGGTATTCACTGGGAACATTTCAAACAACAAAGTTACATTGACAAAGTCCAGCGACATTGCATAAATATAAAAGTTCCCCGAATAAATGTTTCAATGCAGACACATTTTTACAATGTTGCGGGACAAATTTCCCCGTGCGTCTTAATTTGGAACTTTTTAAAAGATATATTGTATCAGATACAAAGTCGCGGCGATTTCGTCCCAATGAATACCCCGCTCTGAACTGTTACATTTTGTGCAAATTCAGACTATGTAGGGTAACTGCTACAGTAATTGGCCGTTTAAGAGAATAATGTCAGGAAATGTGTCTGAAATGACAAAAACATACGTGCTATCTATGTATATTACTAATTTTAAGAAGTAAGAATTCAACAGTAACCTTAGTTTATATAAATATTGCGTATTTCTTAACAATAATAATGTACTTTTTAGGGTTTCGTAGTCTACTAGAAACCCTTATAGTTTCGTCATGTCTGTCTGTCTGTCTGTCTGTCTGTCTGTCTGTCTGTCTGTCTGTATGCCGCGCCCTCATATCTTCGTCAGTTTTCGAGCTATCGACATGAAATTTGGTGGAAAGATAGATCGTGTTGACCCAAATATAGAAATGTTAAGAAAAAAATATTTTAAATGTTTTTTGGACCCCTTCCCATACAAGTGAAAGGGGGGCAAAAAAATATTTTTTTTTTTCTGTAATATTGAGTAGGGTATCGTTGAATAGGTCTTTTAAAACTAAGGTGAGGTTTCTTTGAAACAAATTCTCTAAAATGTTTCTGTCACGAGATATTTGCTTTTAAAAAGGGCGTTTTTGACCCATAATTTGTTCCAGCTGTAACTTCTAAAGTATAAACACTAAAAATTTGAAATAAATATGGAATATAGCTTACAATCTGAAGTTACAATGAAAACTATAACGGATATCGTACCCTTAAAGGTTTCAGGAAAAATTGAGTTTTTCTATTTGCGGTTGGTCATCATACTGCTGCTAACAAACCAGCAAAATTAAGTTTGTAATGCTGAAAAACCGGATATTTAAACGTTGACTACGAAACCCTATTTGTGGGCGTGTCTGACACGCTCTTGGCCGGTTTTTTTTATTTTATTTCTGAGTTCACATGAAATTCAGTAATTGGCCCCAAAATTACAGTAATTGGCAACGAGTAGGACAGTTATTGGCCATACAATTAGTACCAACATTACTGAAGAAATCTAAGTTTGAGAATTAATTAGCTGTATTCCACAATTGCCTAAAATAATCTAACTGTTCTTATGAATAATCTGGTACATATCTTCGATATTTTTATTTTTTATGCAATCTAGCTGTAAGAAAGCAGAAACACAGTTATTGGCCAGACCTTAGATTAGCTATTGGCCCCCCGGCTAATTACTGATCCCAATAGATAACAAAGACAGAATTTTGCTATCATATGCTTTAAGGGTCAATTTACTTATATCTTAACAAAAATAACGCCTACCACCACAAATTAGCTATTGGCCACCCACGGCCAATTACTGAATTTAAGTATAATTTGATACAGTTATTAGCCGACAGCATTTCTTGAAGTTCCGTTTCTATCAAACACTGTAACTAGCTATTTTCTGAAGCTACACTTTCTCATTTTTCAAAAACATGTAGAACACAAATAAATGGAGCAAGATTAAGGGAGATTTGAATAAAATTTCGAAATATGTTTCTTAATATTTTGACAACCGAGCAGCTACATTGACGCCATGTTTCAGAAATAATGTTTTTTCATCGTATGCGCGCTATCTGTTGTATTTGAAATGATCTTCCAATGACCATCTATTTCCTTAAGAATGTATTTGCGTAACTTTTACTCCCGTTAGTGATTATATATGCTTGTTTTTGTCTAATTGTGGATAAGATGGCCAATAACTGTACTCCGGCCAATAACTATAGCAATCACCCTATTTGCTAACTGCTTACCTTAGGCAGCACAGTCTTGTCGAAGTGGTCGTCGAGCGTGGCTCCGGAGAAGTCCTGTTTGAACACTTCGTCCTCCTTGTCCAAGTAGAACGCACCTCTGCAAACGAAAATAACGTTAATGTCATGTTATGGTGTTTATCTTGTCACCAATCTAAAATGCTCTTTTTAATAGCCACCAAACCCTAATATATTTATTTAGAATGCCTGCAAGGAATAATCGACTGCATAACATATAGTGACAAGACTCTTCCTGTCCTTACGCCATCTCGGTTGGGATCATTTCTTCGTCCGTCAATAACTAAATGATATAGCAAAAGGATTTGGCTATGTCGCCAGTGGACAGAGAGGAGAATGCCAGGTGGTGCCGGGTGGTGCCGGGTGGTGCCGGGTGGTGCCGGGTGGTGCCGGGTGGTGCCGGGTGGTGCCGGGTGGTGCCGGGTGGTGCCTGACCGGTGACCGGATGTAGGAGCTGGTGACTGATCCATCTGGATAGGTTTGCAAGTTGAACACATGCGAAGCATACATAGTGAACAATTCGATACCGCGTTTAAGGGCTCAATGTCCTGTCGTCTCTAGGTGTGTTTACTCTTATGGTCCTGGCTAGTTCAATAACGTGGCGCCGTCTAACGGATATGTTGAGAACTTCTGTTGCGCCTTGCTAGTGAACCATTTGTGAGCTACAGTACGCGATCGAGTTCTTTACCATCGGGGAATGAGGAGGCGCGCGGGGGCGGCGCGTTTACCCAACTTCCCGCATTTGCCCGCAGTCGAGTGATGGGAAAAAAGTGCGTCACAAAGTTATCGATATTTTGTCGTCGTTTGTGTTATGTTTTGTGTAGAAAACAAACTTATTATTATTATTTGACTAGAATTGAAACAGAAGCAAAAATTGGTAATCTTCGTTCGCCTTCTAAAATATCGGCCAAGATATAATATAATTGCTTCTGTTAGCCCAACGCTTAACCAATCATCATGATGCTTGCAACAGTGTTACAAAAACTCAAAAATAATTGAATTCACCCGGAACAACCCATTAACTAATAACTATGAGTAGTCTGAACTGAATTGTTCGGCAACAGTTCTCGATATCGACATCAACATGAATTTAGTCACAGCACTACCGCATTCCTCAACATGGTCATGAACTCGTTCGCGTACTGTACGTTGGGGTCGCTACAATGCCAATCATCTGCCTGCCCTTATCCTCAATCCTTTGGGCAGGGGCGGATTAAGACCACTTGGTGCCCCAAGCAATCCATGCCTGTGGGCCCCCCTATCAGGACCTTTCTGTTCTCTGCTAGGACGGCTGCTCGTGAGCTCTCTTGTCTTGAGGCCGATTAGTGTTTCGGATTCACCCCCTGAGATGTACCCTGTGGGGTGCCAACGAACCCGTCGGTGGCTCTTGACGTGGCTGGCCCGGTGCTTCCACTTCCTGGTGGGTGAGGGCTATGTTCGCCTCCTCCGCCTTCTAGGCTTCCGCTTCTTCGTCGTCGTAGTTCCAGAGGGGCTGTTGGCAGCCGCCATAAGGGATCCAGCCATGTTAGCTTCTCCCTGCGGTGCCGCTTCCATCCTCTTCAGTTAGACGGGCTTCGTAAGAGCGTACGGGGCAATCGAGACTGTTGACCAGGTGTGAGCTGCCACAGTTGGCACACTTGCTGAGGCGCACGTAGTGTCGTAGTCTACCTCGTTGCCCAGGGTGGTGGTCAGCTCCTTCTGGATATCCTCAGGGTCTGTGTTCACGGGGAGGTCTCTAATTGCGCTCTTGACTGGCCGCTCTTTCGTAGGCGCGTTGCGTAGGCGAACAACAGGATATTCTGGTTCCGGAGCCCTCCAGCGCGGTAAAGTAGCGCTGGTAAACGCGGAATTTCTGTTCGCCTTGCGCCAGGAATCAGAACCCTGTGGACCTGTAGGGCCGCATGTTTGGCGCATGACCGAGCTCCGCCTTTGGCTCGCCGAAGTGGTGGCTCCAGCTCGCGAGCCGATCGACCACTATCAGCGGCGGCTTCTTCTTACACCCCGTCATCTATGGATGTCGTGGGTGCAGGTGTCGGCGTCTTCCCTGGGTCTGCGGGGCGTAGGCTTCGGCATCGTCAGCCTGGACGCATAGGATGTCTGGGCAGATGTCGACGCTGGCTGGGCTGTCTCCAGTACCCGAGTTGTTCAGCAGGGGCATGGACAGCGGCGACGTGACACTCGTAGCCGAAACCGTGCTACCCGCACTCGGCGATCGGTGAGATGGAAGATGTTTCGTGGGTACGCTTTTCTGTGAGCTGTGCGTTATGCGCTCCCGCCTGCACGGATGTAGCACTCTCCCTGAGAGCATTCAGGGTGGTGTGCCATGCGACGGCGTGCTAAAAGGCGAGCAGCTCCTATTGTTTCTTGTCCCACGGCTCACGCTGGGACAGCGGAGACGGCGAGGGAGAAGCAGGCAGCGGTTATCGCTATTGCGGCGGCAGTAGGCGGCGAGAGGTGACGAGAGGCGGGTCCGTCGAACCCGGCGTGGATAGAGTCCACGATGAACGTGGACGTCTAGAACCCACGAGGTAGCTTGGGTTATGGCGCGACTCTTGAGCGTGGGGCGCTGGTAGCCCTTGAAGGGCATCTTCTTATTAGCCTGGTCTGCGTAAAGCGTAGCCTGCCCTCGAGGCACAGGACCCTGGAGTGCCCCCCCGCTGGTGGGAGGTCAGGCTCCGGGTGCTCAACAGAGCCCTACGTGACGACCGAGAGTAGGCAGAAGCACTGGTAACACACTTTCGAACGGGGATGAGTAGTGTGACACTACACCACATCGACTAGGTGGCTGATCCATCTCTGTCTGTGGTGTGGAAAAGAATGCTTTTAAGTTCATCTAGCAAGAGCAAGAGAGATGTAATATAGCTTTCTGTCTGACGCACGAATAGATTTTTTAAAATCAATTTTACGTTACGGTAAATGAATAGCAAGCCAGCGCTCACTTCTATCATTGTACGAGTTATTAATTTGGCTGCGAGTTTACGAAATTACACATGACAGGCCAGGACACATGGGAGCCTAAAATAATACGTCAAATGTGTAAAATGTACCCGGTTGACAACGCTGATTGACAGATTAGCGAAACGGGGGGAGGCCCGCGGGGCAGGGGTGGTTTGGTTTGTGATTGGCTAGCTGCAAAACGGTGGCATTCTCATTGCCGAATGCATCAGCGGGCAGCGAATGAGCAAGCGCGAGCGGGGTCATGAACCCGCTGACCAAATGTCAACTTATAGCGCGCAATTATTCAAATTTAGTTTTATAAACTTTATGTGGTGCAGCTTCTAGTGGAGATATGTGACATGATACCCTAAGGCCGGAACATATTAACGAAATAAAAATGGTGCTTCTTCTGGTGCCCCCCAAGACGTGATGCCCCAAGCAATTGCTTATTTTGCTTAAGGGTTAATCCGCCACTGCCTTTGGGATCGACGTAACTTATTTTGTCGGAGAACAAAATCATGTAGCAAAATCGCTACAGGATGAAACACAAACATCACTGACCTGTGATAGTACTTCTGCAAGAACTTGTACTTCCCCTTGACACCCTTGTTGGTGACGACTTTGGGGTTCTGCCGCAGCTCGATGCGCATCTTTTCTTGTGTCATTCTCTCAATAGCCATGAGTTAGTAATAATACTTTGGCGGGTGACAGGAAGAATGCCAGTGGATAGAGAGGAAGATTCCAGGTGGTGTCGGTAAAAGGGTCGCCACCCGAATGGCCAGGTGTAGTGGCCCACTGACTGGTCCACCTGGATAGGTTTGGAAGTTGTATATATGCGGTGCGTGGTGAACACATCGATACCGCGTTTTAGGTCCCATTGTCCTGGCTGGCTCTGTCACGTGGCGCCATCTTGCGGATATGTTGAGAACTACTGTTGTGTCTTGCTCGCTTGAGTGAGCTCTCGCTTGAGTGAGCTTCGGGTCGTATTTCCCAGAGGTCGCTACAATGCTAATATGAAACACAAACGTCACCGACCTGTGGTAATACTTCTGCAGGAACTTGTACTTCCCCTTGACCCCCTTGTTGGTGACGACTTTGGGGTTCTGCCGCAGCTTGATGCGCCTCTCTTCCTCCGTCATACTCATGGGATCCTAATAATACTTTGGCAGGTGATAGGAAGAATGCCAGACAGACAGATGGGAAGATTCCAGGTAGTGTCTATTAATATGAAAAACAAGCTTCACTGACCTGTGGTAGTACTTCTGCAGGAACTTGTATTTCCCTTTGACCCCCTTGTTGGTGACGACTTTGGGGTTCTGCCGCAGCTCGATGCGCGAGGCAAATGCTCGTGAGGCATACGCTCGTATGGTAGGCGAGCCAATTCGGCCCAATTTGGACGCGTACGTTTGAGTTGACTGCGCGCGCTCGCCCGAGCATGACCTTGGGTGAGCCCGAGCGTATGTCTCGGCAATTGCCTCGCGCAGTGTGGACGCGCCTATTCTCTCAATACCAATGAATTCCTAATAATAGTTTGTCTGGCCTTGCTTTGTTTGAAAGTTGTATGTATGCGGTGCGCGATAAGAGCGTTTCTTAAAATTTATGCCACTGATTTCGAAAACACCAAAAATAAAAAAAGTTATCGAAAGTGTTGTTGTATTTATAAATATGATAGCGTGTTTAATTAATGTTTGTTTTATTTAAACAGAACTTCATTTAATTAAGGTTTTTCATGAAAAATACATCAAAAACTGAGGGATGGAAAACTGAATGTTCCTATTTTGCTACTTCTTTTTTCACAAAAAATGTGGAAAGCAGTCTTCGAATCCCATATTTTGAATTGTTTTCTATAACTTTAAGATCGAATAATTATGTTTCTACAGAGAAGGAACGATTAAAGTTGTATATTTCTAGAAAACATGCTTATTTATATTTTTTTTGCTACCAAGTCCCAAAAACTTCCATAAAAGTTTCATTCAAATGAAAAATAAAAAAGTGAGGTTTCTTAAATGTATATCACAGTCTTCTTCTTTTTTTAACTCAATATAAAACGTAAAGCTTTAGTACTTTGCTATTAGAGAAACATCACAAAACCAAAATCAAATTAAAAATATTATGGGACAGTTACAAAAAAGGATTCGTTGGTAGCAAAATAAAACTATAAGGCAGAGTGTACAAAATTGTAAAAAAATTGCAGGTTTCTTCACTATTTTGATAGTTCTTCTAATGAAATGAATATACATACAAAATTTCAAGAAAATCGTTGGATAATATTAGGACGTCGAAAACCGTCCTAATATTATATTTATATGTTCGTTAAAACTGTAAAAAGTAAAAATTCGTTACAAAGTAAAAAGTAAACTTTGGAGCAAAGTTCATAAATATTGTGGGTAGATGAAACGTTATTTTTCAATAAATATTCACAATACCTAACTTCATGGAACAAAAAAAAATACCGGGATTAATATACGTTATAGACGTGGCTTTATAATTTCCTACTTTGTAACCATCATTTCCACTTATACGTGACTATGGGAAAGTTGCAAAAAGGAAGTCACGAATACATGATTCACGAGCGAAGAAATTTGATTATCGTGATTAGAATTGTTGATTGATCTAGTAAAAGTCATCAAGTTGTAGTGTAAGTTACAATCTATTAGTCTAAGCTCCCGTCGACCAAGTCTTACCTCATAGGTCTACCGCACGGACGTATACTCTAGCGATAGATACCACTTAGGAGGTCAGGAAAATACTGGGTTGCCATCTCCTAACCTGGAGGAAACTTTTTTATTCGAGTTGGAAAATGCAAAAAAAGTCCAAAAATTATCTCATATTTCTACCGCTTCAAACGTTTACCTACCTAAAGAGACTCCTTTTGAGATGAGAATGCACTAGGGTTGCCAGCTCCAATCCTGGCAGGTTCCAAGGTCAGCCACATTTTATGAGGCCCAAAAATGGAGTTTTTTACCTCATCTTTCTACCGGACGAAATTAGTGTCAATCGATAGCTCTAAGCATGCCATTGACAAATATATAGGGTTGCCTGCTATCAGCCTGGCAGGAACTCTGGTAAACCCCCTCAAAGAAACGACGGTAAAATCTTCAAACAAAGAAAAAGTCATGAAAACCACTAAGATTCCAGCAAAACTTAATGTAAACTGCGCCATAGAGTTACATTCTGTTGTGTGGGACACTGCATCGACGAACGACCCGACGGAACCTGGTGTTTTCAAAGCATCTATAATTAGGAAGTACAAAGCAGGCCACAAGGCCTTACCTTTCTTGCAACCTAACAAAATTTATGCCAATCAATAGCCCTAGGTATGCCACTTATAAATATATAGGGTTGCCTGCTATCAGCCTGGTAGCATCCCTGGTAGACCCAGTCAAATGAACGCAGGTAAAATGTTCAAACCCATAAAAACTTGTGTTACACTGCTAATATGTCTTGCTACCAAACTAAATTAGTGCCAATCGATAACCCTAGACATGACATTGATGAATATATAGGGTTGCCTGCTATCAGCCTGGCAGTATCCCTGGTATACCTCCTCAAACAAACGTTGGTTTAATCTTCAAACCAAGAAAAACTTACGTAAAACTGCCAAGATATTTTGCTACCGAACAAAATTAGTGTCAATCGATAGCTCTAGGCATGCCACTGATGAAAATATAGGGTTGCCTGCTATCAGCTTGGAAGTTTTCCTGGTACACCCACTCAAACGAACGCTGGTAAAATCTTCAAACCAAGAAAAACTTATGTAAAACTGCTAAGATATCTTGCTACCGAACAAAATCAGTGCCAATCGATAGCGCTAAGTATGCCGTTTATGAATTTATAGGGTTGCCTGCTAACAGCCTGGCAGTTTCCCTGGTAGACTCCGTCAAATGAACGCAGGTAAACTATTCAAACCCAGAAATTGTAAGACTGCTAAGATGTCTTGCTACCAAACAAAATTAGTGCCAATCGATAGTCCTAGACATGTCATTGATAAATACATAGGGTTGCCTGCTATCAGCTTGGCAGTATCTTTGGTATACCCCCTCAAACGAACGCAAGATTTAACCAGCGTTCGTTTGAGGGGATACCAGGGACACTGCCAAGCTGATAGCAGGCAACCCTATGTATTCATCAATGACATGTTTAGGACTATCGATTGGCACTAATTTTGTTTGGTAGCAAGACATCTTAGCAGTCTTACACAAGTTTTTCTGGGTTTGAAGATTTTACCAGCGTTCGTTTGAGTGGGTGTACCAGGAAAACTTCCAAGCTGATAGCAGGCAACCCTATATTTTCATCAGTGGCATGCCTAGAGCTATCGATTGACACTAATTTTGTTCGGTAGCAAAATATCTTGGCAGTTTTACGTAAGTTTTTCTTGGTTTGAAGATTAAACCAACGTTTGTTTGAGGAGGTATACCAGGGATACTGCCAGGCTGATAGCAGGCAACCCTATATATTCATCAATGTCATGTCTAGGGTTATCGATTGGCACTAATTTAGTTTGGTAGCAAGACATCTTGGCAGTGTAACACAAGTTTTTATGGGTTTGAACATTTTACCTGCGTTCATTTGACTGGGTCTACCAGGGATGCTACCAGGCTGATAGCAGGCAACCCTATATATTTATAAATAGCATACCTAGGGCTATCGATTGGCATACATTTTGTTTGGTTGCAAGAAAGGTAAGGCCTGTCAGTGGCCTGCTTTGTACTTCCTAATTATAGATGCTTTGAAAACACCAGGTTCCGTCGGGTCGTTCGTCGACGCAGTGTCCCACACAACAGAATGTAACTCTATGGCGCAGTTTACATTAAGTTTTGCTGGAATCTTAGTGGTTTTCATGACTTTTTCTTTGTTTGAAGATTTTACCGTCGTTTCTTTGAGGGGGTTTACCAGAGTTCCTGCCAGGCTGATAGCAGGCAACCCTATATATTTGTCAATGGCATGCTTAGAGCTATCGATTGACACTAATTTCGTCCGGTAGAAAGATGAGGTAAAAAACTCCATTTTTGGGCCTCATAAAATGTGGCTGACCTTTGAACGGGAGCTTAGACTATATGTACAAGTCATAAAAACAAGTGAATATTTGTTGTCAACTCTCCTTAAATTGGTCGCAAAAACCAAACTTAAAAAAAATTCAGCACCGATACCCCGCGCTCCCGCACACTGACACCAGTAGATGACAGTTCATGTCAATATGGCGGCCTCAAATGGCGTTTTGGTATTGCTATTTTATTCAGACTCAGTAAAATTGGTAAATTTAATTAATTTTAGGGGTCTAAATACGGTCACAAAAACTGGAGTATTTTTTGGAACTTTTTTTGGGACAAGTTTAAAATTTAAATTTAATATATAAAACGTCGTAGCGCTTCTAATACGCCAGTCAAATATGGACCGTCTTAAATTGGAGCAAAGGCTATAATAGAAATTTACGCTATGTTTCTTACAACTTTATGGAAATAAATAGCTTCAAGTAAGACAGAAATGAAATGGGACACATGACTTTTCATACATTGTAATTTTTGAGTGCTTATTTAATTCCGTTTTTTGAATGAATTGTATAATAAAAATGCTTTTAAGTATTTTTTTATGTGAAATTAATTAATAAAGTATACTTAGAACGCATAAATACAAGCTAAACACGTTATAAAAATTTGTTATTCATCCTCAAAGTTACGGGACAGTGCCCAAAATGCGATTGGCATAAATTATGAGAAACGCTCATAAACACTTTGATACCGCGTTTCAAAACCCATTGTCCTGGCTGGTCAGTCACGTGGCGCCATCTTGCGGATAAGTTGAGAACTTCGTGTCGTAGCTCCCAAAGGTCGCTACAATGCTATTATGGGAATTAAAAAATCACTGACCTGTGGTAGTACTTCTGCAGGAACTTGTACTTCCCCTTGACCCCCTTGTTGGTGACGACTTTGGGGTTCTGCCGCAGCTCGATGCGCCTCTCTTCCTCTGTCATTCTCTCAATAGTCATGGGATCATAATAATACTTTCGAAGAAAGAAAGAAAGAATAGTGCCAATTACCAGTTGGCAGAAAGAAGGATTCAGGAGGACTAGTCAGTCATCCTACCTGGAAAGGTTTGGAAGTCGTAATATGCGGTACGTGATGAACACTTCGATACCGCGTTTAAGGGCTCAATGTCCTGGCTAGTTCAATAACGTGGCGCCATCTAACGGATATGTTGAGAACTTCTGTTGCGTCTTGCTAGTAAACCATTTGTGAGCTTCGTTGGGGTCGCTACAATGCCAATCATCTGCCTGTCCTTATCCTTTGGGATAGACGTAACTTATTTTGTTGGAGAACAAAATCATGTAGCAAAATCGCTACAATATGAAACACAAACGTCACTGACCTGTGGTAGTACTTCTGCAGGAACTTGTATTTCCCCTTGACCCCCTTGTTGGTGACGACTTTGGGGTTCTGCCGCAGCTCGATGCGCCCTTCGACTACTCTCAATAGTCATAGGATCCTAATAATACTTTCGAAAAATACAGAAAGAAAGAATACCAATTACCAGTTAGCAGAAAGAAGGATTCCAGGTTGCATCCAGGTGGCCCAGTCGTCAGCCTACCTGGATATTATGTTTGTAAGTCGTATATATGCAGTGCGCGATGAACACTTCGATACCGCGTTTCAGCGCTCATTGTTCTGGCTGGTTGTGTCACGTGGCGCCATCTTGCGGATATGTTGAAAACTTCTATTGCATCTTGCTAGTGGACCACTTGTGAGCTTCGCGTCGAAGCTTTCAGATGCCTTTCTAATGCCTGCCCTTAACTTATGTTAGAGCACAAAATCATGTAGCAAAATGGCTACAAATGTCACTGACCTGTGGTAGTACTTCTGCAGGAACTTGTACTTCCCCTTGACCCCCTTGTTGGTGACGACCTTGGGGTTCTGCCGCAGCTCGATGCGCCTCTCTTCCTCCGTCATGTTGCGCATTCGCTCGATCGCCATCAACTCCTTCTCCAGCCTGCAAGGGATACATAAAATCACATAAAACTGTTATAGAATGTAAAATATACTGAAAATATGGTTGGAGATAAACTATTCGCTTTTTGTGTGGAACACCCAGTCGTCCAATGACCCGATGAACCCTAGTGTCAAGAGTTTTTTAATCGCTACTGATTTACTAACTCATGAAACTTAAGCTGTTCGTCCGTCTGTATGATAGCAGTTGGTAATCTAATCATACAGCTGTAAATGCCAGTTTCAAAATTAATACTGTTTTAATATTTTCGTGACTATGTTTACTTTAACGCTCTATTTATTGGCGTATCCGACACGCTCGTGGCCGTTTCTTTTTGAATGAGCAATCATGACAATTGAGCATCATAAATAAGTTATCATAAAATCTAACAACCCAAACAACCCTTCAACCCATAATTTTAAAAGTTTGGAAAACAACTCAAACCACATACAGTAACTATGTTCTCAATCTACTCACGCTTCTCGTTCCTCCTTGTCGCGCTTGATCCTTTTCATCTCGCGGAGCTTCCACGCCTCGTATTCAACTTCGTCGTTTTCATCATCCGTGCAAACATCGTCTATGTGGCCTTCTTTTTGTTCACCCTGGAACAAATAGTTTTGCAGATTATGGCCCGTTCTAAGAATTACACTACTACACCAAAAGAATAGTGTCAAATCTTTTAAACATTTCTGTCTATCATAATTATTAGCAACTATGATTGATGGTCAAGCCCACACTATTCTATTCTACTGCGCGTAATCAGGGACGCCGACTGTGTTGTCCTTCGGAGTAATGTAAAGTACGATGGATGACGTAATTTCAAATATTATAATACAGCTATAGTAGAGCTGATGTCTGTGTCGACCTTTAATTGACCCGTGACATGACTCAGACGTGTCGAATAATTTCATTTCAAACACGCAGGTACACGGGAA
This sequence comes from Phthorimaea operculella, assembly GCA_024500475.1. Lineage (NCBI taxonomy): Eukaryota > Metazoa > Arthropoda > Insecta > Lepidoptera > Gelechiidae > Phthorimaea > Phthorimaea operculella. Next base: position 1,178,164 of record JANFCV010000019.1, on the reverse strand, counting down.
GCGTAAGTAATCATCATCATCTTCCTGCCCTTATCCTAATTACTTGGGGTCGGCGCAACACGTTTCGTTGAATACAAAGCGTAAGTAATATCTCGTCTAAATCAGCCTCAATAAACAAAAGTGGTTTTCCCACCCAAATAGTATTTCATAGAAAGAGACAAATATCATTTATGTTGAAACTCCTTCATCATGATGGTTTATTTATTTTTCTTTCTCTACCTAGCAATGTCTTTACCTGTGTGGCTCTCTGTTCAGATCTGATGGTCTCCTCCACGAGTTTGAGCGCCTCTCTTCTCCTCTCTTCTTTCTCCTTCCTCGCGTCTGCTTCTTCTTTCTTCTGCTGTCGAGCTTTCTTCTCCCTCTCTTGCACTGTCATACGGTCGGACGCTCGCACGAATACCGGCTTCACCCTGGGTCCTAGGTTTATGAAATACATACATTATAATATGATTGGTATAAAAAAGATATGAGTATGATATAATTTGCGTCTTGCATTCACAGCAACTCTTCGTCAATTGAAAATTTTTCTCGGTTAGATATGCTGTAAAAATTTTCTTTTTCAGTGATAGGCAATGCCTATTGTGTTCACTGTCGTTACGTCTTGTTTGTTTCATTGTCCGCGAGGATGACTGACGGTCCGTGCGCGAAGTTCACTTTACTTCAAGCGGGGCATATTAAATGAGAGAACTTTGCGCGTGTCCGCGCATTGCGCACGCTTTACATTATTGCGGCGCAGCGCATGCTTTATTTGGATAAATAGAATGATCTTAGAGGTCGAGCTAAGGCTTCGAGGGTTATTACATGTGTGACGATTTTAGGCGAGGGCTTGAGAATATGCCACTCATCATCATTGGCCTCATACGTCTGTGACAGACGATTTATTCAGTGTCTGAGGCAAGATTTTTCATGGCTGTATAAACCGATACGGGAGCGGCATGACTTTCCGCACGCTCTACAAACGAAGGTGGAATTGGAGACTGGCACATGCATGTTTAGATGTCGTTTTTGCCTTTCGTTTGCGAGACCAGCGAACCAGGCATCATCGTGAGCTTTACGCCCATCAAACACACGCTTTCTCCATACATCCCTATTCTCAGCAAGCTTCTATGCCACTAAAGCACAATTAATATAGGTACTCAATTTTCTGAGATTTTGCCTAAGGATATTTGCCATTTTTTACGACCTTTTACGCTCTGCCTCACGCCTATACCCAAGGGGTATAGGCGTGATGCTTATGTAAGTATATATTTATAGTACCTGTGTCCTCTTCGCTGTCTGTGTACTCTGTGTCGGAGGAGCCGCTCTCCTCTTTATCCTCGTCCATTTCCTCATCTTCCTCTCTGCCCAGAGCTTCCTTTTCTGCTTCCCTGTAATAAAAACACTTCGCATAATTCTATCATTCTCCTTACTGCTATACATAGAGTTCTAGGTGCCCTTAAAAAGTTTTTTCAGTCTGTCTATCTTTCAGTCTCTTCTCTTCGTCAGTCTGTCTGCTTAGCCTGTAGTCTGCCTGCCTGTTGTCTGTCTGTTTTTTCTGACTTTTTGTGTATCTGTCTGTCTGTGTTATCTATTCTGTCTATTATAATAATGTAGTTTCATAGTATCTCACCTGGCTGCAAGTTTAGCTTTAAGCGCCTGTCGCCTCCTCTCAATCTCCTCCTCGTCCAGTTCATCTTCACTCTCGGAGCTATCCCCCCTCTGTTCATGTTCCGACTCTGATTCCGCATCAGGTTCTGCGTCAATGATCTCGGGCTTGTGCTCGGCGCGCCGCGGCGGCGAGTGCGCGGCCTCGCGGAGACGCCGAATACGCGGGTCGTCTACTACCTGGCAAGGGAAAGCATTGAATGGATAAAATATGTGAAGGGGGATACAAAACATTGATGAAATTGATCAAAGTTACATGAACAAACATGATTTATGTTTTTAGGGTTTCATAGTCTACTCTTTCTTTTCTTTTCGTGTGGGACACCGAGTCGTTCAATGACCCGATGATCCCTGGTGTCAGAGTTTTTCAACCGCCTACTACAAGTAGCAGGCCTCTGACATGGTTGTGTAACGACCGCCATCATAGACAGCAACCGGGACCGACGGCTTAACGTGCCCATCCGAAGCACGGAACCATCTTACTTGCGGACAATCAGGTGGTTCAGCCTGCAATGTCCTAACCAGACTGGGAACAAATTCACAAAGTGATAAATACATATCAACTTTGTGAGTGACCCCACCGGGAATCGAACCCGGAACCTTTGCGTGGCAGGCAGGCGTACAAACCACTGCGCCACATCGGCTGTCGAATAGAATAGTCTACTAGAAACCCTTATCATTTTGTCAAGTATGATGTCTGTCTGTCTGTATGCCGAACCCTCATATCTTCGTCAGTTTTAGAGCTATCGACATGAAATTTGGTGAGAAGATAGGTTGTGTTGACCCAAAATTAGAAATATGGGAAAAAATTATGTTAAATGTTTTTTGGGCCCCTCCCATACAAGTTAAAGGGGGGCAAAAAATATTTTTTCTCCTGTAATATTGAGTAGGGTATTGTTTCATAGCTCTTTTAAAGCTAAGGGGAGGTTACTTTAAAACAAAGTCGCTACAATGTTTCTGTCTCGAGATATTTGCTTTTAAAGGGGCGTTTTTGACCCATAATTTGTTCCAGCTGTAAATTCGAAGTATAAAACACAAAAAAAAATTGGAATATAATTTACAATCAACAAAACTATAATGGATACTGAAAGGTTTTAGAAAAATAAAAGTTTTTCTATTTGCGATTGGTAACCATACAGCTGCAAACAAACCAGCAACAAAATTTACTTTGTAATGCTGAAAAACCTCGTATTTAAATGTTGACTACAAAACCCTATTTGTGAGCGTGTTTGACACACTCTTGGCCGGTTTTTCTGCTATTTATGACAAGCTATTTTAGATATTATATTTAAATTGGAAGAAATTTTTTGTTGTTTTATTTTTAAAATCATTATCTTCCTGCCCTTATCCCAATTACTTGGGTTCGGCGCAACACGTTTTGTTGAACACAAAATCGTGTTGCAAAAGGATTTGGCTGAATTTTATGACCGGCCGCCTGCCTGACGTCAACCCTCCTTGGGAATGCTTTTGTGGTGGATTTACCGCCACCATATGGTTGGCCCTTGTTGTTTGGGTCGGGTTTATCCCTCGGTCACCTCTTACGACCCCCACAGGAAAAGAGGGGGTGGTGCTATTCTACTCTGCCGGCACCACACGGCTATTTTTTTTATTTTTAATATTGGTTGTAATTTGCATGTAAGGTAATTAATTCACTTCAGTTTATTATTATTTTTCTAATTTAGTAACCTCATTATCTACATTAGTTGATGTTTAAAACAAAATATCTGTACAATTACTTGCAAAATGAATGAAAATTTGTTTTAATAGTATCAACAATGATAGTGTAAATGAGGTAGTAAAACCAACACAAATTATTATACCTCTTCTTCTGATTCACTATGGTGTTCCTCCTTCTTGCTGATGATCTGAGGCAGCTGTTGTCTTCTCTCTGGCCGCTGCTGCTCAATGAAGTCCTCGGCATCAGATTCCTCGGAGGATGACACTCCCTGGGCATAGTCTGGCTTTTTACCCGAAATGTACCGCTGGACTTTCACCTTTTTCATGGAAATTTCACCTGGAAAAGAAGATAAAAGATTTTTCAGGATATAACATTTTTAATTGAGTTCAGAGTTGCTTTTTAAAGTGGTGAAAAAATAGGCTCATTCGGTAATTTCCATACGAGTGGGCATATTCGCCTTATTATAGACATGGACGTAAGAGACCATAGAAAAAACTTACAATAGTAGAAAAAGCACCTCATAAAGGCTAGTCTTGGTTAGTGTATTTCTGAGACCTTGTTAGCTTTTCTATGCAACAGATTGGAGATGTAACTTAATTAGTTTACCTAAAATCAATTAGGATGCTAAATAATCAAATAATTATGGAAAATAGATAAATACACACCTTTTTCATTTCGGACAGGCACAGCACCTGCTGTACTCTGTATCCCGATGGGCTGAGCTGGTAACGCGTTGTTCATCATGGTGATAAGATGTGCCTAGGTTTATTCTACAAGAAAACACTAATATTCACATTAGTTTTTACTAAATACAAAGGAAATCAGAAAATTTACAACCAAGCAACACACAAACACACCATTTTTTGCCACAGATTATAAAAAGTAAACCATAGACAGGAAATGTCAAAATCAACGTTCGGATACACAATTTCGAAAAAAAAGGTAATAGAACGTGTATACGTCCTGGTATTTGCCCCCCCTGCCCCTCTTCCACTCCTCTTTTTCCTTTTTCCCTCCTCTCCGAACGCAACAACAAGCCCCGCCCATTGCCCTCCGTTATCATTTTATCAGTGGTGATCGCACAGTAGTTTTATTCTTAAAACTTTATTTTTTGCAAAGAATCGGCAAAATGGCAGCTTCTGTAGAACTTGAAAGCTTAGACAAACTCATAACGAGTACCCTAACTGGAGAAGACTTGAAGGAATACAACAGGATCCATTACGGCAGAACTGAACATCATGAGCTGCAGGTACAGAAAAGTACGGAGGAATTTGGGAAAATTCATAAATTTGTGGTTGCTGCTTACGATTTCCCTGCTAAAAATGAGGAAACCCGTGCCCCTCGCATAGTGAAAGTTGGTGCAATCCAGCATTCTATTGCTGTCCCTACCGATCAACCTTTAGTGAAGCAAAGGCAGGGTATCTTCGATAAAGTCGATCGAATTATTAGCTCGGCTGGTTCTGAAGGTGTTAACGTCCTCTGCCTGCAAGAAGCCTGGAGCATGCCTTTCGCTTTCTGCACAAGAGAGAAGCAACCTTGGTGTGAGTTTGCTGAATCCGCCGAAAATGGTCCCAGTATCGTGTTTCTAAAAGAACTTGCAGCTAAATATGGAATGGTCATCATCTCTCCCATACTTGAAAGAGATGAACTCCACGGTGATACTATTTGGAACACAGCAGTTGTTATAAATGAAAAGGGGGAAGTTATAGGCAAGCATAGGAAGAACCATATTCCTAGAGTTGGAGATTTTAATGAATCTACTTACTATTTTGAAGGCAACACTGGCCACCCAGTGTTTGATACCAAATATGGTAAAATCGCGATAAACATTTGCTACGGCCGTCACCATCCCCAAAACTGGTTGATGTTTGGAATCAATGGTGCTGAGATTGTCTTCAATCCTTCAGCAACAGTTGCTGGTTTAAGCGAGCATCTATGGGCTGTTGAAGCCAGGAATGCTGCCATAGCAAACAGTTACTTCACAGTTGGCATCAATAGAGTTGGTACTGAAGAATTCCCAAATGAATTCACTTCAGGAGATGGAAAGCCAGCACATAAGAAATTCGGTCACTTCTATGGCTCAAGCTATGTTACAGCACCTGATGGTACCAGGACTCCAGGACTTTCGAGAGTAAAAGATGGTCTTCTTATCGCACAAATTGATCTGAACTTGTGTCGTCAGATAAAGGATAAGTGGGGCTTTACAATGACCCAACGTTTAGACTTGTATGCTGAGAGTCTCACTGAGGCTGTAAAACCTAATTACATGCCACAAATTATCAGGAATTAAATTAAGAGTCAAATAAACAGCTGGAAGAATATTTTTAATATACGAAAACTTTGTACCTACCTCGTACCTAACAAAATGAATTTATATTGTTTTTCTGTTATTTTTCTATCAATTTTGTGCTTTTTTATTTAAGATATAAATAAATCGATTATGATATAAATTTTTAAACAAAGGTTTTATTATTAACCCTCAAGGAAATATAAAATAAAACAATCCATTTTTATAAAATTTTGTGTATCAATAAGAATAATACAGTGTGGGCTATATAAATATACGGGTTTTGTTTGGGAACACTCAGATAAACCTTATCTTGCATTTAAATAACAATTTGAGCACAAACTCATTTACCAATGCCATCATAAGCCATAATTTAGTAATGACAACAATGCACTGCAATCGGAGAAAAATATTGTGTAACTTTACAATCTATGCAATCAAATGATAATATTGGGCAATATCAACTTGCATCATGCACTTTTATTGCAATCATATTATTAAATTAGCAAGGTAAATAGTTATACATTTGATTGCTATAATATGTTACACAAAAAAAAAAACTTTTACAAGAAAATGTTTTCTGTATGTGTCCCAAATCCATTCATGGTAAAATTGTTTATCACTAAGCACTAATACATAAGAAATTCGGTCACTTCTATGGCTCAAGCTATGTTACAGCACCTGATGGTACCAGGACTCCAGGACTTTCAAGAGTAAAAGATGGTCTTCTCATTGCACAAATTGATCTGAACTTGTGTCGTCAGATAAAAGATAAATGGGGCTTTACAATGACCCAACATTTAGACTTGTATGCTGAGAGCCTCACTGAGGCTGTAAAATCTAATTATATGCCACAAATAGTCAGGAATTAAATTTCAAGAATATTTGTAATATGAAAACTTTGTACCTACCTCATACCTAACAAAATGAATTTTTAATGCTTTATCTGTTATCTATTCTGTTATTTTTGTATTGTTTGTTTAAGATAAATTTAATAAATCAATATATATATTTTCAAACAAAGGTTTTATTAACCCCCAAAGGAAATATAAAATAAAACAATCCATTTTTATAAAATTTTGTGTATCAATGAGAATAATACAGTGTGGGCTATATATAAATATACGGGTTTTGTTTGGGAACACTCAGATAAACCTTATCTTGCATTTAAATAACAATTGGATGCTCGAGTTCTAAAAATCCCTAAGTCCATTTTTACTGATTTGAGAAAAACGTAAAAGAAAATTTTAAAAAAGTTCTGAAATGTGTGGAAAAGATGAAATTATGTTGAAAAAAATGTAATGTATAGAGTTATAAAACAGCATTTATTAGAAAAATCAAAATATTTACATTTTTTTCTTTAATGGAGTTATAAATTAAACAAAAAATGGACTAAGTTCTAAGACACGGACTTAGTGACTTTATGCTCAAATTTTGAGGACTTAGAGGTTTTTAATAACAAAATTTTTGGACTTAACTATTTTATTAAACTGAAATTTTAAATCAGTCTCATTTTTAGAGGACATAAAATATGAAAAAATATATATTATTCATGAAAAATTTACGTGGGTGCGTATTATTGGTCACATTTTTGTTTTTATTCTTACCTTGTTATAACATGGAGGTACTTGCACGTATAAAAACATGGACTTAGTGATATTTAAAAATAAAGTCAAAGGACCTAGCTGTTTTAGATGTTTCCAGAAATGGTACTTAGAGCCTTCATACATGTGTTTTTTATAGACCAAATGAAAGAGGAAAAAAAACTTAGTTTACTGCTGTTACCAACTCAAAAATTGAAAAAATGGACTTAGGGATTTTTAGAACTCGAGCATCCAATTTGAGCACAAACTCATTTACCAATGCCATCATAAGCCATAATTTAGTAATGACAACAATGCACTGCAATTGGACAAAAATATTGTGCAACTTTAGAATCTATGCAATCAAATGATAATATTGGGCAACATCATGCAATTTTATTGAAATCATATTATTAGCAAGGTAAATAGTTATACCTTTCTCTAATAAAACTGTAACAGCATGATTGGTAAACATTTGATTGCCATAAGTTACACAAAAAAAAAATTACAAGAAAAACTTTTTCTGTATGCGTCCCAAATCCATTCACGGTAAAATTGTTTATCACTAAGCACTAATACTCTATGCAGTCTTTGCACGAATAGCAGCACGTTTGCCAGTGACTGCCTGGAAACCTGATTTGATGCTAGCCACGGAGCAACGCGATCCACACGTCTCACATTGAAGGAAGAACAATCTCGTGTCTTTCTGTAAAATGGTGTCAGGGGAGCGACAAGTGTGACATGTAACATATTCCTTAATATACCGACGGAGGACATTCTCTATTTGTTTCTGTTGGAAACGACCCTTGATGATCAGTTGAGCGTTACCATCTACAGAGCCACTCGTACCCAACTCAGCCAGTAAGAAGTCCAACAAGTGTTTGGGCTGTCTGTGGAGGGTTTTGCAGATCTCTGTGAAGTTTGCAAAGGAGGTCTTTTTGGTACCAATTCGTACCACTTGAGGGGGTCTCATGATGAACTTCTGCTTCTTGCCCGAGACCATGTTGGGGTTCTTTTCCCGCATGATGTCAAACACACGGTCCAGTAGCTCGTCATAGGTGTAGTCCCGCTCGCTGTCGTGCCAGTCGCCTTGAGTCTCCTCTACATTTTCGTTTTCATCGCCGAATGTGTCCGCATCATTTTCTTCCAAGTTGGTTGGCTTGTTCCTCCTCTTCTTTTTCTTCCTGATCTGAGAGAAGTCCATGTCGAGCAGGTCGTCCATGACTTCCTCTTCCTGCGGCTCGGGCTCCTCAGCGGGCGGGTGCTCCTCCTGCGCTTCGGGCAGCGCGCTCTCCAGCTCCTCCAGGTTGAAGAAGGGCTTCGGCTTTTTCTTCTTCTTTTTCTTGCCGAAGTTGTCTAAGTCGAGGTCATCGTCCTCGGGCATTGCAACGTCGACGTCGCCCTTCTCGGCGGGCGCCTCGGTGCTCGTGCTCTCCCCTTGCTCGGCCATAGCGGCCTCCAAATCAAAACCGGTCTTCTTCTTCTTCTTTTTCTTCAGCGACGGATCGAACACCATATCGTCCTCCATGATCGGCTCTGTTTTGTTCACTAGCTGCACAATAATTACAGAAAATACGAGAAGAAGGTTATGTTCCACACACGAAGACAAATTGGCAGATTTCGATTGCTGTCAAAATTGTTGCATCAGCCTGTTTTTCGTTCGGAAATAAAGCGATTGAATGTTTATCAATCACTTTCACGTGTATCCGATTTTTCAATCACACAGTTTTATTTTTTAAATGGCAACATTGGTGCGAAATGTCAACTGATCGAAGATAACCTCAAAAAATTGCTAACCCTAATTTTTCACAAAACAAACAAAAATGCATTTGCTCAGGGTCCATAGAACGTTTCCTAAGTTAAAAAACCTAGTGCGAAGACAGTCAACTCAAGCTGCAGTGGCAAATCAAGATGAATACACAGAAACACCGGAGTATCCTCCTATTATGGATCTGTCGATCCAGGCGAGGAAATTACGTGAACGGCAGGCTGTACACGAGAAGATAAAGAATCTGAATACTGTGGAGGAGAAGCAGATAGCGCTGAACATGCCTCGGTACTACGGCTGGCGCTGTGTGAGATTCACAGACGACAGGATTCCATACAACGCTATGCCAATGGTTCAGTGCTACACTCGGACGAAGTTTCTGCCTATGGAGAAGTTACCAGATATTTACACGGAGTCAGAACCCGCAGCTGACTTGACAGTGAAGGAAATCAAGTCGCAAGTTGAAGATGCTATTGCTATTGAGCTGGAGGGAATAGAGTAAGTCAACTTGTTATAAAAATATTTTATTTTAGGTATGCGAGTTTTTTTAAAGTACTTACCTTTCTGGGCTTATACTTCTGCTGGTCTGGGAATCGACTACAAAATTAACATATGTAATTTATTTCCTTTATTTCATGATAAAAAGATTCAGTCAAAGCACACATGTGTTTTTGATTTTCAGACATAATTTCACATACACGGTTGAGAAGAAAGAAGCGCCTCAGAGGGAAGATGCTATTGCCAAGTGTATAGCTCGCCAACTGAACAGAATCATCACCAACAACTTGGCAGATAAGGCTGCACATATTCTCAATGCTCAGGTAAATGATTTTGTAAACATAAATATAGATTTTCGAATAATCTGTTATGTGTAGTCAAACATGAACAAAACCCCATCTAAACTGGGTTGTATTTTGCAACGCAACTTTAATTTAGAACCTTCATTGATATAGTGCGTAAAGAATCTTTGTACACTAATTAAAACACATTATTATGAATTTGAAGACTAGCAAAAATGGTAGGAGATTTTATAACCTAGTTTTGATTGTCTTTCAGGTAGACTATGATCCTCGTATTGAAGCGTTCTGGTTTGTTGGAGGCACCAATGTACCTTACCCTGTGGTCAAGTGGAGGAAGCAGTATCCTTGGCTGAAAGACAGGAAATATGAACCAGTCGATAGACCTGTGCAGTACACAGGTAAAATCTATACTCAGATAGCATCACATATTTTACACTCACCATTTTTTTACAGCCGTTTACGGTCTGCCTACCCCACAAGGGATATATAGGCGTGATTTATGTATGTATGTATGTATGTATTCACATAACAATAACAACTATATGTTTGACACAAAACAATAACTATTTGTTTGACAGAAAATAAGATTTTGTTTGACACAAAACAATGATTAATTGCTATTTTGTTCGACACAAAAATAATGACTATTTGTTTCAGGAACACCTCTATTGGCTGTGAGGAGTAGACTGCCTCTGAGACCATTTTTACCATACAGTGAAGCTGAAAACCCTGATTTCAAGGTGGAGAAGTTTTCCTATGAACCTTTCACTGTTGGGTATAGAGTAGAACACAGACATGGAACTAATATTCCAGGTACACTATTTTTTATTATGTATTTTAAGTTGGCTTTTGTTTTCTAAAGCTTATCCATTATGACATAATCTTGACCATATGTATCTGGTTTCAGGATTTTGGCCAGGAGATCATGATGAATTTGGCCTACTATCTGTAAATGGCAGAGGCTACTTGACAGTAAGGGAAAAGTCTTATGGACCAGAAGATGAAATTGAAGCCCTGCACTGTCAAGCTATGAAGGCAAGTTTTGGTTGGCTGCTAGCACAGGCTAACTACCAAGGATTCACCACATATAATGACCTGACCTACCCTCTAGCAACTCAAACTATAATAACCAATGGACAGCTGTGGTCTTTCTATGCCTACCAGCTCAATACAATCACTATGCATAATGAGCAAATGGATGAAAATCCAAAACACAATGTATGCTTTGGAACTACACCTCAGAAACTCTATGAAACCATAGAAAATGGACAGGTCAAGGGCCTGAATGAAGATGTATTAAAAACCATCGTACAATTCTACCTAAATGCGCCTGAAGAGAGGGAGCATGAGTTGAAGCCATATCTAGATAAAGAAGAACAGTTCATAGCAGATATAGAGGATGATAAGAAAAGATGCTGGCTAGAAGACAGATACAAGCATTTAGTCTCAAACAGACCGAAACACTTCTTACAACCGGAAGTTTACATGTGGGAGAAGATATACAAAATCCAGCATAACACTAGATTCTTTGATAAAAAGAGGCAGCCATATGAATTTGGCATTAATCCTTACAAGCGCAAATTGAACGAACATCTGCCGCCCTACATCCCGAAGGTCCTGCGGCCATACCCTAGGAGCAAGAAGAAGTTCGAAGACACTTACTACCCTGATGTTTAAATGAGTTTGTAATATACTTGTATGTAGCGTAGTTGATAATTAAATTAAATAGTTTTATTACATATAATCTTGGTATTATTTGATAGAAGAAAGAGTGTATCAAAAAATCACACTGCTCAAAAGTTTCATGAAATAATATTATTTTATGCGAAATGTGTTTCAAAAGTAGCGCGTATGGTAGCACGTGAAGTGCATGGCATTGCTCAAGCGCTTTCAACTTGCGACAGTCGCATGCGTCTAAAATCCGTTAATAATCGCAATTCTATGAAGATTATGGCAACATTTTATAAAAAAATACAAAGTCAACTTGACAGAAGTCAGCCGGAACGTGGATGGTGATGTTTTTGTGTAAATTCTGCGCATTTCTTCCAAAATGAAGAACCTAAACCTGTGGAATGTGTCTGTGAAGGACCTGAACATACCTCCCGACGATGAGTTCCTCATGTGCTACGGCCACGACGAGTCTAACGCGGGAGAATTGTACGTTTGCTCACATAACCTCGTCGTGAGGAGTTTTGGTGAAGATGGGGAGGAAAAGTGGAGTAAGGATCTGTCTGAGGTGTCTTCGGGGAGCAACCAGCCGGTGGATGTTACATTCCTGTCGTTGCCGAACACGGTGTGCGTGGGGCTGGCGAATGGCGAGCTGTTTACGATAGGAGATTTAGGCACCAGCTGTGATATGGCTGGAGTGTGTGGTAGCGGACTTTTGGTGAGTGCGATGACTGATTTTGTTTTCCGAATACTGCCCTCAATTTATAACAGACGCTATTGAATATTTTTTAAACACACTCATTGAAAAATATTTGATAAAAAATAAAACAGATTGCTTTGTATTGGGTTCTACCAGAGATACAAATATGGTGCAATATCTAATAATGAATCAAATACCATTCTTAGTTTTTAATTGATATAAGAACAGTTCTTTATCGATATTTAATTTGTTAATACTAAAAAAGAGCAGCCCAAACAAACCAAATTGTGATTTATACATTTAGAATAGAATAGACAATGTGTATTTGTTATCAAACAATTTATTTCTAGGCTATGGAGTGGAGTCCAGACCAAGAGCTCTTAGTCTTAGTAACTAAAGACCTCAACACAATCTTGATGTCCTGCACATTTGACCCGATCACGGAGACCAATCTCCTGGCAGAGGAGTTTGGTGAGAAGCAGTTCATCACGGTCGGCTGGGGGAAGAAGGAGACACAGTTCCACGGACGGGAGGGCAAGCAGGCTGCCAAAGTCAAGACTGAGGTGGAAGCAGGTGAGTTTCATAATCTTCTTGATCTCAATACAGTATTTTTCTACTAGTCAAATGAGCTTCATTTTAAAACACTACTTTGTATGAAAATACTAGACCATAATAATTATCAAAAAGATAATAAAAAGGTGGCACCAAAATAGAAACTTATTGTATTGTATTGTATTTATTAATTCTAACTGCATATTTTGATTAACTTTATTTTAGGACTATAATTTTAAACAAACATGATTTATTAGCTGCCCAGGAAAACACCCTATCAGCCTGTATCTTTTCACTACTGGGCAAAGGCAACCATTTTCAAAATAGCCTCCCTCTTCAAATTATTAACACCAAAAATTATTAAAACAAATGATCACCTTTAATAATAAATAAATTTAGAAATAATTTGTTAGGTTGATAAACATGTACTTGATGTTATGTAGATGAAGCTCAAAATAAAAAAGCAGAAAGATCAAAACAGAAACTATAGTTATTAGAATTTTTAGGGTTTTCTTAATTAAAAGGGGCTGTCTTCGCTGCCAGGCAGGGGTGAACAAGGTCATAAAATTGAACATCCTTGCTCAAGAAATAAACCTTTATATGTAACACCCTGTAATGTATTATGAAATCGAGAGCTTCATCCAGGTGTTATCAGACAGTTTTTCTTTTATCCATGCAGATCCAGAAGCAGACAATACAGTTAAAATTACATGGAGAGGCGATGGCCAATTATACGCTGTTGGTTTTACCGCCGACGGCATTCGAAGATTCAAAGTTTTCGATAGAGAAGGCAATTTACAATACACCAGTGAAAAACAACCGGGGCTACAGTCCAATCTCTCTTGGAGACCAAGTGGCAATGTCATAGCCACCACACAAAAACTACCAGACAAATATGTCGTAGCATTCTTCGAGAAAAATGGTTTAAAACACGGAGGTTTCGACATACCAGTTAGTGCTACAACTGAAGTAGAAGATTTGCTATGGAGCTCTGATTCAGAAATCATTACTTTACAATGTAGGGACACAACAGACAACTCACAGAAACTACTTCTGTTTACTATGTGCAATTACCATTGGTATCTTAAACAGACATTGGTGTTTAACACTGGTCAGACTATTAGAAAAATACTTTGGGACAATGATTTTGATGTAGCTAATAACAAAAAGCTTCATATAGTATTGAGTAACGGTCAACATTACTCTTACACTTGGATATGGAGTGTTGATCGTAGTAATGGTAAAACTGATGATGATGACGCGGTCGTTTCAGTTATTGATGGGAAGAAGCTTCTTATAACTGGTTTTAGACAAACCGTTGTTCCTCCGCCTATGGCAGCGCTAGAAATTGAACTAGATGCATTTGCGAATTCAGTAAACTTTGCGTCTCAAGATCAGAACAGTAATACATTCTTTGTCATCACTTCTGATCACAAACTAATCATTTACGAACAAACACAAAAGTTTCCTCTTCAATACACAATACTCAACACTGTTGAAATGGATAAATACGATTTCCCTTTGCAATTATATAACTGGCATTGGATGAACAAAGAAACAATAATATGTATCACAGTTGACGCTACAGGATATAATCTTGTTGAGTATACTTTGGAAAGCAATAAAATGCTGAAGAAAAATGTTGAGTCACTTCCAGGAGAAGTTGTAAGAATAGTATCACATCCGACAGATTTTACTGAAGCTTTTCTGCAAATGAGCAATGGCGATATCCTGAAATACGCTCTTGGAGGGCAAATTGAACCTTTAGATGTATCATTTGGAGTAGCTTGTCCCACATTCAGCGTTGCATCAATAGACGACAACTTACACTACATAGGACTATCGCATAAAGGACACTTATATGTGGATGACAGTATGGTAATGAACAACGTAAGCTCGTTCTTCGTTCACACAGACTTTCTCCTGATAACAACTCTACAGCATTTCCTTCTTAGTACAGAATTAACAAAAGTTGGTCTGAATGCGATCAAAGAACACTCGAAGAATGAATCTCCTCATGTGTATAAAAGAAAAATCGAGAGAGGTGCAAAACTAGTGATTGCTGTACCCAACGATACTCGAACTGTTTTCCAAATGCCTAGAGGTAATCTCGAAACTATCCAACCAAGACCTCTGTCTCTGAAAATTATTGGCAAACAACTAGACGCGCTGAAATATCGTGAAGCGTTTGATTTGATGAGGAAGCAAAGGATAAATCTAAATCTGATTCACGACCACAATCCTACTAAATTCATGAACTCCATCGACGTCTTCCTGGCTAACGTAAAGAACTCTTGGCTAAGTCTCTTCCTTTCCGATTTAGAAAACTCTGATGTTACAAAGACAATGTATTCAAGTAGTTACGCAGATAGACCAGACAACATAAAATCTCCTGAGAACTTCGACAGAAAGATACGGAAAGTATGTGAGCTTGTCAGGTCAGGCTTAAGTTCGAGATCTGATACTGATCAAAGAATATTGCCTTTCCTTACAAGCTTTGTCAAGACGAACACAGAGGAAGATCTTGAAAGTGCTCTATTCCTCATAAAAGATCTGAAAAAGCAAGAAGAAGCAGGTTCTAAACTGCCGGTTGGATCAGACGAGGCATTGAAATACTTGCTTTACATGGTAGAAGTCAACAAACTGTTCGATGTTGCATTAGGGATGTACGATTTTGACCTAGTTCTCTTAGTAGCTACGAAATCACAGAAGGATCCTAAAGAATACATTCCTATGTTAAATGAATTGCACGAAATGGAGGAAAACTATAAGAGATTCTCAATCAACAAACACTTGAAGAGGTTTGATAAAGCGGTTCAATGTTTAGTAGCGTGTGGACCCGATAAACATGAAGAACTTATAGCGTTTGTCAAGTATCACAGTTTGTACAGAGAAGCCTTGAACCTTTTAACTCCCGGAGAAACAATATACGAGAAAATATCAGATCATTTCGGGAACTATCTCAGATTGGAACGTCGATTTCTTGAATCTGGTATCGTGTTCGAAAGAAGTGATAACTTTGATTATGCTGTAGAAAGTTATAAAGACGCTTTGGAATGGGAAATGGCTCTAAATTGTGCGCAATCGTGGCCAGAAGACAAGTTCAAAGAACTATGTTGGTAAGTACTTCTTTGTATTACTATTTTGTCCAAATAAAAAAAATCAATGATAAACCCACTGCCATTTCTGTTCCTACACAACAACGGAACACAGCAACCTGTTAAGGTATAACGCCAAAATCAGATAGGAAGGTAATCGCAAACCAGGCGGTGCCTTAGGTACGGAGAGCATGCCGCCGATTAAGAAAGAATGTTATGGCTAGCTTTTTCATTAGCAAGCTTAGGCTTCTGCTAATTGGTAAATACCTAACCTCTGATACCTTGTCTTTTCACAGGGATCTGGTGCAGGGACTAAAGAATGAAAAGCGACACAAGGAAGCGTTAACAATTTTGGAGATGTTTTATAACGATGAAGACAAAAGCCAAGCTATTCAATACGCCATCGAAACTGGACAGTATAAAACAGCTATTCGGCTGTGCACAGAATATGAAAAAGATAGTAAGTAAAGCATCAGGGAATAATTAATTCAGGGACTTCGTGAAATCTTTAAGTTCTTTGCGAAATCCTTTCGGGAATCCAACCAATAATGGCAATATATTTTACGTATGAATTTGTTTAGTGGTAGACATGTCATGAATTTAAGACTGAATGAATTCAGTAACATTTTGTAACTGTATATAAAGGAAACATTCCCGGGAAATCCCTGAACTCGTATTTTCTTTCAACACGTTTGAGAAGATTTTTGCAGGCAACTTATCGGAAGTCCCTTTCTCATACGTCGAAAATAACGAGAGATCCGAGAGTTACCGGGCAACAAAGGTCATCCTCATATACGAAGTACTGCACCATATGTTTCGCCAGTAACAAACAATTGAATATACCGAAATATTTTCATTTCAGAATCAAAAATCGAATCAGCAGTATTAGAAGAGTACACGAACCTTCTAGAACTGGTGGAGGCCAACTGGACAACGTTTATACGTCACAGAGATAGACTGCGGGTAGTCAGAGAGCACAAACAGAAGCACCCGGTAGAGATGTATGAAAGCTTCGCGAATAGAGACTGCGATTTGTATTCTGATGCTGGCAGCACGGTCGCGTCGTCGTCCAGGGGATCGAGGTAAGAAAAAATCTCTTCCACAGTATTTTTTACCCGACTGCCTTAGGAGGGTTATGTTTTTTCGAGAGTATGTATACGTATGTAGACAAGAAATTCGTTTTCATGAGCTACAGCCCAAACGGCTGGGCGGATGAGAGGTGTCGTTGGATACGTTTCAGGGTCAGCAGCGCGTGTGACACTGGCTGTATGAAAAAAACATACATATTTAAGATGACGGATTTTTATCGCAAAATACAATTTTAAAATTACCGCAGTCGGGTTGTTGTTTTTAATACATCTTCTTGTGCTCTTTATATTCTGAAATGCAAAGAAAGATAATTGTACATAAGAGAACAGGTTTTCAATGTAAATAGCAAAAGCAACTACACCTTCCTTCTAGTTCTATGTGTGCATTATTGTTGCACGTACTTACAACTTAGCAGAGAATGTCCGTGACCGTGCAAATAAAATAGTAGCAATTTTGATATAGGTACAAAATTTAATCAGTAGGTAATGCTTGCTCAAGAATTCATACTCAGATTTTCACCGTGCGATTACAGATTTACAGAGTTTAGGACCTGTGCGGATGGACACACGTCTTAAATTCGGTAAATTCAGTTACACAAAAATTATGTAGTTACAAAGAATCATTATGTGGACGGACATGGCTCAATGAAAATCGTATCTTTTTTCGCAGCTCTCGCTCCTACCGCTCAAGCAAAAACAAGCGAAAACACGAGCGCAAAGTAGCCTCCATCAAGCAAGGCTCGCAATACGAAGACGTTGGTTTAGTGATGGCTCTACACACACTAGTAATATCTTCGTTCGAGTTGAGGCTGCAGGTCAAAGAGGTCAACACGATGCTGTGCTACTTCGGGAAGGAAAAAGATGCTACTCATTTGCAGGTATTAATCTACTTTTATTATTACTACTGTTTATTCGTAGTTTTACCCTAGGAATAAGGTCGTCAAACAAGGCTCGCTATACGAAGACGTCCGTTTAGTAATTTCGCTAAACACTCGTAACTTCTTTGGAGTTAAGGCTGCAGGTCAAAGAAGTCAACACGATGTTACTTCGGGAAGGAAAAAGATGCTTCTGTTTTGAAGGTATTAATCTTGGTTTTTATTACTTTCTAGCATATACCAGCGGCTTCATTCGCTTCTACATGTTTTTCTTTGGGAAAATTCCCTTGGTTCCGAGTGAATAACGACCCTCATTGTAACCATATTTTTATGTATATGCTGTTGCATCTAGACTTTACTGTTTAGCTTTCGGCTTATAAATTTCAGTATTTAATTTAGTTTCTCTTATTTATGTTTAGACGGTTCCTGATGCAACAGTCTGTGTTAACTTGTAGCCATAGACAAATGAAACCTTTTTCGGGGGGCCGCGAATGACAATTTTGTGCTCTGTGCTTGTAGCCTTGTTCTTCTCTTATTGTATAGAATTTTGTAATATCACCAATATTTCTCCTTTACAGACGAGCTTAGACAAACTGTTGAAAGAGATGAGAGACAGTTTCCGCGAGGTCTGGAGCAACGAGCTGGTGCTGGAGGCCACGACTGCTGCGATGGCCGCGCTCAGTGTAGAGGGGGAGGTACCGCAGGGCATCGCCACACTGGGTAAGTTGACAAATTGCAATGGCGAAAAGTTGTACCCTGGAGAAAAGACTTCGTCCAACAGTGATCTGCTATAGACTGTCAAACTGTGTTAGAAGTGCCAAAGAATTATTGGATTTCTAAATTTTTCCAATACATTTCGTTGATAGATCCTAAAAAATTAAAATGCGGCTTTCAATACATCATGGCGATTCGAGAAAATAAGGTGACTATGTCAATGATATAACCTATAATTTTCGATACTGCTACACAATCTTGCGGGGAAGGTGGAGCGTCAGCGGGCGTCGTTGTTCTCGATTGTTACGTTAATATTTTGGGTTCCGTAAAACTGACCATATAGGATAAAATGTGCAATAATGTATTGTGTAATGTTCTTTTATTATTTGTTTCAGAACCCCACATGAGAATCGCGCCTCAAATCCAAGAAGTCAGCTGGAAGCTAGAAGGCATATTTTAAAACAAACATATTTGTATCATATTTAAATCATATAAGCAATAAAATTGCATTTCAATAATAGTCTATTTGAATTTCGTACAGGAAATTTATTGGAATAGTACCTAATTTACAAAAATGCATAATAATTAAATTAGGTATAAAAACGCTTCTCTTAAAATTATCTATCAGTCACAGGCTCACAGCAGTTTAAAGTCTCACATGCTCTAAATAATAACAATACTAAATGATATACCTACGGTTTCCCTGCCTTAGCACTTTATTTAAGCACTTATATGAGCAGAAATAACACTCAAAATTCACTAGCCTAGTAAAATTACCGTCAGCTATGACCGATCTGAAAAAATCTTTCGGATCAAACAATAATTGTTTTGAAAATATATCATTCATCACTGGAGCTCCACATATACACATATTGGCGTTGTCTAAGAATTCTACTAAAGTTTTGGGAATTATATTAGGCGCATAGTAGAATTTATTTTTAAGGACTACTTTAGCAGCTAGATGGACGAGGTTGCCGACGCAAAATTGCCATAAGGTGTGTTCTTTTGGTGACTGTGTGTTGGCGGTGTAGATGAAATTGTTTGAAGAGAGGTCGACTTTTTCCAGCGGCCTGTGCATGAGACCACACGGGACTGACTCCAGATTGTTGTGTGATACTGTTAGATACCTGAAAAGAGATTAGGTCGATCAGGTGTGCATGATGAAATGTACCTACGCTAGTTTAGAAATAGCATTAAACAAATTAATTAGTTAGATTACACAACACAAAAAATGGTAACCAGTACGATACACAAAATAAATAAAAATAACTTGCATAATCTTAGTTGCTGGTTAAGTTGTTTAATTAAATAGACAAGGGCAAGTCAAAATATAGAAAATAATTTGTGCTGCTGGCTTATCATGTCATTTTCGATGAAATACCTAGCATACCTAGTATAATGCTTGTAACACAAATAAAAAGGTAAGTATTAACAAGGATCCAATGTAATCTCAACTATGTATTTCATAATTTACCTTAAACTGTTTTTTTTTTTATATCCAGCACCATAAAATCTGATAAAAGGCTATTAAGTTGATGGCAGATAGAAAACAGAAACAAGAAAAAAAACCTTAAACTGCTGATCCTGCCTATCGTAGCTGGCAGTTTCTTCAGCTTATTTTGATCCAGTTTCAAGGTAACCAGCTTCTGCAGCTTCCACACAGCTTTGGGAAAGTCGGTAAGTTTGTTGCCGGTCA
The DNA here is from genome assembly GCA_024500475.1 of Phthorimaea operculella. Taxonomy (NCBI): domain Eukaryota; kingdom Metazoa; phylum Arthropoda; class Insecta; order Lepidoptera; family Gelechiidae; genus Phthorimaea; species Phthorimaea operculella. The sequence goes on along the minus strand of JANFCV010000019.1, from coordinate 1,158,013 downwards.
GGTCTAGCAGTTTCAGACTATTTATTATCTGTAGACAAAAAGTAGAAAATGCATCTATGATACTACTGTCATAATCATCATAACAGCCACAATAAAGTCCACTGCTGAACATGGGCCTCCCCCTATTAGGGGGGTATTTGCCATACTCACCAAGCTTGGCAGGCAGGTTGGTGAGCGCAATGCAAGATCATCATCTGCCTGCCCTTATCCCAATTTATTTGGGGTCGGCGCAACATGTCTTTTTCTTCCATTCATCTCTATCACCAGTCAAATCCTCGCTTACGCCTTTATTTTTCATATCGTCTTTTATACAATCCATCCAAACTTTTTTAGGCCTTCCTCTTCTGAGCGCAATGCAAGATGGATGTTGCAATGCAAATGTGAAATTCATCCAGGGATTGAAGCCCTGGATGAATTTATCCCTTAGTCACTTCTTACGACACCCACGAGAAAGATATGGGGTGAAGCTATTCTAAGACGGCTCCACATGGCAACTGTATGAGGTGTAAAAAAATACTGCAAATATTTTAAGGGGTCAACCAAGCATCTACATATCAAACTACGTATACATACATAAATCACGCCATGTGGGGTAGGCAGAGCGTAAAGAACTGTAGAAACATCTGGCAAAATTTTGAGAGTCATTCAGAAGACTACATATCTAGGTAATGAAATAGGGAGTATTTTTCTCTATGTAATTTTCTGTTAAAATTATAATCCTGAAACTACAGGAACAATTACACTGAATCTTTCACTAGAAATCTAGAAGAGAATAGAGTTTAATAGAAGTTTTATTCTAGCTTTATTAAATCTCTTCTGTCAGATGTTTTTACAGTTGTTTATGCTCTGCCTACCTCACAACTTCACAAGGCGTGATATAGTATGTATGTATAATGTATATGCAGGTGAGCTAAACATTGTGTATAAAAACCAAATGCCCAGACAATAAGGAAGTAAACTGGTTCTGTATCTGGTTATATAATAAGTGCAAATTTTTTATACTGCCACATTTGTAGCTCACTGTCAAGGTTATAATGATTTGGCAGTCAAGGTTATAATGATTTGGCAAAGTGTTTCTCATTATTGTCTGAATGCAAGTACTTATGTATTAAGTGGCTGATATGATGATGATGTAATACAATTTTTGTTGCACGAATACAAGTCTCAAACTGTTTTAAAGTTTCGGGGTATGGTTTTCATGTTACCTGAGGACCCGATATCCATTTCCAGTCAACCTCTCCATTTAAACCAAGTTGGTTATTAGACAAATACAGTTCAGCTAAATTGGGCATTCTACCTGCAAGAAAATAAAGGCAATTTATAAAATTATTTGAATCTTGATTATGAGAAACACCCCTAGCTGTGCTGTGAAGTGCAAACTAATAAGGTATGCAATACGAAGAAGATGAAAATGACGATTAATAATATTTTAGATGAATGATCTTATATTAATTTTCTTACCAAGTTCAGGTGGGATTTTCTGGATCTCATTATTGCTCAGATCCAACACCGTAAGCTGTCTGAGCAGCAGAATATCTCGCCGAAAGTTACATAGCTTTAGACCAGCTAAAGTAAGAGACTCCAATGTCCTCGGCAGTCCTTTTGAGGGAAACTCGCTTCTATCTCTTATTACTAACTTTGTTGGGGCATTATCTTTTGCGGTTACGCTTATATTCGACAGGTTTGACAATTGCAAAGCATTCGTGTCCCCAGTTACACACTGTTTGAGCAATTTCATGAAACACTTCAGCTGAATAGGTTCGGTTTTTATGCACAAATCGTGGGGTGGTTCTTCGAATCTGATGGTCGCTTTGCCTTCATTTAGGCACTTTACGAACACCTGCTTCATGCATTTCACTTTATATTTGATACCAGTCTTGTTTACTGATGAAAAATGCAGAATAAAATAATCGTTTTCATTCTTGGGCTCCTTGCCGAGTGCCAGAGTAGATTTCAGGTATTTTCCTCCGGATCTTATGCTGTGAGCGCTGAGTATTCTGTTTACTACTTCAACTTGGCACTGTAGCTTCATTTTTATCACGCTTCACAAGGTCTGCTTTAAAGATAAATAATTAAATAACTTCGCATTTCTCGAAAACCGCGCAAACTCGCACATCCACCACAATCGGCTGATCGTGACAGTTGCGCTTTTTTATTAGTTTTTGCACTATAGCAGTTTGAGATAGAGACAACCTGTCGTATAGGCTTCTTTTTCTAACATATCAATGGCGGCGCAATATTTGATTAAAACGAACCAAAAATTCGGATACACCCTCCATAATGACGCAAATTATTATTTACTAGCGGCCCGCCCAGCGGTTTCACCCACTGCTACTTACCTGTTTCCCCGTAGAAATTGGATTTTTGCCATTACCGTATCTCTTATAGTTTAGATGGGATGCTGGGGGTCTACATCAGGTACCTGCTCCAGACCCTCGTGACCATGTGCCTGCAGAAGCGGCCCGTCATGCTGAATAACTTATACTTTGAAACCATTACCCTATCACTTATAGTTTAAATGGGCTGATTGTTGTCTACGTCAGGTACTCCAGATCCTCGATAACTATGTGCCAGCAGAAGCGGCCCGTCATGGTGAACAACCTTTTCTATGAAGCCATAACCGTATCTCTCATAGTTTAGATGGGATGCTAGTGGTCTTCATCAGGTACTCCAGATTCTCGACAACCATGTGCCAACAGAAGCGGCCCGTCATGGTGAACAACTTTTTCTATGTAGCCATAACCGTATCTCTTATAGTTTAGATGGGATGCTGGTATTCTTCATCAGGTACTCCAGATCCTCGATGACCACGTGCCAGCAGAAGCGGCCCGTCATGGTTAACAACTTTTTGTATGAAGCCATGACCGTATCTCTTATAGTTTAGATGGGATGCTGGTGGTCTTCATCAGGTTCTCCAGATCCTCGAGGGCTGTCAAAAAGTAGTCCATGTCCATCTTTAATATGCTAGTAATATCAGTGCCAAATTTCGCGAAGATCGGTAAAGAGATTTGGCTAATTTGGGTAATATCCACTACATTTCCCGCTTTTCCTGCTGCTAACCGTTTTCCCGTGGGAATGAGGAATTTTCCCGTGATAAAAAGTGGCCTATGTTACTCAGGAATGTTGTAGCTTTCTAATGGTGAAAGAATTTTGGAAATCGGTCCAGTAGTTTCGGAGTTTATCGATTACATACATACAAAAAAACAAACAAAGGTTTCCTCTTTATTATATTAGTGTAGACAAATAGCAACATTGACTCTAGCTGTCAAACTCTCAATAGTTTCCGTCGCCGTTGTTGATGCATTTCATTTTCTAAAACTTGCAATTTGAAACAAATCCCGGCATATTTCGCATAGGTAAGCGTATTCAAGGAAACCCTTTTCGATTTCGTCACCAGATCCTAAAGAAAATATAAAATACTTGCAACATACATGAACTTCTTTAGCGCGGTCCATTTCGTTTTATTTTTGCGCTTGTTTACTCTCGTATTTACTAAAAAACGAAGAACTTTATAAGTTAAACGTGCTGTGTTGAAACCTGGTTCGAATAACAGGTTTTCTCGGCAACGATTTATCATTTATTCGCGTATCATCTCACTGTTTTTGTTCCGTAGAAAGATGGCTGCTCTGGTTGTACAATCGCGATTTGCCGGCCTCAAGATCGAGGATGACGACTATTCGTCCTCCAGCGAAAGTAAGAACAAGAAGACGAAGCCCTCTGCAGCCAAGAAACCCGAGCCTGCTAAGAAAACCAAGACCAATACTGCAACTAAAACACAGGTATTTCTGTGTTCCTAGAAACAAAATAAAATGTATGCGGGTGTAAATTTAAATTTAAAATTTTGATATTCAGTCCTTGTCTCTAGCTGAAATATTAGTTAGATATTTTTCCATCTCAAAATCATGATAAGAACTACAAGCCCATTGGACATAGCTTGCCCTTTGGTTTACCCTTGTAGTGATTATAAACTATAATCTCTACAGAACATTATAAAAACACTTTGTGCTTTGAATAATTTATTCATTGGGAACATTTTAGGGACAAAGTCTGCCACATTGCATTTCAGGGGTATAAAAGCAAAGGCGAATTAGTCCACTCATTAACTTTTTCGAGTTAGGTATGTAAATGTACTCAGATTAGTCTAAGGAATCCATTTCCAATGAGTTTCAGTACCTGAAACCTTTACTTTTCCTGAAAATCGTGATTCAAAATTAGGCTTGGAAGCAAAAGCGACACAGGTCCACGACTGTTTAGAAGCAAAACCAAATTTGTCCATATTAGCCAATCACAGCCATGCGTTTTGGTGAATCAATATGGCGATTTCATTAAATTGCCGACTTGTTAGTTGCAAAAGTGAACTAAGTCCAGGTAACTTGGTAGCAAAAGCAGTCTTAGTCCATCGGTTAGAAGCAAACTCACCCAAGTCCAGATAATAAAATTAAAAATTAAATTAATTACACATTTAAACATTCTTTTGCTTGGTTAGATGTAAATTGGCAATTATAGACAAGCTGACTAGTATTTTTTCTGGAATAAACATAGCTCCGAGAGAATGCTATAAAACTTTTGCCGTTTCCCAACATTTCAACTTCTTGGACTTATTCGCCTTTGCTTTTATACCCCTCATTTATACAAAAGTTTCCCAATAAATGATCCCAATGAAGATGCATTCATACAATATATTGGGATAAACTTCCTAATGAGGGTGCATCTTCATTTACAACTTTTCAGGAACATTGTCCCGCTGCATTGTAACAGATGCAATAAGAGCCTTATGGGCTCCCTTTGTGACCACCTCAATTCTTTAAATAAATAAAATGTAACCTAACTAGAACATTAAAAAAACAACAGTTTGTACTTTTTACCATCTAGAATAGAACTGATTATAGGCTTAACCTATTTATAAATGTTTTAGAATGCTCCCAAGAAGAAGAAGAACAAGCAGCCTGCCGCCAACAGTGAGCAGTGGGAGCAGTGGAAGCAGAAGGATGAGCAGCTTGTGGACGGCCATTACGAGGATGAACTCCAGCAGGTTTGTTTAAGAAGTGCCAACATACATTTGTTCTGCGGGCCTTAATATGTTTTTACTAGAAAGAGGACAAAAACAAATAGTCTTTAAGCCTATCAAGAATGGCATCCTACAATATGCAGGTTATTACATAGAATAAAATAAATTTGCTTTATGTGTTTGTCATGGACACTGCTAATTCCTGCTAAGCTAGGCAACAGAGTTGGATGCAGTGTTTTGTAATAGCTAGAGTGGTTCATGGGGATGGTTTATTGTATAAAACATGCCAGAAAAACATCTCCTTTTCACAAGAAAATGGTTAGCATGAAACAATATATAAAATATGTGTCCATATCGACTACGGAAATATGAATTAGCGTAAGGGACATTTTGGCGATTTTGAGTTATATATATCACTAGCTGGTACCCGCGAACTTCGTATCGTTTCATTCCTTAAACCTGTTCAAATTTCTGATTTCCTTACCAGCATCCTAAAAATCGTCACGTTCTAGATAATCATCACGCAAATATTGTTGGAAATACATTTTTCAAACCATAGTTGCATTGCCAACAGATGCCAGCAGAAGCGTTCCATCATGCTGAACAACTTTTGCTTTGGATTCATATCTGTATCTCCTATATTTCAGCTGGGCTCCTGGTGGTGCACCTGGTGGTCTACATCAGGTACTCTATAAACCTTCGTTGTCTATTTGCCAGCAGAAGCGTCCCATCAACCTGAACAACTTTTGTTTTGGAGTTATATCTGTATCTCTTATAGTATAGCTGGGCTCCTGTTGGTGCACTTGATGGTTTACATCAGGTACTCCAAACCTTCGATATCTTTTCACCAGCAGAAGCGTCCTATCAAGCTGAACAACTTTTGCTCTAGAGTCATATCTGTATTTCCTATAGTTCATCTGGGCACCTTATGGTGCACCTGATGGTCTACATCAGGTACTGCAAACTTTCGTTGTCTATTCGCTAGCAGAAGCGTCCCATCAACCTGAACAACTTTGGCTTTGGAGTTACATATGTATTTCCTATAGTTTAGCTGGGCTCCAGTTGGTGCACTTGATAGTCTACATCAGATACTGCAAACCTTCGTTGTCTATTCGCCAGCAGAAGCGTCCCATCAACCTGAACAACTTTTGCTTTGGAGTTATATCTGTATCTCTTATAGTTTAGCTGGGCTCTTGTTGGCGCACCTGGTGGTCTACATCAGGTACTCCAAACCTTCGTTGTCTATTCGCTAGCAGAAGCGTCCCATCAACCTGAACAACTTTGGCTTTGGAGTTACATCTGTATTTCCTATAGTTTAGCTGGGCTCCTGTTGGTACACTTGATGGTCTACATGAGGTACTCCAAACCTTCGATATCTTTTCACCAGCAGAAGCGTCCTATCAAGCTACACAACTTTTGCTCTGGAATCATATCTGTATCTCCTATAGTTCATCTGGGCTCCTTAAGGTGCACCTGATGGTCTACATCAGGTACTGCAAACCTTCGTTGTCTATTCGCCAGCAGAAGCGTCCCATCAACCTGAACACTGATGGTGGAGTACCTGATGGTGGTCTACATCAGGTACTCCAAACCTTCGTTGTCTATTCGCTAGCAGAAGCGTCCCATCAACCTGAACAACTTTGGTTTTGGAGTTACATCTGTATTTCCTATAGTTTAGCTGGGCTCTGTATTTCCTATAGTTTTAAACCTTCGTTGTCTATTCGCTAGCAGAAGCGTCCCATGAACCTGAACAACTTTGGCTTTGGAGTTACATATGTATTTCCTATAGTTTAGCTGGGCTCCAGTTTGTGCACTTGATAGTCTACATCAGATACTGCAAACCTTCGTTGTCTATTCGCCAGCAGAAGCGTCCCATCAACCTGAACAACTTTTGCTTTGGAGTTATATCTGTATCTCTTATAGTTTAGCTGGGCTCTTGTTGGCGCACCCGGTGGTCTACATCAGGTACTCCAAACCTTCGTTGTCTATTCGCTAGCAGAAGCGTCCCATCAACCTGAACAACTTTGGCTTTGGAGTTACATCTGTATTTCCTATAGTTTAGCTGGGCTCCTGTTGGTACACTTGATGGTCTACATGAGGTACTACAAACCTTCGATATCTTTTCACCAGCAGAAGCGTCCTATCAAGCTAAACAACTTTTGCTCTGGAGTCATATCTGTATCTCATATAGTTCATCTGGGCTCCTTAAGGTGCACCTGATGGTCTACATCAGGTACTGCAAACCTTCGTTGTCTATTCGCCAGCAGAAGCGTCCCATCAACTTGAACACGGATGGTGGAGTACCTGATGGTGGTCTACATCAGGTACTCTAAACCTTCGTTGTCTATTCGCTACCAGAAGAGTCCCATCAACCTGAACAACTTTGGTTTTGGAGTTACATCTGTATTTCCTATAGTTTAGCTGGGCTCCAGTTGGTGCACTTGATAGTCTACATCAGGTACTGCAAACCTTCGTTGTCTATTCGCCAGCAGAAGCGTCCCATCAACCTGAACAACTTTTGATTTGGAGTTATATGTGTATCCCTAATAGTTAAGCTGGGCTCCTGGTGGTGCGTCTGATGGTCTACATCGGGTGTTCCAGACCCTCAAGTAGAAGCAAAAGTAGCCTATGTCCGTTCTCGGTGTATGAGTAATCTCTGTGCCAAATTTTATCAAAATCGGTTTAGTGGTTAAGGCGTGAAAGCGTTTTCGGTACACCGTCACTAACACCCTGTATAATTGTATAAGTATAGTATGGAAGTATGGATATGCATTGCTCGTGACACTTGGCGTCCTATGTAACTCCTTTTTTGTGTTAAAAGAAAGTTTTGATGCGTTTAGTGTGTTTCATATGGCGCGCGATGGCCATTCTGATACCTACGTAGGCATTCATCATCCCATTTTTCATGAACTATGCATTCGGACAAATTAACATGCAAAGTTTTTTTTGGTAGCAAGATCTTGATGATACCTAAGTATATTACTATCTTTTTTGAGCGCCTGACAAAACCTGCAGAGCAATATCAACCACGGATACTTGTGTGTTTTCTTTCTGTAGGTAGTTTTGGGCGCCTGAATAAATAGTTTTTTGGATTTTCAATTTTCCAACGGAATTTTTCCGCGGAAAAAAGTAGCCTATGTCCTTTCTCAGGTTATTATCAATGTTCATGCCAATTTTCATCAACATCTGTTCAGTGGTTTAGGCGTGAAAGCGTAGCAGACAGACAGACAGACAGACAAAGTTACTTTCGAATTTATAATATTAGTATGGATGTGTGTTTTCTTTCTGTAGGTAGTTTTGGGCGCCTGAATAAATAGTTTTTTGGATTTTCAATTTTCCAACGGAATTTTTCCGCGGAAAAAAGTAGCCTATGTCCTTTCTCAGGTTATTATCAATGTTCATGCCAATTTTCATCAACATCTGTTCAGTGGTTTAGGCGTGAAAGCGTAGCAGACAGACAGACAGACAGACAAAGTTACTTTCGAATTTATAATATTAGTATGGATTGGATTCAGAATTTCGAGCTCTATCGAATGGTATATATAACTTTTTGATATCTTGAAAAAAATGTCGCTTACCTTAAACAAAAGGTGAGCAAAAGTTTAAAAATCTGGTGTAAAAAGTACTGTTAAGGACATAAAAAATGATGTATGTCCCATACGTTAAATTTTTCATCATATCGGCCAATTGATGTTCCTTACACTAATTACAAATACAAGTTTTTATGTCCGATATGCATCTTACATTAATTTCCAAAATAAACATTGGCCCTTACGCAGGCAAACAAACTTTTATAATGAGGTAGGAAACCAAAATAACATTACACTATTATCTTACACTGCCCGCAAATCAAATTCCTCTGATATATTTTTTTTGTGACTTCAGAATATCTGTGCGAGCACTTATTTTGTAAGATATTTACACCGACCAAGAAAATACAAATTAATGTAAGGGACAAAGTAACAAAAATTTAGGAAAGAAGTTAAAGTAACGTACATGACATTATAAAATGTGTTGAAAAATGTTAATGTAACGTACATTTCTTGAACAAAAATGAGGTAAAATTGCAGCAAAAGACATCGTTTTTTCAAAGTTTTAAAGCTATTTAAATAATTAAATAGTCAATTTTACTTATTTCTTTCAATGAAAATTTACAAAGACATGCGTCATGTCAATTAAATAAATATAAACAACAAAATGAATGGTTAGTAAAATAGAAACCATGCTCTCTCATTTTTATTGCTTTCACACAATGAAAGGCCCTTTATTCCATCATCATCATCATCATCTTTCTGCCCTTATCCCAATTTCTTGGGGTCGGCGCAACACGATTTGTTGAACTTTATTTCATGTTCCATACAAAAGCAAAGATCATTTGAAATTTCTGACCGTTATTACTAAAATGAACACAAATTAAGTATTGTCCGTCAGAAGAAAAGGCACAAATCTTCACGCCGCTTACAGGCAAACCGCTAACATCTCGAATAGTATCGGAAGTGTTCGTTGACCATTGAAAAATTGCTTATAGAATACAGTGTCACTATGTTTGGGTGACAAAAAACCTGTTTATATTGTGATATTAATATTTTTAAATATTAAGGATTATAATTGAAAAGTATGTTAATAACAATACAATATTGCGCAAAACACAAAGATATAGTTTTTAGAATTTGTCGTTTTGTTCGATAAAATGTTTTATTTTATTACAAACAAAGTACAAATTATTAGAATACTTTAAAAATTAATACAGAAATTGGTGTGATGAGAAGCTAAAATAGTATAATCGACACATTATATTATGAATGACACGATCGAGCAAATCGCGGATCCCAGCAAGGTACTGAAAAAGAGTCATCTAAATTATTCAAATGGTAAAACCGTCACATCAGGTCGAGAGATTCTTGCTGTAGTCGAGAACTTCTATGAAAGTCTCATGCGTCGCATGCACCCAGACCTTTATCTGACGTTAGAGACTCCGTTGTTCTCTTCCACCACCTTACTCTTAGACAGCTTAAGAATACAAAGGCTTCAGGGAATAGTGGCCCCTGTGCTGCTTAAGGCTGGTGTCATGAAATGGCTGTTCAACTCGGTAATAACTAGTGGCAAAACCTCAGAGGCGTGGTTAGTCCACTCCACGAAAAGAGACGAAACGTTTCTCAGTAAGAAACGTTCCCCAGAAACTAAAGGTCAATCTTACTTCTGGACCACGTCTATAACCTGTTCTTGAGAGTAGTCACCAATCGTTGTCATAAAAAAATTACGCCTTCATGTTTTGCGCGTCCACTAGTACTTAATTTGTTATATAATTCTAATTATTACACTCAAAACCTTGTATTGTTTTTATTAACTTAGTATAATTTTGTTTTATTAACACAAATTTCAACGTACCTAGTATAAATTTTGAAGATTTATTTTACTGTCTAAGATTAAATAAAAAGTTCCTGTTCGGTTTTTTTGCTAATGACGTTATTTTTTATCGTTCAAAAAGTTTTCTAATGCTTTTTATTCTAATATTTCTCACATTAAAGTATTGATTAAGAATTTGAACCACATTAGAAGGTGTTTATGTTGTTTGTTATACTACATCGTGTCAGAGACGCATTTCTAAGAGCATTCCCTTTGAAAATAATTGGTTATAATAAAGTTTTGGGGCAAACTAGTCATAAAAACCTATAGACACGGTGTCCTTTACTGCAAATTTACATCGTGGTCGATGATGAAGTGTACGTTACATTAATTTTTTTCAAAATTTTCGGTGATTTTAACAGAAAAAATTAACGTAAGGGACATGCCAATTCCTAAACTACAGGGATATCTCAGATGATGATAGCTTTAGCATAAAGAGCTCGAAATTCTAAGGAATTTTTCCCTAGAAGTCATTTGAATCGGACTAGAAACAAAAAAGATATAAAGAATTTTAAAAAATTGCAATCCTTTTTTGGCTCTCCTGAAAAATTGCATTTTGTCCCTTACGCTAATTCATATTTCCGTAGTCGATATGTATTCCCTCAGGCCATTCTCCTCTCAAAACTGGACTACGAAGAAAAGAAAGATGTGTACAAGGCAATGAAGAAGGAGGCAGAACAAGAGAAGAAGCAGAGTGACCTGGCTGCTAAGAACAACAAGAAACAGAAGAAGAAGAATGTCATGAGCCTTGACCAGTTCAATGACATGGTGACCACTGGAGAAGAACCTAAATGTAAGCTCTTTATTTTCTTTGTATTCTGCCTACAGCTCTGTAAAAAAAGTAACAAGCAGATAGATGTATTTAAAACTAATACCCGAATGTGGTAAATTCGAAGTTTTATTATGCGATAAAAATTCGCCAAGTAAGGTTTGGCTAACATACATAACAGCATTTGTTGGCACAGAGGCATGCAAAATTCTAAACAATCCTTTGCTTTGAAGTTTTGAACAAAGAATAAGATAGAAACTGAGGGAGGCCATGTCCAGACTTCAGCAATGGACTGCTATAGGCTGATGTGATGTGATTAAGAAAACTAGTAACTACATAAATGGCCCTACTCGCGACTGCCTGCCTAATATAAATGTTAGGTATGGTCAAAAAGGTGTCAGAATCGAGCGACATCTAAGGGTCACGCCAACAATTAAACATTTTTCCAGCCCAGCCCTTATTGTTTCTTTCAGGCAGTCGTGCCTACCGCCATCTGCAATTGTAAGCTTTGAGTTTTTTATGTTGCAGCCTACCAGGAAGACGAGCGAACTAAGCAAACCCCTGAACACAAGTCCCCGGACAGAGACACAGAGTTCTTTGAGCGCGTGAAAGATGAAGCCAAGAACGAATTACTCAAGGATAAGATTATCGACAGGGTGCGCAACAGAAAGTTAGTATTGTTTGTTATCTATGTTTACACTTATAACTTAGTTGAGCAAAAGTCCCCCAGTTAAACTGAAGCTGCTTGACCACCACTAACTCAAACGCTTATTCAAAATTGACCACAACAAAAGCGCATTCGAAGGCCTTGTAACATATCCCTCTGTAAGGTTCTTAAAAAAATAGGATGCAGTAATTTCGGCGTAATAAGCCTAGGGCCGTCTACGCCGGCATATAGTGGGTGCAGTAATCTAGGCGTAATAAGCTTAGAGGAGACTGCGCCGGCATATAGTGGGTGCAGTAATCTAGGCGTAATAAGCTTAGAGGAGACTGCGCCGGCATATAGTGGGTGCAATAATCTAGGCGTAATAAGCTTAGAGGAGACTGCGCCGGCATATAGTGGGTGCAATAATCTAGGCGTAATAAGCTTAGAGGAGACTGCGCCGGCATATAGTGGGTGCAATAATCTAGGCGTAATAAGCTTAGAGGAGACTGCGCCGGCATATAGTGGGTGCAATAATCTAGGCGTAATAAGCTTAGAGGAGACTGCGCCGGCATATAGTGGGTGCAATAATCTAGGCGTAATAAGCTTAGAGGAGACTGCGCCGGCATATAGTGGGTGCAGTAATCTAGGCGTAATAAGCTTAGAGGAGACTGCGCCGGCATATAGTGGGTGCAATAATCTAGGCGTAATAAGCTTAGAGGAGACTGCGCCGGCATATAGTGGGTGCAATAATCTAGGCGTAATAAGCTTAGAGGAGACTGCGCCGGCATATAGTGGGTGCAATAATCTAGGCGTAATAAGCTTAGAGGAGACTGCGCCGGCATATAGTGGGTGCAATAATCTAGGCGTAATAAGCTTAGAGGAGACTGCGCCGGCATATAGTGGGTGCAATAATCTAGGCGTAATAAGCTTAGAGGAGACTGCGCCGGCATATAGTGGGTGCAATAATCTAGGCGTAATAAGCTTAGAGGAGACTGCGCCGGCATATAGTGGGTGCAATAATCTAGGCGTAATAAGCTTAGAGGAGACTGCGCCGGCATATAGTGGGTGCAATAATCTAGGCGTAATAAGCTTAGAGGAGACTGCGCCGGCATATAGTGGGTGCAATAATCTAGGCGTAATAAGCTTAGAGGAGACTGCGCCGGCATATAGTGGGTGCAATAATCTAGGCGTAATAAGCCTAGAGCCGGCTACGCCGGCATATAGCGGGTGCGGCAATCTCGACGTAACCAGGCTCTCTCTAAAATAATTGACTATTTGTTACAGAAACGTATCACACGAAGTAGTAACCCGTTCCCAGTTCGCGGACGCTCTCGAGCGTAAGGAACAAGAAATCACTGCGCTAAAAGAAGAGGTCACGTCACTCAAAGAGGAGCTACTCACAGTCAAAAGCAGGAATAGGAAGCTGTGTAATATACTTGGGCAGGGCGAGAGTAAGTATAGTTTGTCGAACCTGCGAGTTTTGATATCAGTACCACCAGCAACGATGCTCTTTCCACTGTAGCCAACATCACGGCTCGGCTCGCCTGACTCTGGTGAATTTAGGCAGGTGTATCCAACGGACTATAGAGTGTATCTCAATGCCAATAACGAGTGGCATGGCTCCATCTATTGGGAGCTGTTAGAAGCAAATTCCCCCAGCGACTAATTAATACAGGTTTAAGAGGATGTCTAAGTAATGCTGTCTTCAGCCCTTTTAGACAAACATATTTCCTTGTTCTATTATTTGATTTTTCAAACTTATTATTTATTAAACGGACAAAAGTATTTTTATTTTACAATGGAATAAGATTTCGTTTCGTCGTACCTAACAACAAAAAAGTAAACGTAAATAACGATGGTCATCTTCATTCCAGTGAAAGACAAGGCGTCAGTACTGATAGAGGTGGAGCGGCTGCGGAATGTGCAGGCCGAGCTCACTGCTGAAATAGAAACACTCAACTCTGAACTGCAGAAGGAGAGATCTAGGAATCAGGAGTCCAATCCGAGAGCCAGAGACAAGGTACGTTTTGTTACAACTTTGTTATGTTGTGGTACAACTTGTATATTTTTAAAATCGTTTCGTGAAACTTTCATTTCTACATGATAGGTTTCTGAAAGAAAAATAATATTGTGCCATCTTTGATCTCAACCTCTATTATTACCTGGCAACGTCCGTGACAATAAAGTCAGGTGTTACTTACAACAACGCTTATCAGAGTAAATCCGGTCCGCATATTATGCAAACAAAGTTCCTTCGAGGGATCGGCATTTTTATGGATTTTGTATCACTGTTACTGTTTTTTTTTATATTTAATAGAAATAAGACAAATAAATAACTAACTCCGCTCACTCAGCGACCCAAAGAGGATCTTGGCCTCCGAAAGACCTTTACTATATTCTTATAATGTTATTACCTATCGGAGTTTTTTCTCTCTCTTATTTTTTGTTTTAAATATTTTGCAGAAATTCAAGAAACTTATACGGTTTAATGTATCTGCTGAAACACTTATATCAAAAGACTGAGATTTCTCCAAAATGTAAATATTTGAAATAAAAATACAGGATTAAATTACAGTTCCATTCCATTGCAATTTATTGTTTTTTTTTTCTTAAATTTATTTATTTAATTATTGTTTGCGAAAAGTTTAGTATTAAAATATAGTTACAATTAAGAATTTTTTATAGTGTCTCACTAGAAACTTTTTCGATTTCAGAAAAAAAGGACAGCAAGTGAGAAAGAGAAATAGCAACCATAATTAAGTGATTTAAATCGGAAAGTCCGATTAGTTACTAGATGATATTAATAGGTTTAAGAAAAAATATTGTTTCATTGATATATAGAAACTAAACTTTCAAAATATAGTAGAGATTAGAGTATATATTGGCCTCTCTTTCTATCGAATGAGAGACAAGGTGACAGTAGGAAATCTCAGTGAGAAATACGTAAGTGCATTTTAAACTATCAATGAAACAAGTAGCTACGATTTATAAGAATCTCAATTTACGGAAAGTCAATTTGTCGATATATTTTTACAATAACGTCACAAATGCAAGTTTTAAGAAAATGCAAATGTTTAAAACATACCTACTTATTTATTTCATAATTCTTTTCAGTATTACGTTTACAACTCGTAAAGAGTCGTTTAATTTTTCGATTTTACTGTGGATTTTATAATTCTATTTTGTCGGATTTGTTAGATCTCTTTACTTTAGATTTTAAGTTTGTAGATAATAAATAGGCTACTTAAAAAATTGTCACAATACTCCAAAACCGTACCTCGATTGTAGAAAAGTGCATTACTAACAGAAATGATTCAACATAACTGTGATTAGTGATTAAGAATTATTCTGGGCTATAATTTTTCATATAAATATTTAAATTATAAATCAAAGTCTTTAAATTAATATTCCAAATTCCTTTCTGTCCTATTCGCTTCAAATTTTTTTCATAAACGGTGAGAGCCTTCAGGGAAAATAAAAAACGTAAATATTTTTAAAACAATTCACAATTTTATTGCCATATCTAATTACATACACAATTATAATTAAATACATTGAAATGATCCCTAAAAATGTACAAAAAATTACGCACGAGTTAGTCGAAGCATTTTAATTTTAAAATTAAAATTGTGTATCAATTGATCGACATTTGTTCACGATGAGTCTTAGAACGGAAACATCGGAACCAAAAATTACGATGAAATTATACAGGGTGTCACAAAAAGTGTACAACAACCGAAATGTACGAATAAAACTGAACTGGTTTTTCAAAAGAAAAATATGTCTTGAGATGTGAAAAATAAATGTAATTACTTAGTCAATATTTGAAAACAAAAATATTGAACAAAAAAAAAATAATTAAAAATCGTTTATCGTGCTAAAATACCATTAAAATATTGAGAAAAAAGAATTTTGTACAGTTTTCGTAATTAATTTAGTTACACTTACCTACTAATGAAAGTTTTCGAAACTTCTTATTTTTGTTATATAAGACAAAGGGTTGCCCCTATGTTACCTACGACTGATTTCAGGTTGTTGTACACTTATTGGTACATTTTCAGACGCTGATACGTAAAGAAAATTGATTATCAGATCACTGGATACAAAAAACATTGTAATATGATATTCACATGAGAAACTGGCTGGATAGTTACTATTAAAATAAAATTTACGTATTCTCAGCGTCTGTTTTAAATAGAAGATTATAAAAAATATTCTATCGTTACAATTATGCTCTGGCACAAATATCTTATAAATACTTTTATATAAATAAGTAATCAGTATCTGTTTAAAAACATCGGTATAGTAGGCTGAGTAGAAAATCGATATTTTTATACATATAAATTAAAAGACAATTAACATAGAATCTAAGACGTACGACGATACACAAGGAAGTATACAGGGTGTAACAAAACACCCGGTATGTTTTATACTAATTTGTTACAATTGAAAGTTGTTTAAGGGTCCTAAAGTTGACTAGGCGATACATTTCACACAACGATGGCTTCTCCCATTTATATGAAACTTTAATTAAAAAATAAATGTTAAAAATTCATTTGTATAAAAATATGAATCCTCCATTAATTAATTTATTAGTAAAACTTAATGTAAACTTAATTTACTTATGATACAAGTGTCATATTGGCAGTAACGCGATTATGGCAACGTGAATTTGATTTTTTCTAAAATATTTTTGGTCCAAAATTTTTATAGTAAATATCTACTTAAGATTTCACATCACTATAATCTGCTTTAAAAGAAATACATACACCACTTTTAATACTGATGTTATAGAATATAGTATTAGTTGTTAATATCTAAGCGGAGACTATATTAAACTTACATAATATGGCAGTAAGTGGTAAAAAGATTGTACAGTCGCAATACAGGGTGTTTTAAAAACTGTCTAACAAATAATATTAGGCTTGTCAGCAAGAGACAAGGAGGTAGCTTTTTGAAACACCTTGTATTTTGGCGCCATAAACCAAAATGAACGACATACTTACTACTCCATCTAGCCAAATAGATCAACGCGCGGGATCTATCAAACAAAATATGCTGGTTGTAGAAATCTACTTAAAGGTCCCGGGCGTTAGTCTAGTTATCATGGTGGGAAACAATTCTGAAAGAAAAACAATCGTAATATTACGACGTTTTTACCTATCGATCCGAATCTACGACATTTCTAATTTACGCAACCTTTGTACAATTCGAGATTTCTACCGGACCGAAGTCAAACGAAGTGGCGCCATCTACGACTAGCATTCTAACATACGTCGTGGGAGAGTACAATACAAAGTAAACTATACACGAATAGTCCTTGTAGCGAGATTCACTCGTCATCCACCCGAGCTTTCTTTACGTCTAAGTATTCGATGGGTTTTTTACAAAACGTCACTGATTCAAATCACTTCACTAGAACGTTCACAAGTCCACATCACGCGATTTCATGTTCCACTAAAAACACTTCATCTACCTCAGAATTAGGCAGCATCATTTTGAATCGATTGCCTACCTCAATAGGTTCGATACTTCGTGGTTTCTTCGAAATGATTTTTGAAACCAGTCAGCTAGTTTTTCTATCTGTTTAAATGCATCAATACAAATTCTTCTTCATCAGCTGAAAGCTGTTTTATATCCTTCCCAATAAGGTTCGTTTTCATATAATTTTAGCAAGCGGGAACGTCCGTGCATTTGATGTTGTCGATCGGTTTGGGAATGTGGTCACATTCCCGATCCGATACTACTTTGTTCAGTTTCTTGTTCACGCAGTATACGTTTCGCCGTTTGGTCGCATCCTTACCCTGAAATAAAAAAGATAACTTTAAAATAGACCGTAAGTAAACCGAACGAAGTATTTTACGCGCATGGGGTACTTCAATAGGACATTGCTTGTTAGCTTGGAGGCCATAGGTAGAACAATCCCTGCTAACTTGGTAACTTTTCAAAAATTGATTAAAAGAGGAGAATTGCAAGAATGTTTACTATTTTGTAGAAATTTTCCACAAGATGTTTACTATTTTGTAGAATTGCAAGAATCTACTTTTTTCCATGCGGCATTCCTGCAGCAAACCTAACGAAAACCTTGGAAACTTCAACAATTAATAGGTGTCTCACCGGCATATGACAAGGTTTGGAGCACTGCTGCCACAGGCCGACCCACCAATACGTGGGGGTCTTCATCACGTGTTAGGGAGGCGGATGAGGTTTGGGGCACGACGGCATGCGGCATTGCTGCAGCAAACCTTAGAAACTTCCAAAGAATAATAGTCTTCTTACCGGCATATGACAAGGCTTGGAGCACTGCTGCCACAGACCGACCTACCAATGTGTGGGGGTCGTCATCACGTGTTGGGGCGGCGGATGAGGCTTCGGGCACGGCGGCATGCGGCATTGCTGCAGCAAACCTATCGAAAACTTTGGAAACTTCAGATCAATGATCATTTTCTTACCGGCATATGACAAGGTTTGGAGCACTGCTGCCACAGCCCGACCCACCAATGCGTGGGGGTCGTCATCACGTGTTGGGGCGGTGGATGAGGCTTGGGGCACGGCGGCATGCGGCATTGCTGCAACAGCGCTTCCTGGCGTGGCGGCTCCATGTGGTAGCATTGCGATATTTCTACTTGACCTGGATAGAAAAGAAGCGATTAGATACTAGAAAGCAAAATTATTGATTGAGTTATTTGGGGGTATCCAAAATAAAGTAGTAAGGTAAATAATAATATTGAATTCCAAGACAAATGCTCCTATTATATGGTCAAATATGACAGCTGACGGTGTAATTCTGTGACCACCACCCACCGCCGTCTTAAAACATTACGTACCCACAAACAAACATTTTCATATTGCAACCTATGATTCTTGGGGAAAGTCATTCAGTTTCAGGGGCCTTATGTTATATACTCACGATCATGCTCGTCGTAGCACTCGTACTTCCTGGTCGCGTATCCGTTCCCGCAGGTCACATTGCACGGCGACCAGGGTGTCAGTTTGTAGCTCAGCCGACGTCGCTTCAACTCTTTACTGTCCACTGTGTATTGGTAAGTCACTCCTGGATTCCGGAGTTTGCCGCTCTTTATTCGTTGCTGGAAATAAAAGTATCACAAAATTACCACATGTAGGCGTGTACTGAAATTGTAATATTCGTAAAACTACTTAAAATTTAAAGAAATGGTTCTGCTGATCAGAAAATCGTATGTTTATGGTAATCATTGAAACATTCATTGTTAGCTTGACAGTCATGAAATCTACAAAATCAAAAGTAATTCTGTCTGTTACTTTTCACGGCCAAACGATAGGCACAAATATTGTTAGCTTACTGGCTGGAGACAGAATTAGGCTACTTTTCTCAGGAATCGGGAGCTTGCAATCAGTACCTGATGTAGACCACCAGGAGCCCAGATAAACAAAGAGATACAGAAATCGATCTACTCACATAAATAGTGATATCGTCAGCGATGGGGCCGTGGATCCGCACCTTTTCCCAGTCGCGATCGCGCTCGTACGTCGCCTGCGCGCCCGCCACGAAGTACTCAGTCACCATGGCATTCCTGGTAGAACAAACATGTATGATTATTATGATATCCTGGTCACGGCACCGATTAGAAATTGCATTAGTGACAATCTACATGACCGAATATTCAGACGCAATGGTACTTTGACCCGGCGTCGTCCAGGTGGCAAAATGTTACATTAAGATCCACGTTGGGTCAAAAAAACCCGTATTTATATCATGGTCTATTTTGGAAACGAGTTGAAAATATTCATAAAAACCTTTGTTTATGAATGCTATTATTCATATATTTTGCCTGAAAAATAAAAACATCATTGAAATACAAAAGTAACAGCTTTTATTATCTGTTTTTATAAATCATTTAAAAACTGTAACAAATAAAATAGGTTAACTCTTTTAGACCCTTTAAAGTATGAAAATATAGTTTTTTTAACAAATATTGTACGTAATACGGCTAGGCTTTCTAAGATCTTAATGTAAATAGTACATTTTATAATGAGAGAATCTTCTGTAACATTAATTATTTTTAGTCCTCAAATTTGCATATGTTGCGTACATCAGAATGATGTGTTGCGGGCAGATAAACTTTTGACATCCATGACAGGTATTGGTGGTCTTTCTGTCTTTTTATGCTGGACATTCTAGGCACCTTTTGCGAACACCTTGAAGCTTGGGTGGCGATTCTTCGACCAAATAATTAAAAAAGTTGTCACGCTTTAATGGCATAAAATGATTACATCGAAAGCCACGTTGGGTCAAATATACCTTTTTGAACTTTGCAGGCGTCTATCTCTCGTAAATGTCACACGACGATTGTGATGCACTGTCTAATGAATAAAACAAAGTCTTATCTCCAGCTACTAAAAGAATCAACATCCTGTGTACAACTTATCTTGAAAATACCGGCAAAATAAAAAATTACGGGTCAATTTGACCCAACGTGGATGGCGCCGGGTTAACAAGGCAGCATCACAGCAGCATCACAGCAGCATCAACTTGTAGGTGATAAAATAGTGAATTTTAAAGTCATTGGTATTTACTACAGCTACAACACAAACGAAAGATCCGACAACTTTTCAATATGTGATTGGTTTAACTACAATTATAACACAATTTACCTATAATTTTCATTCAACTATAGCTGAAGTTTACATTGGTTTTTGAAAATAACATGTTTTTCTGCTAGTCTTTGTTAAGTGCTACTTGTAGGTAGGTACTTACTGGGCTCCGTTCAAATACACCTTCTTTGTCCTGGCACTTTGTATGGCGATGAAGTTACCAGGACTGGCTTTCTCTTCAATCTTTACGTTTCTCGATCCAGCTGGGATGACAGCAACCTGTAGAAACACAATTAATATTTTGATGCTTGGAAGTCTGATTGACAAAGTTGGATAGGAATAGTAAACCCTCATAATCATAATATGTCTAATTAGAAGTCTGGTGTCAAGTAAAAGTTCCGTCATCGTCTCTGGCAACTGTTGTCTGCCGTGTTGGTGCATGGCACCGGTATTGCGATACTAATGATGAACTCGTTCTAAGTCAATTTTATTTTAAGTCAGAGTCTAGCGATGATCCTTCTTAAGTCGTATTAAGATAAGATCCGATAACAGTCTCCTACTTCGATAACTGCTCTCCTGTTTGGTGACAAGCTGCTTGCTCTGTTCCATCGTTTTGAGGGAATGCCAGAGCCCTTTTGGGATCCAGGTTTAACGAACTGAATTTTTGACTGTGCAAGCTTAATCTGGCCGAGTCTAAGCACTTGTTGCAAAAATATGTATGTCCAGAATTGCTTACCAAACTAAATTCAGTCTTCTTAGTGGTGTCCTTGGAGTAGATGCCCTGCACGGTCTTGCAGGCCGAGCCGTTGCCGCCGCATACTCCGCACGCGTCTTCCTCCATATCCGAGTTCACCACCCAGTCGCAACCCACTTTGTAGCACACACCTGAAGAAATAGATAAATGCCTGTTTATGGTCCCATAGCAGGTACAGATGAATAACGCTATAAGATGACATGCCTACTTACTGCTGCATGTTTCTTTTCCAAACTGTCAAGGTCCTATGATCCACATATCCCTGGCGCCAATGCGCTGTCTACAAGAAGCCTTGTCTACCACGAAACCGTGATCCACCAGCTACTTTAATTCCACCTTGCCGGTTTTGGGTATGCAGTGCAGCTTGCACGGTCTATCTGTCACACTCACCAGCAATGCACATGTCTCTGGCGCCTATGCTCTGCCTGCACGGAGTTCCGTCCACCACGAACCCGTGGTCCACCAGCTCCAACTCCACTTTTCCGGTCTTCGGCACGCAGTGCAGCTCGCATGGCTTATCTGAAAGATAATGACCACTGTATCTTGCCTTCTGTCATGTCGGATAAAATACAGAATATTTCAAGGAAGGGGCATTTAAACAGACGTAAGAGAAACTTAAAAAAAACCGCTAAGCAATGTACCTACATTGACTGAAAAATTATCGGTAACGATAGCGAACGAATCTTGTGTGTAAAGACATTTTTGTTCATATTTCGATCCATATTTCTTGGATAGAGTAGGTAGGTAAGAGATCGTCTGAAGTACCTTGCTCAAAGGTGGGTATCCACTCCACGTATGTATAGTTGTCGGCTTGAGTCAGCTTCCTGTTGTTAAACTTGGAGCACTGCACCTCTCGGAACGTCGGCTCGTTGATCGGACACGGGTCTGTGTTGCATACTTTGTACCTGATAGAAAAGGATATAATAAAAAAATTGCATCATACATTGGATATGGCAGAATACGATCTGCTGAATTTTTTGGCGTCTAAATGAGCTGGGCTTGATAAGGCAATCAGAGCATCAACTGAATAGATCTTTGATGCAGGGGGTGGTAATAGCTTTACAGTATCTTGTATCTATGCGTTCGCCGCTTGCTTTTACGCTCCCTTTACTCTAGAAAATCATACGCTAACCTTTCTGGAAACTTCATTATGGAGTTATTCTACTCACCGACTCCTATCACCAATGCAGTAGGCCCCGTTGTTCTCCGGCGCTGGATTGTTGCAGTCCCTGGTCTGCGTGGAGACTCCAGCTCCGCATGTTCTGGAACATTCGCTCCATTCGCTCCACTCGCCCCAACCACCGTTGACAGGCGTCGGCGACGGTCTTCGAGGCACGCATGTCTGGTTTTGACACCACTGTAAGGAAATAATAGCTGTAGTCAGGAGGATGTGTGTTAAGGAATAACTCTCTAACATAATAGAAAGTTGGATTACGGTCACCATTCGGTTGCCAGCAAGACTCACTGAGGTACATGACCTTTGTTTCTTAAAAGAACAGTGCTCATGAAGTGTGCTCGAAGAAGACTCTTTTACTTTAATCCCTAACCTTCTACGATGAAGTGTTTGGCTTTTAATCTATTGAAGGTTATTGAAGGTCCTCACCATATCAGGTCCGCAAGGGGTGCCCGGCTCGGCAGGCCGCATGATGGTCTTACAGGTTCCGTTGACTGCGCACCAGAGGACATTGCACACCTCTTGCTCGCACACCATCATTACTTAACTATAGCTGAAGGTCCTCACCATATCAGGTCCGCAAGGGGTGCCGGGCTCGGCAGGCCGCATGATGGTCTTGCACGTTCCGTTGACTGCGCACCAGAGCACGTTGCAGACCTCTTGCTCGCACACCACGGCACCATTACTGAACTATAGTTGAAGGTCCTCACCATATCAGGTCCGCAAGGGGTGCCAGGCTCGGCAGGCCGCATGATGGTCTTGCAGGTTCCGTTGACTGCGCACCAGAGCACATTGCAGAACTCCTACTCGCACACCATCATTACTGTAGTATAGTTGAAGGTCCTCACCATATCAGGTCCGCAAGGAGTGCCAGGCTCGGCAGGCCGCATGATGGTCTTGCAGGTTCCGTTGACTGCGCACCAGAGCACGTTGCACACCTCCTGCTCGCATACCACGGCGTCGTTGCCGAATTGGAGTTGGCACTGCGATGTGGCGTCGAAGATCACTCCTTGGGGATAAAGGACAAATAAATATAAATTAGTAGAAATTGCGCTTCTTCTTCATAAAGATCATCAAGAGTAAAGCTCTCTTTGTAGCGATACTTTCTTCGCCTAAGTAGAAGATTAGGAAATTATGAAGATGTCGTCAAGATAAATATTATGCGTAAATGTTCACCAACAGCTATCAGGTACTTAGTAATTAAGTCGACTCTAGTTTTGTGCATAATCCTTGATAGACTTACCGGCAGGTACTTCGGGATATGTGTACTCCTCTTGAGACGGTTTATCACTGAGACATTCGCCCAGACCAGCACTGCGAAGAACAAGTAAAATGTGAGTAAATAGGTACTTGGGAATAGAAAAGGTATAGAATTTACGTCCACAGACGACATTTTTCGCTCCGACACATAAATTAAAGAAGAATTGACATCGAACTAATCATCTTCATTATCATTAAACTTCCTGAGTAATAAAACTTTACGGTAGAAAATGGACAGACAGCTACAAAATTTATTCCTAGTAAATCTTAATAAAAATGTCACGCCCATGAGGTTAAGTGCCTTTAAAAGAATAAGGCGGTCGTATAATTTGTGAGAGTCACATAAAATCAATGTTTGATTATAGTATTGACAAATAAGCTCATAAATTATATTTAGGATATTTAGGAAAGTACCTAGGTATGGGTTAAGAAAATCCCAGGTTATTCTCTACTAGGCCTTTTTCTGTCGTCCGTTATCATTTTTTTGTGGTAATTAATGCCCTTGGTCACAAAGTAGGTATTGTTCTTGTCTAGTTTGTCCACATACAACAAAATCACGGTTTTATAATTATTGTTCTAACAACACGGTTTCCTGTATTAGTTGTCATTCGATAGGGCATTCAGTGGCATTGGTTCGTGCGTGTGTAAATCATTAGTTTGTTTATGTTTTAACCTACTGGCTTGTCAGCCCTACCCTATGTATGAACAATTTTCTTATGATTAATTCAAGTAAACAAATCTTAGATGAGATTTACCTTCTTATACCCAAGAGTTTATGTTTTTAAACTTACTGGTTGTTTTTCAAACATCCCAAACATAAGACGGCGACCGTTCTTTTGCAGTATTTCTTGCCTCGATATTACTAGATGTTTATGGCCGGCGGCGGTTGAATAGACACAAGACAATTAAATTTCAGCTAGTAGTCAGAGTTACAGAAATCAATGCCAAACTCTAAGCCTAATTACCTATATTGGTAAAAGCTTAGGTTAGGCTCCTTGACTGGAGGCCAGGGCCAGGGTTCAGCAAAAGTAGCATTAGACATCTTCCGGCCAGATCTACCGATTACCTACTTAAAAAAGCCGGCTGGTAGTGAATGAATGGCAAAATCAGGAGATCGTGCCTTATGTCGTAGGTACTATGGGGGAGGCCTATGTCAAGCAGTGGACTGTGATAGGCTGATGTGTAAACTTACTCTAGGAAGTTGGTGACGTCTCTCTTGCTGCACTTGGACCAGGCCACCTGGATGAAGTCGAACTCGAAGATGGGCGTCATGATGTGCAGCGTCGCACCGGTGGTGACTCCCGATCTTGAGAAACCTACGTCATGCTGTGGACTGCGATAGGCTGATGTGTAAACTTACTCTAAGAAGTTGGTGACGTCTCTCTTGCTGCACTTGGACCAGGCCACCTGGATGGAGTCGGACTCGAAGATTGGCGTCATGATGTGTAGAGTCGCGCCCGCTCGTCGGTGGCATCCGATCTTCTCCGTGTCGTGGTACAGCCCGAAACTGCAACAAAAAGAAATATTTTTAACCTGCGGCTTGGGACCGTCTCCTTGCAGTACACCTAAAATTGCGTCAGACCGAATAAGAAACTTATCATTGAGTAGTTTTTACCCGACTACAGCAAAGCAAAAAAAGGGATATGAGTTTGACCGCGACTCACATCACGTTTTGCAGTTGTCTATAGTTGATTTGAAAAATTAGTAGAAACTTATTTATATTTATATCTAAAGGTTACAATACTATTCCAGTATCGTATTAACTACCTAGACAATTTAATGAACATGTTGATAATAGTGATTTATTCGCTTATTAAAACAAATTGCTGCAGGTAAGTGCCATCAGGGTAAATAATTATGAGGAAGATATTCCGTGATTTATATATTCTGTGATTTATTGTTCCAGCTACTTAAATTATGTATATTATCTACATACAATACCTACGTAACGTAGAATATGCAACGATATGCAGGGTCTCAAAATTGAAAGATTTTGCTGGTACTGTACGAGTACCTCTACATCTTTGCTTGTCTTACAATCTCAGTTGTATACCAAAACTTATTTTTGGTAATATTAATTATCAGCAGCACATCAACCTAACAACACCTTTAAAATCTAACTTCAACCTATAGTAATAGCTTGACTAATAGTAACTGATTTTTCTTATTGGTTAAGGTGATCCCTAAAATAAGTAGTTAGGTTGACATACGTTTTTTTGTCCTAGGTATGTATACATGTATTTTCTTGTAATTAACAAGTTGTATAAGCTAGAATCATAAATAAGTAAGTTATTGAGCATAATTTGCAAGTAGGCTTTTATACCGTGTGCCATTATTTCTCGGGATATGATCATTAAAAGAATCGTGCGTCGCCATGTAGGTACTAGAACTTGTTAGAACAAAGGTAATATTTTTCAATCTTACACGCGCACCTATTTGCAGATAATACTGTCAAAGAAAATGTGCTATCGACAGTACCCGTAGTTCCTTATTTAATGGGTCTACATATACTGGTTCGTAATACATTTGTATAAGAGCAATTAGTACTGATAGATCCTTTAAATGGTAACTTCAGGGATCGAAGTGATGCTGATAGTATGATACTAACAAGTTTGTGATGTATTGCGTTTTTGTTTTCCTGTTCAATTATGTTTATGCAAAACGTAATAACTGATAAGTACCTAACCCTCAGGGGAAAAACAGTTTTATAAAGATAACATGATTACCTAGTCTTCCTTTTAAGCAACAGAAGTAACCCACTTGCTCCGAATTTCCTTTAATTAGACAAGAATTATACACTGCAACATGAACTATAAGTGTGTTTTTTTTGTTTCTGTGCTACAAAGTTACAATTAAATGAAAGTTTAGACCTTCAGTTTAGTCAGTCAGATTTCCATAACTCTATGTCCCCAAAAACTGCCTTTATTGACCCTGTCTCTATTTCAGCTACAGTTTCCCAACCACAACAGATATGATAATGTTTGACCACGTTCTTTCAGATGGTCTAATCTAAATGATTTGTTTTCTATAATCTCCTTTATTCATACAAGCTTTACTTTTGTATGAAAAACGTGCCGCCTAAACTGTCTTTTCCCAACCAACAAACAACTTTTTTGACCCTGTATTGAGCGAGCGCTCCACGTATTTCGTGTTTTATTTATTTAAGACGAGGCTGGTTCAGTTACAATTTGGTGCTGTGACCATGATCTGAATGACTTTAGGTTTTTCAGTCTTGGAACTCGGAAGCTATTCGAAACAAGTCTACACTGTCTCTGTTTTAGCCATAGTTTCCACAACCACAACAAATATGATAATGTTCGACCACATAGTCGTAAATCTTTCGGATGGTCTAAATCATTTGTTATCTAATGCTTTGCCCGGCCTTTATGGCGCAGTAAAACGATCAATAAGGTTTTGCTCGGATTTATGGAGCACATATCGTTTTTGGTTATGCTCCAGATCTGTGGGATTATACTGTGGATTATATTTACTTATAGCTAGCGGAAATTCGTTCGGTTCGGTTCGCTTCAGTCAGACGTCTGAAAATAGAAATATACTTACTACCAACTTATATTGCAAGGTCGTTTAGGGCAGCTGAAGTAGGTACTTAGATTAGTTAGTCGCGTCGTCAACGGCGTTTTGAAACTTCAGAAAAGGAGAGGTTAAGGTCATTTGTGACTGGCCCCTTGTAGCAGATACTAACACATTACCGAGGGTCGTGGGTTCGATCCTACACAAATATTAGTTAATTTTTAGATTTTTGTTTTGAACCTAGTTGTGCATTTTCTATTTAATTACAAAAAAATATACGAGGATTCTAGTTCCTACAGTTTACGGCTAGATGGCATATCTAGTGTATTTTTATTTGTATATTTGTACCAGTATAGAGGATGTGCCATAGCTGCCGGCTTTCTATCTTATAATAAGTACCTAATGCAAAGATACGACCGCTAAAATCCGCCCATCATAAAAACGGATGCCATAAATGGTACGTAAGAGGACCATAAAAAACAAATAAATCTTATCAAAACTGCATCAAGGCTTTCTAATCTCTATCGTTGGCACCATTCAATATTTTACGGTAATCAAGAAGAAATTGACAATGTTTCTTAGTTTACGTTCAAGGTGATATCTACCTACCCCTACCTATCTAACTACAAGATGATTGATATCTATAATGCTTTATCTATCATTCATCATCAATAGCTGAAGGATAAAGTTAAGGAAGCCATGAACATGATCT
The DNA here is from genome assembly GCA_024500475.1 of Phthorimaea operculella. Lineage (NCBI taxonomy): Eukaryota > Metazoa > Arthropoda > Insecta > Lepidoptera > Gelechiidae > Phthorimaea > Phthorimaea operculella. The sequence goes on along the minus strand of JANFCV010000019.1, from coordinate 1,130,179 downwards.
TTCCGAATGGCTTTTACATCAACTTTGACACATTCTCAAATCTCAACCAAGAAGAAAGACACTGTCCCGAGTAGTTCGAGAGCCCAGGGGGTAAGTGGCTATCTCATAAGGTACCACGATAGGCTAGGTTTGGATCGTTAACCAAGACTTAAACAAGTCGTATGACCCAGGTCTGCCAGAGCCAATCCTGCCGAAACATAAAAATAATCGATATTTTTCAGAGTAATTTTTTCGTAAAAAATATGTCATAAGGTACCACAATGAAAGTGCTGGCATCAGTTAACCATTGAAAAATTATGTAAAAAAAGCTTGGTCTGCCACTGCGCACCCTGCCGGAAGTGCTTGCCAGACCTCTCCAAAGATGCCCTTCCGACACCCCTAAACTATCTCATCGGGTACCACGACGCGACCACCACAATATAATAGCCAAGATCACTCTGACAATAGATCACAAGGTCTGCCAGGCCTAAACTTGCCGCATCCTAGTGTTTCAGACATTTGAAGTTGTAGGTCCAGTGTATGAAAAATGACCTATATCTTTTTCCTCCCCCCGCGTTTGATTTTGATGGTGCCTTAATACGAAATGCTCTCCATAATAAGGAGCTTCGAGTCATATATGACAGTTGGGTGGAGGGTTTCAGTATTGAACGCAATCCTGTCAAAAAGTTTGAAATGGAGGTTTGGTCTATGAAAACTGGCCTATATCTTATTCCCCCCGGGTTTGATTTTGATGGCGCCTTAATATGAAATGCTCTCCATAACAAGGAGCTTTGAGTCATATAGTTCAGTGAGGAGGAGGGTCTCTGTATTGTACACAATCCTGTCAAAAAGTGTGAAATTGTAGGTAAAGTGTATGAAAACTGGCCTATATCTTTTCCCCCACTGGTTTGATTTTGATGGTGCCTTAATATGAAATGCTCGTAATGATTAGGAGATTCGATTTGTATAGGTCAATTGGATAGAAGGTCTCTGTTCTGTGCACAATCCTCCTAAATATGAAAATATTCGATAACTTCTGCAGATTTTATCAGTTAAAATTGTCATATCATAAGGAACTCGAATAAAAGTGCTTGCATCAGCTTACCATTGACAAATTATGTTAAAAAAAAATTGGTCTGCCACTGCGCACTCAGCCGGAAGTCCTTAGATGAGATAGGTTAGGTGTCGGAAGGGTATATTTGGAGGGTCTCCCAAGGACTTCTGGCAGAGTGCGCAATGGCAGACCAAGTTTTCTGAACTCAATTTATCAATGGTAAGCTGATGCTGGCACTGTCATTCGGGTACCTTATGAAATGACAATGGAAAAAACCTCAATCCTGCTAAACATGAAAATATTGGATATGTTCTGCAGATTTTTGCCGTTAATATTGTCATATCATAAGGTACCCGAATGACAGTGCCAGCATCAGTTTACCATTGATAAATTGAGTTAAGAAAACTTGGTCTGCCATTGCGCACTCTGCCAGAAGTCCTTCGGAGACCCTCCAAATATACCCTTCCGACACCCTAACCTATCTCATCTAAGGACTTCCGGCAGAGTGCGCAGTGGCAGACCAAGTTTTTTTAACATAATTTGTCAATGGTAAGCTGATGCAAGCACTTTTATTCGAGTTCCTTATGATATGACAATTTTAACTGATAAAATCTGCAGAAGTTATCGAATATTTTCATATTTAGGAGGATTGTGCACAGAACAGAGACCTTCTATCCAATTGACCTATACAAATCGAATCTCCTAATCATTACGAGCATTTCATACCAAGGCACCATCAAAATCAAACCAGTGGTTAGGTAGGGGTGAGATAGGTTAGGGTTGTCGGAAGTGCATATTCGGAGGGTCTGACAAGGACTTCCGGCAGAGTGCGCAATGGCAGACCAAGTTTTCTTAACTCAAATTATCAATGGTAAGCTGATGCCGGCACTTTTATTCGGGTACCTTATGATATGACAATATTAATGGCAAAAATCTGCAGAACATATCCAATATTTTCATGTTTAGCAGGATTGAGATTTTTTCCGTTAACATTGTAATTTCATAAGGTACCCGAATGACAGTGCCAGCATCAGCTTACCATTGATAAATTGAGTTAAGAAAACTTGGTCTGCCATTGCGCACTCTGCCAGAAGTCTTTGGGAGACCCCCTCCAAATATACCCTTCCGACACCCCTAACCTATCTCATCTAAGGACTTCCGGCTGAGTGCGCAGTGGCAGACCAAGTTTTTTTAACATAATTTGTCAATGGTAAGCTGATGCAAGCACTTTTATTCGAGTTCCTTATGATATGACAATTTTAACTGATAAAATCTGCAGAAGTTATCGAATATTTTCATATTTAGGAGGATTGTGCACAGAACAGAGACCTTCTATCCAATTAACCTATACAAATCGAATCTCCTAATCATAACGAGCATTTCATACCAAGGCACCATCAAAATCAAACCAGTGGGGGAAAAGATATAGGCCAGTTTTCATACATTTTACCTACAATTTCACACTTTTTGACAGGATTGTGTACAATACAGAGACCCTCCTCCTCACTGACCTATATGACTCAAAGCTCCTAGTTATGGAGAGCATTTCATATTAAGGCGCCATCATAATCAAACCCGGGGGGAATAAGATATAGGCCAGTTTTCATAGACCAAACCTCCATTTCAAACTTTTTGACAGGATTGCGTTCAATACTGAAACCCTCCACCCAACTGTCCTATGTGACTCGAAGCTCCTTATTATGGAGAGCATTTCGTATTAAGGCACCATCAAAATCAAACGCGGGGGGGGAAAAAGATATAGATCATTTTTCATACACTGGACCTACAACTTCAAATGTCTGAAACACTAGGATGCGGCAAGTTTAGGCCTGGCAGACCTTGTGATCTATTGTCAGAGTGATCTTGGCTATTATGTTGTGGTGGTCGCGTCGTGGTACCCGATGAGATAGTTTAGGGGTGTCGGAAGGGCATCTTTGGAGAGGTCTGGCAAGCACTTCCGGCAGGGTGGCAGCCAGCTTTATTTTTGGTCTGGCACTCTTTCATACGTTTTTAATGTGGAGGATCCAAACCTAGGTGGCGGTTAGGTTCCGGAACCTAGCCTACGTTCACCTCACTAGCTTGAAACCTAGAACTACTTACCCTGGGCTCTCGAACTAGAGTGGAATAATTTATTATTCACCTCACTAGCTTGAAAAGAACTATTTGGCTGCGAAAATTTAGTCGGCAAAGGTCGTCTTTAACCATCGTTCGAAATTCAAATCACTTGTTGAGAAAAGTAGTGGAGAAAAGTAATTTGAATTTCGAACATCTAATTTAACACTAAACATTTCAAAAACTAGTCGTAATAAAGGCGGCGATTTCAGAACGAAAACTTTTAAATATTGACATTTTGTAAAATTTCTGAACGCATCTTTGAAAATTTGTTTGGCGGGATTATTTATAGACTAAATTCTAGGCAGTACCTATAGTCACACCTTCGCCTAGCCATAAAGAACAAAACTTTAAAAACATAATTTTCTTACTGGTAGAGGTGAAAAGTGGTGGTGAAAGGCCGTGTGATGCCGGCTAAGAATAGCATCACCCCATTTCTTTCCTGTGGGTGTCGTAAGAAGCGACTAAAGGACTCGAGGGTATCATGTGTATTGCAATTTTAGGCGACAGGCTGACAACCTGTCACTATAGCGATACACGACAATAGCTAAAACGGCCCTCAAATATGTGTCAGACGTGGCGATAACGACCGTACTTTTACGGTAATTGACGCTCTGCCTACCCCGCAAGGGATAAAGGCGTGATGTATGTATGTATGTATGTAGAGGTGAAAAGTTGTGTGTACCACACGAAAGCAAACAAATTTACAACTCGTGCTTTTGAATCCCTCATTGAGCTCAGGATACTACATTTGAATCACTCGCTACGCTCGTGATTCAATTTCAGTATCCTTCGCTACCTCGGGTTTCAAAATTAGCACTCGCAGCAAAAATCAATTTTGCTTTCTTGTTGAACAAATAACTATTTCTTTTCCCATCCTGTATGAGCAAACCGCTCTTGAATATTGTAAGCTATGAGCGCCTGGTAATGGCCGTGCAATAACTCGGGACGTTGCGTTTACGCATGCGCGGTGCGCGGGTAAATCTCATGTTGCGTGCGCACTGACAGGCGCGGCTGGTATATGGGTTATTGGATGTTGAAACGCTACTGCTGTTATTATCTCCTAGTACTCTGTGAATTAAATATTTGAATCATTAGACGTAGCATCACTCGTCTTCTTCTTCTTCTCGTACCTACATAACTATCAGAACTTCAGAAGTTTATTCTGATTTGATTTTATAGCGATTGTACCACAACCACAGCATGACCACAGAAGAGGGACGTTTGTCATCATTTAAGAAGTAATTTTTTCTAATCTTTTAGATCGATGAGTAGACGTGGGTAGCGATCTTCCTGACTTGTGAAGTGATTGAGGTCCGCTAGTGCTACCCATGTACCCGGAGCTTCGCTTTGATTTGAATAGGCCTTTAATCGGGTAGTAACAACGATAAAGTAGCATAGCAACCGCTGCGCTGTTAGTAACCTAGCTTAGCCGTTATATCTGTCGACAGTTTGTATTGTAATTATTGCAACATTGCAGATATTTCCAAGATGTTTAACTTTCAGCACGATAAAGATTTAGTTGGTTTCTACACCCAGTGTAAATGTTTACCCATGCTGTGTTTAGGGTTACCAAAAGTCATGTCAAGTCAGGATGTTTGATATTCAAGCTTTTGATATCAACTTGCCTGCTGTACCTGCTGTACTTATTGCGTGCGGCCTAAATACGGTATCTAGATATTGCTTTCGAGGCTTTTTGGTTGGGTTAATCGTGGGTTAATCCGTCCCTTTGTGCTTTGTGCTCGGGTTTCTTGCGTTGCGTTCTGTGCTAAATACGCGTAGACTGATAGTGTGACAAAATGAGTAAAAGAAGTACTTCGGCTTATTGTATAGATTTTTTAAAGTAATTTTTCTGACTTTTTTGAGCTTGTAACTAAGAAAGTAATAATGAACATTAATGTGGGTGAAAGCAGGAAAATGTTTGGATGGATTGTATAAAAGTCGACATGAAAAATAAAGGCGTAATTGAGGATTGGACTATTAATTGAGGTGAATGGAAGAGAAAGATGTTGCGCTGACCCCAAATAAATTGGGATAAAAGGGCTGGCAGATGGCTGATTTCTGACCTTTATACAGGTCAATATGACTGTCGTTTTACTGCTTCGAGTCTAGCTGTGGTAGGAGCTGATAACCCTAGCAGCGTTGCTGTGCTAGCAATCGGGGCCATGAGTCAGCCTTAACTGATGCCAAGAGCAAGGTCGTTGCAGTCGATTTATTTACGAGTTTAACTAGTTAGCTTCTAGGAAAATTGGGAGGAAAAGCAAAAGTTTATATAGGTTTTCGTAGTAAATAAATTTGTGAAAATATTTCAAAAGATGAACCACCCTGCGGGACACCGGGGTGGCCTAAAGCTGAATTACTTTCTTCGAGGAAGAAAGGTCAAAATATATTTGAAGTTTTTAGGAATTTTAATTAAGGTTCAACACATAGATATTGTAATGTCCTTAATTTTTTCCTAATTTAAAGCTCCCATAAAAATTGTGTTCATTTTGTTTGGGAGGCCCAAATTTATTTGTTATGTTTCGACCCATGTTCCATGGGAAAAGTTGTTCAGTTTTATGAGTACCTGGACCTTTCAGCTTTATTGTTTGTTTTGTAACACCCAGTATGTATGGATATGATACCTTCAGATCCCAAACGTTTTTAAACGCCTCACCAATACAAACTGTATATTGCTCTATCAACTGTGTAGCTAATAAATAATAGTTCTACTGATAACAGACCGTACTACCTCTAATAGAGTCGTTTAGATAACGCATGGTCGACCATAATCTCTATTTATGGGCGACTAGGTGACCTATGGTTCATTAATACTAACTGTAGTGCTATATTGGTACGAGTATGAATCAGCTGTACTTTAGGGTTACCTTACCATTTTAGGGATCAGCCTATACTGGATTTTTACGATTATGTGATGGATTATAAATGATAAGTACCTGGTTGATCGAGATTCCTCGGGGTTTCAACAAAAACCGCCTGCTAAGCGTGGTGAGTATGATGATAAGTAATTTAATCACTTGTTTTCGTACCATCGCAGGCTGGGCCCAATTTCTGTCTGCGGCACAGCAATTTCCAAGTTTTTCATATTGAGTGTAGCAACCAAAAATCAGCGATAGACAAAATTTCATTCATGAAGTGTCTCCCGCATTACTTATCGGCTAATATGAAAACGTTTATTCTCTCATAATGTCAATAACCTGTTATATTTAACTACTTATAAGACAATAACCAGCAGCTTACATAAGACATTGGCCTTGTGGGTGCAGTCACCGGCGCAATGCACTGTACGGCCCACGCGACGAGCTTATCTCAAAGAATAATGGGCTATGAATGAGGCAGTTTGTCCATAGATACTCGCAGTGACAGGGAGGACAATACGCTACATTTGTTTGGAACGAGGAAAAGAAAGTACCTAATAAATGACTATAAGGATTTGATAGAAAGCTAGAAGTGCTTGATGAGTAGGTACGAGTACGCTGGGTTTGGCGTAGTAATGCCCTCCGCTGCGTCAGGCAGACCGTACGCGCGTACTGGTCTGTGTGCGAAGTTCACTATACTCCAAGCGGTTCAGATGAAGTCAGTAAAGTTTGCACGAGTCCTCGCATTGCGGGCACGCGCGGAAAATACGCGTCACGCAGCAGAAACCCTAACACCGCTTTGCACATGCCTGCTGCATAACCGACTCTACCGCGCATGTACCAGGACAGCAACAAATGCAAGGAGTAGCATTTACTTGTGTCCCAACTCGTGCGTGATGGTGTGAGCCAGCATGATGCCGTTGTCCTCGTTGACTGAGCAGCTCCTGTCTGCAAAGCACATGCCTGCTACACGGACGACTCTAGAGCGCAAGTACCAGGGCAGCAGCAAATGCAAGGAGTAGCACTTACTTGTGTCCCAACTCGTGAGTGATGGTGTGAGCCAGCATGATGCCGTTGTCCTCGTTGACTGAGCAGCTCCTGTCTGCACAGCACATGCCTGCTACACGGACGACTCTAGAGCGCAAGTACCAGGGCAGCAGCAAATGCAAGGAGTAGCACTTACTTGTGTCCCAACTCGTGCGTGATGGTGTGAGCCAGCATGATGCCGTTGTCCTCGTTGACGGAGCAGCTACGATCTGTCTTGCACATGCCTGCTACATCGACGACTCTAGAGCGCATGTACCAGGGCAGCAGCAGATTCAAGGAATCGCACTTACTTGTGTTCCAGCTCGTGCGTGATGGTGTGAGCCAGCATGATGCCGTTGTCCTCGTTGACTGAGCAGCTCCGATCAAGTTTGCACATGCCTGCTACATGAACAACTCTGGAGCGGATGTACCAGGGCAGCAGCAGATGCAAAGAGTAGCACTTACTTGTGTCCCAACTCGTGAGTGATGGTGTGAGCCAGCATGATGCCGTTGTCCTCGTTGACTGACCAGCTATGATCTGCCTGGCACATGCCTGCTACATGGACGACTCATGTACCAAGGCAGCAGCAAATGCAAGGAGTAGCACTTACTTGTGTCCCAACTCGTGTGTGATGGTGTGTGCCAGCATGATGCCGTTGTCTTCGTTGACTGAGCAGCTCCTGTCTGGTTTGCAGATGTCTCCTACATGGACGAATCTAGAGCGAACGTACCAGGGCCGCAGCAATTACAAGAAACTAGCACTTACTTGTGCCCCAGCTCGTGGGTGATTGTGTGAGCCAGCATGATGCCGTTGTCCTCGTTGACTGAGCAGCTCCTGTCTGATTTGCACATGCCCGCTACATGGACACCTCTAGAATGTACCAGGGTAGCAGCAAATGCAAAGATTAGCACTTACTTGTGTCCCAGCTCGTGCGTAATGGTGTGAGCCAGCATGATGCCGTTATCCTCTTTGCCGGAGCAGCTCCGATCTGTCTTGCACATGCCTGCTACATGGAAGACTCTAGAGCGCATGTACCAGGGCAGCAGCAAATGCAAGAAGTAGCACTGACTTGTGTCCCAACTCGTGAGTGATGGTGTGAGCCAGCATGATGCCGTTGTCCTCGTTGACTGAGCAGCTCCGGTCTGGCTTGCACATGCCTGCTACATGAACGACTCTAAGTAGAACGCATGTACCAGGGCAGCAGCAAACGCAAGAAGTAGCTCTTACTTGTGTCCCAACTCGTGCGTGATGGTGTGAGCCAACATGATACCGTTGTCCTCGATTACTTAGCAGCTTCTTCTGTCTGCTTTGCACATGCCTGCTACATGGACAACTCTAGAACTCATGTACCAGGGCAGCAACAAATGCAAGGAGTGGCACTTACTTGTATTCCAGTTCGTGAGTGATGGTGTGAGCCAGCATGATGCCGTTGTCCTCGTTGACTGAGCAGCTCCGATCTGGTTTGCACATGCCTGCTACATGTAAGACTCTAGAACGCATGTACCAGGGCAGCAGCAAATGCAAGGAGTAGCACTTACTTAAGTCCCAACTCGTGAGTAATGGTGTGAGCCAGCATGATGCCGTTGTCCACGTTGACTGAGCAGCTACGATCTGTCTTGCACATGGACGCCTCTAGAGCGCATATACCAGGGCAGCAGCAGATGCAAGGAGTAGCACTTACTTAAGTCCCAGGTCGTGGGTGATGGTGTGAGCCAGCATTATGCCGTTGTCCTCGTTGACTGAGCAGCTCGGATCTGTCTTGCACATGTCTGCTACATGTAAGACTCTAGAACGCATGTACCAGGGCAGCAGCAAATGCAAGGAGTAGCACTTACTTAAGTCCCAACTCGTGAGTAATGGTGTGAGCCAGCATGATGCCGTTGTCCACGTTGACTGAGCAGCTACGATCTGTCTTGCACATGGACGCCTCTAGAGCGCATATACCAGGGCAGCAGCAGATGCAAGGAGTAGCACTTACTTAAGTCCCAGGTCGTGGGTGATGGTGTAAGCCAGCATTATGCCGTTGTCCTCGTTGACTGAGCAGCTCCTGTCTGGTTTGCACATGCCTGCTACATGGACAACTCTAGAACTCATGTACCAGGGCAGCAGCAAAAGCAAGGACTAGCACTTACTTGTGTCCCAACTCGTGTGTGATGGTGTGAGCGAGCATGATGCCGTTGTCCTCGTTGACTGAGCAACTCCTGTCTGGTTTGCACATGCCTGCGACGTGGGCCACTCCCAGGGTACTGCAACAAATATTACATCGGCTTAGGTAAGGTAGGAGAGTCTAAGAATAACTGTTCTCATAGTACATTTAAACAGGGTACTTCGTTGATGCTTCAAATCGCAATAGCTGAACAGACGCATAATCATATGGGATGAGTATAAGTAGCCAGACTACAACGCAAAATTACTTCCAAGAAACTAAAAGATCAACATAAGGCTTTCTGCAGATACAGCTAATAACCGTTTTATCTGGTACAATATCGTATTGCACGATCTACTTGCCAACACCCAATTTGCCATAATAGCATCAAAGCGGCTACACTTTACAAATAACTGCTACTAGTATAAATAAAGTAAAGCTGCGTTTACATATGGGAATGGGCTGGTGAATTTATTAGTGCAATTTGTAGCTTTTCGCCTTCCGCGAGTGAGTCAGCCGACGGGTATTATTAGGCGGCTATTCCAGTCGCTGTATGCCGTACAGCATGGGGGTACACTGGTACTGGAGTGATGCAATGAGTCGTTTGTCGATCCAATGTCAGACTATGTAATGTGATGAGATGATGAATAATCATGCGCTTGAAAATGCCGTGATATAAAGACGCAAAGATGTAGGTGAAAAGACGAAATACGGTACTAATAGAGAAAAGAAGTCAGTTTGTGACGGTTCTCTTCTTTTAGTGCATTTGAAAAGTATTTTTAAAGTTACCAAGTTTCTGTATGTATCACGTCATAATATACACTAGGTATATAAAAATATTCTGATTAAAAAGTTTTTGTTTGTATCACGTCATAATATACACCATAAAAATTTACTGTTTCAGCTCATTTTACGCTTAAAATTAATTGCTCCGTGCCAACACGAGTCAGGCAATTTTGTACGTCTGAGGTGAGCGAAATTAGTTCGCGCGTGTGTGGTAGACAGTGGTAGGTACTACCAAGCGTGGCGCCAAACACCGTCTACCAATTGTTGTTACTCGTAGCAATTTTACATGGATTATTCCTTCTAGGTCTAGCTATGGACTCTTTGGAGTAGTACCACGGCGAAAAAATGGCTTCGCTTGCGCTCAGTTGGCTTTGCTTACATCTATATACTGTGGTAGTACCAACTACTGCTTACAACTCCAACCATTGAAAAATTCATCAATTATATCTATCAAGTCTTAGCTGTTCCACTGCTGGACAAAAGCCTCTGGGCTCTCTCTTGCCAATCATGTCAAAATGAAGCGACAGATTGACATTATGATCACATGACTCTATGCATACTCTTTTTCATGGTAAAAATAAAATCAGTCGTCCAACAAGATATCAGGGGGCACAACATAGGACAAAACAAATTTGTTCTTAGGGGTAAGCCCCACAGAATAGACGTGCGGCTCACGTGTGTAGTTTTGTTTCTTCTGTTTCATATTTTTATATGGAAACGGTTTCAAGCGTCGCGAAGTTGCACGCCTTACTTTACCGACAATCACTTGTTTGACAGATGCCATCTTACGTCTCACGTCTACTCTGTGAAGCTTGCGCCTTATGCCTCATCGATTTAAGAAAAATGAAAAATCCTTAACAATACGCTGCCTCGTTGCGTGGTGAAATATGTCGATTATCCGACAAATATATTTTAAAATCCATAAATAAATGCATAAATACCTATCAGTTTTAATATTTTGATCTGCAGTAAATCTTCCGTTGTGGAGCTTTTTACTGTACCATAAATAAACGGATTGTGTTCGATGTCGGTCAAAAAGGATAAAGAAAACTAAATTGAATTTACGTTTTCAAGAACTTATGTAGGTACTTGCAATACATGTATGTTTTGATTTTTTTATTTGATAAAATGAAGAAAACTAATAAAAGACGAAAATAGAACTAGCACGCGTTGATGTCTTTTCTATGGACAAAATGTAAACAAAGTCTGTTTTTCGTAGAGTAGGTATGGCTGTATTTCCCACTAAAGGCTATTTTGTCTGACTAGATTATAACTAATTATTTGGTCATTGGATATTCAGTTGTCGGTAACATTCGTAATTAAATATAATTATCGGTTGTCCCTGACGCCACTCTCACTGTGGTAGAGTGTGAGTTTCTGGTGTATTGCCGGATTTGGTTCACAAAATCCCATACGAAAACCCCATCATATTACCTACAGCACACGTTGCCGTATAAATTGCGTTTTCGCAAGTTGCCATTTGTTTGCAATATCGTCCGGTGCAACTAACCGCCAGTGTCGCTAACATCAAAGTGGAAGAGCTTATTGCAAATTACGTCACATGTTCGCGGCTGATTATCGCCTTGCGTGTGGCCATCTTGAAACTCGCTCGCGTGAAAACAGTGTTTAACTTATTACAGAAAATACAGGCTTTTATGTGTTGACACTGTGAATTTTTAATTTCACTATCTGCGTTCGTAGATATCTTCTCGATTCCCAAGAACGTTTGTCATGGTAGGACCAGGATAAATATTGTAAACACTTTTTACAGTTTCTCATTTCTTAAGCTGTTTCGATTGCTTCTTTAACTTATTAGTACAAGGTGTTGAATACATGCGCAGACGCAGCGGTGGTCTGTATAATTATTTGTAATTAGCCGGTCGCGGTACTAACGTCACGCGTGTGCTTTAGTGGACCCCCTGTAAGTTGCTTTTCATCTTGCCGACAGAGAGAACATGTGATTTTTAATATTTGTGTTCTGTACGCGGTGAATAAAGGATGTAGAAAATCAACTGCAAATATTTTAAGGGGTAAACTAGCCCATGAAACTGGACAATTTTCCCCAAGGTCGAAATATTAAACAAGTTTTTGGACCACCTATTACTCCTATACGTACAATTGCACCAGCCAAACGATTCAGTTTGTTAGGGAGGTCCAAATTTTCATTTTACCTATATTTTTATTGTCCTCCTATCAATATTCGTCGATGTTAATAATAATATAGGACTCGCCATAAGTTTAGCCATCATCATCATCATCATCTTCCTGCCCTTATCCCAATTACTTGGGGTCGGCGCAACACGTTTTGTTGAACACAAAATCGTGTTGCAAAGGATTTGGCTAAATTTTACGACCGGCCGCCTACCATACGTCAACCCTCCTTGGGAATGTTTTACCCATAAGTTTAGCCATATTTGGCCATATTTAGAAGAGTTTTTATTAAATAAATGCTCACCTCACGTATCCTGAAAAGTGCAGGAAATGGCTTTAATTGTTGGTTTAGGAATCAAGTTTCGTCAATATCTACCTTCGTACGTGATTCTTTAGTGAAGTCGGTTTAATTTTTAATTAACTCTGGATCGATAATTATTTCCTCTTACATACTTCTATCATATATTAACGTAATCTTCCCATGTAGGTCGGTGATTACCTAACTTGTAATATATTAAAACACCTTATGGGGAAAATTTAATCATGAGGCGTATATAATATAACGCTATCATATTGCAATTTCACGGTACGAATAACACTTGCTTTACACCTTACGCGGATATTACATGCTAAGTATGAATATTTACGAAATTGGTGAATTACGGCTTGTTTTGAAACACCGACAACTATAAATGTGGCCTTCCGTGCGAAAAGGGCCCATGGAGAATGAGATTAAGACAATTTTCGGTATCTAAAATATTTCCTTTATTATAGAAAATCCACATAGTTAATAATCGTGTTTTAAATATAACCCTGGGAACCACAGCAAACATACCTACCTATCGGAAACTAAGTACCGCCATCTAAAATGCCCATAAACGTCTAAAGTTCTAAGGGTCTTTTCTTCTCAGAGACGTTTCCTCCGACTTTTGTTCTGTGTTTTTGTGAGACAAAACTTTACCTTACCACAAGCTTATCACACATTACAAAATTCTCTTCCAATTTCCCAGTTAAATAGAGATAGAGAGATACTAGATGATGAAAAGGGAAAGTCATATATATCATATGACTCATATGAAATCTCATGAAATTATGAACATTACTTCAATTCATGAAGATTTAACAAGCTGGATTGCCTCTACATTGTTGTGAATGGGCTTCAATGGAGACGATGAAATTATGGCCATAATGCAGTGTGTGGGCCGTATTGCATTAATGTAATGGAGGTAGAAAGGCCCAATACCATTATGGGACAATAACATTTGCATCGCAGAATTATCATCGGACATAATTTTGTTTGCAAATTATCATTTGGTAATGCTTTTTTGAGGTGAATTATTTAACTTTTTGCATCGAAAGTTATCTTTGTATTGTTATGCAGAATTTCAGATTGAATCAGATATTGCAACATGCGTAGGAGATCAAAAAAGTCATATTCAAACTTTACGAGATAGATAAGAGATATTCGTCTCGTGTATTTGTCGGATAAATTGTCTATTTATTGCTGGTAGCAGTTAATCGAAAAGCGAAAGTAAAAGTAACCAAAATTCTATTCGTGGGTAAGTACCTCTGGCTACGATTCTATATAAGTATTTTTAATAGGTCTGGTAACCAAAAAAGAAGGAGTTATACTGAAGACGCGTAATTAAATAGACTACTTATTAATAAAAATATAGTACGTTTATAAAAATAACAGTGGGTATGTTAATTTATCCTCAACTCTACCTTCAGATACAAATAAGAGAAAGTTTAAAAATGGCCATTTTACTCGTGCTGCCATTTTTGGAACATAATTGTTGGGAACAGGGTTAAGACACATTCTTTTGGCTCTGGTTGACCTGCGGGGTGAAACCAAATTACAATCTTGGTGAAATGTTGTGATATTTTACAAGTATGGCACTGTAATCAAAGCTACTGTATGTATTTTTTTTGTATTTATTTTTCGGAAAGTTTCTTGTACATTCTGAACAGTATTTATTCTGCATCTGAATTTTGAAAGGCGTTTATCTACGACAGAATTAAACTGTATTTAATTTGCTTTAAGCATTTCATTATAGTAGATACGTCAAAATATCAATAATATAATTTATGATGGATATAGCTTTTGATTTAAAAACGATTGCATTTTGTGCTTTTGATGAATTTTTGCTTAAATTTTGCGTTCATAAATCAGCATGCACGAATCACGGCATAATTAAAAGCAGTTTTTCCTAAGAAAAGCGTTCAAACTAGGTATCATTTATCGCATCAAGCCACGCTTTCCAAGAACCCTGCGTAAAATTGCGAAAGCTTTGACCAAGGAGAGCAGACTAACAGACATGCCATTTCCCTAATTACGTTATTGGTAGACTGCCAATCAGGACAACTTCGCTACGAAATCATTTTTTACTTCAACTTTTTATTGTAGAGTTGTCTTCATAGAGTTTTAGGTATCTGCGATTTTATTTAATCAGCAGTTACAACAGTGGACTGTGTGGCTAAGAACTAACTAAACATACTTCCTACGCTTGGCGTATTTTTGAACTCATTAATGTGATACATTCGGGTGGGAAGAGTCGACGACGCCACTACCAATACCCTATGCTTCTCTTCTTTGATTGGACACCGAGTCGTCCTACGACCCGAAAAACCCTAGTGTCGAGAGTTTTTCAATCATCTACTGCAAGTAGCAGGCCTCTGACACGGTTGTGTAACGACCGCCGTCTAAGTGGTTATAGACAGCAAGCGGGATCACAGCTTAACGCACCCTCCGAGGCACCCTATTTATTTTTATTGAAATTCATTTTCTTTTCACGATTCCCTTACAGTAATCGTGCGTTGTACGAATTACGATATCGTTCGCGCAGATAAAGCGTACGCGCAGACTGAACGGCGCCGACGCCGCGGCGGATTTGTACGCCACCTGCCACATGCCACTTCAGACTTTTTTATCTTTTACTTTTGCATAATAATTATACCACTTAATGACTTTTGATGTACTAGATCACTTACGTACGTCTTCATGTTGTATGTAGTTGCATGAAATGAGTAGCGAGATAAGTTTGAAAAAGAAAAATGTTTATTAGACATGTAGGTAGAGTAGAGCCAGTCCCAAATGTCCTGGCGCTGAACTAAAGTAGCAAATTACACTACATAATTCATATTGATAAGGAGTCAAAGGATTCTTATTTTACGAGTGGGACACCGAGTCGTCCAACCCGATGAACCCGGGTGTGACAGTTTTTCAACCGCCTACAACAAGTAACAGGCCTCTGACATAGTTGGGTAACGACCGCCGTCTAGGTAGGTAATCATAGACAGCAACCGGGACCGTCGTCGCCTTAACGTGCCCTTCGCAGCACATCAGTCGTCGAAGTCAAAGTAGTCGTCAAAATTGGATCATACTACACAGTATTTAGTTTTTATTTCAGTGCATATCTATTTGTTTCAGAATGCGTTGCCTACTTGAGATTAGTAGGAAGTGCGATAAGCCGGTGCCGCGCAGTCTCAGGTGTCTGCCAATGAGCTAATGCTGGCTTTACAACAGCCGACACGAACTGAAGTAGGTATGCACCACTTTGTCGCACACTCCAAGGTACTTGCAAGTGCGATAAGGCATCCTTATCATACTTCAGGATAGTAATGAACACGCCCGCCTACTTATGTTCTCGGTGAGGTCACTCACAGAGTTGATAATTTTCACTTTGTGAATTCGTATCCAGTAGTCTGGTTAGGACATATATTGCAGCCTTAACCATTTGGTTGTCCAAAAAGAAAGACGGTTCCGTGCTTCGGAGATCAGGTTGAGCCGTGTTGGTCCCGGTTGCTTTGTATGACCACTTAAACAGCGGTCGTTATACAACCATGTCTTTGTGATTGTGAAACTCTTACACCAGGGTTATCCATTGGACACTCGAAGAAGAAGAAGAAGGAGTAGAAGAGATTTTCACTCTTTTACTCCTAGACACATGGTCTTTGCGACGTTTAAAATCAATGTGGGTTTCAGTTTCAATCATATCACATCACACATTATCAGTCTGTAGCTAGATCTAAGCCTCCCCCAGTGTAGGCCATAGCCATAGGCACGATCTCCTATTTTCGCTATCCAGTCGCTACCACCTGTCCTCTTAAGTCGTCGGTCCATCTCGCACTGTCAGTTTCAACGCATTTTTTAAAGATTATAGCACTGCGAAAATCGTTAACAGTAAAGCGGCTTGGTTCGTCGCAGGCGACTGCGACACCGAATTATAATTAATCTCTCTCATTATTTTTAACGAGCTCTTTGTACTGTACTCGCCGACACCTCCAGTGCAAAAGTGAACTGTATCTCAAGGGCCGAGAGTGTTTAGTTTTGGTTTTCCATGCCAGGTACTGTATAGGAGAAATTAAAGTATAAAGATGAAGTTTCATAGTACTGTGATGTGATGACAAAACCAGCAAAACCATCGACGAATATGGAAAATTTAAGTGTCAAAACTCACGGGAAAGTACGTACCTATAGTTCAGTGTAGGTAGTTTCTAAATTTTGGGCCGTATTTTTTTCGCGTGAGATGTATTGGTAGCAATTCAATGTACGTTTGAAATACCATCAGGTTCATTTTTCGACGCGATAACCCAAGCAAACCAGATATAGAAATACTCTCGGTAAACTTACCGCTGTGTGTACCTAATACCTAATCAGTGTGTCATCGCTGTTGTACGAATCTCTCTTTACCAGTGCTCCGATAAATGCACTTACAAGAAAGATTAAGATAGCCGCCCGTCGCAGATAAGAGATTATCGTGGAACAACCGTTCTTTGCCGGTCGGTGGCTGAACGAACATGTGTTTATCTGGATGATTTTATTTTAACGAGTTCAAATAAAAATAACCATAATGAAATTCAGATAAGCAGAAAACATCTTTGGCGATTCAGAAATAATTTTTATTTCGGAAAACGTAGTTTAAATCGGCCATTTCTTCTTCGAGTAGGACACCGAGTCGTTCAAAGACCCCCTTGCTACCAACGATCCTATAATAGTTTTAAGCAAGGTAGTCTATTCAAAATTGTGGTCTATAGAAGCGTCTGGTGAAGGCTGGGTGGAAGTCTGCCTTGGACAGTTTCATGGCTCATCGTCTTTTTCAAGTGGGACACCGAGTCGTCTAATGACCCGATGAACCATGGTGTCAGAGTTTATGATGACGGTGGCAAGCATAAAATGTGGCAACCGTATGACCAGAAAAGGTACTCTTTGGTATGACCTAAACCAAGAAAATTGCCCTGAACACGTAACCCCACAAAAACAACCCGACTCGCAATTTTGCCCAATACAGGAGAGGTTGCGAAATTACACAACAAATTATTATATAGTTAAACAAAAAAGAAGGTCTCGTAATCGCCTTTACATTTATTGTGACCGTTTATAAACATGTTTACATATTAATGCTGCGTTTTTTGCAGCATGTACACCATTATGTTCACAGCTTGACCCTTGAAGTGATTTTCTTCGAAGGTTCTGCTTCTTATTATTTGTAATCGAGAATAATCTTTTATTTAGCAGCAACTTAGTTATCCATTTAAGATCGACTGAAAACCCATTGCATGCCTAAATTTGCTCCATAGAAAAGTGGTCATTGATCTTTTTTTTTTCGCTACTGCCTTCTTTCATATCCACCATCCAAGTTTCAATCACTGCTTATATTTTATTCTCCATTTTTTTCACAAGATGCCATACAACCGCGGCAATTTTTCTGGTAAGTGCCAATTTATACAACAAATCGACCTACACATCCATATGAAACGTTCCACGATATTTTGATACCGGCAACTAGCGGCTTCCGCTGCGGTTCTCACACGTGTTTTGTCGGGTCCGGTTTTTGACGAAGGCTTTTACGAATTCCCATACAAATTGATTAAAGTATGAAGAGCTAAATACACAACGAATTAAAGTAAATTGATATCAAAGCACACGTTGCTGCATCAAAACTGCATCTGTCTTGTCACAAGTTGTGCACTCCCCTTAGCATGCGACCGCGCGCGCGACATAGATTTTCTCTACACCTTTATGTAAAAGTTCTTCACTTGTTTGGATAAATTCCATACGATCTGACACGTCTGATATCTTCTCGCGCGCGAGATAAGTCTTCCTTCGGTGCGCTTACTGTGTATACAGGTGTGTGTGCGATCCAAGCGGTTCGCACTGCAAAGGAGGCGTTTACATATTGATGACTGCAGTTTTTTTGTATGCAGGTGGTAGTATGGGCTTGAATCGTCGCCGCCGGCGCATGCACCGTTACATACAACTCGTACCACCGAATTGGCTGCATCGCTTCCGAGAACCAGTGATTCGATCAGACGATGACATACTTTTCAGTCGCTGTGTGGTAGCGGCTAAGAATACTGCCACCCCTAGTCCTCTCAAGGTGTTTCTTACCCTGGCTAACCCGTGATTCGATGAGACGATGACATACTTTTCAGTTGCCGTGTGGTAGTGGCTAAGAATACTGCCACCCCTAGTCCATTCAGGGTGTTTCGCAAGAGGCGACGCGACGTAGAGTTTTTGAGCTCGACTGAAAATCTGTCGACTATGGTCGGTCAATGGTGCTGTGATACCTCCTACAATAGCTCTCCTAAAGAAAGTTGACGTCAGGCAGGCGACCGGTCATAGAACATAGCCAAATCATTTTGCTACACGATTTTGTGTTCTAACAAAACAAGTTGCGTCGACAACCTCAACTGATTTGGGAAAAGGACTTTTTAGGTTTTTATAGGCAGTTCGGTAGCCGACTCACGCAAAAGAAGATAGGCAGGGCTAATCTAGAGTCAAGCTGGATGCACCATTGAATAGCACCATCAATAGTACAAATGACGAATCACATTTTTTGTACACGGTATTAGAAAAATAGGTAGCCCACTGTCTATCGTTGTAGAAAATGCAGGTCCAACTATTTATTTGCCTAATATCATAAGTCATGAAATTCATAAACACACAAGTACATTTCGTATGCAAGAGATGCAGCGTGGTCAATCGTTTACAATCGAAATTCATGTCGTGCTGTATTAGTAAGGCAATCACGTCCCGCCTTTCAGAAACAGTAGTGAATGCAATAAGGAAGTGTGTGTACTTTAGAGTTCATATAAGCAAGATATAGAGTGCGCCTTATTAGGTATGAACGGTTGGCACGGGTACGAACATAACTTCTCTGTCCATCAGTAGCAAAACGACAGTGACAACGCTGTTATAGATTCATGTTTATCCTGCATTTGACGTAGGTATCTATAGAACTTTTGCTTAGGCTTGGCAGTATGGCGCCGAGTGATACTCGCACTCTATTGCTTGCTTATGTATACTCTATGGTATCTACTTACTAGGACAAGTACCAAAGCAACGGTATTTACTGAAGACGATGTAGGAGGTCTGTGGGAATTGGGAAATAGGGTTGTTGACCATTGGTTGGTCACGAGTAACTCGAGCTACTTCTTTTGTATTAAAAAGTACCTACATATTTCGCCGCAGATATCGAACTCTAGTTATATAATTAGAGTTCGATATCTGCGACTTATATTTTCTTGAAGAGAGTTTTTGGTCCATTTTTAAATAGGGCTTTGAATCTGAGTTCATTTTAAGTTTGACGCAGTAGTAGTAGTAAAAATATAAGTGAGCGGTGAATATTATGCACTTTCATTAACTCATTTTCCATACAAGAGTGCAATAAATTATCTGATAGACATTCGTTGACAAAAATACTTTCTGATTAAATCATTAACTCTATTTTTATTTCGTTAATTGAGCTTTTAAAACCATGTCATGTTGTCACGTTAATTGTCGTTGTACTAACAAGATAAAGAAAATTGGTTGTGTAAGAGTAGGTTATTATATTGGATAATTTTTTAATCGTGGGCTTCTGACATGATTGTATGACGGCCTTCTTTCTAATTTAAGTGATCCCGAATAAGTAAGGCTTAGCTGATGCGAATTTCATGACGGGTGATTGGTCATAGAGACATCGACTGCAAAGCAGGGGCTGTCTTTCTTATTACCTAGGTACATTCAGGCGGTTTAGTTCCGACTGCAACATATAACTGTCTATACTTGAAACCTTACAAACTGATAAACATTTTACCCAGGATGGCACCAGGGAGCTCCGGATCTTGAGACCACTGTTAAGACAACTAGACTGCGAAAGTCTTCCTACCTCTATTTCAAGAACTATCTGGGGCCGCCCCGCCTGCGTGATTCAGAATTAAATAAAATCACGTCTTTCAACAATTACATAACTCGGAGTCTGCTTACTCTCAAAGCTCGGGCGCTCTTGTTGAAACTCACAAATCACCAGCGATAGCGTACTATCGACTGCATTTACTTCGCTAACTAATGGATGGATAAAAAAAATCTCTAAACACACGCCCACGCGAAACGAAAATAAAAAGGTTACTCATTGCGTTGCGAATTTACTTATTAGTTGGGCAGACCGCGTCTGTATGTAGTAAGTACCTACCTAGTTATACAGGGTGAAAGCAGCTGGAGATAAGGAACCATTTTTCAAATTCAAATAAAAATAAAGTGAAAATGCAAAAAAAAATCGGATCTCCTATACTAAAATTGCCTATCAGATGATTTGAATTACTATGGGAGCCATTTCTGAGCTTTCGCTTTTCACCCTAAAGAAACAATTTCTGAAATAAGTACCCGATTTTTCCAAAACGGTCCCAAATGATACGACAAGACGAACCTTACTTTTATTGGAATTTATTTCATCTTGGTCGGCCTCTACTTTTTCTGCCCTCTATTTTTTCTGCTTGCTACTTTTCCTACCACGACGTCGCCTAGAAAATGATTGCGTGAATTCGCGTGTTATCAGATGCCCATCATATTAAATGTCCAAAATTATCAAACCGTCGATGGCTACTTTTCCTATTTAGTTTCAGTGGCCTTTTGGTACTGGAATATTTGTCGCACATCTCACATCTTCATACATTTCCCTTTACTCCTGACCCATCGGCGGCCGCAGCACATTAACACAACACGCCTATGCGTTTACTGCGCGGCATGTCGCTGCTGTACGTGTAATGTCGCTTTGTATGGGAAACAATAGGTAGTGCTGGCTAATTATAGAAGTACTGAGGCTTAGAAGTGGCGAGTGCGTAAGGAAATTTGCTGAGGTTGTTGGAGAAGTTTTTAAATCTTTAGAAAGTGAAAATAAATACCTACTATGTATCGGGAATCGGGATGTCTGATTGCTAAAATAATTACATCAATGGATTTTCTGTGAAAGTTGTACCTACTGCGTACACTCTAAAGCAACCGACGGTGATTTCCGATTCCAACGCACAGAAAATATACACAAATACAAAAAAGAAAAATACTAACCTATGCCGGTTTTTCATAATATAGGTATGAAACTATTTTGCTGCTGCAATGCAAATTGTGGGTACTTAGGCGAGCTATTGTACAGCTTACCGATAATCCTGGCTGAGTACAGGCGATAACTCAAGATTTAGCACTTGTTGGCAAACACAGCGAGCTGAACGAGCTTAAGCTTACATTAAACGTTTCGTATATAAATAAATTCACTCTAAGGACTGGTGCAGACCTAACGCATTTGTCGCGAGGCGAGTAGGAAATTAACTTTATTTCAATTTACTTATTCTTTACTTTAGTCGATAGTATTTTTGTGATAACAATGAACAGAAAAATATCAAAATTTCATGTCTGTAGGTCATATTGTTTACATTTATTTCTTAATAAAAAAAAACTGATCGAATTGTCGGAATGATCAACTACGTACAGTGGTACGACTATAATACGACTATAATACCGTCGACAGCTTTAATAAACAGGTGGCAGACTTGTCATTACAGATGCCTTAAGAGAACCGAAGCCATCGCATTGAGTGAACAGCAAGTATCCATCGAACATACAATACATATCACAGAATATCTACGTAGTATATCTAAGTACTATCTCTATCACTAACAAAACGATTGCGAGACTAAACATATTGCATATAATTTATTTCCACACCTTATATTTAGAGACTATTGAATGCAATTTAGCAGATCATTTGGCTTTAGGAGCTGTTTGGATTTGTCTTTATTGAGTGTTGATTATGTTATTTGGTTGATAGTTTACAATAAATATCCCTTTGTAGTATCTCTACTTGGCAAATTGGCAATATACTTACGTAGAGTAGGGATTCATACGTAACATTAATAAAAATGTCAGCATTTTGATCGATCAGCTCACAAATTTCAGAAGAAATACTTTCGACGTAGGTAGCGTTACAAGTTATCAATTACCATTCAAACTTTTGTGGACACGTCTACAAAATTAATATTATTGACTAGCTGCCCGTCAGCGGTTTCACCCGCTGCAACCTATTATTCCGCGGGAAAAAAGCATTATTCGCCAAGAGATGTCGCTGTTAGTTTTCGGCGAAAACGTTTAAAACGCGAATCGGCTCAGTCACGCCACCTATTTCAAAAATATTGGAAAATGCGTGATCCCGTGGGAATGAGATATTTTTCCGTGGTAAAAAGTATCCTATGTGTTATTCCAGATGCCCTTATATATTTCTGCAAAGTTTCATGTCAATCTAATCAGCCGTTTTTGCGTGATGTCGTAACAAACACACACACAAACATCCGCCTTTATAATATTAGTAGGATAGGATAGGATTATGACTGGCGGTCACATGACAACTCTTTTAGCTTAGTTACTTAATGTTATCCATCTTTAAGACGTTTCTGTGATATGCAATAAACATATTGAAATTGAAATTGAAATTAACAGTTGTAAAAGTGAAAGATACTTTATGATTTTACAAGGTTTAGGTATATAATTTTACCACATCTAATCTGAAGATAGACATAATGAGACGCCAAAATAAACCGACTTTTTTATAAATACTCTATAGAACCTCTTAATTTTTTCATGTCGGTTAAATCCGATCGGTTAGCCGTGCGTCTGGTATCTTGGTTTGGTTCACGTGGGTAATGGATGAGGCCGTCTGCGCCGGCAAGGTCAATGGCAGGCTGCTGATGCTGAGTAACCAGCACCGAAATAGACACGCTGATATGAGGGTAGCCAAACGTACAGTACTGCCGTTCGAATCAAATAAAAGCTGTCAAACCCATACCAGAAGGTATGTCTTTAAAGAAAAAAGATAGCATCAAAATGATTAGTAATTATGACAGCTGTCAAATATGGCCTATTCGAACGGCCGTGCTGTAAATAAGTAAGTATACGATTCTCTTTAGCCGTAAGCTAAGGGGTTGTTCGAATATGACATCTGAGGATGTCACCACCGTCCATCACAGGCTATCCGCGCAGTTATAGTCTACTCAAAGACGCTAGACTGATATCGTTTTGAAAAGGCAAGGTACTAAAGATGATTTTTGTAAAAAAAAGAAAGCTTAGCTAGCAATGAAAAAAGTATCGGTCTAAAAGAAACTGGAACACATTACATTAGAAAAGAAAAATGACATCAAAATATACCTTCAACTGAAAAATACGCAAGAAATAATGATAACCAAAATAGAAAATGAAAGCATTCCTACCTACAAGAGAGGTCGTTCGAACTGCAAATGTTCTGCCTGGTGAGATGGCCACGTCGTGATGGTGAGGGTTCTCTTCATCCTCAGGGTTGAGCTGCTGCTGCCAACGACAGAAGGAGCCCAGGTAGGTGTCAGCGTGGGTGGAAACTTCCAGGTTGACCTCTTCCAGGAGGATGATACAAGGACCACAGTTTTAAGACAAATAAAGTATGAAATGAAAGCATTCCTACCTACAAGAGAGGTCGTTCGAACTGCAAATGTTCTGCCTGGTGACCAGGATGGCCACGTCGTGATGATGAGGGTTCTCGTCATCCTCAGGGTTGAGCTGCTGCTGCCACCGGCAGAAGGATCCCAGGTAGGTGTCAGCGTGGGTTGACACTTCCAGGTTGGCTGCGGCGTTGACTTCCTCCAAGAGGATGATCTTGACGACGACCACTTTGATGTAGTTGCCGATTGAGGGGTCCATGTATAGGGATGAGACCTGTTAAAATATTTTTAGACATGTTATTTGGTAATCAGTGTCTTCGAATTTACATGAGAATGGCGTCAAAATCATAAAAATTCTGAAGAAAAAAGGCATGGGAAAAAATAGATCTGTCACAGTTTGTGTAATGTATGAAAGATTTTCAATGTAGATAAAGTGCAGGCAGTCAACAACGGCATAAAGCTACTAAATCATAAACAAAAACACCCTTTATAGTCTTGTGTATTCACTAAACATAGCCATGTAATCTTCGATTTCCTAATACATTTACGAGGGACTCCCGTTTACTACTATAATTATTAGCGTTTGAGAACTCTATCGTTTTGTACACAGTCTAAAACTTAATTATCTTACTATTTACGCTAGTATTGAACAAATTGTCCTTGTCCATTCACTACACAGTGAACGATAAAGTTTCATTCAACCGAAGATAATGCAACGACCTGGCACGCACTAAACCTCAATAGCAAGGCGAAAAACACATGTAACGATCGTTTGCGCGTCTTTCTTATGCAGCGCTATCGCATGCGTTAGGACTATACTATTTTCCACGTCATTTTCATACAAATACCCACGGTTTATGGCAAACGGTTTGACAGACGCATCCGTTTCCGCATCTTTGTCCAATCCTAAGGTCCGCCCGATACACAGCGTTAGCAGATGCGTCTGACAAACTCTGTAAACACCGAAACAAGATCGAAATTCGTATTGTCCTAACGCATGCGTTACGCAGCGCTAAAATAACGCAACAACGGGCGATAAGTATGTTTCTCGCCTAAACCATTACCTACCTCACAATAAGTACCTAGTTAGTTCATGCTCTCTTGAGTTTGAAGAGCCATGAATATGTGTGTTGTGTGCCTAATATAAAATATGTTAAAACTTTACCAAATTCTAATAGGCAGATCACGCGAAATTTGGTAGGCAAGTAAATATCGATAAAATGCTGAAGGGCTATCCGACCGAAATTTAAACGAAAACCAAACCAAATCAAAAAAGTTATGTTATGCTAAGATGATTGTATAATGATAAGGACAACGTTTGCTATTGCATTTTATTCTATTTTATGAAAAGGAGCGAAAAATTTCGAAATTGCAGCTACGGGTCGAACAGCATACTGGGCAGCCACCTACAGTCAAGTTTAGGAAAAAAGTGAGAGCTGCATAAAGAAAAACAAAGAATAATCTAAGGAAGTGTCCTGTCCGATTGAGGTCATTATCATTTCCTTGTTTTCTTTCGAATAACACTATCTCTACTTAACTGCCACCGCACGTAGACAGGCCTTTAGCTCAGCAAACATCGGCTAAGTGTTCGCTAGCCATCCATTAACTGGCCAATTATTATTATCCCACCCAAAACATAAATGTGAAAGGCTGCCAAGTTCGACAATATTGGAATGCTTCGCCTATAAAAGAAGTGAGATCTAAATAAGTACCAAGTTCCATACACAGACCTCAGTTAATATAATAGTTACAGGAATGCACACTTGATTTTCCGCAGTTTGGAAAGTAGATTCTGAATAAATATCATATTAATACCTAAAATTCTAATACTTACAAAAACGCAAACCTGTTTTTTCAGCAGTTTCCTTTCCTACTTTTTAATGATATAACTTGGCAAGTTTTCACACACTTTGTTATTTATAAACCTACAAAACGCAATGAGTCAAGTATATAATTTTCTATTAAAACTTGCCAAGTTATATCATTAAACAGTAGGAAAAGAAACTGCTGAAAAAACAGGTTTGCGTTTTTGTAAGTATTAGAATTTTAGGTATTAATATGATATTTATTCAGAATCTACTTTCCAAACTGCGGAAAATCAAGTGTGCATTCCTGTAACTATTATATTAACTGAGGTCTGTGTATGGAACTTGGTACTTATTTAGATCTCACTTCTTTTATAGGCGAAGCATTCCAATATTGTCGAACTTGGCAGCCTTTCACATTTATGTTTTGGGTGGGATTTCATTTATTTTTGTAAGGTTTTCGGTCGGTTGCAATTTTAGGTCGGTACGACCATTGGAAGATATAGATAATTTTTTTGTATTAGTTCCTTAGGGGTATGAATTTACACGTTCAATATTTTTAAAACCGACTCACACTTGGCCATTTTCAGATTTTTTCCTTTACCTTGACCTAAAGACCTACCTCCATGCCAAATTTCAAGTCAATACGACCACTGGAAGTGGTCTAGGTTTTTGATGAGTGAGTGAGTGAGTCAGTCAGTCAGTCAGTGAGTGTATAGTAAAAATAGCGATTTTCTGACGTCAATATCTCAAAACCTACAATAGGTACATTAATGAAATTTTGTATTTTAGATGAGTAAGTAGATCTCAACAGATACTAGAAATTTCATATGCGTAGATAAAATAGATTTTGAGTTATAGGTGGGTCGAACTTGGCCCGAAATGGTTCGTGTAATATAACCCACGGCCGGTGTGTCGCTCGAACTTGGCGGACACACTGCCGTGTGTCTAGATAGGCAGCACGTCCCCACTCGATAATACGTGTTCCTCGTAAAAAATATGGATTAATGTAATAAGCGTAAGTGTATAGGAGGATGATGGGACCAAAATGAGATTAGCAATTTGTTGGTAACGTTTGTCAGCCTTTTAAACTTGGGTTTATAATCATCAGATTAAATTTACAGGGCTGGATAAAATCACCGAGGACCATAATTTGTACTCGCGTAGCTGAATAAATATCTGTAATAGGTATATAAATCGATTTAAGGAAAGAGCATTCGTTACAGCTATTTACTTACATTCTAAATAACAAAATAGGTTGTCTGAGTTTGAAATGAGAGGAATTTTGCAAACTCCAAGGAAACGAGCAGTCAGAATAAACCCAGGAAAAAGTCGCAATCACAGGTTTGATCTACTTAGTGTGAACATAGTTGTAATAAATTTTATTCGCTTCTGATTCTAATGTTCCCTTTGATTATGCATATATCATACTCACAATGTTCATGATGGTAAGCAGGTAGGTCTCGATGTTGGACTGGTTGTGGAAGGCCGTCATGGAGTGGTCGCCCACCAGAAGCACTTCAACGTGGCGAGGCTTGCTGACCGACCTGGCACGACGGGATCCACCAGGACGGTTAAAGGGTTGGCGACTGTGGTAGTAGTTCTGCAAACGAATAGAGTGATTAGTTCTCCGGGTTGAGGACTGTGGGAAAACAGCAAATGCTGAGTAAGACACTATCCATTCTTAGCTTTAAAACTTTGCAAGGCCTTACAGGACTGTGAAAAAGGTTGGATGCCAAAATATATCTGAGCGGTATGGTCTGGCTTGCAGCCTGCAGTGAAGTCTATTTGTTCTTAATGGAAATTCAATGTGCTTTTGAGGTATCTAATTGATAACCGTGAAGAGTTCATTGCATGTTCCAATAATAAGACTAAAGTCTTAGAAACAGTCCAGGTGAGGGAAGCAAGGCATTCTGATCTGATTTAGAAAACAAGACGTTTTGCTTACCTTGTTATATCTGCTTCTCCTCAGCGCTTCTTCTCTCATCTGGTTCCTGGTCTTCCACAGGTACCGTGGTTGCTTGGTGGCACAGTTCCTCGGCGACCGCCTCGTCCGCCCCCGAATCGTCACACTGGTCGGCATATATTCTCCACGCATTCTCTTCCTTTGCCTGTTTCTATTTCTCATCGCATGCTGGAATTCCTGCGATTGTGACTGCGACTGACTAGCACTACTTCTGTCTGCGGAGCTAGTGTATGCGCTACTTGTGTTGTTCAGTCTTCTGCTATCCAGTCGTAATTTCGCTTGGTGGGCTCTGTATGCTGTAGGGTTCCGTCTCATGGCTGCCAGTTTTCTTCTTCGTTGCTCTAGGAACTCTCTTCGTATTTTATCTCTGGCCAGTTTCCTTGCTCGATTTATTCTAATGTCTTCCCATGATTTGGTTTCTAGAGGGCCTCTGTGATGGCTATTTTGTGTGCTATGTCCGTCTACTGATCGTTTGGATCTATGGTCGGCTGGGACCTTGTTGACAGCTGATCGTTTGAAGATGACGTGAGGTCTTGGAGCGTTGCTGTCGCTTGGTTTGTTCTGGGACGGCTCGATCCAGTACTCCCCATGCTCCGTTCGAAGAAGACCTGACTGTTGGAAGAAAGAAAAGAAAATATAAGAGATTACTCTTCATGTGAAAGCAAATATGAAAGCAAAAATGCAAGTTTGGAATATTAGAGAACATTATATTTTGGAAATTCGAGATATTTTGATTTCAAAATAAAAACAATTTCTATGGCCGATGGCTGTTGTAGGTTTACTCTAGCCCTACTTTCCTAGAGACAGAACAGTCGTCGAAGCCGAGATATCATCTGAAAAGGAACTGCCACGTCAGTTTTCTACTTCACTGTGGTTTCCTGCGATAATATTAATTGGGCGATTCGACGTAAACTCTGACGCATGAGATTTAAGATTGACGATTTCTGTTTGAGTTATTTTTATTAAATGGACGCATTCGTAGAGAAATGCGTAATCGCTACCTGCGAAAACACTGTCTATCTAAAGTTCCTTATAAAAGATAGCTATTCATTCATCCACTAACCAACAGACAATTTGACTTATGTGACAGCTGTACAGACAGAAATATGTATTGGCCCTAGTGTTAGACCGTAATCTATCGGTCTAAAGATTTGTAGACTCTACTTTGGATTTCTAGTTATTAGCGATCAAATTATTACATGTATCCCATTCCGTGCGGTAGTTGTAGATAACAACTTCCTACTATACCATAGGTAGCTGTTATGAAAATAGATTTAGCTAAAAGTGAGAGTGGTACATCTGCCTACTACAATGAAATCAAAAGTGTACCCGCTGAGAAAGTAATCAAACAACCGAATATACATCGAAGTGAAAGGATTTGTCAAATTGAAAACGGTTTATTGCCAAAACCAATTTATGGCGGCGCTGTAAAAGTATACAGAGTCTTAGATAGATGATTTTAATTATCAACTAAGAACTAGAACATTACAAAAACCAACACCCCTTTATGTGATACCGTTCCCATAAAGGATAATCAACACATATGAAATGGATCTTATCTATCGGCTTGTGTTTGTATATGACTTTCTGTACGATTTGTCATATCTCTATTTCAAAGGCTGAGCCTTAACTTGATTTTACGGATTTTAAAGCATTGACACCAAATGTTACAAGAACGAATATCTCCAATCCTATTGCTTGATACGAAATACTCTTCATATTAAATGCTATAAATCGATTGGGGTCAATGAAACTTCGGAACTGGAATCACAACACTTCTCGTATTATGACTAATGGTCGTCGAGAATTAGCGGATACTTGTGAAATAGAAACTTGTTGGCCCAATTCTACAATTTAATGGTGTTGCTACAATTTGAAGAATTACTTTGTTGCAAAATTCTGTAGGTACCACATCAAATGAGATAATTGAAAAGCAGGAATAGTTTTTCATGAACTGAAACATACTACCGAACAAACGAAAACAAAATTAGAAAAATCTAACGAGTTTTATCCTAAAGCTAACTGATGAGAATACATTTTTTAGGCAATTGACAATAACAAAACCTGTAGTCACAAAGAGACAAGGTCGATCAAGACGGAAGACTACGCGTGTCACTCACTGCGCAACATTGTGTGCGCAAGCGCAACCGTCGAAGCTAACTCTGAATGGTGAACCGTCCATTCAGATTCAAACCGGTCTGACTGCTTCGCTGCGTGATTCTCGAAATCGTGAATGAGCGAAAACTTTTAGCACCTAAGTCGTCTATGTTTGATCTAGGGACAAACGTACTTATAAGGTGAAATTCTACTTACCAAACCAATACTGAAAATGGAGAACAGACTAATGATAAAGAACTAAGGTACAACTTTCCTAAGGAAGATACCTATGTTAAAAAAATCCTGACTCCCCACAAAAAAACTGTCGATCGGCTGATTTTGTTCAATAAGGGAATAAAATACTATGGAATATTGCCTTACATTTGAGTCTCTTGGACTAAAGCTTTTGTACTTGAATTGTGAGGCAAATCCTGATAAATTGATTGATAACGCACTACGCTCGATATCTAATGGAACCCATTTCGCAGCAATCTCTGTTAGATAAAGCCATCAAGATATTTAACATAGGGACAGTGGCCACTTTAGCAAATCACAAAAAATCCTTTGCTCAAGAAGATTGCCTTTATGTTAAGTATGATTAACAAAATTCTTTTTATCATTGGTACTAAATTAAGTCCAATGGAAAAGTTATATTAGTTATTTTTAGATTAGCCAAGTGGTTTTGGAGGTTTTGAATTAACGAAAGACCGATGAGATACTCCGTTTTACCTCCTGATATTTCTTGAGCATTTTTCTAATAGCTTTCAATGCCCACCAAGGAAAGAAAACGAATAAAATAAGTACCAGATTAATTTTTGGAATTTATTAGAAAAAGTAGAGTAGTTATCAAATACTTATTTTATCATTCATATTTTGTCTAGCATGTTAATGACAATGTGCATAAAAGATTTTATTAATTGTATAAAAATACAGTTCCATTTAATAAAATAGGCAAAGCAGTGGGTATAAAAAACAGATAAGATTACAAACTTGAATAGCTGTCAATCTTCGCAGATTTCGATGTTGGAGGTCGAACGAGATATGTTTAATGAAAAGATGCACATTTAACTGTCAGCGAGATTGATTTACGATTTAAGAGGCTTTATTGATTTGTAGAACCGTGAAGATAGATTTACATAGAAATCTTGCATTTTATTATTATGTGTTACGACTGCCTTGCCGCAGGCTTCTTCGTCTTAATCGAGTAGCATTTTAATTAAAATGTCTGGTTTTTGGATATGCAGGTAACTTGATTTGTGTAAACATTGATAAATAGAACATTTTGATAGATTTGTTGTAGATAAATATTATATTTCTATTTGTGTTAATATATTCTCAATGTTTAATAAAAAAATAAAAGTCATCGACAGCTTTTGATTACACACTACTGTTATTAGGTTATATAAACTTGAATAAACTTGATTGAATTAATCCCAAAACATTGCAATATTATATTTTACCTACTATGTATGCTTTTTTGTATATTCAATTATTTTGAAAGAATATCATCAATATTTTACTGGCAACGAATTTTAAACTATCATCACATTTTACTGCCTCAAGGTTCAACACTTGGCCCATTTCTTAAAAACGTATATTTGCGTTTGCAAGAAACGTATACATACAGTGCCTACAGTGCGAATTAAAGGCGTTAATGAGTTGACACTACATATACATCACAGATTCGGCCTTCAAGCAAGTCTAGCTAGAGACTGGCAGACAGGCTGGCAACATAACCCGATTTAAGTATGTCGACTGAATTAAGATTAATGTTTGTCCTTTGCAAATTTAAACTGTTTGTCAAACTGAAAAGACTAGAACGCAGATTCAACTCTCACTTTGAATGTCGAAATCATAAAGTTGTTCGCCATTCGACAGGTGTTTTGTTTGCCTAAGAAATTGGTTTTTATAACCATTATCACTCTCGAATTTAGTTTTTTAGTAGCTACAATAAAGACCTTCACTTCATTGACACAGAAGTGTTTAGAATCACACTGCTACTATGTAAACATTGACCACTTTTACTCAAGTTCAACGACCAGGAATGTTTGACAAGTGTTTTTTTGCGGTTTTGTAAAGTTGTATAGAAAGTGAATGCAGGCAAGAAGACGAGTCCATTCATCTAGTAGTGTTTGTAGAGGATATTTCAAAACAGGTTCTTTCAAATATTTGAGCACTTGTCGTTTTACGGAAATTCAATATTGACTGAGTGGCTTCCTCAATTCGTTTTTATATTCTTGACTTTCAGTTTCAAATCTTTGAAGATATTTAAAAGTTAATCGCTCATTTCAAATTGATATCGCTCGGAATAGATACATTATTGTCACCAACTTCAAGGAAGTAGATTATGTGCAACATACAAGAAATAGTATACAAATCGTTTTTATCAAATTGGCATCTGTTTCATTAAATAAAAATACGAGTAATAAGGATGTTAATAATTTAGCAAGCCTACTACGTGCCCTACCTTGAACCAAAGTCTTTATAGCTTGGGCTTCATCTGTGTGTCGAAGCAAGGAAATGAGATGTAGTATCAAATAAAATATCAAAAAAGGATGTTTAAGGCTAGGTACTAGTAAAGGCAAATATTGTGGCTGGGCGTATAAAACTGTAACGTTCTAGATGCAACATCTACAATAAATGAAAATAAAAAAGGAAAAAGAAAGTTAATTGCTGTTGGTACATTTTTTGTTCTTTAAGGCTTCTTACATCTTTAAAATGAAAGCCTATATGAAAGGGTATACTTTTAGTTTTCTTTTTGCAAAATGTAATATATATTTATGGTAGGCAAGTTTAAATTAAAAAGCTGATGGTGTAGCGAGGCGAAGATTGGAAATTGATTAATAGACTTTGAAGTTACAAGTTCTACATAGTAAGTCTTGCGGTATCTACAGTAAAAAAAATGTGCAAGTACTATTAGCAGCACATCAACCTACCCATTTGGGGGTTAACTTATATTGGTTTTTCATACTGTTACTTCAAATACGCAGTGTAAGTAAAATCATAAATGGGCAAGTTGGTGTGCTGCTGATAGTACGTAGGAATTTTATGATCATAGATGGTTGCAAGTTAGTCATAGATTCAATTAGCGGCGAATAATCTTTAGTATTTTTCTAAGCAGTCGGATCTTCATAAATAAAATAAAATATATAGTTATAGGTAGATATTTCAATCCTAGCTCTACCTAGATAGGTATGACGAGTTTATATCGGCATCACTGGAAAGTTGCGTAATTTGGGATTGTTAAAATACCACATCTTAGTGGATTGAAAATAAAATATGACATCAAAGAGTTGATTGTTACATTTCATCCAATTCAACAATTTCGCAATCGCTGGTTTTTCAAACCTAACCTACAAAATACTTTCTCATTACAATTTAAATTACTATTACTTATAAGTTCTGCTTTCGCCGCTAATACTTGAATTCCTTCGTAAAATAAAAGCAAAAATACTGCATGTAGAAAATAATTTACAATGCACAAAGGCAACTCGATATCAGCAACATTACATGTATATAATTATAATGATAGGTAGACACGTGTAGTAAAAGCCCATTCATAGACGTAGTTCATTCACGCTCACAATAGATAATATCGAGCTTCGTCTAGCTAGTTAGGCACGTGTAGGTATATAATATTGGCATGTCCTTTTTTATTTAGTTCTAACTAAAAAAAACAATAAAAGACTTCACTAAAAAGACACCCACATATTATAATAATTCATATGCACCTATATACACCGACGATAGATATACTGGAAAGTTACCCAAATGAAAATTGCAGGATGGATTAAAACGACGGTCTTAAACATCTATATCAAGGTCATAGCTTAAATAATATGAAAGATTCTCTGAATGCCGCCCAGAAAATGACGTTCTAATTCCGATCACCGATAACTACTTACTTACATTATAAAGGCGGTACGTATAAGTATTATATAATATGTAACATCATAAAAAGAAGTGCCCGTACAATAAACCTGCGGCCTTCAACTCTCTACCGACAAAAAGCACTGCCTTTTATTTGCAAAGTAGTTTTTTGCGAATATTTATAATAGCCCGATAATATCTCGATCAACATCTCAATAGTATATTAGTGTTTTAGAGAGCATATAAATAAAAAAATCCTTTTTATGTTTTTATTAAAGAGCTTATTCTATTATTATAGGTACTTGCTAGAAATTAACTTGATCTTCCTTATAAGGGAACCGCAACTGAC
The DNA here is from genome assembly GCA_024500475.1 of Phthorimaea operculella. NCBI lineage: Eukaryota > Metazoa > Arthropoda > Insecta > Lepidoptera > Gelechiidae > Phthorimaea > Phthorimaea operculella. The sequence goes on along the minus strand of JANFCV010000019.1, from coordinate 1,096,258 downwards.
TATAGAAAGTAACAAAAAGGGTATAACAAGCCGAAAGGAGATCCAGGTACTCATGAAACTGAACAAATTTCCCCGTGAAACACAACTAGACTTACCGTACAAAATCGCCGATCAGCTAATTGAGTTACTATGGAAGCTCAAATTTTATTTTTCGTTACCCATTTTCCAAGGGGAAAGTTGTTCAGTTTCATGAGTACCGTGACCTCCTTTCGGATTGTTATACTTTTTAGTTACTCTCTAGGTATTTTGTATCTGTTAATGTAACAGGTAACACGGAGCACAGCTCGAAATATTGTTATTGTTGAAATGCAACTTCATAGAGCACAAACTTTCATTCATTTAATTTGTTTTTGTAAAACTTGCAAAATATTTTTTGATTTTCTGACAAAAACCGCGTCAAAATCCCTTGTTTATTTTAGGAGGTGGTAGCGAATTCCACGGCAGACAGACAGAGAAACACAAAGAGCGTCTTAATTTTCTTTTCTACTATTTACCTACCGATTGAAGTTTGCGAGCAAATAATGAAAAGAAGCAAGCACGTGTACAGCACATCTTAGAAAATTGGTAGGTATAGTAAGTATGTTTTTTATCTACAGTATCATTGATGTACTTATTTACTTTTGTCTGATGCCTGATAAGATAAATGAGGTCGATGGTAGGAACGGAAACAACTACTAATGTGATTTTAATCTTAATGGAGTGGATTATGAGCTTTTTTAGACAAAGGGGCATGGGAAGGCAGATCTTCTTCAGGCACGACCCGACGAAACCTGGTGTAAGAGTTTTTATCTAGTAGTACGCCTTTGTGCCTTTTGCAACATGATTCTGTGTTCTAACAAATCATGTTCCGCCGAACCCAACTGATTTGGGATAAGGACAAGAAGATGATGATGATGCCTCTGAATTTTAACTAGTAGTATGTATACCTTTGTGTTGTGTGGTATCGGCTAAGAATACTGCCAGCCCTAGTCCGCGAGTTTCGTAAAAGGCGATGTAGAGTTATTGACTTCGGCTGAATGTCTGCCGATTATGGTCAACCGCATGGTGCCGGTGATACCAACTGCATTAGCATTCCCTACCCACTTTGATTGACTCTCAGGCAGGCAGCCGGTCATAAAATATTGCCGAATCCTTTTGCTACATGGTTTTGTTCTCAACAATTAACAAAACACGTTGCCCCGACCCCAGCTGTTTTGGGATAAAGGCAGGCAGATGATGATATGCTTCTGACATGGTTGTGTAACTACCGCCGGTACTACTGTCCTAGCATCATAACAAGCAACCCTTTAAGGGTTAATTTTGTACTGTTTTTTATTAGAGTTACTAAGTATTACAAATACATCCCTTAAATAGGTTGATTTGTAGCTAATAAATATCTTATATTTCAAGTTAATAATAAAACAAAATTAAATCATTACAACGCTAATTTATTTCATAATCGTGCATTGTAATCCATTGTAATTAACTTGATACGGCAATGTGAGTAATGGATTGTGGCTTAAAGGTGTAATATACGATTTTTTGCTTGAATTAAGAGATTAATTTTTTGTAAGTCCTTTAAAAAAACAATAGGTGTGAAATCGGTCTTGAATGAGACCACCTAAATTATTAACCTTCATTAGAGTAAGTATAGTTTGAGAAAAAATCTTTTGTGAGACGCACATACCTACTACCTACATTTTCAATAATCTATTATTTTATATCTACTACCAACCTTTGATTGTACTATAAGCTACTAACTCATTAGCACCCCTAGTTTTACCCATTTAAAAATAAAACAAACCGATAGTTCATAAAACTCCCTATATGGAAAACCTGTATCTACATAATATCTGTAGGTATGCCTCATTTTATTTTACTTTTTCGTACCAAGTTATATATCCGTTTTAAAATAATATAGCTCAAGTTTGTATTTATGGATACCAAAAAGAAGAAGTTATCGACACATCTCTCGATCAGAAATTACAAGCTCGCCGTTATCTTAATGCATCTCAATTCAAAAAAGGATTCAAATATCCCAGGCGTGCATCCCGGCATTTAAATCAATTTTCCCGGCAATCTATCATAAACCTACAAAAAGACTATAATACCTTATTCACGACTCTACCATACCAAGAAAACCAGATCCGTCATACATAGCTGGACAACTATCGCATTTCTTAGTGACGTACATAAGAAAACCAGCAATGTACGCAGTATTGGGCCTTATTAGCAGGGTCTCGTAATAAGGCCCAAACAAATCCACGCTAAAGAATGTTTTGAGCGTGTAATTTTGTTCCCTTCGACGGTCGTGTAGTAATTAACGTGTTTTATCAACGTTTATCATTCCGAAGCTAAAGTTTTATTTTAAGAAGCTCAAGCTTTTGAACGGCGAGTGATTTTACAGGGCCGAACTAAGGTAAAATGGCCCCTTCTCGATAAAATTAAAATAAAATAGTAAGAAATAAAAATTGAAAGTTCTCTCGCTCCTATTTATGAAAAATACATAGGTATGTACGTTCCTACGTAATCAAAATGAGTCCACGTAAGGTAGTCAATTAATTATTTTATTACATTTTTAAATCATATATTTTTGTCAAGGTGAACGTCAATCTAACACCTACTGACAATCGAAATGAAATAAAATAGATTCGACATATGTTAAAAGATTCATTTAAATGCATTTTATGATGATTGATCTACGTTTTTGGTGTCACTAATTAGTACAACATTGCAAAACGAGGTGAAGAATTGTCAAACACCTCATTACCAGCACCCACGCATCTCTTGCAGTTTGTTTTGAGCAACTTTTTTATATTTTGGAGAAGTTGGCAGGTTTATGCTAATATTGTGGCATGTCCGACAAATTGGGCGATAAAAAAATACGTAGGCAGGTATACATTTCGAGTAAGACAAGACGCAACAGATTATTAGAATTGTAGTTTGTATATTTACATTTTATTGTCGGAAAACTTGCACTTTTACAAGAAAATTAACACAGATCGCTAAATTTTATCAAATTTTTACTTTCGTTTTCGTGTGTATGCTAAGGAAGTAGAATACTAGGTGCCAATAGTACTATTGTAAAGTTATTGCTGGGAAATAGGTAAATAAAGGTATGTACATGTTTGATAAATTAGATGGATTAAATTACACGAGGCAACGGCCTCCTGTTACTTATCAAGCCGTTGCAGTCTGAGCAGAGTCTTTGTTGTGACCGATAGTGGGCTTTGTTTAGGACATATCTGACAGTTGTCAAATCGTGACACTTACCAGGCCGTCGCAGGCAGAGAGCGCCACGCTCGACGTCGCTTGGCCCCGCACAGAGCCGGTGTAGTGGCAGTTCGTGGCCCCTGCGTGGACCTTGTTTAGCATGGGTGTGACAGTTGTCAAATCGGGACACTTACCAGGCCGTCGCAGACCGAGAGCGCCACGCTCGACGTCGCTTGGCCCCGCACAGAGCCGGTGTAGTGGCAGTTCGTGGCCCCTGCGTGGACCTTGTTTAGCATGGTTGTGACAACTGTCAAATCGGGACACTTACCAGGCCGTCGCAGGCAGAGAGCGCCACGCTCGACGTCGCTTGGCCCCGCACAGAGCCGGTGTAGTGGCAGTTCGTGGCCCCTGCGTGGACCTTGTTTAGCATGGTTGTGACAACTGTCAAATCGGGACACTTACCAGGCCGTCGCAGGCGGAGAGCGCCACGCTCGACGTCGCTTGGCCCCGCACAGAGCCGGTGTAGTGGCAGTTCGTGGCCCCTGCGTGGACCTTGTTTAGCATGGGTGTGACAGTTGTCAAATCGGGACACTTACCAGGCCGTCGCAGGCAGAGAGCGCCACGCTCGACGTCGCTTGGCCCCGCACAGAGCCGGTGTAGTGGCAGTTCGTGGCCCCTGCGTGGACCTTGTTTAGCATGGGTCTGACAGTTGTCAAAGGACACTTACCAGGCCGTCGCAGGCTGAGAGGGCCACGCTCGACGTCGCTTGGCCCCGCACAGAGCCGGTGTAGTGGCAGTTCGTGGCCCCTGCGTGGATCTTGTTTAGCATGGGTCTGACAGTTGTCAAAGGACACTTACCAGGCCGTCGCAGGCTGAGAGGGCCACGCTCGACGTCGCTTGGCCCCGCACAGAGCCGGTGTAGTGGCAGTTCGTGGCCCCTGCGTGGACACTTGATCGCGTTCGCTCTTTCTCCGTATGCCGCTCAACTATTGTTGCTGGTGATATGAATGTCACTGATGGCCTGTGGACAAGGATAATGAATTTATAAGTTACATTGTTTTCCAGGAACTTGTGTATCGAAGTCGCAAACAATGAATATAATATATCAACAGTAGAAACGTTCCCCTCAATCTCAAACGTATGGGAAAAATACCTTTGTCAGTTAAAAATGCGTTACCTATGACATTATTTATTCAGTGTAAAAAGGTTCTCAACACGTTTCGTCACGATTGAGAAGTAGTGATATAATGAATTCCACTTTTAATGGTCTGCAAATTGATCTCAAGTAACAGGTGTCGATTTGACGCTAAATAACATCAATCAGCTGACTGTACCAATTGAACATTACCCTATTAAGCTACACAAACTCGACTTGTAAATTGCTTTAGAAGGAAATATGCAAATTTAAATATCTGATATGCATACTCGTAAATCATTGGCTAAGTAACACTAATTACAAGTTTAAGTAAGCAAGTGCGAAGTTATATAAACATTGTCTTCAGTTCGGGAGATAAACAATACCAGAATGTTACAACTACCGCTCTGCTCTTCCCGATATAACATTTGCTAGAAATAAGTGAAGTGTCCTGAAGGTTTTGATATGTCAGTTTCCTATGTGTACAATGTATTTACAAAATAAACCAGACATGATGATGATAGAAATTATGCACAAGAATTGAGAAACTTCAGTGACGGCTTAGTTTAGACCAATCAGTTTCTAGTTCTGCCCTGTATTTAATTGCAAATTGGTGGCTGAAATTGATACAAATGAGTTTTGTCGTAATATAAATATTAATATTTTTAAAATTATTTGTACCTGTAATGTAGTGTGAATTATGATATTTAAACAGGAAATTCTTTTTATAAAATTGGTGGATTGATTACACAATATCTACAAAAACCTTCCCTTGAACTCTGCAATTTTGAGGTGTGATGGCTGACCGGAAACAAGCAATTTTCGAAACTAATGACGCTATAATACCCTAATAAAGCAATCCCAAAGATGCACCCAAATATGGCTGTCTAAAAAAATAATCATCCATCATAAATTCTTGATAACTCATATAATTATTTCATAAACTAACCTTCCTGATGAACTGAACCTGACTGAATGCTTAATAAAAACTAGGTACAAAATATACGAATGATATTTTTTTCTAAGAGTTATGGTGTTGTCAGTCATCCTCGAGACAAAATTGGACTTCCTGATCCAGCCCTGACTTAAATAACGGCCCGTTAGCAGTTTCACACTCTGGAACTTATTTTCCCGCGGGAAAAGGCATTTTCCCGGCATGAGTTATATATTTAAACCTTCTTCTTGAATCACTCTATCTATTACAAAAACCCACATCGAAATCCGTTGCGTAGTTTAGGAGGAGTTAGTAAATTCCACGACTGACAGACAGACAGAGAAACGCAAAAAGCGACTTAATTTTATACTGATATTATTATCACCAAAATATGGAAATTGTTGAAAACATGATAAAAGATCAAATGCATAATTTCAAATCCAAAATCCCTATTAAAATTGAGGCACGTGTAAAAATTCACACTATTCAATTTCAAGATTCCATTTAATGAATCTCCACTTAAACAGGGCCGGATCAGGAATGCCAATTATGTCTCGAGGATAAATATTTGCTCAGAAAAAAACAAACCAGACACGGGCCAAAGGTATTTTTATAGGAACAAGGTCTTTACCTTTATTGAAGCTGGTTTGCATTATTTTATAGACCTAGGTTAATATGTACTTTTAGGTTATCGAGTTTTTTTCTTTAGCGTTTGTGGTGTCGGTGTCAAGGCGAATGGAAAATTCTTGTCGAGTTGAATTCTGTGTTGGAATACATTCTTTCTATGAATCATTGCAGGTACTTATAAGTATTAATATTTATTTGAAGATATATTGATATTACAGATCCTTATACCTTCATTTTGTAATGTTGATGAAAGGTTCTGTGTAATTTTGACTGTGCATATTTTATTGTGGTCTTTTGTATTGATACTGTTGTGTTCTATTTTGTGAGGCATGGCAAACAAAGCTGTATTTCTGCTCGTATCTCAGGAAGTGTAATTTTAATATAAATAAATTCGCGGAGTCTACCGCCTATTCTAGTCATATTTAATCTATTTCTAGCAACAGCTCCGGCGACACAATACCGCGAATAGAGCGGATATCTCTCGGCAGCTCCTAAAAATGTCAACTCGGCGATCATCTTGGCGGGTATCTTGGCGAGTTAGTTACCGGGCCGTATATCGCTTGCAGTGCAATAAATTGCTACATTCCGCCATTTCTCAGTATCTAAGCTTGTTCGATAAATCTTTGCTCTTGACCGGCGAGGTGCACAGGCCCGCTGATAGGGAAGCCAGGTATCTGAAACTCTTGGGAAATTTTGCGCACCTTTGTACTATGCACTTCAGGCTATATTGACTCCTTAAATGGGTAAAACAGGGTGTAATGAGGAAGTCATTTGAGTATACGTCTAAATTTTTAAACTATTATGTTTCTTTGCGTACTTACTTTTGTTAGTTCTTGTTTAGGTAGATACATCTTAATTGTTTACATAGGGACAATGTTAGTCTTGAATTCGATAAACAATGAAAATGGTAGTAAGTAGTAACATACATAGTTACAAATAAATGTGAATAAAATTACCTAAGTGTATTTTTAAAATCTAGGCTTAATTTTGGAGGCAAAATGAAACTAGGTTGCAAAATTAGGTTTTGACGATCAAAGTTTCGCGTTTTAAAAATATGGACTCTAATGGCATGAATCCTAGGTACGGCCCCGAACTCAAAATCTACTTTTTATGGTGCGTGTCGCGGAACGTTACCGGACAGATGCCTCGGCCGATATGCCTCGGACGACACGATTTATGGCGTTTGGGGGACATTTCTCAAAGATCGACATCTCGGTAAGGCACCTATCTAAACCACAAAATTAGCTGCAAGCGTAGGTATGGGTATGCCGAATGTCTGTAAGGTCTCGTTCACGCGGAAGATCAAGCTTTTAGATTTGGAGCTTCTGAAGGCATGAATAAAAAGTATACCTGTCCTGTGGCACAAACCAGAAAATTAGCTGCAAGAGTAGGTGTGTTATCCTGTAAGGCCTACCTCAGCACATAATAATTATATTATATCCTTTGGGTACGCGGAAGGTCAAGATTTTAGTTTAAGATTCGGAGCGATTGGAGCGTTCAATCTTTCTTTTTGTGTAGGACACCGAGTCGTCAAAAATGTTATTTACTACTAGCTGCCCGTCAGCGGTTTCACCCGCTGCAACCTATTATTCAGCGGGAAAAAAGCATTACTCGCCAAGAGATGTCGCTGTTAGTTTTCGGCGTAAACTTTTAAAACGCGAATCGGCTCAGTCACGCCACCTTTGCAAAAATATTGGAATATGCGTGATCCTGTAGGAATAAGACATTTTCCTGTGGTAAAAAGTTGCCTATGTGTTATTCTAGACACTCTTCTATATTTGTGCAAAATTTCATGTCAATCTAATCAGCCGTTTTAGCGTGATGTCGTAACAAACACACACACACAAACATCGGCCTTTATAATATTAGTAGGATTTCTTGATTCCCAGCTTTTCACATCTTTTTTTCAGATATATAGGTACCTAGTATATTCAGGTTTTTTGCGACTTTCTTCAAAAGCTCCCTAGAAGTAGATAACATTACTTTTAATGTGGGGACGTTAATGAACTGCAAAACATTCCAATCTTTAGAAAGTGGTGGCTTCCTAACAAGTAGGTGGGTAATGCCCATTAAGTATGTCAGACAAAGTCATCAGCACCTAGAGAGATTTTATGGCTGACATTAAAGGCATGCCGGTTTTTGCTTCAAAGTCCGCTGACATAGCGAGTGGCCGATTCCTGTTTTCCTTGTGTCTTATCCACATAGACACCTACGGGCGCATCAGCGCCGACTTGATAAGGGTAGAAGTGGTCGCCATGGCCAAAATCGGCCGGAGAGATCATCCAAAGATCTGCTAGAGCTTTGTGTTTACTAGGATATGTAACTCTCAGACAAGAGATCGTCTGCCGTCGGCGATGAGATCCGTAACTCACATATGTAGACGGCGTCTCTTGTGTTTCATACATTTTATATGGAAACGGTTTAGAGCCTCACGATGTCTCACGTCTCCCGTGTGTCTTATGTCTCCCGTATGTCTTATGTCTCCCGTATGTCTTATGTCTCGGTTTAGAGCCTCACGATGTCTCACGTCTCCCGTGTGTCTTATGTCTCCCGTGTGTCTTATGTCTCCCGTATGTCTTATGTCCCCGTATGTCTTATGTCTCCCGTATGTCTTATGTCTCGGTTTAGAGCCTCACGATGTCTCACGTCTCCCGTGTGTCTTATGTCTCCCGTATGTCTTATGTCTCCCGTATGTCTTATGTCTCGGTTTAGAGCCTCACGATGTCTCACGTCTCCCGTGTGTCTTATGTCTCCCGTATGTCTTATGTCTCCCGTATGTCTTATGTCTCCCGTATGTCTTATGTCTCCCGTATGTCTTATGTCTCCCGTATGTCTTATGTCTCCCGTATGTCTTATGTCTCCCGTATGTCTTATGTCTCGGTTTAGAGCCTCACGATGTCTCACGTCTCCCGTATGTCTTATGTCTCCCGTATGTCTCATGTCTCCCGTATGTCTTATGTCTCCCGTATGTCTTATGTCTCCCGTATGTCTTATGTCTCCCGTATGTCTTATGTCTCCCGTATGTCTTATGTCTCCCGTATGTCTTATATCTCCCGTATGTCTTATGTCTCCCGTATGTCTTATGTCTCCCGTATGTCTTATGTCTCCCGTATGTCTTATGTCTCCCGTATGTCTTATGTCTCCCGTATGTCTTATGTCTCCCGTATGTCTTATGTCTCCCGTATGTCTTATGTCTCCCGTATGTCTTATATCTCCCGTATGTCTTATGTCTCCCGTATGTCTTATGTCTCCCGTATGTCTTATGTCTCCCGTATGTCTTATGTCTCGGTTTAGAGCCTCACGATGTCTCACGTCTCCCGTATGTCTTATGTCTCCCGTATGTCTTATGTCTCCGTATGTCTTATGTCTCCGTATGTCTTATGTCTCCCGTATGTCTTATGTCTCCTGTATGTCTTATGTCTCCCGTATGTCTTATATCTCCCGTATGTCTTATGTCTCCCGTATGTCTTATGTCTCCCGTATGTCTTATGTCTCCGTATGTATTATGTCTACCGTATGTCTTATGTCTCCCGTATGTAATATGTCTCCCGTATGTCTTATGTCTCCCGTATGTCTTATGTCTCCCGTATGTCTTATTTCTCCCGTATGTCTTATGTCTCCCGTATGTCTTATGTCTCCCGTATGTCTTATGTCCCCGTATGTCTTATGTCTCCCGTATGTCTTATGTCTCCCGTATGTCTTATATCTCCCGTATGTCTTATGTCTCCCGTATGTCTTATGTCTCCCGTATGTCTTATGTCCCCGTATGTCTTATGTCTCCCGTATGTCTTATGTCTCGGTTTAGAGCCTCACGATGTCTCACGTCTCCCGTATGTCTTATGTCTCCCGTATGTCTTATGTCTCCCGTATGTCTTATGTCTCCCGTATGTCTTATGTCTCCCGTATGTCTTATGTCTCCCGTATGTCATATGTCTCCCGTATGTCTTATGTCACCCGTATGTCTTATGTCTCCCGTATGTCTTATGTCTCGGTTTAGAGCCTCACGATGTCTCACGTCTCCCGTATGTCTTATGTCTCCCGTATGTCTTATGTCCCCGTATGTCTTATGTCTCCCGTATGTCTTATGTCTCCCGTATGTCTTATATCTCCCGTATGTCTTATGTCTCCCGTATGTCTTATGTCTCGGTTTAGAGCCTCACGATGTCTCACGTCTCCCGTATGTCTTATGTCTCCCGTATGTCTTATGTCTCCCGTATGTCTTATGTCTCCCGTATGTCTTATGTCTCCCGTATGTCTTATGTCTCCCGTATGTCTTATGTCTCGGTTTAGAGCCTCACGATGTCTCACGTCTCCCGTATGTCTTATGTCTCCCGTATGTCTTATGTCCCCGTATGTCTTATGTCTCCCGTATGTCTTATGTCTCCCGTATGTCTTATATCTCCCGTATGTCTTATGTCTCCCGTATGTCTTATGTCTCGGTTTAGAGCCTCACGATGTCTCACGTCTCCCGTATGTCTTATGTCTCCCGTATGTCTTATGTCTCCCGTATGTCTTATGTCTCGGTTTAGAGCCTCACGATGTCTCACGTCTCCCGTGTGTCTTATGTCTCCCGTATGTCTTATGTCTCCCGTATGTCTTATGTCTCGGTTTAGAGCCTCACGATGTCTCACGTCTCCCGTATGTCTTATGTCTCCCGTATGTCTTATGTCTCCCGTATGTCTTATGTCTCGGTTTAGAGCCTCACGATGTCTCACGTCTCCCGTATGTCTTATGTCTCCCGTATGTCTTATGTCTTGGTTGTGGATATAGAGCTTCTGCTATTTTCCATCACGTCCTGCCCAGCCTTGGCAGCCGATCGGCAACAGACATGCACAGATAAGGCCCATTGAAGCAATTAGCTGTTCAAACATGGTTAGCCCGGTTGCCCAGATAGACGTGTTGACTTGACACTTGACAGTAATGGCGGTTGAGCGACGGCACTTCGCATTGTTCTCGTATTTGGCAGATAAATGTTACATAGCTTTCGAGATGTGCTGTCTGATGAAGGCATTCTGTGGTTGTTTTACCGAAAAATGTGTATACAAAGTTTGAAAACGTACCTTCTTAACTAACAAAAGACTGTTATTGGTAATGTTTTTTTCGTTGACGGGCTCACAAGTTTTAAGGCGTCATTTTATTTAAACTTAGGTGGACTGCACACGTAGGTACCTAGCGTTGATTGTCTTTAAAGGGCCTATTGAAATTAAAAACAATTTATTCACATAAAAAGTACAGTACATTTGTGAAACTCGCAATTTGTATGTGGCGACGTGTGCTAATGATATGAGGTTTCTCTATGCGATTGCTTGTAAATCTTTCGTTAAAATAATTTGAAATACACATTGAACCTTGTTACCTGCAACCTGTAATGTTCTTGTTTAATATATCCACCACACTTATTATTGATCGTCTAGTCACCGCTCATTTGCTGAATGGCGTTTATAATGACAACCACTTATGCAATGGGTACTCTTAACACGTGCGATCGATTACGCACTGTTAATGGTTGCTAATCAACCGATTTAAACGTGTTTTTGTAGTCGGTAGACAGCCTTGTCTTTTATGAACAGAAAAGAAAAACAGGAGTTAACACGCGGCGAAAAATAGCCTATGTTAGTTAGTCTGGCATGGACTTAAAATGGTGAAAGAACTGCAGAAATCTTTAAGTTTTGACCTGCCAGCAAGCAAATGACAGACTGTTATTTTACAGCCATTTCATTTATTTATACGGCGTTTCGATGTGACTTCATAAAATTACTTTCGTCAATACAACTAGACCGGCAAAATGCCTACCGCAAAATAATGCGGTGTATATTAAAAACATATGCAAAACCATGACGAAACGAATAAAATGAATGAAAGCTACGAAACAAATCTATACCATCACCGACAGCTTTATACGGTAATTTGAAATAGTACTCCAAAAGCTCAATGTAAACACCCACACGGCAAGCTTTTACAACCAGCAATGCCCTTATACGCTAAAGCGATCAGACTAAACATTTATGTTATTAGATAAGCGATTAGCTCGGATCTTAGACACTATAGTATCTAATATTACATCAGTTTAGTGTAAATGCTATACGGGATGAAAAAAAAACAGCAAATATTTTAGTCCCCTCAAAATATTTGTAGTTGATTTTTTTACTCTTATATTTTTTTGTCGTAGACTATTTAGAGTCGTTTAAATATGAAATCATATGTAAAGAATGCATATGTAATCGTGAGCATTTCAAACTACTCATTGACAGGATCAACTTATATATTGCATTTTCTTCGTATTTGTATAAAAAATCTGTATAGTTTGGTCCTTTATAAGTTGATGTGCTGCCGATAGTACTGAGTTCCGATATGAATTTTTCGCCTGTGAGTAATATAACGACTTGCCTTAATAAACCAAAGTGCCAATTAATAAACGCCAAGGAACCAGAAATTATGGGTGCTTTTGACGCACAGGGAAATAAAATTAATTGATGATTGCGATTCTCAGTAAAGTGCTAACCCCTTAGGTGCATGAACCTCGTAAAGGGATAATAAAATAAAAGTCAGGTTTAAAACCAGCTCTCAAACAGCAGGTTCAATTGGTGAGGGAGTCAAAGCCCCATAAAGGAAAGTATCAGAAAAGTTATCAAAAATTCAGTCAGGCAGAATATGTAAGTATTTCATATTTCCTCATAAAATTGCATTGCAGTATCTTATTCTGATTGAATATTCTGGTCTCTACAAAATAGTCACATCTAAAGCACAGTTAGTATTTCACACTCTAGTGGAATATGCTGATATGCCGATACCAAGAAATGCTGTACAGACGTGTTTATTGTCAATACCGTTGTAATTTCTTAGTTGTAATTCTATGCAATTTGTATGACACGATGACACTTACACGTACACACGTAGATGCAAGTGGGACTGTAATTTCGACTGGTGATTTGAATGGAATCTATGATTTATATCTTTCTAAGCTAACATGCTAACTGATATGATTCTTAGGTTTTAAGTGAGCTTATAATTTCATCGGCTCTACCTATAAATCAAATAAAATAATAAATCTGATAAAATTAAAAATCCATTTTATTTGAAGAATTGGTAGAGGTGGGTGAGTAGTTATGTCGTTCGTTAGATCATATTAGTACTTAAGATATACTTTTATTATATACGTCACCAGAAATTAAAAAAAATATCGAATTGAACAAGGTTGATTTTCCAGTATACTTAATATTTATTTAAGGGTATGTCAGGAATGTAGCATAGCATTCCATACATCACAAAACAAGCAAAAAACCTTATGCGATCTCCGGTGCAAGTACTAGGGCAGCATAGCATACCCGGAGATCGGTTCACACGGGAGATAGCCGGCTTCTCGGAAGCGATTGCAAGCACGCACTTCCGCGCGCCGCTTTGATGCAAGCAACATGCGCCCGCGCACCTCTTGTAAACACGAGAGCTTATCGTTTCAAGTTCTAATTATGCTGACATGATGTGGTTTTGGCCTTGAGTTGGATCCAAACTGTTTTTGGAATTTGGTCATTCACTAATATTTCTAGTCTGCACCATAAGCACCCAGTATTCTCTAGTTGATATCTCTTCAATACCTAAAACCGTACGTTGTCTTCATTTCCTTCGCGAATCAAGAAAACGCATTAGCTTAATACAATACAACACGTAACGGGTATCTTAATGGCCTGAAGTGACCTGCACCCTCGGGCACTCGGGAACAAGATACAGTCTGGTTAAAGTTGTCAGACCATAAAAAAGAGGCCACAAACTTGTCGGTGGTCACTCCTGATGTGAAAGATTTTTGGAATAAATGATAGGTTCTAAAGTCAAAGAAAACTGATTCTTTTTGTAAGATTAAATATATGGATTTTCAGAATTGATATTCAATGGAGCATGAAATTGAAGTCACTTATACAGGGTGTTAGGGACGGTGTAACGAAAACTTTGCAGGCGTGTTCAGACCATGAAACTGAACAACTTTTACTATGGAGCCAATGGTGGGAAACGAAAAAAATTTTCTGGCCTCCCATACAAAATTCTTGATCAGGTGACTGACTTTGTATGGGAGGCCGGAAAAATTTTTTCGTTTCCCACCATTGGCTCCATAGTAAAAGTTGTTCAGTTTCATGGTCTGAGCACGCCTGCAAAGTTTTCGTTACACCGTCCCTAACACCCCGTATAGACGTCAGAAGGCAGTTCCAGAAATGTCACCGAGCTAAAAGCAATATTGCAAGTATGGTTGCAAGCATTATCAGCAGGGAAGCAGTACAATAGACCAGTAGCATTAAACCCCCATAAATCAATGAAGTATGTCATGCTGTCATCTTGCACAATGATTGAAGATTGTCTTGAAAGCCTTGCCGAATTTCTCATACATTCATACTCATACATTTTAATGTTCAAGGGACAAAAACGCCGTCCTTATAAATATGTATGGGGGAATTATGATACAATGGGCCATGTTATGTAACTTATCCTTACGGGTTCGCCCAATAAGGCCCGGTAAAGAAATAAAATAATAATATAGGAAAGCAAGCATTGACGGTGCCTTACAAGGACTGTAGATACGATTTTCTCGGTCATGTCTATAAACATGAGTTCTATTGATTTTACAGCAATTTAGATAGCTTAACTGAATTATCGAAAGCTTTACGTTAAACTACATTCCTTGGAAAGTTCAAACAATTCTCGATTAGATTTAGGTAGCCAAGAAAGTACCTATAATATGAAATATGACACCTGGTTTCATCGGGTCGTTGGACGACTCGGTGTCTCACACGAAAAGAGAGAGATGAGAACTTCTTTTATACCAAATTTGTTTTATCATATAAATTAATTATATTGTACCTTATTGGACCAATCTTTCCGCAGGTGACTCGGGAATAATGGAATTTTAAACAATATCTACAAAAAAATCTACAGTACTCCTCTATCTCTTACTTCAGTACTGTATCATCGAAATATTCCATGTCGATGTTATGAAAAGTTTGACAGGAACAAATATTAATAGCTGTTCCTATTCCATTTGCATTGTTTATTTTTCTTCTAAATGTACCTGTAGTCAGGGTATATATGTCGCAGTACGATGGCAGAATCAGGTTTTTGGCCAAAAGCCGGCATATGGCAAAATCGTAGACTTCGTTCGGCCATCGTCCTAAGCTGATCCAGATTTTTGGCCAAAAACCTAGGATTTTGGCCAAAAAACTAGGATTTTGGCCGAAATCCTAGATTTGTTTAGTATTATGGCTTTATTTGCATTTCGGGTGAACTTCTTCGTCTTCAAATGGTACACCAAGTCGCCCAACGACCCTATGAACCCTGGTGTTAGAGTTTTTAAACCGCCTACTGCAAGGAGCAGGCATCTGACAAGTTTGTGTAACGACCGCCGTCTAAGTGATCATAAAGAGCAATCGGGACCGACGGCTTAACGTGCCCGTGTAGTTCGGGCATACACCTCGAAAGGTAGGAGGTAGCAATGGACGTTCTAGAGGGTGGGAGGTAGCGTCCGACGCTCTGGAGGACGTGGGTAGCGTTAGACACTCTGGAGGATGTAAGATGACGGGCGTTGGATTTTCTGGGGGTCCGACGCTATCTCCTGTTCTCCAGGGCGTCCAACGCTACCACCAATCCTCTAGAGCGTTCAGTGGTACGTCCTGCTCTTATGGTGTCTGATGCTCCCCCCTACCCTTCAGGGAATCCGAGGCAATCCTGTGCCCAATTTTACGAAACTACAGGCTACAACTCTACAGGCGAAATTCGATGTACATTTCGTAGCGGGTTTGGTAATGGGATAATAATGGCTAACCGACTATGAAATGAAAAAATGAAAAAGCATTTATTAAGAAAAAACAATTTTAAAAGGTAGTACAAACCTGCCAAACTGCATAGCAGTTTGTTGGCGGGAGAAAACTACGCAATGTACATCGAATTTCATCTGTAGAAGCCTGTAGTTTCGTTGCATAGGCCACTGCTGTTCAAACTGTCTGATGTTACCCCCCGTCCTTCAGGGTGTCCATTTACGGTGTCCAAGTCTACCCTCAAAAGATTAGAGGGAGGTGCATAAAGTACCTCCCCACTCCTCGTTCCTCCGAACCACGCGGGCACGGTAAGCCGTCGGTCCCGATTGCTCTCTATGATCACTTACACGGTAGTCGTTACACAACCATGTTAGAGGCCTGCTACTTGCAGTAGGCGGTTGAAAACTCTGCTACCAGGGTCCAACGGCTCGATGGGCGACTTGGTGTACCACTCGAAGAAGAAGAAGTTCACCCGAAATGCAAAAAAGCCATAATACTGAACAAATCTAGGATTTCGGCCAAAATCCGAGTTTTTTGGCCAAAATCCTAGGTTTTTGGCCAAAAACCTGGATCAGCTTAGGATGATGGCCGAAGGAAGTCTACGATTCTGCCATATGCCGGCTTTTGGCCAAAAACCTAGGTTTTTGGCCAAAAACCTAATTCTGCCATCGTACTGCGACATATAGACTTTGTTTATTTTTAGTCATAACAATGTACTAAGTACCTGGTAGTTGTGCGAAGGGTTGTTGACGCAACAATCAATGTTTTCACTTCCTTCAACTTTTTATGCTTCAGGGAAAATGTTAAGCGTCAAACCAAAGTAACTGCATCATTTAGGTAGAAATTCGAAATTTTCTTGCGTCTGATTGCCGCATGCGTTACGGAAGCGATAAAAATGCGCAGCCACGGGCATCATGTGTTCATACACTTCAAATCGAATAAATATTGATGATGATGAGAAGTGATGCGCTAAAATAGATTTTAGTTTGTCAATAGTTACACTAATTTTTAATTTATATTCATTCGATCAACGCTAACGTATCGTAAAAATGCAATAATTCGCCGAAATTGAGATATAATCGCAACACCGCATTTTAAAAACGTTTTGACGCGTTGTTTTGTTTTGGTAACACGTTGTGGCAGTTAAATTGTCGAATTTGCATAATATTTGGCTTTAGTCTTTTTCTAGTTTTTTAGTAGTAGTTTAGTCTTTTGAGTTCAGTAGACATTTATGAAACATAATTCTTTAACTCAGCTGTAAAACGTAAAGTTAGTTGTTTACGGATGTTTTTTTTTTAAGAAAGAAATATTCAGAAGGAGAATTAATCTGTTCTTGTAATAATAACAATACTCTCGCATTTATTTTCTTATTGGTATGGCGATATTTTTGTCATATTAATTTTTATGTTTAAATCCAAATCTAAAATACCACGTTTAACCTTTGTGTACCACTGACAGAAATACGGTTACACTGAAAACGGCGCAGTAGCTAGATTTTAACAGACATACTAAACTAAAGCTTTTAATTAGGAAGACAATTTATGTAGCTATCATTGCAATTCATGTTCTTAACTGCAGAAAATTTCGAAACTTTAAGATTTAACCGCATACAATAAAACCGGGTCTTATTTTGCAGCATTAACTAAGGCAGTAAATTAGCAGGACAGTTAACCATCTAATCTTTGTACTCTATCGAATTCCTGTCGCAATACTGACTCACAGTTGTAGTACAGCATGCCTTGATTAAGGCACAACTGGATGACGTGAATTTATTACGAAATTTCATTTATACATAGGTAACAGTGGCGAAGGGTCTATGCATGCCGATTCTCATCGGCTTACCTTTCTAAAATTTACAAATCCATTCTCTCACATCAATCTACTTTTAGTAAGTCCATTCAATTTTGGTGTGGGTATTAGGTAGGCCACCTTCATTAAATTCCACCCTTGACAATTTATGGTACTGCAAATGTGATTGGCCTTTAAACCTAACATATAAAAATGCGCCTAAAAGGGTGTGACGTTCTTCTCACGGTACATTTCTAAAAATCCTGAACTACTTATAGGATCTCACCTAAAAAGGTGGCAAAAAATTACAAGTTGTTATAAGATGAAAGGGACTATGTCTTTAAAACTCAAAGCAAGTTGTCTTTCTTATTTAATAAAGTTTTCTGTAAATATAATGGTGTAATCTTTTCCTGTCGCTTGTGACAAAGATTTCACTAACCACACATAGTAACCTCATACAGAGTTTTTTAATTAGAATGAATAAATTAAAATCAGTCTCAAGACACGAAAAATCTTCAAGCACTGGCGAGACCAATTTGTCGTTTTGAAAAATGATGCGATTTCCGAGCATCTGGTACCCATTGAAGCGATGGTGTCGTCATGTAGATCGCGTGGTCATGGGAATTTCTCAGGAGTTCCCATGAGTTCCAAAGATCCAGATCATTGTCGTTATGTCAGTATTTCGAAATATTTACTTCTTGTGACATATCTAGCCCCATTTTCGATACCCTGTTTTCAGTAGCATATTGAATACGAGTAACATCTTACCTTTGACTTGTATCGCAAAATAAGTCAATAATGGTTTTCTGAGAAGCTGATTTTATTACCGAAATTACGGAGACGGTACTTTCGTAAAAACTTACTAACTCCGCTGGCTCAGAGACCCGAAATGAATCTTGGCCTTCGAAACTATCGTTAAACTACTTCTTAATCGCAATAACGTAACTAAAGACTAACCTTTTGTGCTAATAAATGCTTGTCTAAGTATATTTCATTTACCTACCTTCACAAATATTTACAACGGTGATTCCTTGTAGAGTTATCCCTTAAATGCGTTTTACCTTAGAAACAGTTAACTTGTGCGTTGTTGTCGGTGTGAATTATTCGCACAATTTGGCCCAGCGCGCCATTCCCCGCCCGGGCCTTATTAGGAAATCATTATATCTAACTAGATAAAATTAGTTCCTTAAGTAACATGCAACAGCTTGGAGAATGGGACATGTTAACATTTGCCTTATTTGAATTTGCTGTGGTATGTTGGTGCCAGGTTTTGGCTTTTGGTTGGAGCTACCATAAAACTTCCTTTCTGTTCTGTTCTGGAAGATTTTTTATCAAGTGTCAGAAATGTAAAATGTTTTTGATACACCTGCCAAAAAGTGTAAGTGCAGTAAAATTACAAACTTTTTTTTTGTATAAGTATAACAGACGACTAACGATTTTTATCGTAGCTATCGCTACAAATAGCAAATTATTAGCTACGCCGTAGACACAGTGTTAGTGTAAGCTAATAAAGTTGTAAAAACAAGATCTTTTACTCATTCGTACAATATTTTGATACATAATATTACAAGATAATTCATTTTTCTTGATCTTAAATATGAGTCACATCTATTATCACATCACTGTTATTAAAGTCTGTTAAAATTAAACACGATTATAGTGTGACATGCGGAATTTTCGCTGTAGAAAATCTTTTCCTGCTGTCATAGATATTCAAATCCAAAATAGATTATACTGTGACATAATTTTCTTCGGATGAAAACCGCGTGTAGTGATAATGTGACGTTTTTATCTATTTAAGCCACATCTTAGCAATGAATACACACATAGAGTAGATATGCGGTTACAAGAAAAAAACTACGACTACGACTACGACCGACAAAATTATCGCCACTTATTTTATAACCTCTAAAACTAACTAACCAAAGGATGACAAAGTAGTAATTTCGCGAAATCACCAGAATAGTTTATATTCGTGTTTTGTTTTACATTCCGAGAACAAGATTTGAACTATAACTGTCAAAATGGCGTGAGTGAAAAACGGGTAACAAACATGATAATTAAGAGCGACGGTAGCGCCACAAGAAACACGAATAAAATGGTTATTATTTATGCTTCCAGTTTGTTGTGCTAGGCTTCTGGCCAAATGTGTGTCGGGAATTAATATTATCTCGTATCCAACGTAAATAGCTAGATCGTAGCAATACAAATGTGGTTATCATTTCGCTGTACATTGCGGCACCTATAATTTTTTTTTCGCGCTATACGCCCCTTTTTTTTAATTAATTAAAATTAGGAAGACGTAGCAATCTACTTAAAAACTGGTAGAAAGTAACATTTTGTAATTTATTTTATTTTTATTTTATTTTAGCGCCAAAAAAAGAATCTTCAGCGAAAATAAAACTTTAAAAAGTAGCCTTAAATTTCCGCTCGGTCCCAGCTTGATTTCATGCTTTGTATTGGCCGATATATCTTAAGAAAATAGCGCCGCGTCTACGGAACACCACTTCAGGCAGCAATGAGCATAGAAATAATTTTCCTAAAAATAACATAAAAAAGTAGCCTTAAATGTCCGCTCGGTCCCAGATTGTTTTCATGCTTTGTGCGTTGAATTGACTGATGATTCTTTAGAAAACAGCGCGGCTTCTACGGAACACCGCTTCAGGCAGCAATGAACATAAAAAATGTTGAAGCCCTTACAGCATTTTCTCGTAGGAGTAGGAGTGTCATTACTTATTGTTAATGGTAATTTGACGTGTGAAATGTCGAGCACGTGTCCCTGGCGTCTATTATCTTGGGCTTTGATGTAATTAGGAACAGATAGGAAGAGACTCGCCTTATATTTCACAACAGATATTTCGGTGAAGGGCTTTCAGTGTCTAAATTGTTTTTTAGTTTGGTTCACGGATAAAGCAAGAAAAAATTGTATAAGACGATCTGGTCAAGTCCGCCGGGAAATGCTGGATGCAGGCCGCTTCTAATCGGACAAGGTAGAAATATTTAGGGGAGGCCTATGTTCAGCAGTGGACGTCCTATGTCCTATGGCTGATATGATGATGATGATGATGAAATTGTATAACGATCACATTAAAGTTTGGCTGTAGGCATCCTAGGAGTGCCTAATTTTATCAAAGTAGTGCAAAAACCATCTTGGAAGAAGATCAAAGTCAACAAAACGGATGGACGGACAATCAAAATTTTATTTGTTCTATTTTTGCCCATTACATATTCTATTTTACGGAGAAGATCATCATCATAAATCATATTTAAGTTCTTAAGAATAAAGCAGTGTTTTGGTGCCGGATAAGAATAACTTTATCCTATTTTTACCGTGTGATTGTTTTAGGTGCTATGTTCAAAAGTGGTTTAATTAATGACGAAAACTACGAAAATCTTAGTCAAAGTCTAAGTAATGTGACGTGATTAAAACTGTCATTTAGCATCCAGTAAGTGTTTATGTTTAAGAATGACACGATGTTTTTATTATTTTATGTCAGTCAGATCAGAAGTGACAGACGAGGAGTTGTTTGGTTTAGTTCTGTGAATGGCTAATATATTAAGCCTGCGTTGCATGATACAGTATGAAAGTGTATCTAGCAAGCTGAAGTGCCACATTTGTCGTAAAACCGATGGACGGTGGAGTGAGCGGAATCTGGAGTAGAGGCCACGACTCGACAAGCGTAGCGTTGGACGCCCTCCGTTGGAGGCTCCGGCCAGATTGACCGATGACTGAAAGCGGCTGGTATATCAACGGCTTTTGATATTCCGTCCATCTCGCAAAGGATTAAAGCGTGTTCTGTATCTGCGTGGCCGTGTGGTGCCGGCAGAGTAGAATAGCAGCACCCCCTCTCTTCCCGTGGGGGTCGTAAGAGGCGACTGAGAGATAAACCTGACCCAAACAGCCAGGGCCAACCGTAAGGTGGCGGTTAATCCACCACAAAAGCATTCCCAAGGAGGGTTGACGTCTGGTAGGCGGCCGGTCGTAAAATTAAGCCAAATCCTTTGCAATACGATCTTGTGTTTAACAAAACGTGTTGCGCCGACCCCAAGTAATTGGGATGGGGGCAGGAAGATGATGATCTGTATCTGCGTGTTGCCATCCTCTCTTCAAGGTCGTCTGGCTTCATCCGTGGGTCATTTACTCTCTTCCGTTCCGTTACTGCACTTTCCCCGAAACTGATCATAATCTTGCACGAACACGAGTTATTAGGGTCACGGGTGCAGATGAGTTTTGTTGCCAATTTGAAATTTGATATTTCGTGACTGCCGACCGAAAATTAGGATTGTAAAGATTGCGATCTTGTAATCAAAAGCGCCCACTGGGAAGGATTTATAAGTAAATTTAATTTTAAGAACGTGTAGGTACCTACATACGATACTAAACTAAATAAAATGAAAAAGAATGTAACCTAACCTAACCTAAACTTAAATTTAGCTAATTCAGTTTTGAAATCTAATAAAATAAATGATAGTCAGAATACCTACCTACGTATAGGTATTCCGAGTCATGTGGAATTTTAAATTGAATGACAATTGACATCCCGTTTGGAATATCTTTGATATCCTATTGAAACAATTTCCGCAACTAAACTATATCTGCAAGCATATATTTAAGTACCTAATAACGCAGCTAAAAATTATTATTATACTTAACAGATTCTAAGTGATTTCCGCAAACAGATTGAGCCTGAAAGAAAGTGCTATCGTGCGGTAACTGCAGCTGAAGTAATTAAGGCCATGCAATGATGTTATCATCGCACTGATCTTCAGATAACGACGTTTTACAAAGGCGAGATTGTGTAAGGAGTAATTTTACAATTAAAAAAAGTAGAACATTCAACAATTTGAATTTTGAAAGTATCCAATGATCAGTTTTGTTAAAACTGGAGACAAGGTAAGTACAAGCGTTGCAAAGCAAGCCAGTTGGCCAAAAAAAAATCTTTAGTATAACCAGCCAGTACCTACATACGCATATGCTTACTCCAAAAAGTATATTTGGAAAACATGTTAAATTTTCAACCTAGGTATAGGTAAATTCGTAAAATGTAGTAACCAACGTTATTTCAAAGGTTTACTGTTCTCTATCTTACATTTTTTTTTATTGTCCGCGCTCCTATCCCCGACAGTAGGTACCTATTTACTTACTTACATGTAAAATTATGTAAGCGCCAAATAATCTGCTTGACAATATTGCCTTGCAAAATTGCAAACGGGTTCATGTTCATTCATTCATTACGTCACTTCCCGTCAGTACCGCACTGTGTATGTCTAATTAGCCGTGATTGATCGAATCGACAGTTTTTTTTATTATAAAAAAAGTTTCCATGTGGGTGGCAAAAAGTCTGGCTCTATAAGGAAGTCCTGAGGCTCATATTTCTTTTCATCTTCCTATCTGAGATTGAACTGGGAAGGCAAAAAGTAGGTAAAGGTCATGGTCATTACATAACGCAATTGTGTTAGAATTTTCTCCGGCGAATCTTCCAAGTACCTATCTGTACAAGTTGCAATAAATCGTGCGGAATATTCTGCCATTTCATTCAAAATAGGAGCGCAAATAAAAATTGCGCGTAAAATAAATTCTTGTGCGGACAGTTGATGGGATAGGACATCTCGCGCGAAAACTATTTGATGTCATATTTTAGTCTAGAATAAGATATGCCATGATCAATTTATGTCAGTTCATCTAGCTATCAAAATAAAGGAACTAAGGAAGACACGGAAGCTAAAACTGGAGACTCGTCTACGTGACTTATTTCTCTACTATCGCTTTGGCAACAGTTTAATAATAAATACAATAGATAGCCTAGTAGGTATACGGTGACAGTTGTTCCGATAACACATGTGCACAAGTTCAAATATTTGACAAGGTCGACCGATACGATAGCGCGAATTATGTCAGTCGGTAACAGATGGCTGCGCGGGCGCACGTCTCCATATTGTACAGATTACCAACTTAGTTTGCAGATTTACGAAATTCTTTTGTTCATCAAAGGATGGTATTAATGTTTTCGCAGCCGCAAAACTAAGTTTGTCTCATGCAAAATTATACCTATCATTTTTTCTCAAGGAAAATCGTTTTATTGAAACAGCTGCAACTTTTAATAAATTGACGAAGTAGTCGTAATTGTCTACTTCTTATTATTTTAGAATGGGAAATATTACCAAAATTATGTAATATCACTTTGTAAACACGAGGTCCTTGCCTTTGCTTAAGATTTATCTTCAAACTTATCTTTCTGAAGTGAAGGATTTCATCTTACGCTTTTATTTGCTATGCCTACTTATGCTCATTCTTATTGTTCATGATATGTTGTGTTTTATAAACGTGGTTTGGGCAATATCTAATTCAGTTTCACATGATGCTGGCTGGATTAACACAGAAGGGAAGGCTCAGTAGCTAATACAAGAGGCAAAAGCTGCGTATACATTGCTGGAAGTTGTTCATGGTTTGAAATGGTCTGGAATCAGTTCGCCGACTTGCTCGTTTCGCAAACCGGCGCGATTCGCCAACTCGCTTTCTGCCGACTGGCGCGTTACGCGTACTTACTCCATTCGCCGACTGCGCGGTTAGCAAACTGTCATAATGTACAGTGAACATAATTATTATAGTTTATGGATCTGTATTAAAATATAAAAGTGTCTGCTATTAATCACACGAGAAAATTCAATACGAGAACGTAATATGGTTTGATATGAAATTTTGAATACTAGGGATAGACATAACATGAACAACTTTTTTAAATGACTTTTTATAGAAAAAGTTAAGGCGCAAGCTCCACAGAGAAGACGTGCGTCGTGACGCTTGGGATGGCATCTGACAGACAAATGACCGTCATCGATGTGACGCGCGTCGCACGTCTCAAATATTGTAGCTTTGTCTCTACGGGGCAAGCTCCACAAAATAGACGTGTGATGCGACGCGCAACATGACATCTGTCAGACTAGCGATCGTTAGCCGTTATCGATGATCGCTTGTCTGACAGATGTCACTTTGCCCATTCCCAGGACGATTATCCTTAATCGCTTTTTACGACACCGACGGGTAGAATTGGGGTGATGCTATTCCCGGCCTAAATGCAGCTTATAAAAACTGAACAACTTTTAAACTAAGCAGCATATAAAACTAAACTTTCAACTCTGAACTACTTTTGAAACTAAATAACTTTTAAAACTGAACAACTTTTCTTACAGATGCTAACCGAAAAAGAATCGACCCCCCGTACAAAATTCCTCAATACCAAAATACGATTTTTTTTTAAAAAAAATGTACTTGACTGTACACAATAGATATAGTTTACCAATCGCTTAGTCGGCGAATAGCGTAAGTAGGCCTAGCACGCCAGTCGGCAGAAAGCGAGTTGGCGAATCGCGCCGGTTCGCGAAACGAGCAAGTTGGCTTACCGCGCGTACTCCGTTTGAATGCACCCTATCAGTATTCGGAGAGCTATCTATCCCTTGCACCCTGTATTGTTCAGTGACGGAATATGACAACTCACATTTGATGTAATTTACAAACACCCAGTCAGAGATTGAACTAGGTTAGGTACCTACGTACATATACGCTGGTATATTTTGTCCATAAGCCCGTAACTTTTAATCTATTGGAAAAAATGGTGGCAGTTGTTACTTCATAAATACAAAGTATGCGATCAAAGAACCTTTGTCCTTGGCCTTACATGATTTATCTGCAGACAGAACTATCTTCCAAAAATAATAGACACTTGTTTATCCTACAGCTCTGAGATTCTCTTAGAAACCATCTTTACAATGTATCGAGAACGTAAGAATTTATTTTTGTACAAAAGGATCCATTTATTTGCAAAGTGAGGTTTGGGTTTGCCTACAGAATACCAAAAAAAATTTTAAGGTCACTAGATACGAAGTACATTGTACTCAAATTGTAAATATTAGGTATTATGGATTTATGATCAGTGATCAAACTTTTATGGACAGGAAATCCGCAATGTCTCGTGATAATAAGATACAAAGGTACAGATTAGATAATAGTACATAGGCTTATGATGAATCCGTTTAGACGATCTTTAATACGGTACCTATGCAATGGTAACCCTATCTTCGGCTTTAGGTACTTTTTTTTTTTATCGTTTATTATCCAAAATCAAAGTTTTACATAGAATCTTATACTAAACCTCTACTGCAAACCCTTTTGCCGATTAATCCTAATATCGCTTTCTAATCTAGCTTAGACTAGATTCATGGGCCAACTAATTTAAAAAATTGAATAAAACATGGAAGGCGAAAGTACCTTTCGTCTTCCGTTCTTCTGCACTTATCGCTTCAGCTAAAATGCTGACTATGTGAATAAGGATTTCCCTGTAATGGGTACAAATGGATTATCGTAGAGGACGAAACTCACAAGAGTTGTCACACTCGTGAGACAGATGCCTCGCAGATTTGCATTCATAGTCCAACTGAACTCTGGAGCCTATCCTATCTACTAAGAACCTATCCTACTAAGTTAGGAAATTTAAAGACTTACCGCAAATCCAATCTGATGGGCTTCCCATCCACAGTGAGGTTGTAGTGCAGCTGGTGCGGCAGCAGATGTTCCTTCATGTGCAGATCTCGCCTGGACCTGGAGTGGCCGAGCGAGTGGTCGTGCTCCAGAGTGTGAAGTTAGGAAAATCAGCTTTAAAATATTAGAAGTTCACAACGAATTGAGAACCTTCTCCCTTTTTTTGTGGGTTAAAAAAAGACTTACCGCAAATCCAATCTGATGGGCTTCCCATCCACAGTGAGGTTGTAGTGTAACTGATGTGACAGTAGATGTTCCTTCATATGCAGGTCTCGTCTAGACCTGGAGTGGCCGAGCGAGTGGTCGTGCTCGAGGGTGTGAAGTTAGGAAAAACAGCTTTGAAATATAGAAAGCCCTCAAAGAATTGAGAACCTTCTCCTATTTTCTTTTGGTAGTTAATCAAAAGAGACTTACCGCAAATCCAATCTGATGGGCTTCCCATCCACAGTAAGATTGTAATGCAAGCTGATGCGGCTGTAGATGGTCCTTCATATGCAGGTCTCGCCTGGACCTGGAGTGGCCGAGCGAGTGGTCATGCTCGAGCGCGTGTAGTTAGGAAAATCAGCTTTGAAATGATAAAAGTTCGTAACGAATTGAGAACCTTCTCCTGGGTTACTCAAAAAAGACTTACCGCAAATCCAATCTGATAGGCTTCCCATCCACAGTAAGATTGTAGTGCAGCTGATGCGGCAGCAGATGGTCCTTCATATGCAGGTCTCTTCTTGACCTGGAGTGGCCGAGCGAGTGGTCATGCTCGAGCGCGTGTAGTTAGGAAAATCAGCTTTGAAATGATAAAAGTTCGTAACGAATTGAGAACCTTCTCCTGGGTTACTCAAAAAAGACTTACCGCAAATCCAATCTGATGGGCTTCCCATCCACAGTAAGATTGTAGTGCAGCTGATGTGGCAGTAGGTGATCCTTCATATGCAAGTCTCGCCTGGACCTGGAGTGGCCGAGCGAGTGGTCATGCTCGAGAGTATGTGACAGGTGGGTCCCGTCGTGATGCACCTTCACTGGGTGCACCACCTGCACTTGGGAAGGGTCCAGGTGTCGGTGGGAGTAGAGACCTGGAAACAAGAGGAGAGAGTTATTTAGAGTTGTACCGTAATGTAGACCGTATGGTGTCAGAGTAGGCTAACATCTCATAATTTCAACCCGTAGGTGTAAGTAGTAAAAGGCGACTAAGGAATGAATCCAGGGAAATGGACAGCATTCATTCAGCAGCAGCCATTCCTTGTGAATTCACAAGTTGTAATAATACAGCACCTTGCACTGCGCTTGTTAATCCATCTGCTAAACGTGGTAAGTATGGCAAATACAAGGATCCAATGATCGGAAGCCCACGACCAACAGAGGATTGTTGTGGTTGTTGACGATGAATTAAAGATTATGAATTTCTTTGTATTTGCCGATTATATTCTGGCACCGACTTTATGCTTGGTCACAATAACGTATTGTCTCTAAATAAGTTTAGTACTATGTAATTTAGTATCTAATTCATCTAAATTATGCAGGCGCTGCAATAAATCTATGGGAATTAATTGCACTTGTATAAACCACAACAAGTAGTAGTTTGGAGCAGTGCCATTGACTGGTATTCTACTGAGGTATCAATTACTTACAATTAGACATTACAGTACGGCCGTTCGAATAGGCCATATTTGACAGCTGTCAATCTTATGTTAATGCTTTATTGACATGGTCGTCTAGATGGATTAACAAGCTGTCAAATATGGCCTTTGTGAATGGCAGGACTTTAGCAAAAGACTGCTTGTTGCGATTTTAGTGTCGAAAAATAAATTATTCTCTAAAATTAAACACAGGATTGCACGATCATTCATTGTCTTGAAATAGAGTAAGTAAGTAAGTAAGTGAAAACACTTTATTGCACATTTAAAACACAAACACAGAACAAGAAAACCAAAACTAAAAAAAATGCGCAAAGGCGGCCTTATAAAGCGATCTCTACCAGACAACCTTTGGGTGGATAGAGCGCTTAGATCAAAATAAAAATACTTTTTATCTGCAGGTTCATAAGATACAAAGGTGTCTGATTTGAAAGACTATAGGGTTTTTCTGCATTGGAAATTGATGAATATTGTTAAAATTTATTAGCATGCGAAAATGTATACGCAGGAAATAGCATCTAAAGATGAAAGTGTTTGTGCAAAAGTGTATTCCTGAAGCTATTTTCAGATGTGCATTTAGAATAGTTGACTTCAAAGTATATTTTAGAGAAGAAGAAACAAATTCTTATTTTAGACTACGTCTTAATAGATTAAAACAAAGAGCAGCCTTTTGTCTCGGATAGGGTAGATAAATCTCAACGCTCATCTGTTTAATAGTCTAGCATCTGCAGTCACCAAACGAGTCTCATTAAGTGTAATCTTCTTATTGCTTCCATCGACCTATAATTTTGCATTTCGTTTATTGCACACGTCCTTAGTTATAGTAGAACAACAAATAGTACGATAAATGGTTTTTGCAATGCCACAAACCTGACCATGCTTTCCAAGAATAGCGGAAACCTACCTGCTGGTCGGACGTCAGCTAACGACAGTTTGTACTATTTGATGACAAACTGAATTGTTTTTGCTGATTGAATGAGGCTACCTACCTATACATATTTTGCTGATGGGAGTAAATTCCCATACGCGTGCGAATATGATGACAGGACATGTTTTACATCGAACCATATTTTATGTGTGCCAATTTCGGTACCATGTGCTTCAGCATAAACAAGCTTTCATATTATTTTGTATATTTAACTTGAGTGGTGGCAGATATTTATAATAGACTAGAATCTTGTTTTGCTGTTAAGGCATTGTTCTGTATATTAATTTGAAACAAGACCAAAAATGTCTCTTTTGCAATGTCATTGTTTCTACCAGCGGTTTCATAAGCATAACCAATACTAACAAATTTATTAGACAGAAGAATTACAGTCTCATGTACAGTGTGTAATTTCTTTGTTGTCGCTACAGTTAACTTCATTTGACCCTACGAACCGACGCCCAATGGGCTGTAACTCAATTACAAGGAACAAACTAAATAAAACAACGTTTTGTCATAATTTATACGACTTAAACGCGTTTTAAAGCACGGTCAATGCCATGCCCTTAGTCCTTTAGCCTGGAAAATGTATGATGTAATCTATTTTTGTTTGCTTGATTAGGTTTAATAAATGAGCCTTGTAAGTAGGTAAATATGAGAAAGCTGTGCATGTCAACGATTACTTAATACTTAACCTACCAACCAAAATGTTTAAAATACATGTTCATTTTACACTTACTTGAATTTGGTACATTTCCTTTATTAATGAAGTTATTTTCAAGAGTCATTTCAAATGCAGTTATTAAAATCTGAAAAGTTCTCTTATCTTTAAACTCAATCATAATCTCAAGCCGCCCATAACCATACGATAACCCTACCGCCTTTTATGCTCTGCCTACACCTCAAGGGATACAGACATGATCTATGACTAATCACCATAAAAAATCGTCAGTGGGCTCCCGGCCTATCCCACGGCGCCGCTCTCTGGCGCCGGCGCCTGAGTCTTGATAACGACCGCTCGTAATTGTCTCATTATATCTTCTATTGTGTACTACATCTACACGGCACTTGCTCATATTTATATTATCTCGGGACTGACTCTTACTTTGGAGGCTGATAAAGACAAATAAAAAAAAGTTTGTAAAATAGGTAGAGAGTACTTCATCATAAGTTACTGCACAGTCTCTCAGCTAACTCATGAACAATTCTGTTTTTAAGGTTTCGATTTTCTTGTGACTGATACGGACAAGCCGGACATAAACTATATTGTAAGATTAAATAAATGTTACTGCATGTAGGAAAGGATCTGAAAAAAATCTAAACCTTATATTTTGGATTTTCATGACTGAGCGGGAGGGACGAGGGACTGTACAATGATTGCATTTTGCAAGAAATGAAATGGTAAACTACCTTTTCGGTTCATCATCAATATCAATCAGTACACAGTAGTTACCTATAAAACGAAGTCGATTTTTGCATTCCTCCGTCTATCTGTAATTTTCTATTTTGTAATTATGTACAATACTTCATATTTATTTTATCTCGCCTTCTATTTTAGGTATGCATAGGTATGCTTCTAATCGCTTCTTGTTTCGTTCATATAGCAGGAAATGAAATATCGAAATAGCTAGTAATTAGAAATATTTTATTAGCTAGCATACATGTTTAGGGTTGATGTTAATAAAACATTGGTCACATGCTTTATTTTATTATCCACTTTATAAATAACTAACCGTAAACGATTAACTTCACTGTTAACCTAATTGCCTAACTGCATTTTGGTATCTGCTATTTAATAACTGTATGAAAAGTGCATTTCATTTGGCATAAAACTGCATTTACAGAAGTGCAGGGCGTATTAAAACGCCATTAATAGTATCGAAATGCCATAAATGTGTTTATTTCATAATTTAAATTTCTTAAATTACGTACATAAAACGGTAACTGCCGTCTTAAGTTTTGTAATTATCTACGGACGCAATACTAATAACATTTATTTTACGCAACGAATAGTAATTTTTGAATAACACCTGCGTATAGTTTAGTCGCAGAATTTCCGATATGGTTCAAACAAGACACACTCCCATGGAGACACATTCCTATCTGGACACATTCTCATAGAGACACCTTTCGATTGGGATTGTTCCAATATGACATCAAACGACGCCAGTTGTTATTTCTCATACAAAACTAGAATTCCCCGTGGCAAATGAAAGTGAGTTTCAATTTCCCAAATAACCCTAAGTTTCTCCGTTTTTGTCAACCGCGGTGGTACCTGGATGTAAAAAAATTAACTGCAAATATTTTAAGGGGTGAATTAGGTCATGAAACTGAACAACTTTCCCTAAGGAACATATGTCGAAATATGAAAAAAATTTTGGGCCTCCCATACAAATTGACTCGGCCGGCTGGTACATTTTGTATGGGAGGTCCAAAATTTTTTTCTGTATTTCGACCTATGTTCCTTGGAGAAAGTTGTTCAGTTTCATGGGCTGGTTCACCCCTTAAAATATTTGCAGTTGATTTTTTTACACCTTATATATTTTTAGGAATGTAAGTACCTACTTATGAGAGTTTATACTTATCTATATGTATAAGTTGGCATACAATCAATAGCTTAGGCGCCTAGATCAAGTTCAAGTGTCAGCTTATCCAAACTCCCGCCGGCGAAGTTATTTTTCGCAGAACTATCACTATGGAAACCAGTAGCTATTTACAGGATGTTTTGTTTGTTTATTGGAATAACAAAATGATCTGATGTCACACATCATCAATATCATCATTTATCAATCACACATCGATAGTTTCAATACAGGGTGTTAGGGAACCGAAAACCGAACCGTACCGTACCGAAAACATTGCAGGCATGATCAGACCATCAAACTGAACAACTTTTACTATGGAGCCAATGGTGGGAAACGAAAAAAAATTTCCGACCTCCCCTACAAAATTCACGAATAGCTGACTGACTTTGTATGGAAGGTCGGAAATTTTTTTTCGTTTCCCACCATTGGCTCCATAGTAAAAGTTGTTCAGTTTGATGGTCTGAGCACGCCTGCAAAGTTTTCGTTACACCGTCCCTAACACCCCGTATAATAGCCCGCAGCTGGTGGACATGGACTACCCACAATTGGATTTGCCATTTCGGCAGTCAACAATTTTTTTGGGTTAATTCCAGTCTGCTGCGTTTCTTTTTCATCATCTTCATCATTTCAGGTACTTATCCATCATTTCATTATTATGATATTATTTTCACATCCTATACAGGGTGTTAGGAAAAGTACTGCGTTACTTTCGAGGGATGAACCAGTCTATGAAACTGAACAACTATCCACAGAGAACATAGGTCGAAATATGAAAAGAAAAATTGGTCTTCCCATACAAACTGACCCGGGCGGCCAACACACATGAGAGATTGAGCGGTCCAAAATTTCTTTCCTTTCGACCTATGTTTCTTGGGGAAAGTTGTTCAGTTTCATAGGCTGGTTCATCCCTCAAAAGGAACGCAGTACTTTTCCTAACACCCTATATACCAGTTTACCTACACGTTCACAGAAGCGTGACTGCCACGAGCTATTTACCGGGAAAACGTCTGCGATTCAGCAAAACGGTGGCGCTAGACATTTGATACTCACGAGATTGAATACCTATCATTGATATCACGAAGGAGTTTTTAGCTTTCACAAAAAAAAACATACAGAGATATGTCTCTTACACTCCAAATTAAGGAGACAGACTTTACAAAAATTAACTGGAATCTCAATGGAACTCAAGGCAACTAAGAAGACGGTCGCTGCGAACGTCATACGAGTATTTTTTACATTGAAATCGGCTGAAAACCATATTACGTTCTTGTGTCAGATTTAGCTGTATTTCGTCCTCGTAACATCTCGTAATGAATCTAGCAATCCTGGCTTTGTAACAAGTGACAATCGCAAAAATCCTAAATAGGGTCGAGTGATCCTTCTGTAAACTCTCTATTTTATGCTTACACCCCGTATATTGTGGACTTTTAGAATGGCGTAGTATGTGACAACTTAATCGGAAAATATTTGATGTCATATTCAAACACTCCAAACTTCTGTGATTGATGGATTTTAGATCTGAAATTCGTACTATGTGTCCAATTCCAGTTTATACCTAGAGTTGCCATTAGCTATATATAGGTTTAAAGTCTGATTCCCATGTTACTTATTTCATATAGATAAGATTTGACCGACCTTAGTCGTAACTCATAATTTGTCTGAACTTACGTAAGTACTTACACACTACACAATAAAAAATATCATTCATCCATCATCCTAAATTGTTGTCATAAATAAGCATATCAAGTACAATCATGAGCCCAATCAAGCCCTTTTTGGCGATCAACGTTCTGTCAAATCAAACCTTAATAAGAAATGACAGCTTTCGGACTAGTATGGTCACACGGGTACGTTTGCTGGCCGGGTTTTTCTCACTCCTTTGCTGGACTCATACATATTGATTTGATTGGGACAAAAACCTGGAACCGGCGATAGAAGTGACAAGCTAACGCTTCTTAGCTTCCATGAGTTTTCACACGATGAGAAATGGATGGACAAGTTTATGCATTTAGAAGTATCTATTTTTTTTTTTTTTCAGCGTCCAAAATGATAATTTATTTACTTCTCAAATAAAAGAGTATACAAACGTGTTTTTTTGTCTATCTACAGTACTTTTTATTTCTTTATGTGAGATCGAGATTGGAGATCGTGATTTGCCTCTAGCACCATTCTTTTACGTTTTTGTGACTTGGCAATACTTGGCATAGAGCGAAATCTCAACAGAGAAGAGTGTCAGAAAAGCCCCACTAATATTCCTATCGACAGGAGCAGTCAAACATCCAGAAACGAGAACCAGAATCCACCAATCTTGGCCAAGAACTCATAATCAGATTAAGCAGTAAATCAGTAGTTAAGATCGAGTAAATCGGTCAGTATTGGGCTATATTTCTATTTGCTAGACCTAGTGTTGTTCAAAGATCTACCACAATATCGACATTGTACATTTACACGTCCACTGCTTAGGTCTCTGGTCATCTAACCAGCTAGCGATTTAAAATGCCTAGATTTCTGGTAATTATATTTTCTTATGTTCATAAACACCCATCTAATGACCAAACTAGAGCCGTGTTATAGCAACGGCTCTATGGCTGTCGAGCAAAGGATTCCCTTAGGCACCTTGGTAGACTAAGATGTTGGGCTGTTATCTATCTACCTTGAAATAGGCAGTTAGAACGATAAAGTGAAGTGTGATGCAATGCAAAACGTGATGAGGAAGCTGGTCAAAAAGAAAAATCCTGACAATCAATGATTATCGACAAAAAGTATCGATAACAACCTAACTTATTAGGTCTTATTATCTGCACTATTCCGCAGCCTTGAATCTAAGTTCGTCCGTTGCTATTAGAAACAAATGGTGCGTGGGCGCATTGTAAGCAGAGTTGCGTCCAAACCTCTGCATGGGTTCACGAGATTAATAGAATTTGCGATTTGTTTCATATTGTTTGATTTCATATTTCGTATTATTAAACGAACAAGGATAGCTCATATTTTACATAGAAACACGACTGACCTTATTGTTTTAAGTCGAGGTTTAGAATCTTCACATTTCGATGCAATAAGTGCATCATCTTCGGGAGTCCGACAAGTCGCTCGCGCTCGGTAGTAGGATCGCCATATTATATTTCGTAGTCAGTAGAAGTAGTATGAAGACAGACGGTAACGGAGTGCCGACCAAGAATAACTAAACTTCCAGCAGGCATACCACCAACCAGATGGACGGAAAGATGGTTCAATTTTGGAATTTCTGATAGTTTGCATGATACTTATATTCCGAACGATTTAAAATTCCACGCCTGCGTAGAAGCACATCTTATCCTACCATAACATGAAACTTCCCGTGTTTTATTTTATTACACGGAGGCAGTTGGTAGTAAAGGAAGATTAAACTATGGTAATGTTTTCGAGTGTGCGTGGGTAGCCAAGTCCTGAGCTCGGCGGGAGCGCTTATACAGAGTGGTTCTATAAGTTTACCAATGTAAGGGAAAAAACGAAAACAGATATCAGAGAACATGTTTCTTATCATAATTCGACGACTAAAGTACTTATAGGTACTCAGGTGAGAGATCAGATTGTGTTTGTAGCTACCGACTCAAGCATCGGGTCTAAGGATTTTATTTCAAGGGCGTTTAATAGGTTGAGTTGAGACTGTAGCTAGCACATTATCGCATAGTGACCACGACATTTTTTGTTTGGATCGCGATCCAATACTCATCATGGGTGTCCCATAAAACAGATACGTCCTTCTGAGTTAGCTGTGATGGACACAAAAGATAAAACATATCTGGTAAAGATCATCATCATTTGCCTACCCTTACCTCAGATCAGATGGGGTCGGCGCAACATGATTTGTTAGAACACAATTTTTTTGGGGATTTGGCCATGTTTTATGTAGGCTGTCTACCCAGCGTTAACCCTATTTGGGAATGCTATTGTAGTTGGTAGGTATCACAGGATACAAAAGATAGAGCCACAAAAACAAATTCAAGTATTCATAGTCCATCGGAGTCAGGACTATATACCTATCCTAAAAGTTATGGACACTTCCATATCTGATGATCCGAATTGAAGGTGAAACA
The DNA here is from genome assembly GCA_024500475.1 of Phthorimaea operculella. Lineage (NCBI taxonomy): Eukaryota > Metazoa > Arthropoda > Insecta > Lepidoptera > Gelechiidae > Phthorimaea > Phthorimaea operculella. Next base: position 1,061,038 of record JANFCV010000019.1, on the reverse strand, counting down.
ACCAGGACCTTCCACCATCGGTACTTCAGCACTCATACTCATCGTGTCAGCTGAAGCGCTGACCAAGATGGCTACAAAATCAACCTGTACAAACAGGGTCTCTAATAAAATCTGGCTAGATTGCTGATGCGGTGCCGGCTTAGGATAGCATCATCACCGTATCCTATCTAAATATCTTAAATAAATAAATAAATCTTTCCCGTGGGTGTCGTAAGAAGCGACAAAAAAGGGATTTGAGAGTTAATGTGTATTACAATTTAAGGCGACAGGCTAACAACCTGTCACTATGCTGATACACACAGTCTTCTGAATGACTCACAAACTTGTCAGACGTGGCGTAAATGGCCGTTTCTAATGCCTTTTACGCTCTGTCTACCTCGCAAGGGATATAGGCCTGATATATGTATGTAGGTATGTATCACACACAGGATACAAAAGATAAAGCGACAAAATCAACCTGTACAAACAGGGTCTCTAATAAAATCTGGCTAGATTGCTGGCAAGCAATTACGCTACGGCCGGCGACCCGTGCGTGGGAGCCTCAACTCTTGGATAATGAAGACAGATCGGCGCATAAACAAATGACTGCCGTGATACATCACCAGCGGCGATTTGATCGACTGACGGATCTACATTCATCAATACAGAGACATTGACATGAGATGAAGCAAAAACAGGTGTCTTTAAACTGACGAAAAAAAAGCGGAGGAGGTTAAACATTTATCAAGGGGATTTTTAAGTAGGCAAATGATTCTAAAAGTAAGCTTACGAACATGCTGCTGACGCTACTGTGTATAAGATGATTCGCAATTTGGTTATTACCTAGAGGTACATTGCGAGATAAAAGAACTGATTGCCTGTAAGAAAGATAGTTCCGAAGTGTGTTTCGTCATTTCAAATTCTTCTTTTTCGGTGTTTTGTGTAGATATCGTTATATTACCTACATATAATGAAGAACTCCTCACGCTTATGAAGAATGACTTTAAGTAGGTTCGCATTCATCATAGGTACTTACATAACTATTATTGATTCACATAGAATGATATGGATTTTGCACACCATACGTAGGTAGGTATAATGAAATACTGTGAGCTTCGCACTTCTATCACCTTGACATTCCGAAATTGTAGTGATCGTGACTCATAATCATCATGATTATAACTTCTGACCAGTATAGAACAGCTGATTATTGCCGACAACTGGTTCCCATCCGGAATCTTGATATCAAGAAACGAGCATAGAGCTAAAAGAGTGAGTGAATTGAAGACAAAATTGTTACCTTTATAACGGTAGTTAATAAATTGAAAACACTGGCAGCACAGATAAAATTTTCATCATTAAATATTTACCAAAATATTTAAAAAGTAGTTGTTGAAAGACATTGAGTGTCAGTACACTAAAGTTTGCCTTATCATCGCTTGAAGAGTGCTTGATCGTGATATTTACTTTTGCCATTCAGACCAACGCCAGGCTAATAAACTTAATTCAAGATTATAAAATACGCTATTTTCATTCATCGATTGGCAATGTTAGTCACACCCAAGAATCACGTGGAATCAATCATTAATTATCTAATTATTCGATTTTCAAATTCATGAGAATCGTACGTGGATGGCCTGATTAGAATATATAAAAGCTAATTTCGTCTTTATTCATTCAAGTTAAAAAACTCGTTTTAAAATATGTATGATAGATAAGTATGGTACGGTCAGGGTTAGGTCAGATAGAACAGGACTAATTTGTGTCTTCAGGGCGTTGTGTTTTTAAGGGCTACTCTAACTGCTTACCTATCTATTTTTAAAATATACCTATCGTCTATCTACAGTCGTACTTTTTCCTATCACGAAACAGCTTTCCCATTTTGTAGGTATTCTTTCAGTCTCTGTTCAAATCAAAGCTTTCTCCTCCTCGTGCTTTACTATGCTCTATGAAATAATAATTAATTCTATTACCTAACTTATTAATCCTGCAGGGGGTCCAGTTAGAAGTTTCTACTAATCAAACTGTGATTTGATTAATTCAAATCAAAACCAATGAAGATGCACCCCACTGAGTCTATAATTTACTTCCTACAACACGAACAGTAGACGTGAATTTTAAGATTTAATATATTCCGGCATATGAGACACTCCTATTCAAGACAGACTTATAGCTTTTGAAGCACTCGCGATTGTTTTCACACATTTTAAGTATTGAACCGGGTCTATCGCGATAATTATTTAGGTAAACCTTTATAATTTACCTGTGTTTAAACTTTATAATTTACCTAAATAATTATCGCGATAGACCCGGTTCAATACTTAAAACAGACTTATAGGTACTATACTTGCTACTTACCTTTTTCCCCGGGAATAAAGCGTTTTTCCCACAGTAAGAAATAGCCTTATGTTACCTAGCCTCTGTTAATGTTACTAGAACTATTACAGATTCTGTGATGTTACTTTTTTTGGTACGATCGGTCCAGTTTTGGAGATCGTATCATTAACGTATAACAAAGAAGTTTGAAGAAAAGAGAAATATTATGACATTTAGGTAATCGAAAATTCTAAGTACCTACTAGATAAGCACAAGTTAGGAAAACGGCACTAAGCATGAGGCGCGTCATACTTCTTTATGGATTCTTGTAGACAAAATGTACCTAGGAAAAATTTCAAGTTTTGAGTTCAAATACCTATGTTCCGCAAAAAGTAGTTTAGTTGGTAATTAATTATGTATACCGAATAATCGGCGTGTATTGAAGTGTGGGAGTTATTGATTGTACTGATTAATTAATTAAAAGCTTCTACAGGTCAAGATGTCAAAGTACTTTGAACTCTTTTTTTTGTGACGACGTATCTAATCATCATCTGTCGCATTATGTGAGGTAAGTTCGATAATTTAAGTGGAGTGAGTCAATTTCTGATTTCATTTTGGTATGATTCGCGGATTTTTTCGCATAAGTTGTCATATTTATTTTAACCAATTTATAAAAAAACAAGGTAGTCGTTATACCTATAAGTGTCGCGCCTCACAAAACAAATTACTTACCTATGACAATGGCACTATACCTACCTACATATAATATCGTCAATTTTCAATCAATCAGCACAAAACAGGGTAACTAATGTAGTTTTTATATATTCTTCTACCGTTAAGTATATTTACCAAAGATTTTACTGAGGTGTGAACCTTTTTTACACTGATTAACGAAGATAACGAATTTAGAATAAAATAAGCCCTATAGTATAGAGCCAATCTTCAGCACTTTTGATTTTTGTCTCTGTTGATACCCAACTTTAATAACATTAAATAAAGCAAGAACTATCATTATCAAATTATATTCAGTAACTTTAATTATTTAATAACTTTGGCTTTGATGCGAGATCTGCAAGTGGTGAGGCAAGCAATGGACAAACATCCATTCTTTCGTGGGCATGAACCTTTACCTACTTGACTGCAGCTAGCCAGATACGTAGGTACACATAACAAAAAACAAATGTAAACAGCATCACCGAGAAAAAACCAGCAACATCTCTCTAAAATTAGCTAGAAAGTTACATCACACCTTTTATCAGCCATGTTAAACCCGGCATCACTTTTTATGACGAACAAACACACAAACACAGTATCTCCATCGTGAGTGTTGGGTGACTTTGATAAGAATATTTATTATGTGACTAACGTAATTGAAGCAAAGTAAATAATAGTAAAACCCTTTGATGAGAAGTTTCCTTACAACTACGTCAGTGTAGGTAGGTACTGTGATTAACTTGTTTTAATGAATGAACGAACAAGTACTTACATAAATGAATTGACTGTGATCAGACGTATAAGTTTACCACTATAAGGGACACCTTGGACCACGTGGAAGTCCTTAAATCAGACTCCGGACGTCTGTTGGAAGGTACCTATGCTGCGAACCTGAAAGCTTGGGGATACTCAAGCAATCTCAAATGCGATGCGGGGCTGCCTAGTGTGCCGTCATCCGAATAGGCCATATTTGACGTCTGTCAAAATCATATTAATGCTATGACATAAGGTCTATTTTTCTTTGTTGACATGTTTCCTAGTATGGGTTTGACAGACGTCAAATATGGCCTATTCGGATGACGGCACCATAGACGATAAGCCACCTTCTAGCTTGTCCTACCCTCCCCGTTCCCTGCACCGTGGAGGACCTCAAAGAGGCAAACGGACGGGTTGTGGGTGTCGCGAACTATTGGAAATCGATTATTTGTGTTAAAACTGTTGACACGAAGAGAAGAAGTGTACTGAAAACTTATACTATAAAAATAAATAACTTTGACTATAGAGCCTAAGTTCGAAAACAAAATTTTATTCTCGCTTAACAACATAGTCTCCAGTCTAGGTAATAGTTGTGATCACCGTAGAATTGGGGTGATGCTATTCTAAGCCGGCATCACACGACTGACCGGTCTCAGACGACATGAATGAATTACCGTCAACCACTCAAGCAGTTTCTGCCAATCTCCTATCTGAGTTTATATCCTCCGCTTTTAGCCCAGGTTCAACGTCCATGTCAAACTTAGTATGGTGCACGTATCGGTCGCAAGCCAGGTACCAGTCATGGTAAATTCTTTTGTAATTTACGGCATTCGGGCAAATTTTTCACAAGAGCCACAAAATATTGCCTACTTATCTCTATTTTTCTTTCTTTCACACGCACATGGTAGTTGCATTATTTTATGTAGATTTTATTATATACTAGCTGCCCGTCAGCGGTTTCACTCGCTGCAACCTATTATTCCGCGGAATAAAAGCATTATTCGCCGAGAGATGTCGCTGTTAGTTTTCGGCGAAAACGTTTAAAACGCGAATCGGCTCAGTCACGCCACCTATTTCAAAAATATTGGAAAATGCGTGATCCCGTGGGAATGAGACATTTTTCCGTGGTAAAAAGTACCCTATGTGTTATTCCAGATGCCCTTTTATATTTTTGCAAAGTTTCATGTCAATCTAATCAGCCGTTTTTGCGTGATGTCGTAACAAACACACACACAAACATCCGCCTTTATAATATTAGAAGGAAAGGATCTACATTGACATTGATAGGCTACTATGCCTAAAAATTTAACTTGCGTTGGACGCGTGTTTAACTTAAGGTTAGGTTAAGTATAAGGAGAAATTAAACAACTTAACTTTTTGTGTTAAGACCGATACAGTTTTGTGAATTAAAAGATAAAAAATATGATTTACGTACTTGGTATTTTGATTAAGCATTGTAATACACTGGACTGGGACTGGTACGATGACCCTACTTGTTTTACAAAACATTCGCTTACTTTACGGTTATTGTGATGCAGCGAAGTAAGGAACTGAAATAGATGCTATTGGTTTGCGAATAGACGCCGCCGATTGGCAATATAGTGCGTGTATACATACAGGGTGTTAATTTAAATGCGTGGCATTAATTTGCGTGCCATAGGTTAAGAGTAGGTTAAGTGTCGACAATCGAACCCCAAAAAATATGTCCGACGCGCATGTGCTTCACATTCTTCTATACAGTCCTAAAATGCGGTATCGCAGATTTATCCGCCGATCGCTATGAATACAACTTCCAAACATGTCCGGTTGGACCAGTCGGTTCCCTGGTCAAACCCATTTCCCTCCTCCGGCGTCAATCGGCCAACCGGCCTCATCATCCATCAATCCTCCTAAATATATTCAGAAAGATTCCTAGACATTTTTTTGCGACTGCTCGAGTAGCCTCGCCCGAGGCAACGCATGCTCATGTTAGGTCGAATGCGCGCGCGACTGAGCCAACCTGCGTCGGCTTACTGTTTCGCTGTATTTTTTTTCTTATAGAATAATGAAAATATTTTTTTAGGGATTCCTTTATCGATACTGAATTTCCAACCTTACAGAACCTACATATTTAAAAACATAGATTAAGGATATGATTCTCTCATATTCAATGTGGTTCCATGAACCTGACCTGTTATTGACCTGACCTGCCCAAGAATTTGAATTTGGAATGCAAACTAGCTGCTGAGGTCGCCTGTCGCGCGCGAATATTTTAAAATACGAAATAGGAGCCTCAACTAGTTATTCCTCTTTTCACTTCTACTAACCAATTTAGCTTAAATAGATAGACATTTAATAAACACTTCAATACACACACACGTGTCTATCTATTTAAGCTAAATAGATGTCCTTTTAATTAATATTATTAATTGTAAGCTCCTAATTTGCAAATGAGTTTATACAAATTTGTGAAAAAGCTCAGGTGCGGACTCAGGGGGGGGCACTTTATTTAATTGACGGTAACTAAAGCTTTACGTTTTTTTTTTAGTACGACAAACAAATTGCCAAATATAAATTAATTTAAATTGCAAGTAAAAGACTGCATAGCTTTCAGGTAGTTTAAATAGCAGTAGCTCTTGCGTCAGTGGTGAATAAATTGAACGAAAGGTGCACTGTTTGTCAGGACGTCCGTTTTAGCAAAACAAACTCGCATCACGCAAACCTTGACAATATTTACTGATTATCATCAGCACACAATTATTACAGAAACTTATCAAGCGTTATCGAAAGTGTAAAGTGTAATGATCTGATTTGCTTATCGTATGTGTGTCGAGGCGCTATCTGTCTGGCTTTATCGTACGACTCTTATCTGATAACGTCGGATGAAGAGATCTGACATTGCGCATCATAAGATTCGCAATGTTATATTTTAATGTATAAAAACGGCATCTAATTTTAACGACAAACCGTGTTATAACAAAAAAGCTAGACGCAAGTTTAGACAGTGTTTTAATTATTTTTCCATGAGATTTGACGTTGTTAAGCGACTTGAACCATGTAATTTCTTTTTTGTAATGACACTTATAACACGGTCAATATCTAATCTTATTTTTCTTATAATTTTATTTTTACGTTTGATTAATAAATTCAAAAGTCGGGTCGGAAGCGCATAATATGAATAGCTTTTACACAAAATTCTGCTAAAACTGCTTGAATTAATAAAAGTAAGATTATTACTACTTCATAGAGATCAAAAATTTCAATCGCTTACATTACTGAAATTCACCGAAAGTATAAGTAAAATGAACATCGCGTCATGGACTAGGTAGGTATACGTAGGTAGCTTGTATCTTGTTCCTTCTATGTACTTTAGATGGTGGCGCGAAACTTGTTGTCACAACACAATGACGTGCGAGACGTCACTGTGTAAGCCTGTCACTGGCAAGGTGATAATGTGGTGATATATTGCTGCGACGATGTGAACGCGAGCACGGTTCACTTTCGTAATTTTATGCGGTAATATGCCGTATTGAAAGATGCACTTATTTTTTGTTTGATGAGGATTTTTAATTTGGAGCCAACTACAAACAATTCAATGCCACGAGAAAGTCATAGTGAATCTATCTGAGTTCAACTATAAGTATTTTTTTTCAAAAGGTAACTATTATTTCGAGAACGAGCCCAAGATAAGGTAAGGATTAAAAAAACATGACCTTGTCTTAACCCTCTCTCTACCTACCGGACAGTCTATACCTATTAAAAAAAGCATTGCAAGTAGGTACCTTCCTGTGAGGTACATACATATTCCATTCCATGTAATTTTACACCATAAAATTGCGGCCACACTACGTAAGGAAGCGGTTACTAGTGGCAGTCTTATTATTAAAAACTATTGAAGAAATTAAACCAGAAAACGTTGTTGTTTTCCTTTACGAAGACCTTTTTACTTTACACGATTCAGAATTCATTTTTAAATTTTTTAACAAAGTCAATGATAAATTAAACCCATTATTACAAAATATAAATCGCATCATGTTAACTCATAAGCGGATTATCAATACGGCGGTCTTTTGAAAAGACAAATTTTGATGCAAAATAAACATCACAAGGCAAACGTTATGATTTTTATCGCGTAAGCATAACGATGAGATTCGCAGTACCAAAGTTGCTGCTGATTTTCGACTGATTGACCGTATTCTCGGCCAAATCCAATTATCAGGTTTTCAAACTTAGTGACATGACAATCGCAAAACAGTCGGATTAGATGAAAAGGGTCACCCAGGGGTGTAACAAGGATCGAAGCAAATCAAGAATTTGTATTATTCCGGGTCATAAGGTGAGGTGCGAAAATTGGGTAACAAATATCTGACAGGTGATACAGGGGCGGATTAAGTGGAAGTTGACACCATCTCACGAGCTTTTCGTTAGCTAGTAATAGTAGTATCTAATTTTGACTATTTTGGGCACATTATATTTTTGATCCTCACCACATAAGGTCACTAACTCTTTTTGATAAAAAAATAGGCAATTTTTTCTTTCAAATTGACTTCTCATTTGAAATTAGAATGCTCCTTAAAATCTGATTTGATGAACACAAAAAAATCTTAAGTTATTTCAGAACTTCGGTAACATGTGAAAAAATGTTTTTTGAATTTACTGAATCCTTGAATCCTTTGTAGCATAATGTTTTATATGTGTCACAATGGCGAACCGACAAATAAGCACACTTAATCTTCCGAAACGAAGATACACCCTTTTCAAACGTCAAATTTAATTGTTAACGCCATTTCAGATTTATCTTTGATCTGAATAATATTCATTCTTCTTGTTCAAAACACACAACCTCGAGGCATAATCGAAATCTGATATCTAAAATTATAAGTTTAAGCGCTATTAATAAATATTTTGCTGACAGGCACGTCATGTCTAGCTAACTATAAAGTTTAACTGAGCTGACATAAAACACTTTTTTGTAGATTAAAGTAGCGTTGAAAATATTCTGTATTCGAAAAATACGTTATATGCACTGGCATGTTATAAGAGTTTATTGACACTAGACGGCAATGTATTGTTACGAGCACGAAAGACTGTCGTTCGCGTTTAAAAAGAGAGTAAAAATTAAAGTTATGTGCAGTAAACGACGAGAGGTAATCCCACAAATCCCTTGCTTGTTCGTTTTTAGCTGAACGTTTTTTAAACTGGAACATTGCAAGGGTATGTAAGAGAATTTCTGGTGATTTGGTTTTATTTTAGGGTCTTGTTTAAGCTTTATTTTTTTACTTAATAAGTACAGTTGAGTACCTCACATATTTGTGGTGAGCTACTCGTTCTTTAAAGCACATAATTTGAGAGGAAAGTACTTAATGTTAAGAAATGTGATAAGCACATAATATGTTGCAAGAAAAATCCACTTACCAGTATGTACAAGGTTCCTAATGCTATCCTGGACCTCCTTCTCCACGTCGCCGACCACTCGCACCGGCTCTAGCGTGATGTGTTTAGCACTGCACCACGCGACCACCAGTTGGAACAACAATAGTTTGAATATCGAACACCGCATACCCATTTTGAGCACCGAAAAGTCACTCATCACACAACGTCACTGGCCTACAAGTAGGCTTCTTAACACTATCGAATTAATATAAACATTACGCGGCACTAGAGTCTATTGTCCTCATAGCTTAGATTTCGCGACTTTAAAGGAGTAAAGTGACGTATCTTGAACTACGATATTTTATGTTTATAGTTGGATATTGACAATGAGTAGATAGTCCGTCTGCTGATCTGGTGAATTCTCATTATAGATGATCTGAAAATAAAGAAAACAGGAATTATTATAAAAATATCGATGAATGTTTCTTAGTATTTTTTACAATAATTAGGTCTCACATGAAGCATATCCGAGAACTTAATGAATATTAAGTATAAACCAGTCTAATGATAAGTAACACCAAAATATAAATTAAAATCTTTTAGCGTTTGATTAACTCTGCTTGTCGGATTAGTTTAATGTACTGTTCATAAAGGGATTAAATTAATTCTTATTCAGTTTTGATTCTTTATGTTATGGTTATTTATATATTACCAGTTACCACCCAGTTAAGTTACAATGTACAGAATAACTGTTAATAATAAAATTATAAGTGAAAACCCAAGTTATTTCAAACTTAACCCTCATCTTTCTTTCCTTATCAAATCAGTTGAGGTCGGCGCAATCTTCTGATTAATATTCTTAAACTTACCCATTGCAATAAAAACGCTTTTTTTGATACGCCAAAATACGAAATATTATTCCTTAATATAATACTTGTGCTAAAAATGAAATATAACTTTAATCCGACACTAAGTTTTTAACAGTTTTTAAAAGGACCAAGTAAAAAAATGGTTAATTATTTCTTCAGTCGCGAGTATAACCGAGTATGGTGCTCGCGAGTAGTTTTTGGGTGAACTGAGTCGCTATCTCTATCTTGATACTCTTACGTAATTAGGCAGTATCTAAACTTAGCGAGATTAGGCTTGTCAACACTAGATGCGATACTATATCAATCAATGTACTACATTAATTTTAATAATTTGCGAGGACCCATTATGTAAGCATTTTCAAATTTAATATGCTTTAATTCATCATCATCTGCCTGCCCTTATCCCAATTTATTTGGGGTCGGCGCAACATGTCTTTCTCTTGCTGTGCTTTAATTACGGCCATACAAATAGTTTTCTCAGTACATATTTTTATTTTGAAAGAGATTTTCTTACCGATTATAAAAAAAACAGCAGAAAATAAAAACACTTCAAAAAATATTCATGTAATTCACTAGACTAATATCAATCCAATTCCGTACCCCAATTTACATTAAGTTGAAAATGAACTGAAATTTATGTTCTCCCGTAATTTATATCATTTGAGGAGGAAATTATTATTGAATATAGTAATAATTATAGATTAACTTAGTAGGTGTCTGATACATAAAAGGAAAAAGTAATTTCAGATTGGTTTACCGCAGTTTTAAATACAAAACTGTCCAAGTATACAGCAAGTATATACTGACACGATCATTCTGACCTGATCTGACCTAATGCAATACATAATCAATTCAATACATTTGGAAAAATATATTTTCGTATATTTGGTGGGGAGTGTAAAAAGTCTTTAGCTTATCTTTTCTCGTTACAAGATAAGAGTTTACAAAGTTAAATAATGACTAGATGATATACTTATTATTACATCAAAGAAAACTTATGACTTGTTATCTAAGACAGGTGTTATATGTATTATGTAATGTGTGTTATCTACGGTAATTTAAGTTTTAATTATAGTCACGTTAAAAAATAAAATTCTGGTTTTCATTTACAACTAACTGACATTAGACAGGTACGTTATAAGTATTTCGCGATTTATAGTCAAGATTCAATAAAGCTTTGACATTGAAAATTACACCTGTGTAAACGAGTATTACGTAAAATAGAGAGCTTCACATCACTTATTCATACATTTTTATATCTATACCTACCTACCTGAGGTTAGGTTAATATGACGTATAAAAACTAGGTAATTTTTATGCCGGAAAGTTGACCTTAGCGAACTGAAGTTTGAGAAAGTTCGTAATAATTTTGCTAGATTTAAAATATGCTTCGTAAGATAAGTTTTCCGAGACAGCACAGGCCATAAAATATGTGCATTTAATTGACATTGTGTATGGAATGGAATAAATGCAGGGCCAAGAGACGGCTGTCAATCATGCCCGATTTGGCGCAAGTGCGAGAAGAAAGCCGCAGCCTATAACAGAGCCGGCTAGTCCAGTCTTTACGTGCTTGTTTTTTTAACACTGGGCAAGAGGAAGGAAAATTGCGGAATACGTAGGACATGCCCTCTACGTACAGTTTTTTTTAACTTTTGTGTTACGGAGCGTGAGGTCTCTGGGTATAAAACGGTTTTAAACACAGGTTTTCTCATTGAAAAAGTACTTTTTTCACTATATTTGTGTTTCATCATAATCATTAAAACCTAAACCCTGCTAGTTACCTAGTAAAATTATTACTTTATCAATGAAAGATGGCGATAGTACGAATTAGTTCCTAAAAAATCTAGAAATATGCAGTCACTTACATTATTCCTCTGAGATTTTCTTTATCACATTTCAAAGTCTTAAATCACGCTGAGATATTTCACCACGTCCTTCCAAGTCGAGCACAGAACTCGAATTACTGACAATGAATGCTAGAAATGCTGAGGTGCATCCCAGAGGAGCGTCTCGCTATTATAACAAAGAAATGAGGGAATGCATTCTAGGAACGTTGGTCCCACGTGCCACGATAACGCGGCGCCGGCAGTCGTGGCCCCGACGTAATTGTGCTTTGTTTTTGTTTATTGCAGGTAGGTACTGGCACAGACTGGGAAAGGGGTGTCTGAGTAGATAACGAGTTCCCAGGATCACCAAAAACGATGCCGCTAAATTCAAAGTGAACTAAGTGAACTGGCGCCAAAAACTATTGGGAATAATCTACGTGGATCGAAAGTTTTATTTATTAGTAGTTGATGCCTAGGTGGCGCCATCCTCAGTTGCAAAGATGGTTGAAAATACTCAAAAATAGCTGTTATGAGCGAGGGATCAATATAAGATATACTTCTTACCTATGCCATATAAATATTATTTTCGGTGCCGTGCCATGTTTTACAAGAGGAAGCTAAAAATATTGTATAGATACATCAAAAGGTGTTTATGAAAATATACACATTTTAATCTAAATACTATATAATATTTCTTTTTCATTTTTTGAGAGAGTTGACGCTACCTCTGGTCACTAGGTAGAATGCCTATTTTATTTTTAACGTTTTTGTATCTGTAAAAACGCGGGGCGCCAATTTCCTGAGTGCCTCCCTGTGTAGTCGGGAGAGCCGGCGCCGCCCGTTGAAAGTGTTTGTTCGACGTTTATGGCCTTTTTTCTCGTAATTAACTTTACGATGAAAACAAAGCCCTTTTATCAGATATTAATTCTGGATGTTTACTGGGGCAGGTTTATCGCTGGTCTCTTACGTTAATCTTCTCGTCTATGAAGAAAGTTGATCATCTAGTTCAATCTTCAACAATATGCAGACATTTAAATTTTACCCGATCAGATGCAGGTACATAACTTTACTATGCTATATATACCCTTTTACGGTATTGTTCCTATTTTCTTATATTCCTTGTAGTAAAAATAAACCTAGGGTGTTTATTAGGATGAGAGACAATGTATAGGAATATTCAATTTTCTCATTATCAATTTATGGGAAAGACATTTTTAACATATTGTTTTGAATTTAACTTTATTTGAACGGAGGATCTTGATAAACTGATTTGACGCTGAGTGGCTATCTTTGTACTTAATATTTTAGATTTTTCCCCTTTTTGACAATAATTTCCTAATAAGGTATGGCAATGAAAATGACACCACAGGGTATCTTTACCTAATTTAGATTTAGTAGTAGTAAGCCTTCCCTATAAATTTTGCCTAAAACCACACCTATTTAAAGAATTTTACGATTACTACTTGTGGTTGAAATCATGATTATTTAAAATTATTCAATACGTAAGTACCTTAATACCCAGAAACATGAATGAAAGGCCAAAACCGTTATTTAAATGTCATTTTAGTCAAATAAGTACCTATGTATTGTAGGTACCTGGTACCTACTTAGAATATGATTGAAACGCTCAAAGTATACCTACCTAAGTATTATAGTTGACTAATATCAATTAAATTATCGCTCGAGAATCGAAGCATGATTCTCATATCCTGAGACTTCCATGCAGACGTATGATCGAAGATGTTAGAATTCATTGGTTCGATATAGATATAGGTATTTCCTGAAGAACGTGACTCTTTTTTACCACGTGCTGTAGTATTCTTGGCTATAATCCTTTATTTACTTCATTCATACAACTTTGATACTGATATCAAACACTTGTGCAAATTTTGATGTAATAATGATACGGTACAATTAATTGTGTTTTAACCAGAAGGTTATAATTGTTATATCAGATGTGAAAGCTGATTTACATAAAATATCGTCAGATGCTGATGGATATTATATTACGTACGATTCGGACTGTTCTTCTTTGTGAATTAATTCTGGCGCTTTTGGCTCGTGGTGTGGGATACTGAGTCGACAAACTACCGGTTCAATCTCTGGAGTAAGAGTTTTCAAGTAGAACTAACTGAACTCTACTAAAAATAAGTATGTGAATTCCTTTCTACACAAGTTCTTCAGAATTTTCTTGAAATATCTACTTAATATCCCATTAATTTGTGCATTTTTCTTAGTTCTCCAGAATTTCAGTATTTTGATCCTGCCAGATCGAAATTCAATAAAAAACTAGAGCTTTGTTTCGTAAATATACCTAGGTTTTAACAACTTTTTACTCACGCCAAAATCCACTACTATAAAATATGTCTCTCGTATCTTTATCTTTCCTTTCCGACGCTAAGTTCTTATCAGTGTGTGTTCAGCCTAATCTCAGTGATGCTGTTCAGTCTAGGCTAACGCTGACGTGTGACCTAGACACAAAACCTAGGTAGATCCAATCAGAGATAGCAGAGGTTTTATACCCAGTGCGTGGAAAAAGTACATGAGAAATGAGAAACTTACCATTTATGTCTGACAGAAGGAAGAGTATATTAAATCAGGTATATCCATTATCCCACCTACAAAATGTTCAAAACGACATTGTAGCTAGCCCGCAGAACACATAAAAATCATTGCTCCTGTTATTCACTAAGGATAGAATCCAAATTAAAGTCAAATAGCAGAAGTCAAAACAGAGAGATATGACCGCATACGCCAACAGTAGTAGGCCCATGCCCAACAGTGGACCGTTGTGGCTGTTTATGATGATTTTATTACAAAATGAGCAAGGCAGTCGCTGGTTGGTGCCCCGGGGCGTAAGCATCGCATAATGAGAATTCTTCAGAAAGGTTACAGACAGAAACCATTACCATGCCGCCAGAGTAATGCTTATTTGCCTCTTTCTGTGACTTACGAAGAATTTAAACTTGGCTCGGCGAGCTGGATAGTAACAACCAACTCATTTGTAACCAATGCAGGGATAATTGTATGAGCTTCTGTGAATAATCACTTTAAAACATACATTGCGTTAATTTTACTATGAAAATAGATCTGTCAACGATTTGGAAATCCCATGCAAGTTTGTAATATGCTGATAGCATTTCTGCGTAATAGATAAAATCTTAATGTTAGATATTATTTATTACTTGATTCTGACTAAAACCAAACAAAGTAAGTCATTAGATGACATCAAATGAGTCATAGTTTACACATAGTAAAAGTACTAGTACGTGTAAACATCGTCATAGGCCTCAAAACTATTAGACGGAAGCGCAGAATATATAACGGAAGTATGAAATTATCACTTCCTGTGTAAGATTACTATATGTTTACACAGGGGCGCCAAAACGTGCACGCCCCGAGGGCACCAAATCTCAAAATACGCCCCTGTAGTTTTCAAAAAAAGAATAGGAATAGAAAAGTCAAAAAGAAACCAACTTTTATAGGTTTTATTCAGTTACTCAGTTACAAAGATTAAGAAGCAAGTAAGTAGCTATCTATTTGATCCATAGAATTATTTCTAGGCCCCATAATACAAATGAAATTAACCTTCCCATAACCCACTTTACTTCAGTTGTCAAGTACAATCTGTATAGAAGATCGACCATCATCAGTAAACTATACTGAACTAGATCTTTTCTTCTGGTATTGCGAAGCGAAGTGACAGGTGTCATTAGTAAGCGCTCAGTTCGGTATGGCGGAAGATGGATGAACGCTGTCTTCTGTTGCAATCCGAGGATGCTTAGAGTTTGACGATACTAATGGAAAGTATCTACTGTTACGTGGTTTTCAATAGTACCTAGGTATCTAAGTATGAATACCTTCATTTTCTGACCCAATTGTCTGAAAATTTCGCAGGTATATGAAGAATTTTGTAAAGTAGGTACCTAAATATGTTTTCTTAGGATTCCCAACAGTATCTATGTCCCTCAAGTCAAAGAACATCAAAGAAATCAATCAGTTTTAGGAGTTAGAAAACGTATGCATTATGGTAGCGGTTAAGAATACTGCCACCCCTAATCCACTCAGGGTGTTTCGTGAAGGGCGACGTAGAGTTTTTGACCTCGGCTGAATATCTGTCGACTACGGTCAACCAAATGGTAGCGGTGATACCACCTACAATAGCATTCCCATAGAAGGTTGACGTCAGCCAGGCAGTAATAAAACATAGCCAAATCTTTTTGCTACATGATTTTGTGTTAAATAAAACATGTTGCGCCGACCCCAATTGATTTGGGATAAGGGCAGGTAGATGATGATGGGTTAGTAAACGTGTCTAATGCCAAGCTTGCAGCCCATTGACGTACCTAATGGTTCCACCTACTAACTTAGGTATACTTCTTTGTATTGTTTTTATATGATTTTTTGTGTCGTAGGTTTTACGTCTGTGGTTCACTATCCTCTTAACATTGGTCTTCAATGGGCAGGCGCTTAGAGGTTATTCTACCGCGGTGCCCTTACGTATCTTATCTATCTGTGACGTAAGAGACTAACCTAACAAAATACGTCATGTTAACATTGTATGTACGTATCTATCTGTTAGTACGTAAGTAATTAATTAAAGCCTCATACTAGATTAGTCTGTGATCCATAATCATACGATCTGCATCATTATTATCGATATCATCACGTGCAAAATGAAGTCAAAAATCAATGAAAATTGATTGATTTTTCATGTAGTTGTAGATAGAGCTGCTCAACTATAGATATTTTAATTATACAGGGTGTTAGGGACGGTGTACCGAAAACTTTGCACGCATGATCAGACCATCAAACTGAACAACTTTTACTATGGAGCCAATGGTGGGAAACGAAAAAAAATTCCGACCTCCCATACATAATTCACAATCAGCTGACTGACTTTGTATGGGAGGTCGGAATTTTTTTTTCGTTTCCCACCATTGGCTCCATAGTAAAAGTTGTTCAGTGTCATGATCTGAGCACGCCTGCAAAGTTTTCGTTACACCGTCCCTAACATCCCGTATATAAGGGAGGTAAAGGGGCTAGAAATAATAATGACCTGAAAAAGCAGCTTTTTATTTCCCCAATTTTTTAATATGCACAAACATACAAAAAAAACCAGACAAAACACAAAAACTTTCCCTAAAAAAAGTACCTAGCTTAATTTTGAAATCTGTAATATTTTTCAGGCCGACAAAAGGCGCACTAGCTCTGTTTTTTACGCGCACCGCACGACTTGGCGGTATTTTTCCGGTCCGGTTTTATTTAAAAAAGGAGTTAGGTAGGCATATCAAGTGACATGACATGACATAGCACACGATGTCGCATCGCTTTCACAGGCTGTCATTAGCACGTTATCTGTCAATGGTGCGGGACTTGCACATTGTACTACGCAACGATCCATTTTAAGGCGAGGATCCAGGCAGAAAAAAACAACGTCAGGGTTAGGGTTGAGGGGGGGTGAGATGCGGGTAGCAGGCGGAGCGGGAGGTCATCGGGAGGCTGGTATCACCGTTCAAATTTTTGGAAAAAAATGGTTTGTTGAATTAAAATTAGTAAATCAGCTAAAACCTATTAGTATTAGCGCTCGAAAATTAAAAGAGGAATATCTATAAAAAACTAAAGAAAAATATTAGTAATTGTTACATAAAAATTGAAACATAATTTTTAATTTTTGCTGTTGGTGTGATTTTTTTATCAAAACATATCAATCAAACCTAGAAAAAAAAAACATAGTTTTACCTCTAGAACATTTCTTTAGGTACGACATACATTTTTTTGAGGTCTCGGTAACCACTGCATCGAACGTACCGCTTTTCTGCATTTTCTCTCGAATCCCGGCCTTAAGAACGACAATCATCGTGATTATAAAATCCACTACTACTACGCTAGTATTAAACTAAAAAAGTGATGTACACTCATAGACTTATATATACATATATGTACACTACAGAATTGTGTGACATACCGACATACGGCATGCGTACGCCAAATGACGCCACATTATGTCACAGGGTATCGACCTTTGGCTCGAATAACGAACTGAGTAACCCAATTCTTCTCATTATTTGTTAGCCGATTTCAAATATGGAGGTTATCATCTCTACCTGAAGGAAACAGTCGTAGAATATTAAAAAAAACTGCATATATTGATCTGAAAAGGCTTCTTGGCATATCTGCTTGAAAAGTATATCTTCAAGAAGGTACAGTTATGTTTGCCATCGTAGGTAGGTATATTAAAGAGTATTTGACCAAATTCAAATTTATTTCAGCAGTTTACCTATAATCTTAAAACTCACAAATTACTTTTTGTTACAGATGTTTTCAAGATACATGCTATTGAGATTATTCATTGTGAAGTCGGATTTAATTTTCGTTCCTTTTTGTAGTATTTACTATTACTTTTTTATTTTATTTTACGCAAGTCTTGTGAATTGAAGAGATGTGCTGTTCTTACGTCCGAGATTTAAATATCTTTATCTTATTTGATGAAGATATTAAAACGTACGATACGACAAGATACGTTATCTCGTGTTACATCATTTGTAAACTTGACATTTATCTACCTGTTACCTACACAGGTGTTAGGTACGTTTAAGAAGACATAATTTTTGCAGATATCAAAACGTTAGCTGATAATTAGAAAACATTGCTTGTTTTAGTCACAAATAATTAAATAATATATTCCGTACGTTATACAAAATGATTAATGTTTTGTAACTGAAAGGCACAGTTTTTAGTTCATTACAAATAGGTACTATTTACTTACCTATCTGTGTAGGTAATTTAACTTCCTGCTTACTCTACCTTCACAATAATTGATTATTATTTAAAAAAAAACATACTAATACTTACTTATTTTTGGGAGTTTACATACATACTCCTATAGCTCAGTTACCTACCCAGAGTGGATCTTGGGCTCCGACACAAGATTCCGCTACATGTAAGTACAATTTAATTATAAGTAAATCAGTAAAATTTAAAGATAAACCCTTTTAGACATATTTTATATTTAAGATTCCTTATTCGATATGCAATAAATCACATCAGCGACAAATTAGGTAGAAGTGTCATGCGAGTTCAGCAATCCATATCAGTAGGTCGCGCCGCGCCGTGAGTCAGACGTCTACCTACATATTGTTAAACATTTGATTTATTTATTGATTCAATTCGATTTGGTTTGAGCGTAGAAATGGGAAAATTCCGAAAAGGTAGATATGTCAATCGTAAATTTTAGGTAATAAAATAGTTTTAAGATTTCAATTACTTTTAAGCACAATTGAATTAGGTACTTAATGATATTCGATGTGATTTGAGCGTAGAAAGAGGAAAAATTATCTATGAAAGGTTTCCATGTCAGATTTTAACTCAGGGCTTTTTATACATTCAGGCCTTTTTTGTGTAAGAAAGACATTAAATCGAGCTACCGTGCGTTCACGCCAAACTCGTAAATATGTAGAATTCTCTTTTTTAATACTACCTACTTAAATCACGCATTTTGACGTTAACTTTAGTCAATTCATGAGTGTTTAAAAGTTAGCAAGCCACGTCTACATTTTCCTAGTTCTATGTTACATTTTACGGGCACCACTGTTTGGTCTGCTGTCATTCGTCAATCAATGATGGGTGGATGGGTGACACCAATGGTGTCACCAATCAAACTGGGTTTAGTTTAACAGCGATGTTCGTCTAGACATGGATGACACCTTCTGAGGAAACAATCACTGACTTGTTTGTCTTTCTAGAACTTTCCGAGTCCGTTGACACTTAAGACTGGAAGGCCGGAGGCGTCTTAGGAGGTGTTTATTAGATTCCAGTAGTACACTCAATGGTACAAGTGATCCTGCGGGAATTGACACGATATTACTAGTGCGTAAATCAATTTTAAACTAATTTAATTATCGATACCCACCCACGCGTCGTCTCAATAATTTGTGTCGATTATGAAAACTCAGTATTGGCTAAGTATCTAAAGTAAATTTCTGTAAGAAACGTTTTACCTAATAGTGATGATGATGTGTTGACTTGATCTGCCGATCAGCAGGTATGTCAACATTTTTAGGTAACACATATTTTTTTAAATACAACACACAAATCGTCATCATACACTTTCAAATCACAAATCGATCTATCAGTTGAAAGCGATTCGCAAGTGATTCGCCTCGTGTGTGTAACCCAACACGGTACGTACTGAACCTGAGACCTCGCCTGCACGCGGTTCCATTGACAGCCTTCGAGGAAACACCAATGAGATGATGTCGCGTCATGTCAAGTGTGTGTGCAATGGCATTCTCTGAAAAATATTCTTTTATACCTCTAAATATTATATCGAATGAAAGATTTTTGACTTATTATACAAAATGTATAACGCACGAACGATCGAGTCCGTGTCGGCGCGGTAAAATAGAATAGTTTGGCGTCAGGATTTTTTCTAAGTTGAACGCACGTTTGGTACAATTCGTTCTGAAAGGGTGCAATAGTGATTATACACATTAATTCTAATGATTTTCCGGGTTTGTAACGGTACCTCTAGTATCATTTATGCGTAAATAAAATACACGTACCAAATTATTAAATAACAATTAAAAACAGGAAATTCAGCTCAAAATAATATAACTTTTTGATAGTAATAATATCTGTCTAGATGTCTGCTTTAGATAAACCTCATAGCGGATGCGGTTTACGTTCATATTATTTAAATTAAAATATAAAATTGTTTATTATTAACGAATCATTGATCATAATTTTACCTATACATATGTAGGAACAACATTTTTTAATCGCCTAATTTAACTTGACCATTTCCTATATGAGAATTGAAGTGCGAAATTAAACAAGACGTTTAATTTGAAAAGGTCATCTAGAATTGGTATGCGCTTGTAAACATCAAATAAAATAAAAATATACCCACTAAAAATAGTAGGGCTACATTTTTCGGTTAAATTAAAGGCTAATCAACACTAAATAAATTACACACTTAATTGTTTACTCAACCTACAAGCTGAATTATTCAAAGATTTATATTTATTAGTAACATCACGAAACCTTTATTTTTAAAGCACTCAAAATAAAACTTAAGTTAATAATAAAAACCATGCTATCTCGTTTAAGTGCCGAAATGACACATAAAAAGATAAAAGCTCAAAACCCACGCGTCATAATTGTTTTACAAAACACAGATGTTCTGCTTATCAAAAACCGATCACATCTAAATTCAAAGTTACGCTTTAAAATATGTGAAAAAATACATAAAATTATCGATAAGCCATTGAGCTGAGCACATTACAATAACTGTTCAAAGATTAACTTGATCTTACGTTCGTTATGGACTAAAATGCCCACCTAAAAATAGCGCCGCCGTTATTTTATATCACCGTAAAGTAATTTACTTATAATTTTTCGCATTTGTGTCCCTTACACCCCATATGTAGGTATGTGTATTATTTTGGAGTCTCGAATCCAAATGTAACCATCCTTGATTCCTATTTCGAGTCACATAAATTCGCAGCCATCACACACATGTTGCCATACATTTTATTAGTAAGTACTTACTTGTGTATGTGCAATTCGTCTTCTGCTGCGAGCTGGAATTAAATCAGGCAGCGGAGGGCGTAGGCAGACTTAGGGACGTATAAATCTTCCCCCAGCTGTCTAGGAAATCGCAAAACGAAGTACGCACCTACTTGCGGTGGTACTACGAGGTCACATCTCACAAATCTTAAAATGAGAATACTGTGAGAGACTGACACTTGATGAGTCACATTCTGGATTGAGGATTTATGGTACAGGAGCCGAAGTCTGCAAAACAAAAATCGTGTGTCGATAGCATGTCAGTTGGATGGTTTTAGATGTTTCGTATTTAAGCTTTTTTGTATAAAAATCACAGTTGCAATGGAATGTCAGTTGAGTGTCACTGGCATTATTACAATAGCATTTTTTTGCAGATGATTAGAATCATTCCGATAGCTATTTGCTTGTCGTAGAAGCACAAATTAGGGAAACGGCGCGCGTGGGCACCTTGACGTCCGGTGGACAATTTGCAGTCACAGACAGAGCGGTTGCCAAGAGGGGCAAAAGGGTCAGTGAGAAGACCATCGGCCCGGAGGTGTGAAGACGTCACCAAGTCGACAGGATCTCTTTGGACGATATTATCACAGGACAACGAGGATTGGTGCAAAAAGAAGAGACATATATCCTGCACTGGATGGATGTGGACTGATAATGAAACTTAAAAATATCTAAAAGACACAATTTTGTACAAAACTTAACGGAATATCTTAAGGCCTGGCGAGAAACAACGCGACTTGAACGCGAGATAACGGTGACTTAGCAGTGAGTTAGTAGTGACTTATCATCCAGTAGTACCACCACGCTGCATGTTGAAGGACTGTGGGCGGGCTCTATATTTACAGTCACACACTTTCATCGCCCGACGAGATGTCAGATCTGGTTAATTTGTGTGGTCGGCCTATACCAACATCGTCTACAATAACTGTTGGCTCTTTGATGACGTCATAAATTATTATCCGTAAATATCCATTCCATATTTCGATGGTTATATGGAGTGTACCATGACTATAATATACTCGTATTTACTGCTATAGACAAAAGTCATTTTTTTTTTGACGAAATATTTTCAGTATGGGAAGTTGTTCAGTTTCGTGGTCTGAATGCAACCTATTAGTATTCAGAGAACTGTCCCTTACACCCTGTATGGTGCCAGCCTGTGAAAACCTATTAGTATTTATAAATAGTTAGAACGCTTTTTTAACTTTTTGTAGTCCCTAAACAAATTCTTAGAATTGCCACAAGGTGAGGACTCTACCTTTATTTTATTTGTATTTACATCTTTATCGTATTATACCTCTCTATTTCATATTTTTAATTAATGGTTTAAGATATAGACATATTTTTAGCTTCGTTATAAATTGTTTGACTAATGTTTGTTTAAAAGGGATATGAAAAGAAGAAAAAATAATGAATGATTTTGAATAGAACAATGTGAACATTATAAAGGATGTTAAAAAAATGCTGATATTTCAGGCAATGATACATCCCATAGAATTAAATTGATCTTATAAACAAAATTACTACATCTCGCTATAATGGAATTCAAATTATATAAATCGTATTTCGACATTTTTGTTCCATGGGGGTTGTTTAGTTTTACAGGAATACACACTATGAAATACTTACTGTACAAATTAGGGAAACGGCGCGTGGGGCTTTAGGCAACAAACCGCTCATTGCAAACATTTTTTTTTATGTGTTACCGACAAAGCAGGTTATGCAGGTAACACAAAAAAAAATACTTCCGGTAAGTTTGCAGAAAATTGGTTTTACCATAGCGTGATTTATCCACAGCGCAGCGTGTACTACTTGCTACAATATGTCTACTATGGTAAACTCTTGTCAACTTTCTCGACAGCCACCACACGACAATATAAGTTTGTTTGTGCGTGGCATTAGCGGGGTAAACAGAGGCGTGTGCGCCTGCGCTTCTGCCGGTGTTTGTGTGCAAATTGTACCACTTATGGTGAATCGCACAATCGAGGTGACAGCTACCATACAAAAGTGTGACAGTCGCAATTTGATGCGGCGATGTTATCTGTTTCGTTATGTTATCGTGTTATCTGGTTTTTGTACGAAGTTTTTTTTGCAAAATATCTTAGACTCAAGTTGAGATCCTTCTTAGAGCTTTATCCATCACACAAGTAGTGTTTTGCGAGCGGATGCTGAGAGGAGCGGACGCCCTGCGGATGCGTTAAGAGTAGGTACCCATTAGTGTTAGTATTAGTGCTTGTGTGACCATTTTGCGTTTAGTTAAATCATCACGGATGATTGCAGACATAGGTACATACTAGTTACGTATATTTATCTATCTTAGGTTGCATGCGTTTCGGTGATTGACGGCGGAAATAATTTAGATTACGATTACCTATCAATATTTTGGTAATTGGTACCTTCCTATTTGCAATTATTTTTTCAGAAAATCAGATTTAAGAGATATTTCCGACAATCTTTAACATTTATACGCAAAATTACTGATAGCATACGCGCAGGTTATATACGAAACTATGCGTCGAAAATCTTTGATGTCATATTCAATCATTTTAAAATTCCGCAACTGACCTACCTATACACAAAGTAGTGTTTCGTTTCTACACTTGGTTATTAAAACTTCTTGATTATTGAAAAGACAATATAGAAAATAATTGTAGGTAAAAAAGTTTAATAAAAAGGCCTCATGACTCCAGCTTATCAACCAAGAACAGTTTATTTTTATACCAACCGCGATATCTGCAAATGAATTGTAATTAACGATCTGTAGGCAATGTTTAAGTATAATACATATTACGATAAGTACTACAATAACATTTCAAAAGTTTATCATTGTACAAGAAGGTCAAATAAATAATGTTTTTTATGGACAAAATTGCGATTTTTTGCCAATTTTGTGAATGAAATTGTAAACTTTCATTTGTATGAACTTATTTTATCTAATTATTTTTTATTCCATAGATATTTATGAAATTAAGAGTCGTAAAACAGTAAGTCACAACAAAGTGATAATCTTTGGCCCAACATCCAGGTTACTAGCAGGTCGTAGATTGTTTATCTTAGTGTTTTTTAACAGTCTTCAACGGTAAAGAAGAAGGGATCCTAAAATGGGTTTTCTTAGTATAGCAGGTCCTTTAAAATGGACAGATAGACGTGCTAGCGATACATTTTCTTTAATTATTATCATATCGAATAGCTACTAATTGCTCATTTTCTGATACCTGATTTTGCAATTTTGTGTAAATGTCGCAGGGATTTAGTCAAAGACGTTATATTATAATTTCACTAGTGAAATTGTAACTACACTGATTATTGTCAATAACGACAGATTCGTATAATGTCACGGGTTTATTTCAGTGATATTGTAATTTCACTGGACCACAAAAGTGATATTATAATAAACCTAGGTTTATTATGAGTTATGTTTGTGGTGGGAGCCCCGCGTGATCTGATTGGTCAAGACTTAAACAGTCACCATTTACAAAATATTTGTTGTAAATATTGGAGCGTGCTAAAATATTTTTGGTGTTATTGAGGATTTTTAAAATTCTAAAAGTTAAAGTACAAAATATACCATTCCAGTGAATGGTTTTGGATTCGTTATTATTGTTAGGTATAAAGTATGAAAAAGTGCTCATATAACTACTTACTAGTCTCCAGACATTTACTTCCTAACTTTGTTAATGTTTATTTTTTTACCTGCTATTATTAAAAGCTTATAATTATTCAATTTAATGATAAGTAAGTGAGCTATAACATTTATAGTATATTCTCATTCTTATATTTTACATTACAGGTAGTAACAATAAAAAAGCTACAAATAAAATTTAAAAATAAATAATTTTAAAGAACCTGTCTTTTATTTCCTAACTCTATGCTTAATATTTGTAGCTAATGTTGGTAACGAAAGCGGACCAATCAGCGATTGGTCTGATAATCTAACGGCTTTCTCAAACCAGTGCTATTGTCAATATATCACTACCTTACAATTTTACTGTATCGGTCTAGTGAAATTATAATGTCACTGAAACTAGCCCGTTAAATTGTAAGTAATCCAAATGATTGACAATAAATCAGTGCAATTATAAAGCAACTAGTGATATTACAATGTCACGGCTTTTTTAATATCCCTGCAACATATATAATACAAACTTCTGTCTATACCTATCTGCAATTTTATCAAGAGGTAAGTATAATTAAGCAACTAGGTAGGTATTTATGCTTGTACAGATAAAAGAAGAAAAACAAGAGCATTCGACCTTCCGAAAATAAAAGGTAATTGAATCAAACGACTTAAATTTGTTTTATTGAGTTCTCTCCCTACCTGTACGTTGTTATCATTTAAATTACCTACTTAGTGATATTTTAGATTCGAAATGTTTACTCCATTACTATCGCCAGCAAATGCACCTACCCATTTAAGGGATCAACTTACAATGGATTTTCTTAGTCATCACCCTCCTGTCCTTATCCCAAATCAGTTGTCGGGTCGGCGCAATATGTTTTGTTTGAACCCAAAATCATGAAGCAAAAGGATTTGCCAATGTTTTATGACCGGCCGCCTGCTTCACGTCAACCCTCTTTGGGATTGCAATCGTATATTTTATTGCTATTGTATATAAGGCCACATAGTAGACAGATATTCAGCTGAGATCAAAAACTCTACGTCGCTTTTTAACCGACGAAAAAAAAACGGAGGAGGTTCTCAATTCATCCCGAACTTTTTTTTTTTTTTTTTATGTATGTTCACCGATTACTCAGAGACGCCTGGACCGATTCGAAAAATTTTTTTTTTGTTTGAAAGGGTACACTGTCCAGGTGGTCCCATAGTCATCAGGTCAGGATCTGATAGAAGGATCTTGAGAAATTTACAAATTCTTCATATTTTGCGACACGTTTGAAGCAAAATGTACTTGTGTTTACATACACTACTGACGTCTGCTCGTTGTTGACTGTCTGCCAAACATCTGCTCAAGATGTACATCTAAAAAGGAGGTTG
The DNA here is from genome assembly GCA_024500475.1 of Phthorimaea operculella. Classification (NCBI taxonomy): domain Eukaryota; kingdom Metazoa; phylum Arthropoda; class Insecta; order Lepidoptera; family Gelechiidae; genus Phthorimaea; species Phthorimaea operculella. The sequence goes on along the minus strand of JANFCV010000019.1, from coordinate 1,034,666 downwards.
CTTTTATATTAGTCATGTACGTTTAAGTATTTCATGCAGTTTGTATGCGCGCTTGAAACTCCTTTGAAACAGTAAGGTAGGTCGTGTAGATGGCTATTTTGAATGTAAACAAACTTGAAAAGTAACCACTAAAAATTATAAAATAAAAACTTTTTGGCAAAAAATATCCCCGCCGAAAACTGAAAAGCATAAAATAATAACTATTGTTACTCTATGTACCTACCTTAGTAATATTTTTGGAAATATTATCTACCATATTGGAACTTAGTAATTTTGAGTCGGCGTCATGCCAATGAATAGTGTGAATATTTGTAAAAATTTTAGACGCCTACTCAGAATTTCTAAGTTCCAATATGGTAGATAATATTTCCAAAAATATTACTAAGGTAGGTACATAGAGTAACAATAGTTATTATTTTATGCTTTTCAGTTTTCGGCGGTGATATTTTTTGCCAAAAAGTTTTTATTACGAAACACCCTGAGTGGACTAGGGGTGGCAGTATTCTTAATAAGTTTTCTTAGAATTTGTATGAAAAACCAGTGTAAGTAAGTTGGGCTTTTAAATGGGTACGTGGATTTGCTACAATCTATGAGTTCAAAGCATATCAGATTTCCATCTTCAATCATTGGATCACAATGCCACTGACCTACAACAACCGTAATCTTACATCAAGATACCTTATCTCAAGTGTTGAATATTGATAGCAACAAAGCTCAGCGATTGGCATTCGATCTTGAGATATTAAGTCAGGCCCTGTACGCACTGCGAATTTTATTCGCGTTGTTTATGCGTGTTTTTTCGCTCGTCATCTTATTTTATATGAAATAACACGCGAATTTTTTTCTGTGAGTGCCGAAACTTGCATAAGATTCAATGTGTTACCACAAAGTAGGAAAACGGCGCGCGGGCGTGTTACTGAAAAGCACTAAAATTTTTTGCGAAATAAAATCGCAGTGCGGATAGGACCTTAGACGTTGATATAATGTTAGGTATTCAGCTCTATAGACTGATCCATATCTTAAAATATTTTTATACCTATGCAGTTCATAACTAACGTATCTTATATTATTACCCAGCTCAACTATCAAGTCTTGCATATGCAATAAAATATTTTATGACTTTGTAGAGAAGTTTAAATTATTGTTACGCCAAGCTAATATTAACGGAAGTTTAACCTGGTTTAACCCTTCATGCATCATGATGAAAGGCCCTCATCTAGAAATATCATCAGACGTAGAGATTAATGTAGATTTAATTCAGGAGGAAGTCGGCACTGATAAATTTTATGCAGTTTTACTATTTTGAAATATCTCTAAGACAAGAGTAGGTGGGTTTGTTATAAATAAGTAAGTAAGTAAATTATAACCTTGAGTTATATAATCTCAATGTAATTAAGAGTAAGTAAGTTCAACCTAAATTGGAAACCTAGCATAGTAAGTTAACATTTGAAGGGGTAGGTACTAGAAAGGGGTAGCACTAACTAGCATAAAATCTTGCATAATTTTTGCCTATCGGAGCTTCAAGATGATTCTGATTGACAGAAAGCCTACCTACAGCAAATATTAATCTCCAAAATTTGTTGTAAGGGTTACAGAAAGTTGGATGCAGTCGGCCTAAAATCTAACGTCTCGCTGAGGTGTGTCCAACAATGTACCTCTCATGTCGATGACAAAGAATTTTTCATTTCGTTTGGAGTATCCATGAGTCAAACCAAGAAGGTACTCAGAACTATAGAACTTTTAACAGCAGGACCTACTGAAATCGCGTTTGACCAATGTCCAGAGGGAACTTGATCGCGGCCGCGGGTGTCGGCTGTCGGCCGTCGGTCAGGTCGTCGGTAGCGGTGGGTGACCGGTTGTAAAAAATTTACGATCCGTGCATGTAGTTCGCGCCGACAGAAATAAAAATCGCGCGCCCCATAGACGAGATGCAAGCTAAATGGATGCGGCAATCTAAAGCTAGTGTTGTAGTCTACTAGACAAATGGGCAACTATTTAAAATTGAATATACGAAAATTAAACATTGTGACATTACGATAATGCACTGACTACAGACCTAATGGAGTCAAAAGTTTATCTTTTATAACAATTAGGTCTGTATTATTTCATTTTATAAATAAATCCTTATCTACACAATTTCATTTTCAAACTGATTCTAAATAAATATGATGGTTTTCAATTTTATGGATGCATGCTTGCTCATTGCTAAATGTCACTACATACAAATCACAGGTACGAAGTTTTTATCCAAGATCAACATTCATTCAGTCACGATTTCCATTGCAAGATTAACTAAATATTTTCTAAACGATTCATTAACTCTTGCATAGGCTCGAGTATGAGTATTTATGAAATGCGTGAGTGTCGACATCTCAAGGCAACTTAAACCATCTTGTTATGTGCAGAAGGCATCTCAAAAGACAACTGTACTGGATATTTTCAAAAACGGCCATTCAAATTTTACAGATTTCTTAAATCGCGTCGTGTTCTAGATTTATTACCACGAAACTTATCAGAAAATTGACGTCCTAAATTATCCAGAATTTCCAGAAACGCCAATCCTTTCAATCACGCTAATGCGTTTCCATATCCCCGTCTGAATCAACCCGAATGGCAGCGTAAAAATACCGTGTCCATTCTTTCAGACATCTGCGGCGTCTATTTATGTGGACGATCGCTTCCCCGGTTCAGCTCGAGCAAGTTCAGGGAGACGAGGAAACGGAGATGTAGGGCAATGTGCCGCAGACTGATACATCGGTCACATCTGCACAGATTTGCTGAGATTGTGCTATTATATTTCACTCAAAAATAATATTTGAAAGGAAATTAATCTGCTGACATTTGCTTATAAGATGCTATTATATTTCAGACAAAAATAAAGTTATGAAAGGAAAATGCTCTGGAAGATATCGTCCATCTTGACTATACCTTCTTTGCTGTAGACACTTATGAAGGATCATACATGTAATACACGATATGGCGAATTTTAACAGAAAATTGCAGCGCCGTGTGCCATGTTTTGAGACGTTGCAGTGCAATTTCATACATCTCCAAGTAAGAATCACGTTATTGGCAAGGACATTGATAAAAGTACTTAGACTAGAAGTGGCAGCGTCCTTTTATTTATTTATGTGGACGATCGCTTCCCCGGTTCAGCACGAGCAAGATCAGGGAGACGAGGAAACGGAGATGTAGGGCAATGTGCCGCAGACTGATACATCGGTAACATCTGCTCAGATTTGCTCATATTCTGGTGATTGATGCTATTATATTTCACTCAAAAATCAAAAAGAAAATTGTATTCTTGACGATAGTCTTCCATTTTGATTGACATTTGATTACAGCAAGCAAGCAAGCAAGAATGGCCTGTGACAATGGCACGGGACGCAGAGCGTCGTATGCCATAGTACCTAGTGTGACGTTTCAATATGATATCATACAAGATACAACCCCTCTCGACAATAAAACCGGACTGGTAAAGTAGTGCGAGTGAGAATCACCTTATAGATAAGGACATTCTCCAGGGAAAAGGTTTGATAAAGGCTTTTAGGAGTGACAGCGTTTATTTATATGGACGATCGCTTCCCCGGTTCAGCTCGAGCAAGTTCAGGGAGACGAGGAAACGGAGATGTAGGGCAATGTGCCGCAGACTGATACATCGGTCACATCTGCTGGGATTTGCTCATATTATGATGATGCTATTATATTTAATTTCACTCAAAAGGAATATTTGAAAGGAAATTATTCTTGACCATAATCGTCCATTTTGTTTGTCATTTGATTACAGCCAGCAAGCAACGATGGCCTGTGACAATGTCATGTGCCATAGTAAGTAAATGTATGTAATGTTTCAATATGATTTCATACAAGATACAACCCCTCTCGTCAATAAAACTGGACCGGAATAAGCGGTGCGAGTGAGAATCACAATATAGACAAGGATATTCTCTAGTAGGTAAAGGTGTGATCAAGGCAAGGCTTTTAGTAGTTACAACGTCGGGTTCGCTTAACATTACTAAAAGGTTTTTTTTGTGAAGTGGGACACTGAGTCGATGAACGACCTCAATTGAATCAAAGGTAAGTGTCTATTTATGTGGATCGTTTCCCCGGTTCAGCTCGACCAAGTTCAGGGAGACAAGGAAACGGAGATGTAGGGCAATTTAGGCTGGATATATTGGTAACATCTGCACAGATGATGTGATTTGAATATATTATAGACGAAAAAAAGGTCTGTGATCATCTTTGATTGATGATCTGTGATAATCTAATTTTAACTTTTATTTTTCGTTAGGTAAATAAGAACTTTTGTAGCAAAAGTCGGCCAGAAAGTGGAGCAAAAACGAGCGTTAAAAAAATAGAAGCTAAATGGTAACTGTTGTAGGCTCTCGTGTCATAACATCTGCTTTTAGTTTTACAAAACAATAGATACATGCAAATTTTACATTGTAACCCATTGTTGTAAACAAACACTACTTGTCCCAGACGTTGTAACTTATAACCGGGTTAGTTAGAGAGTGTTGTGCTATAAAGTATACAGATTTAGCTTCGAATGGATTTAGCCAATCATCGTCAGACTGGGTAGGAGCACGTACGACCCCGATCGGACTTAGTTGCAGCTTGGTCGGGCCACATCTGTGGTTTATTTCGCGACGGAATAAGCTTTAGATAGGTACGTACTACGTTATCTAAAACTGATTTTAATTTGCAATGATCTAGTGGATGGAGGTAGTGTCAAAGGGCACTGGTATTTCTACACAATGTAGGAATAGGTACCTAATTATGGTTCGTGACAGCCACCATACAAATGACAACCAGCAATTTGTTATGATGACGACGTTTTGCCTTTGTAAGTCAGGAATTTGTTAAAATCCGGATACGTCAAAAGACCGTAGCTATAGTCATGTGGTACCCGCTAAGCTGTCATGCGCAGGACTTTGATGTAAAAGTAGTCACAAGCACTACGTCCGGTTTCGTCGTCGGAGTGAACCGCTATTTCCTTAGGTGTTGCCGAACTTTATACAGTGCCGAATGCGAGCACTATCCATAAAATTTTATAGGAAATGATTCATGACTTTTCTAGACAAGAACCTAGTTTGTGCTCGTCTCTTCCCTATTAAGGTAAGGGCGAAGAATTTACGAAAACATAAACTTTTCGTGATAGCTGAAACCGAAGAGGATGTAAAAATTATTGTTGTTATCTAACTGAAGGACATAACCAACAACCAAATCTTTTAAACTGTCTTTATAAAGCTATAGCTTAGTCAAACAATACACATAGATTAGAGAACTTGTAGTGAATAACCTCTCCATTTGTAGAGCTTTTCACTTACGTCACAAATATGTAGAGTATTACACGCAAAAAACTGATCTGAAGGGTCAGAATAGGCGTTGATTGTCAATATTCATCTAAATATTATCTTGATAGAGCGTGGCTCTATGAAAATGTATGGAAGTAGACGCGGGCGCATCAAAATAGCAATTTTTACTGCCTCTAGCAAGTCCATAGTAAATTATTTCAATAATCTCCTACGGCAGTATGCTGCCCTGGTACTTTTCCTTAATAAATATTACTAAATATTTCGTTATTTGAACGAAATTACTTTGGATTTCGATTCAATACTTACTTCCTAGGCGCTAATACTACCCTGGTACTTGAGCGGGGCAAAAGGCATTAAAAATGATAAGGCTGTATAGCTGAATTGCCTTTGCGCATCGCTTTTACTCTTTAAAAAGTATGGGACGGGGCTCGGCTCGAGGCTCGGCTAGACGAACGTGTTCGAAATTTGAATTAATGTTTTGCAGAAATTATGGCTGTATAATTCGGAAAGCCTTTGCTTTCCTCATTAAAAAGAATAAAGGCATCCCTATATAAGCCATACAATCGATTTGGCGGGAATTCATTCTAGCTTTAGCTCTCTCGATAGACACGTACCTTTATTAGCTTGGGGCAAAATTCATTTCGATCGAAATAATAATATTTTGTTTTTGATAAAATTTGTGGAACGTCAGCAGGCTGGTACCTAGTACGGGCTGAGCTGTCTTCACAAGTTTTGGCTAGGAAAAGCTTTGCGAACGTCCTTGGCTGGATTATAAAAATATTTGGTTGAGACTTTCGCAAATCTAAATAGATTTAAAGTTAGTTGTTTCGGTCAGCGACTGGATTTGACGAAAGAAAGATCTAGTCCCGCATCGAATCGCTAGCTTGAAATAAGGAAATTATTGTGAGATTCATTCGATTGACGGGGTGGAATATAAAAACCTGGTCTAGATGAGTTGCGCAATAATTTTCTAAATAAATATTGGGATTTTGGATTTTGGAGGGATTGGACGTGTTTATCATAGGATTCGGATGCATTGTTTTGTGGGTTTGCGTATCAAAAATCACGATACAGTAAACTCTATGAATAATGTGTTTGAATATCTAGGAAATGTAGGGCTATAGGGCACTAGGTAAATCTAGGAAATCGGACTTTGCCACTCCGTATTCCCATTTTAGAATAGGGTCGATCATTGCACAAAATGATCGACGTAGTTTGACGCCATACAAACTGACAGACAATTTTATTGACTTCAATATTTTAGACTAGGAAAATCTTGGGGCGATGAGCTAGGCAAATCTATTAAGGATTTATTTTGTAAAATCAAAATCGTGGGAACTTAGAATATTTTATGTTTCGCGCGGGAAAAGTAAAGTCTGTTGGAAGTTTTTGACAAAATGAATCGTTTCCAAAGTCTTAGTAGGGCGGGTTTCTGAATAAAATTGAGCCAAATCGTCATGAAAAGTTATTTCTAAAAGTTACAAAATAACAAATATTTTTGAACAAAACCGTGAAAGTTCGATTCTTTCTCGTTGTAAGATTTTAAAAGAAAATATTTTAGGCGGATAAATTTGTTTGTTTGACTAGATTCATTTTTATCGAAAAGTAAATTGGAAGTAGCGTAGGTCTGTTTAATTTACAAAACCAATTTCAGTAAACTTTTCGGGTTTTTGGTGGTAAAGTCTTCTGAACATTCTGGAATATCAAATCTTTTGAACAGATTCGAGAAAGTTCGATACGTTCGTGTTGTAAGGTTTATAAATGGCTTAATGTTTGATAAGCGTTTTTCTTAAAAGAAAACTTTCAATTTGCAGAAATATTTTGTTTGTTGAGAATATTTATTTTTATTGAAAGTAGCGTAGATATTTTTAAATTTACAAAATCAATTTCTGACTTTGGAGGGAAAACTAAGAAAATTTTCAACTAGATTTCATAGAACAGCTTCTGGAGAGTTATGCGATCCTGGTATTTCCATTTACTTTGGTAGCAAATTATTTCGGTTTTTTTACTGCACTCGCCATTCCGCAAGTCGGGAGTGCTTCAAAATTAACTAGAATCGCAACTGGGAAGGTCTTGTCCAACAGTGGTCTGATGTAGTAGCTAAATACAATAGCTTGATCGCGTTTCTAACTTGCTTCAAATACCTAGATTTCCTTCTTGTACAATCCGAATCGCAGATCGGTTTGATTTTTTCCGTCGGGTCATAAATATTGATAATTTCTTAAAGGAAAATCACATTTCTTTAAAAATATTCCTTTTGCAAGATTTATTTGTATCGAAAATAAAATTGCAAGTAGGCTGTCTAAATCAAAATCAATAATTTTTCCAGCAATCGAGAAAAGTCTGAAATATTTTCGTGTAGAACTAATTCACGGAACCATCGAAAGCCGATCATTTCTATGAGATTTGTATGAGGCTTAGGAAATGCTTAGCTCTTACGGGATTCTACTATCCTGGTACCTCAATACAAATAATTTCAGTTTTAAATTGAATAGCTAAATAAATATCTCTTTGGGAATTGTATGGGGGCTAGTAGAGGCCAATCTCCTAGGGACTAATGCTCTCCTGGTACTTTCAGTGATTGAGATTTTGAAATATTTTGTTTTTTATAGACAATCTCTACTGCGCTCGCCAATCCGAAAGTCGGGGATAGTTAGAGTGGCTTTGGGGAGGCGATGTCCAGCAGTGGACGGACTCTAGCTGTTAGTTAGACTTCAAAATTTCGAATTTTGCTTCTAGCCATACATTTTGTATTGAAATATTTTCAGAGTCGGATCGGTTCAATTATCTGAAAAATCTCTAAATAGCCTAAACGAACTTTTCTTACTGAAACCGTCTCAGATCAATATCAGATTTTCGGAAATTTTGTTTTAAGGCATATTACGTTCTCGTATTGATTTTCTATTGCAAAATGCAAATCGCAAGTCAGACTAGCGAGCGCCGTAGCGTAGGTCTTAGCAAATCGAAGTAGATTTTTCAGCGCTTGCAAAATATTGACTGGATATTAATTCCTTAGAGTTCCTAGGCGATTTTGAGATGTAGATAATTCTTTAATTTTTGAGATTTAGCGCTTGCGAAACATTAACTGGATTTTATTCCGTAGTCTTCCTGTAGCAACTTAGAGTTGTAAGAAATATTATTTTTGTTTTCCGAGAACATTTGAAACTTTGACTGAATTTTATCCCTTAGTCCTTTTGTAGGAACTTTGTAAGAAACAATAGTTTTATTTATCGAGATTTTATAGATTCGAAACATTGATTGGATTTTATCCTTAATCTTTCTGGGACAACTTTGCGTTGTAGAAAAAATATTTTTAATTTTCAGTAGTCTTCACATTCGAAATAATGTCTGGATTTCATCCCTTAATATTTTTGGGGCAATTTTGAATTGTAAATATTACTTTTGTTTTCCGGGATTCTTAACATCCGCATGAAAATTTATTTTTTCTTTCTAGTAACTTTGAAATTTTTATCGTAGTGAAGTTCTAGATCAGACCACTACTAAATAAAGTATTGCTGAACATTTTAAATCAGAACTTAAATAAAAGAGATATTTCGAACTTTGTTAATGGCTGGAAGTTGGACTAAATAGGATCCTTTTCAGTCATATTTTTACACCTTTCTGATCAGTTATAATTTGAAAATACTAGCTTTTGAAATTTATAGTTTGTGAAAGTCATAATAGAGTTTCCTTGAACTTTTGCATTTTTGGTCGAATAATAAGTAGAGTTAATTGATAAAAATGTGGATTCTTATAATTATAATAGAGTTCCACTTTACAAATATCTCTTGACTTATTAAATTGAATTCATTTGCTTTAAAAATTTGAAACATTTTGAAGTTCCTTATTAGATGGACGATTTGTTTCATGGTAAAGTTTTCTACCTTTGAAAGAAAATAGTTTGAAAAAATATATATATATTTATGTATTTACTTTTATTACAAAACAATTTTGATATTTATTATCAGCCTTCTGGTTCTATCGCAACCATTGGAATTAAAGTAATAGAATTACTTGCATAGTACTAAAGACAAAAAGTATTATTGCTTTCAATTTCTTGTAAGTATGTTAAGATTCAGATGCTTACTAGAATGTAATGTTGAAATTGATTAAACTTTGGCCAAGAAGTCAGTGCCTCTATAGCTATTCTAAAAAATAAAAATGGAATGCTATCAGAAAGTTTGGTTATATTTTACCATTACCTTTTATGGACACGTAGTTTATTTTATAAATAACATTTGTCAGTCATAAATATAGACTGGAAGGTTGTAAATAAATACCTATTTTTGGCAGTGAACTACTGATGTGAGAAAAAGATGACTCAGTAGTAAATTCTTCCAAATTCAAAATTTTATGCATAAACTGCACACCTTTGGCTTTATTATTATAAAATCCTGGAGTGGTCAGGAAAGGTTCGAGGGGTTATATTTACGGTGGTGGAACCTCGGTATTCCCTTGGGAATACCGTCATTGTTAAGAGCTTCTCACTCACAAAAGTAGTACATTACAGAGTTAGTCCAAGTCAAAATAAATTCAATAAGACTTAGCCATGAAGCAATCTTTCCGACCTTTGTTGTTCTATCGAATTCAGTGCTAGAAATCGACTATTCAGATCGACTCTACATTTATTTACAGTATTATTCTCATTTTATACTAATAAACAAAACGAAATCAAAATATTTAAAGTTCCAATTCAGGTTATAAAGTTCAAACTAAGCTGCTTTTCATGATCCTTTTAATATGTTTAGCATTTTGTTGACGTATTTTGTTTTGGGAATTTTTAGTGTAGGGATATCGGATTGGGTATAAAATTAGTAAGTAGAGTTAATGAGACTGCTTTCCTTCATTCTATTCTGGGTTATCGCAACGTAGGTTCCTAACTGCTCTGACGAATTCACTGGCCAAATCTTAAATTAGTAGGACGCGATAGGTAGAGTTTTCTGAACATTACGTTCTTCCGATTATTAGGTCGACGGTTTTAGGGTTAGCAGGCTCGTCGTATAGTTAGTTATGAGAATATTTGTAGGTTGGATATAGGGTCTTTGTAGTACTTTTGTAGTTAGGGTTATTTTAAGCTTACGACTCTTCGGCGGTGCGTAGCCGCTAGGTTTCTGCATAGCTGCATAGGTTCTTTAGGGTGAATAGGGTTAGGGTCGTTACAATTTGGTGGTGCCGCAATCCAGGATAAACGCTGAGTTACTACGGAGTGTTTTCAGATTTCACAGATAAATTATTGATAGTGGGTAGGGTTATTTAGCTAAGGATTCATCGGTGGTCATAGCTTCTAGCTATGATCACAATTTGGTAACCGTGAAATGGATCGTTGAAGGGAAAGCAGTTCAGAGTTAGCGTAGAATGGGATAGCTAGTTAAGGGAATTTTAGTCCGGGGGCTGTTTTATTTCTAGATTCTTTGATATCATTTTGCGATATAGGAAAATTAGTATGAGATAGTTTCTCTAGGTAAGAGTCTTATAATTTGGGGGCTGTTTTAACTAAATATTTATCAAACTGTAGAATAAAGTCGAGAAAAATCTATGAAAAGTATTCAAATGGGCATAGTTTTCAAAGAAATATTAAAGTTTTTCGCATTTATAATATGGGTGACAATATAAACAAACAGGATTGATTTTACCTTACTTTGATATTTTCTTTAAAACAACTTAGTAAAACGCAAGGATTAACCTACGAAAATGTATTTTTATCAACAGTTTTCTATTTGACCAGAAGGGTTTGAAATCAATTCTAAGGTAGTTAAAATTCGATACTTATGCAATAGCAACGCAACATTTTGGAATACAACACAAAACAATAAGTTCCAAAATCAGTTCAAAAATTTCATTTAGAAGTAGTAGGTAGAGTCTTTTATTTTCTTTTGGGGTATAAGTAAGTTTTAACAAATAAGTCATAAGACGAGATATTGTTTCTTAAAGTTTTCAAATTAAACCTACCTACAGGCAGCAAAAATTTGTAAAAGAGATTGAGTAAAATAGTCCGGGTCAAAGAAAATCATTATTTAGTAGTTAAAGTTACTTTAATTATTATTACGAAGAATTGGTAGGGTACTTTAAGGAAATAATACAATACAACGTTATTTTAAGACTTTTCAGTAACCGAGTTAACTTACCTAATCAGAAATTTTGTAAGATAACTGAAGAAGAAGTAGTAAAACAATTATTTTGAAACTTCATAAATGTTTTGTAGCTTGTCTAAATTTTAAATATTGCGGGGAATAACGCAAATGTTGGGTTAGGGTTAGAGCAGGTACAAATTATTCTAATGGGAAATGCAATTAAAAAAGTGGTACTTTTTGCAATAATAAAGTCATGCAATCACATTCTTTGTCATTATCATAGCTAGTAACCGGGAAAAAGTGTTGCCGAAATAAGTTCGTCAATCTGCTTAAAACTTTGCTTTGTCGAGACATAAAATTAAAGTTTAAATAATCGTAAATAGTCATGCACTTTAGACAAGAAAGTGTATGTTATCTTTTAAATTTTGCACTCGTAAATGTTTCATAAAGTTACAAATTTTGCATTCCGCTTATACAATTTTATTTGATTTCGATATTTTTACAAAATTTGCTTAAATAAGTTTTCTGGGGTATTGTTTTAGGTTAATAACATTAAGCTTTTGGTTTTAATATGATTTAAAGTAAATTAAAGTAAACCGCGATAAACAACACTTTTATTTTAAAAGAATTCCAAATTAATTTCACTAAATAGGTCGCGTGACCCTTTGCTACGCCGTAGCATTTTTCGTAGAGGTTAATAATTGCGTAACGAATATTTCACCAAACAATAGGTATTTAAAAACCGACATTTTAGTTGATAAAATGAAAACATTTTAGAATGATCTTAGTATGATTCAGAACAGGAGATTACGTACGGAGAAACATAGGCAACATTCTGTAGGTTAGCTGACTATTTATTCAGCGATTTATTCGGGGGTTTTAGGAAAGTGATAAAGACTTTAATTTTGCAGAGTATTGAATGCTTAGGTCTAATTTAAAATGAAATGTCATTGTGCGGAAATAAATAAATGAATTAACTTTTATCGTTTTTATAGGGAATATAATCTTTTAAGAGGATAAAGGTTAGGACCGGAATTTATAGGCATTGTACGAATAGGTTTCGTTAGGCTGGGCTGAATTTGATATTGGAGCTTGTTTCGCAATTTACATATAGATACTTGTGCGCAGATAGATAGAGATAGAATGCAAGGTGGGTAATTGTGTGAATATCAATACGTGGGTTGTCATGTCAAGTGGCGATAGTTTACGATGCGTATAAAAGGTTACTTACTCGCAAATGCGATTCCTTTAAGTTTCTGTATTTCATCAAATTTCTGTTAACCTTGTTCTTGAAAAAAAAATAGGGTTTACTTTTTCAATAACCAGATATGCTTTTTCATAGAAAATGAGTAGTTAGTTTTTCAAATTGGGCTAGTAGTTTCCGAAGTAGCCGATTGCTTGTTTGCAGGGAAAGTGAGTGTCTGTTACTTTTTGTCTAAGTTTTATCTCGGTAATTTATTCAAAAGTTCAAAAAAGTAAATTTAGGGACAGTTACCGTTGGTAATGCTGGTATCAGTCTTCGAAAGTACGATTTGATCTATCAAGGGTCTACTAAAGTTTTCTATGTTTCGCCTGTTTAAAGGTTGGTAGAGATCATAGAGTATGTGAAATAGGGTTTATAAAACATAGACATTTTCTTGTTATATGTTTGATATGGGCTTGTTTAGGTCTCTTTTATGTGTAGTATAGGGTTATCTCGCGTGTTGTCTAATTTTATGAACTTCGAATGTCGAGTAGAATCCAAACCGTCGTAATTCACTAAGCCTTCTTGTGTCAAATTAGTAAACTCATAATTCTTTACAGGAAATGTATTTGTCGATTTGGGGTTGCCGTGTTTAGTAATTAGAGTAGGTAGGATATGCATCTTTTAAACCAAAAAAGTATCCAGAATAGATTTTGTAAGAGGTTCAAATCAACTACATTTCTGAATTTCAGGAAGGTTAGGTTAGCAGAAGTTTGTCATTAGTAAAAAAAATAGGACTAAAAGCTTTTGGGATTGACAACAGTAGGTTGTTTACTTTTTTAGCAACAAATAAGGGTGTGAAAACTAATGTTCAGGTACAAAATAAAACAATGACGCGGGGTAATCTTGTGTCTGGGGGCTGTATAGACAGAAAAAAAGAATAATCACTTAGTGAACCATTCATAGTCAGGTCTTGGTGGTTAGTTATGCTAGGTTTACCGAGTTTTCATTAGGATTACAATAGTACAGATATAAGATAATACTTAGGTCTTCGCAATTTTCTAACGGGGAATATGGATATTTTCTTAGTTCTTTGTTTTGACTCGTTAGATTAATTTAACAAGTTCTGAGATCGTGGGTATAAATTTAGAAAAGCAAATATTATTTAGTTTGAATAAGCTAGGCGGCGCTATTAAATAGTAGCTTGGGCGCTTAGTTTTGTAAAAAAATATTTACTTTCTATCATCAATAACTGAATGCACGTGTACGTGTTTGTGAAGTCATTTTTATGTTAGGTTCAGGAAATCTGTAACAGTAACTTTAGATGAGGTTCAAACTTAATCATGCAAATAGAGTAGAATTGAATTTATCGGTTCGCGTTCGATTACTGAAGTTAAACGACAGACTATTCTGTTTCTCTATAATAGACGACAACGATACTAGGTAGACCAGGTATCGGATTTATTACACGTTTTTTGTTGGCAATTCGATGTTTCAAACGCAAATAAGAAGAAGAATTAGTTAGATTACGGCATAGTTGAAATATTATCTAATTTTTTATATTGATCGAAGGAGGTTTGCAAACCAATTTCATTTAGTTACTTTAATTAAAAATCGGAATTTTTAGCATTGGGTTTTCTTTGCGGCGGTCGAAAACTTTTACGCTTTTGGGCGCGTATCGGGTGTGCGTAGAAAAAATAATAGTAGAAAGCGCGTGTAGTAACTTGGGCCATCTAAAGTATTTCTAAATTCTTGGGGTAGTATTTTGAATGTCAATCTTTGATTTGGCGGGGTAGCGCGTTGCCTTTAATTCCAAGATCAAGATAAATTTAGGAAAAAAAGCATTATATCACTTGAAAAATTGCAGTATTGAGAAGGTCGGGGTCTCATCTCAGGGATAGGGAAAATCACGTTGGGTAGATTCGTTTTCTACTTGCTTATCTGGGATATTTATAAATTAAATTATTTTTAAACAAAACCAACTGTTGTTTCAATTTTAAAGGCATAGGTTGAACATACAAATTGATGGAATACTTTACGCGGGGAATCTAAGCATAGCTGAGCTTTTTCTTTTCTCTAACAGGTTATCGGGTCTTTTAAGTTTTAATCACTTGTAAAACTAATTACTAATTTCGATTATCGGTATAGTAGTTATGTGAAAAATAATTTTACTTCAGTCGTTTAGCAGTTATTTTTCTGATTGGCTAGGGAATTTTTAAGTCAAGATAAGAGTTTTCTGTGGGACAAACCTTCTCATTCATTTGTATTTTCAATCTACTTTTAGCGCAAATAAGGCGTAGTTTTTTGCAATTATGCGTAGAGCGTAAATATTCAATTACTAATGGTATTACTGGGTTTCATGAAAATAGCAAGCATATAGTTATTTTCCTTTTAGCGTAACTTTTAGCACAAATGAGTTGAATTTCTAACAAAAACGAAATAAGGAAATTCGACTTTTCTTTCTCGCTTTGTAAATTTTCTTCGTCATAAAATTGCAAAAATATTATGTTTGCAGTGGCGTAGATTACTTAAAATAAACATAAAGATTTCTCTGAACAACTTGATAAAGTGGCGATTTTAAAGCGTAGTTTTGCAATTGGCGTAGGTTTATGGAGCATTTTGGCGTAACTTTGTAGAAAACGTAGTTAGCCAATTTAAATAATTTCAAGGTACGGGAAGAACATATTTGAATCAAGCGATTCGTATTTTCTTCTTAATCGGTAAACGGTGAAGAGTAAAAGGTATTTAAACGATTAAATGCTCATATCGAGGAAAAGGTATTCTTTATGTTTTATTTCATATCCAAAGCTTAGATACCTCCTCGAATTTCTTTATATTTGGAGAATGTTTGGTAACGAACATTTTAAATTCGCGATTTAAAAATTAATTTCAAAAAGCGCGGAATAGTAAATTTGGTTTAACTTTTTTTTACTGAAAATCACAATAGTAAAGCCTTGAGATTCGTGTGTGACAGAATGAATCTGAGATTGAGGAAGTATGAGAGGTAGTTTGTAGTTCAAACACAAATTTTATACAATAGTATTTATTTAATTATTATAAAAATATAGAAGTATTATTTTATACGCAGATATTATATTTTCCAATCAAAGGGTGAGGGTCATTCAGAATTTCATAAGCAATCTATTCGTGAATGCAGATATTTCGTTTCCATTCAGAAGACATTATACTTACAATCGAATTGATATGAAAATTAGATGTTGAGGAGTAGGACAGCTGTCACTTCTGTTTTTATGTAATAGATGTTTCATATCAATTTCAGACTCACAAGCAGCTCTCAGGCTGAAAGCTGAAAGGGCTAAGCTATTTTCCCCACACAACGCTTATAGTATAAAGTTTTGTAAGTGACTCACCTTAGCTGAGTTTAAATCTTATAGAATGACTATCGTAAGCAACATACATTAGGCTGGGTTTAAGTTTAAATAAATGCGACTTGGGATTCAGAGAGGCAATTTTGAACTATGCACAATTAGATATCTGGCAATAGGGTTATGGTGGTTTTGGAGTAGAGCGATTTTCCTGGATCATTTTTCAAATCATGATAAATCGAGTATTGACTTGATGCGGGAATGTTGTGTCCTTCTGACTGAGAGAACTCACAACTCTCTTTTCTGCGCAAGACTTCGATTTAACCCGTTGGATAGATTTTTGTTCATTTTCTTAAAATTGTTGAAGACTTTGGATTTCATGGCGGATTTATAGAAGCTAAAAACTCAGCTTAGCTCCACACCACATAAAATACATTTTTGAATGGAAGTGTAACATCTTCTTTTAACATATTTGTGACATAAATTTTATTGGACATTGATAACAATATTCTCCATTTATATTGACATTTCGAACATTGTTGGGGGCTGAATGTAGTGAATAACCTCTCCATTTGTAGAGCTTTTCACTTACGTCACAAATATGTAGAGTATTACACGCAAAAAACTGATCTGAAGGGTCAGAATAGGCGTTGATTGTCAATATTCATCTAAATATTATCTTGATAGAGCGTGGCTCTATGAAAATGTATGGAAGTAGACGCGGGCGCATCAAAATAGCAATTTTTACTGCCTCTAGCAAGTCCATAGTAAATTATTTCAATAATCTCCTACGGCAGTATGCTGCCCTGGTACTTTTCCTTAATAAATATTACTAAATATTTCGTTATTTGAACGAAATTACTTTGGATTTCGATTCAATACTTACTTCCTAGGCGCTAATACTACCCTGGTACTTGAGCGGGGCAAAAGGCATTAAAAATGATAAGGCTGTATAGCTGAATTGCCTTTGCGCATCGCTTTTACTCTTTAAAAAGTATGGGACGGGGCTCGGCTCGAGGCTCGGCTAGACGAACGTGTTCGAAATTTGAATTAATGTTTTGCAGAAATTATGGCTGTATAATTCGGAAAGCCTTTGCTTTCCTCATTAAAAAGAATAAAGGCATCCCTATATAAGCCATACAATCGATTTGGCGGGAATTCATTCTAGCTTTAGCTCTCTCTCGATAGACACGTACCTTTATTAGCTTGGGGCAAAATTCATTTCGATCGAAATAATATTTTTGTTTTTGATAAAATTTGTGGAACGTCAGCAGGCTGGTACCTAGTACGGGCTGAGCTGTCTTCACAAGTTTTGGCTAGGAAAAGCTTTGCGAACGTCCTTGGCTGGATTATAAAAATATTTGGTTGAGACTTTCGCAAATCTAAATAGATTTAAAGTTAGTTGTTTCGGTCAGCGACTGGATTTGACGAAAGAAAGATCTAGTCCCGCATCGAATCGCTAGCTTGAAATAAGGGAAATTATTGTGAGATTCATTCGATTGACGGGGTGGAATATAAAAAAAACCTGGTCTAGATGAGTTGCGCAATAATTTTCTAAATAAATATTGGGATTTTTGGATTTTGGAGGGATTGGACGTGTTTATCATAGGATTCGGATGCATTGTTTTGTGGGTTTGCGTATCAAAAATCACGATACAGTAAACTCTATGAATAATGTGTTTGAATATCTAGGAAATGTAGGGCTATAGGGCACTAGGTAAATCTAGGAAATCGGACTTTGCCACTCCGTATTCCCATTTTAGAATAGGGTCGATCATTGCACAAAATGATCGACGTAGTTTGACGCCATACAAACTGACAGACAATTTTATTGACTTCAATATTTTAGACTAGGAAAATCTTGGGGCGATGAGCTAGGCAAATCTATTAAGGATTTATTTTGTAAAATCAAAATCGTGGGAACTTAGAATATTTTATGTTTCGCGCGGGAAAAGTAAAGTCTGTTGGAAGTTTTTGACAAAATGAATCGTTTCCAAAGTCTTAGTAGGGCGGGTTTCTGAATAAAATTGAGCCAAATCGTCATGAAAAGTTATTTCTAAAAGTTACAAAATAACAAATATTTTTGAACAAAACCGTGAAAGTTCGATTCTTTCTCGTTGTAAGATTTTAAAAGAAAATATTTTAGGCGGATAAATTTGTTTGTTTGACTAGATTCATTTTTATCGAAAAGTAAATTGGAAGTAGCGTAGGTCTGTTTAATTTACAAAACCAATTTCAGTAAACTTTTCGGGTTTTTGGTGGTAAAGTCTTCTGAACATTCTGGAATATCAAATCTTTTGAACAGATTCGAGAAAGTTCGATACGTTCGTGTTGTAAGGTTTATAAATGGCTTAATGTTTGATAAGCGTTTTTCTTAAAAGAAAACTTTCAATTTGCAGAAATATTTTGTTTGTTGAGAATATTTATTTTTATTGAAAGTAGCGTAGATATTTTTAAATTTACAAAATCAATTTCTGACTTTGGAGGGGAAAACTAAGAAAATTTTCAACTAGATTTCATAGAACAGCTTCTGGAGAGTTATGCGATCCTGGTATTTCCATTTACTTTGGTAGCAAATTATTTCGGTTTTTTTACTGCACTCGCCATTCCGCAAGTCGGGAGTGCTTCAAAATTAACTAGAATCGCAACTGGGAAGGTCTTGTCCAACAGTGGTCTGATGTAGTAGCTAAATACAATAGCTTGATCGCGTTTCTAACTTGCTTCAAATACCTAGATTTCCTTCTTGTACAATCCGAATCGCAGATCGGTTTGATTTTTCCGTCGGGTCATAAATATTGATAATTTCTAAAGGAAAATCACATTTCTTTAAAATATTCCTTTGCAAGATTTATTTGTATCGAAAATAAAATTGCAAGTAGGCTGTCTAAATCAAAATCAATAATTTTTCCAGCAATCGAGAAAAGTCTGAAATATTTTCGTGTAGAACTAATTCACGGAACCATCGAAAGCCGATCATTTCTATGAGATTTGTATGAGGCTTAGGAAATGCTTAGCTCTTACGGGATTCTACTATCCTGGTACCTCAATACAAATAATTTCAGTTTTAAATTGAATAGCTAAATAAATATCTCTTTGGGAATTGTATGGGGGCTAGTAGAGGCCAATCTCCTAGGGACTAATGCTCTCCTGGTACTTTCAGTGATTGAGATTTTGAAATATTTTGTTTTTTATAGACAATCTCTACTGCGCTCGCCAATCCGAAAGTCGGGGATAGTTAGAGTGGCTTTGGGGAGGCGATGTCCAGCAGTGGACGGACTCTAGCTGTTAGTTAGACTTCAAAATTTCGAATTTTGCTTCTAGCCATACATTTTGTATTGAAATATTTTCAGAGTCGGATCGGTTCAATTATCTGAAAAATCTCTAAATAGCCTAAACGAACTTTTCTTACTGAAACCGTCTCAGATCAATATCAGATTTTCGGAAATTTTGTTTTAAGGCATATTACGTTCTCGTATTGATTTTCTATTGCAAAATGCAAATCGCAAGTCAGACTAGCGAGCGCCGTAGCGTAGGTCTTAGCAAATCGAAGTAGATTTTTCAGCGCTTGCAAAATATTGACTGGATATTAATTCCTTAGAGTTCCTAGGCGATTTTGAGATGTAGATAATTCTTTAATTTTTGAGATTTAGCGCTTGCGAAACATTAACTGGATTTTATTCCGTAGTCTTCCTGTAGCAACTTAGAGTTGTAAGAAATATTATTTTTGTTTTCCGAGAACATTTGAAACTTTGACTGAATTTTATCCCTTAGTCCTTTTGTAGGAACTTTGTAAGAAACAATAGTTTTATTTATCGAGATTTTATAGATTCGAAACATTGATTGGATTTTATCCTTAATCTTTCTGGGACAACTTTGCGTTGTAGAAAAAATATTTTTAATTTTCAGTAGTCTTCACATTCGAAATAATGTCTGGATTTCATCCCTTAATATTTTTGGGGCAATTTTGAATTGTAAATATTACTTTTGTTTTCCGGGATTCTTAACATCCGCATGAAAATTTATTTTTTCTTTCTAGTAACTTTGAAATTTTTATCGTAGTGAAGTTCTAGATCAGACCACTACTAAATAAAGTATTGCTGAACATTTTAAATCAGAACTTAAATAAAAGAGATATTTCGAACTTTGTTAATGGCTGGAAGTTGGACTAAATAGGATCCTTTTCAGTCATATTTTTACACCTTTCTGATCAGTTATAATTTGAAAATACTAGCTTTTGAAATTTATAGTTTGTGAAAGTCATAATAGAGTTTCCTTGAACTTTTGCATTTTTGGTCGAATAATAAGTAGAGTTAATTGATAAAAATGTGGATTCTTATAATTATAATAGAGTTCCACTTTACAAATATCTCTTGACTTATTAAATTGAATTCATTTGCTTTAAAAATTTGAAACATTTTTGAAGTTCCTTATTAGATGGACGATTTGTTTCATGGTAAAGTTTTCTACCTTTGAAAGAAAATAGTTTGAAAAAATATATATATATTTATGTATTTACTTTTATTACAAAACAATTTTGATATTTATTATCAGCCTTCTGGTTCTATCGCAACCATTGGAATTAAAGTAATAGAATTACTTGCATAGTACTAAAGACAAAAAGTATTATTGCTTTCAATTTCTTGTAAGTATGTTAAGATTCAGATGCTTACTAGAATGTAATGTTGAAATTGATTAAACTTTGGCCAAGAAGTCAGTGCCTCTATAGCTATTCTAAAAAATAAAAATGGAATGCTATCAGAAAGTTTGGTTATATTTTACCATTACCTTTTATGGACACGTAGTTTATTTTATAAATAACATTTGTCAGTCATAAATATAGACTGGAAGGTTGTAAATAAATACCTATTTTTGGCAGTGAACTACTGATGTGAGGAAAAGATGACTCAGTAGTAAATTCTTCCAAATTCAAAATTTTATGCATAAACTGCACACCTTTGGCTTTATTATTATAAAATCCTGGAGTGGTCAGGAAAGGTTCGAGGGGTTATATTTACGGTGGTGGAACCTCGGTATTCCCTTGGGAATACCGTCATTGTTAAGAGCTTCTCACTCACAAAAGTAGTACATTACAGAGTTAGTCCAAGTCAAAATAAATTCAATAAGACTTAGCCATGAAGCAATCTTTCCGACCTTTGTTGTTCTATCGAATTCAGTGCTAGAAATCGACTATTCAGATCGACTCTACATTTATTTACAGTATTATTCTCATTTTATACTAATAAACAAAACGAAATCAAAATATTTAAAGTTCCAATTCAGGTTATAAAGTTCAAACTAAGCTGCTTTTCATGATCCTTTTAATATGTTTAGCATTTTGTTGACGTATTTTGTTTTGGGAATTTTTAGTGTAGGGATATCGGATTGGGTATAAAATTAGTAAGTAGAGTTAATGAGACTGCTTTCCTTCATTCTATTCTGGGTTATCGCAACGTAGGTTCCTAACTGCTCTGACGAATTCACTGGCCAAATCTTAAATTAGTAGGACGCGATAGGTAGAGTTTTCTGAACATTACGTTCTTCCGATTATTAGGTCGACGGTTTTAGGGTTAGCAGGCTCGTCGTATAGTTAGTTATGAGAATATTTGTAGGTTGGATATAGGGTCTTTGTAGTACTTTTGTAGTTAGGGTTATTTTAAGCTTACGACTCTTCGGCGGTGCGTAGCCGCTAGGTTTCTGCATAGCTGCATAGGTTCTTTAGGGTGAATAGGGTTAGGGTCGTTACAAACTTTAGCTTCCTCAAACTCTACTTTATGGTTATCTAAACGTTCAAACGTACCATGCTACATAATATGGCTATCATCTCATCAAATTAGTAGTAATGACATGAAGATAGCTCAGTCAATGTCTGTAGGTAGTTTTACGATAACATACATGTTATGTTAATTTTTTGTGTACGTTTGAGGGTCAGCTGATTCCTGTGGAAAGTAGGTACTACGGTAGGTACCTATTTAAAATTGACATATGATATAAAATGCATCAAATATGACAACTTGTACAGAAAATCATTTTCTAATAAACTTAACTCATGTTTAAAGGGAAAAAGTATTATCTTTACCCTTAGATAAATGATTGCCTCGCTAATAAGTCTTTACCTATCTGTAAAAGTATTCTTATGATGATCTATGTAGATATGGCTCCATATTGAGCGCAACATGTTTTGAACACAAAATTATCTGGCTTGGTTTTTTGGAGGTCGTTTTATCAAGTCTATTTTATTTTTGTTTTTTCAATAGGTATACCTATAATCTCTAGATATTTTGAGAAATTTAAATTGACTAAATTGTTACCTACCATGTCGGCTTGTTAGTTATTCTATCTATGCGAATTTGAATGCGAAAGTCGTTCTTTCGTAATGAACTAAGATGTACTAGGAGCGCATAATGTATGTAGCAGTCTAGCAGTAGAAGTGATGTTATAGGTAATGAGCTCGTGACCACATCTGAACCTGTTTGACTCCAGTGGCACCCGTGTCAAGGATAGCGGGTTTGATTCCCGGTTCCTCTGGTGGGACTTGTCTAATACTAGTGTAATTTTGTAATGAAAGTGATGTTGGGCGAAGCTGGAATAATTAGTATTTGAATCGTGATCACACCGGGTATCTAATATTGCGATAGGTGACAGCTATTATATAAATGACAACCGATGACAGCCGCAATATGTGGTTGCGGCGTGGTTGCGGCGTGCGGCACGCATGATATGATACCTAGTTTGTTATATTGGATTTCTTAACGGCTGTCGTCAAAAAAACTGGATCCGGGATCCGATAATACACCAAAATGTATAAGTAGTGTAATTGTGACAGTTGTCCACGCCCATTTACGTTGGTCTACCTACCTACTCCTGCAGGGATATAGGTAATACAAATTAGGAAAACGGCGCGCGGGCGCCTTTACGTGGCTCACTAGCGACGTTTTTGACGCTTACTGACGAAAACTGGAAAAAACCGGAATCTCAGGGGAAGTCAAGGTAAATAAGAAGGTGGTTGACACGAATGTCATATTTATTGGATTTAAAATTGGCTCAGAATCATACGACGTTCTTTGTCAGGTTTTGCTGTTTTGACGTTTTTATTCTTTGTGATTTTTGTCAGTAGCAACTCTGGCTATGTAACAAGTTCCAATCGCGAAAATTCGAAATAGGGCCGAGTAACCCTCTGTAAACTTTCTATAGGTACCTAGGTAGGTAGGATGCGTAGGTACATGTCTTAAATTACAACTGATACCTACCTAGCTAGACTAGTACTTATTTACTAGTGGTGGTACTTTTAGTTGCGCACGATCCGATCTTGCTCATAGATCTCGACTCGAGATTACGAAACTAATCCAACGGGTTATCGTTATGTAACACTGGAAGCGATTTTTACGTTTAAAACGGGATACAGCGGAGTGTAAACATTGCATAAAATATTACCAAGTGGTTCTCAAAGCTTTTATAAAGCTTCGTTCAGTTTTAGAGCAATTCAAAGCGAGAAACACACGTAAAGTCTGTTTGTGCGTTATTTTTGCGCTTGAATTTTGAACTGATTGCTTTACAATTAATAAGGTTTATCTAAGGGTTTATGGCAATCGGTTTGACAGACGAATCAAAATTGCGACATTTGACGACAATGCGGAGCGCTACCGGATGCGTCTGTCAAACCGTTTCACATAAACCGTAGGGTATAAAAATTTGGTGGTAAATAGCATTTTCGGTGGTAAATCGATAGCTCTCAAACGGACGTTACGTGTGTTTCTCGCCAATATCCGAATTCAAAATGGATGGTGACGAATGAATAGTCGCAAAATACTATTTTTTAAATCTTTTTTTGGTCCATTTCGAGCCAAGTTTTTGAAGTGTATTTGTAGAAATAAACACTCGATTAAAAGTATCTTCCGGAGAAAGACATCGGCAAAAAGACACTCGATGAATATGGTTTCAAAATGGCGTAGGAAACCCATAGGTGTATGTATTCGCATATTTAAACTTTTATAGTGATATCATTGATTATATTTCTTACCTAAATTTGTTTTAGAATTATCTAACTAGAAATGGATTTATCAATTCTGCACTATTCAAGATAAATGCTATTACAAAGTGTTTCGCCACCGTGATTACAATAACAACACGTGTTCTCATTTCTCGTAAGAGAATATCGATTGGTAACGATGACTATCAATAATAATGAATGACTAAGAATAAATGGTGTAAGGGGCCCTACCAACACCTTCGGGGCCCAAGCCAACCTTACCTGCCCGTGGTGCACCCTGCTGGTCAACGGACGAGGCAATGGCGACCCGCCAACCCGCATTGGATCAGCGTGGCGGGTGACGATCCAACCCCCCTAAATAAACATGGCAGTACAAGTCAAACCATGGCCCCAAGTTCCCGGCGGCTCCAGTTGCAGAACTGGCGTTGACGGGCGCCGGCCAAGCACTGGAACCAGGGGTGCTAAGAATCCCCGGGCGGCGCTCCTCCGTCAAACGACCAAAGCAAACGCACCCACGGACAACCGACGTAGATTATCACTGATGACATACAACACGCGCACTTTAAGGACCGACGAGAAGCTCGCCGAGCTGGAAGAAGAGATAGGCAGGCTGAACTGGGATATCATAGGGTTATCTGAAGTCCGAAGAGAGGGGGAGGACACGATAACCCTCAAATCCGGTCACCTGTTCTATTACCGGGAGGGCGATCAACAGTCCCAAGGTGGTGTCGGGTTTATCGTGCACAAGTCCTCGTCAACAATATCATCTCTATTACAAGCATATCAAGCAGGGTGGCGTACCTGATACTCAGAATATCTAAAAGATATTCGCTGAAGGTCATACAGGTTTACGCACCGACCTCGAAACACCCTGACGATGAAGTAGAAGTTTTGTATGAGGACATCTCACAAGCCATACATGCTTCAAAGTCGCACTACAGTGTTGTAATGGGGGGACTTCAACGCAAAGTTGGGCGAGAGAAGCGGTGATGAGTTGGGGGGTGGGGCCATTTGGATATGGAGATCGGAATCCGAGGGGCCAGAGGCTGGCCGATTTCCTGGAGAAGGAGGAACTCTACATGATGAACTCGTTCTTCAGAAAGCCGCTTCATAGGAAATGGACCTGGTTGAGCCCCGACGGTTCTACCAGAAATGAGATAGACTTCATTATGGCCACAAAGAGACAAATTTTCAATGATGTCTCCGTGATCAACAGGGTTAAAACCGGAAGCGATCACCGAATGGTCAGAGGCACATTGAACATAAACGTCAAACTAGAACGGTCTCGCCTAGTGAAGTCTACGCTCCGACCATCTGCGACCCATATTCAAAACCCGGAAAGCTTCCAACTGGAACTTACAAATCGCTTTGCTTGCCTAGATTGCGATACCGTGGACGGTATAAATAACAGTTTGGTGGAAACTGTCCACACAGTCGGCTCCAAGTTCTTTAAGCCCTGTCGTAAAAATAGACCTCAAAACTAACCGATCGAACTCTGAACCTCATGGCTGAAAGGCGTTCTATGACGCTGCAATCCTCTGATGACACGGAGTCATATCGGCGGCTCAACAGACAGATATGCCAGTCCTGCGGAGCGATATTCGAGACTTTAATACTAAAAATATTAAAGAAACGATTGAGCGAAACAAGGGCATCAAAGTTTTCGCCAGGGACCAGTCTATTGGGCAGAGCCAGCTGACAAAGCTGAAGACGGAGGACGGCAGGGTAGCGTCCACGAGGCCAGAGGTACTGAGGAGATCGAACGGTTCTATGGACAGCTGTACACTTCAGTTGCAAAACCTGTTAATAGCTCAACAGACCCTAGAGCAAAACTTACCCGACACTATACCGAAGATATCCCGGACATCAGCTTGTATGAGATTAGGATGGCCCTTAAACAGCTCAAAAACAACAAGGCGCCGGGCGAGGACGGAATCACATCAGAGCTACTGAAAGCGGGTGGAACACCAGTACTTAAAGTCCTTCAGAAGCTCTTTAATTCAGTCTTGTTCGAAGGTGTGACGCCAGAAGCATGGAACAGAAGCGTGGTGGTGCTTTTCTTTAAGAAGGGGGATAAGACTCTCCTTAAGAATTATAGGCCCATCTCGCTTCTGAGTCATGTTTACAAGCTGTTTTCGAGGGTTATTACGAATCGTCTGGCTCGCAGGTTTGATGACTTCCAGCCTCCCGAACAAGCCGGCTTCCGAAAAGGGTACAGTACCATAGATCACATTTTTACGCTGCGGCAGATTGTACAGAAGACCGAGGAGTACAATTTGCCACTATGCTTAGCGTTTGTGGACTATGAGAAGGCCTTTGATTCTATCGAGACGTGGGCAGTGCTGCAGGCTCTACAGCGGTGCCACATTGACTACAGGTATATTGAAGTGTTGAAGTGTTTATATAGAAACGCCACAATATCAGTTCGAATACAAGATCAGACCACGGCGGCTATTCCATTGCAGAGGGGTGTAAGACAAGGAGATGTATTATCTCCGAAGCTCTTCACCAATGCAATGGAAGATGCCTTCAAGCTCCTGGAATGGGAAGAACTTGGCATCAATATCAATGGCGAATACATCACTCACCTTCGGTTTGCTGACGATATCGTGGTCATGGCAGAGTCATTCGAAGACCTCAGCAAAATGCTACAGGACCTCAATCGGGTTTCCCAACAAGTGGGACTCAAGATGAATATGGACAAGACGAAAGTCATGGCCAACTCTCATGTAGCGCCCACCCCAATATCGGTAGGGAACTCGATACTCGAAGTGGTGGACAAATACGTCTATCTAGGACAAACAGTCCAACTAGGAAGATCCAACTTTGAGAAGGAGGTCACTCGGCGAATCCAGCTCGGCTGGGCAGCATTCGGGAAGTTACGCAGCGTCTTCACGTCCAAAATTCCTCAGTGTCTCAAGACGAAAGTGTTTGAACAGTGTGTCATGCCAGTGATGACCTACGGTGCCGAGACGTGGTCTCTAAATGTCGGCCTCCTAAATAGACTAGGAGTCACTCAGCGAGCTATGGAGAGAGCTATGCTCGGTGTTTCCTTACGTGATCGAATCAGAAACGAGGAGATCCGTAAACGAACCAAGGTAACCGACATAGCTAAGAGAGTCAGTAAGCTGAAGTGGCAATGGGCAGGCCACATTGCTCGAAGGACGGATAATCGGTGGAGCAGGAGAGTTCTCGAGTGGAGACCACGTACCGGCAGGCGCAGCGTAGGACGGCCCCCCGCGAGATGGACAGACGATCTGGTCAAGTCCGCGGGGAAATGCTGGATGCAGGCCGCTTCAAATCGGACAAGGTGGAAATATTTGGGGGAGGCCTATGTTCAGCAGTGGACGTCCTATGGCTGATATGATGATGATGATGAAGAATAAATGACTAGGTAAATTTAGATAGAAAATGTAAAATGTTAGGTAGGCTTATGTAATTTACAATTGAAAAAATAGATTGTCTCAGAAGTGGGGCCAAAGAAATGTCTCTCATTTATCATTATCAATAACTATTGAGATCAGTTACCTATTTCTTTCTGACTAAAGCTATTTTAGTTTCTAAAATTACAAAAGACGTCATTGGAAATAGGTACATAGTTTGTAACTTTGCGAGTAGGGAGGGAGGTGCGTTTATTTTTTAGTAACTACGCAAACTAAGTCTGCCGATTTTAGTCATAAGCAACAATATAAGCCACTATTCAACAAGACCGAAAATAGATCTATTTTTATCTAGAATGTATCTATACATTCTTTCTATGTAGGTTACATCTGGTTTTACTTCGCTATTTTGTTGCTGACTCCAGACTGAAAGTTATTCATTTCGATGTAGAAAAGTTATTCAATGATATCTACTGAGTAGGTAAATGCAGTAGCCCAGTTTTTTTATTTGCCTCACAGTAATTTACACTAGCAACTACCCGTGGTCGTTTAAATAGGTACTATGTTCTTTAATAGTTTTATCTGGTCCTTTAATGAATATGCTTGGCACGGCACCAACAACATACTCCAGCCAGTTTTAATTGTATGCTGACATGAATTAATGCTGGTGAATATAATTTTTGTCTACTCTGTGTGTCTCCCTCCAGTGTATAGTGTCTCTACATTCTTTTGTGTTTTGTAAGCACTTTGGCATTTAACGTCATATCAGCGTGTTTTTTGCATAATCGATCAATGTTGATTTCAAACAAAAAAGTTAAAAGAATGTTATTTAAGAAATTGCTTTAAGGGAAAGGTTGGAAAATGAAATTATTTGAGAATCCAAAATGTCTTAGCCGATAGTCATTTTGTAGGTAGATATAGATAAAGGAAAAGGAGGAAGATAGTGATAGGTAGGTTAGGTTTAAAATGGTTGTCATATTTCTATAAAATATTTCTTTGAAAAGCCTGTAAATGTCATACATAATATGCGTTCATGTTTAACACTTCTATTGTTGTAAGTACCTAGAAAATTCTTGCAATATTTTACAATTTCAGAAACGTTAAATGTGTGTATCTTCTAAATACGCATAAATTTAGATTAGGCGCACTGAAATCTTCCAAATTAGCCTTCTCGTAATAGCAAGATTTACTTATCTCTGGAAATCTTCCAGTTGTGTGATTATTTTAAATAAATATACGTTTCGACACACACTCAGTAAATATAACCAGACGAAATTATCTTATTCAAGGTTTTTATAACACTGAAGTTGTAGGTAGGCCACATCACATCAGCCTACAGCAGTCCACAGCTGAACGTAGGCTTCCCCTAGGGTACGCTATAAGTAGAAAAGGCAAGAACTCATCATAATCATCAATCATCAGAATTGTGCTCAAGATGGCATACTGAGATAATATGACACACCATCAATATCTACAAAAGTATTGATGTTAGAGGTGTACCTGTAGTGTTTTAAGTGTATTTTTGGTGCTTCTAATACATATATCTAATAGAGCAGTCAATGTTAACAAATGTAAAAATTATACGGATTTTTGTGATTTTTGACTTCAAGGAATTTTCGACCACCTTCAGCTTGTAATTTGTTTGTTGGCGAAACTACCAAAATATATAATTTTGTAAGCCGAATTTTTTTTGGTGTAATCTTGGCTTATATGAGTATGTATATTTTAATAAAAGAGTAATGAGAACCTTTTACATTTTTAACAAAAAAATAATTATTTCAGTACCTCGCTTTGAGTAAGACGAAGGTAAGACGATACCAGATTAGTGGGTGTGAGGTTGTATGTCAACTTACCCATAAAAACTCGTATTCACTTTTTTCAGCATTATTTTCCGTATTCCCGACCATGTTTAATATCTCGTCACATAACAATTGGCAAGGAAAGAATTGGGTACACTGTTTAAGAAATATAAACGTGTATGTCATCTTATCATAACGCTGTGTCGTCTTACACTTGTCGGAGTGGTGGTGGATTTTAGTTCAAAAAATTTGTAATTATTGACATACATAATTTTTAAAATAAGCAATCAGCTTCCTAATAAAATGTTTTTAAACATGCATCAGATTGTAAAACTTACATGACTTTATTTAACGAAATATTGAACTCTAAACTAAAAGTATGTCATCTTAAGCACAATTCCCCTATTAGCCCACGCCTGACACGCCTGAATACTCACTGCTAAGTATAGGACTCTTCTTTTCGTCGCCATCCACGCCGGCCCTGTGCCTCCTGCTTTCGTTAATCAACTTGAGTTGGCATATTTTAATCAAATCGTCAATTTGCGTCTGCACTTTCCCGAGGTGTAATTTTGCTAATATTTTACCCAAACTTTTTTCTGATTCATACGAACTACGGCAAAATTTTCCCTTCAAATCTCGAAGCGCTCACCAGAAGTGAATGTTTCGTCTCAGAATGATAAATTGTGATAATTGAAGCGCTAAACTTAGCGATAATGAAGTTACTCGTGGACTCTAGCCCTGAACTTTGCCAAGGTGAAGGTTCCGTAGGTACATTGCTAAATAATTTCTAACTTTATTTATTTTCATAGGTATTTGAATTATAATCTATTTATCTGCACTCATTTCAATTAGTTAGGGGTCGGCGCATGTCACTTTTTTCCGTCTATCTCTTTCAGCCATCAAATCCTCGTCAACACCTTTTCGATTCATATCAACATTCATCTTTTATGCAATCAATCCTTCCAAATTTTTTGCTCCAGCAGCCTGTAGTTAGACGAGAGGTTCACACACTTGTAAATTGATTCGAAAAGTAGAATGACCGTCATTTGCCCATACAAAATATTTCGCATTGTGGTTTCAATCATGATAATCATGATCATAAAGATTATCCAGTTTATCACTAATGAGTCTCTTTAAATTTTGTACCATCATAATATCCATTCAAAAACTAAGTACTCTTTCCCGTCATACGTCATTAACCTTTATATGCCGTCTAATCAATCGTCTGCTATAAAATTCCGCAACACAACGTAATCCTTTATCAGCCGCCATTTTATTGTAACTCGCGCCATTCAATGGTAATGATAAACGGGCATTGAACGTGCGTGAACTTGGCTGGCCTTCGCCACTATTGTTGGCTTATGTAATCCTGGTACTTATACTTAAGTTGCGCGGTGCGCTCGCCAATCTATATAGATTATTATTATAAAAACACTAGTCTTTTTCAGTCAGACTATTCAATCAATCACCTCTTCCACATATTTAGACTTCGCTAGCTATTGTTCGCTTATTTAATCATTTTTTTGTCGTGTGTTGACCAGTCTATAAATTTTATACTGTGCAGTCTATCTATGAAATGAATTATTACTTCTAAAAATTTACCAGCTCGTAATACTCCACAAATACCTAATGGTTTATGTGCTCCGAGTATTTTAAGTTGTGGTTTCGTATTGAAACTTTAGATACTATCCTCAGGCAAAAATGAAGACACATTAGTAAAACCATAGTTGCCAATGGTCAATAGCGTAAGTATTTCTTTGAAGACATAAACGTTCCTAATAGTTTTTTTCTACTTGCTAAGTATCGTAGGATCATCATCATCCATCAGTAGTAGAGACGTAGGGTTTTTTATTGCTTAGTGCACATCGAGAATATTATACACTGCTACATAATGAATAATAGTAGCTATAAGTAGACACGTGCCGTGAAGATTATGCTAATGTTTCTCTTTATTTTCATTCATGCTCCGTTCACTAGTACCTGCTTGTACATGATCTTTCTTATTGAGGTACCCGAAGGGTAACGTAGGTATCTAGAGTCAAGTCAATCTGAAAATTTTTGTATCTACTTACGTACCATAGTCCAATTTTGCCAAATGTGTACTACACAACGTTCAAAATCGAATCTTCATCATACCCTACATTTATTAAATTTTCTAAACATTTCATTCCTTCGCTCACAAGTCGTAGCGTAAGTGTTATTTCTTTTATAATGACTGTCGCCTTGTTATCTTGAATTGTGAGTTACTAGCTACTATATCTACTTATATATAATTAAAGCAAAATAAGATTTAATATTTCACGCATTCCTTCTCTGTGAGTAGGTAAGTATGTATTGTATCTCTATCTATTCAATGTTAAGGTCGTTTCGGTAGTAAAATTCGACGTTTGTCGATCTGCTGCCACTCCCATTTTACCTACCTCCTATCCACGTTTCTGAGCAGTAGAACTAGTAAATAGTGATTGAATTTTATTTGTATGGCAGTAATTAGTTAGGATTGTTGAGGCAAGGCCGAACGAATAAATTACTGTTAGTATAGCAGTAGTTATGGATAACAAGACGATTATGAAGCAAAATAGCAAGTAAGAACTATTGTAAGAACCAGTAAGTAGCTAAAGGGAGAAAAACAATATTCTTAGAAGTATTTAAATAAATGTATGTCTACTCTAACCTTAAATCTGTTGGTAACTTTTAAACGGTTGTCAGTAAAAATCCAGACATACCTACCTAACCTATTATACAATAATTAACATATTCTGTGACATACATACCGGTAAAAATGCTTCACTTTAGTTTAGAACTTCATTCTTCGCCAAACTCATATTTGCATTTGCAATAGGTGTATTACTGAGACTTTACAAACCGAGACGTGCATTGCATAACCTCAGCTTTAGACTTTAGTACCTAGTATTATTATTATCTGTGCCGAAGCCTACAAATCTCGAAACTTTACAACTACACCGTAATTTTACAGAACATTCGCCAATCGTCGTCTTTAGGGATGCAACGTAGGAATATATCGAATTTCAATATTCGAGTATATCGAGTAGGTATATCAAAATCATGCCCTAAACACCGATTTCCGTAGGGTCTTTGATCTAGTTAGACCCGACACACCTTTGCAAACTGCAAAACATTGGCATCCATTGTTCTTTACTGAAATTGTATCCGAAAGACAACCTGTTATAACTGGAATACCTCAAGGGTCACACTTAGGACCATTGTTTTTTGTGATATTTATTAACGATATAGCCAATTCTATTAAATCAAAATTAAAAATGTACGCAAATGACTTAAAAATATATTGTGTCATAGAATCGGACGATGACGCGAACCTCTTACAATTAGACATCACTGTGTTAGTGATCTGGTGCAATCTAAACTCAATGGCTTTAAACACTGAAAAGTGCTATTCGATCAAATTCACAAAAAAAGGAATCCATCTTAAGTAACATACAATATTAACAACACAATCTTAAAAGAAGTCGATCACATTTAAGATTTAGGAGTCATTGTGGATAGCAAATTGAGTTTCCATTATCATATAGACGCAAATATTAAAAAATCATCTAAACTCACAGGCTTTATCACGCGACAGTTAAAGATGTTTAAAGAACCTAGTATGTTTATCTTACTATACAACTACATTTTAAGCAGTGTATTTGAGTACTGCAACGACCGTATTGAGAAAATACAAAAGCGCTTTTTATATAATCTAACCTACTCTAACAACAAATGGTGTCGGTAAGTAAGTATATCAATATTTCGGAGTCCTGGAATATAATATCGATATCGATAAATTATGCATCCCTAGTCGCCTCTCCGGCACTGGAGCCCATCTTGATGTGTTTCGCAAATTGAATCGAAGATTGTACGAATATAAACATTTTATGTGGAAGTCCAGTGGTCTTGCGATAAACCAGATTACGTCAATACGCAGAATAAGTAGAGTTAAAACTGGTGGGATATGAACTGGCGAAATTAGGTAGGTAGGTAAGACTGAAGGGTATGAAAATAATATGTTGAGGTTACATGTGATTTTACAGATGTTGGGACGTATAAAATATATCTCATTGGTTATCTATCATACTTCCGAACGGTAAATCCGAACATACATAGGTTTATGCTTTAGAGGATCAGACAGTTTCAAAATCATTTATCGTGGCTAGAATCGAGGCAGAGTCTTTAAAATTATTTCGCAACTAAGCTACCTCATCTCATGTCTATTCATCATTATCAACATCTTGCTGTTGTTTGAACACAAAATCATGCTGCAAAAGGATTTGGCCTAATTTTACGACCGGCCGCCGCCTGCCTGACGTCAACCCTGTTTGGGAATGCCATTCTAGGTGGTATTAACGCCACCGGTTGACTATGGTCGGCAGATATTATAGCCAAGGTCAAAAACTCTACGTCGCGTTTTACGAAACACCCTGAGTAGATTAGGGGTGGCAGTATTCTTAGGCGCAAGCTCCATAGAGTAAACGTGAGGCATGAGGCGTAAGATGACATCTGTCAGGCAAGTGATCGTCAACCGTCATCGATGCGAGACGCGCCTCACCAGTGTAGCTTTGGCTCTTCTGTTTCAAACATTTTAAATGGGACGGTTTCAAGCGTCGCTATTTCGCACGTCTCACGTCTTACGTCTCATGTCTCACGTCCAAAGTGTGTAGCTAGGGACTTAGCCGCTACCACTGGGCACGTCTATTGTTTCTTATGTATCAGTGTGATCCAAACGGCCGCCATAAAGGAACCCCAACCGTGAACTTGCGCACGCGCTGGCGAAGGACATCGTTACTGCGGATTAAAACTGTGCGCGTACGATTTTTGAATATCGAAGCCGCGGTTCATTGTTAGTATTGTTAGGGTTACGCGATATTTGTACACGACTGTACTCAAAATAAAAGTACAGTCAAAGCTATTTGCTGTATACCGATTACAAAATTTGAATTGTTGGGGTAGATATAAATACAAATTACGAATATTGGATACAGAAGACTTACTTATTATGTACGAGTACCTACACTACTTTTCAAAGACAAATACCTACGCTAATATTTCGTGCCCATACATTGGGTATTTTCGCTTAAATAGGTATGTATAAGTACAGACTGACTTTAAGTTGAGGTTGTTTTAAAAAATAGCTAGAATTGACCTTTTCTAATTCTCGCTGTATTTTGGGGTTAGAATAATAAATAATGGCTTGGGATTTACTCTAACCACAAAATACAGATCGTTCAATCTAATTTTTGTACCTACCTGTCTTATAATACCCTGTAGGATACACAAATCTTCGACATTAACATAAATAATTGAACTGTCCAAAAATAAGGGCCACGTCACACCATGACGCACCTGACCCGACCCGAAACTCCATAGATACGCCGGGTCGTTCTCACGACGAGCGCGAAAATTTGCAACGACAATTTAATTGATATAAACAGCCTCTTTAGTAGGTGAGGCCAAGGAATTAATAGCTATATAATGGCGATATATGGCACGCTTAAACAGCTACTTGCGCTTCCTCCTGCGTGTAATGTACAGGGTTACATGAAAACTATGTTTTATCCGACTACTTTGACACAAAGGGACGGGCTGGAAATCATTTCACAAATTTTACCTTGCTTCATTATCCCTAAAAATATCCAGTGCAGATATAACGTACTTACATACAGTACGCCTAAAATTGTGTTACACATGAAGCCCTCGAGTCCGCCTTTTACGACACCCGAAGAAAAGAAATGGGGTGATGCTA
The DNA here is from genome assembly GCA_024500475.1 of Phthorimaea operculella. Taxonomy (NCBI): domain Eukaryota; kingdom Metazoa; phylum Arthropoda; class Insecta; order Lepidoptera; family Gelechiidae; genus Phthorimaea; species Phthorimaea operculella. The sequence goes on along the minus strand of JANFCV010000019.1, from coordinate 999,847 downwards.
TTCTAAGCTACACGGCATGCTGTCAAAACGTGTGTTATTCTTTAAATAGATAAGACAATAAATTTTGCACAGTTTCAGATAAAAGAAAACGGCGTAAAAGTGAAAAGTTGAACGACGGCTGGAACAATTGGTGACCTCGAAAAGTCGAAACTCATAAAGTGGCCTAGTACTAGTGCTAAATAATGACAACAGTGGAAATTAGCACCACTTATAAGACGAGGGCATTCACCTACTCAGATTCCTTACCAAAAAGAAATATTTGAAGATCCTGTTACGGTATTGTATTCATAATATTATTCAGCAGAATCAGATTCGCAATTATAAATTCTCCTAGATGTTTTAAGATTCATGTTCCGTTTTTATCCTATGATTGTTTGTCATGTGTTTTTACTTATACGAAAAATTACGTTACTACCTGCTACGAAAAATTTTACTAGAAGTCAAATTCTAATTTTTTTACGCTGATATCTGGTTACCAAGGTATTCGGTAACCTAGAGGAAAAAGACAAAGAAAAAGAGAGAAAGATTGGAAAGTGCAGTAAACATGACGACACTCTCCCGGTTGGAAACTTCCTCATATCCGATGATCTAGCAGCCGCTCCTAAACAACGACAATGTCAGGAATTAGCACATCTCTACAGGCAGGTCGTTCACCCCTTCTAGACAGGAGTCCGGCACATACTAGTTTAAGACAATGCTATCAAAGAAAAATCTAGACACTATATTTCATAATTTTAAAAAGACGATTTTATACGATGTGATTATGATATTTTGTCTTCAGGTTCTTTTTGACTGTCAGAAAAATATCATTCTTAAATACTTTATTCACATAGTAATATTTTTGTATGAAATAAAAGGTTTAATATTCTGTGGTAACCGCGGATGACCTCAAGCAGCTCGATGTCTTAAAATAGCATCTAATTATCTCTTGTTTTATTTTTAAGTGTTATGATAACCAAATTATGAGTGAGTAGGTAAAATAGAAAAGCAATAATATTTTATCATACATTTTGCACTTACGGAACTTTATATTTTGCATATATGATAGATATTTTATAATTGTATAAACTGAGAAGTTAAATCGAATTATAATAAAATTTATTGAGACATACTTATATGTCAAATTTATTTTATAAATAAATAAAAGCTTGTAATACTTCTGAGTTTGGCGTTTAAATTTATATATTTTTTAGCAGAATCTAGTTTTATTTTAGTCGATATATGCAGCTTTAGTTTCACACTCCTTAGAACTCCGTTGCCTGCGTGCATGTTTTATATAGTTTTCATATAAAGGCAACAGTTTTGTACATGGAGATACCATTTAGTCATCATAGCATCAAATGTCACAGTTCATGTTACGTAAAAGATAATCAATTGTCATCCGAGGCCTCATTAGGTACGTGTAATGATACTTATATCTATATTATCATCGGAATATATTGTTTATACAGTCACATGTATGTAATGTGTAGCTTTGGCAGAATTCATTTAAAGTTTAACGAAATGTAGAGTTTAAAAAGAATTTAAGCGAATATGGAATTCTTTGAATTCGTGATAAGAAGTTAGCTGGTAGGTGTTAAGTACACAATTTTATACAACTTATATTATTAGGTAGGCTTATGGATAAAACCTACTTACACAAGCTTTTGTTTTATTTATTTTTACACGCATGTTCGAAATTACCAATCATTGCAAATCATCAAATCATGAATCAACCAAGAACTTGACATACATATCGTAATTATTTCATTTAAGTAAGTATTTAATAATTAGCTTACACTTACTCGTTTTGCAATTTTATCTCAAGGATAAACTAACAAGCAAAATTGTACTACAATTCATTGTAATAATGTCACACAATTTAGTCGATTTGAATAGCACGCAATGACACTTACAAGTTATAATATAATAGGTAACTTAGTGACTTATATAAATCGTATAACTGTTGCTTATCGATCTACAAGTCATATTATAGCTAAGTGTAATAAATTATAAAAAGAAAAAAGCAGGAAAGTGCAGGAACCAAAAATATACGTCATGTAAATTGCTAAAATAACTATATAAAATTTCTTAAACATTATGTTGATTAAATAATACTATCATGGTAGGTACGTTAACCTTTGCAATAAATTATATCATAATGAGCCGTTTCTATTCGAAATTCCTGTTTTTGGCAATAATTACGGAGTACCTAATTCTATAATTAACGGATTCTTATCTCGTTTATATCGCTACACACATGTCTGTGTTCAAGAATTTTAACTGCATCGACTTTTAAAATAAAATACCTACTCTATTATATTAATATATTTTATTTAATATAATATTAGTCTATACTATAATATTAACACTATTCTCATCTGCCATCACGTTTAATAAATGAACTTTCATTATTTTGTTCAGTGTACGTATAGTTCTATGACTATGACCCCAAAGTTAGAAAACTCACAAAACATAATTCATATAAAATTCAAGCCTACTTTCCCTACATAGCAACTCATCAAAAAATATTAATGAAGCCAAATTGTACACGTGAGTTTAATTTACTCAAGTGTTTTTTCTGTATAAAATTTCTAGTTAATTAAAAGTAGTAGAGTCCGCGATAAAATTGACTCAAAATTAGATAAGGTTCGCGCCAATTCGGTTAAGTAAAGTTCTCTGAAGTTTGTATTGTCCTAGGCATTTCTTTTATTTATACAAGATGTAACCTGTATACAGTTTCCTTAAATATATGATAATATATTTGAGATTGAGAGAAAACTATATGGAAGACACGTAAAAAAATGATAAACGTTTTTCATACTACCTAACCGCTTCGCACTGGAAGTAATTTTTATTTATATACAATTGCTACGCGCGAAAATAGTTCGATACCGCTTGGAAATAACCTCCAAACTTTCGTAGGTGTAATATATCTTTGTATAATACTTACTGCTATCAGAGATCCATGGCTGCTTAGTCCAGACAGTCCGCAGACGAACTCCAGTCAGTAAAAAGTGAAATTTCTGCGACGGCGGCTAATATATTCACTTGATGGAAAACGTGGGTTAGACGACACCGGCCGGTTCGCGCCACATTTATATATCCAACACGTGTTTATTATATGATATATTTGAAATGATAAATCGTATATATTTTGAGTGAGTATCGACAGTTCGATTAGGGTTTGTTTTAGGGTTCGTTTTCGTCGTGTGTTAGGGCTGCGGTGCACAGAGCGGCTCGAAGGAGCGCGCGGCGCGACGTCTTGCGGGCCACTGGCGGCGCGCGCGCCGATCGCTCTTCAACTCTTCCAATTTTAAATATCGAACACTTGCGTACGCTTTTCTTTAGACGCGTATACGCATAGGTATAACGGGCGCGGTCCGCAGTTGAGTTTACATACAATATGCAATTAGCCTTATATTTACAGACGGTACAAGGTTTGGGCTTGCAAAGTACTGAAAGTACGTCTGTCGTTAGGTACTCTTGCGTAAGATTTCCATGGCTATTTTTGGAAGAGCACGAGAATTGGAAAGTGGAAGTTTTTGGCAAATCCTTAACTAAAATGATTACAAGTCATGTTGAAGTACCTACTTGTTTAATAACTTGTGCACCATGTAGAGTTCTTTTTTCTAAACTATACATACCTATTAAAATAGGAATAACTACATCGACCTCTGTTTGACTTTAATCCCGGATTGTACTCGAATAAAAATTTGTCTCTACCTATACGAACACAAATAGAAATATTTACGTCTAGAAATATGACTTGACTTAACTTAAACCTTTGCCGCGTCTTCCGAAACATATTCATGTGTCAAAAATATATGACACTTTTATAAGTCGTGGTAGTGGATTTTTCAGAAATTACCAAGGAATCTTAAAAATGTTTTGCTAAAATAATGAAAATATCTCACAGTATAGCGAAGCAAATACCTAAGTATGAAAAATATAAAATGTTCGATTTGTCTTTTTTAATTTTTTGTAGAGATAATGGCTTGAAGCGAAATAAAAGCGAACATCAAGGTGGCCTGATGGCTCGTGTAGTTATGGTCATAAGTCTACCAGACGTCTATGTTGTATTGATTGATACGGTGGTGGTTAAGGTCGTACGTAAGTCTACCAGACATCTATATCGTATTGACACGGTGTTTTAAAGTCGTAAGTCTACCAGACATCTATATGTCGTATTGACACGGTGTTTTAAAGTCGTAAGTCTACCAGACATCTCTATGTCGTATTGACACGGTGTTTTAAAGTCGTAAGTCTACCAGACATCTCTATGTCGTATTGACACGGTGTTTTAAAGTCGTAAGTCTACCAGACATCTCTATGTCGTATTGACACGGTGTTTTAAAGTCGTAACTCTACCAGGCATCTCTATGTCGTATTGACACGGTGTTTTAAGACCGGCGCCGTAGCTGATGTCACCACCATACATCACCATCAACGGGGGCCCATCAATCTGAGCTGCTGAAAAAATTAACCTATTTTAGAAGATTTCGACGTTTTTTTGGTGATTTGTTTTGCTTAGCCACAGAATAAATAATAGCTCTACTGTCCGTTGATGCCGTTTGAAGTTTGCTTAGAATAGCATCACCCCAATTATACCCGTGGCTGTCGTAAAAAGCGACTAAGGGCTAAGTATCCAGGTAATGGGCAGCAGCGTTCCTTGTTAAAAAAACATCGCATTGCAGTCGCCAATCCGACTGCCAAGCTTGGTGAGTATGGCAAATCCCCCGAGAAGTAGAGGCCCATGTTCAGCAGTGGACTATAATCTATTGTGGATGTAAAGGCAAAGGAGCTCTACTGTCTAGTGTCTAGTACCGAACGTTTGTTCTTTGTGTAATTTGTAGAGTATGGGACGAAGTCCTGACTTATCAAGACGTTTGTAACTATTTGAAATTTCAGGACCTCCTATTTATATTTACCCAAAGAGTTGGACGATAAAAAAAATCCTTTTGTCTTTCTAATAAATTTGATTGAAAAATACTGTTATAATAGTATTCCTGAAAAATCTCTTCGGTATGGTGATGTCATGAAAACGTGGTACGATTGATGAAGGGCACTTGTAGGGCGGGACGGAAACGGCGGCCCTTAAAACACGTGTTCGGATGTAAGTACCAACACACATTCATATTAATATCTGAATGATAATTAAACACACTCACATCGTACTATTTTTGTGAACCGCGAGTGTGGTATTATAATTTTCTATTTCACTGTGAAAGCGAAAGATTCTTCAGGGAACTTAAGGTTGCGAACACCTTCTTCTGTACTTCAGTTTAGTTCAACAGCCACAAGATATACGTCACACTTATTCGCCACACTTGTCAGGTGGTAAATAAATAAAAAAATTAGACGGATTGTCACCACAACATCTGAAGGACCTTGTATCTGTTACCACCGGCGATGCAGGCAGAGCTTTACTTTCAAGTTTGTCATCTTTAGTCCACCTGATGCTATCCGGTAAAGTTCCGAAAGAAATAACAGAGGTTCTTTACGGTGCAAATTTATGCGCCCTCAAAAAAAAGGATGGTGGAATCAGGCCGATTGCCGTTGGGAATACCTTGCGCCGCGTAGTTTCAAAGCTCTGCTGCCGAAATATTTTACCCAGTTTAAGCAAACGTTTTCAACCAAAGCAATTGGGCTTCGGATCAAAAGGTGGGTGCGAAGCTTCCGTACACGCTGCTCGAACTTTCCTAAATTCTGACGAGGCTCACGTCCTTCTTAAGGTAGATGTTAAAAATGCCTTTATAGTCGGGGAATTCTGGAAATTCAATGTATGGCGCCAGTTGAAGCACGCCTTTACAGCAATTTCTTTTTGCGATTAGATACCTTTAAGCATGTTGTTTGAAACCTTAAAAGCGGAGACCCTCCGCCCGTCCCGGTTTTCAAGATAAAACGATTTATATTAAAAAAACCTTTTCCTGGAAAATCTATGAATGGCGCCAGTTGAAGCACGCCTTTACAGCAATTTTTTTTTGCGATTATGTACCTATAAGCCTGTTGTTTGAAACCTTAAAAGCGGAGACCCTCCGACTGTCCGCATCACCCCCATTTTCTTTGAAATGTGTCAAAAATTATAAACTTTACGGATTTATGAGTTAACTATAATAGTTACAATAAAAAAATGTATTACATTTAAGTAGCAAATTTAACACGGAATATTTTGTCCTTTGACACTTCTTTTGTAAATATTATAGTTAACTCATAAATCCGTAAAGTTTATAATTTTTGACACATTTCAAAGAAAATGGGGGTGATGCGGACGGGCGGAGGGTCTCCGCTTTTAAGGTTTCAAACAACATGCTTAAAGGTATCTAATCGCAAAAAAAAATTGCTGTAAAGGCGTGCTTTAACTAGCGCCATTCATAAATTTTCCAGGAAAAGGTTTTTTTTTAATATAAATCGTTTTATCTTGAAAACCGTAAGAGTTACAATAAAAAAATGTATTACATTTAAGTAGCAAATTTAATACGGAATATTTTGTCCCTTGACACTTTTTTTGTAACTATTATAGTTAACTCATAAATCCGGAAAGTTTATAATTTTTGACACATTTCAAAGAAAATGGGGGTGATGCGGACGGGCGGAGGGTCTCCGCTTTTAAGGTTTCAAACAAGGAATCTAATCGCAAAAAAAAATTGCTGTAAAGGCGTGCTTCAACTGGCGCCATACATTGAATTTCCAGAATTCCCCGACATACGGTGGATAGAAGTGCATTTTTAAAGGAAGTAAATGACCATATTCCCTCGATTTACCCTTATGTGCGTCAATGCTACAGCGAACCTTCAAAATTAATATACAGGGACCACTGTTTGAATTCGTCTTCAGGTTGTCAACAAGGGGACCCTCTGGGTCCAGCAATTTTTAGTCTCGCCATCCATCCAGTGGTTGCGGAATTGAAGTCAAGGTTCAACGTTTGGTACTTAGACGATGGCACGTTGGGAGGTGAATCGTCTGAAGTGCTTGAAGATCTGAAGACCTTGATTTCTGCTTTCGCTGCCATTGGATTAGAGCTAAATTTCTCCAAGTGTGAGCTTTTTATTCACTCCTCCGTCTCGCACTCTTTAAAAGAAGACATCAAAAAATAGTTTAATGAACTTGCGCCAAACATCAAATTCGTTTGTGAAGATTCGCTGCAGCTATTAGGAGCACCCGTTTTAGATGCAGCCATACCATTCTTTGTGGAGGAACAAATTAAAAAATTTCGTCAGTCGTCAGCCCGACTTTTTCAAATAAACGCCCATATGGCTCTGTTTATAATCCGATTCTGTTTATTTGTCCCAAAATTTACTTACGTCCTTCGTTGTACGCATTTCTGGAAGTATAACAATCATTTACAGAATTTAGACGACATGATAAAAGAAACTCTCGTAGGCATTTTAAACTGTTCTTTAGAAGACTCAGCTTGGGTACAGGCTTCGCTTCCCGTCCGTCTGGGAGGATTGGGCGTCAGGCGGGTTTCAGACGTTGCGCTGCCAGCTTTTCTATCCTCCGTTCATGCCCTAAGCCCTCTTATCGGAAATATACTTAACCCATCATTGGGTACCGTGGAGGCTTTGGGTCTGACGGATGCTGGAAATGCTTGGAGCACCAAAAGTTCAGAGGAGTTTCCAACTCATCGCCACTTACAAAACAGTGGGATGAACCCTTATCAAAAAACCAACAAAAATCCCTGATCGCTTCTTCTTCCAGTGCAGCGGATCGTGCACGATTACTGGCCGTTTCCGAAAAAGAGTCGGGCATGTGGCTCCATGCCTATCCATCTTCTCACATAGGCACGCTTTTGGACAACTGCAGTTTTTCCATAGCTGTAAGACTCCGCTTAGGGTCCAAAACAAATGAAAGACATCATTGTCAGTGTGGGGAGATGGTAGGCCAAATGGGACACCATGGTCTTTCCAGCCAGAAAAGTGCAGGCCGCATCTCACGCCATTCCACCCTGAACGACATCGTCAGAAGGGCGCTGGGTACAGCCAACGTACCTGCTATACTGGAGCCAAACGGAATAATACGGACCGATGGCAAGCGCCCCGATGGCATGTCGTTAGTACCGTGGAAAAATGGAAAGAGTTTGGTGTGGGATGCAACCTGTACTGATACCCTGGCTCCATCCCATTTAGGCGCAACTTCAATGCGGGCAGGTGCCGCCGCGACCGCAGCTGAAGTGCTAAAAAAACGGAAATATTCGAGTCTGGGGGAGGTATTTATGTTTGTTCCCCTGGCTTTTGAGACTATCCTTGGGGTCCTTGGGGTCCATTGGCTAAGGACTTCATAAAAGACCTCTCAGGGCGTCTCATCGAGGCAACGGGGGACCCAAAGGCTGGCAGCTATTTAGGCCAAAGAATTAGTCTGGCCATTCAAAGAGGCAATGCTGCCAGTCTTTTGGGCACCTTGCCTCGGTGCGCCGCCTTGGGGGAAATATTTAATTTGTAACTCTTAACTTTAAGAATTTGTGAATAAATAAATAATAACATTATAAAAATTGCGATTTTCTGTAAAGTTCTATTTCCAGCATGATCAGATCATAGCTAACCACTGAAGGAACTTGTATATTATATAGCGATCGACGGAAACACTTTGATACCGCGTTTCAGGACTTGCATGTGGAGCCGCCACAGACACTTACCTCGAGCCTGAGTGCGAGTTCATCCACATCTCCAATATCAACTCCTCCTTTATGGTGGAAGAGGATAGTGTCCGATGCTTTATCTATACAAATCGAATTGTAGATGCTTTTGGAAAAAATTGATAAATTTTCTACCGCAGGCAGAATTTGAACCTGCGACCTTCGGCATCTGTTCTGTACTGCCGACGCCACTGCAACTGGACTACCGTGGTTTTATCCTAGCCTGCAAATTAAGCAAGTATATCTTCGCCAATAACGCGTGGTAGTGCCCTATATCTACTGGGCAGGATAGTTTTGCAACTAATTCCCAGCTTAATTATTCTGAAGATGTTTGTATTTTAATAGTAATTTATCTTTACCAATCAAACCAATTAACATACATACAGTCATTAAGTTTATTAAAATAGTAGCTTTGCTCTAAACTTCACTTCAACTTACTTTACAACTTTACTCCGCTGCGGACGTGAATCGTTATGTCGTCAACATATGTCTACCAGTGTATCTTATTACCGACAAAGCTGTGGAGACAGGCAATTAAAATAAAATCTATCTCGTTAGTAAACAGCTTGTAAACAAGCAGTTCTGAGGAAAGCCGCGGGCCGAGATGTGTGTGGTCGTAAGGAAACGTAGTCGCTTAATCTACTTAGATACAGATCAGCCACAAGTAAGTAAAAATGGTGCAATACAACCTGAAAATTGGCCGATAATCTGATCAAACTTACCATGGAACATTTATGCTAAAACATGAAGACAAAAATTGAATCACGCATTGAAACCCCTAGTCTGATAATTTTTAGCCATTGTAATGCTAGCGACACTCAATTGTAATTCCATTTCCACTATGATATTCCATACCCATAAAACTGTTATCAGAATACGAAACTACCAAAACCATCCGAGTGACATGCCATCGACACACAACTGAAACGTTTTTATTTAGCAGACGATGAGTGTATGGGAGGATTAATATGATTCCCTGTCTTAACTCAAAAAGATGCAAAGGTGACCTCCCATAAGCAACTGGATTTGACCTTGCGTTTTTGATTCCATCATTACTACCTACCAATTCCTACCAACATAACACCAGATGCGAACAAACTAAGGTAGACCCGGGTAATAAGGCCCACCTAACAACGAACCGAAATAAAACCTTTATTTTATCACCCTCAGGTAAAACAACGTTTGCAACGTATAGTAAAATTCACTATTAATTGACCTATATGATTTTTTTATGACTCTGACAATAAAAACTTACAATTTTGTTCATTTTTCAAAACATCGATTTTTGGCCTTCGTAAACTGGGCATGTGTTATAAGGCCCCTGCAAATTTTATTACGTTTGGAGTTAAAGTAAGCGTTAATTACAAAAAACGGTACACTTTTATGAATGTTTATATATTATTGAGCCAAAATAAAAGCAAAAAGTTGTGAAATCATCAATATTTTCCAAAAAGACTTCACTTTCTCAGTGAGGAAGAAAACAGCCTGGCAATCGAAATTTCAGGAGCTAATTGCAAAAAAATTGGCATTAATCCTAAAAGTATTTTTGTTTAGCTTAGAAAAAGATATTTATTTTTAAAATTACTTGATTTTAAATTTTCATACATTGGGCCTTATTACCGGTATTTGGTTTGGATAGCCCCGATTGCAGGTTGCAAGGCCCAAAATAAAAACGTGGTATCAAAATGTATTTTTATTAATAACATAAGTGGATGTAAAGTTAATTTAAATTCCAAAAATTTATGGGCCTTATAAGACAGCAACAGTGTAGAGAGGCCCCAACAGGGCTTGTAAGGCCCAAGCAACAACCCTGTGGGCCCTTCCTAACCGATCGGGGCCTTGCAACCCGTATTCACAATTTATGAATAAAATAGCGTTAAAACCAGACATACGTACACGAATATCAATGGAATGATAAATAAATAAACACATTCAACAATAATCTACTTATAAATTGCAGTATTAACTATTGAAAACTACTGTTTAGTGGGAGCGCAAAATAGCAAAAACACTGGCCGTGCCCGTGATCACCGAACAACCAGCCGTCACTGGCAAAATAGCGGCCGCACGCGGCCCGCTCCCGCGTCCCTGCGTTCCTATTGGTTCATTTTACGCTTGCTATGAATTTGGCGCCAACCGAACGTATTTTAAACGGTTTTCTGCGTTTGGGCCTTCGAAGACTGGGGGCCTTACACCCCCGATGTACCTTAATCCTTCTAGCTCCACTAAACTACTAATCGGTATCTGCAGACCACCAAGGCATTAGACGAAAAGCCAGTCGTCGTATCACACATCAGCTGTCATTACACACTTGACTATAAGCCTCTTAAGTCGATATACCCGGTAATCTGTTTGATTCTATTAACTGGTTGATACAGTTCGTGGTTCAGCCAATAGAATTTAGCGAGTAGCTGGTTTGGTAAGTATTTGACTGTATTTGTGATAACGGTAAGTAGTAATAAAATTAAGCTGCAAGTACGTACCATAATGCTCGTGAAATATCTTCTTACACAGCATTCTGCAGTCCACTGCTGGCCGTAGACTGCCTTGCCTTCCCTGATTAGGAAGACGAATTGATGAGCGCTGTGTAAGAAAGATGTTGCATTCACACGGTACACTGCTCGCTTTTCACGACACCCGGATAGATTTTTATGTGTGATATCCTAAGTCAGCATCACACGGCTTGGAATAGGTATAACGATGAGATTTAAAAGCAATAGACAATCGATGTGGTGCAGTGGCCTCTGCCTGCAATGGACTTCTCTTTGATTCCCGATAGGGCAAATATTTTGTAAAATGATTTTTCATATCTTTTCTCAGGTCTTTGTGTTCTTTGTGGATAGGCACATATTTCGGCATGTCTTTGGTGGCAATTCGATATCTACAAGGCACTTGGGACTTCATTTCATACTTAATCACTCCATTATCATGAGTCTTTGTATTTTTGAGCCATAAAAAGTTGACATAGCCTCTTGCCATGTGAAACTGAAACGTGTCACAACGTTTTCTATTAAAGTAGGCTAGATTTTATTAATGAATCCGTTTTGTGAATGATTAATAGCCACTGTTATGAAGAAACCAACGACGATTTTACAGATGAGCAACATACGACGGAAGCGTGTCTCGGTGATTGACAAGTTCAGCCTCTGGATAGAAAATAAATAAAGACCACCCATATTGAATACCGAAATTATCAAATCTGCAGGTATATAGAGCCATGATTTTGAGCTATTGGCATAATTTAGCATTGTGCAAGCCACTGATTAGAACGTCACTGAGAGCCTGGTGGTACTGTAAGGAGAATCATGTACTAAAAATACAGGTCAACGAAAACCACTTTCATATGTAGAAAAAAAAAAATTAACTGCCCCAAAATAAACTGCAATACCAGACACATCTACTAACAAGAGGAATTTAGAGGAGGGAGAGTAACAAGAATAGTAAGTGGTCAAAGCGATGACTGCTGTAATCATAGCACTTCAGCCTGAAAAGCTCTCAGACTCTCAGCTTTTGCTATGTGTCAATGTAATGTTAGATTCGTTTGCTAATTCGAGTTATATCAGTCTTCATTGCATTTGCGATATAGTTCCTACTATTTACAAACGGCGCATGTTAGCGCTAGCTGTGTGTGTGCAACCCCAAAACGGCTAAGGAGTTTGTTTTTAAAAAGCGACTGCATAAGTTTTAAAAAAATTAAGTCATGTAGAGGTTCGCATGTTCGCATGCAGAGGTTTGACCATTTAGATTACCTACACTTTCTACTCATCATCTTCCTGCCCTTATCCCACATCAGTTGGGGTCGACGCAACATGTTTGTTAAAGCACTAAATGTAGTAAAAGGATTTGACTATGTTTTACGACCGGCCGCCTGACTGATGCCCTTTTTGGGAATGCTATTGTAGCGCCCCGCACGCCATTTCCCTAGTTTGTGATTGTATGTACTTAGGTGGTATCTCCGCCTTTATTCTGTTTTGTAAACTTCTGTCGTCAAATACCCGGAGTCATCAAATCAATCATGCGGCCCTGTGCATATGAAAAATATGGTTCCTTAAATATGTAGGTGGATTTGCTGGCGATAGTACAAAAAAATTCACAGAGATGGGTACTCACTCGTACTAGTAAGTGCCCATTTCGTGGTGTCATAATCATAACATGCCTCGAGCCGGCAGCGACAACGTTAACTCCAGCCAGGAATAGACTCACGCGATTTCACACTAGTTTACAGTAGTAACTATTGGTTAGTTACACGTTGGCAGTGGTAAGACAAAAAAATCATAATATTATAGAACTACCTCTAGATCTGAGTTTTTAAACGTTTTCCCCTGTTAGGCGGAAAATAGACATCACCTCGGATATCCTCTTAATTAAAAGGTGAATATCGACAACTGCGTTTTTTGTCTCATTTCGGAGGATTTTTTTTTTTTTCCGTGTTTTGGAACTTTTTTTACATAATGGTAATCTTTATGGTGATTTATTTTAACTGTGGAAAAATGCTAGCAATATCTTAATCAGAAGCTGAGATATTCGAGTTTGAATTTTGAAAAAGGCACCGAAATGAAAACAGTCCTCCGAAATGATAATAAGTGTGCACCGAAATGAAAAAGTCCTCCGAAATGATAATAAGTGTGCACCGAAATGATAATTGTCCACCGAAATAATAATAAGTGTGCACCGAAATGAAATATGTCCATCGAAATGAAGTGGTCAAGTGCGAGTCTCTCTAGGCAGGCAGTGTTCTGTTTCTGTATGGTAATTTTCAAAGCGATTGGATTTAACCAATAGTCAAAAATAAGCCTGTATGGGAAGGGATTAGCGAAGAACTAACGTTGCGGGTGCAGCAAAGTAGAACGAGTGTGGAACTGGTGACCACAGCAGAGTAGGATGAGTGAGGAACCGGTGTCTTCAGCAGAGTGGGACGAGTGAGGAACTGGTGACTACAGCAAAGTGGGACGAGTGAGAAACCGGTGACTACAGCCGAGTGGGACGATTGAGGAACAGGTGACTACAGCAGAGTGGGACGAGTGAGGAACCGGTGACTACAGCCGATTGGGACGAGTAAGGATCTGGTGACTACAGCAGAGTGAGACGAATGAGGAACCGGTGACTACAGAAGAGTGGGACGAGTGAAGAACTGGTGACTACAGCAGATTAAGACAAGTGGGGAACCGATGACTACAGCAAAGTGGGACGAATGAGGAACCGGTGTCTTCAGCAGAGTGGGACGAGTGAGGAACTGGTAACAACAGCAGAGTGGGACTAGTTAAGAACTGGTGACTATGGCAGAGTGAGACGAGTGAGGAATCAGTAGTTTCAGCAGAGTAAGACGAGTGAGGAATCAGCAGTTGTAGCAGAGTAAGACGAGTGAGGGTGTTGGAGGTAGAAAGTAGATAGGTAGTAGGTAGGCAGTAGGTAGGCAGTAGGTAGGTAGTAGAGTAAGTAGGTAGTAGGTTGATAGGTAAGCGGTATGTTTGCTCTCTAACACGCATATTTTCTATAAGGGTGAATCAACTTTTCTTTGTCAAAACGTGTCCTCAAAAAAAATCTATGTAAAAATTACATTTGTGTTCGGAAAAATTCTATTTCACACTTTATTCTGAAGTTATAGAATCCTCAGGAATATTTACTTTAGACCGGAGGGTAATTTGCGTAAACATTATAATAATAAAAAACATGTGACCCAGGGGACCAAATTCCGCTTTCATACATAAAAGACCTGTCCCATTGATGCATCTGTCAACTTTATTATTAATTTCTGAAAAAATACTCCTAGAAGAGCTTTAATTTAAAAGAATCATCTCATACTAGGAGATAATATCCTTCATAAAACTATATGTTAAGCAAAATAAAGTATTTTTATATTTTTCATTTATTTTAATACCTTTGTCCCACAAACTACAATATAACGGACGTCCACTGGGTCACGCAATTCAAAATATTTAAAGAGTGATAGAGACAGACTGTGAAATGGCGCGCAGCCCATAGAAATTGTCCTACGAATTACCTGATCATCTTCAAGCAATTTCAAAAGCTCTGATTGCTGGGCCATTTCGTCCGCGGCTCTCGGCAAGGTAGCGTGGGTTTATTGATGTTCTGCTGGCTGACGACGATTTTTCAGTAAACTCTGTTTTATTTATAGCAATTGTTTTGTTTTTATATAGTGATAGAGTCTAAAATGCTTTGGCTGTAGGCAAATTTACGGATTTTTTAATATTTTAATAGTAAATAACATTTAACCGTTAATTGTCCCCTGGGTCACAGTTCCGCTGAGTCACAATTATCGTGACCCAAGAGACAATTTTCGTGAGCTAGGAGACTTTTTATAGTTGTCAAATTAAATTAAAAGGAAATTTGGCATGGTTTGCAAATACTTACTTAGAAGAGATAAGAAATAACAATCAGGCATTTTTCTTTACGCTGCAATGGCTACTGATGGTTTAATTTATGAAGAAAACTGGGCTTACTAACATAATTTTGTTTCCCTTCACTTTGCTGATGCTTTTGTGTTTGTGTGCTTCAATTTCAGATTTGTGTGATTTAGATATCATGCCTTTAACTGCCGCAAAAAGGCAGAAGCGATACAAAGAAAAAATTAAACAAAACTCTGAAAAATATTTGATTTGTCTCTTGAGTCACAAAAAATGTCTCTTGGCTCACAGGTTTGTCCCCAAAGTTTATGGACAATTTTATTGTTTAGATATGATTACAGCTATTTTTTAATACATATTTGTAAACAAGTGTTTATTATATGTTTGGAGAAGTTAGTGAAAACTATTAGTTTTGATTTTTGTTGGCCAGAACCTTAAATATGAAGAAAAAATGCTGTGTAACTTATCACTCGTGACCCAAGAGACACAATAAGATTAAAAAAAATATTAATGTTACGCTTTCTAGCTTTTTAAAACTGCATATATGATTCGTTACGATTGTTGCTTTAAATAAACATATTGATTTTTTCTATAACTTGATATTTTCTTAACTTTTTATCCAAATATAAAACGTTACCCAGGGGACACATACTTACCTGAGTTTTATTATAAGTATGTAAAATATACTGAAAAATTTAAAATTTTTCGGTGCCGATACTGCTATAGCAAAATTAAATATATGTTTTATTAATACCATTAAAAAATTTATAAAATAATATTATTTTATTTTCTAAAAAAACAAAACTCAGTGTACAAAGAATAGTTGATTCACCCATAAGGTAGATGGGTACGCTGCTGGTAGGTAGATGGGTAAGCGCATGCGCGCTCTCTAACACACCTACCTACTGGTAGGTAGATGGGTACATGGCATGCGCGCTCTCTAACACACCTACCTACTAGTAGGTAGATGGGTAAGCGCATGCGCGCTCTCTAACACACCTACCTACTGGTAGGTAGATGGGTACATGGCATGCGCGCTCTCTAACACACCTACCTACTGGTAGGTAGATTGGTACATGGCATGCGCGCTCTCTAACACACCTACCTACTAGTAGGTAGATGGGTACGCGGCATGCGCGCTCTCTAACACACTTACCTACTAGTAGGTAGATGGGTACGCGGCATGCGCGCTCTTTAACACACCTACCTACTGGTAGGTAGATGGGTACGCGGCATGCGCGCTCTCTAACACACCTACCTACTGGTAGGTAGATGGGTACGCGGCATGCGCGCTCTTTAACACACCTACCTACTGGTAGGTAGATGGGTACGTGGCATGCGCGCTCTCTAACACACCTACCTACAAGTAGGTAGATGGGTACGCGGCATGCGCGCTCTTTAATACACCTACCTACTGATAGGTAGATGGGTACGCGGCATGCGCGCTCTCTAACACACCTACCTACTGGTAGGTAGAACACACCTACCTACTGGTAGGTAGATGGGTACGCGGCATGCGCGCTCTCTAACACACCTACTTACTGGTAAATAGATGGGTACGCGGCATGCGCGCTCTCTAACACACCTACCTACTGGTAGGTAGATGGGTACGCGGCATGCGCGCTCTTTAACACACCTACCTACTGGTAGGTAGATGGGTCCGTGGCATGCGCGCTCTCTAACACACCTACCTACTGGTAGGTAGATGGGTCCGTGGCATGCGCGCTCTCTAACACACCTACCTACTGGTAGGTAGATGGGTACGCGGCATGCGCGCTCTCTAACACACCTACCTACTGGTAGGTAGATGGGTCCGTGGCATGCGCGCTCTCTAACATATCTACCTACTAGTAGGTAGATGGGTACGCGGCATGCGCGCTCTCCCTAACACACTCACATACTAGTAGGCGCTCTCTCTAACACACCTACCTATTAGTAGGTAGGTAGGTCTCTAACTTACCTACTGACCAGATAGTACGAAGGGGGTAGATATAGGTAGGTATGCTATTATTGTGTGGGCAGTTTACATTTGTCTAGCGAGGTTTTCATAGTAGTTTCGTAAATTAACAAACCCTACCTTCGAATTCAACAAGGAACCCTAAGGCAACGAGCCTCTACAAATTTCCGTGGGGTGTTATCATTTCTGAGGGGTGATATAGACATTTCAGTCCACCGAATCCTCCGAAATGAGAACGCAGAAATGAAAATAGAACAGTAAATTGCAAATATTTTTTTAACTAAAACGATTATAGTGAAATCAACAGCACTCAAGTCAAACAGTTCCTAAAGCACATAAACACAGTAATTTTGAGACAAAAGGAATGAGCAATACACGAGTTAAAAAAGGCACCGAAATGATGAAAAAAATGTCGCCACTCCACAGAAATGAAATATTTTCGCTAATGGCGGAAAAACGAAGTGACATAGCTCTCGTGAATCTGCACCGAGCTTTAGAGCGGGACTAATAAAAGCCGTCGAAGGGCAAGCGGAGTGCGTAAGCGCAGGGAGTGAGGAGCTATTCTGTCATAAGTTTTTACCCTCCGGAATGAAAGGGCTTCGTCGGACACATGTATTCAGGTCTCTCAAACGTAGTACATTATAGCTAAAGAGATGAGTGATACTTATATCGATTCATTGGTTCACTGTTATTAAAAAATAACTGTAATTTCATGTCTATATGAGACCACTTTAGCGTTACAGGGTATCTAATAACCAAAAATGTAAACCGGACACCCCACCGCGATGAAAAAATGGCACTTTAATATTTTTTTTATGTGACTTATAGCTTTTCAAATTAAATTATATTTATTGTACCAGGTAGTTCACGACAGCTTCTACCCAAAAAAAAATTGCTTCAGTAGATATCTACACGATACACCCTCGTTATCAGCCCGGACACTCAATTTTTGGGCTTGGGATATTCACCCTAAAGCGATTCTAAAACGTGCCGTTCGAAAAGGAATCCGGTACTGGATGCGGTGGTTGTGAACAAAAAAGACGGATATCATGGCACACGTCGCCGCATCAAATTGCAGTTGTCACTCACAGGCTGTCATTTGTTTAAGTGGTAGATGTCACGAACCGCAATATGCGATTCACCTATCAGAAATGAAATGTCCATAACTTGTTGATAATCATTTTAATGCTATTCTTTGTTGACATTTATTTAATAAAAGGTTTGACAGCTCTTAAATATTTTAAACCTTTGTGAATGGCCGTAATTAAGACAAATGCAATCGAAACATTATGATGTCTGTTGTTTGTGCCCTTTTTCTTCCACTGGTCCAATAAAAAGTAATAATTATTCATCTGCAAGAGCTCGAGACATATTTTTATAGCTTTTCTGGTTATAATCTAAAGTCCAATGACATTTTACTGCACTGTAATGCTGCAGATTTTTTATTTCATTTTTTGTCGTCTCTACAAGACACTCATAAAAATATGCAGGCAGAACAATAGGTCTAGAAATAAATTAACAAAAAAAGTCCGTTTCATCTACAAGCCAAAAATACTAGCAAATGACGAGTGTAACTCTTAAAATAAATGCGACAGCCAGACTCGGCAAGTTCAAGGGCGTAAAAAGAAAAAAAATGTCCCGTCGTCTTCAAGAATTTCCGGCGAAAAATTGTTTGCTGAAAATCAAGATTTTAGAATATCTCGGTTGTTGACACAGACAGGTAAAAAAAACTGAAACAGTTTTCGTGGCATTTTCGCAAAGAAGCCAAAACTTGTCTTAGACAAGTGTCCAACCTAATCTGAGATGTTAGACAAGCTTATTTTCAACACATGAATAAATTGTAGAGTTTTGAAACATTTCGCATAAGAAAGTCTGCAATAGATCGCCAAGCCGCTGTTCATATCACACGTACGTATACCCTTCATATGAACGAATTCTAACAGTAGAAAGTAGGCATAATACCTACGAGTGGTAAGACTTCTGCGTGCGAAACTATTTCAAAATACGCCTCCAGCGCAGGTCTATTTGACTCCTATTCGATATATATTTCTTATGTAAATAATTTCATTCACACAATCTTCGTGAATCCATGCGTGTTGAAAAGCTGACAATAGCTGAAACGATTTGATCTCATAACCGACTGTCCCGGTTGGCACACGAACTGTTTGCATTCCGTCGTAGACAGTTCATTCTCAACACGATATTTAACCGCAATGATCATTTAAGTCCACCAAATATTCGAATACAATTCAATTTAATAAGATAGGAAGAAGATACCGTGTAGAAACGGCTAAAAATACTTTCCCTAATCCATTTAGGGTGTTTCGTAACCGGCGATGTAGAGTTTTTGACCTCGGCTGAATATCTGTCGAGTATGGTCAACCGCAGTGGCGGAGATACCACATAGCATTCCTAAAGAGGATATGTATAGTCCAGATGGACTATGATTCCTAAAGAGGGTTGACGGCAAGCGGCCAGTCATAAAACATTGCCAAATCCTTTTGCTACATGAAAACTCCAACTGATTGGATGATATAGATAGGCATATCTATAAACCTAGCTATTTCTAAACATGCGTGGATTAAATCCAGGGAATCAGCAGCAGCGTTCTATTTCAACTCCTTGCACGGCGCTTTCCAACCAGTTTGCCATGCAGACGTTGTGAAAAAACATTCAAAATAAAGAGTACCATGTCGAACTTCGAGCATCTTCCGTCCCGTTCCGGCCCCGGATGTCGAGCATTCAGAAGACTATTATAATATATAGAGTGCAAAGGACTGTACATACCGAAAACTGTTCAGGCACGTCCAGATCATGAAACTGAACAACTTTTACTTTGGAGCCTATGTTGAGAAAAGATTCGTTTTTTTTAGATAATTAGTCAGATTGTCTGGTTTTTGTGTGGGAGGTCGTTTAAGCCGGTTACAAAAGTGGTGTGCTTTTTCTCTCAGAAATTGAAACTTGGAAACAATTCCGTTTATATCAGTAGGATAAACGTTCCTTGTGTGTAATGGAACGTGCAAATTGTCGTGAGTCACCGTCGTCTCGTCTAGCCTATTTTCAGTCGTCTCCATGCTTCCGCGTCTACGCCGATATCAGCCAATCTACAAGAGCAATATTAATATCTACTTGAACGTAGGGCTGTCACGCCAGGGATTGTAATGGTAGACACCGACTGAAAGAGAGACTTGTTTTACAAAATTTTGAAAAAGTTTATTTCTCTTGGTAGGTACTCTACAGATTTCATAAAAGGGAAAGTAAAATGATTTCTAT
The DNA here is from genome assembly GCA_024500475.1 of Phthorimaea operculella. Classification (NCBI taxonomy): domain Eukaryota; kingdom Metazoa; phylum Arthropoda; class Insecta; order Lepidoptera; family Gelechiidae; genus Phthorimaea; species Phthorimaea operculella. Next base: position 979,638 of record JANFCV010000019.1, on the reverse strand, counting down.
TATAAAAGAAACAATATAACCGTTTTTCGTCACATTCGCATCGCAGCGGACTTTGGTTCTTGACTGTTCTTCTTCTTCGAGTGGGACACAATGTCGCATAACGACCTGATGAACCCTGGTGTCAGAGTTTCTCCGCCCGTTTTTTGATTCAGCCATGTGTGATAATTTCCTATATTTGAAAGGAATGTCGTAAACGCCTTTCGTTACAAAAACCCGATCCCATAAAACACCGGAAATTAAGGCCACAGATCATGGTGTTTGTGAGTACCCACTTACAACCCATTTATAAAACCAAATCAATTTTTCAATCCGTTCATTAAACTTATGTCATCCCCTTTCAATGAATCACAAAATCACAACGCTGCATACTATTCTGAACGCCTCTAATACTTGTACAACTCAGCGCCTATTACATTTCGTCATCCATTCTCTCCCCGGCTCGCAGCCAAATTGTATGATTTACCGATCGGACGAGCAGGCGCCGAAATCGTCGTTGTCTTTTGACAGTCCTCCGTTGCATAGCGGTTTGAGTCTTGGGCTCGTGCTTCTCAGCATCTGAGTTTGATTTATTAAAGAAGACATCTGTAACATTGCCTACTGATTTATTAAAGAAGACATCTGTAACAGTACAGGCAGGGCAGGCTGGGCCTTCTACGCCAAGGGTCGTGGGTTCGATTCCCACCAGGCACAAATATTTGTAAAGTAAATTTTCAAATATTTGTGTTTAGTCTGGGTGTTTTCTATATATAATATGTATTTATTTACAAAAAAAAGTATTTATGTATTATATCAGTTGTCTAGTTCCCATAGTAGGTACAAGCTTTGCTTAGTTTGGGGTTAGATGGCGCTGTGTGTCTCGTCCAGGGATATTTATTATTATTTATTTATTATTATTATTAATTTCACGCAAGTATCTCGATTATAATATTTAACAAAACGGACGCACAGGCGCTGAAGTATCGCCGACTTTTGTCAGACTAGAGTTGCAGTGGTTTGAGTCTTGTAATTTGGAAAACTCGAATTTGATTTTTCGGTCGCAGATTGAATATACCTAGGTACCTGAAATCGGAATTGATATGGTCTCTTCTCATGGCGATGAGAAACAGCAGGTACACTGATTCAGACCACCATTCAGACACGTTGATAGCTCTGGAAGCATCAATATTAGCCAACAGCTCCTCAGTAGCTCAGACTTTGACCAAGTTTAGAGCACTCGAGGCTAGGTCGCTCCTGGCCCAGCCTATGTACTTTCTGAGGCTGACATTAGAAGTTAGAGAGCAGATCTCATGGCTCACCATCCCTACATTACCTATGTAGGTATGGGGGTTCATACCTAGTTTGAATTGCACTACGCAAAAGAAAAATGAGAACACCGAAATGTTTTTTTTTTGTACCAGTGTACTTACTATCCCCCGTTGCTCCGGCCCGTTTGGACCCTAGGTTAATAACGTGTCATTGTTTAAAAGTCCATCGGGTCATTTGTCGACAGAAGAATCTATTACGCCGCCGGCCCGCAGCCAAATTGTATGATTTACTAATAGGATGCGCAGGCGCCAGCGAAAGCTTCTGACACTTGTCACACTAATTCATTAACGAAAACCGTCTGCGCTAGAAACGGGGCCCTGTTTAACCTATTTTCTTAAACGATGTTGTTTTCTGAAGGCGGTGTTTAACAGTCCCATTATTCTTGCAGTTGAGACGGTCTAGGAAAATAGATCATGTAAGTATAGTATTAGCGCACCTCAAATTATCATTTATGAGATGAGATAAATTAATAGATAATAATATTATTTGCCGTACATAGAATATTCTGTTCATATCTTTCTAACATAATATCTTTCTAACTTAATATTAAAACGTTGGATAAATCGAAGCCATAGATCGAAGCGCTGCTTAAAGTATCTGTTTTATATGACGTATCATTATGACTTTAATGTCAAACAGCTTCTGCTCTCTGTCATTTTATTATTACTCTTTCAGCTGTGTCTTTCAGATATATTGCAGTATTGCAGTAGGTATAGTGCGTTTCATCTTTTAGTTCCTATGGCGTCATGTTGGTAGCATTGGAAATTTGTATGTAATTTTTTGACGCCGTAGAATATTACATACAAAGGACCCCGCACGATTTGTTCGACAAGGGCCGTCCGGTCAAATTGGCTGAAATTTTGGGGAAAGGTAGTACGTAATGGTCTCATCAAAATGTAAAAAAATCTGCGAGCGGAAATGACCAGTTTTTGAGATATAGCTATTTTAATGTTGAAGTCACAAAACATACTTTGATGTAAAAACAAATATCATATTCTTACATATTTTTTGCGTTCATCTGTATAAAACCAACCCACGAGGTAAATATTTCAATTGAAAAAGTGTCTGTTTCGGGTATTTTACACATTATAAATCAGCAAGGTAAGCTACATCGCCTAAGCTATACGAGATACAGCAATGACTCCAAAGCAAAAGTTGTTTAGCATAATAGGCCGCTTCTGCTGGCACATGGACACCTAAAGTCTGGAGTAGACCACCAGGACCCCATCTAAACCATAAAATGTACAGAAATGTCCCCTTAGCAAAAGATCCTGTGTATGATGGACCGCTTCTGCTAACAGATTGACGTTGAGGTTCTGAAGAACCTGATGTAGACCACCAGGACCTCATCTTAACTATAAAAGATTTCCATACCAAAACTTATGATAACACTTTGGCTATTTCAACTGGCTGAATAAAGCATTAAATCATAGCTAGCTCCGTATTCAAACAACGCCATTGAACCATACATCTAATTCTCTAGTTGGGCATTTCATGGAATGGAATTATGGAATGAACTGTTGACCGTTGTGTCAACCATTTATCTAATGAACGTTTAGTGGTGTGGTTGAATGGCACTGCTTGATTAAAGAGCAATCTGAGCATTTGAACAGCGTTTTTAACTAGTTGGCCGCAACATATTCATAACTAGAGCTGTTACTTCCCCGCTTTCCCGTAGGAATAGGATCATTGCACGTTCTACATTAGGATCTCCAAACTCGCTCGATATCAAAGTGCCAGCAAAAACGGCCTAATATGTAGAGCAACTTTTGCTACGAAAGCATTTCCGTATCTTTTATATTTAAAATGAGGTCCTGGTGGTCTACATCAGGTACTCCAGAACCCCAACGTCAATCTGTTAGCCAAATCGATCTATCATGGTGAACAGCTTTTGTTATGGAGGCATTTCTGTATATTTTATGGTTTAGATGGAGTCCTGGTGGACTACTCCGTACTCTTCGTGTCCATGTACCAGCAGAAGCGCCCAATCGTGCTAATCAACCTTTGCTTTGGAGCCATTGCTGTATCTTGTATAGCCAAGGCGATCTAGCTCGCCTTGCTGATAAATTATGTGTAAGATATCCGAAAAAGACACTTTTCCAATTGAAATATTTACCTTGTGGGTTGGTTTTATACAGATGAACGTAAAAAATAAGTAAGAATATGACATTTTGACTTAATGAGTTATGTTTTTACATCAAAGTATGTTTTGTGACGTCAACATTCAAATAGCTATATCTCAATAACTGGTCATTTCCGCTCACTGATTTTTTTACATTTTGATGAGACCATTACGTACTACTTTTCCCCAAAATTTCAGCCAATTTGACCGGACGGCCCTTGTCGAACAAATCGTGCAGGGTCCTTTCCAATGCTACCAACATGACGCCATAGGAACTATAAAATGAAACGCACTATACATTTGCTTTGCATACACATGACAACCATTGACAATCGCAATTCGATGCAGCGAAGTAAGTCCTGTCATAGGGAATTTGTCTTTAAATTGGATTGAAACCGGAAATGCAAGTGGTGCATTTGAGAAGTCAGAACTATTTCTTGAGAAAATTAAAGCACAGGCCCCCCGCGCCCTTTTCCTAATTTGTGGCAGAGGGTCGTTAGTATGAAAATAAAAACAAAAGTTTATGTCACGTGAATTCCTTCGTACGGGATTTAATTATAACCCGTGCAAATTCTACAACACTAGAACACAACTCTTGCCATGGTGAATCATGGGTTAATTTTAACCTGTAGCGAGCCACTCCGTTTCAGTATCTTTTATTTTATTGTGTCAATAGAAGCCCACGCACACTTTCTTTAATTCCGGCAGTTGGTGTTTTATTGTTGTTATGTTATGACTTTTATTTTTACTTTTATGAGAAAACAGAGATTAACCGATCTATGCAAAAACATGGAAACAGTTGCAGATTGCTCGATTTTACTTTGAGCATTGTATTAGAGTGTGGTGTGTGTGATAGATATGAGAAGTCAGAAAACAGTGTTATTTTTGCGCTGCGTAACGCATTCGTTAGGACAACATGAATTTAGTAATTATTAATTTACCAATATGTTTTATGTCAAATTAGTCTAAGCGGGTACGGTCAAATTACACCCGAAAGCTGTTTTGCTGGCACAGTTGATGCCGCTTTGCTCAGTGATACTAGGGACCATTGTGAATGATTCCATCCGAGGAAATGAAAAATCCATCCACTGGATTTCAAGATGGCGGACCTTCGTTTTTTTGTATGGCACTAAAAAAATAATTCTTCTGGAGCCCATCGTGTGGGGTATCAAATGAAAAGGCTAGACGAGACGATTTCAAAAATATATCGTTGTAATACATTTCAGTTGCCCTCTTAGAAAAAAACCAAGTTAAATTTTTAAAAGTAGTTAAAACATGCCAAGTTTGAGGTCCAGTAGGTACAAAATGGCTGACATATAGTTTCATAGAAGTATGCCAAATGATCCACCATATCCTCAACTCTAACGTGACGAAAGGAATTTTGAAAATAATAAGATTTAATGTATGTTTTGCAATGGAAAGTAGATCATTGGAAACTGCAGTAGGTTAGTAAGAACTGCTTGTGCGCCTTCATAAATATTTAAGATGTAATTCTTCTCATGATTGCTTTTACACTTAAAGCTAGATTATGATGTGCCGGATCATTTTGAATCTGCGGGCACGGTTGTGCCCCCCGCCAAGTTGAGTAAAAAGCCATAGGTACCATGTTGCTCTACTCATGAATGCTATCTCAGTTTAGTAGGCCTGTAAGAAAAATTCATGTTAGAAATAAGTATTGCCTGCTGTACTGTTTTTATTTTTGTATTTGTCCTGTATTTGTTTTTGTGTAGGTACCTACAATAAATGATTAAATTAATTAAAATTGTTTCTCTCGAAACAGTTCAGGCCAATTTCGACGCCCAAAACAACGATATTTTGGATAACATTTGAAACCTGTGTGTTAAGGACCCAAACAGTCATTAAATAAACATTCAATATTTCAAAAAATCATTCAATTTCCTTAAATCTGTTACTCATTCGACGGACCATAAAACTTCTAAAGCACTTTTAGATAAAATCTAAACTTAAATTTAAACTTAAACTTTTAGATTACATGTACCTAGGTATATGAATGAAGTGAGGTCAAAACAGCCTTATGTAAAGATATGAAATACTATCAAAACACAACTCAAAAAAAAGTAAGTCTCACCACTCATTAGGTACATCTACTGCAAAAAAATGAGAGTTTTCGTACATAAAATATTGACTTCGAGTACGGTCGTTCCAATGGGCCATATTTGACAGCCCATACTAAAAAACACATCATCAAAGAAAAATATCCTTATATCTAAAAGTTATCAAATATGGCCTATTTGAGCGACCGAAATTAAATAATTGCAAAAACAAATAATCATATACTTACTACTTGCAAGATATATTTTGTTAAAGACAGCCAAGTCCGCCACTCCACCAGAAACGTTGTGCAATCCACGACATCGTCGGTACGAAATAACTTTAGAAGCATTGTATTTCATATTTATACACTAAACACTAACATGATTCTACAATTAAAACTGCAATGAATGCTGTTTCGCTGTAAATTTAAAATGGTAATCCTGTGTATTCACATAGAATCAAATAGTTAATTGTTTTTTTTTATTCTTAAACTTAAGTATATTACTCCGTTTTGAGCCTCTATATCTACTAAATTAAATATTTCTATTTTTATCCAACATATCGTTAAAGGGGTCTCAACTTTGGCCGAAACTGCTTTAAGAGAAATATGGTACGGCAAAGCCACTTTTTACTCGACTTGGCGGGGGCACAACCGTGCCCGAAGATTCAAAATGATCCGGCACATCATAATCTAGCTTTAAGTGTAAAAGCAATCATGATGAGAATTGCATCTTAAACATTTATGGAGGCGCCCAAGCAGTTCTTACTTAACCTACTGCAGTTCCCAATGATCTACTTTCCATTGCAAAACATACATTAAATCTTATTATTTTCAAAATTCCTTTCGTCACGTTAGAGTTAAGGACATGGTAGATCATTTGGCATACTTTTATGAAACTATATGTCAGCCATTTTGAACCTACTGGACCTCAAACTTGGCATGTTTTGACTACTTTTAAAAATGTAATTTGATTTTTTTCTAAGAGGGCAATGGAAATGTATTAAACCGATATATTTTTGATATTGTCTCGTCTAGCCCTTTCATTTGATACCCCACACGATGGGCTCCAGAAGAATTATTTTTTTAGTGCCATACAAAAAAACGAAGGTCCGCCATCTTGAAATCCAGTGGATGGATTTTTCATTTCCTCGGATGGAATCATTCACAATGGTCCCTAGTATCACTGAGCAAAGCGGCATCAACTGTGCCGGCAAAACAGTATTTTTTTGCTAAGGACCATGACTAAATGATTTACAGCGCTAGCTGATGTGTCTGTCAAACCGTTTGACATGAACCGTATTTGTATGAAAATAAAGCGGAAATAAAACATACCTAAGGCACAAACGGACGTGTTTCTCTTCCATTGTACATAACTACAAATAGGTACCTATCTACCCATACCCCTCATTACTTAAGTACCTCTCTTATAGCAATTGCTACGACTGGCGTAGCAGTCATTGCTACGCTTTATGATGATTAAAAATGATTTTCACGTTAAGCAATAATCCTATTAAAGAAACAAATAAGTACTTCATAATTTATATTCTACATAAACATACAGTTCTGCATCGTACTAATTGCAAGGTTATAATAGAAAACTTTCAGTATCTAAAACTGTAGCAAAGCAAATTCTAATTTCATAACACTTTAAATTCCATAAACTAATCTAATTTGTATGTTTTGATGTTCTGGTTAGCTGAACTATTTAATTTTAACTTGGCGCCCAACAAAAATAACTAGAATGTGGGGATCACACGTGACGTCCGTTGCTACATTTTTATAACGCATATGTAACGTTGATTCAACCGTTGGACACTCATAAAATGGAAATAAAAACAAAATTTAAAAATTCATTAGTGGCAGCCCGGACTTGAACCCGGGACGGTGGGGAACCATCCCACTGCTCTGCCAACGGCTACGGCGCCTAGCTGACTCTGATGAATTTTTCATCCTCTTGATGCTCGTCTCAAAGTTGATTGTTAAAAATTCCAAATGCATCGTTTGACACTCGCATCCATCGACGCATCGTTACGCGTTAGGCGCCATATTTGTATGGGAATAAGATGTAAATATATGTTTTGACTACGCATGCGTTACGGATGCGATAAAAAATCGCAGGAACGAACGTCAGATGATACGTCAGGTGATACCCCCCGAAGATGAGGTGCAAATGTTAAAGAGTGTTACACAAACGATTACGAGTATTTACCCAACGCAACGAACTCGAATGGTGGATAAATAAACTCTTTAGGGCTGAGCCGAATATAAACTGTAGAAAAATTATTGCGACAGGTCCCACCTGTTCTATAGAGATTTTCTATTATAGAACAAATGGGATTTTATAGTCGCATTTGTTCTTTAAAATTATGTTTCATACATACATACATATATCACGCCTATATACCTTTCGGGGTAGACAGAGCGTGGGTTAACGGCTGTACAAAACGGCCATTTACACCACGTCTGACAAAAATTTGAGAGACATTCAAAAGACTGCGTATCATTGTGTGATTGAGTTTCATTCTGTGATTATTTAACTATGACGTTAAGTTTCGCCATTTTGTTGAAATATGTAAATTGATAATTTTACGGAAACTTAGTTCTGCCAATAACATCCAATGAGTTTCAACTGGAACTAACTGTAAAACGGTAGTGAAAATGTTGTAAACCTCATTGAGTGAACATCTGAACCACTTACACGCCCGAATTCTGTGAAGAACTGCGTGTAATGGAAAACGAACGTCTTCTAGTCTAGACGCACTTACTTATTTTGAATTTAATTAGTTGCTTGTGTCATCATCATCTTCATCTGTCTGTCCTTATCCCTCATCATCTGCCTATTAATAACGCAACTCAAGATTCTGCACTGCGCTGTTTCAACGCTGTTAACGTCGGTTTTTTGTATACTTTTATATTATTCACCAAGTTGGTGGACCGAGTCAGGAATACCATACTGCGTTCTAAGATAAAAAATTCTGACGCTGCCCATACCTACTGCAGCCAAACTCAAATGGAATTGGGCCGGTCACGTTTGCCGTACGCCCGAAGAACTGTGGGCAAAATCAACAACTTTATTGAAACCACCACATTGATACGCCGCGGAAGACCCCGTCGCAGGTGGCGCGACGAGTTAGATGCTTTTAGCACAGACTGGCACCTAGAGGCCCGAAGCAGAGCAGGATGGGAGAAAAAGAGGTTTACTTATATTATGTGACAGATGTTGTGTGGGCTTCGCTTATTTTTGGTTTCTCGAATCTTGAACTGCTTAGGTATTATGAGACCTAAACGGAGTAACTTTAGGCCTTACCACAAAAAAGTTAGGCGAGCGTTAAACACATGTCCAGCGTTTTTTGTATGAAGTTTTATTTTAAACATGCGTTCAAAACTTGTCTAACTGTTTTGTGTTAAGACCCATCTATATACCTACATATAATAAAGTTGTAGAGGGTCATAAGTCTGTACATAGAAGATTTTCGAAAAAGAACTGTTTGGTGATACTTAAAATTGATAACAGAACACGTTTCAGCAATTTTTAGATTTTTTTTCTGTTTATCTGTTTATTTGTTTATCTGTTTGTATGTGAAAGCATCACGCAAAAACGACTGAACCGATTTTGATGCAAATTATACCAAAATGTCGGGAAAATTACCGACCAGGTTATAGGCTAAAAAAATTCGACCCCTAAAAGGGGGGGTTGCCACTATACTTGAAATAAGTTTGCACGTAAATCGATATTGCGTGCGTTGCGTGCGGTAGAGGAATAAGTTACTATAAGATGTAAAAAAAACTACTCAAACTATTCCAAGGGGTGAACCAGTCCATGAAACTGAACAACTTTCCCCAATGAACATAGGTCGAATAATGAAAAAAAAAAAATCCTTCCCTTCCCTACAAAAACTTGGTCGGCTATCGAGACGGCTGGAGCATTTTGCATGGGAGGTCCAATTATTTTTTCCTACAGTAGGTAAAAAAATAACTGCATGTATTTTACGACTAAACCAGTCCATGAAACTGAACAACTTTTCCTAAGAAACATAGGTCGAAATACGAATAAAAATTTGGCCCTCCCATTCAAACTGAACCGGCCGGCCAGAACATTTTGTACTTATAGGAGGTCCAAATTCTTTTTTCCTATGTTCCCTGGGGAAAGTTGTTCAGTTTCATGAACTGGTTCACTCCTTAAAATATTTACAGTAAATTTTTTTACTCCTTATACAGGGTGTTAGGGACGGTGTGACGAAAACTTTGCTGGCATGATCAGACCATCAAACTGAACAACTTTTACTATGGAGCCAATGGTGGGAAACGAAAAAAAATTTTCAACCTCCCATACAAAGTCATTCAGCTGATCGTAAATTTTGTATGGGAGGTCAGAATTTTTTTACGTTTTCCACCATTGGCTCCATAGTGAAAGTTGTTCAGTTTGATGGTCTGAGCACGCCTGCAAAGTTTTCGTTACACCGTCCCTAACACCCCGTATTTTGAACTACCTATATGTTTCTTGGGGAAAGTTGTTTTTATCCTATCTATCTATTCGAAAAGAAGTTCTTTTATTTGCACTTTTTAGGGTTTCGTAGTCTACTAGAAACCCTTATAGTTTCGTCATGTCTGTCTGTCTGTCTGTCTGTCTGTCTGTCTGTCTGTATGCCGCGCCCTCATATCTTAGTCAGTTTTAGAGATATCGACATGAAATTTGGTGAGAAGATAGATCGTGTTGACCCAAATATAGAAATGTTAAGAAAAAATATTTTAAATGCTTTTTGGACCCCCTCCCATACAAGTGAAAGGGGGGCAAAAAAAAATTTTTTCTTCTGTTATATTGAGTAGGGTATCGTTGAATAGGTCTTTTAAAACTAAGGTGAGGTTTCTTTGAAACAAAGTCACTAAAATGTTTCTGTCACGAGATATTTGCTTTTAAAAAGGGCGTTTTTGACCCATAATTTGTTCCAGCTGTAACTTCTAAAGTATAAACGCTAAAAATTTGAAATAAATATGGAATATAGCTTACAATCTGAAGTTACAATGAAAACTATAACGGATATCGTACCCTTAAAGGTTTCAGAAAAAATTGAGTTTTTCTATTTGCGGTTGGTCATCATACTGCTGCTAACAAACCAGCAACAAAATTAAGTTTGTAATGCTGAAAAACCTGATATTTAAACGTTGACTACGAAACCCTATTTGTGGGCGTGTCTGACACGCTCTTGGCCGTTTTTAAATAAAGAACTCAACAAATGCGAATAAAACTACTTTGAATTTAGAACATCTTGATGTTCAGTCAGCGCCAAAGAAATAGAACGCAAATATTGTTCGAATAAAGGCTGTATGGGACGACGGCCCATAGTCGCGCGGCGCGTCCCCAATAGAACTAAAAAAAAGATACGCGCGAATTACAGTCCGTAATTTTCACCAAAAATTACACGTTTGTTAGAATTTTATTTAACTTTTTGAAAAATTTGTTCAAGTGACAGTGAAAGTATAACATTGCAATAAAATATGAGGCGCCTTTTATTTTCTCATAGAGGGTGATCTTCTTCTTCTTTTCGTGTGGGACACCGAGTCGTTCAACGACCCGATGAACCCTGGTGTCAGAGTTTTTTTCAACCGCCTACTGCAAGTAGCAGGCCTCTTACATGGTTGTGTAACGACGGCCATCATAGACAGCAACCGGGACCGACGGCTTAACGTGCCCATCCGAAGCACGGAACCATCTTACTTGCGGACAATCAGGTGGTTCAGCCTGCAATGTCCTAACCAGACTGGGAACAAATTCACAAAGTGATAAATATCAACTTTGTGAGTGACCCCACCGGGAATTGAACCCGGAACCTTTGCGTGGCAGGCAGGCATACTAACCACTGCGCCACATCGGCTGTCAAAAAATAAAATAGAGGGTGATGAAAAGTAGAGTGAATTACTCGGGCGCAAAATATATTTTGGCTTACTTCGCTCTGAATTCAAAAAAGCGCCCTCGCCGTAGAAGTGTTGTTTTGCGCCCTTATGATATCTACTAAAAGTTTCTTGAACTGGTTCACCCCTTACAATATTTGCAGTTTTTTTTTACTCCCATATTGGAGTCGAGATTCGAACACATTTGTCTAGTAACTAACGTCACAGCTATTCGGATTGACCCATGAAGCTGAAAATCAACATGTAGGCACTTCTTGACCTCCTGATCAAAATTAGACATGGAGCCCAGCGGGCACCACCCCCCTTAACCTTTTACCACCCCCCCTCTTTTACAAGGCATAACTTTTGAAGTAATTGACTTGGAGGGTAGTTTTTATTTCATATCTAGCGTGACATCTCACTTGAAGCTTATTGTGCCCTCAAAATTACCCTTTAGGCCCCCCGGGGGGCCCAAAAGCCCGAATAGTGGGGTGTCCCGTTCTTATATGAGATTTTCTTATTTTCAAGCTATCGACTCCCAAGAGGTATCAAAAGTTGCGTAATTAGACACAGATTGCAAAAAACTTAATATATCTTTAAATAATATTTATCTTTAGGGCTCTATCGATCGTTAAAGTGTTGTGACTACGAAACCAACATATTATTGTCTTTTAATGTTCGGCAAAGCCCTAAAGATAAATATTATTTAAAGATATTTTAGGTTTTTTGCCATCTGTGTCTAATTCCGCAACTTTTGATACCGCTTGGGAATCGATAGCTTGAAAATAAGAAAATCTCATACAAGGACGGGACACCCCACTTTCGGGGCTTTTGGGCCCCCCGGGGGGGCTAAAGGGTAATTTTGAGGGCACAATAAGCTTCAAGTGAAATGTCACGCACGATATGAAATAAAAACTACCCTCCAAGTCGATTACTTCAAAAGTTGCGCCATGTAAAGAAGGGGGGGCGGTAAAAGGTTAAGGGGGGTGGGGCCCGCTTGGCTCCATGGCCAATTTTGATCAGGAGGTCAAGAAGTACCTACATGCCGATTTTCAGCTTCATGGGTCAATCCGAATAGTTATAACCAGCTATTGACGTTAGTTACTAGACTACATACCAACATAATAGTAAAGCAAAATAAAAAACCAGCCAAGAGCGTGCCAGACACGCCCACAAATAGGGTTTGTAGTCAATGTTAAATATCAGCGTTACGAAGTTACCTAATTTCGTTGCTGGTTTGTTTGCAGTAGTAAGTATGCTTACGAACCACAAATTAAAAAACTTTTATTTTTCTTAAAACTTGCGTGGATACAGTATCCGATATAGTTTTTATGGTAACCTCAGACTAAGAACTAATTTTTTTTTTAAATATTTAGTTCTAGGAAGAGAAAACTCCCCATAAAAGCAAATACTTCGAGGCAGAATCACTTTTGTGATTTTTTTAAAAAAAAAAACCTCGCCTTAATTTTTAAAGATCTATTTAACGATACCCTACTTAATATAGCAGATGTTTTTTTTATCTTCCTTTCACATGTACCTACGCCAAAAAATAAAATCATTTTTTTCCCAACATTTTAAATTTGTGTCAAGCAACACGATCTATCTTCACATCAAAGATGTCGATCGATTTACCCCGGTTCGTAAGGGGTCAGACCTTTCGGATTGTGATTAAAGCGTGAAACTTGGCATAGATGTTCTATGGGTACATCTTAGTAGGTAAAGCCCGGTTTCCAGGAGTTCCGCCCCCCGGAGCAGGTGGGAGGGGGGGAGGAATATGTCGGTCGCCGCGCACCAAACAAAAATTCTCAGTGATGTAGTTGAGGTCTTAAGGCAAGTTTGGTATCGTTTTCGAGTAAAACTAACATGAAGAATCTATTTAACGTAGTAAAAAATAATCATTTCATTCAAAAATACGAAGAAATACGCAAAAAAAAGAAAATATACCACACTATTTTCGTCTTCAACACGCTATCACTGTAAATTTGGTAATAATTAGGAAATAATAAAAATAGCACTAAAAAGCTTAAATATTCGGCTTTCTAAAAATATATACTTTTTGTACGGTTTTAACCAAAATTACACTATAAAAAAATAATAATAGGTAGAGCGGTGTCGAGTTCAATACTTTCTGCGTTCGTACATCTTCTTTATGTATTGAATGGAACTGCAAAATTAAACACAAGGGATAATATGCCATTCATATTCTTAATAAATTAAAATAATGCTGATCTTGCTGTCTACATTTGAGAAAAATTAACCGCAAATTTAAGTTTGTTTTTCATATGTTTTGTATGAAAAACAAAGTTAACTTTTCAGCTTAAACTAATAATAGAATACGAATTGAACCCAATATGTAAAAACCGCACAAATACGGTCCAAAGTATCTACCGAGGAAATTTTGGTGCTATTTAACGAATATATATAAAGTGTCCTATTACCAGCGGCGCGTCGCCTCCCTCACCTCCATAAACAGCTCGAGGTAGATCAGTCTGCGGCAGATCATCAATTTGCCAGTTTCAAGTGATCGGTCCATCTGACCGCGAAAGTTACGCTTGTTTTTCACGTATTATATGCTGGTTGTGAAAAATCTGCGCCATATAGCTGTAGAGACTATTTAACTCTGTAATAGCAAATAAAACGGCCCTAAAAACGTGGATCCTAGGTGTTTTGGCATGGTTTTGCAAAACAGAAGACAAAACGCCCCAAAAACTTAGGCGATCACTCGTATGAGCCACAGAGCTACGTCTAATGTCTATGCTGTCCCCGAAAGACCATTACGAATCATCTGGCATTACGTTTCAAATCTTCCAGCCAACGAAACAGGTCAGGTTCTGTAATGAATTCAATACCGTGGCCTGGGTGGACCACGACATAACCATCTTGGTATACTACAATTACTGCACCATCGATGCAGAAGTCAGAGAAGTAGATCTATTCTCCTCTGTTTGGCTTTTATAAGCTATTAAATCCGAATGGTCTCCATACAAGCCTTCCCCTTACTAACCGGACTAATTGAAAATTACGAAGTTATGAGGGCGGGGCATACAGTTAGTTTGTGTCTTAAATGGGTAGGTGCATTTGCTGGCATGTAATAGCCCCTCAAGTGTGGAACACTTTTGTATTTTATTCATTCATTTACCGCTGCGTTCAGTAAATATTTTCAAAATGAGCAAAATGTGAGCTTCCAGCTGTAAAACCAGATCCTGGTTTTTCCGCAGTTGGGGGTAAAATGGCGGCGACCAGGTTCTGGTTTGTACCCAGTCCAGGGGAACTGTTACAGGTCGGTGTCAAGCACCCCTGCAATAGTTTTCAAAAGAACATTTCGATAGCGTGTCTTAGAAACAGCTACAAAAAAAAATGTACAGCTTGATGGGCCGCTCCTGCAGGCCTATCACTTTTGGTAGGTAGGTACCTAAATAAATAAAAAGTATACATACCTATTACCTACACAACTATTTAATAAGAAAACAAAAACAGAAGTGAAATAAGTAAGTAGAAGAAATAGAAAGAAACAAGCATCCTTCGACATGGGTCAACTCGGATTTGCTCCTTCACATAAAAATTATAAAAGAACACCGGTGTTGGTACTGTAGCCAACTACCTATATCATCAAGATGTAGGTACCTAACTCTAGGCGCTCAGACTTTGAAACAGGAGGGATCGAAGTGGGCTTTCCCCTTCAAAGTCAAGTAACAAACTCACATCGGAGGTAGTCTGGGGTTTCTCCAGGTTATTCCATCATCATCGTCATCACCATTATCTTTGCATGATCTAATCGTACAAATCACGCATAAAATAATAACCATGAGACAAACATCGAAAATGAAAACATACCATTATGTGTAAAAATTGTGCATGAATCACTCAAAAATTAAGCGATGCTTTTAGATGTTTGGTATGGTGGAAGATAAACGTTCTGATCATATTTTATGATTAGTGAGAACCTTTATCAGCACTGGAGGTACTCTCTGTCTACCTACGTGACGGAACACCATGAACTCGGCAAAATATTAAAGGGCGCCACACACCGGGCCCGTATTCGTGACGTGCACGTTATCACGCGCATAGAGATGATGTTGTATCGTCTCGGATTGTATGAGGCACCGCACACCGTGCTACTCGCGTGATTACGTGTACGCATACATAGGCAGGCCTCTCATACAATCCCATACGATACAACGTCATCTCTACGCGCGTGATGACGTGCACGTCAAGCATACGCGCCCTGTGTGTGGCGCCCTTAAGAGATACGAAAATGTCTGTATTGAAAAATTTGTTTAGCATGATGTGCCGCTTCTGTCGGCTCAAAAACTTCTCTTGGCGAAACGAAGTTCGCGGGCACCAGCTAGTTTTCTTAATAAAATGTCTTGCCCAGTTTATAAAATGTGGCTGCTACCCCTAGTCGGCCAGACGCTGTATGACTCACCAACAGATTAAGCTCTATGTACCGACCTCATCTATTAGCAAGTGCATCCATTGGTCTGCCCAGTACCCAAGCTATCCTGACGACTCAACGACAACTTTCTTACTTCACAATCCACTGCTCGTTTTGTTCTAGAATCGCTATACGAAAAAAACTGAGATAATCGAAGAAAACAGTTACTAATGGGCCTTGCGAATTTAATATCAAGAAAAGAGGTCGTGAAATTAAAATACAGAATTTAAAGCCCAACTTTTAGCAGAATAAAGGACTTGACTTGAATGCCGTGTGATGCCGGCTTAGAATAACATCACCCCAATTCTACCCGTGGGTGTCGTAAAAAGCGACTAAGGGATAATTATCCAGTGAATGGGCAGCAGCATTCCCTGTGAATTAAACATCTTGCACTGCGCTCGCCAATCCGCCTGCCAAGCCTGGTGAGTAAGGCAATACCCCCCCAATACGGTGGAGGCCCATGTCCAGCAGTGGACTGTTGTGGCTGTAAAGGCAAAGGACTTATTAACAGTCACTAATTAGTCTACAGCTGGACATAGGCCTTCTGCTATTGGATGCGAGAATTAAGTATGAAAATAAGGTAGAGAATCGAACAAACGACGGTCAAACGGACGTTATCGTGTATTTTTCACCTATGCTTGCTTCGCACGGACCGCGTAATGTACGACGATATTTTTCTCAACGACAAATTCACAATATTCTTCCTAACATGGTTTAGACTTGGTTTAAGCGCCGGCGCCTTCCAATTCCCTCAATGAACCAGATTGATGGCGCCCAGCAGATTGACATTAACTGATAGGATCTGTCAATCATTGGACTGGATATGATGCGGAGCTGCAATTGGTCATGTCATGTCATCAATTTGTATATCATCAGCTAGATCGCTCATCAGTAATGGTTATGGATTGACCGATGTGTATGCAGACGACATCCTCAGTTACTGGAAGGGGACACTAATTTGTCGCTCTGCACGTGCTAAGTATGGGTTGAAAAGGGCTATGACGAGTGCATATCTTTATGCAGTATGCAGAGCCACGTGTTCAGTATTGCTGAACATGAAGCTTAACAAGCGGATTGGCAAGCGCATTTCCAGGTGGTTGTACAGTTTTTCTCGTCGATTTTCTTGTGACTGACACGAGCAAGCCCCACAAAACTCATGAAAAGAAAAGTAACTATTATTGCTATAAAATGTTAGGGTCGAAAAAATGTCAAATCCTTAAATTTTGGATTCTTTCATGACTGAGTGAGCGGGAGAGACTGTAGGTACATAATAATACGTTTGTCGCAACAAAGGTGGGACGATAAAGAAACATATTATGTTCCGAGTATTGCTTAAATGCTTTTCCCGCAAAGACTGCAATTCCTTACATTTATATAGAAAAACACTATGTAAGCTTCAATAAATGAAAACACTCTACCAGCAGTCTTATTTTCTGACCTTACGTCGACGACTCACTTATAAATTGAACGAGTTGATTTATAAAGTCAATTTCGTTCTAATCCTGCAAATCAACTCAAATTGAATGTAACTGTGTAAAAACAGGCAACCTAGAAAACGGCTATAAAATTAATGGCTCGCCCGACCTAGCCTATATTAATTTACTCCATCAATTCTGTACCATGGGAGACTTGAGCTAGGTCAATAGACGAATAAAACATGATGACAGCGCCTTGTTAAACAGAAGCTCACAGAAGACTAAAAAATAGGTAGGATGTTGGCCTCTAATGCAATAGGACTCGACACTTGAGGAGAAGTGATTCGGAACAGATCCTATACATACATACAATAAATCGCCCCTTCGTCTGTTGCAGGGTAGGCAAAAATATGCAGTTGCTATCACCAAATCTGACAAATACTTGTGAGCCAGTTCAGAAAAACCGTATAAAAGAGGCAGAGCTTCTTGATGGAAAATATCCTGCAACAATCAAGAGGTGCCGGCCGTGTGGTGCCGGTTTAGATTAGCATCACCCTAATTCTAGCTGTAGGTGTCGTAAAAAGTGACTAAGCGATAATCATCCAGGGAACGGGCAGCAACGTTGCTTGTAAATGCAACATCTTGATCTGCGCTCGCCAATCCACCTTCAAGCATGGTGAGTATGGCAACACCCTCCGATAGGGGGAGGACCATGTCCAGCAGTAGACTTTAGCGGATATTATGGTATGGGATAGGGTAATCGAGATCTTCAAACCAAACTGATTCAAGCAAAATCTGTTATCAAATAAACAAAATGTAATGTTTGGCTCAACTGGGATCAGTTAAGAAGGCATGTTAACATTGAATGATTTTTTTAGAATACTTATTTTAATAACTGCCTACGTGTCTGTGCCATTTTCTTTTATAATTTTATTACGACTGAGTTCAGGCTGACTCAGGTCAGTCACCCAAAGACTAGGCCATCAAACTAGTCGTAAATTAAACTAGACTTAAGGTCGACTAAGAGCGATTTATCTATCTGTGCCTTGTTGAGTCATCCTTATAAGTTTCTATGAGGCTAAGCTGTTTTATAAAAATAGGAATTGGTATTGGGTATTTCCAAATACACATAGGTAGTTTATAAAGTCGGCTTTCTGCGGTTACGATTTATCTTTGCCCATCTTCTTCGAACTTAGATTTTGTCCTGCCAGTAGACACTTGACGACGGCAATGGCATTATCAGTCACCAAGTTCAGATATTCCTTTCTGCAAATGACGGGTAACAGAGGGTTCCCAGGTAAATCGTTTATTTACCTAAAAACTATCGCGATAAGACCCGTTAAGTAACTATTAGGTGTGAAAGTAATCGTGAGTGCTTGAAAAGTTATAAGCCAGTAAAAGTTTGGAAATGGGCTCCACAGTTGCAGTGCGTCTGCGCACTGTCAGCGGAACCCCAATTCACCATATCTTTTGAATTATCCTGAATTCGCAGAATCAATGAACTCTTATCCTAACATTTCCAAAACCCACCCACTTCAGTTCAGCGCCTCGCAGTCTACTCAGCCATTTTTTTTATTACCTTGCTAATCCAGTATAGAAATACCTAAAGCACTCCCACTCATTTCCATCAGTAGGTAAACTAATCTCAAGCTATTTCGCTATACTGTGGCATGAAATGGAAATGGCGTAGATTCAGACGTGTTAAGAGTGAAATCATGTTAATTGAGGGAATTAGAGTAGGCAGGGCAATGATATCATGATGTTCGCACTTCGTAGTTTGAATCTGCTAGTTAGATCTTTGCAGAACTCATAAATTTATGATGCGAAAGCAGACAGACAAATTTTAACAGTTGATGCTTGAGACTTGCATCTGATCTTGAAATTCTAAAAAATGTCTTAGGCCATCATGAAAAAGTTGTATTTTAGGTGGACAAGTAATCTTTTGTGGGACGCAGCCGTACCTACTTACTTATGATAAAGAATAAAATATTTTTTAGTTAGATTCATTACTGGTAGGTACGTTAAAGAATGCAAAAATAGGTAGGTATCTTGTTATATTACGTAGGTAACTGTGAGACAGCTCTATTCTCAGTTTTGGGTTTGGATTGTTGATCACTAGTAATGTAACAGTACCTATTTTCGTACACTTCAATAGATGTATATTTAGATTTATTTACAAACCCCCATTATCTCTATTACCACTTATTACACTGTTAAAAGCTAGGTTAAAAGGGTTCATCGCGTAAACAAATTGAAGGAGCCCATTATAAACTAGATACATACCTACTAACTAGCCCTTTTGCCTTGTGAACCATAATAAATTTACAAAAATAGCAGATTTATGTCCTACGTGATTTTTAACAGGAAGAACATTATTTTCTAGTTTGTAAAACCAAAGACCAAAGCTCAAAGGTATTTACATACTAACATATTGCACTACTGCTGTTTGGGATAAAGGCAATGGGCTCTTCTAGGCTCTGTCTGCACAGTGAATTTTATTCTTGAACCGCGATTTTTTTCTCCCTCAGTGCGGAAACTTAACTTGCATAAAATTCGCGTGAAAAGTAGTTAATACTTATACCAATCTACAGAATTCTGAGGGGTCGGGCCTATTAGAGGCCATCAAGTTGCACTGCAACACTTCCTACACTCAAAACAGAATTAGCCGTCATTACAGGTTATTTAAAGATCGGTACAAGATGGAGCGTGTATCGTTTGAAGTTATAGTCACGAAAATCTGCAATGCGCTGCAATGTAGCTTTTAGTTAAGTATCTACATAAAGTTGTTCATCTACCGGATTAGAAATTGAAAGATTGTCAGTCAACTAAAAACAATTTTATGCGAATTGTTGCTTTCCCTGTGGAAAAGATAAGTATAAGATCTTATGTAGAGGCAAGGTTCTGATTTTGCCCACCTCAAAATCTATCAACTCTAACACAAGAGTAGTTTTGGAAAACTTGCAAAATATTCCACCGCAGGCAGGATTTGAACCTGCGACCTTCGGCATCAGTACTGCCGACGCCCTAACCAACTAGGCTACCGCGGTTCTAATCGAGCCTGCGAAATTTAGCAAGTATATCTTGTCCACTAACGCGTGGATGGGCTCCATCTACCGGGATAGTTTTTGCGGTAGCCTAGTTGGCTAGGGCGTCAGCAGTACTGATGCCGAAGGTTCAAATCCTGCCTGCGGTGGAAAACTTTGCAAGTATTCCAAAATTGTTTACCTAACACGAGAAGTGTTTTAAAATTTGGTATTAAGAGTAGTTTACGATATCCCATACCGACCAGCTAAAAGTCATGCAGTACGTAAGTAGTTAAATGGTGCCTGCTTTTGTAATATTTTTCCAACACTTCGACTAAAATAACTTTGGTGTAGAGGTAATCGCCAGCGCTACACATTAAACTACCTATTTAAAAGCTCTTTCACACATGCGACTTATTTATCGTGTGACACACGGATCTCTATTTATTTTCCACGTGTGTGCAAGAGTCTTCAGATAAGTCGCCGACCAGAGTCTCTTCAGAGCGAACGTACACGGTAGGGTTGATCCGTTGGCGATAGTACTACATGATATAAGTACTTACTCTAAACTAAGGTCATCCCAGCCATAGTATCATCATCTACCTATCCCGGTTACGTAATGTCTTAATTCAATCACTTCTATTGAAGTGAATCATTTGATGGGAACTACTAGGGGCCTCTACGACACCCGCGAGTACCACTGCGACTACAAATGGATTAATAAAATAAAGTATGGCGTAATACTACAATTGAGACGACACTGTAGAAGTACTACTTCATGGCATTGTAGTAGTTCCTTATTAAGTTTTTTATGTGTACCTATACTTGGCGAAACAAAATTTTTTTTTAAATGTCGTCCATTTCTGTAACATAGAAGATACCTACCCCAGATCCAGGCTCAAACAAGCATAAGAATAAAAATTATGAATTGGCGATTTTACCCGTTTCTTACCTATTGTTTTCCCGTGGGTTAAAGCACTTTCACGTAGGAAGAAAGAAAGGCGAAAGATTTTTTTAAACTAGTCCAGTAGGTATTTGCGGAGTTTATCGATTACCTACATAAAAAAAAAACTCTTTGTGTAGAGTGTAGAGTTAGATGTAGAAAAAAAATACTTGACCTACCTAGTTTTGTCAATAGACATTCATCGGTCTCTCTTATCACTTTCCTAAACTAGGGAGAAAACAAAAGAGAAAAATTATCTCATCATCATCATCTTCCTGCCCTTATCCCAATTACTTGGGGTCGGCGCAATACGTTTTGTTTAACACAAAATCGTGTTGCAAAGGATTTGGCTTAATTTTACGACTGGACGCCTACCAGACGTCAACCCTCCTTGGGGATGCTTTTGTGGTGGATTAACCGCCACCATACGGTTGGCCCTGGCTGTTTGGATCGGGTTTATCCCTCGGTCGCCTCTTACGACCCCCACGGGAAGAGACGGGGTGGTGCTATTCTACTCTGCCGGCACCACACGGCATTGCCGGCACCACACGGCAAAAGAGAAAAATTATCTACCGATCATAATTATTTTATTCTTATTTTTTTAGTGTCTTAATTTTAGGAATAGTTCTAAAAGATAATGTTGTAGTACCAAACTCTGCAGAATCGATCTCATAATAAGTGTTTAATGTAGAAGGTCAAGTTCGCTGAATCGTTAAACGGGAAACACGTTCAAATTCGATTTTCCGAACTGAACAACGAACATTGTGATGGTTCCAAGAACCAAATTCATCCGATGGCGAGTAGTGTAACTATGTAGATAGGTAGGCACTTGGAGGAAACCGATGCCGGAACGGGACGGAAGATGCTCGAAGGGTAGGCAGTATTAAGTACTTACTTAAGCAGGTACAGTGATTTTGTAAGTGGTTCGTGAAATTGTCGGCCAAAAACCGGTATACTTACGGCAAAATGGTAGACGTTGTTCGGCCATCGTCCTAAGCAGATCCAGGATTTCAGCCAAAATCCGGCAAATGGCAGTCGTAGATCGTCGCTTGGAGATGAGCATCAAGAGATTGAAAAATTTGGCAGGCATCTACCGGTGCATCGATAGCTCACTGGCAAAGCGGTGGGGCGTTCACCCATGCGGCCCGGGTTCAAGCCCCGGTAGACGCATGACAATTTTTTAAATTTCTTATTTTCATTTATGAGAATAATGTAGCACTGTGAGTGCATTAAAAATCCCAATAAAATGTCGTAGACTTTGATCACATTTCTATAGGTATGTAACCTATTTTGTTTCCCTACCATATGAAGTAGGTGAGTGCACATCAATCTTGTTCACATCACGTCATTCGTTTCAACCATCTGTTCAATTAAACCATTAAACGGTGCCATTAGCCTTACTACGTTACAGATAAATTACTATGAGTTTCTGTTTTAACGCCTTGTTCACACTTGGCAATAAAATGAACTAGATAGGTAGTAGGTAGGTTTTACTATCGACAGAAAACCCACTTACCTACCCATTTAAGGGATCAACTTATACGGGTTTTTCTTGGTATTTGTATGCAATACGTTGGTCCCTGAAATGGGTAGGTTAATCTCTAATTATTGGGATAGGTTTATTCCTAGTTTTGACTTTGGTAATAACACTTTTACTTCCGACAAATGGAGTTCCTAAGAAAGCATTCAAGATGATATAGAATTTCCCTGAAGTTCTCACTAGGTAACTTGTCTAATTTTCTTTACGATATCAGTAATTTCTGTCGACAACCTTTTTAAAACCCTATAACGGTTAGCTGATAAAAGGGAAAAGTGCCTAATTAATGTAGTTTGTAGGTACCTATATTTTCACAGTGTTTTGTTACAACAGTAAACCATAAAATGCAACTAGCTAAGGTCCTTTATAAAAGCAAAATCAAAGCTTTCCGACCCATAGTTTCATGGAAGCATAATATGTTGGAAGTGGCCACCCCTCTTACCCTCTCCAGGGATTGTAGATAGGTAGCGAATTACCATTCACCCTGTATATTGTAGGTAAAACTACATAACTAAATATCAAAGTAAATATAAAACAACTAAATATAAAACAAATTGGTTTGTATCAGGTGCGGTCAGGTTTTAATCTTTGCGTTTAGATACTCCCCATCAATAATTTATAAGCATGTCAACGAGGTGTGCAATTCGTTGATCTATCTATCACACAACCTGAATATAGTTGTCACCACAGCTTGTCAATAAGGTTATAACTTGTGTCAGGTGGCTGTTTCCATAATAATTTCAAGTAAGTAAGATATCACTAGAGTACCTACCTAACATAACGCAACTTCTTGTCCTATAATATGCAGGTCTTATGCAGTACACTATTTCTATACATGGATGACATTATGCATGCAGACCAAACAGAGTTGTGTAATAAATAGGTAAGTAAAATAGATACATATTCGTAGGTGTCACTGAGATCTAGTCTAGAGACCTGTTTTGGGAAAAAAATACTTCTATTTTGCATTATATTCAGTCAAGATTTTAAAAAGGTGTTACATGCGCATCGTTAGCCGGACCCCCTGGACAGGAAAACCCTTAAAAACTGCCCTGATTGTTATTTATTATGATATAACCAATAAGTATAATCAATAAACATTAAATTGAAATCGATCACCTACACCACGTCTGACAAAGGTTTGAGAGTCCTCAAAACTGTGTATCACAATAGTGACAGGTTGTCATCCTGCATTCTAGAATTTTCTGTCGTTAAGCCAAAACTGTGTTAAGTAAGGCCTAAGCTCCACAGAGTAGAGGAGAGGCGTGAGATGTAAGATGGCATCTGTTAAACAAGTGATCGTCGGAGACGTGAGACGACATCGCGACGCTTGAAATCGTTTCCATGTAGGTAAAACGTATGAAACATGAGAGATAAAGCTACAAACGTGAGACGCACGTCGCATCAATAACGGCTGACGATCGCTTGTCTGACAGATGTCATGTTGCGCGTCGCGTCGCTATGGTTTCGAAAAGGAACACGTCGTAGCCGGACGTCTATTGTACCATGTAAAGGCCATAAATTCAAATCTGTTTAATATTCCAAAATGGTTGCAAATCACGGACGGCCTAGTTAGGACATTGTCATGGCATTTATTTATCATACGTCGCTGTTGGTCTGATCCGGTGATTCATAGGAAGGATGTCCATTTAATTCGATATATTCCATGAGGAAGAGATTAAATATGAATTAGGTACAATAGTACAAGGCCTTTTGAACACAACGACCTCGACAAATTTAAGAAAGTTTTGCGATAAAGTAGGCACCCTAATTTTCGTCGTCAACATAAATGGTAAATTGTAGATACATCAATAATCTTATAACTGTGACCCAGCCGATGTGGCGCAGTGGTAGTATGACTGCCTGCCACGCAAAGGTTCCGGGTTCCATTCCCGGTGGGGTCACTCACAAAGTTGATATTTATCACTTTGTGTATTTGTTCCCAGTCTGGTTAGGACATTGCAGGCTGAACCACCTGATTGTCCGCAAGTAAGATGGTTCCGTGCTTCGGATGGGCACGTTAAGCCGTCGGTCCCGGTTGCTGTCTATGATGGCGGTCGTAACACAACCATGTTAGAGGCCTGCTACTTGCAGTAGGCGGTTGAAAAACTCTGACACCAGGGTTCATCGGGTCGTTGAACGACTCGGTGTCCCACACGATAAAGAAAGACTGTGACCCAACAGAGAACGAGAACCAAGATCATCGGCATAGCCTGCCCAATCTGCCCATCATCAAGCTGCGAATCAATAAACATGGTCACTCTGGTATAGCTAGGGTGACTGGATAAAAATTAAAAGCCTAACGAGGGATGAAGATAAGAAGCCATTTAAAGCATATCCCTATAAGCTATATATGTTAGGTATACAATTTTTGGAAAACTTTGCAAAATTTTCCAAAAATTGCTTTTGAACTAGCGACCTCCTCTTTTTCTTCTCAACTTGCAATATTTTCCACCATTTGCATTTTGGATGGCATAGCATTGGACATAGGCTGGTTAGTTTAGGCTTAGGTATAGTCACACTTTTTCGATTTTATTCCAAGTTGATACCATCCTACGCCTCTCTTAATTACACGAACAAGAAAATTCCAGATCAAAATACCGATACGTCAATCATGCTTTGTGTGATCCAGATACCATTGACATTTTAAACAATGCAAAATTGATCTCTGATCGCAAAACACCCAAAATCTATTTGTAGGTAACCAGGATATGCCTTTCTCTTTCAAGGCATCACTCAAAGGTGTATTGCACACCCACCGGATGCTTTTGCGGTGCGTGACATCCATCAAAAGTACAAAATGACAACCTGTAAATACCACAGTTTTCTTGTCAGCGCGTTATGTCCCATGTTTCGCAAATTTCGATCACAATTTGATGTGGCGACGTGTGCCACGACATGATATCAGCTTTCTTTTATATGGATGGAATGGTAAAAACGGATCTAGCGAAAAACGGGAAATCATGTGATGCGTGTGAGAAACTCTACTAAAGTTAGCAAGTAGGTGACCTCAAGGCTAGGCAATTTGTTTATAATTCACTCTAATTGTAAAATATTGGCTCATTGTTCTTTTTTTCCAACTGAGCACTTTTATCGGTAGTTTCTTCTTGATTTAAAATGTCAAGTGTGTAAGCTCCTCCTGTAAGGTTAATATTGTAGGTAGACGAGACCTACTTTATAAAAAGATTTCATACTAAATTGAACTGCACCAACCACGCACCAACGCATACTTATGAAACACTTTTGGTTTTTGGTGCATTTTATAGCTTATAGCTTAATGCAAGTAGGTAGTATCTACTTACATTGAAAACATTGTATTTAAGTACTTGCCTAAATTTGTCTAATTATGTTAAGATTTTAAAGCATTGTGCAAGCTTTTTGACTGGATTTGAGAGGGCGGTATCCTTGTTCTTAATTAGGTATATGCTGCCAAGTAATTTAGAAATTTTATTTTCTTGAACCATTCGCAATACTTTCGAAAACCGATTTGCAAAACCATCGAGTTCATTCATCGGGTCGTTAGATGACTCGGTGCCCTATATGAAAAAAAGAAGTGACTCTTACGAGTTACGACTACAGTGGAAAAGAAATGAGACGATGCTATAATACAACATCAGGCACGATCAGACGGAAGTGGAATAAATAGATGAAATCGTCGTGAAACAAGACAATCAACAACTAAAAGCCGTTTTATTTTCTGAAATGCATGAATGAATGATTTATGGACTGTGCTAACCGTGTGGCAGACAAACGCTTATTAATTAGCCTGAACAAAACTGTCTGTTTGTCTGTCTGCGTGTAAAATTAGTATGCGCATGCGACGAGACGGCGAAGGACGGGAAAAGGGGAATGACCTGAATCAGTGATAATAAAACCCATAAAATAAACTTTTCTTTATGTAAAGGAAACAAGGGAGCCCTTTGCCGATTTTCAAGCGTAATATAATAAAATATTTTCATTTATACTACAGAAACACTGTAGGTACCTACCTATCTTCTTCTTTTCATGTAGGACACCGAATTGACGTACGACCCGATGGACCCTGGTATATTTAACCTCTTGAATACCACTGACTGGATATCGGGTCAGCGAGAAAAATGCCTCTTTATACCACTGACTCGATATCAGGTCGCTTGGTCCCTATACGTTTCAAACCGCCTGGGAAATGGCGGTTTTTGACATTTCGAAGTACTGGGATGGGGAAGGTTAAACCGCTTACTACTAGTAGCGAGTAGGCCTCGTGATATGGTTGAGTAACATCCGCCAAGTATCTTAAAAACTTTTTATTTAAAATTAAAATTAAAAAAAATTAAATTAAAATTTAATAATATGTTACTTCAATGTTAGGCCATTTGTAATTCGAACAAGAAATAAACATAAAACGGGTCGGTTTGGCACTCTTTTTAGACATGCTAGATGCCGAGCTGCTGAGAACAATACCAAACACGCTGGTCGTACATCAAGGGAGTCCTTTAGGCCCAATGCTATAAACAACATTGACACAATTTGCTATAGCAAACATCTTAGTATTCATGGCAATTGAAGTGTGATTGAAGTACATCTAGGTCTAGGATGTCACTATGTATGGTCTGGCGACAATAGCTTCATGTGATGACGTCATTGGTATAATTCGGGTGAACCTACGTCAGTGGACCAGTAAGGAGTTAATGTAATGGGTTTTAGTACGAGTGCATAAAAGGTAACGCACTACAAATTTAGTTAAAGAACAGTCTGGCCGGCCACTGGTTCATTAACGTTAGTCCTGATACCTAATAGATGCATGCACCAAAACACTTAAGTGTTATCCACGTAGTTTATATTTGATACTTTCAATATTCTTTGATCGACATAGAAAAGATCAATAAAAATAGATAGATAACAAAGTAGAACAATATTTTAATGGAGAAGATTACAGACAACATAGAATTAAATCTTGCTATGGTAACAATAATCTTTTAAGGTGACAGACACTAGGGTACATCCGGAGGGGTTAAGGGCAAGATATCATCAAGATATCGATGCAGACTCATTAATATAAACACGAGTCTATCAATGGATAGTGCAGGGTTATTCTTCCGGTCGACCTTTGATATCAACATCGTATCCGACCTAAGATAGCTTAGAATGAATGCGCTAACATTGCTAGAATACGTGTCCATTCATGATATGATATGATATATTACAATCATACTATTACCACAACATAAGGGTTTTGGTAAAACGTCCAATAGACAGACCACCCGCTAGATGGAAAAGTGGATGCGGGAGGCACAGGATTCGTGTAGATAGCGACAAAAAGGAGAGGCCTATACTTAGCAGTGTGTAGTAGCAGACGTGGGCTGACATGATGATGATGATCCTTTAGCCATAGGCAATGGGCACGGGCAGCCAAAACTGTCGTCTGCCTTTTCCGTTTTTCTCTGTCCTGTGCAGTTTCGGCGTCCCTGTTTGTAGGTAAGTTAATAATAATAGGAACCTATAAACTTACATAAATAAATATCACACGCCATATCCTAAGCCAGGTAGGCAGAGCAATAACGGCCATATACACCACGTCTGACAAAAGTTTGAGAGACATTCAGAAGACTGTGTATCACCGTCACTTCTTCGGTTGTCAGCCTATCGTCTAAAGTTGCAATGTTGCAATCGGCAAACATAATATTGAGAGACAATTTTAGCTAATAAAATAGGATAGGTTCTTCCAAATGTAGAGGCAAACAAATATCGCCCACTTTATTCGAAACGTAAATTGAGTTTAAACGACAATCAGATAAGACAGTAAAATTACTATGTAGATGATTTATTGCATCTATCGTTAACGAAGATGAAATTTTATAGCACAGTGTCAATCATTTTGATCTGATTCACACCATACTATTAATACACCCCTGAACTGGCGTTTGATTTCAATTTATAAAAGGGACAGGCTGCCATACCGGGTGTGTGTAAGGAGCAAACTCCGGATGTAATCCGACGTTTCTTCATTCTTCTTAAATGGAAACGGTTTCAAACGTCGCGATGTCGTATGTCGGACGTCTGTGTACCTCGACAAATTTAAGAAAGTTTTGCGATAAAGTAGGCACCCTAATTTTCGTCGTCAACATAAATGGTAAATTGTAGATACATCAATAATCTTATAACTGTGACCCAGCCGATGTGGCGCAGTGGTAGTATGACTGCCTGCCACGCAAAGGTTCCGGGTTCCATTCCCGGTGGGGTCACTCACAAAGTTGATATTTATCACTTTGTGTATTTGTT
Organism: Phthorimaea operculella; assembly: GCA_024500475.1. Classification (NCBI taxonomy): domain Eukaryota; kingdom Metazoa; phylum Arthropoda; class Insecta; order Lepidoptera; family Gelechiidae; genus Phthorimaea; species Phthorimaea operculella. Next base: position 950,655 of record JANFCV010000019.1, on the reverse strand, counting down.
CCCAGTCTGGTTAGGACATTGCAGGCTGAACCACCTGATTGTCCGCAAGTAAGATGGTTCCGTGCTTCGGATGGGCACGTTAAGCCGTCGGTCCCGGTTGCTGTCTATGATGGCGGTCGTAACACAACCATGTTAGAGGCCTGCTACTTGCAGTAGGCGGTTGAAAAACTCTGACACCAGGGTTCATCGGGTCGTTGAACGACTCGGTGTCCCACACGATAAAGAAAGACTGTGACCCAACAGAGAACGAGAACCAAGATCATCGGCATAGCCTGCCCAATCTGCCCATCATCAAGCTGCGAATCAATAAACATGGTCACTCTGGTATAGCTAGGGTGACTGGATAAAAATTAAAAGCCTAACGAGGGATGAAGATAAGAAGCCATTTAAAGCATATCCCTATAAGCTATATATGTTAGGTATACAATTTTTGGAAAACTTTGCAAAATTTTCCAAAATTGCTTTTGAACTAGCGACCTCCTCTTTTTCTTCTCAACTTGCAATATTTTCCACCATTTGCATTTTGGATGGCATAGCATTGGACATAGGCTGGTTAGTTTAGGCTTAGGTATAGTCACACTTTTTCGATTTTATTCCAAGTTGATACCATCCTACGCCTCTCTTAATTACACGAACAAGAAAATTCCAGATCAAAATACCGATACGTCAATCATGCTTTGTGTGATCCAGATACCATTGACATTTTAAACAATGCAAAATTGATCTCTGATCGCAAAACACCCAAAATCTATTTGTAGGTAACCAGGATATGCCTTTCTCTTTCAAGGCATCACTCAAAGGTGTATTGCACACCCACCGGATGCTTTTGCGGTGCGTGACATCCATCAAAAGTACAAAATGACAACCTGTAAATACCACAGTTTTCTTGTCAGCGCGTTATGTCCCATGTTTCGCAAATTTCGATCACAATTTGATGTGGCGACGTGTGCCACGACATGATATCAGCTTTCTTTTATATGGATGGAATGGTAAAAACGGATCTAGCGAAAAACGGGAAATCATGTGATGCGTGTGAGAAACTCTACTAAAGTTAGCAAGTAGGTGACCTCAAGGCTAGGCAATTTGTTTATAATTCACTCTAATTGTAAAATATTGGCTCATTGTTCTTTTTTTCCAACTGAGCACTTTTATCGGTAGTTTCTTCTTGATTTAAAATGTCAAGTGTGTAAGCTCCTCCTGTAAGGTTAATATTGTAGGTAGACGAGACCTACTTTATAAAAAGATTTCATACTAAATTGAACTGCACCAACCACGCACCAACGCATACTTATGAAACACTTTTGGTTTTTGGTGCATTTTATAGCTTATAGCTTAATGCAAGTAGGTAGTATCTACTTACATTGAAAACATTGTATTTAAGTACTTGCCTAAATTTGTCTAATTATGTTAAGATTTTAAAGCATTGTGCAAGCTTTTTGACTGGATTTGAGAGGGCGGTATCCTTGTTCTTAATTAGGTATATGCTGCCAAGTAATTTAGAAATTTTATTTTCTTGAACCATTCGCAATACTTTCGAAAACCGATTTGCAAAACCATCGAGTTCATTCATCGGGTCGTTAGATGACTCGGTGCCCTATATGAAAAAAAGAAGTGACTCTTACGAGTTACGACTACAGTGGAAAAGAAATGAGACGATGCTATAATACAACATCAGGCACGATCAGACGGAAGTGGAATAAATAGATGAAATCGTCGTGAAACAAGACAATCAACAACTAAAAGCCGTTTTATTTTCTGAAATGCATGAATGAATGATTTATGGACTGTGCTAACCGTGTGGCAGACAAACGCTTATTAATTAGCCTGAACAAAACTGTCTGTTTGTCTGTCTGCGTGTAAAATTAGTATGCGCATGCGACGAGACGGCGAAGGACGGGAAAAGGGGAATGACCTGAATCAGTGATAATAAAACCCATAAAATAAACTTTTCTTTATGTAAAGGAAACAAGGGAGCCCTTTGCCGATTTTCAAGCGTAATATAATAAAATATTTTCATTTATACTACAGAAACACTGTAGGTACCTACCTATCTTCTTCTTTTCATGTAGGACACCGAATTGACGTACGACCCGATGGACCCTGGTATATTTAACCTCTTGAATACCACTGACTGGATATCGGGTCAGCGAGAAAAATGCCTCTTTATACCACTGACTCGATATCAGGTCGCTTGGTCCCTATACGTTTCAAACCGCCTGGGAAATGGCGGTTTTTGACATTTCGAAGTACTGGGATGGGGAAGGTTAAACCGCTTACTACTAGTAGCGAGTAGGCCTCGTGATATGGTTGAGTAACATCCGCCAAGTATCTTAAAAACTTTTTATTTAAAATTAAAATTAAAAAAAATTAAATTAAAATTTAATAATATGTTACTTCAATGTTAGGCCATTTGTAATTCGAACAAGAAATAAACATAAAACGGGTCGGTTTGGCACTCTTTTTAGACATGCTAGATGCCGAGCTGCTGAGAACAATACCAAACACGCTGGTCGTACATCAAGGGAGTCCTTTAGGCCCAATGCTATAAACAACATTGACACAATTTGCTATAGCAAACATCTTAGTATTCATGGCAATTGAAGTGTGATTGAAGTACATCTAGGTCTAGGATGTCACTATGTATGGTCTGGCGACAATAGCTTCATGTGATGACGTCATTGGTATAATTCGGGTGAACCTACGTCAGTGGACCAGTAAGGAGTTAATGTAATGGGTTTTAGTACGAGTGCATAAAAGGTAACGCACTACAAATTTAGTTAAAGAACAGTCTGGCCGGCCACTGGTTCATTAACGTTAGTCCTGATACCTAATAGATGCATGCACCAAAACACTTAAGTGTTATCCACGTAGTTTATATTTGATACTTTCAATATTCTTTGATCGACATAGAAAAGATCAATAAAAATAGATAGATAACAAAGTAGAACAATATTTTAATGGAGAAGATTACAGACAACATAGAATTAAATCTTGCTATGGTAACAATAATCTTTTAAGGTGACAGACACTAGGGTACATCCGGAGGGGTTAAGGGCAAGATATCATCAAGATATCGATGCAGACTCATTAATATAAACACGAGTCTATCAATGGATAGTGCAGGGTTATTCTTCCGGTCGACCTTTGATATCAACATCGTATCCGACCTAAGATAGCTTAGAATGAATGCGCTAACATTGCTAGAATACGTGTCCATTCATGATATGATATGATATATTACAATCATACTATTACCACAACATAAGGGTTTTGGTAAAACGTCCAATAGACAGACCACCCGCTAGATGGAAAAGTGGATGCGGGAGGCACAGGATTCGTGTAGATAGCGACAAAAAGGAGAGGCCTATACTTAGCAGTGTGTAGTAGCAGACGTGGGCTGACATGATGATGATGATCCTTTAGCCATAGGCAATGGGCACGGGCAGCCAAAACTGTCGTCTGCCTTTTCCGTTTTTCTCTGTCCTGTGCAGTTTCGGCGTCCCTGTTTGTAGGTAAGTTAATAATAATAGGAACCTATAAACTTACATAAATAAATATCACACGCCATATCCTAAGCCAGGTAGGCAGAGCAATAACGGCCATATACACCACGTCTGACAAAAGTTTGAGAGACATTCAGAAGACTGTGTATCACCGTCACTTCTTCGGTTGTCAGCCTATCGTCTAAAGTTGCAATGTTGCAATCGGCAAACATAATATTGAGAGACAATTTTAGCTAATAAAATAGGATAGGTTCTTCCAAATGTAGAGGCAAACAAATATCGCCCACTTTATTCGAAACGTAAATTGAGTTTAAACGACAATCAGATAAGACAGTAAAATTACTATGTAGATGATTTATTGCATCTATCGTTAACGAAGATGAAATTTTATAGCACAGTGTCAATCATTTTGATCTGATTCACACCATACTATTAATACACCCCTGAACTGGCGTTTGATTTCAATTTATAAAAGGGACAGGCTGCCATACCGGGTGTGTGTAAGGAGCAAACTCCGGATGTAATCCGACGTTTCTTCATTCTTCTTAAATGGAAACGGTTTCAAACGTCGCGATGTCGTATGTCGGACGTCTGTGTAAGTACGGTTCAAATTCTGCCTCCGCGCGGTGGAAACATAAGCAAATTTTCCAAAAAAAGTTGAAAAAGTACACACATGGAAGATCAGCTCTTGCATACTAGACAAAATGCATCACCATGCATGTGAAAGTCGCATGTTCTATTCAACCAAACCAGCAATGGTTGAAGAAGTACACTCATGGAAGAACGGCCCTTGAAGGCCAGACGAATTGCATGACCGCTCGCCCCATCAGTCTCAATTTCTTTTTAACCAAACCAGCAATGGTTAAAAGTAGTACGGCCCTTAAAGATCCGGCGAAATGCATCACCGCTCGGCCTGTGAAGGCCGCAGTTTCTTCTTAACCAAACTAGCAATGGTTGAACAAGTACACACAAGGAAGATGACATCACAACTGGCGCCGCCACGCACCAATTGTTCGCAATTGTCTCGCGCCGGTCCCACAGATAATTTACAGCGAAATGAAATCATAGCGCGATCATGATTATGGGCCTACATTGAATCAACGACATCGTAAAACCTTAATTAGGTCTTCGGGACCATGTGAATGAGACTTTATGATGGGCGCTTATTATTTCCTTTTGTTATTCAAAGAACTGCTGATTATATTAGGCAGTCCCTGTCTGATATGCGATATCTTTATTTCAAGGACTGCAAAACAAAAGATTTGCCCTTTCACATCTTCATCAAAGAAAAACTGGGTGAAAAGAAAACAAACACCAAAATATTCGAATAACTTAGCGTTATAAACTGTCTGACAAGTCGTTACCTATAGCTACGAAACGATTATTGCTACGCAATCGCTACGAGAGCAAGATGCAGCAGCGTAGTAAAAACCACACAATCTTAAGCCTACTTCTGGAAAAAAAGCTCTCAAATCTTTTCTCACTTCACAAAAGGAAGTAAAACTGGTCGCAATAATATTTTCTGCCACCCTTGGTATACACAGGGTGTTTCGTAAAAAGTGACTTAGGGAAAAGGCATGGTAGTGCTGAATCCATCTGCAATTGCATTCTCAACCCAAAAGGCGTTGCGCAGTCACGGTAAATAAAATTTTATAAACGGGTGTCTTCCCGCGATACAGTTTATATTTTAAATGTCCGATATTCAAACCCGGTATGAAAACCGGGTTGAGTATACCGGGTTATGATCACGGAGGATGTTCTGCAGGTGGGTATATGGAGTCTTTATTTAAGAGGTAGGTAGGTACCTACGCATTACTGCATCCCTCTAATATTTTGAGTCAGTATGTATGTGTGACCGTGATAGTTTAAGACAGGTTACCTATGACGTCACAGAAACGTAGAAAAATCCTAATGCAACAATTTGAGTACTAATCATGTTGCGCCGTTTCCAAATGACCAAAAGACGTGGTGATGAAGGTATTATTGATGTATATGGAACAGAGCAGTTTTCTAACAAGTATTTACCTATTCATAAATTTAGAATTAATCTGGCTCTAAAGTTTATTCATTCCTGTCGCATTTCCGGCTTCTATTGAAAGGTTCGTTAACAATGAAGTGCACTTACATAAGGCATGTCACAGTCTCGAGACAAAGCGACATTCATAATGGTGCAACGGTGCGTAGCGACGTCCGTCGTCTCTTCATTGATTCTAAAACAGATCAATTTAACATAAGTTCATCAATTATAATATAAACGATCGAACAGCTAAAGTGAAATTTTCTCAACTCCGTGAACAATATAATTTATCACCTTTTCTGGAGTAAACAAAAATATAAACGATATCAAAAGCAGACTGAATGTAATTCATACAGAGTGAAAGATACATTCCCAGGATAGGGTAACAGGGGAGGCTATATCCAACACATTATTCTTTCAGATAACTATGGATCCGTTTAATTAAGGGATTCTTCAAAAAGCGTGTGAATAAAAAGCCTCCTGGATGTGCAATGAGCAACTGAAGTGACGTGATACGAAAGGACAAATTAGGCGACAACGGTCCTGACCACTGCATACTGGTAACCCAGAAGGTAGAAAGGTACTCCAGACTTAAAGAGAGCGCCTGGAAGCGACTGAGAAAACGGGAGATAGTGCCATGTGGCGTACCCTGGGTGAGGCCTACTTCCAGCAGTGAGCTGCTACAGGTTGATATAATTTGATGATGATGTGATGTTATTTTTATGGCTCTTACAATTCGAAAGTGGGTCATCGAGATAACAATTGGCAATAAATACCTACTTGAGCGGATGCGAGTTAAAAGTGCAAGCAATCTGAAAGTAATGGTGCATTAAATTGACAATGAAATGTAACATCCCATCCTACGGTCGCGGTGCGGTAGAAACACAAAAAACCATACTCCCAAGTGTGTACATAGAGCCTTTAGGAATATTGGTCTGTAATTAATTACTTAGGTACATAAATCAGGCCAATTTACGACGAAGGGCATCGCTCCCTCCCATCACACATTTGCATCAATTGGTGGTAATCCGATACCTTAGATGGCATGTTTGCACTCATGAGTTCTGGACCCAGAGCTAGCTGCCAATCTGGACGTATGAAAGTATGAAGTTAAGTTTTTGTTTTTATTACATTCAAATACGTTAGTAGAGTTCAGACACGCAACTGACTATTTTGCCGTTTGTTAAAACAGAAACTACCTACCTGAATATGAATTTACTCATACAACAAAATTACACTATAAAAACAGATGCAAACTACAATTTTGTCACGTGCGCCTAAAATGATAAGATAAACTACATCTGTTAAACCTGTTAAACTTATCAGATCATTTATTTATCGAAGATTGGTGTTTGTAATTTAGGTACCTAGATAAACATTGTTCTCGAATTACAGGGATTAGATGCTGTGGATCAGTAAGTACCTAAGCCTTAAATCTTCGTACTAAAATGGCCCGATTTGTAACATGCGTATTGTTGTGGGCACGTGGGCACAAAGAGATTTTATGTATTAAGGAGTGTGTAAATACATGTACCTGAAAACCAACTATGCGTGATAGTAGCGTGTGGTAGCGTCAAGTTTTAATCATAAACTTAGACGCATATTAGGTGATAGAATAGCTCTTAAACAGTTTGAGGCATACTTGTCATAGACAAAGTTGTTTTTTTTACACGTTTCAAAGCTTATGTGCGAATATTTATTTCTGTCATGGATTTAAATGGCCAATCCCGGTGCCGACTCTAGGAGAATTCATTGGCTGGTAGGGCACATGACAGGCCGACAGTTCACTGATATATTGCCACATATCTGACCAGCTAACGACCAAGATTAGGTTCATTGGGACCACAGTGGACAGAGATGTGTGTGACTGCGTTTGACTCTACTCGAATTCCTTCTAGACTGATAAATCACTCAACTAATTGATTGTTTCGGAGAGCACGTTTAGGTCTAGGTTGCGGCACAAATTTGGGAAGGGGTTGCAGGCTATAGCCACTTAGAATGTGGGCGTACGTTACCCATTATGCGGTTGAAAACCACCAAAAAACTACGTGACACCCTAGTAATTAGGTATTGGCGTCTCGATGTCGACCTACCCAGCTATTCTCTCTCACATTAAGTAAGTAGGTTCATCGGGTCGTTGGACGACTCGGTGTCCCACTAGAAAATAAAGGAGTAAAGTAGATAGGTAGTGGTAGTGCTTGCTTAACATATTTTAACTGTTCTTTAACTTCTCTCTGGCCTAAGTTTGAGGTTTGAGGTGTCTAATTAAGAAACCCTTCAGAGCAAAATGAGCAAAAAGCAAAATGAGCACAAGAATCAAAACGAACAAAACGCAAAATGAGCAAACAGCAAAATGAGCAAAACGCAAAATGAGCAAATAGCAAAATGAGCAAAACGCAAAATGAGCAAAAAGCAAAATGTGCACAAATTTGCTCATTTTGCTTTTTGCTCATTTTGCTCGGATAGGCCCAATCCCTCCGGAGCATCTGGACAACTGTCCTAAAAAGTTAACATTATTTTTTGTGACAGCTGTCAAACTAAAAACTCGTTTAGCTCAGCAATTATTCATGCTATACTTTATTTTGTGATAGCTGTCAAACTGAAAAGTCGTTTATCTCGGCAATTATTCATGCTAGACTATCAGTTTGTTTGGAAAAGTTGTAGGCCTCGATGAGACCTTTATTTTATGTGACAGCTGTCAAACTAAAAACTCATTTATCTCGTCAATTATTCATGCTAGACTATCTGTTTGTTTGGGAAAGTTGGACGCCTTGATAAAACCTTTATTTTATGTGACAGCTGTCAAACTAAAAACTCGTTTATCTCGGCCTACATCCAGGCCTACATCTTTCCCAAACAAACTGATAGTCTAGCTTGAATGACTGATAATGAATTAGAACAGTTGTCCAGATGCTCCGGAGGAATTGGGCCTATCCGAGCAAAATGAGCAAAAAGCAAAATGAGCCAATTTGTGCAAAATTTGCTTTTTGCTCATTTTGCTTCCGGTGCTCATTTTGCGTTTTGCTCATTTTGCTTTTTGCTCATTTTGCGTTTTGCTCATTTTGCTGTATGCTCATTTTGCGTTCTGCTCATTTTGATTCTTGTGCTCATTTTGCTTTTTGCTCATTTTGCTTTTTGTTCATTTTGCTCTGGGTTAAGAAATACCAATCACGGCATTTCAAACCTGACAATAAATATTTTCCTAAAATGAAAGTGCAATGCTCTTTCAAATGTGTTCGAGATCTTTCATCATTATTACAGATATGATGATAAATGTGCACCTGACATGTGGAGTTTTACCGCACAAAATTTCCAGTGACGAAATCAGTATTTTCAAAAATGAGTTCATAAAAAAAGGCGAGCGTAATGTGCATTCTCTACCAGCGAACGGTTAACAGAAACGTTAACGTTAAACGTTAACAGAAACGGTTAACAGAAACCTTAACAGAAAGATGAACCAACGCAATTATGAAATACTTTTTTCGCTAGGTCTACGTCTAAAGTCGCTACGGCTAAGTTATTCCCGTCTTCGATGAAAGAAGAACAACGGCAACGTCGGCAAAATTAACATGACGAAACTAAGAACTTGAAATAAGTACTTTTTTGAATGGTGTTCCATCCTCTTATTTGAAGTAGGTATATTTATACGATTGGTTGAGAACTGGCTACACCCCTGGCAAGGCGTCAGCAGAAACAGCCAATAAAACCCCACAAGTTCGTCTCTCACATTAAGATGTGTCAAATAAATATAGGGAACATGATTTTAATGTGACCATGCGCAGGCGCCTTCCACGTGGGGATGTAAAATTTATCCAAATATCGCTATCGATGTCGATATTACTCAAAATTCTGTGACAGCATACTCAACAAATGCGCCTTTCGTAGCTTTTGAACAAAACATCTGTGTGGCCAGTCGTAAAACTGTTGTCTGTAACGTAATTTAGCGGACTTGATGGGCACTTTGATAGATATTTGATTTTAATATAGTTACTTATTTAAATTTTTCGTTATTTATATGTATGTATGACTCTTCGATACTTATTGCCGACGATATATCGTTATTTATTGAAAGTCGATATACCGGTGCATCCCTAGTTCCACGTGGCAACGGCCGCCCTTGAAGACAGGCAAATCACCTCGGACATTAGCGGAACCCTGGGGTTATAGCTGTGATTTATTATCATAAAACCACGGTCGAGCATAAATGGGTACTCCGAAGGAGCCAAGTGATTACTTGGGTACCCAAATTAGTTTTCTTACCATCATCTTTGTTTTAAAAAGGGGACAACGACCTGAAGGGACGTGGACGTACATGGAAGTAGAAGTTTAGGAAAATATCTAGACTGAAAGAACCATCTGGACATTCCTACAAGTGAACCTGAGGCGTGGAAAGAAAGGACTTGATTTTGGAAAGATATTACTATAGCAACTTGTACTTTCAGTAAAAGCCGGTCAGTTTCATAGGCCGGTCCATTTACCCCATAGCGTGAATTGTTTTATGACGGATTTTCTTAAACAAGCTATAAATCTATCTAACAGATTCCTAACTCTACTTACTTTTATTTACGATTGCACTTACCATAAAAATTAGACAAAGCATTTCGCCCAGTCAGAAAAAGAAATATAGGTACACCATTTTGCTAAGCCAAACTTTGATGCCTAGATATTGGACTTCTGCCAGACCAGCGTACGTACTAAAATATTTAAATTAAAGTGCATGTTACGATGTCTGTCTAGTAGGGTACAGTTACGTTCAAAATTCTACAGAAATCTTCGAACGCCTCATTTTTCAAAAGTGAAAGTCAAAGGCGCTAACTCCACAGGCGAAACGTAAAATGATACGGGGACGTGAGACGTGATTCTTATAGTGACGTTTTGCGGCCAGATGTTGGTCACAAAGTGGCAAAGTACACAGTGCTATCCCTTTTTGAGGGTGCAAGGCAAGTGGCCAGGTAGGGGTTGGTGGCACAAAATGTGATGGAAAGAAGTCATCATAGTAGTACGACATCGTTGAACGACTCGGTGTCCCACACGAAAAGAGAGAGAGAGAGAGAGTAAAATATCACGCATATGCAAAATGACAATAAATTATGATATCGACTGTACCGAGCTGTGCTGAAACGGAATGATAAACTGAAATACATCTGTGGTTTTCGCGAATGCATCACGATTTTTTACTACTGTTACCGCACACATGCAATAAAACGCAGGACTTGGATCGGTACCAAAAAAGATCAGACACGCCCAAACCACTCGCGGAGACTGGGTTTGAAGGGCATTTTGATAATTTACATTTTGCGAATAGAGAAGCCAAGTAACACGGAAGCTCCATAGAGTAGACGTGAGACGTACGACATAAGATGACCTCTGTCAGACAAGTGATTTCAGTCGCCATCGCGTCTCACGTCAATTCTGTTTCATACATTTTATATATGGAAACGGTTTCAAGCGGCGCGATGTCGCACGTCCTTCGCACGTCCCACGTCCTTCGCACGTCCCACGTCTACGTCTCACGTCTACTCTGTGGAGCTAGCGCCTAAGATATCAAAGCGCATCAAAAGTCAACTGACCTATATCTAGGCTTGCGACTTGCAACTTAGCTGTTCGACTAAGTACAACAACTCTGCTTAGCCCAGGCGTTCTCTGGCCCAGTCAATAGTTCTTTTATTTCGTCTCGCGGTTTGTAACTATGTCACCGACTAAACAAACAAGCATGAACCATGTTGAAGAATTCTGAAACCACCCGCTGCTACAAGTAAAACTCTAGAATACACCTACCACATGTAGGAAATGCAAATTCATGGGCCAGATGCGCGAAAAAGCTTCTGGTTTACGAAACGACTTAAGCGATATCTAGGAGACCTGATTTCAGATTTCAGGTCACCAAATGGCCGCTGATTTCCCGCTTCCATAATGAATCATAGACTGAACCAAGTTCATTGCCCGCTTGAGGCAATTAAAAAAATTGGCGTCCCGTCAAATCGGCCTGCCAATTTCGACCCATATTTCGGCCAACGCATTTGCTAGCGCGAAAATAGCGTGGCGCCAAGTGTTATGGTTTATTGGCCGATATTTTTTCCCATTCACATCAGCATAACACGTGTATGATGACACGGTTTTGGCGGATAATTCATAGAAAAGAAAATGAAGAGTAATTTTTTATAGTGCTGCGACTTTTTGATGTTTTCAGAGCGGAAGAATTAATGTACCGTGGTTCCTACTGCTACTGGCTTGTATTTCCGTGCAACCGAACCAAAATCAAGTAATGTATTGGATTTTTTAATGCACTCACAGCCCCGGGTTCAAGTCTCGGCGGTCACTGGCGAATTTTTCAATTTTCTCTTTTTCAGTTTAACAAAATCAAGTAACTTACAGTGCGTACACGAGTTCATGACCTGCCTGAGATATATGCCTCCTTTTCGCACTAAGTTTACAGGAGGTGCATATTTCAGGATGGTCATAAATACGTATCAGGATCGGGCAAACCCAAAGGCAAACCGGTGGTTACTGGGCACCTTAATAATTACCAAGGTATGGTTGATAAACAACAAGCAAGGCATGGTTACCCCTATTTCATCTCGACTGGGATTCCACCCTTATGTCGTTAATATACCTCTCTTTCGCAGCGATTTGCTTCAACTTTCATCAAGCGAATGACTAAGGAGTGGAATCCCTGCCGGCGGATCGGTTTCCGGAACATTAGAACTTGGGGCTTTTCAAGGCAAGAGTAAATAGGCACTACCTAGGCAAGAGTAAATAGGCACTACCTAGGCAAGCATATTCCAGCATCGTCTGCATGATCACAGGTGTCAACAGGTGAGATAGCAAACAAATGTGGGCCTGACAAATAAAAAAAAAGCCTAACAGTCATTTAATTTTTAAAGGCTGTATGTGAATAAATGGGAAGACTGCCAGTCTTCTACGAGCTCTATGTCCCTGATGTAGGATAAGATGAGTACCTAAGTACGTCATCATCATCCTCATCGTCAAGAGTTATTACTGCGAATACAACATCTTGTACTGCGTTTACTAACCGAAGCTAGCCAAGCACAGTGAATATGATTATATTAAGTATGGCTATCTCTCTAATAGACTTGGGCCTCCGTACGTAAAATAAACATGAACTAGCTTGGATTAGTATGAAATAACCGCTTATTTACCTACTGTACTACGAGTATGTACCTACTAGTAAAACATCACCCAAAACTACAAACTAAAGCGTAGCAACCAAAACGACGTGTTTAGTTGAAACAGCCCAGTACAGTGTTCCAGTTATTATTTCTATGGCCATGTTTATAGCACGTCTGGTATAAGCTGAAACAGAAATAGATGGGCGGCCAGACGCGCGGATACAACTACTGAGATTAGAGTAAAAAGATGTTTAGAGGGAACCGTACTTATTATTAACGCCCATTAACGGTTCCACCCGCTGCAACATTTACATCACGCGGGAAAAATGCATCTTGAATCAGTCTATCTATTACAAAAACCGCATCAAAATCCGTTGCGTGGTTCAGGAAGAGTTAGCGAATTCCACTTCTACGACACAGAGAAAAGCGACTTCATCAAAATCAGTCCTAAACCCTCAGCTCATTTGCAAAACCCATATAACGCATCACAGGTTATTTCAATCTGGCACCCCAGTATGGACATACTTTTCCAATCTATCCCCCCAGCGTATCTCGTGGCAGTTTGGACTGACCTCACGTCATTTTGTAAAGGCATTCATTCATTGCACACACTTTTAGAGTGACCATGTGTTTATTTTAAAACTAATATGAAACTGAAAGAGCCTCATTGTGTCGAGGGCTCACACTCTGGGTTATAATTTCAAATACGATTGAGACGAGTTTTTTCATACCTTCACTCTGGATGTTCTAAGGGCTTCCTCTGTAGCAGTTCCTGTCTCTACGTTATCTACTCTAATGTTCGGTTCGCCGAATGATCAAAGTATCAATCTTACCCTTGACATCTGGAGGTCGCCGCCGGATTTGGTTCAGTGATTGTGGTTTCTGCTCTATCAGCTATGGGCTTGGTTAGATATATGTGGCTTGGTTGCGGTTGTAGTTCATTGGCCCTTTGTTCAATGTATCTGAAATTGAAAGAAAATAGTTATTAGAATAATTTGCTAACAAAATACGTAAATTGTAGGAAGATAAAAGTGAAACTGTACTCACTTTAGCATTTTGTTGTGGTAATCAAACGCCTGAAAATTCTAAAGACCAAATTATCATTTTACATAATTTCAGTCCCTTTAGGTACATAATGTCCATTTTGCAAAATGTCCAGTGGTGAAAAAATGTCCAGTTTGCATAATGTTCAGTTTGCAAAATGTCCAGTTTGCAAAATGTCCAATTTCAAAAAATCCAGTTCGCAATAAGTCCAGTTTATATGAAATACTGTTTCACTGACCCATGTGTTTTGGGGAAAGTTGTTCGGTTTCATGGTCTGAACTCACCCTTTAATTTCGCTAATTGTACTTTTACAAACTATACATTTTTCAAATTAGATAATCCTCAGACTGGACATTTTGCAATTGGACATTTCGTAAACTGGACATTTTACAAACTAGACATTTTGCAAACTGGACATTTTGCAAACCGGACATTTTTTCACCACTGGACATTTTGCAAAATGGACATTATGGACCTAAAGGTTTCAATAGCATATAAAATACTCATGCACTTACTACACCACAAGTATTAAATGTGATTTTTGGGTTCCCATACCCCTTCAGAGCAAAATGAGCAAAAAGCAAAATGAGCACAAGAATCAAAATGAGCAAAACGCAAAATGAGCAAACAGCAAATTGAGCAAAACGCAAAATGAGCAAAAAGCAAAATGAGCAAAACGCAAAATGAGCACCGGAAGCAAAATGAGCAAAAAGCAAAATGTGCACAAATTTGCTCATTTTGCTTTTTGCTCATTTTGCTTTGATGGGCGCAATCCCTCCGGAGGTCAAACTAAAAACTCGTTTATCTTAGCAATTATTCATACTAGACTTTATTTTGTGACAGCTGTCAAACTGAAAACTCGTTTATCTCGGCAATTATTCATGTTAGAATAGCAGTTTGTTTGGGAAAGTCGTACGCCTTGATGAGATCTTTGTTTTATGTGACAGCTGTCAAACTAAAAACTCATTTATCTCGGCAATTATTCATGCTAGACTATCAGTTTGTTTGGGAAAGTTGTAGGCCTCGATGAGACCTTTATTTTATGTGACAGCTGTCAAACTAAAAACTCGTTTAAAAATAAAGGTTTCATCGAGGCCTACAACTTTACCAAACAAACTGATAGTCTAGCATGAATAATTGCTGAGTTCAATGAGTTTTTAGTTTGACAGCTGGCACAAAACAAAGGTCTCATCAAAGCGTACAACTTTCAAAAACAAACTGATAGTCTAGCATAAATAATTGACGAGATAAACGAGTTTTTAGTTTGACAGCTGTCACATAAAATAAAGGTCTCATCGAGGCCTACAACTTTCCCAAACAAACTGCTATTCTAACATGAATAATTGCCGAGATAAACGAGTTTTCAGTTTGACAGCTGTCACAAAACAAAGGTCTCATCAAAGCGTACAACTTTCCCAAACAAACTGATAGTCTAGCATAAATAATTGACGAGATAAACGAGTTTTTAGTTTGACAGCTGTCACATAAAATAAAGGTCTCATCGAGGCCTACAACTTTCCCAAACAAACTGATAGTCTAGCATGAATAATTGCCGAGATTAATGAGTTTTTAGTTTGACAGCTGTCACATAAAACAAAGATCTCATCAAGGCGTACGACTTTCCCAAACAAACTGCTATTCTAACATGAATAATTGCCGAGATAAACGAGTTTTCAGTTTGACAGCTGTCACGAAATAAAGTCTAGTATGAATAATTGCTAAGATAAACGAGTTTTTAGTTTGACCTCCGGAGGGATTGCGCCCATCAAAGCAAAATGAGCAAAAAGCAAAATGAGCAAATTTGTGCACATTTTGCTCATTTTGCTTCCGGTGCTCATTTTGCGTTTTGCTCATTTTGCTTTTTGCTTATTTTGCGTTTTGCTCATTTTGCTGTTTGCTCATTTTGCGTTTTGCTCATTTTGATTCTTGTGCTCATTTTGCTTTTTGCTCATTTTGCTCTGAAGGGTCCCATACAGCACTAGTGGCGTTCAGACCAATAGATGGGAACAAAGTTTAATGGGTGGAGAATTTGTTGGTATGAATATTTTTACATGTGTGTTAAAATAGACTAAAACTCATTCAGAGTTTGTTTGTTGGGATTTCTTTAAATAAAAGGCAATTTGGCAGTTGTATAACTATTTAATTTCTTTGTACAACAATGACGATAAAAATAGTTCTTGTGTTCAATAAAATAAAATGCAACACAAAATGATAAATTTGTCAAAAACACGACAAAACATTATAAAACAACAATACTTGAGTACATCTGTCGATTATACAGCAAATGAAGAAATTATTTTACATTTTTATACAGTTTTAATTACATATTGTACAACATTTTTGGACATTACAACTTTTATAATTTTGGTTTTAATTTGAAACGTGAATTTTGTAGCATTTTATTTCATAGAACCCATTTTGGGAGTTAAGTACAAAATATACTTATATTTATTATTATTATTCGTACATTGTTCGAATTGGAATGTTTCCTCCTGGCAAACATTTATGAAAGGTGAGCACATATTGGTGGTATAATTTCCATAGACTACGCATTCACCAGAAGGTAACATACCATAGAACAAAACATTATTCTAACTGCTCATAAATTTAGACCTAATTTGGCAGTGATATTTAAAATGCCTCCACTATGGAAACTGCACATTCTCTGTTAAGTTTTAAGATTAATGGTCTTTGGAAAGCTATTGATGATTTAGTTACCTTAGGCCTAGGATCCTAAGGAATAAACCGAGGAAATTCAGAATTAAATTAGCTGCAATGGAAGCATTGGGAGCGAAATATATTATTTGTAGCACCATCAAAAGAAAAAGCGAACCAGCAAGCGAGTGTTGTGAGGTTTTTGGACATTATTGGAGGTGCTTTATGCTGGTCGCTAGTAAGGACCCGCTTGAGCGAGTTGACCTCAGACCACACCTAAAGGAATATAGATATTCGGCAAGGGATTTTCATGGTTTGTACAAGAATATAGCCTGTCGTAAGGTCGATATTCCTTTGGATACAATCTGTCGTGAAGCGGTCCGACGCGTGCGACGCAGTCGAACGGGCGGACGCGCCTCACGCATCAAGTAAACAGATAAAAACATGCGATAAAGACGGACTCTGATCCAAAGTCAAATTGAGAAGGCTTTTTTCAGAACTTTATAAAATTTTATATATTTTTTTTTACATTTTTATTTTAATTTTTTATATTTTTTTGGGTTTTCTTTATATATTTTTTTGTTGTCGACTTCTTCAAGTATTTTTTTATAATGTTTTTCAAAAATTAAACTTTTTGAGACACTTTTTATTATACTAATAAGTTTTCTTATAGATAGCTCGTTTTTATTTTAAAATTATTATTTATTGTACTTTATTCAGCGCGGCCGAGTGCCTCTTATGTAAACTCGATATAAAACTTACACATAATGTTTATAAAATTGCCAGGCTTTAAACATTAATAAAATAAGACACGCGTACTGTTCGGGCTCGGGACCACCGACGGCGAATTGCTAACGTACAATGAAAACAATAAACTTAACAATCGCGCTAAAGTCTAGGCTAGAAACGAACAAACTCAACAAAGTAGTAAGGCATCGTGGAAACATATCGGAATGATGCCAGACTAACTGACTACGCGAATGACTAACGCACGCGCGGACCGCAGCCATTTTTACTTCGCCTAGATCGAAAAGATTCGTCGCCGATGCCTTTTCGTCCCCGCAGCTGCAGCCCTTGCGGTTTACTTAATAAAAATCAACAAAATTACGAAAATAATTGTTCGATTACAAATAAATGCTATTATAATTTTTGAAAAGAATTTTGGTATAGTTTAAATTATTAAAATAATGACTTCATGGTTCCGGTAAAATATAATGTAAAATGCGATGAAACATTTCATTGGGGTTATTGGTCATACTTTTTGGTATTTTTGATCGGTTTTAGTAAAAGATTTTTGAACAGATTTGACGCTCAATAAAATAATGCTGGAACTGAAAACTCTTAAACGAATGGAAACTTTATACATTGTCAATATAACAAGATATGTTTCATTTACTATTAAACCCAATTTTGATATAGGAATTTCGAGTAAACTTTCAAGCTAAGCATTAACATCTACGGCAAAAATAGGATTCTTAGCACCATTAAATTACTTATAGGAAAATACGAGGTGTCTAATTATAATAATTATTGTAATACTCGGTACTCAACAACTCATCATCTATTTGGGAAACTGAACAAATTTTTAATCAATTTTATAAAAATTTGTTCAGCTGCGCAGATAGACTTAAAATTATTGTTATTTGTACAGAACTATCTAACATATTTTGAGCTGCAGTTTGCTTGTAGCAAAATATTATCGAATAGCACCTTACGCGTAACAGCGTTAGATTACAACATTATCAACAACATTTTTTAAAATATCAACATTCACGTACAATTTGAGTATCACAGAGAATTTCTCTCTAAACGTGTACGTCCTAGCGAGTGGCCCACAGTACATACAATTCACCTGGCGCGTTTTCGGGCAACCGGTAACGTCTAAAAGATGGCATCACTACTGACAAATTATAAAAGATTGTATGACAAAATATCATCATCCATCATCAATAACAGCCTTGAGACGTCCACTGCTGGACGTGGCTGCTAAATTTAACGTTATGCCACTACAATCTGGGAATAAAGTGCACATATCCGTGGCTCGTACGCAAAATAAGTGACTGCAAGCGGATTTGGTTACCCCGAAAGCTAAATCATAACCATAAGTGCCTAAATTTTAGTCTTTGGAGGGAACATGCCTTGGTTCGCAATATAACTTTTAAAGCACTCGCGATTACTTTCACACATAATAATGACTTTAACGGGTCTTATCGCGATAGTTTTTTAGGTAAATAAGCGATTTACCTGGAAACTCGACGTTTCGACTGGGTTTCACCAGTTGCCCACCGCCCTGATGACAACTCGCTGCTACTTCAGTCTGCTCGCGACCACGACTGGTGAAACCCAGTCGAAACGTCGAGTTTCCAGGTAAATCGCTTATTTACCTAAAAAACTATCGCGATAAGACCCGTTAAAGTCATTATTATATGCCTTGGTTCATTAAATTCAAGTCGAAAAGCATTTTCAACTGATTTCAAATAGTGCCTTGAGTATTTTTTTATTTGTCAGCAGTGACGCCACCTAGCGTCGCCAGCGCCTTAACCTGTCTCATGCATCAACACACACATAACGTGTGAACGCACACATATCACTATAATTATATTTTTTTGTCATTTACTCTTTACTCAATAACAAAAGTAGTATTTACATAAAACGTTCACCACCCTAAAACAATCCAATATTTATCGTTTTTTTTCTCTGTCTTCATTCTTACTATGTACAAAATTAAATAACTTATAAACAATATATTAAAAACGTATAGGACGCATAATGAGGCAGCGTTTTGACTACGAGTTTGTGTCATTCACGGTGTGCTAGCATTTGAATACTATAGGACATTGGCAGACCATACAGAGTCCCATAAGTTATATCGAATCACACTTGACCGAACGAAAACTGTGTTCATTCATGCTCAATGAACTATCGAAGGAAATTCGATTGGCTAGTAAAAAATATACTTCTATGAATGAGGTTAAATTTTTTCTGTAATATTTTTTTACTTTAGTATATTGTATGCTAAATACTGATGAAACATTAAAAGTTCACGTATAAATCATGTGGCAAAATTATAAGAAACATTATTTAGTCCAGCGTATTCTATCTAGAAATCATATGGAATCGGACCGAATGAAAAAAAATACGTTTATTTATTATTATTAAGTGGTTCGGCCAAGTGCAATTCGATATAAGTACCATACAGGACTCATATGCAAATATTTACTAATTAAACAATAGGTAAGTATTGCAAGAGTCAGTCTTGTCTGCGGGAATACTAGCAGTGTATACGACCCGGCCAGGAAATAGTCTCGAATGTAATACCGAAGTAAGACTAGGGAACCTGATTTGGAACTGATAAAACGTGTGTGTAACAAATCTGGAATAGATAATACTGAAAGGAGGTCAATGTGAAAACACTGAAGGACTTTACCTAAGAAACGTCGAAGAAAAATAATACATACCAAACAAAACGGCCAAACACTGTTTTTTCAACATGGTCGGTATATCGCTCATATACTCTGTGAAGGCGTTTATCTCTTCGTTTTCCGTCATCAGCAACTCGAATCTCAATTCATCTCTAGATTCGAGACGTCTCATTTTGCTCTAGGCTCGAATCTTTTCTATAAAGTTGGTCATATCAGGGCACTTGGAAAGCGCCAAGTTGAACAGATGGTTGAGTTTTTTTGTGCTGATCTCCCACTTGGTTCACGCGGACAGCACAATATTAATATTTTTCCAAAAGTATAATAAGTGGTAACAAAGCCGAGACTTTCGCATTTCCTGGTCGAGTTCTTACAAACAACGTCCGACGGCTTCCAACTAGAAAATTTAACCTAAAAATACATGGTATTTTACACCTGTAAGGCAAACAGCTTAAATAGCATATTTGGAAACCGTGGGATCTTAAAAAATACAATATAAATATTATATCTATCATTATACAACATGGCACTATGGAATGTAAACATATAATTTTCATAGTGTCTTGTTTTATCACTAAAACATACTATTACGGCTTCATAAATAAAATAAATATTAAATTGTGAGGTTGAAATATAGTGGAGATGAGATTTTAGGCTCTAGGCTTTCAAGTACTGTAATACATCTACTTCTTGATTCAACCACTTTTCATGACGGACTGAACTATCAGGGCAGGCTTAAAGGACCTGAATAATCAGGGTAGGTTTTAGAGACCTGAAAAATCAGGGCATGTAAATAAAACCTGAACGAAATAAGGACACGATTTTTTCGATTCTATATTTTTATCTAAGTAGATCAAACATTTTTTCAATGATTTTTAGATAACATTATCTTTGGAGTTGGTAAGATCTTGGTCAAATCATGTAGTAGCCAAATCAAGAAGTAGGCATATGGTACCTGTAGGTTTTAAATACAAGCTCTAGGAACTGAACTACAAGGACTAAATTCGACTAGGCGTCCGGGCTCGGCTAAGTACTAGCTCACTATAACTAGAACATATTTTGTAGGGTCAGTCGGATATCACAGCCCGTTTGATACAATAATGTTGCCACAGTCGAATAAGATTTGGATTGCTTCACAAATACAAATTTTTTGGATGGCGCTTGACTACATATTTAAAGGAATTCATGAACTTGAAGGGTCAGTAAACATGTATAGCGTTTTAAATGCTCGCATACTTTTCTAAAACCATTCAAAATGAACTTATCACAAATGTAATAAAGTCGAAATAATCCAACAAGATTATTGCACGGCGTTTGTACGACGATATTCTTCTTGCAAACCTACTTCAACTGTATTATATTTGGGATAAGGGTAAATTACAATAGTTTCTTCAAAAGTGCGCTCGTCTTTCACGCTACAAATGCATTGAGACCCTAAGTCTAATGTCGAACATTACATTAATAAGGATTGACGGTATTTTAAAAGTCATTGTGGGAGTAATCTATCTAAAGCTAAAAAGGACGTCAATAATCAACAGTCTTATTGGTGATATGAGGATCAAATCACACCGCGACGCGACGCAGACGTAGGGCAGCGCAACGAGACGCAACTCGAAGTAGCCCTCATAAGATATACACTATTTTCAAAAGTAACAATCACGTCGCGTTGTGAAAGGACCTTTGCTATAGTCGAGCGGCCATCCAAAAACCTTCCACCTGTGAAATTCCAAGCAAAACATACCTCAGTCGACCGCGCGATGGCTCTATTTAGACTGGTTCCCTAGTCTATTTGGTTCGTACAGCGTTGAGACTAGATCTGTGCCGTGGCTCTGAAGACACGTTCAATCTTAACCCCGCGACACGCACGCGGCCGCCTCGCGCCCGCACTTATTCTAATCTGTAAAGAAAACGCTTATTTATCAAGACAATCAGGTAAGGTCCAGGCGAGCTGAAAAATCAGGGCAAGTCCAGATAACTTGAACAATCAGGGTAGCTTTAGGGTACAGATGACCTAAACGAATGAATCGGGGCAGGTATAGATGATTGTTCGTTGCAGATATGGACTGTTCATATTTTTAGAATCAGGGCAGGTTTAGAGGACCTGAAGAATCAGGGCAGCTTTAGAGGACCTGAAGAATCAGAGCAGATTTAGAGGACCTGAAGAATCAAGGCAGCTTTAGAGTAACAGGTGAATCAGGGCAGGGTTAGAGGACCTGAAGAATCAGGGCAGGTTTAGAGGACCTGATGAATCAGGGCAGGTTTAGAGGACTTGATGAATCAGGGAAGGTTTAGAGAACCTGAAGATTTAGGGCAGCTTTAGATCACCTGAAGAATCAGGGCAGGTTTAGAGGACCTGAAGAATTAGGGCAGGTTTAGAGGACCTGATGAATCAGGGCAGGTTTAGAGGACCTGATGAATCGGGGCAGGTTTAGAAGGACCTGTTGAATGAGGGCAGGTTTAGAGGACCTGATGAATCAGGGCAGGTTTAGATTACCTGATGAATTAGGGCAGGTTTAGAGGACCTGATAAATCAGGGTAGGGTATTGTTTAATTCCTTAATCTTTTCTAACACGCTGTATATACCTGTACAGTATCTGTATATATCTGGTGTGGTGTATCATCGCGGCGCGGGCCAGGCGTCGGCCAGCCGGCGGCCGGCGGCGAGGCGCGCGGACGACTCTCTGAATGTCGCGACGATCTTCTCGAAGGTCTCAGGGTCGTACACGGAGCGCGCCGTGTTTGTGAGGTCGAACGGTTCTGGGGAAAAACGAGAGTATGGCTACATAAAAAAAAAACTTGCTTCTAAATTAATTAGTTTATGAAATAAAACGACTGAAAACTCAGACATTGAACTGTAAAAAGAAAACAATATGTCGACAATCAAGTATACACAAATGGATTTGTTCAGTTTCTAAGCGCATTAGAGATTATATGTATGAAAGATTGGTCATTATTAGCAGAGGAAGAACGTTTGATAATTAACCTTCCCCATCCTAGTACTACGAAATATCAAAAACCGCTATTTCCCAAGCGTTTTGAAACGTATTGGGAATGAGCGACCTGATATCGAGTCAGTGGTACAAAGAGGCATTTTTCTCGCTGACCCGATATCAAGCCAGTGGTAGTCAAGAGGTTAAATTAGGGGGAGGAAGCATAAGAAGACCTGAACAGGATCTGAAAAACTAGGGCATGTTTAGAGAACTTGAATATTCAGGGCAGGTTTAGTGGACCTGAACAATCAAGACAGGTTAAAAGGACCTGAAGACGAAAAGTACAGTGGGTTTATTGTTTTGTTCGTTTTATATGTATTGATAGGAATTCTAATCGAAATGACTGTCGGTGGTTTAGGTTACATTCAAATTCGTACCTTCAACGCAGAGTAGCTTCCACTGGTGCGGGTCGTTTTTATGCGCTCGCGCCGCGCGACACTCTGCAATAGGTACCCGCCCGCCGGCACGCACTGATACTGCCATCTTGTCGTAGCTGAAACAAACAAATTATAGGAATAAGTGATGATGATCTCTCCGGGCGATTTTGGCCATGGCGACCACTTCTACCAAGTCAGCACTGATGCGCCCGAAGGTAGCTATTGTAGCCGATTTTGGAAGAATACTCCCGTGCACAGTGTGGGCACGTGAGTTTGCCATTGATATAATTGTAGTTAAAAGCGACGGGAGGACGACCCTTCAATTCATCGCGTTTAGCGTCAAGGTGTACTTTACGCTGCTCCTCAAAGTCGCGGATTTGCCTCTTTAAAAGACCGCGCCATACCCTCTTTGATACTCCCGGTATAGAACGCAGTCACAATAAACCATTCTTCTTCTCCTTTCTAGCCATCATCAACCAAACATTTGGTGTAGGCCTCCTCCGGACTTCTCCATTTCCTTCTGTTCTGGGCAGTAAAAGTCCAGTTGCTTGTTGCAATAAACTGTACTCACGGAAAATGCGCGTAATAACGCAGCATATTCAGGAACAGCTCGGCGAGCGTTGACCGGTTGGCTTGCCGGCGCTGCTCCCAGCCCGCCACGCCGCCCGCCAGACCGGGCAACCCGCCAGCCGCGCCCGCCGCGCCGCTTGCCATCGCTGCACAAGCCGGTCGCGGTAGTATCGCCGGGGTGGTTTCATGAGTACCTACACCTCCTTTCGGCTTGTGAATAAAGAATCATTCATTCATTGATTCATTCATTCATTGATTCATTCATTCATTCATACATTCATTCTTTCATTGATTCATTCATTGAATTATTTATTCTTTCATTGATTCATTCTTTCATTCATTCATTCATTGTAATACCCTTTTGTTACTACCGGTATAGCAAGCTGTCACAATAAACCATTCTTCTTCTTTCTAGCCATCATCAACCAAAGATTTGGTGTAGGCCTCCTTCAAAATTCTCCACTTTCTTCTCTTTTGGGCAGTAAAAATCCAGTTGCTTGTTGCAATAAACTGCACTCACGGGAAATGCGCGTAATAGCGCAGCATGTTGAGAAACAGCTCGGCGAGCGTGGACCGGTTGGCTTGCCGGCGCTGCTCCCAGCCCGCCACGCCGCCCGCCAGACGTCAATACTCATTCATGACTCATAATGATGTCAATAAACACCCAATGATGATGATGTAACAGTCAGTGATGATGCGAAATGCTATCATTGACTATTTTCTGTATTTATCGCAAAGACAATAGTCAATGATAGCACAAAACAAAGTCAATGATGAACCAAAATAGTTAATGGTGGTCAAAAATAGTTGGGCGAAAACAGTAATACCTAAATAGTCAATGATGAACAAAAAGTAAACATAGACCAAAATAGTCAATGTTATACCGAAGACCAAAACAGTCAATGTTGACACAAAAATTACAAAATAGCCAACAAAGACGACACAAAAGGATCACTAGAATAAATTGTTACTCACGGGAAATGCGCGTAATAGCGCAGCATGTTGACAAACAGTTCGGCGAGCGTGGACCGGTTGGCTTGCCGGCGCTGCTCCCAGCCCGCCACGCCGCCCGCCAGACCGGCTAGCCCGCCAGCCGCGCCCGCCGCGCCGCTTGCCATGGCGACCCACGCCGGGTAGTATCGCCGGGGTGGTTTCATGAATACCTTCACCTCCTTTCGGCTTATGAATAAAGAGTTATTCATTCATTGATTGATTCATTCATTCATTCATTCATTCATTCATCCATTGATTCATTCATTCATTCATTCATTGATTCACTCATTTATTGATTGATTGATTCATTCATTCATTCATTGTAATACCCTCTTTGATACTCCCGGTATAGAAAGCAGTCACAATAAACCGTTCTTCTTTCTAGCCATCATCGACCAAAGATTTGGTGTAGGCCTCCTTCAAAATTCTCCACTTCCTTCTGTTTTGGGCAGTAAGAGTCCAGTTGCTTGTTGCAATAAACTGTACTCACGGGAAATGCGCGTAATAGCGCAGCATGTTGAGAAACAGCTCGGCGAGCGTGGACCGGTTGGCTTGCCGGCGCTGCTCCCAGCCCGCCACGCCGCCCGCCAGACCGGGCAACCCGCCAGCCGCGCCCGCCGCGCCGCTTGCCATCGCTGCCCACGCCGGGTAGTATCGCCGGGGTGGTTTCATGAATACCTTCACCTCCTTTCGGCTTGTGAATAAAGAATCATTCATTCATCCATTCGTTCCATTTGATTTTTCGTTCGTGCGTTCATTCATTCATTCGTTCAATCATTCATTTATACATTCATTCACTCATTGTAATACCCTCTTCGTTACTCCCGGTATAGAACGCAGTCACAATAAACCGTTCTTCTTCTTCTTCTTTCTAGGCATCATCAACCACAGATTTGGTATAGGCTTCCTAGAAACTTCTCCACTACCTTTTGTTTTGGGCAGTAAAAGTTCAGTTGC